>JARWLC010000001.1:175796605-178196605 GCA_033318265.1 Phyllotis vaccarum | reverse complement strand
CTTTAAAAAAATAATGATTACTTTTCTCAGTCAAGACCCGGTATGATTTAATTGGCTTTCTACAGATCTGGCTTTTCTCAATGCTTTTTGCTATTATTAGCAGTTTTCTAGTGTTCAATCTGTTCCTTTTTCAAAAAGTGCCTTGTTGCTTTGGGTAATTTGAGATATGGTGAGTCAGAGTATGAATATTTACAGTTTGGGTACCGTTGTCAAGGTGACCTGTGTTTCATCCTTTTGCCTGGAATGTTCAAATGGACTATTCTCTCATCCTCATTAGTTATTATGAAGGTTAAATCACTGTTTATGGATAAAATGAAGTTTTCTGGGACACTTTCCTTTGATACATATACTGTATGATATTTATTTCACTTATAGATTATTTCTAGTGGAAGTTGTTATAAAACTTGTCTTCTAGCTGGCAGTAGTAGAGTTGTGGCACATGTTTTTAATCCCAGCACGCAGGAGACAGAAGCAGGTTGATTTCTGTGAGCTGGAGGCCAGCCTGGTCTACATAATGAGCTCCAGGCCAGCCTGTTATACAGAGAAACCCTGTGGGAGAGGAGGGAAACTTGACGTCTTGGGATGCAGGTATATATAGCTCAATGGCTTAGCAAACTCTAGGTCCTTGGTTTGATGCACAGCACCACCCAGAAATATCACTGTCCTGCCGAATTTGTTTTTTCAGCTAATCAGAAGATCCTTTATGGAAACTGTGGACTTCTGCTTTTGTTAATTTATGAACTTTGTAAGCAGTATTTCATGAGCACCCATGTGGTAGGCACTGGTGACAGGGTCAACTATAACATGCATCATGAAAAAGACATATAGAAATTATATATTTAACTATTCCTTTACAGACTGTGGAGAGGAAAGAAAGATCAGCTTAGACTGGAGTCACAGGAAGACTCAGAAGTTTCAGTGAGACAGACCTGGTTGAGGACAGGGCTGAAGACTCCAGGTGCACACTGCATGTGTGCACTGCATGTGTGAAGAACTGAAGGATCTGGAGGGTAGAGACAAGTCAGTGAGTGCTGAGGTGGGAGGGCATCATCAGGGGTCTCATGAGATGCTCAGTGGAACACCAATATGACCAGACTGCATGCTACAAAGGTTTCTCTGGCTGTAGAGAATGCCACTGGAGCGAATCAGGTGTGAGGCAGAGGCATTTGTTTTTCCTGTTGTAATAAAATACTCTGACAACAGCAACTTGGGTGGCAAAGGATTTATTCTGATTCACAGTTCAAGGGTACACTCCATCATGTTGGGAAAGTCAAGGCTGCAGATGCTTGAAGCAGCTGGTCACATTGCACTCACAGTAAAGAGGAAGAGAGAATAAGGAATGCATGCTGCTGCTGCTCAGTTCTCTGTCTCCTTTCATACAACCTAGGTTCTCATCTAGGGGAATGGTGGCATCTATAGTGGGCTGGTGTGTTAGTTTACTCTCTGCTGTGCTAAATGTCATGAGCTAAATAAAGCAACTTGCAGAGGAAAGTGGGAGTTTTGGCTTATATTTCTTATATTATATTACTGGCCATCACTGAGGGCAATCCGGGAAGGAACCTGGAGGCAGGAATTGAAACAGAGGCTATGGAGGAGTGCTGCTTACTGGCTTGCTCCTATGGCTTGCTTCCTTTACCCTCCCTCCCCTCCCTCCCTCCCTCCCTCCCTCCCTCCCTCCCTCCCTCCCTCCCTCCCTCCCTCCCTCCCTCCCTCCTAACCTGCATTGGTGTTTGGCCTGCATGCATGTCTGTGCGAGGGTGTCAGATCCACTGAAACTTGAGTTATAGACAGTTGTGACTTGGGTGCTGGGAATTGAATTTGGGTCTTCTGGAAGAACAGCCAATACTCTTAACCGCTAAGTTTCCTCTCCAGCTCAATTTTTTGTTTGTTTGTTTGCTTGCTTTTTGAGACAGGGTGTCTCTATGTAGTCCTCTGGCTGCCCTGGAACTGAGTATGTAGACCAAGGTAGCCTTGAATCTCACAGAGATTGACTGCCTCTACCTCCCCAGTGCTGGGACTTAAGAAAAATGCGCATTACCACACAGACTTCCTTTTCTTTCTTCCTTTTCTTCCCTTCCTTCCTTCCTTCCTTCCTTCTTTTTTTTTTTAAAGACTGGGTTTCTCTGTGTAGTCCTGGCTGTTTTAGAACTTGTTCTGTAGACTAGACTGGCTTCAAATGTAGAGATCTGCCTGTCTTTGCTTCACTTACTTTCTTAAACGACCCAGGACCACTTGCTCAAGAATGGTACCACTCACATTGGGCTGGACCTTCTTGCATCAATCATTTATCAAGAAAATGCCCCCATAGACTTACCTATAGGCAATCTGATAGAGACATCTTTATTAAGTTTCTCTCTTCACAAATGACTCAAGTTTGTGACCAACAAGTGTTGTAAAGAGGTTTCTTGGTCCCGGGCGGCCAAAGGTCTGGACTCATAGACCTGCAGCCCCAGACTCCTTAGCCGCCCGCTGCTGCTCAGGCCCCTAAAAATGATTTAGACATTTATATTAAGTTTATGTTGTTTGGCCTATGGCTCAGGCACATTGTTAGCTTGTTTTTATATCTTAACTCAACCCATTCTCATTAATCTGTGTGCCAAGTGGCCCGTGGCTCACCTGTGTTCCTTACATGCTTCTTCTTGGGCAGCTAGCTCAGTCTGTCTCTTGACTCTGCCCTTCCTTTCCTACCTATTCTGATTTCCCCACTTACTTTTTCTATGATGCTTGTCATGGGCCAAAACAGCTCCTTTATTTAAAAATTGATATTCACAGCATACAGAAAGACATTCTCATATCAAGGAAGGTTGGTCCTCCAACCTCAATCAAAGTAATCCATACCAGAGGCATGATTGTACATTCTATCAATTGACAGTTGATACTATTGAAATAGCACAAGTCTATAATCCCTGTACTTTGGAGATGTAGCTAGGAGGATCAAACATTCAAGGCTGGCCTGAGGGTAGGTAGCCTTGAATCTCACAGAGCAAAAACAAAAAAGTGGAAAAGTGTGTGGCTCATGGTAAAATATTTGCCTAGTATGTGTGGGGCCTTAGAATCCATCCCTATATAATTAGTTGATGAATTTTGTGTGATGTGTGGGAGATGGCTAGTCTGGGCAGGAAATGTTGCTAGTCTGAGTTGAGAGATGATGAAAGGTAGAAGTCTTGAGGAGGGTTCAGAAGACTTGATGTGGGTTGCAAATGAAGAAAAGCAAGGAGGCAGTACCAAAAGGCTGGCAAGCACTTAGGCTTGTGGTGTTGCAGGAAAATGTGGGGCAGACCAGGTATTGGGGAGGAGAAAAAAGCAAGAATTTTGGCATTGAGTAGCTGTAAGACTCCATCCTGATGGGCACTTGAGGAGAAGATAGGTGAAGAAGCAAGTCTATTAAAGCATGTTGCTCTTATCCCTGCTGTGTTCTTGTTATTTTTCTTGTGGTCACTCAGGAACCACAGATCTATATATACTTGCTTCATCTCCCAGGATAGACTGTTCTGCGCATGTTCCATTAGTCTAAGCAACTGAGTTGGCCATCCCTGACCTTAAAAGTGGAAGAGTACAGTATGCCATCCTTCCATGATCTCAAACAGGGAACAGCTCTAGCCATTCCAGAAGACTCACTGGTGCTCAGGCAGCCTTGAATTTACCCAAAACCACTTGGCTCTGGGCATGCTGAGGAAGAATCTTAGATAGAAAGCACCATTGCAGAATTCTCGATGGATAGGCAGATAATGGCAGGTGTCCTCAGAATAAAGTTGCTCTTGCCTACCACTTGACTGGAGAGTTAGCCTCCCTTTCTCACTGCATTATTGGGGTGATCTCTGCAGTCTCAAGTTACTAGTGCTGCTGAAGAGCAGTAGTTATAGACTGTACCAGAACAGGACATGTAAGCTCAGCATGATGGGTTTGTCCAAAGGGGCCTTGTCAGGTTGTATCTACCTCTCCCTAGCTTCTGGCTAGGCTCTGAAGCTTTTCACTCCCTGCCTTCTTCAGGGAGCTCACTAGTGGTCTTGGTCTCTTGGGGTCTACCACACTGCAGTCTTTCTGATGTCAGGCAGGTGACAGGCAGAGCCAGTGAGGTGGCAGTGACTGAGATAATGCATCTTGGAAAGAGAGGGTGTGGGAAAGTTATGTGGTATCCTCTAGAAGTTGAACAGAGTGGCCCCTCCCTGGTTTGGTTGTAAAAGCACTGTTATTTATTGATATATGGCCACTTAAAGGGAATTTTAGGGCCCTAAGGGAGTGGAATCTGAAGCCTCAGGTGCAGAAGCAGAGATCAATAGGAGTTACCTAGAGGCTTGACCCAGGTGTACTCACTAAAGTTCTGTCATCCAGATAACCCTACGGCCACTGGCTCCCGAGGTGGTTGGACTAGCTTTTGTTCTCCCAGGAAAAAAATAGACCCAGCATTGTTTTGTGGCATTGTTTCCATGTCACGGCGCAAAGTGGTGAAAGGTCAGCATCCTGAAACAAAATGAGAGCTATTTGGTGGCATATTCGTGTATTTCTATATGCTTTTCTTTATATATCTCCTTGGGACTTTTCTGAAAGGAGATGTCTTATACCCTGGCAGAAGATGGTTTAAAAAACAAAAACAACAACAAAGAAGACAGGAGTAGTGGAACACAGCTGTAATCTCTTCATTTGGGAGGATGAGTCAGAAGATCACAAGTGCAATCTGGGCTACACAATGAGAAAGTGTTCCAGAGAAAGAGAGGAAGTGGGAAGAGGAGAGACTGATGGAACAGAGCATTCCCAGCTGTGTTGGAGACAGCGTTGCTCACTGACCATGATGAGCTCAACCTCATCCTTGTTTTCTCTGTGAATCTAGATGTTGGGGACAGAGATCTGTTCCTGAAATTTCTTTGTGTTTATTTACTGCCCCACCTCCTGTGATGCTGGAGATGGAACCCAGGGCCTCACACATGCCAGGGTAATGATCTGTTAGTGAGCCACACTCCAGCTCCTTCTGTTTCCTTTGACTGGCAATCACAGGGAATCACAGAGCCCCTCTTTTGGTCCGAGCAGGGAGGTTGCAATGAGAGAGACCAGGCCTGGGAAAGTTATGTGCTGCCCTCTAGAAGTTGATCAGAAAGTGAGCTCTCTAGTCATTTTGATGAATGATTTGAAAGCACGGGTGTTTATCACCACCTAAAGGGCATTTGAGGGTACCATGGAAAGAGATCCAGGGAAGCTACAGGTTTTTAAGATTGAGAGGGATGTATATCTCACAGAACTAGCAAATTCTTGGAGTGCTAGTTCTTTAGAAGACTTAGTAGAGGCTGTGCCAACTTTGACCTGAGGGTGAGCCTTTTTCAGGGAGGGGATTACCATTACTTTACTTACCTTTTGTTCTAATTACAAACCTATCTTCATTGTTGAGAGCAGTATCTTTTTAGAAGGCACAGAGGAAGCCAGTGTTGTAGTTCATGCCTGTGATCCTAGCACTCAGAAAGGAGGCAGAAGAGCACCAAGCACTGAGGCCATCTTAGGCTATAGAGTGAGAAGAGACTACTTACACACACACACACACACACACACACACACACACACACACACACACACACACATACACGCAGGCACACATATACACACACATACATACACGCACACACACATATGTACATACACACACATGCACGCACACACACATGTACATACACACACACACACACACACACACACAGATGAGCGCACAGCACACACACATACATACATGCACGCACACACATGCATGCACACACACATGCACGCACACACACATGTACATACACACACACACACACACACACACACACACAGACACAAAGGGAAGGTGAGGCAAGATAAAGATGGAGAAAACAGAGCACCTTTCTAATTTTCAGCTGTGTGGGAAAGACCAAACATGGTCATTCCAAGAGAATAGAATGTGCCAAAGAAACTCAGGAGGACAGACAAGTGAACTTTGTATTCCTCCTAAAATAATGCTTATCAGTTACTGTTTTTCTTACAGTTACAACAATCCTGTTTTACCCAAGATCTGGGTGTGCTACTACTGTCTGTCTTTCCAGATTTCTGTTACTGTCCCCATTTTCCCTTATTCATTAGGGATCCTGTGTGTCTGTATAATGCCTTGAGCCAAGAATGTCTTTGTTCTGGACACAAGGAAAGGCGGTCTGTGTTCAGTTCCGGTTTTTTTGTCTGACATGTGGCTTCTATAGAATATCCCAGATCAGGAAGTGTAAGGCCTGGAAGTTAATGATGAAAATCTAGATGCTTATGAACTGAAGTACACAGGAAAACACATATTCTGGCTCCATAGATGAGACTGGCTGGTGGCTTCTCTACAAAGACTCTCTTAGACCCTTCTGCCAGTCTCCTGCTTCTGCAGGTACCCCTCCCCCAAAGTTGTTTCTTTCAGGTGTGGAAAACAGTAAGTAATATGTGAACATGGTTTAGATATTGCTTAGGGCTTCTCCGTCTTTAATATTTTGAGAACTTGTTTGGTCACTATAGGGTAGTTTCATCTGCCCCCAATTTCCTGTCTTTCATGTTTATGTAGAGACCAGGGAGAAGGAAATCCCAGCATCCTCAGTACCATTATTGTCTCAAAGGTGGTGACTCTAAAATACAGGTAGGGGGGGGGAGGGAGTGGGGGGTGGGAGGCTAGGGGGTAATAGTGATTGCAGGTAGGCACTCTTAGATGATGTGTTGATTGAGGGCCAACTATATAAGACATTGAATTAGCTCTGCAAAATAAGGTGGGAAGGTGGGAAGGTCCAAAGAGCTAATGGCCTAGGCAGGCTATGTTCTCCAGGTCTAAGACAGATTTGAATCACTCATCTCTAATTCTGAGGTGATTACTTTTCTCAACCCTGACAAGAGCACAGTTAATTCTCTGTCAGAGGCTCTGGACTGATTACTAGGGGTAAAAGTTAACCTTGTCAGCTCTGCTCCCAGTTGGACCCAACAGCACAGCATGTACAGGAAATAGTAGGATGAGGTTTAATCCAGCTATAAAGAGACATGAAAATTTAATGTCTGTTTTCCAGAGTGGGGGAGGGAGGCACTCTCACCTTTTACCACTGTTTCTAAAGGTGTGTGTGTGTTGTGTGTGTTATTAAGGTTGGAATTCTGGTTCACATTTCACTAATGAGCTATATCCCAGCCCTTTAACAAATATATGTTAAAGATATAAATAATGAGCAAAGTGAAGAAATCCATGGGACAAGACCTGGAAGGCTTTGTGTATAGGAGCTTCCATCTCCGTGGGCTTTGGATTCTCCATGCAGAGGACAAATTCTTAATCGCCTTCCCCCAAGTCCACGGGATCAGACGTCCAGCTTTCGAGTGGATTCCTGTTTTTTTTCTTCCAAAAGGCGTGGTTGAGGCATGGGCAGCCACACAGAAGCAGGATTGGATAGAATGGAGAACTCCAGAAGGCCTGTCTGTCAGTTTCTTGGCCTGTTGATTCAGCAGGACCCCATCTGAAATAAGTTTATGAAAGGTTGGGGATAAGTTTACATTATCTGCTTTGAGCCAGAGAAATTGTGGTGACTATGGCCTGCCTAATGTTGAAAAAGAAATGGGTGAGGGACAGGGGTGACAGGTCAGAGGGAGATTTTGTTCCCTGAGACCTAGAGCACCCTTCTACCTCATCTCTGTGAAGCTATTTCAGAGCAGCTTTATAACTCAAGGACAAAGCTCAAGTGAACAAGATAAGCCTATTCTAGTCACAATGGAAGCCTGTGCCATTTCATTGAAATCAAGTCAATGAGGGTTTTTGATACTTTCTCAATGTCTGTGATAGCAATCAGCATTTTAAAATGACATTTCTTATAATAAAGATCATTAATAATTTCAAGAGCCAGATATGGTAGCACATGCCTTTAATCCCAGGATTCAAGAGGCAGAGGCAGAAAGATCTCTATGAGCTCCTGGACAGCCTGGTCTACATACCGAGTTCCAGTACAGCTGGGGCTGTTGCAGAGAAATCTTGTCTTGAAGAAAATAAAACTTTTTTTTTTCCGTGATAACAAACCACTTAAAAGCAGTGTGTCAAAGGGAAGTCACGGGGGAAATTATAGAATACTGTTAGGAGAATAAAAATGAAGATACAATAAACCAGAATTTATGAGCAAAGCTAAATCGGTGCATGGTGGCAGTCTTTTTGTAGACCTATTTTATATCCTAAATAATTAATAGAATTTCCCCTTTGCATTTTTTTTCAGGAGCAATTTGTAATCCCTAAGCAGGCAATTTTTTTTTTCACTTCTTCAAACATTCTTTCTAAAGTATCTGTATTTGAGTCCACCAAAAAGATGTTGTCTATGTAGTGGTAAATGATAGATTGTGAGGATTGCTTATGTATGACTTCCAATGACTGTTGTACAAAATATTGGCACAGAGTGGGACTGTTTAACATTCCCTGTGGGAGAACCTTCCATTGATGTAAGTGGGCACTGCAAAGGCATTTTTTTCCCTTGTCCTGTTCTAGTAGAGGTATATTGAAGAAACAGTCTTGTAAGTCAATAGGCCATTCTTTAGGTAACAGAGAAGGCAAAGAAATTCCAGACTGTAGAGAGCTTATTGGTTGTATTACCTTGTTAATAACCATCTCTTAGACCATTCTCCATTTTCCAGATTTCTTTTCAAAATACAGGGGAATTCTGAGGGCTGATTTATTCTTCAATATGCTGAGCATTTCTCCTGTCCCAACTGTTCTAAGGTCTGCAATTTATATTTTGTTAAAGGCTGTTGCTGAACCCATGTAGGCTTCTCTGTTAGCCATTTTAAAGGAGCTGTTGGTTGGTACCTTTGAAAGATCAACAGCTGTTATGTCTTGTTTTTGAACAGCTGGAATGGTAGGTGACTATTTATTTCTCATGACTCCTTCTAATACTTTCCCCAGAAACATGTGTTATAGTTTGTTTCTGAGATTGAAGGAATGTTAATCTGAGTCTTACATTGTTGTAACAAATCTTGTTCCCCATAAATTCACATCAATGTTAGCCATATATGGCTTTAATTTTCCTCTTTGTCTTTTTGGCTCTATACATTTGCGCCATCTCATGGTCTGTTTTACCTGGGATAACGTTCTAATTCTGAAAAGCTGAACATTTACCTCCTGAAGGAGCCAATTTGGATGCCAAGATTCTTATGAAATTATTGTTACATCTGCACCTCTGTCTACCAGACCTTCAATGACAACATCATTTATTTGTACTTTTAATTTTGTTTTTGTTCACTTATAGCAGTTTTCCAAAATATTTGCTTTACGGTTCTTCTGGATTTTTTGTTCTTTTTTCTATGGCTGTTCTGTTGTCCAGTGTAGTATGGTTTTATTTAGAATGGGCTTTATTTAGTTTTTTTAGTTGCTCTAGAAAGGTGTTTCCTCTAAGATGCAGGATAAGATTGAACTTGATTTGATGGGGGTGGTGGGCTGGCTTCAGAAGCCTGCTCAGGACATTTTACAAAAGCAAAATGTTACCTTGCTTGTCTCTCACTGACCTGCACTCATTGGTCCAATGCCTGCTTTTGCCTCATTTTCTACTCCAGGAGGGACTGGTGTTCTGTTGGGGTTATTCTTAGCAAATACATTGTTTCTAGGAATGCCTTGTTTATAGTCTGTTTTTAGGTGACCTTGTTTTCCACAGTTGCAAGAATTGATGTTTTGGTTTTTAAAACTTCTTGAAATAACCTCTTCCTATCCAGTTATCATCATAGTTATAAGATTCCATGTTAATTGTATCCTGGATCCAATCCTCCAGTGGTGCTGATCTTGCCTTCAATGGTCTAATTATTCTTTTGCATTGTAAATTAGTACTTTCAAAAGCCAGATATTCAATTATTATTCACCTAGCTTCTGAATCTGGTACCATGCTATTCACCAGTTCAGTTAATCTTTGTAAGAAATCTGTAAAGGTTTTTTGGCCCTTGAATCACTTTTGTAAAGGATTTGATTGTCTTTCCCACTTCTTCAATTCTACCCCAAGCATTCAAGGCTGCCATTTGACATAAATCCAGAGTGTGTTCATTATATAGCATTAAAGGTGTGTGCTACCACCACCTGGTTCTATTTGGCCTTGAACTCACAGAGATCTAGAGGATCTCTGCTTTCTAAGTGATGAGATTAAAGGCATGGGTTACCCCTCCCTGACCTTCATGACTTGGCTGTGGGTGGCTCTTTCCTCTGATAGTCCAGACTATTTTTATTAAATATACAATATATCACCACAACTGCCTGTTTTTGAATTATTTTTAAATAACACCTAAGATGATTTTTAAAACATTCATTGGACTGCTGACATATAAGGCAGCAGAGATGAACCTCAAAGCACTGTGTCAAGTTAGAAAGCAGCCACAGAATAACTGACTGTACTTATCTGAAAGTCTAGAAAAGGCAAAACTGTAGTACAGAAAGGCAGAATAGTGATGTTGGGGACTTGGGTCAGAGACCAGCTGTGGGGCTACAAGGGAATTATGGAGCAATGGAAATATCCTTCACTCTGTCCTTCCTACAGTCTCTAACTCATCTTTTATTGTACTGTAAGGTATTTGTTGGTTTGGAATCTTACGCCTGAGGAGAGAAAATACATATCCACACAAAGACTCAAGTGTTCATGCAACAGTTTGTCCACAGTGTCTCCAAACTGAAACTATCAGTGCCCACCAGTGGGTAAGCGGATAGACAAAACTGCAGAAACACGAAGAAACCACTCTTGCATGTAACCCTCTAGAAGTTGCTCATCTTTGTGTGGTATTTTAGAGTGATGCTTCCTCTACACAGTGAAACCAATAGTTCTTCGTTGTCTTTATTTTAAGACACATTTTTCCCCTCTGATGCTGAGACCCATGGCTTTATGCATGCTCTATTACTGGGCCCTTTTATCTTTATGTTTTGAAACAGCTTACATATGGTGGAATCATCTATTCTTTATACAGTTAAAAGAACTTACCAAGAAGTAACTAAAAACAAACCAAAAAGGTGTGTGTGTGGGGAGGGGGGCAAAGTCTCACTGTGTAGCATAGCTTGGTCTTGAACTCAGGGCACTCCTCTTTGGTGTGATTGATGCTGGATCTCAGGGCCTTGTATGAGCTAGTCAAGTTCTCTATGATGGCCCCTGTTTTCACTCCTTGGACGACAGCAATTAATACTAATTCATCTTAGGGTTCTCTCTCTCTCTTTTTTTTTAATGTAGAGACAGCTCAAGACTACAAGTTTGAAAAGTTTAGAGACATCTTCTAAAGGGGATTGGGAAGAAGCTGAGGTCCTTTTGGTATCACTCAATAGTCAGAAGTCTTGAGAGCTGAAGTCCTGACCAAGTCTGAAAGGGATTCCGTGGGATGAGTTCAAGGGTTGGTTTCATTTTCAACCTCTGCAGTCTCCAAGACCTGGTTGGGCAGGTTCTGCTGAAGTTCTGGGTGTAGGTACTTCCTGCTTCCCACGAGCAGCTAATGAGCAGCTAATGAGTAACTTAGCTCTGAGCTGAATCAAAGCAGCTTAGTGAGGCTTCAAGGCCCAGAGAAGCTACTCTTTGCCGGGATGAGGTGGAAGCGGGGGTCTGATATCAGGTGGGTTGCTTTCTGAGGGCTGTTTGTCTCTGCTGGTTTTTACCAATGGCCAATATAACAGAACAACAGGACTGCCTTTGGCTTTTAAGAAATAAAATGTTCCCTCTAGAACAGTTGAAAACTCAAAAGACCATCTCAGTTAATTAACAAAAGCAAATGGAAGGCCACTTTTGATCAGCAGTGTCCTCTGTGTGGAGAGATGCCTGTGGCACTAGTTTAGAGATCTAAGGTGCTATTACTCAGCTGGCAGAATCATACCTACTGCCTTTTGACCCATATTGCTTCTGTCTCGTAGACGAAAGAGCCTGTGGTTCCGACTGAGGAAGATAATTCTCTGTGTTCTGGGGTTCTACATTGCCATTCCGTTTCTTGTAAAACTGTGTCCTGGGATACAGGCCAAACTGATTTTCTTGAATTTCGGTAAGTCCTTTGTATCAATTTTGCCTTAATTTAACTTAGAGTTTATTTTCATGATGGTGGCTGACTTTAAAAGGTGTCTTTTTATTTTAATTGAGGTTGAACTTACATGTAGTAACATGTATAAATTCTAAGTGTACAGTGTGTAGAGTAGAGTCACCACCCAGACTCAGAACAGTATGGGTCTGTGACCTGGGTCCAATTGAGAGATAAGGTGATAATGGCATTACCATCCAGCACTGCATTTGGATCTCTAGGTGACTGTACTGCATTGGAAGTGATTGTCTCTCTTGAGCCAAAGTATATAAAAATGTTGGCAGTATGAACAGTTGTCTGAAGCTGTCATATTAGAGACATGTTGTCACTTGTATAGTTCAGGTTGATTGAAACCATAGAAAAGAATCTTTAAAAATAATAACAATCAGGCCTCATACTGTTTTAATTTGTAGTAGTGAGGTTTCTTGGTCCCGGGAGGCTCTAAACTAGAGGCCCAGACCCACAGACCTGCACGCCAGACCCATTAGCCGCCTGCTACTGCTGCTCAGGCCCCCAGAAATGACTCAGACGCTTATATTAAGTTCATGCTGTTTGGCCTAAGGCTCAGGCACATTGCTAGCTAGCTCTTACATCTTAAATCAATCCATTTCTATTAATCTGTCTGCCACGTGGCCCATGACTCACCTGTGTTCCTTACATGTTGCTTCTTGGGTGACTTGCTCGATCTGCCTGACTCTGCCCTGCTTCTCCTACCTATGCTCTGATTTCTCCTCCTACTTCTATGGTGCCTGTCATGACCCAAAACAGCTCCTTTATTTAAAGATTGATATTCACAGCTTACAGAAAGACATTCCCACATCATTAATTATTGTTATTATTGGTACCCCCCCATTAAAAAAAAAAACCAAAAAAACAAGAAAGCCCTGTTTTGATTTCCATAAAAAAGAAAGAAAAAAATGTCACATTTTAGTTTTTGTGGAATTTTGTGCTGTTTACAAAATAGTTTTAGGTCCTTCAGTTAACATGGACCCTGTGTGGTTCCAAAGCTCTTTGGATGTAAGAGGTAGGGAAGTGAGGAGGCGTTGCGCCATAAGGCAGGAGACAGAGGACCCTAGGTGTGTCTGCTAGAAACAGTCCTTTCAGAAGTATCATTTTATACCCAAAATGAGGCAAAGGAGGGTGGGAGACATATCTGTGGCCATGAACATGGCTATGGGATGAGGTGAACTTCTCACCAGATCTTTGGCAAAGTTGGCTTACAGAGTGAGTGGGAGCTCGAGACTTGGAAATTGGTTTGATGCTGTGGACTGCAGGCAAGCTTTGGGTAGGTAGAAGAACTATTGAGGGTCCATTCCATGTGAGAGTGTAGCCCAGGACATGGTAGAGCCAAGGATGCAGGGCAAGTGAGAGGCATATCTCAGGCTTCAAACCTCCCAGTAGCAACAGAATTCCAGGCTCTGTAGCACCTGGTTTTCCAGATTTGGGGTACTTAGTGTATAATAGACTTAACTGCAGAAAGTTGGAAGATACTAATAAGGAATTTCTATTCTTTAAACTAATAAGTTTAAACTAGAAGTATATGTGTTGTATATTAAGAGATATTTTAGTTTTTCAAGTGAAAGGTACTCAAACTTTTAGGAATTTATGAACTCTTAAGTTTGGTAACTTATAAGGAATAAACTTAAGAAGAAACAAAATTATTTTTTAAAAAGGCAAGGCAATGTTTTTCTGAGTTAGTGTCCCTTAAAGATGGTACAGAAAAAAGACTGGGGTTTGCAAACACAAAGACATAGGCACTATAAATGTTTTGGTGTAGCTGTTAGAATTGACCCATGTAGCCTAGGGCTGTGTGCTCTCTGCTGGTTGGTGTACAGTCAGGTGCCAGCAAAGATCTGGATTGGATTCTTTCCACTAGATTATTTGGGCTGCTTTAGACACACCACGGTTTGCAGTGCTGGTTTTCTGAAGATAGTAACTGTACGAGGCACAGAATCTAACGTGTGTCACAAAGAGGAGGTAGTGAAATGGCTGCCACTCAGGTTGACCCTTCCCTCTAACATTTTTCTTTCCACTACCTACCATTTGGGCAGAGGGCCTGGGGCAGGTTTGGTTTGGGATTGTGCTGATTTTAGAATAGTAGGATTTAAGCCCAGGGCCTCACTTGCACTGTACCAGTGAGACCTTCCCTGCTCAGTGTTTCTAAAGGGATAATAGAATAAAAATCTGTCTCTGGGTTGCTGGGTGTGTGTGTGTGTGTGTGTGTGTGTGTGTGTGTGTGTGTGTGTGTGTGTGTGTGTGTGTGTTTTGTTTATTTGTATTGTTTTCTAAGTTACTCAAGGAGATAGGGAGGTGGATTCCATGGATAAAATGCTTGATGCTCAAGAATAAGGATCTGAGTTTGGATCCCCAACACCCACATAAACAGCCGAATGGTGGCACATGCTTGTAACCCTAGTACTAGATGGTGGAGATGGGCTGATCATGGGCCCACCAACTAACTAAGCTGAAATGGATGAGCTCCAGGTTTAGTGAGAGATTCTGTTTAAAAAACTAAGGTGGAGGCTGGGCATGGTGATGCATGCCTTTTACCCCAGCATGTGGAAGGTAGAGAGCCACATGGATCTCTGTAATTTCAAAGCTAATTTGGTCTACAGAATGAATTCCAGGCCAGCCAGATAGTGAGACTCTTTAAAAAAGTAGAGAAGTAATTAAGAAAGATATCCCAGCACTAATCTCTAGCCTCTGCTTGAGCGAGCATACCCCTCCTCCACTCCAACAAAATTTATAAAGGGATTTTTGAGTTTCACGGGCTCAGCAGGTAAAGCTTTGCTATATGACAGTCTGTGGAACTCCTGAAAAGTGAAAGGAGAGAACCAGCTCTAAAGTTGTCCTCTGACTTTGATTCCTGTGCCCTAGCACACACACACACTATCCACCACAAAGAATAAGTGATATTTTTTACATTACTCAAGAACTAGGCACTGATGGGTGTCATTTTAGGGCATGGTTGGCCATCATAGCATCCTTTTCACAGCAGCACTGGCCTTGCCCTTTGGCTATGCTTCCACTGTGAGGCCTGCTCTCCCAGGAGGAAGAGGCTGCATTGCTGGTTTTCTAGCTACAGTGTGGCCAACTTTAATTGCTTGTGGCTATCTCCCCTTTGACTGGAAACATTAGAAGCTTTGAAGCTGGTACCTTGGCCTGGGAAGGTCTGTGTATGTGGAAGTTGTCTCTTACAGATAGGAATCAGAACTTGTTGATGTCCATCCTGACAATCTTTAGGGCTCAGGACATGGTTATATAGTCGTAAGTTTATAGCAAATTTATTTAAAATAAATTTACTGTCAGATAAGCTTTAGAAGAAGCATAACACCTGATTTAAGGCAGTATTCTCCTTTAGATGCATTTTCTTAGAAACAAAAACCTAATTCTTCTATAAAGAAAAAAAATTAGCTAAAAAACTCTGAATAGAATAACTAACAGAGTGAAAATCACGCTGAGAAATTCCACAGTGCTATAGTTTACTGCCTACTAGTTAAGTGCCTGTTCCTGTGAGCATGCTTCTTGGAGCCTGATGCTCCCAAGGCTGATTCCATCTCAGTGATATTTGGGTGATGCCTGGCATCTGAAGTCTGAGAGGCAAGAGTGTGTTCCCAGCTATCACTCTGCTATCCTGTCTCAAGGGCTGGGAACATGTCTCCCAGAAGAAGGAGTCCTCGTTTGGAGGCAGAGACAAGGGAGAAGTTCAAACCTTCTTCGAGACTAGGTTAGCTTTACTAATCATGAGCTTCCTTCATCTGTCCCCTGAGCAGTCTCTGTTAACCCCATATAGCTTTCCTGCTTATCTCTATCTCCCATAGGAGCCCCTGCTTGCTCTTATAAGGTAATTGGAATTGCTAAAACTCAGATAACCTGCCCATAGCAAAAATCCCCAGACATCACAAATGCCTATCCCAGTAGCTTCAGCTTTTACCCCTTTAGATACTTTTCCAGATCAGCTTTTTAAAGGTCTGAGAAATCAAGTTCTTTCCTAGTCATTTGCATAGTTATTCCCTTACTCTTTACTGAGTGTCTTTATGTGGAGAGTGTTTCCAGGTCATGTCATTTGTGTTTATTGCTAATCCTCATTGGCATAGCAAAGGGGGAGGGGAGATAAAAATCTGAAGAAGCCAGAGACTTTCAGATAAAGGGTTTCTGACCTATATATGCAAGCTCTGTTTGAGAGGAACCTGTGTCAGATGGTGATGAGAGCTGGACCACATCTATGGAGCATAGAGTAATGAATGCTCTGTGTGAGGGCTCATTTCTTTTGTGATACCTTTGAGCCACATACTCTGCTCCTGCTTTAGCTATTGCATGAGTCAGTGCCTCAGTAGGGTAGGCTCCAGACAAGTATCCCACAATCATGGGGATCAAAAAGGGTTGATGGCTAAGAGAGATATAATAACCACTTGGGAGGAGAGGGAGCCAGTACTGGGCAGAAAGAGTGAGCACCTGGCCCAGGTGATGGATCCCATTACCACATGCAGGCTACCTCCACCTAATGCACTCCTTATCCCAATTTCCTGCTTTATGTCTTTCTGATCCTAGACCCACACTGGCCAAGTGGTTCCTGTAACTACAGTTCTCTGGGGCAGTGTGACCCTGGGGACTGCTCAGGCTCAATGTCAAAGTCTACATAAGCAAGGACCATGAAGGGCAGCATCTGCTGGCTGTAGGGTATTCCATATGCTTCCCTTTCCACTGCTGACTAAATCAGGAATAACGGTGAATTGGCAGACCAGCTTCCTGGGATTATCTGGTCATACAGAATAAGCTTTACCAGTTCCTAAATTTCTTGGGTCTAGAAGCTTCCTAGATTAGATGTTAATTCTCACAAAATCACTTGACCATGAATTTCTCCAGAATCCCAGGGTGGTTCATGTTTCATATTGGCCTCCTTTTCTTTCTTTATGCAGTACTGAATATTTAGGTTGCTGAACTAGGGAAACCAAGTGTTCCAAACCTTTCTCCCCTTGGAGGGTGACTGATTCTACCTTCAGAGGCAGGACTGACATAATGAGTCTCAGGTTACCAGTGGACGCTTGATTTGGATCTTTATAGTTTTACTAAAGGAATCACCTTTTCAGCAGAGGCAGACAACAAAGCCCAACATGGCCACCAGCAGCCTGAGTTCTCTTTCCTCTTAAGGATTTCTATTCAGGTAAAGACAGATTCTTGACTGTGCTGCAGGAAATAATTTTGGGATGAGCCAGAGTAAAGCAATGCTGTGTTTATTCTAAGTGTTTAGACAGAAAATGTTGTATTAGTTACTTTTTTATTGCTATGATGAAACACTGTAACTGAAAACAACTTAGGAAGAATTTTAGTTTATGGTTTTAGAGGGGTAAGGGTCCATCAAAATGAGGAGGCATCACAGCAAGCAGCAGGCATGGTGGCAGGAGCAGGAAGCTGAGAGGTCACATCTTCAACTGTAAGCACAAGGTGGGGAGGGAATTTGGAAGCGTGCTGTATACTCTTAAAGCCCATCACTCTACCACCCATCCCACCCAACAGCACCACCAACTGGGGACCAAGTCTTCAAATAGCTGACCCTACAGTGGACATTTCTCATTCAAATCACCACAATCATGTAGGAAAAAGACATGGGTCTAGACTTTTCAAGAGTAACACTAAGGTCCGAAGGCGGCCTAGCAGGTAGATGTTCACAAGCCTGCTGACCTGAGTTTAATCCCTGTACCCACAGTAGAGTGAGGGAACTGACTCCCAAAAGTTGTCCCGACCCCCACATATATTCCACAGGACATGCATGAGTGCCTGCATTCACACACATGAACATACACATACAATGGTTGTGTATAATCCTGTGGTTTTTTAGGTTCTATTCCTTAAAGGTTGTAACTTAGACTAAACAAAGCTCCAAATATATATATATATATATATATATAAGCCTAAGTGAAAATTTAAAATTAAATGAAAATAATGAGTTTGTTTACTTATTCTTAAAGAATTTACTTTTGGAATAAAATTGTTAAGGGGCTTATGCTGTTTGGATTTAGGGACGAGATAGAGATACTGATATTATCTGATACTGATATTATCTATTCATGATATAATTATATGATTTAATATTCATGTCCTACATAAGCACAGTTAACTTGCTAAGTTTTTTTGTAATTTATTCTTATTTTATGTACATTGATGTTTTACCTGCATATATATCTTGATGGTGTCAGATCTTGGAGTTTCAGACACTTGTTAGCTGCCACATGGGTACTGGGAACTGAACCTGGGTCCTATGGATGAGCAGTCAGGGTTCTTAACTGCTGATCCATCTCTATAGCTCCCACTTGCTGTTTTGAACATCCTGTCTGTCATGGTATTTGGAGGTTCAGGAGCACAACACCCATTTCTATGGGCAGTTTTGGCAACCCACCCCCACCCGAGTCAGCAGCAAAGGCAAACTGGGTGCCAGTGAGAGGCTTTTCTTCCTTTTTTTAGTCCCTTTAAACATTTTTCTCCTTCTGGGTTGTTTTGTTTTTGCTTTTCTGTAACAAGTTTTCTCTGTGTAACTGCTCTGGCTATCCCGGAACTCACTATATAGACCAGGCTGACCTTGAACTCACAGAGATCCTCCTGCCTCTGCCTCCCAAGTGCCTGGGATGCACTGATACCTGTCTGACTTTTCTCTTTTTATTTTATATTACCTTCACTGCAAATGAGGCTGCAGCTTTCAAGTTCATAGAGGAGCAGCCTCTACTCCACCTTCAGGCCAACCAGGAAAGGCCTCTTTCTTTCTTTCTCTTTCTTTCTTTCTTTCTTTCTTTCTTTCTTTCTTTCTTTCTTTCTTTCTTTCTTTCTTTCTTTCTTCTCTCTCTCTCTCTCTCTCTTTTCTTTCTTTCTCTCTTTCTTTCTCTCTTTCTTTCTCTCTTTCTTTCTCTCTTTCTTGGAGCAGCCAGTGCTGGCTCCTTTCTGCTTGTGAGCTGGAGCCCCACTAAAGCCCCCATGTATTCCTTTCTTGGTTTCCTTTCTATTGCTTCCATGCCAGATGACTCTCGAGTCTCCAGTAACACCATTGTCACGATAGAATTGGAATGCTTTAGTATGACTGTTTTCCTGAATGGTCGGCTTAAAACAAAATGCTGTATTGGAGCAGCAAGGCTGAAAGACTAAGATCAGAGTGTTGGCATCCTCTGAGGCCCCTGGATAGAGTCCATCCTTTGTCCATTTCTCCCTCCCTTCCTTCTGTACTAGGGATGGAACTTGAGGGCCTTGTGTGTAGTGGGCAAGTCCTCCCCACCTCCTGCCTGTTTCATCAGCTGCCAGTGGCCTGCAGTTTTTGGTATGTCTTGACTTGCAGAAACCTCAACCCATCTATTCACGATCTTCACATGGTCTCCCATTTTAGAAGTATGCTAGTCATGGTGGGTTAGAGGTCACTCTGGGAACTTCATTTAAACTTTATTACTTTGAAAAGCCCAGTTTCCAAGTGAGGTCACAGTCTTGGCTTCTAGGAGTTTAGGAGAGGACATTACCCAGTATATAACAGAAACTTAGAGACGATTTAAAACTTCAGCCTGCTTCTTCAGAGAAATGTGGATTAAGAAGGTCATGTGTGAACAGCAGTCCCAGGAAGAATCCCTCTCCCAACATGGCCTGAGGGAGATGCTCAGAGGACACGTATCCATCCCTGTGTCCTCATGAGTCAGATGGTTCATTTACTTAGCAAGTGTTCACTGAGGCCCAGTGGCATTTCAGGAAGTGAGTTAGGCCTGCTATATGATGTGTGACATTAGTCTTGAACCCCCTCTTCAGCCCCTCCCAGAGTGATGAATGGATTCCTTTTTAGAGATGATGATTACCCAGAAGTCAGGACCATCCTGCTCTGCCACTGTCCCCCCTCCCCCACCCCTGTGGTGAGGGTAAACTACACCTTGGAGCTTATGCTTTTTGATTTATTCATTTAAGTTTTTCATTTTTCTATTAATTTTTCCTTCAGAAGTTGTTTGCCATTGCAGTAAAGTACAGTGATATATAAGGAAAACATTAAGTCTCTCTGTTACATTAAGGTTTTCTGGTCCCGGGCGACCAGAGGCCCAGACCCACAGACCTGCGCCAGACCCATTAGCCGCCCACTGCTGCTGCTCAGGCCCCCAGAAATGACTCAGACACTTATATTAACTTTATGCTGTTTGGCCTATGGCTCAGGCACATTGCTAGCTAGCTCTTACATCTTAAATCAATCCATTTCTATTAATCTGTCTGCCACGTGGCCCGTGGCTCACTTGTGCTCCTTACATGTTGCTCCTTTGGGCTTCAGCTCGATCTGCTTGACTCCGCCCTACTTCTCCTACCTATGCTCTGATTTCTCCTCCTACTTCTTCTATGGTGCCTGTCATGGGCCAAAACAGCTCCTTTATTTAAAGATTAATATTCACAGCATACAGAAAGACATTTCCACATCATCTCTCTGTACCCTTGTCATGTGTCTTTCTGCATTTCCCCCTCCCAGCCACACGTGGTCTGGTTGTTGATATCCTTTGCTTGTGTTTGCAGTGACAGGGGGATAGTGTCCTTATCTACCTTGTTCTGCATGTTTCTCATACCTGATGTTTCTGAGATCTCCCATAGTTTGGCATACCAGTTTATCCAGTTGTGGCCCTACTGGCAAATTACTATTAACTGGAAGACTACATAGTAGCCTTGAGTTCACTGTGGATGAGGTTCTGGATTTATCCATTTTGACTTCTTTTCTGGGTTAAGTGATGTACCAGAAACTTGAGAACCCTGTGCCTTTTTTCCCTCTAATATGCATCATCTAGCCATTATCCATCTCCAGTGTCTGCCAGCCACCCTGGCCGCAGTCTCCAGCTGTGGCTTAGCTGGGCTCTGTGTTTCTGCTTATCCCGATAAAGACTGTCCCTTCCTTTGCTTCTGTCTTCCCCTTGGGCAATCTCCTGGTTCCAGGCTCCACTCAGACTGTGCTCCTACGTGTACGCAGGCTATACTCTAGACTTTTAATTTACCCCTCCCCCGAAGTGGGCCTCTCATGAGGCACATCCTGATAGAAAAGCACATAGTGCCTTTTGAGAGTTTCTCCTATGCTGTCGGGATGGGGTGTGTATTTGTTAACATGTGTGTAGGTGTTGTAATGTATTGTAGTGGGGGATGTGTGTGTATGCGCTGGAGAGTGGCATGTGAATGTAGGAGTGAGCAAAAGTCTTCATCCTATTAACCCAGACTTCATCTTTTTGTCTCCTACAGTGAGGGTTCCCTATTTCATTGACTTGAAAAAACCACAGGATCAAGGTTTGAATCACACCTGCAATTACTACCTCCAGCCAGAGGATGATGTGACTATTGGAGTCTGGTGAGTGTTTGCAGCCAAGGCTGAGGGTAGTGGCACTGGCTTCTGTGGTCTCTTGAGGAGGCTACAAGGGCCCTGCTCAGCTCAGGCAATGTCCTTGACACTGGGCTCGGGCGCTGCCGTTTGTTTTTATTTTCACCCATTCTTTAGGCCAAGGGAAGAGCTCAGCTAAATTTGACCTCAGTGGAGCAGAGTGAGATGGCACCAGGCTCCCTCCTGAGGTTTTTGGAACAGAAAGGCTTTGTAACCACATTGTTTTTAGAGCCTTATTCCCAAAGGGTTTTGTTGCTGTTTGGTTTTTTTGTTTGTTTTTTTAAATCAAACAGTCTAGAGACGAAAGGAATGTAAGCGTACAATCAGAAATACAGACTTGAATGGACTCTTCAGATACGTAAGAGGAGCCTGTGAGAGGGATGCTTACTTCTTTCCATAAATCTACATTGGATGTAAGCCATGTGACTTCTGTGGTCTCCTTTGGGATATATCTTAACAGCCTTTTGTGTAAGTGATGATTCCTAAACAACTGGGTCAAAACTAACCAGAACTGGATCAGTGTTTCTTTCTCTCACAAGCAGCTCTGAATAACTGTCCCTTTATCTTAGCTGGGTCTATTTTCCAGTTGCCATAAAGTCTCTTTCTGAAGGCTTAGAAACCCACCGTGTATGTGAGATGTTTGTAAATGAACCCAGTGAGTAAGCTGCCAGTGTGGATGAGGGACCTTCAGATGCTTCTATTGACAGTCTGTGGTAAAGAGAGGGAACAAGAAGGGAGGCTCTTGTTCTCAGCAGAGGACATTGGGAGTAGAGTCTTTTTGTCATTTTCTTGTTTGATTTAATTGAGCAGTGCCTGACCCATGTGTGCTTTGGGACTGTCAAGAATCTGACCTGCTTTGTCCAGAGCTGTATGGGGCGGGGATGAGGGGGATGATTGGTTCTTAACCAGGAGCAAGGTTCTCTCTTGTGTAGCAGTAGTGTCATGGTGATACTTTTGCCATGGCCAAAAGCAATGGCAGCACCTGTGTACATTGTTACAGTGATGGTCATGCCAATCTCAAAGTAGTAGACAGTAGCTGCTGCTCCTGCCGCTCCATGTAGACCATCCCATGACCTTGGGCCTTAGGAAGCAACAGTCAACTGCCCTCACTACACCTCTTTAGATTCTCCCACCAGCTTCTGCAAAGGCCCTAGAGCAACCCAGACACCATTCTTGGCTCCCAGCTTAGTGCTGACTGCCCGCTGACAACAGGTTGGAGGTGTGTACACTAGGCCTCTGCCAAGAGCTCTGGCTTCTAGAAGAATCAGCTCCAAACATCTAAAATAGGCTACCATCTTCCCCACTACTCTATCAACACTATCAATTGCCTAGGCTGGCTTAGAACTCCTAGGGTCTAGCAATCTTCCTGCCACAGCCTCTCAGGTGTCAGGTACTATAGCTTGTGATTCTATGGGAGTGATAATGATAGTACTTAGAAACACAAAAACATGATCCTCATGAGTGGACAAGAGACAAGGTTACAATGAGAAAATAGCTAGGCATTTGGGAAGCAGAGGAAGATGGATCTCTTGAGTTCAAGAAGAGCCAGGGCCATTCAGAGAAAGCCTGACTTAGAGAGGGAGGGGCAGAGAGACAGAGACAAACTTGGCAACTAGATTTTTAAAAGATTTATGTCATTGGCATCTAGAATGAATTTGGCTAGGATTTTTAGAGAAAAAGTCGGTATCAATTTAGACCCTCACCAGTGATGACCAGTATTCGTTTTGGCCTTTGTATATCTCTAAAGGAGGGTTTGACCAGACAGAATATCAGGACCCAAGAGCCTGGGTCAGTACCCTGATGGGGAATTTGTTCATGTATTTGTGGCTCAAGAATGCAGAAAGGCTCTATCTAGGAAGCTGTAATTTATGCAGGATAGATTTCTCTCATGCCTGGAAAAAGGCCTCCAGAACAAGTTACTTGACCAACAAGAGGCCTGTTAGCTTTCTCTAAAGCTGTCAGCAGCTGACTTTGCAGCTTATAGTTCTAGTTACTTATTTGAGGGATGAGATAATATACCATCCACCCGTTTGTCCACTTTATGTAGACAGGAGTTCTGCTTCTTTCTGTCTCCACAGACCTGTCTCATATAGGTGCTACTGTCTGTGTAGAAGGGCCATCTAACTTTGCTTCCTTCTCTGCTTCTGTCTCCAGGCACACCATCCCTTCCATCTGGTGGAAAAATGCCCAAGGGAAGGACCAGATGTGGTATGAGGATGCTCTGGCTTCTAATCACCCCATCATTTTATACCTGCATGGGAATGCAGGCACCAGGTAAGCCCACACAAGTGATGTGACCTCTGGGTAGCACCTGGCTCCTTCTTAGGCTCGAAATTTATTGGCTTAGATGATCTAAAGCGGGCCTGTGGTCTACAGTTTCAGGTTTACTGACCTAACTGCATACAAGAGAAATTCTCCAGAACAAAGGGAAGGTAGAGTTCTTTTGGGACTGGGAGAGTTTCAACGTATCCTAGTGTACTGAGAACTAGTGGGTCTCACCTTCCCAGAGCTCCCTGGGAGATAGTGCTGTGCAGCAAGCAGCCTTGGAAGTTGAACTGGAATCTGGTGGAGGGGGACATGTCTCTGCTGTGAAGGCATAGATTTATTGTTGCAAAACTTTATTTCAGGGAAAGACCATTTGATGCCTGAGGGCAGGGTCCAGGTCTAAGAATCTGGGAAGAATCTTAGGAATGTGCCTGACAGACAATAGATTGAAAACTTAGTTTCACACCGAAAGTTCAGCCAGTAGATTCAGGGCTTGGGTTCACTGGAAAGTTTAGCCAATAGCTATTGTACCCCATACCCCTTTACCCAATTGTGAAATGTAGCATCCCACTTACATATGTCTTTCTTTATTTAAAAAAAAAAAAACAAAAACCCACAAAACTCTCATCTCTGAGCTTGGGGCCAAATCCCTCCACTGCATTGGAACAAAGAGTTTCAGCCAGGTTCATTTGAACCTGTCCAAAAGAATAAACGGACCCTCATGTGTTTGCATCAAATCCAGCTCCCTGGTGGTCTTTGGGGGTCTGACACGGGTACACATCTGCCAGCCTTCAGGTGTTGATTCTTTCTGCTTTGAGTCAAATGGTACTATGTCTGCTGGTGTGTAGTTTTGAAGCAGGACTTCTCTTTAAAGAAGTGGTAATAGGGGTGCAGAGATGGCTCAGTAGTTAATGGAACTGACTGCTCTTCCAAAAGACCTGGGTTCAATTCCCAGCACTCACGTATCAGCTAACGACTGTCTGTAACTCCAGTTTCAGGAGGCCCGACACCTGTGGCAAAACACCAATGTATGAATATAGAAATAAGTAAATTTTTAAAAAAAGTGGTATTCACTCAAAGAAGGGGCGCTGATGACACATGTTGGTGGCCTCAATACACCATTGAGGAAAGTGGCTGTGTCACCCTTGGTCAGAAGAATGGCAGGCAAGTCTAGTCTGTTTTACCAGTGAGATAGGCCCAGGGTGTAGACTAGGACTCTACGAAAAGGCAGGCATGCTTCTTCTTTTTTCCTGCTTGTAAAAAAGAGACAGAGAATATTGAAACGTGACCAGAGGGGAAGCTGAAGATTGAGCTGAGCTTGCCTGGATGTGTCCTGCCTGTGTGGGTGAGCTGTCTGCTGGCAGCTTGTACACAGCAATAGCAGTGTGTCCTAATGGGCTGTTGAAAAAGCACACACTCTGTTTTATCCCAGACACTTCTCATGAGTGGGTTTAATGTCTTGGACTTCAGGCTGGCTTAAGCTCAATCTGCTCTCCCACCTAAAAAGCTAATGTTCTTTTCACACCACAGCATGTTGTTCAGAAGGGGCAGGGGAGGTGGGAAGGTGAATTTTTCTAAGGAAAGCATTGTTTGAAAATTCTAGAGTCCTTTTTTCTGTGCTTCTTTGGGTTGTCTGTGAGAGAGAGGCCTGTAAGAGGGGCTATAAGGGAGGCAACCCTTCACTTGCAGGGCAGTGTGAGGGTGACTGTGGGGTAGATCTCTTATAGGTAAAAACAGTAAGAACATTGTCTGGGTCTTTCTGGAGGGGGAGGCAGTCCTGGGAAGATATCTGCTATGGAGCCATGCAGAGGGCATTGTAGAAAGAACATAGAAACACAGCCCACGAGGCTGGTCTCTGTGCCAAGAGCAGAATGTTTGGCTACTGAGTCACACATGCTCTGCACAGTTTACAGTCTTTGTTGGGGACAAGTTGCAATGGGTTTCTCTTCTGCTCTTCAAAGACCAAGTGGCTATAAACAGCTCTTGTAGCATCTTTCCATAAATTAGAAAGTCATAGTTGGCTGTGACACATGTTTCTGGTAGTCACATGTTAAATAAAAAGGAGAAAGCTTTCCTGCAGTTATGTGGTGACATTCGATGATTTACTGTTGCCTTCCTACTCTCAGAGATTGCCTGTAGTACCTGCATTCTATATCTAGTCCTGCCTACTCCCCCACTCCCCAGTTTTCAAAGGCTTTGGTCACTTACTGAGGCTCTTCTCTAGCTATCTCTCCCTCCCCACGCAGAATCCCATCAGTCTCTACAATCAGCACTGAAGTCTGTCAAAAGTATATCTTCCTGAACTCTCAGCCCCACTTCTTTGTTCAGTCAGTGGAGGGAATGTGGGGGTTTTAGGAAAGCTAATTTCAAAGATAACAAAAACCATCTGGCAGGGTTTCCTTCTGTCTTGAGCACATTTCTTTGCATTTATGTGCTGCAATGTATTGGTTTCTCCCCTCTGACTCATTCATGTGTCCCTGCAATGCCTTTCCCACTCACCATAGACCTGGAATGGCCTAGGGCTCATTATAAAAGAAGGAAAGTAGGCTTGAAGGAGGAAGAAGGAAACAGGAAATGCTTGATAAGACTCTAGTCTGCTGGGGAACTAGCCATTCTCATCCACTGTGATGAGAGCCAAGGGTTCACTTACCTGTGTCTAAGTATATTCCATATGTGTATATGACACATGCATGTGAAGAGATATCAGTGTAGCCTGATGAGGCAGCAGGCAGAAAGGAGCTCCTATGACTGTGGGTCCAGAGAGGAAGGTACCTGGACAAGTTCCTTGGGACACAGTTTTCATACACATAGGTAGTCCTGGCCCTTGGAGGCTGGGGAGGGCGTGTTTCTTGAATGTGGGGCAGTAAGTGTTCATTCCTCCTGAAAAAGTAAGTACATATGATAGTTAAGAGATATCCCTAAGATGCTGGAGAGAAGTTTGGTACCACTTAGGGAATCTAAGGAAGGATTCCTGTGTTTACCATAGGTTCCTCTTTGAAATGGGATCTAGGATCCCAGAGATAAAATTTTAAATAAGTGTGTGTGTATGTGTGCATGCGCGTATGCGCACACCTGCATGAGTTTATGTGTACTACAGGCATACAGGTGTCCACAGATGGCAAATTGCACAGGGCATCAGATTCTTTGGAACTGTAGTTACGAACAGTTGTAAGGTTGTAAACTGCCTAATGTGCATATCGGGAACAACCCAGGTCCTACAAGAGCAGTAAGCATTCTTCACTACTGAGCCATCTCTCCAGCTCTGGGATCCCAGACTCTTGAGGGTCATCTGTGCTGAGCAGGGGCATTAACACCACTTCCTGTCTCCTTCCCTTTTATGCTTCAGAGGAGGTGATCATCGTGTGGAGCTGTACAAGGTGAGTGCTGATGGCCCAAAGAAGTAGTGCTGTTTGCTACAGGATGCTAGAGCACAAGGGGTCAGTCACTTGAACTAGCTGCTCTGAAAAGTCACCATCATAGACATGCTAGAAGGTGATGCCAGACTAGTTCTCCCATGGTTCTTCCACTGTGCTGCTTCTGAGGTGGGCTCTAAAACCAGTGCATACATGTATTTGCTAATGAGATGAAAGCATTGGCCATTGTTTTTAATGATGTGTTTCTCAAGTGCTGTGGGAGATACCCTTACTGCAGGATCACCCTTGGGGTGTAGGGAGTATAAAGGCAGGTGGGATTTGAGCCAAGTTCCAGACAGGCTTGATAGAAGCCCCTGCAAGTAAATCTTCACACCTTGGGTATGGCATGGAATCTCTTCTGTTTTTGTAGTTGTGTTGTGTGTGTGTGTGGTGCAAATCAGAGTACACCTTGTGAGAACTGATTTTTTTCCTTGCACCATGTGAGTCCTCGGTACCAAACTCAGATTATCAGGCTTTGCAGCAAGTGTCTTTGTGTCATCTCACCAGCCGTGTGGTTTGTTCTTGATCTTGGTACAGCACACTTGGCTCACCCATGTCAGCCCTCCTCTCCACAGAGAGCGCAAGAGACATGTGGGCCTCTTGTGCTCTGGGTAGTGGGAAGTTTTCATTTCCTTGAGTGAATTGGATCAAGGCAGAAAAAGGTGAGAAGTTAGCAATTCCCTTGATATTTCTGTAGTAGAAAAGAATCTCCTTGTCCAGGCCCACAAAGCTTTGAGTATAGGCTTGGAGAAGGCAGGATTCACCGGGCTGCTTAGGAAAGCACCATGTCTTCCTGAAAGTGGAATGCTAATGGCCTTAGGTGACAATGGTGTCATGGAAGTCTCTTTCAGTTGTTCTAGGCATACCCTGGCTAGTGCATTGGGCACTGCACTGAGTAGGAATCTTATGAGAATGGACAAAGACAGCTAGTAAGTCTGTAGGGATTTTTTTTTTTTTTAACAGTAGAGACATTTACCAAAATTAAAGAAATACTAGGTTGCAGTAAAGAGCCTTAAATGAAGTCTCTGAGGTCCACCACCATGCTGGCTTTATCAGGCCTGTGGGCACTATCTGAGAACTGTCTGCTGCCCTGTACTGTGAAGAATCATCCCGGGAACTGAAGAAACTGGCCGCTTGGCCATCTAAGCAGCAGCAGAGAAGGCATCCTTCCTATGTGCTCAGCCAGAGGAACTTAGAACGTTCTATAGCAGCAGGTCCAGGCAATAGCTATAATGACAACAGTCTCAAGTTCACGCTGTATGCAAGACCCAGAGCAGAACTCTGGATGGTTTTAGCAGGAAGCAGCTCAGCCAATGGTGATGTTTTTCACTTCACAGGTGCTGAGTTCCCTTGGGTACCATGTGGTCACCTTCGATTACAGAGGTGAGGTTCTTTTTGAATGTATCCCTCGGAAAAACCAAACAAACAAAAGAGTGTATTCAGGCACGCCCCCACTTGTGATCATACATGGACAGGCTTGAGTGTGAGCTTGGAAGCAAGGCAGGCAGCTTGTTGATGCAGTGCTGGGCCTGTGCTGACAGTGGAAGGGCCCTGAAACAGAATATAAGGTCTTACTTAGCCATGCCGGGGCGCACACCTCTAATCCTAGCACTGGGGAGGCAGAGAGAGGCAGGTGGATCTCTGTGAATTCTAGGACTGTTACACAGAGAAACCCTGTCTTGGGGCAGGGGGGGAGAGAGAGAGAGAGAGAGAGAGAGAGAGAGAGGGAGAGGGAGAGGGAGAGGGAGAGGGAGAGGGAGAGGGAGAGGGAGAGGGAGGGAGGGAGGGAGAGAGAGAGAGAGAGAGAGAGAGAGAGAGAGAGAGAGAGAGAGAGAGAGAGAGAGAGAGAGAGAGAGAGACTTGTCCTCTCTCCTTATGGGACTAAGATTTCCCTGCAGCTGGAAATTAGACACTGGCTTAGTAGCAGATCTAGTCTTGGCGAAATAATGAAAACCAGAAAACAGATTCCTCTGTCTCAATGGCCTTGCTTCCTTCTTTTTGAACTGTGTTAGGGTTGCCACTGGACAACTGAGAATCCAGTCTGATGTGTGCACTGAGCATTTTGATTAATGAGCAGCAGAAATATTTTTTTGACAGTGAACAACTGTTTTGAAGGAATATTCTTCCATCAAGTTCCCCAGCTGGAGAGCTCAAGGGGCAAAGGCCACTTAGCAGTTATTCAGATGTCCTCAGGCTAAGGGACTGGCAAGTGGCATTTATATTGGTTTTATGTTGATGTAATAAAATACCACAAACAGCATAGCCTAAAGCAAAGCAAATATCTTATCTTGTAGTTATGAAGATCAGAAATCTAAAATCGTTAGCTTCTGTGATAGAATTAATAGAATTAAATTGTCTGTGACCTTTGTCCTTCAACGACTTCTGGAGAGGCCCCGGAGAGGCCCTGTCACTTGCATTTCCTAACTTTAGAGGCCACAACACTGTTTGGCTCATGGCTGTTTGAACCCTGGCATTTGACGTCTCTTATCAAAATGTTTATGAATACTTGGGCTTTACCCAGATGATCCAATATCACCCCATCTCAAGGGTGGCCCATTAGTGGCCTTCATTCTTTCTTCAGCTCAACTTCCCTGGAGTGAGAGTCATGTGTTTACCAGTTCTGTGATTAAGATGTGGGCTTTTCCAGGAGTCATTGTTCTGCTCACTACAGCGATGGCTTTAGATAAACTAAGTTTCATCAGGATGAATGTTCTGAGCCAGTTGGTGGTGGCACACCTTTAATCCCAGCAGATCTCTGAGTTCAAGGCCAGCCTGGTCTATAGAGGGAATTCCAGGATAGCCAGGTCTACACAGAGAAACCCTGTCTCAAAACCACCAACCAACCAACGAACCAGACAAACAAATAAACAAAGGATGAATGTTTTGGGCTCAGAAAAATTATGTGAAGAGCTAGAAGGCCCAACTTCTTTTTCTGCTTCCCTTCTCCATGCAGCAAAGGTTTTTAGAAACATTCTTCCTCCTGTCTGGTGAGATCCTAAGGTCTCCTTCCTTCTGTGCTTTCTTCAAGAAAAGATATCCCTGGTATCTTCTCTTTCCAGGCCTAGTCTCTGCCTGTCTGTGTGGTATGGGACCACCCATTCCATCTCTGACTATGCTCCTATTCTGCCACTCTACTCTTTCTTCATGTCCCCCACATGATATTCTAAGCCTTTACTCATGTCCCTCCTCAGTTCCTCTTCCCTGCGGTTGAGAGGCTGACATAATTATGGGGTTTGCTCACACAGCAGAATTGCATTTCTGAGCCTTGTGGTGTGTGTATTCAGGCCATGTGATGATGACTCAGTGCTGAGCCACTAAAAAAGCCAGTTGTACTTGATATTTGCTGGGGACCGTGAGGAGAATCAGAGGAATCTCCTGACCTCTCCACCTCCCTGCAGTTTCCTCCTAGCTGACCTGGTCCTTCTCTGGGCCTGGGCCCAGCACTCCATCTGGCCTGGCCCTCTTGAGCTTTGGTGCTGGCCTGTCAACAGAGCAGAGGAAGAACTAGCCTGAAGGACGTTTACACCTGTGGGTAGCACAGGTTCTGGTGTGTGTTCTGCTGACTGTGTTCTGTTAGTCACCAACCTGAGGAGCATGCAGAATGACAGGAACCTCTGGTTTGTCAGCCAGTAGACATAGGGGAGGTTCACTTCCGGGCCCTCCTGCTACCAGAGCTGGAGCAGAAATGAGACTGCGGACGCTAGCAGTGTGGCTTCTTTTGTGGCTGCTTTGGTTTCACAAGCCTCCTTTGACATTCTTCTTCCTCAGGTTGGGGTGACTCAGTAGGAACTCCATCGGAGCGAGGCATGACGTATGATGCACTCCATGTTTTTGATTGGATCAAAGCAAGAAGTGGTGACAACCCTGTGTATATTTGGGGCCATTCACTGGGCACTGGGTAAGAACTCTCAAGTAGGAGGAAGACTTAGTGAAGGCAGCCTAATGCCTCTGGTCCTATAGCATCATCCATTCTTCTAGGTTCCTGGCCCTGTGGTAGAGAGTAAGGGAGTGAAGCACCAGGAGGAACTAAGGGGAGATAGATTTTTTATAGCTATTCCTCAGTTCAGACGTGCCTTAGAACCAATATGGGCAACAGAGATGGCAGCCAGTGTTCCAGTGTTCCAGGGAGCTCTCGTCCCCCACAGCATCTGCAGAGTGACAGTAGAACATCTGCACTGTGTATTTGCCAAGCGTTATGTCCAAGAACACTTTGCAGAGATGTTTGGAAGAAGCTTTTCACTTAGCCATGCTTAGCTTAGCAGGGGGGATCAAGAAGAAAGATTTATGGGACACCTGGGTTCTGCTCAGCAAGGTCCCAGGTGGTCCTCAACCTTTTTGATACCTTTCCCTGCAGGCATACTAGCTTAGCTCTTTCTTAGCCTGTTTCCCTCACTGGGGTGGTGTTCTGCAGGCCAAGGTTACCTGTCCTTCATGTGGGGAAGGAGGCTATCCCATTGGAGGACACTAGCCATCTCTGTAGCTGTTTGCAGGAGATCACAGGACAGTAGTACTTGCCACCAACCAGAGTGCCAGCTGAAGGGAGCGCAGGGAACCCTGTGAGAGAGATCACATGAGGACAGGAGGGGTGGCTGCTGTCACCTTTTAAAAAGGGTCAACTGATGGCTTACCTTGTTTCTCACTTACCCTGAAGCCCCAAGTTAGCTTTAGGACAGATTCTCCGGACACTTTACAGGACCAGCTCAGTTTCACCTAGAAGAATTTTCATCATAATTTAGCTGAACTCTATTTTTTCTTCCCAGAGTGGCGACAAATCTGGTACGACGCCTCTGTGAGCGAGGTGAGGGACCAAGCTCTGTGGCTGGGAACCTTGTACATGTTAGTGGTCCAGTGCCTGCTATATGCTTGTCAAGCAAGTTCTAATGGGCAAGCAGCATAGTGATAGCATGAGCTGGCCATCCAGGCCTGGGCCCCAGTGTGCTGAGTTTACCCAATCTGCCCTCCCAACAGGATCCTCCGGGGATTTCCAAGTCATTTGGGGCCCCTTGGGGGCCGGCATTGATGGTGGTGGGAGGCCTGCAGAGGTGGGTGCCTGGGCTCCCTGTCGCGTCTGAGCTCCCCAGCCACCCAGCCCCACTGGCTCTATCACTTGTTATCCACTATCAGCTTTGTTTGCTTATCTAGAGACGCCACCAGATGCCCTTATATTGGAGTCTCCGTTCACAAATATTCGTGAAGAAGCAAAGAGTCATCCATTTTCAGTGGCAAGTACATGGTTTTATGAAAATTTACTTTTATTATTGACACAATTGCTGTGAAAATAAGAGCAAATAGATAATGAACATAGCTATTGAAAAGAATAGTTTGACATTACTAAGAGACTCCCAGTTCTAGGCACTGGCTTGCTCACAGAGCTGCCAGAAAAGGGGTATAGCTTTTAGCTCGGGACACTGGTACTACAGGAGACCTTGGCACTGTGGCCTTATTGTATACCCAGTACCCATGTGGCTTCACTGCACACCTGATCTCACAGCATCACTGTCCCCTTGGTGCTGTGGAAGGCTGCAGGTTGTCTCCCTCCTACACTTTGGGTACTAGAGGATGATTGGAACCCAGGCTCCATGCACAGGAGAGTTGGACTTCCCAGCAGTGTCTCAGAGTAATGCCAAGGTAATCCTTGCGAGGGACTCCAAGATGGGTCAGTCCCCACCTTTCCCTCATCAGGTGGGATCCCTTTTTCTGGCCTGCCTTCCCACCTTCCCACTTCAGCTCCTGGCCAGTGTGTGCTTTGGAGTCTGTGTTGACATGAACTTATGCCTACCGCCCGTGACCCAGAGCACCCTTTATTTTCTCTCATATCATTGGTCCTGCTTTGTTTCTGATATTTTCTGAGGAAGCCAGCTTTTGATCCCTATTTCCTTGGTGGGCAATGGTCTTTTGTCTATGGTGGGTCTGGGTTTCTGAACAGGATTTTGGTTGTACCTGAGGTGTGGAAGACCCATCTGATCATTGGAGCTGGCAGATGAGTCTTCTGCCCCCAGCTGCAAAGCCAAGACAAAGCTGGGAATAAATGGAAACTGCACATCCTCAAAACCCCTGAGCCTAAACTGCCAGAGCTCGTGGCCCTTTCCCTCTGAACAGCTTTCTTAATCCTTCTGAAAAATGCTTTCTGTCTTGTGTTCAGATATATCGATACTTCCCCGGCTTTGACTGGTTCTTCCTCGACCCCATTACAAGCAGTGGAATTAAATTTGCAAATGACGAGAAGTGAGTATTGTGGTGCAGTGAGTACGACTCACTGCGGCCCTGTCGGCCTGGCAGAGTGGGTAGGTCTATAGGAGACTGTCTTTCAGAGGGATTAGAAATGAGAAAAACATTTAAATGGCATGGGTATGCGGTATGCATATGGGATCAGTTTGAGATTTTGGTTTTCGCTTTCCACCTGTTAGGCAGGTTCTCTTGCTGTTTCTGCCATGCCGCATACTCTAGGCTAGCTGACTCACAGGGATGTGGGCCATTCTCCTGCCTCTATCTCATTTCTTACTTAATACAGGGGTGCTGCGATTGTAGGTGCCTGCTATCAATTCATTTATCTTTTTTAAACACACATTCTGGAAATCAAATTAGTTAAGCTTGCACAGTGAGTGGTTTTACCCACTGAACAAGTAGGTAATAAAAGTAGTTATTATAAAAGGTACAGTCTTCTCACTGGCACAGATATAAAGAATTTTTTAAATAGCACAGTTTTGACCATATAATTCTTTTCTCGGTCTTGAAACCAGGACCCCTGAATAGACACTAAAGCAGTAGTTAACCGTGAACACAGTGAAATAGAGGTTCAGATAAGGTAGTTTTCCTTCAGGTACGTATTTTTGCTCTAGAAATGACAATGCACCAGATTAAAATTAAAAACAAAACTCCTTACTTAAGTATTGCCATTGTAGATCTTAAAGGAAAGTTAACTGTACAAAGCAAATTTCTTTAAAAACAAAAGTGATTTGGGAAGCTGCCCTTGGCTCCAACTCTCCCACAGAGATAGGTGGCTATGTGTAGCTGTAGGACTGTATACCAGTGGAACCCTTAACCTTCACCTCGGCCTCACCAAACTCAGATGGGCAGTTTCTGAACCAAGGACTTGTCATTTTCTCCAGGAGGCTCAGCTTGAAGGAACCAGTTTATCAGATGCTCCACCATCAGATGCTAAGGAGATAGCTAAGTCAGTGAAGTGCTTGTCTTGCAACCATGAAGACCCAAGTCAACCCACATTTAAAAAGCCAGGCAAGATGATAGATATATGCTTGTAATCCCAGAGCTAGGAAGGCAGAAACTGACTTTCCTGGGGCTCACTGGCCAGCCAACCTATTCCTGAATACTTGCTGAATTCTAGGTGGATGGGCACCTGCGGATGACGTCCAAGACTGTCCTCCGGCCTTTCCCTCCACATGCATATGTGTGTGAGCATTTACACAAGAGATGTTCCACCACTGAGTCGTGTGTGTGCTTGTGCCACTAGGAGGGTATGCTTGGGTATCAGGCTGTCTCAAGGCTGGGTCCTGCTCCATGTGCCAGGATGACACTGTTCTGCCCTCAGGGAGTGCACAGCTCTGCTGGGGAGTCAAGATTGAAACAGCTTCCCAGTGCTCCTGTCCACTGTCAGCTGTCTTTCTACTGTGGCTTGTGGAAGAACTCTGGCTCTGTTGGACCTATTGTCCCATTTATCATTAAAGGTTCAAAGTTAGGGTGACTTAAATGTTACCAATTACACCAAAGACTAAACAGTACTGATTCTTTTAGCCCAACAGATTCATAATAACACACACTTGCAGTAAGCCTCCTAGAACACTTAACTACTCCCACTTATAAAGATTGTCATTTTAACTTTTAATACATCTACTGGCAAATATAGTGATTTTTAGTTTTCATAAAATACACAGGGGTCAGATGTTGGGGAGTAAAATGACCCCTGGAATACATGCTGATTTAATAAAACAAAACCATGGGAAGTTATTTCTTAGCTCTATAGTGAAAAGAAACCCAGCTACATTGAGACTGTTAAGCACCAATGCAGAACACACCGTAAACCCAAGATCCTGCCCAGGGTGAGGGGGTTCAGGTGACCCCTCTTTGGTTTCCATCTAGCCCCTGTCTCCTACAGTGTGAAGCACATCTCCTGTCCTTTGCTCATCTTGCATGCTGAGGATGACCCAGTTGTGCCCTTTCATCTCGGCAGAAAGGTGGGTGTTGTGTGACTCTGGTGCAGTAGGTGCCATTGGTCCCAAGTATGGATCAGGTTGGGTGTGCAAGGTAGGCAGCCCCCCCCCCCCCCCGTAATACTTTGTAATGAAGTGGGTTCAGGTCACACCAGCCCACATCTTCTCTGGGTACTTGACAGCCTACAGGGTCTGTTGTCATGGTCAAGAGCAGATTGCTATTGTATCCACCAGAAACTATGGCAAACAGGCATTAGAGACCAGGCTGACATGGGGGGACTGCAAGGACCTTGCACTTGCTTCTACTAAATGTGCTTTGATTTTGCTGCTTGGAAGCTAGATTAAATTTGTGGAGGGGAATACAAGTGCATAGAGGAGTGTGTGCCATGACTCCCGAGCAGACTTGGCCTAGACTCACTTTGCAGAGGAAGTACACAGACAAGAAGCCATTCCAGAGTATGAACTGCCCAGCAATGCACCTCTGGTGCATGGAGCTGAGGTGAGATTATGTTGTCTCTGCCATTGGAGCTGCCCCCACTTAGCTGTTCCTCAGAGGAAGAGGTATATAAGGTCAAAAAAAGGGATCTTAAATGGTATCCTGAAGAAATAGCCATGCCTAGTGTGTTTGGCCGAGACTCTGGCTTCTTGGACCTTGGCTGTTGCAGGCTGTAACGACAAAAGCAGTGTCCATGGGCACTTGCACTGTTCTCTGGAGGAAGCACCCAGTCTTTGTTACAAGAGAGGTCTTTGTTGGGTTCTGGGGCTGATTCATCTATCCCTCTCACCAGCTATACAGCATTGCTGCACCATCTCGAAGCTTCCGAGACTTCAAAGTTCAGTTTGTCCCCTTTCACTCAGACCTTGGCTACAGACATAAGTACATCTATAAGAGTCCTGAGCTTCCACGGATACTGAGGTGAGACATTCTCTTCTAATCCATGAGCCTCTCCTGGGTAGTGACACCTCACAACTAGCTGTCCATCAAGAGCCAGTCACTGAAGCCATTTGAGGGACTCAGTGGCCACAGGGTCACAGTGATTCAGGAGCCTCCCACTAACATCACAAAGGAGTTACCAAGTTTGTTTCACTTCCTTCTGGATAATTCTAATTAGATGGGGCATATGGCCTCCCTGGACACATTGTACAAACCCAGGTGAACATACATTAGGGAATAACCTAGCACAGTGTGCATACGGACTGCTGTTTGCATAGGAGTGTAGACCTGAAGGCCTTTCAGTGTGCCTGTGCACCATCCCCGGTACATACACAGAAGGCTTCATATGTACAGGAGCACTCAGACACAGCTTCTTGAACAGAGGCCATGTTTCTGGATACTGCACACACATACTCTTGGGCAGAATGTAGACTGCAGCCCCGAAAGCCAAAGGCCTGTATCTGGCCCGGGCACAGAGCCCAAGTAAGAGTGTGGAATAACAAGCGGAGTTTCACATGGCCTGGCCCTGCCTCCTATGCATGCCTATCCTCCTCCAAGCTTCTACACAAACTTCCCCATATCATCACCTGGTTCCTTGTCATTTCATAAGCTTCCACCCACCACCACCGAGAGCAACCCTGATAGCAAGTCTAACCCTCTCTGTACACTAAGGAGAGGGAACATACTTGGGCTGCTGTGTAACACATGACCGAGAGCACTGTGGCTGCTGAGAGCTGTGTTCTGTGGGGAGGCTTGGAAAGTGGGTTAGAGGCCAGTTATTCTCAACCTGTGACTTAACTAAAACTGGCTGCATAATTTGTCTCCCAAAGAGCAATATCCTGTATAAAATTGTAGTCCAGACTTTAGCTCCTTTGAGAGTTCCAGAGGCAAAGCTACATTATAGTAAAGGATTCCTTGCCATTTGGGACAGGAAGCTGAGTAAGTCAGGGCTAAGGACTGACATCTTCACTCATTATAAAAGGGGATATAGTATAAAATTTCAACTGAACATGGAGCCCCAAAACCTTTGTCTCTACTTTTCCACACTGAGACTTGACCTGGGAGCTGAGCTGCAGTGTCCCATCTGCCTCACTGAGGCTCTTCCTTATCAGGCAGCCCAGGCTCTTTGTAGCCTCCACCACCTAAGACGGCCACTTGAGGAGTGTGGGGAGTGGGGTCTTAGGTCCAATCACACTTTGGCTCATGTGCTTGTCCTTTTCTGGCCTAGAGAGTTCCTGGGAAAGTCGGAACCAGAGCGCCGGCACTGAGCCTGGCCCATGAAGGAGCATGAAGACCCACCCTCCTTCCCTCCTCCCCTGGCCAGCAGTCTGGCACCTAGTAGCCCAGGGTGCCACCACCTGTGCTGCTCAGGAGCCTAGTGCGCACCTAGAAAGAGGACTCAGACACAGCGGGCAGAGGCTCCGCTGACATGGATCTGTGAGGAAAACATGATGGCAGGCAGGTGGCCCCGACCCTCTGGTGACCACCCCACCTGAGCTCTTTTTGGGAGGGTTTATAGACAACAGGCGGATCCCATACGCCATGTGCTGGGCATAGGGAACCTAGGAGGGGCCCTGGAGCTCAGGGCCCCTCTAGCACCACTGCTTACGATATGGGGAAATGGCGTCCAGAGTGGACTCACCCCCTTCAGCTCATGTGCCTGCTGCCTTCCTCAGCTGACCCTGCCTCATGGCATCTGCTCATCCGCAGTAAGGGGCATCTGGATCTGCACTTCCTCCCATTCTGCCCACCTGTCTGTCATCTAACCTGGCTGTAGACTGAGCATTTATTTAAGAATAAAATCTTGGTGGTGGTCTTACGTTGTTTTCTCTACCTAGCAGGACCATTGTTGCCTCCTCTGTGGTCCCAGGCACGATCCCCACAGAAAGGGCTGCCAATTCCCAAGGCACTGAGGTCCACTCTGATTGGAGGCACCTTCGCCATATCTGCTAGGAAGCCTTTTCCTAAACGGCAGGCCTAGACAGACTGCAGCACACTTCATGTGAGCATTGTCACTGCCAGCTACACAAGCACCACTCTTCCAGAAGACATGAGCTGCACAACCAGGATTTGGAAGCTTGCCAGACACACTTCCCCAGGTGGTCCTATCTAAGTCTGTTGTGTTGAAGCAGCCTGATCTGAAGCTGCACACCTACATGGCTGAGAATGTTAGGGCACTAGGCTTAGCAAGAACTAGCATTGGAGCAGCCACAGGGCTGTGGTTCTGCATGTACAATTGAGTACAAGGCTCTGCACCATCTGCATCCTCTGGGTGCAAGTACACTGAGACTTTCCTGATGGTGGATTTTCCCCCAGGTCCTTAAACTATAATAATCTCAAGGTACCAGTGTTGGGAGATCTTGGCCATCTGCCTGTCTGTTCTTCAAGATCAGGGTCTGGAATTAGGGGTGGGTTTTAGCTAGAGGACACATGACTGGAATAGAAAGTCACTCCCTAAGTGACTTTCAGGACATGGGAAACAAACCTTCCCTACAACACTCAAGGACCAGAGACTTAGCCTTACTAAAGCCAACCTGTGACAAGAACACCAGGCTTCCTTCTCTTGGCCCTGTAACTAGGTGTGTCCATCTTGTGTTACCCATCTGCAGTTCACAATCAACAGGGCATGGCCATCAGGGAGCCCTTGGCCAGCAACCTGGGCCTTGTTACAGAGGGACAACCATAGCCTGTTCTGTGTGCTGCCTACCCCAGGCTTAGATCCTCCAGTCTCCCTTGGGAGTCACCTGACACTGTATGTTGTGATAGAAAACAGATACCACATTGACCAACCATGGGCATAGACATTTAATCCATTTCTCACAGAAGGAAGTAAGAGCAAGTAGAGTGATGGTCATGTATCATGGCTTCAGGGATCTCATGCATAAGGCCACCACAGGGCAGCAGATGACCATCCTAGAACCTGCCCACCCCACAAGCTACCACAGTGGCTCCGGTGAATTGAGTATTGAAAGCAGACACTTGGCAGAAAGGCTGCTAGAATGAGGGAAGTGAGAGCCTCCCTTGCCCATCCCCAGCCAATTATAGCTGACAACCCACTCTCCTTGGGCAGCACTTAATGCAGGTTCTACCCTCAGGAGAGCATGGCTTGTATGGTAAGGGGAGCAGGGGTGCCCCACCTCTCTTCCTCACTAGTAGCAGGTAGAAACTTGGCTTTTTTGGACCCACGGGCCCTTTTCCCAGACCTGGCTGGTGGAAATGGAGGCAGAATGGTGCCTGATCTTTGTAGACAACAGGAAATGCACCTCAGGACATGGGCAGAAATGTTAGGGGGGGATCAGAACCACTGCCCAGGGCTTCAGGACAAGCAGCTGACTCTTAAGCCAGGCAGACTATCCCTAAAGTAGCCAACACTAGACACCAAACTGACCTAGTACAATGCTCACTTGCTAAAAAAGTTTCAGTTCCACATGAAGTGTTATTTCCTGTTGAAAAAGCAAAACACCACGCTCTATAGAATTGCCACGGCCTCAGATAAGGGATAAGGTCGCTCTTTAGTGCTCCTCTCTGCAAGTCCTGGGTTCTACATGACATCCACATGGTTCCACAGGTGGCTACAAAGGCATGGCCTATATGGGCCAACAACCCACATCCCCAGTACAGCCAAGGGCAGGGCATAGAAAGCTATGACCATGAAACCTGAAGAAATGATCTGCTCAGCAGGGCCAAAAAGGCCACATTCTGGGCTTGGCCCTACCCTGCAGCTAGTGACCCAGGCACTAGTGAAGCAGAAGTACAGGCTTCACCACAGATCTCTACTCAGACTCCAAATCTAAAGACTTAAGCTCACTCCACTGTGTGCAGGGTTTCAGGGGCTCAGCTTCATTCCTCCCTGCTCATTGTCTGTGGGGCCCATCTCTGCCTACCTGTGCTATGAACTCTGCAAGAGTTCTTTGCAAGAAACCAGGAGAATGCTACACCTTTAGCTAGGTCCTCAAAACCATTCCCATGGCCCCTCCTGGAAACATAGCACATGGATAGTGGGGACCAGCAGCTGCTTGCAGTGTCTGAAGGCTGGCGTGGGCACAGAGTCAGCCAAACAAGCTACTGGTCTCACTGTGCGGGGGTATTAGTCCTTGGGGAGGTTGGGGGGTGGGATCTGCAGGTCGGAGGGCTCTACGCCCCAGATCTCCCGGGCATACTCAGTGATGGTCCGGTCACTGGAGAACTTGCCAGAACAGGCAATATTCCTGATCACTTTCTTGGTCCACTCCTTGGAATTCTGTCAGAGGAAGAAGAGATGATTGATCTTTGGCAGAGCTGAGGGGTCCTAAAGGAGCCCAAGCTTCTGGAACATGAGGACTGTCAACTGATGAGCTCTGAGCCTTGGGACAGCCTGGTCATAGACTGCATCCATGTGCTCAGAGGAAAGGGGCGGGACTGGCCAGAAGAGTGACATTCAATGTAAGGGACCAGGAGCTTAAGATGGTCTAAAAGGCTCCCAGGCATGGCCCACAACATTAAGAAGCACAACCAAGTAAACAACTGCCACAGGCAGAATAAATGTCCTACAGTGACCAAACCCTCTCTTCTGAGACTTCAGCCCCATTACAACTTCCTCTTAACTTCAAAACTGTCCCCAGACTATAGCCCCTGGGCTTCTAGAAAGGACTTAACTCCTGTGTGACGACACCCTCCTCCCCTATGCTGTTTTCAGGTCCCTCATTCTGTCTCAGCTATCAAGAGAGGTCCCCCCATGTAATGACGGGGTAGCTGACCTAGAGGCAGGCTGGATATACTGATAACAAATAACTCCATCTCTCTGGTCTGGTTGAGAAATGGTCTAAGCCAACAGGTCCACAAAGACCCATCCAGCCTCATCCTATCTATCTAAATGGCCCGCAATCCTTACCCGGTACAGATGGTCCACCTGGGCCTGGCACTGTATATAGGCTTCATAGTCTGCAAACACCTTGAACCTGAAACAGTAATAGGAGGCTGGGTCAGGGGAGCAGGTGCAGTGAGTGAGGAGCCCTGCCTGGGACATCCTGTGGTATTTCTCAGAGCACAGTCTCCCAGCCAGATCAGGAATTGCCCACGCCATGCCTCTCATATTCTCCCAGTTCTGTTGGGGGGGGGGGGGAGCAATGTGAATACTAGCCTGCTCATGGGGACCAGGATGCACCAGGTCCACATGGTCACAGGCTTCTCTGGGAGTCCTTATGTTCTGGGGGTGCTTGTTAGAAAGTCTGGTTTCAACTCAACATTTCTTTTAAGGACATTGCCACTTCTAAAACAAGTGTTAGACATGCACGTGCCTAGTGGCAACTGCAGACCCAGAGCAGCAGGAACATACTGCATTTTATTTTACTATCAAATTAGAGGTATAATTCACCATTAAAAAAGTCTCTCTATGGGCTGGGCACATGGGTGGAGCCATGATCTTGTCTGACTGAAGCCAATGCCTGGCTCAGTCTTCAAAGAACAAAGTTAACCAGAGGCAACAGAAATGGAGAAGAAGTTAATACTGGATTCAGTTTTTACCCATGGGGTACATACTCCCTTGAGGCACCAATGTCTTTGCAGTCTTGTCTTGTAACTAGGTTGCTTATAGCCATACCAGGTGCAAATGATAGATATCACAACAAAATACTGATTACATTATAGGTTTGCAATGCAGCAGATTGATTCCATTTTAACCAGGGAATGTCCACGCAGACTAACTCTTCCCCTGGATCCACAGTCTCCCCACCACCTCTCTAGGCTATCAGCCTGTACTCCTGAGCACCCTCTGCAACAGCTCAGGGACACAGCTCTCCTTCTGGACAGGGTAGCTGATGGCCACCACCCAAGACCCAGGGTCCCCAAGGCAACACTAAAGGCCACTGTAGACTGTGGCCCTGGTTTGGCTGTGACTGGCTGGGGTAAGGTCTCTGGGGCCGAGATGGAGAGGGGAGATCAGAAAAAACACAGGTAGATCTTACACTCTTACAACGTGGAGTTTCTAGCCCACCAGATAAATCTGTGTCAGTGGTGGAGAGTGGGAAAGCCAACGTGATGAGGTCTGTGTCCTACCTGTCATGGTACAGCAGCATGTTGACCACATCCTTGAAGCAGTCTGGATCTTTGGGAGAAAAGAAGCCACTGCTGATCTGATCCACAGCCTGTCTCAGCTCCGGCAGGCGCTCATAAAATTCTCTGGCATTGTACCTAGAAGAATAAGCTCACTTAGCGCTGAGAACTCCAGGCAAGCAGCCTCAAAGGCATGGTGGAACCAGCTCATGCTTCACAACCCTCCCTGGTGGCTAAGGGTACCAGCTACTGACTACATGTGGTTCCCCGAGAGGGGATCGAGGGGATCACTAGATGAAATCCTTGCTTCCTTCGGTGTTCACAGAAATGTTATCAGGATGGGTGTATCACACTTCCTGCTAGAGAATACAGAGCCCAGTCCAAGCTTATTTCTCCAAAATATCCTGGCCAGGGCTCTGAAAAGACCAAAGGACACTCTGAGAGACGTGATGCCTGAGGAGGACACTGGCCGGACTGCAGAATGAAAGAATAAAGCCAGACAAGATGACAGGAAGTTAGCTGTGACTCACCAAGAAGCCTGAGAGGGCAGTGAGGGGAGGGCAGAGCTCAGAGGGAAACTGAGACACCCTAAGCAAACACATGAGCTTGTGGCGTGACTCCCTGGGAGCTTTGGAAACCAATTAGACTACATTGCCTTTTAAATTCAGAGGCCGGGATTCCTCATCAATGTGAAGATCAGGAAAAGCAGATATTTTCAGATAAGAAATGGAGACACATGATGACCACAGCTACCGACAGCAGGGAGGGCAATGCAACACAGACTTTAATGACATGCACCACCCTCAGGGAGAAGCAAACAGGAGGAAGCTGGAAGGGTGGGAGACAGACGCTCCCTGTACTGCTTGAGATTTTCTACATTCCATTTCAAAATGGAAAGGTCTGTGCACTGTGCCCTGACCATGTCCCTCGCTGTAGGAGACCTGTAGCCAGGGCTTCAGCTGACAGGAAGATGCTTGTCATGAGGACATGAGATGGCAGCCAGATTCCCACTCCAGCAGCCTCCTTGGGACCTCACGTTTTATGCTTATGAAGAGACTCAATGAGCACTCAGTTCCTGATCCTTGCCCCTTCCCCAAAGCTGCCATACATCCCAGCAGGAAGGGAAGGGACACATACCCTTTCTGGTCCAGGGCCTCAACGTCCTTCACCCGCATACCAAAGATGAAGAGGTTCTCTTCTCCAGCCTCCTCGGCCATCTCCACGTTGGCACCATCCATGGTGCCAATGGTGAGTGCCCCATTGAGCATGAACTTCATGTTGCCAGTGCCTGAGGCTTCAGTGCCCGCAGTGGAGATCTGCTGTGATAGGTCAGCAGCTGGAATCACTGCAGGAACAGACAGACAGGATGGCAGCTCAGCCCAGAAGACAGCTTGTCTCGTGGAGGGTGATCGGAGGATAGGAATCAGTCCTAAAGCCATTGAGCTTACTGCCAAACAAGGAGACTGATCCCAAAGCCGCCACCCGAATTTCAAGACTTCTCCAAACTAGGTTAGCTAAGGTCTAAGATGGAGAACCCTGAGGAGAATCCCCATACTGGCACAGAATTTTTGTTCTAGGATTTTCCTTTTAAGTTTTAAAAATTGTGTATGTGTGCTTTTCCTATGCTTGTTTGTATACCTCTTGCATGCCTAGTGAGGGCTTTGGATCCCCCCCCACACACACACCTAGAGTTATAGATGGTCGTGGGCCACCAAGTGGGTGCTAGGAACCAAACTTGGATCCTTGGGAAGAGCAGGCAATGCTTTTAACCACTGAGCCATTGTGACACCCGGTTCTTGGATTTCCTAAGAACTATGACAATCAATCAAGTCCAGCCGATGGACTGGGTCCTGGTTTACTGACATTAGAGATAGTTCTTCCTCTGGATGCTGGTCTCTTATTCAATTAGAACACACTCTTGATTAGCCTGAGAAGAATTTAGGTCCTGCAGAGCCAGATGGCAGGGAAGGCTGAATCCAAGCTCGAGGTTCACAGCATGGGAGTTAAGTCATGTGCACAGGGGCACATGCAAATGGCCAAATACCACATCTTCCACACTCAGGCTTCTTGTTCTAACCTGGCTGGATACCTCATCTCAGCGTCTACAGCTAAAGCCAGAGCTGGGCTGCAGCCTGTGGCAGTCACTCAATTCAGCCAGCACCAGAACTGCAAAGGGAGGAAAGGCCCAGGGTCAGGCAGCTAAGGCCAGTCCAGCTGATGACAGTTGTTATGTTTCCTAACAAGTTCAAGGAGCCAGAGGGAAGATGGGGGTAGACCCTTCCCAAAGCCCAGTCTGGTACCCTGTGAGCTGGAGCTAGATGGTGCCAAAAATAAAGGTGAACAGAGTTCCAGGCAGCAGAAAAGGGTACAAGATGCTTTGGTGGTAAGTTCCACCAGGGTTCCCAGCCAACATGTGGGCGAAGCCCAGTTCCTTGAACCCACCAAGGGACCTCAAGCATCAAATGCACCCAACGGAGATGGGATTAACAAGAGCAAGGCAGCAATATCTGGACCAAAGACCAGACCATGGAGGAGTCTGAGCTCACAGGGAAGTGAGCAGGCCCCAGGGCTTACAGCTGCAGTCTGGAAAGCAGCACTATATAGCTGGACAGTCAGGCATCTGACCTTAGTGGCAAAAAGGGAATGGGAAGCCCAAGCTCAGACCCCTTGCCATCCATGATTAAAAAACATGTTTCCTACCAAGAGAGACCCACCTAGGTCAGTGAACATCCTCATATCTCAGGAGAGGTCCCCACTAACAGCCTAAGTGGAACAGCCCCAGACCAAACACTCCACCAAGCTATGAGGTGTCTCAGAAAAGAATGGCAGTGCTGGCTCATGGCGGATGAGCAGTGGACCTCAAGGGAAGGAGAAGCAGAGAGATGGGAGGAGAGGCATGGTGAGGGCTGGAGAGGCATGGCGAAGGGAGGGAAGGTGGCGGGAGCTGGTGGAGCTGAGTGGGGGAAGGTTCAGGGAGGTCAGGAGAGTCACATTCTACTGCCAAGAGCGACCTAAGAGCAGCAGGCAAAGCTGAGGGAGAAGGAAGGAACACTGAGGCGTGAGGAGATCTGGATGGCAAGAAAGCAGTTCTTCCTGTGACATGCAAAAGTTCTCAGACACTCATGACATACAGCGGTCCCTTGGCTGGGCCTCTGTGGAGAACAGCCCTCATCAGCACAGACACCCCTCACCTCACCCCCATCCTCAAGCAGAAGCCAGTCAAGGAGTTTAGGGCTACCTTTCTCAGCTAAGGATACCCGGTAGTTCTCCAGGAAGATCACTTTGAGCCTGTCGCCCACAACTGGATCATGATTGACAACATCTCCAATGGATGTGACCAGCTTGATGATCATCTTAGCCATGTGGTAACCAGGAGCTGCCTGGAAAGAGGAACGTGAGGTTAGGGAGTGTTAGCAGAGGAAGGGTCCACGGAGCATTTGGTAGCACTGCCGACCTCTGGGCATGTAAGACAGGAACCTGTGACCATGGAGGCCTGTGCTGGACTGGTCAGCAGACCGCAGACCATGGCAGTCACACCTGCAGTGGCCCTGATGGTGCTGGGGAAAGGGAAGAGCCTCGCTTTGCTCGGGTGTCTCGATTTCTACTGACTCCATGTGTCACCTCACTTGAGGATCTGTCAGCCTTGAACTGGGTTTTCTGAATCTAATCAATGTTTTAGGTTTGTAGTTGGCTCACACCCTTTAATCTCCAGCAGGAGCAGGTGGTCTCTATGAGTTTAAGGCCAGCCTGCTCTATGTGGTTCCAGGACAGCCAAGGCTACAGAGACAGACCCTGTCCTGCAACAACAAAGCGAAGCAGAAACGACAAGTTAAAGAAACAAAGACTTCTGGAGCTATTAACTTACAGAAAATATGGAAAACAAAGGCATATACTAGAATGTGCCGAGGGGAAATATTCAGAAAAGGCTAACCTCAGAAAATCCAACTTCTATAACAAATATACTGAAAACTGAAATTAAAAAACAGAAAAAAGCCAGAGAGCAGTGGCATACGCCTTTAATCCCAGCACTGGGGGAGAGGTAGACGGATCTCCTTGAGGTCCAGGACAGTCAGAGCTACACAGAGACTCTGTCTGGAAAAATAAAACAAGTTATAACAAAACAAACAAGCAAAAGCCAAAACAGAACAAAACACAGAAGGAAACCCCACAGATTTAAGAAAAATGAAGGTACCAGTTCCAATTCTGGCACTTCAAGACTTGACGCAAATGGTTTTAAAAATTGGGCCCAGTGGTAGAACGCCTGTCTACCACGTGGTGAGGCCTAAGTCCCATCCTTAGCATTGCAGAGAAACGGTAAATGTAACTTTAGCTGGACACGGTGATGTTGGCTTGTAGTCCCAGGCACTCCAGAGCTGAGGAAGATGACTTTGAAGCCAGTAAACTGGCAACACAATGAGAACCCCCAACTCAAAAAAGAAATACTTTAGTAAGACAAAGTGAGTAGTGGTGCCAGAGTAGGTCAGCATTTATTGGCGTGGATGAGTCCTTGTCCAGTGTGACGGGTGTCTGATCTAAAACATCTTTTGTGAAGATGGACAGTGAGTACAGTATAAAGTCTACCATCTGGACTCCACTCTGAAGTGGCAGAGCAGGATGTTCTGCGGTCCTTCTTACCTTTCTCTAGGTTTAAGTTTATTCATTTTAATACTTCAACTTTCCTAAGAGTCTATATTGCTTTGGACTGTACATTCTAAAATACTAGCAAAATAGTGTAATATCCGAAATACCAGGTGATCGGTGTGGGCAGAGACCAAACAAGGTGAGGCCCTTGGATGCTGAGCCTGAGTCACCCTCCAGACCCTAACATCAGAGGATGGCCTTGTGGCCAAGGGCAGCACCTGTCTGCCTCACACTATCATGGAATGCAAGGAACAGCAGGAATGCCATCTATGGATGGCCATGTGAGGCTGTCCCAGGACAGTCTTTCAAAAAAAAAACTGTACCCCAACAGCTCATCTCTGATGAGACCTAGCCACCAGCTGAGTACAAGGAAGTGGCAAGCATGTCTGCTACTCTGGAATGTCACAGTGAATAAAATCACCTCAAACCCTGTTAAACCTAGTGTGGCCTCACATGTGACAGATGAAACAGTCGTTGCCTGGAGGCAGACTGGAGGCAGAGAAAGAATGTGGCAGGGTTGGGATGGGGAGTGGAGTGTATAAAGCCACTGGGATCCAGCCCTTGGGGCTGGGGATCCCCTAACTTCTATGAGTGTGGCCAGCAGACTTAAATCCACTTCCCTCATATTCTATTAATTGTGTGAGAGGCTCCTTGCCCCAGCTTGGCTCCTCATGCTAGGTGCTGCTGGCATGTGTACTGACATCCGCATTCTGAGTGGGCAGGCTGCCCAGGGACAGGTAAGGAAAGCACATGCTTCTCGGTCCAGCATCAAGACAGAGGAGGAAGTTACCTCACCTTGCCCCCGATCATAACAGTCCTGGGCACAAAGGCCTTGGCTGGATCCTTCTTTATTCCTGGAGGGCAAACAGAAGAGGCAACTTTACCAGATGGTCCCTGTCCAGCTCCCCAGAGTGACCTAGCAAGAAGTACATTCATCAGAATGTGTGTTTTTACCTAGAGCATACACAGCCATGGCTGTAATACCTCTGTGGGAAGCTGTCACTCAGAGGAACAAAGCCACCCTGAGGCTTTGCACTTGCACTGGTGGAGAAGGCTATCCAAGACCACTGACGACCAACCAACCACACAGGATCCTGAGCTTGAGGAAAGCCACCACACGGTTCCAAAAAAAAAATGTGAACCCAAGAGCTCTTTGCCTGTGGTCATGAGGAGTCAAAGGCCTGCATGAAACATGTACTGTGTTCTCAAAACAGTTTTCTTCTTGTGCTATTTTGCAATTATTATTTTTATTATGTGCATGATGTATGTGAGCGTGGGTGTGTGCGCTGCCATTCACATGTGGAGGAAGGTCCTCTTCAATCGTCAGGAATAGAATCAGCTTTACAGGCTTCTGCAGAAATGCTTATCCTTGTTGGGCCATCTCACCAGTCCTTAAAACACATTTTAGACACATCGTTTTAATGATACTGAAAAAGGAGAAGGTGACCTTGGGATCATGGTCTGGCACCATTAGCCCTTGAAATGCGTGTGGCATGTGTATGCTATCATTTGGAAATGTCCCCAAAGGCCCCTGTGCCAAAGGCCTAGTCACCAGCATGCATTGTCATGAGGAAGTGATGGAGCCCAGTGAGCCTCATGGAAGAAAGTTAGATCACAAGGCGTGTGCCCTTGAAGGGGACATCGAGAGAGGCCTTCTTCTGTCTCTGTCTCCTGGCTGTCATGAAATGAACAGGCCTCTTTGTTCATGTGTCCCCACTGTGAGATACTGGCCCAATCGACCACAGCCTAAAACTCTGAGCCTAGCTGTGGCAGGAACAGCCTTTCCTCCTTAAAAGCTGATTCTCTCAAGAATTGTCATGGAGGTTACTTCGCAAGCTGAGAAGCTCACACCTGACACTTTCCTGCAGAGATCTGGTCAGAGGACTGAGACACAGTGGCCAGCTCATACATTTCACTCAGGGGTGAAGGTGTCTATAACAAGCATCTCCAGACAGCCATTCAGTAGCCACAGCAAAGAGTGGGGTTACCCTCGGCTCTCTGAGAACATGGATGTTATTTCTAAACTTCCCACTTTTGAAGATCAGAAAGAATAGTATGAAGAAAGGGGACAGTAAAATGGAAGCTGAGCAGGGTGACCACGCCTACAGGCCAGACATTTAAAAGGCCGAGAAGGATTGTTTTGTTTTGTTTTTTTCAAGCTCAGGAATTTAGGAGTAGCCCAGACAACAATAAAGCAAGACCTTTTCTCTTAGTTAAAAACCAAAACCAAAAAACCTCAAATTACATCCTCACCATAACTACCTAGGAGGACACCAGGGCCTCAGGAACCTAACAGGCCCTGCCTGAGAGCAGGCCAGACCTTATCTGGACTACCCACGAGGCTAAGGGCCATGTGCTACAGAAATATGGCTCAGACCCGGGAGAAAAGCCAGAAAAACTGCCTGGGCAGAGGACCTCCCACAGCATCCTCCTGGGCATCCAGCTCATCCTGGGCAGAGGACCTCCCACAGCATCCTCCTGGGCATTCAGCTCATCCGGAGCTCCAGGAATAAATGTCTGCAGGCTCAAGCACCAAGACACAACAAAGAACAGGCTTTTTACATGATCAAGAAAACCAGAGCAGGCTGGAGAGATGGCTTGGTGGTCACGAGCACTTGCTGCTCTTACAGAAGATCTGGGCTTGGTTCTCAGCACCCACATGGTGGCTCTAATAAGTACAGTTTTTCCAAACAAGACAAAACTTATTATAGAAATAATAAGCTTAAAACAGAAACTAAAATGAGCATAAGACCTTGCCTGGAAAGTCTACAAAGCCCCCACCTGTACTGAAGCTCAACAGACTGTTCTTGGCCTCTACAAAAACAAAACAAAACAAAACACAACCAATCACGGGTCTCGCGTCCCAGTCCTGAGGTTTTTAAACCTCAGGCTCCCATACTGAGCATTTAGAAAACCCAGCGGCGGCAAAGGGAACTTAGGACATCCTGTCGGAACTCACGGTTGTACAGGGTGATGATGTGTAGGCAGTTGAGCAGCTGCCGCTTGTACTCATGGATCCTCTTCACGTGCACATCAAACATGGAAGCAGGATTGATCTTCACCTTGTACTCCTTCTCTAGCAGGGCAGAGAACTTCAGTTTGTTTTCCTGAAAAACAGAAGACGGTGGCTGTACAGACCTGAGAACTGCCGGAAAGCTCTCCCAGACTCCCCAGCACCTCTCACTTCCCAGCTGACCCAAGAAGACTCTCAACTCTCCAGAAACCAGCATGAACAATGCCGAGGGCTTAGAGACCAGAGCTGGGGACAGAGATGGCATCAGGAGAGAGTGGGGAGTAGGGAAATATGGGCGACAATGAAGAAGGATGTACTGGCCACACAAACAAATGAAAAACTAACGCCAGGTACAAACCTGGAGCTATACAGAGAAAGGAGAAGCAAAATGAAGGATGTCACAGCATGTCCTGAAGACGCAAAAAGCAAGCAGGGTCAGTGGGGGTGAGGCGCAGTGGTGAGAAGTGGCACTGCCATGGGTGTCCAAGACAACTTTCTGCTGCCCCAAATGCTAACGCCAACATCCCTGCCAGATGGCAGCACAGGGGTAACATTCCTAGGTTCTATGAGGTGCAAGTGACCTGGCCAGGGTCTGGTAGAGACCGCGACCTCAGCTCCCCCAGATGAAAATGAAATGCCCCTGCCAGTGGCTTTCAGGGGCTTCTCCACTTGCTGCTGACAGAGAAGCAGACTGGGATGAAGGCTCCTATGGCGGAGCTGCATTCACCTATTTGTGAACGACCCTGAAGATAAATGAGTCCCTACCTGGAGAGCTGTATGAGTCCTGACCCCGGCCGGCCTACCCAAGTCCCAGATGCTAAGCCTGAGGGAGGCAGACTGCAGGCCAAGGAAGCCTACCTGCTTGATCTTGGCTATGTCTCTGATGAAGGCCTCATCATCGATCAGTGACAGCAGCTTCTTCAGTTGGCTCAGATCGGTCAGAAAACCTTCCCCGATTCTCTGGGTTAAGAGGACACATGAGTTCTGTTCACCATGCCTCAGCCATCATGAAGCTTGTCCTTCCATCTGTCACCCTTCACTCGACTTTCCCTGGATCTGCCCGCCCTCCTGAGTCCCCAGGCCGCCCCCTCCCACACTCACAGTCGTATGGCCACCAGGACACAGCAGACTCACAAGCCTTGTCAGTACCCACTTCCCAGGATCTCCTGCTCGAGACACCCTATCACAAGTGATGCCTTGGGCCAGCTGAATCATTCTTCCAACGTGCACCACCATAAACAAAGAGGCTGCCTTCTTATTCATTACCATAGCAACAGTCATTTCCAAAGCATGCCATTAAAGGCCTCTCTGCTGTCTGCCTCCACCTCCCACAAGGGCCCCCCCTGCCTCTCCCCACAAGAAACCTGGTGCTATATGGAGACTGCACTGGCTTCCAGACCCCTTGGCGGCATGGGTACGGTACAAGATCTGTCCCTAGAGAAGCTGCTCCAGACTTCCTTGGCTTTTTTGGAGAGCCCCCTGCACCTTGCCCACAAAGTTCCAGATGTACTGCCTTTCCCATGCCCTTCTAGGGCATGCTCTGTAGTCTTCACTCCAGCACAGGGCCTGACACATCAAAGCACTCGATTTAGACCATAAGATGCTTGGGGTACAGCATCATCTAGTCCTCTCGGGCTGATGGCTGAAGCCCAGGATAGCTTTCAAGCTGCCACATAGCCAGAGCTGGGCCATTATAGTGCACTGAGAGGTCTCTACTGCTCATGTGCCACTGCCGGACATAAAGAAATATTCTTACTAGTTCAATAGCCGCTCTAAGAAAAGCTTGGTGAGCCTCCTGGGGGTGCAGCCAAGGAGTCTAATTTGCCCACTGCTCCTTTCCAGACTCTGGCTTTGTATCTCATGGGACACAGAACAAGGCCGGGGACTCACCTCCACGATGACATCAGCCAGCCCCGGGTTGCACAGCAGCAGCCACCGTCGGGGTGTGATGCCGTTGGTCTTATTCTGGAACTTCTCTGGCTCTAACTCATAGAAGTCCTTAAAACTGCAAACACAGAGAACGGGGACTTGTCATATCTTTACAGGTAACTTCCGAGGGGCCCAGAGCTCAGCTGCTTGAGTTTCTGAAGCATGAAGAGGGTGGGGCAGTTGCACCAAGGCATCACGCAACTGCCACATGTGGCTGTGGGCTGGTATGACCACCATGTCCTAGGAGGTAGAACTTGACTGTCTCTGGTCATGAGAGTGGAGACTGAACAGGCAAGAGAGCTTAGACTCTGGGGCTCACTTTCCGTACCCATATGCTGAGAAGACACCCGACTCAGAAGGTAGGTATGAGGAGGAACATTCAAGGCACTGAGTCAAGCCCCAGAACACAGGACTGATGTGGCTAAGGGCCCTGCAGCCACCGTGCTGTTTGACTGGTAACTGTGGTGGGTATTGGCACTGGAAATAATTCCTCAGTTGTACCACACTCCTCACCTCATCTGCCGGACCCAGATACTCAGCTCCATATGGGGCAGCGACATTACTCAATTAGCAGATGCACCTTAACTAGACACTTCCAAAGACAGGCGCACAAGAAGAGTGACTACTGGCAGTAAAGATGTCTCTCCAAGTCTACTGTGAACATACTGATGTGTGATGTGGTGGGAGTTTTGGGCACCTTTACCATGTCTGAAAGTGACTTAGTGGCATGAGGACTATGGGCCACGCCTTGGTCATGGCATGTATAGCAGACAAATGCAAGTTGGGCTGGAGATTAAAGAGGAACCCCCTCACCCCTGGCTCGCTCTGTGTTGAGTGAAGAGCCCCTCACTCACACAGTCTGCTTCACGATCTCGGAGTGAATCCTTGCCACACCATTCACGGCATGGGACCCAATCACACACAGGTGCGCCATGTTGATTCTCTTGCAATCCCCTTCCTCAATTACAGACATCCGCCTCAGTCGGTCCACATCCCCAGGAAACAGGGCAGCCACGTGCTGGAGCCAAGAACACAGGACAGAGATAGGCTGAATATCCCACAGCCGCCCAGGGACAGCCCGCATGCCTGTAGGAGGGTCCACTGCTGCCAATCAAGTGGCTGTGATGTCCGGCTCTGAACACCAGTGTCCCTGAAACTAGCCCCTATTTCAGTATTTTTACCCCAAAGCTAGCTCAGATATGCTCACGGGGTTCCCAAATTGCATATTTCACCAGGATAAAGCCCTGGGACCAATAGAGCTATTCTGAGGAGTTGAGACACCAGTGTGGTAGGGGAATGCTATTCAGTATATGAGACAAGAGCTAGGCCATGGCCCTTGTTGACCTGAGCAGCATTAAGCTCTTCTTTCATTAGGGGGGCAGCTGGTCTTTCTCTTGAAGAAGTCACAAAAAGGCTGGTGTACGGCTCAGTGACAGAATGATGGCATAGCAAACTCAAGGACCTGGATTCATCCCTAGTTCTATACATGTTCAAAGGCATGACAATTACCCCAGACCAAAGATTTCCTGCTCATGTACCACCATCTTCTCTGTGGGTAATACAGAATAGGCATGTTCTATTTTCAAACTGCCTGGAGCTGTCACGATACCTCTTGTGCAGCCCAGGAAAGACAGATTTATAGCCTGCTCAGAATGAACCTTTTTAAAAAGATCTGCATTCACGATTCCCACACACAGAGCAGGGGTCTCACAGGTCAACCAGGATCTCTACCCGGTGACAGTCCTTAGCCCTCGCAGTAAAATACCTCCTCTGCCAGGCAGGATGAGGACTGTGGTGGAGCTATCATATGCTATTGTCCAATCCCTATCCCCAATTCATGCTCACATCCAAGTGCCTCTGGTTGATGGCGTAGATGATCTCCAGGTGCCGTGGCAGCAGCTTCTCAAACATGGACACTGGCCAGCGCTCCAAGGCCTCAGGCAGTACAGTGTGGTTGGTGTATGCACAGGTCTTCTTCGTTATCTCCCAGGCCTACACATCGAGAACAGTAAATGTTGCAGGGACACACTGGAGCCATGATCTCTATTCTCCAAGCATATGATTAGCCAAGGCTCGTCACCACCCTGCCATGAACACCTAACCTTACATCCCACACATGTAAATACACACAATGCAGCCTGTTCCCTGACCCTACTCTCTGACAATTACCTTTTAATTTCTCCTTTGTAATCCCTCTGCTGTTGGTGAACTATCAGACAATGGAGCAGCTTTCTAGCAGCTTTCTGACACCCACAGCACCGAGGACACTAGTTATCGTGTCCCCTCTCCCCTAGGATACAGTGTCAAGGGGAGTGTACACCCTCAGGCCCGAGACGGACTCTGGTTACTGAAAAGGATCAAGAAAACTGCCATATGATTTTCTGATGATCAAATCAAAGCTCAATTAAGAAGATGCTGTGCCAAGGATAAGAACAAGGAAAATGGAGCCTCTAGACAGTCTTCAAATATCAACACTGCAGACTTTCCAACTTTTCCTCACTACATAGCCCAGGCTGGGTTCGAACTTACTATCTTCCTGCTTCAACCTCCTAAGTGATCGATTGCAGGTATGCCCCACCACAGCCAAATAATAATATTTCTGAAAGTTTGACACTTCTGGGTTGCTTTTGAAACAGGTTATCACTATGTAGATCAGGCTAGCCTCAAATTCATAGAGATCCATCTGTCTCTGCCTCCCAAGTGCTAGGATTAAGGTGTGCGCCACCATGTCCAGCCAAACTTGAAGGGAGAAACATGTACTGTACACAATCCTTAGAATCTTTATGGCTGTCTCTTCTGTCCTGAATTCTTGCCACACACACTATGCATCTATCCCTTAGAGCATCCATCTCCTGGAGCCAGACACTCTCTCCAGGGCCTTTACACTCTCAAAGGCAAATTCCCAGATCTGAGGCTAGGAAAAAGGCCCTACTTAGCTCAGCCCATGATCACCGTGTGTGGCACAGCTTGAAGTCTACCAAAGATGCTGTCACCCAGCCCTGGTCCAAGGAGGACACTGTCTTTCCCTTCCCACACTCACCTTATCCCAGTCTACCTTCTCCACATCCACCAGGATCCTCATGAGCTCAGGAATGGAGAGTGCAGGGTGGGTATCATTCAGCTGGATGGCTACCTAGAGTTCAGGAGGGGTACTGTTTAGTTGTCACTTCAGGTGACAGACCAGGGTGTGAAGAAATCGGGCTAGGAATGTACTCTGGAGGATCCTAAGAGCTTATAGGTTCTGCTGGCTCGGCAGGTAGCTGTGACCTACAGTCAACTGTCCCCTCATACAGCTGCATCCTGTGGGCCTCTGTCCCTTGAGCAGTTATTCTCTAAGCAGGTCCAGAGGGACTTCAGGATGTGGTACCCTCACAGGCCACTGTCTCCTCATCTAAGATGGGATGGCTTTGTTTAGAATTACAACCAAGAACCTGTCATAAACATCAGGTGCCTTTCACAGTGACCTCCCTGCCTCCACTTCTGACATTCCAGGGCTACACTGGTTTTGGAAGAGACTCAGGACACAATGCCATCTTCCTCCTGCCCTTCCCAAACGCAAGGAAGAAACCTCAGAAGCCTGAGGATGTCACTGCTTTTACAGACCTTGTCTGGAAACGTCTCAAAACAGGTTCTCACTGGGTCCCGGCAGCCGAACCTGGAAGACTTGAACCTTCGAATGATGTCCTGAAGGGTGGCAGCCACCACAAAGTACTCCTGCTTCAGCCGCAGCTCCTTCCCCTCAAAGAACTGCAAAACAGTGCTGCTGTGGCACCTGACACCAACACAGTAATTCCAAGACCCTGATGGGTTGGAGGGGCCCTGCATTTGCTTGCCCCTATCTCCCATGCTTCTCCTTCTAGAGGGCCAGGTCAGGTGCCTTACTCAAGGTGGCAGGCTAGAGGATGTTACAAGGTGTCTGGTCTATCAATGACAGTGACAAGCCAAGCTATGATGAGTGTCATAGCTACTCAGAACCAGTTCTCAAGACAGACATCAGAAGACACCCCACACTTGAAGTTCTGAAATGTACCTAGTCTCCAGGGACAGGAACATTCGGTTATGTATGGCCTCCTGCACTGATCCCTGCTACCATGTGCACAGACCTTCTACACTGATCCCTGTTACCATATGCACATTGATTACCTTGAAAAAGAACAATTCCACTTTAAAGAGTGTACAACCAATCAAGACAGGCAAATTCTGGTAGTTATTTTTGGTGTTGGAGACTGAGCCCAGAACCTTGTAAACACAGGGTCTACCACTGAGCTACATCCCTTCCAGGGCTCCTCTGACAGTAACAAGCCAACAAACACCAGACCCAAGTGGGAGCAGAGAATCCAGCTCTGACCACCACCTAGCATGTGACAGGCATGTAGTAACACTCTTTCAAACATGTCCAGATACCCTGGCAAGATGGGTGGTGCTACCGCTCCATGTACACACAAGTCTCCAGTTTACACGTCTACACTTTAAAGAGAGTGACACTCACATTGTCATTGGGATACAGGACCCTGGAGATGTTCTCAGCCAAGTTCCTGTCCAGGACAGCTTCAATGTAGTCCCCAACGTTGACTAAGGAGAGAAAGGGCCCAGTCAGTGCAGCTTCCACTCAGGCCCATGGGTCTCAAGAGGCGAGGCTGCTATGGCTGTTTAGTAGCTTCCTGGAGGAGTCTGAGATGCCCCTGGGTCACTGTCACCCACTCTCAGAGAGGCGCCATCTCCCCTCTCAGAGTACCTTATTCCCACTGCATACTACCACCTCCCAGCTCTGTTCTTAGGGAACCTGTGATCTGAATAACCATGACCCTGGCTGGCTGGAGCCTGGCATCCTGTCCACCTTCCCTCCTGTTTGCAAGGAGTCTGTAAGGGCCACCCACTTCCCAAGATGCCCCACCCAGCAGAGTATAAAAACAGGGACAAGAATGGTAAGGGCCCAGAGTGTGGATAAAACATGTAAGCAGACATGCACTCAGGAGCCACGGTGGGAACTTACAATCCTTCAGCTTGAAGTCATTGGGCGCCTTGGCAGACCAGAGCCTCATGGTGTTGACGGTGTTGTTCTTATACCCAGGCACTGGGGTGTCATAGGGCATTGCAAGTACTACCTGAGCATAAGAAAGCACACTTAGGGCCGAGTCGCAAAGATCCCCTTCCTGCTCTGTCGGCATTCCCTGGCAGGACAGCTCTACCCCATAGTCTCTGACCATCTGCTCCCATGCTCCTACCTTCCCCCTCTTGATGAACACATTCATCTGCCAGAACACTTGTCCCTGCACTCTCAGAGTGTCATCCAGACACCCTGAGCAACCACCTGAGAGGGACAGCAGCCTCACTCTGCCACCTTTCCCAGCCACACCTGCCTCCCAGCTTTATCTACTTCACTACTGGCAGCAACTGAATGATCCTTCCATGCTGGCCTCTCAAGGTGCCACAGCACAAGCCCCCCACCCCTCCCCCACATACCCACGCTCTCTCCTCACCCACTCTGCTTTGGTGAGTCCACACCCTGGCTAACTACTATTGCACCCATTTCCAATACCTCTGGCAATGTTCCTCCTGCTGGGTGCCTTGACCACACATACCCTCCATGTACCTAAATCAGCCACTCTGCCATGTTTCCTCCTTGCCAAGACAGCCAAGCAGTTTTGCAAAGTCAGTCAGGTGACAACCATAAAGGACAATGTGTCTAGGTCACCATGAACAATGCAGATATTATCTTTCTACTCCTATTTGCTGCCAAGCCTCTTTCCTGTCCAACATATGCTCACCTTATAGAGGGCAGGTCCAGTCACCCCACTTCCTGCCTTCGGAGCTAAGGCTCTCATCATGGACACTGACCAATCATCACAAACACACACATTTAGAACACAGGATCACCACTCTGCGTGTGTGTGTAGCCTGCACAGCATAGCTCTCAACTGTTCTGGCTCTAGCCTGCTCTGGCTCTAAGCTTCCTGTTTAAAACTTTGTTTTTAGAAAATCAGTGAACTTCCCCAGGCACCGTGTTTGCTCATCCTTCTACCTCACAGATAACTGAGATTCACTATTCTTACCTTGTCCCCCGAACTCCCCTCTTCCAGGATGCTCTCCCCTTCTCCAGGGACCACGGTGTGTGCTTGCAAGCCTAGAGCTCATTTGTTCTCTTATACCACATAGGGGCCGGCTGGGCGGGAGGGACACTGGCCAAGGCTTGGCATACCCACCAGGAGCTTGGCTAGCTCTGACACTACACAGAGCGATGGGTTATAAGTGGTACCAGGAGATGGCAGTAGTCAGTGCTGTGTAATTTAGCTGGGAGCTGTTCTCATCCTCCTGGAGCCAATGCCTTTCTTCCCATCAGGACATGATTCTGAGCTCTGTCATTAAGCACTGTGTCATCTAGTAGCACAAGAACACTGTGGCTGCCAGCACTGCTAAACTACTGCTGTGTGAGCTGCATCATACTCTATTGTAAGGAACACTCGCCAAAGTGCAAATATTGATGATGTATGTGCAGGAATAATCCTTTCCTTGGGTCTTACCTTAAGTCCTCCAAGGAAGCGGTATGCATCTTTGATACCCAAAATGAAGTCAAGCTGATAACAAAGGCCTCATTCAGAGCAGCCCTCTCGCTCAACAGCAGTGTGTCTCTGGGCTAGGCCTCCATACCTGTGTGTCCAGCCACAGGACACCATCAGGGGTGTGTTCCACTCTCCCATAGAAATGCACGGGCAGCATGTACTCGGGTCGCGCTTTCTCCCACGGGTTCCCATAGCGCAGCCAGTCATCAGCTTCTTCAACCTGGAGGGGCAGCCAGGGAGGAAATTCTCAATATGGAGGAGATTATGCTAATAAACTAACCCTGCTCTTGGCCTGGGCATGAAAAAGGCAGAGACTGCACAGTGCCTGGCACCAAAACACCCAGTCAGGCCACACACATCAGTAAAGCAACAAAATCCTACGCTACTTAGAAAAAGAGTACCTAATGAAAAACACACTAAAAATCACCCAAGCGAAGGACTGATATTTGCACTATGGGTGAATCTTGCAAAAAAAAAAAAAAAAAAGGTTGACAGATGTGAAAGAAGGCCAGCTGGTGGCTCACGCCTAGAGGCAGGCGGATCTCTGTGAGTTTGAGGCCAGCCTGGTCTACTGAGTGAGCTCCAGGATAGTTTCCAAACCTACAAAGAGAATTCCTGTCTCAAAACAAAACAACAAAAAAGGGAGAAGTGAAAGACAGACAGAAGGGGACACACACACACACACACACACACACACCCCACATACTGAATGACTCCATTTACGGTAAATGTCTAGAGCAAGCAGACTCACAGGGTTAACACTGTCGGACACTAATCACGATGATAAATGGGCAAGTATTCTGGAGACAGGAAGGATGGCTCCCCAACTGTAAACCTATCAAGAATGATATCACACATCCATAGAGCAGCTCTTAAGGTAGAGACTGAAGTTCAGATCCTCAGGACCCACAGAAATTATAGATAGCTAGGGCTACTTGTATATATGTGTGTGTGTGTGTGCATGAGTGCACATACATGAATTTGCACCCACACGCATGCTCACCACACACATACATGAAGATGGGAAATGGAAAAAAAAATGCAGTACCTCAAATTAAAAAAAAAAAAAAAAAAGAAGACAGTCATAGTGCAGAGTTAGGCATGGTGGCACGTTACTGTAACCATAGTGCTTGGAGGTGGAGACAGGAGAATAAGGAACTCAAGGCCCGCCTCAACTACTTAGTGAATTACAGTCCAGCCCAGCCATTAGTGAGTTGGAGGCCAGCTTGGGTCATCCGAGGCCTTGTCTTTAAAAACAGGGTGGGGCGGGGCGGAGCAGCCCTAAAGTCATAGAGCAAAATCAAATCAATGTGCACTAGATGAGCTGCGGCCTGGGAGGTACTCCCATGGGAATGCCCCCACACATTTTGCTAGAGTAGTGGTTCTCACTATGTGGCTCCTGACCCCTTTGAGGGTCACATATCATATATCCTGTATATTGGATATTAACATTATGGTTCCTAACAGTAGAATCACAGTTATGTAGTAGCAATGAAATAATGTTACAGCTGGGGTCGCCGCAGCATGAGGAACTGTATTAAAGGTCGCAGCACTGGGAAGGTTGCTAACCACTGCTCTACAGTGTGCTGCTATTAGGTCAAACCATCCTCAAATCAGCCACTTCCCCAAGCCTAGATCAGTGAATGTAAAACCCACCCCCATCAGGAATCTCAAAGTTTTAGTGAAGAAAGGTTTTCCCCCCTTTGAATTAAATGGTCCCAACATGTTACCCTGAAGGTTTGTTTGTTTTGAAAGGGTCTCATGTAGCCCACACTGATATCGAACTCAGTATGTAGCAGAGGTCTTGACCCTTTTGTCTCTGCCTCCTGAGTTTTGGGATTACAGGAGGAGGCACCACGGCCATTTTATAAAGGGCTAGGGCTTGAGCTCGGGGCCTTGTGCATGGTAGGCCAAGTACCCAACCATTGCGGTTGCATCCTCTCTGAGGAGACTGGTTAATGGTTCTTGCTCAGAAGTGAAGACTCTCTAGAAGCGTATCTGGGGTGCTCAGGAAGGTAACACGGACTCAGTCACCATGCATCTCTCTACCAATGAGACTCTCCTGTGCATTGTGATCAGCCCTGCCTTCTCAGCCAGTGACAGCATTCTCCGGTCTGTCACTGAAACATTTCAGACCACAGCTGGTGTAATCCTACAGAAACCCCCTGTCAGCTACCACAAATGCAGGCAGCAGGTCTATCCTTAGGTCAGGCTCCTCAATCCTTCCATCAGAGAGCTCCGCTGGCAAAGCCCTGCCTGTCACTTGCTGCTCTCCACCACTGCCTCAGTGGTACTGGAATGACGGCAGAGGTGGGAACCAAACCTGTAATGGTTACTTTCATTTTAGTCTAATAGAGTCTACTGTTTTGAGACAGGGTCTTACTATGTAGGCCTAACTGGCCTACAACTCAACAAGTGGACCATACTGAACTCAAACCTGTGGCAATCCTTCTGCCTCTGGCCACTTGGAGGGCTGAAATCACAGGCATGAGTCACCATAGCTGGCTTTGCCTCTCTCTAGCTGGGATGCTTGTATTTGGGGTAATACCCTCACCCCAAATACAAGCATCCCAGGACACTAGCACATAGCTCATGGTGTCCTGGCCACCACTGTTGGTGTATATGTCTGGGGTCTTCTGAGGCTCAAATGAACCTGTGTGTCTCCCCACATGACTTCCCTGTCACCACAAAGAAGCTATTTGCCAATGACACGCAGGATCAGCCTAGGCAGAGCCAACTGCTTCCTGCTATGCTGTGCTAAGAATTGGGTAGCTCTCTCCAGGGAATGCAGAGCATACTCAGATGAACTCCAAGAGTACACCTCACTTCCATGTATGAATTAAGACTGGAAAACAACAGAGATGCCTAAGATCACCCACCTGCCAGCCATTGACGATCTTCTGGTTGAAAATCCCGAATTCATAGCGGATTCCATAGCCATACGCAGCTAGACCCAGGGTGGCCATCGAATCAAGGAAGCAGGCTGAAAAATCCAACCCAAAATCACAGATCATCACCAGAACTCAAGGTTCCACTGGGATTCAAGCAGGGAGGTGTCAGAGAGCCAGTCACAACCATAGAAACCCCAGTTTTCACAAAAGGGTACACTTGAGTCCCCCTCACCCAAAAGTAGGGGGGAAAAGTGAGGCATCATGGTTAAGTTCCTTTACTACTAGCCTGCTCACAAATGTGTACTTGACTTCTGTACATTCTAAATCCACAGCTCTGACAGCAGGGCACATCTGCTCTACCCATGGGAAATCAGGCACAGAAATGGGGGTCACTGATGTACACCCCATGGTCCACAGCACTAAACATCCAAGCTCCACAGTGCGTCTAGGGTCCCAATGTGAGCTGCAGCAGCATGTCACCAAATGGATCTTTTGTTTTGTTCCAATCCAAGCCTCCTGAGGGCCTAAGGGGGAGGGGGAGGGGAGGCTCAGTGGTTCAGAGCACTGGCTGTTCTTGCAAAGAATCCAGGTTCATTTTCCATTACCCACATGGTGGCTTACAACTGTCCTTAATTCCAGTTCCAGGGGATCTGATGCCCCCCCTCTTCTGAGCTCTGCAGGCATCAGGCATGCAGGGCACATACATCCATGCAATGCAGACAGAACACTCACACACATAAAGTTAATTTTTAAAAAAATCAATTTTTAAAAGTCTTCCTGAGATATAGATGGAGCAAAAACAGTGTTTTGAATAAAAATGTAGAAAGAAGCAGTGTTAGGCTTAGACTGGGGAGCTGGTGCATGCCTTTAATCCCAGCATTCAGGGGGCAGAAAGGTGATTTCTGTGATTTCAAGGCCAGCCTAGTCTATATAGTGAATTCCAGGCCAGCCAGAGCTACATAGTGAGACCTTTCCTCAAAACAAACAAACAATCCAAAAAAGCGCCTTCTGCTTTTAAAAGGAGGGCTGAGGAAGTTCTCAGTGGCACAATGCTTGTCAAGCATATGGAAGGCATTGCCAGCTTTACAAAGAGAAGAGGGAGAGAGGGGGAAGCGCCTAAGGAAGGAGAAAGGAAGCAAGACACAGAAAAAAGGGGGGTGTCACAGGGAACCCAACAGATAAGACACATGTCTAATTCACCTAATACAGACTCCTTCAAGGGAGAGGGATGAGGAAGGCCTGAACCTTCGAGCTATGTGGGGACTTAATAAAAGCTCCAGAAGTTTCGGAGATCTACCCACAGTCAGTCTAGGAGGATCAGAGAGTGGTGATTCACACCTTTAATCCCAGCACAGGGAGTATCCTGGGAGTGGTGACCTATGCCCTTAATCCCAACTGAGTGAGGTCATTTTAGACTACAGAAGGAATTCCAGGCTCTCAGACAGGCAGTGGTGAGGCCATGCCTTAATTTACCAAGAGAGTATTTAAGGCAGGCCTAGAAGGAGAGGAGAGGAAGCCAAGAGAAGCCAGGCTGAGGAAGCTGGAAGACAGCTGGGTAAGATCTGACTGTGGGTAGATCTCTGAAACTTCTGGAGCTTTTATTAAATCCCCACATAGACTGTGGGTAGATTCCCTCTGATATCTCGTAAATGTTTGGAGCTTTTATTAAGTCCCCACGGAGCTGGACCCGTGCTTCTGGGAAAAAGACAGGCTAATATGCCACCAAAGATTCAGGTCAAAGAAGAGGCTGGGCAGGGAGGAGGGGGCATTCAGGTTCAGGCCATGCAGGGCAGGTGACAAGAGAAGGTGCCTGGCATCAAAGAACATGCAACGGGTGCCGAGGCAGGGGTGGGATACCCTGAGATCATTGGTGGGTTCGTCAGGCTGTTGCAAAGCTGGGGGCTTCCATCCAGGAAGGAACACACACTGTGCATCAACAGAACAGGGACAGGCAAGATAGTGATGGGAATGTGTCATGAGGGTGGCAAAAAGAGGCTGGGACACCTGAAGACCTGAAGAGTGGGTTCACTTTCACAGCCAGCACCATGCCTGGCCTGACTCATAGTCTCTGAGAGGAGGCTGTAAAGTGTGGGGCATGGGGTGGAGGAGGCAGGACAGTCACTTTTTTATGTAGACTCAAATACAGTTTTATTTAAAAAAAAATATGCCTTTGAAATCTTAAAGAATTTCGTTAAAATTTGAAAACGCACAGGTAAAATTTCAAGCATATCTCAGTTTACAAAATGGCAACTTCCAAAAAGGCTCGGCATGAATACTCATGCCCTCCTCACCCCACCACAAAGCGGGGTTGCTTTTCAGCTTCTATGTTCATTACCTAGCTTATTCTGCCCCCAGAAGTCTGTGAAATGCTCAAAGAAGAAAACAACATTTGGGGATATTCTCAAATGTGGTAGCAGAGAAAGCCAAGTGGCCCTAAGCTTGGCCCTCCTCTAACAGGAGCTATGAGCGTCACTGGACTTGGGCAATGCTCCCAAAGCACTGGCTTTTGAATCCTGGAAAGTGGTAGGGGAGGGGAGCTCTGGGAACCTTGACCTGCTTGCACCAGTGACTCATGATGATTACAAAGTGCCCTGGCTGGGAGAGAATGCACATTTCCTTTTTTGTCTAATGATTGCAAAGCTTTTGATACATACTTGCCTGTGCCTCTGAGAGAGGCCAGTTTATGGTGATGGATGGACAGTAAGAGTACATGGGATGTTGACCTTGTCCTGTGATCATCCACCAAGCCAAGAGGTTAGAGAGGTGTAAGAAATGATTACCTGCCAGGCGCCCCAGGCCACCATTCCCAAGGCCAGCATCTTCCTCTATTTCCTCGAGCTCTTCCAAGTCCAACCCCAACTGCAAACAAACACAGAGATGACATTTTAGTATTGTTTACCACTGACCCCCAACAAGTTGAAAGATTTAAATCTTGAGTCTGATTTCCTTCAGACTGAAAATCCAATGGTAAGACTTAGTGCTAATCAATACACAAATACACTCAACACCACTGACCATCCAGAACATGCAAGTCAGAGTAGTCACTGAGAGGTTGGAAATGTCACTTGACAATACAATACTTGCCTGGCACACACAGGGGTTCAAGTTCAAGTACAGGGTCAGAAAGGACAAAAAGGACGGATGTAGTTGGAAGCTTCTGTCCTGCCAGAAGCTCTCAATTATCCAGCAGCCATTTCCCAAATAACTGACTTGGAGGTCTAATATTACTTAGAAATGCTCAGCCAATAGCTTAAGCTTGTTACTAATCAGCTCTTAACACTTAAATTAACCCATAATTCTTATCTATGTTTAGCCATGTGGCTTGGTGTCTTTTCTCAGTCTAGTAGTATCATCTTGTTTCCTGTGTCTGGCTAATGACTGTGTCTCTCTCTGTCTTTTCTCTTCCCAGAATTCTCCTAATCGTGTTGCTTCTCCTATACTTCTTACCTGGCTATTGGTCAATCAGTGTTTCATTAAACCAACATGAGTGACAAATCTTCACAGTGTACAAGAGCATTATCCCACAGCAGACAGATGCTCCAGCAACTGCACTTCCTGCTGCAGACTTAGAGATCCTAGCTGCAGGATCTTCCAGGGCCATGTTCATGACACCATTATCTGAGACGGTAGACAGTAGGAACAGCCGTGTAGATGAACGAATGAATGAAATGTGACACAGACATATTATAGATCTTTTAATGAAGGGAGATCCAGGACCACAGGAGAGCCAGGAATGCTGAGATGATAGAGCAGCACCCTGTCTCTCTGGCCTAGCTGATTCAGGTGTTATACCAAGGATTTTTTGTATCTATTACTTAATCTTTACAACCTAATCAGTGTCTTTGCTTTTGCAAGTAAATTAAGTTTATTCTGTGTTAGCTCTGTGAGGCACACGTGTTCCTACAGGATGTGGGCAATTAAATACATAAAAATGAGTGCAAAATTGTTACTTTAAAAAAAAGCAATGAAGAACCAACATGTACAGCAACATGGGTAAACCTCCGGGACATTGTGCTAAGGACACTCTATAGTTAGTCTCATGAAGTAACCAGAATAGCCAGACACAGAGAAACATGAAGAACAATGGTGGCTTCCATGGGCTGGGGTGGGGAAGCTGTAGTTTCAGTTTGGAAAAATGAACAGGTTCTACAGATGGGCAACAGTGATGACTACAGAGCACGGTGCGTGTACTGAATACCACTCGGCTGCACACCAAAAATGGCTAAGATGGCCAGCTTTATGTGATACAAATTTTTGCCAACAATAATTTTAAATTGAAAAAGAGAGATTTATCCTCTATATGCAGGCTTATTTCTGGACTCTCGGCTCTATTTGGTGACCGACACATGTGATCTTCAGCTGGCAGGACCCAGGCCTGGTCACTGCAGCTCTACGGTAAGTTTTGAAATTGGGAAGTGTGGGTCTCCGGAGTGGATCCCTTTAGAGACTGCTGTGACTTTGCCTAACCCCTTGGGAATCTACCCGGACATGTGGATCATTTTGTTAGACTCCAAATTTAGGGATTTGAAGAGGAATGAACTGAATCTATAGATTAACGTGCAGAACTCTGCACCTTATCAATACTAAGTCTGCCGAGCTGGGAACAGGAAATGTCTCTTCTATTTTTAAGCCTTCCTTCTTTTCCTCCAGCTTCCTTTCAGAGTATAAATGCCGTGGGCTAAGGAGGTGGGGGGTGGTTATTCTTTGGTATATTTTCTATTTTATTTTACTTTACGCTACTATAAGCAGAATTGCCATCTTTGTTTCAATTTGGATGTTAATCTGCAAATTTATTAAGCTATAGATAGTTTCTGCAATCTATCCTGTATTCTGAAAAGCCATGGCGCTCTCCTGCCAGTTCAGGTGTTTCTTTACGGATTTCTTTGTTGTTGTTTTTCGAGACAGGGTCACTCTGTGTAGCCCTAACTGTCTTTATGGATTTCTTACCATTTCCTAGTTCATGTCACCTGTAAGTAGATGGTGTTACCTCTTTCTAACCTGAATGCCTTTTATTTTCACTTCTTGCCTAACTATATGACCATAACCACTCCTGTAGGGCACTGAGACATTTAGAGCAGACATCCTTACACTGTTAACACAGGCAAGTTAAACCCAAAGATAGGAGACACAGGAAGAGACGTCACAAAACAGACACAAAATAGAGATGCATATAAACTAAGGGAAATTTAGGAGACATATCTATTTCAAACATTTGTTTTAGGTGTTCTAAGGCAATCTTGGGCTGGAGAGCTAGGTCAGCAGTTAAAACTACGGGCTGCTGTCCCAGAGGAAGCAGGCTCAATTTCACGTAGTGGCTCACAGCTGTCTGCAACTCTAGTCCCAGGGGATCTGATGCCCTCTTCTGGCCTCAGTGGGTACTGCATGCACATGGTGCTCAGACATAAAATACCCATACAGATTAAAAAAAAAAAAATGAAAAAAAAATTTTAAAAAGAAGAAATTCTAAGGCAATTGATATGGTCAGCATCATTGGGTGGGTGTGTCTGAGAGTCCCTATCTTCTAGAGATCATAATGAAGCTCTGAGTTAAAGCTGATGAGAATACATTTTATACGCACTTGAATTTTTCTATAGTGCAAATGATGCACTTTTAACTAGACCCCTTGATAGTCTATACTCAGCCTATGAATTCATCGGTTGCTCAGCCCATCCATGAGGTCAGTTTTCATGATCCAGTCACCTCTCAAGATTTGACATGCCAGAACATTCAGGGAACAGCTTACTCTTACAACTAGAACTTGAAAAGAAGCAGCCTTCTTCTGAGTGAAGGCTGACAGACTTCTGTTCCTAGGAGGCTCCCCAGACTCCTTCTACCTTATGCTCTAAACAAAGCAGGTGGGAGGACCCCTCTCTAAAAGCTCTTATATAGCCATGCCAGCAGGGAGGAACCTGCAGGTCACACCACAGAACTTCCCCATCAGAGATCAGTGTTCAGGGGCGACAGGAGATGGCAAAGATAGGCTGTGGAGACAAGCATAGCTCTGCCCAGGCTCCAAATGACCTCTGCGGGAATTGTCCTAAAGAGAATGGTGTCATGAGGAGCCCTTAGGAAGGGCTGGCTTCTTCCAGTGAGAGGAGGGCACTTCCACACCTATACAGCACAGTTCAGGAGGATGTCCTGAGGTGGGGGAGTGAAACCAAATGGATCGTGACGTATTCAAAACCTACCTCTGGGGTGGGGGGTGAAGAGTACATCTTTCTAGAAACTTCCAAACCATAGCATCGCCACTCAACTTAGTCTTTTCATAATTCCATTATCTTCCCTTACAATCTTACATTCTTCCCTGAGGAGGAGGTGCGCTGCCCACCAGCACAGTCCTTTCTGGTGGGGTAGCACACACCAGAGGACACAAGTCCTAATATCAGTGATCACTCTCCAGGGGACAGATTAAACGTACCTGATAAGTGGCTTCATCACATGCTGTCTGAAGGCCCAGGTTCACCATGGTGTTCTGCAGCGTGCGGCCCATGTAGAATTCCAGGGAAAGGTAATAAATTCGCTGAAGAAATAAAAGAAAGAAGTGTAGGTTACCCATTCTGTCTGCACAAGCGGGAGGCACAGCAGGGAGGTAGTCCCAAAGCACCTGGGTATAATTTTCCTGTGAACCTAGAAGGTTAGCCCCACCCTCCTGAATCTTTAGTGAGTAGAACTAACTTCTAACAGAGGATCAGGTCACCCTAGAACCTGGGGAGAGAGGCTGCCAGGACTGGGAGATACCACGGTGAGTTGGGCTGGCCTCTTACCGGCTATGTGCCCAAGGCAGGCTGTTTTGCAGCTCTAATGCGAGACAGAACAGCCTACAAGGACGATATTTTTCAAATTGTTAAATATATGCTGGCTATGGTGTGTGTACTGTTGCTCCAGCTAATAAGGCAGCAGATGATTTAAGCCCAGATATGTGAAGCCAACCTGGGTGGCCTGGTGAGACCCTATGTTCAAAAGGGTGGCTTCTTGAGCCCAGGGAAAGTGCACAATAACCAGGAATGTGTATGTTGGCAACCTAGTGAAGATATTCCCTCAAGGCAAAGTCTGGTTTTTAACAGCAGTGAGGTAGGTTTGCTTAGCGTGGGGTATGGACTGTGCGCATGACTTAGTCAGGTATTTTAACTCAACTCTGGCCACACACAGGTTCTACCAGACCCGAGACAGGTTCTAGAAGCCACAGTCAAGACTCAGAAAGCAATAACTCACAGCAAGTGCCAACATGCAAAGGCAGCTTGGAAGCCACTTCAGAACCGGACATCCCAAGACAGGGTGGCTCTTAGCTACCTGATGAGAGTCCCCAAAATAGGAACATGAGGTTTCTATCTTCTCCCCGACATTCTGTTAGCCACAAAACACTGACTCCTCAAAGGCTGACACTGACTGTCAAGTTACTGGCAATCTTCTGTCACACCCTTGTCTTCTCCCTCAGGCACACCTAGCATTACAGAGAACCCCCATAAACGTTTGGTCAGTCTGTGAGCCAAGGCAACTTGACCACAGGCTGTGCCATGCTGTCTAAAGATCCCCCTCAAAACTGGCTTCTCCACAGAGTTCTCTAACAAATCATTTTGCTACCCCTCTGAAAATTGCTGCACCTGTGCTTCCTTCCACCCTAAGCCAACAATCTGCCACTACTTCTCACTTCAGCATGTGCTATCAAAAGCTGGGCCTGACTGGACCTGGTGGTGAATGCCTGTCACCCAGCTACTTGGGAGGCTGAGGCAGGAGGATGATCACACTTTCAAAGCCTGTCTACAAAATGTTAAAGTGGCCCACGCCTTTAATCCCAGCACTTGGGAGGCAAAGGCAGGCAGATCTCTGAGTTGGAGGCCAGCCTGGTCTACAGAGATAGTTCCATGACAGCCAGAGCTATAACAGAGAAACTATGTCTCAAAAACCCAAAACCACCAAACAAATAAATAATAAAAAGTTTAAAAGCTTGGAGTAGGAGCTGGAAAAGGCTCGGCAGTTGAGAGCACTTGCTACTTTTCTAGAGGACCTGGGTTCAATTCCTAGTAACCACACCATGGCCCACAGCTGACTGTATAACTCCAGTCCCAGGGAATCTGATGCCCCTTTCTAGCCCTATGTAAGCACCAGGCACATACAAAATACCCTTATGGATAATATTCATGCACACATTAAATAAATCAAAATAAAACCTCAGGATATAGCTCAGGTTTAGAGCACTTGACCTACATGCATAAGGCACTGACTGGGCTCAATCCCTGGTTAAAAAAAAAAAATTAAAAGATTGGGGAGGGCAGAACATACAGATTGACAGATGCCAAAGGCTATGAGACAGTGTGTGGGCAGGTGCCAACTAAAAGGCGTGGGTGTGCTTATCAGTGTGACAAATGCAAATATGTAGGTTCTCGGGATAGAGCTCTAGTCTTCAGGCTTGGCAACACAAGCCCTTACCCACTGAACTATCTTGTCAGAAATTCCACAATAGCTGAGGCAACAGGACCTCAAACTTAACAACAAACATGTTCCAATGGAGCAGGTGGTGGGATAAAAATGCCCCTACCCACACACCCTTAAAACTCACTGGTTATAAGAAAATGATGTAGTGGGGCATGGCAACACTTGTCTTTCATTCCAAAACTTAGGAGGCAGAGGCAGGTGGATAGCCGAGTTAGAGGCCAGCCTGGTCTACAGAGCCCAGTTCCGGGACAGCCAGAGTTATACAGTGAGACTTTGTTTCAAAACAATAAAAAACGGAGTATAGGGTGGGGTGTGGAGGGGGAGCGTACTGAAAAGAAACTACTGGAAAGGGGGGACATTTAGGGGTCGGGTAAAAACCTGGTACAAGGGAATCTCCTAGGAATACAGAAGGATGATGATGTAGTGGGACCTAGCACCTCTCTGACCTGAGGGTGTGGCCTCTGGGCCGGCACAGGTTTGGGGTTCACCTACAAACGAACCTCAAAGCTGTAGCCTTAAGGCCAAAAACAAAGTTCTGCGCCATGAGGACCGCCCTCTCTCTGTTTCTCCACGACCTGGAAGGAAGCTCAGTTCCACACAAGTAGATCATTTCTCCATTTTCTACACTTCCTGCATTTATATTTTAAGTGACTTGAATATTGACTCTAATAATGTATCTCCTTGTGTTAATATCAGGCTTATTAATCAGGTCACATTTGGCATCCAATGTCCGACCTCCCTCTCCCCTGGGGCTAAGCTCATGGCAAGGAAGGAAGGAAACAAGTAACTTTGGGGGCTTAGATGTATCTATGTACTGAAATACAACATGGACAAACCCCAAAACTCACCCCTCAAAGGCTACCATGGAATGTAAGGAAGAGCAGAGCCAGAAACAAAAATGTGGCCAAGTAAGACTGGACAAAATGGAGAAAGAAAATAATCAGTGGAAAAAATACAAATGTTGATGAGAAAGAACAATAGAGGCAGAGTTAGTGTGCCAGGAAAGGAGATAAAATGTCAAAATTCCAGAATACTTAAGCTAACTACTGAAAGAATATATTAAAAGTCACAAAGTCAGAGTTTGGGCTCTGCCTCACCCTATTCTTTATTTAATTATGTGAATTAATATTGAATTTCTATCCAAATTACAAATCCTTTAAATGACAGAAGCAATATTGCAGGGTAACTAGCAAGTCCTTGAACGGCTGTAATCACACCTGCTGTTACTACTGGTTCACAGTCCACTGCTTCTTGCTTTTTAATAACCTTATGCTTTATTTGCACTACACTTGAGCCAAATTATTATTTCATAGAGTTTCCATAGTGCAAAGGAAGCTGCAGGTCCTGCCTGGGCATGCTTTATTAACAAATGTGGAAACATACAGAGTCCAGCTAGATCCCAGCTGCCTGGGAAAATGCTGAGTGCTCAAGGTCCACGCAGACAAATTCGTTTTTTACTATAGACAGTATCTCTAGCCTTATCCATGGTGACTTCCTCAAACTCTCAACAGATGTCAATGTGTGTCTAAGTTCTGCATGGATTGAGCATCTCTCGCTGACATTTTTTGGATGAGAGATGCTAGAATAGTCAGGTCTATGAAAACACTCCAAACTTCAAAATCTAAAATCACTTTTGGTTCTATGCATTTGTGATGAGAGACTGTCAACCAATGTGCACCATGTTTTCCCATATGTGTGTGTATATGTATATATATGAGTTAATTTATACAACAAAAAGGAAGTGTAATGTTGCTAAGTTATTTTTACCCCTCAAAAAACATCTTATTTTGCAACAGTTCTTAGCAACCCCAACATATTCTTTTTTTCTTTTTCTTTTGCTTAGGTCAAGAGCTTTCACTTATTTGTGTAAAGGAAGGTCTTTACAGCTTTGATTTGACATGAAAATTGTCAGCATTGCCTTTGTGCTTTGGGGCCAGCCAATAAAATAAGTCATTTGAATACAACATTATGCTACTCCAATAGTCCACATGACAATTACAAGCACCACTAAGTGACTTATGGACAAACAGACTCTACTGGACAAAGGAATGACTCATTACCAGGCAAAGCAAAGAACGAGTGTGAGCGCCCATTGCGGTGGTGTGCAAATCACAGCTTATGTGCTGTCAGTACTGGGAATGGGGTACCTCTTTTTGAGTATTGGTCAGAGGAGGGTATTAGACCTACCTCCCAAATATTACAGGCCATTGCTTTTTGTTACCCCAAGAAGCTGATGAATAATACTTACTACTGAAGACACCACATACTTGAGTCATGGGACATGAAGAAACCAAGCTAGTATCAACCTCGAAGTTTCATGTCCGTTGGCTAGTTTTCATAGAGATGGCTGGATGGTTCTATTTAAACTACTAATGTAGAAAAATATCTAACAATCTCATCCAACCATGAACCAGAAGCTATGATAATTATTAGCCTAGTGATATATCACACGGGTGCAACAGCGGCACATATAGTATAGAAGTAACCAACTACTTTTGGGTTGTGTTTAACATCTGCTCCACAAGACCGAATTCATACCTGGTACTGTTAACTGAATTAAAACCTTTGACTGGTTAAGCTCTGGGCCCCAGGCCTGAGGAGAAACCTAATCTTATTTTTCTGCTAAATGGACATAGCAATAAACTGCCCGCTAAGTTCTTATCTTTCTGCCTATAGATTAATGAGACTTTCAACACTCATCAGAGAAGCTTCTATTTTTACAGCATATGGTAATTAATATAGAGATCCATAACAGATCCACTTAAAGGGAATAAAATGTAAGGGATGCTCGCTCAGCTCTCACTGAGACAATCCGTATCACACCCACTCCCCTTAAGGCTCAGGGGTCATCATAGAAGAGGGAATGAAACTTTACAAGTACAAACCCTCCAGAATCCCTGCACACATGTGGCGGGGGGGGGGGGGGGGGGGCATGGGGGGTGAAGGGGGGGGGGTTTACACAGACACGGGACCTCATCAAGTCCCATTCCTAACTGAGAAGCTATTGGCAACTGATGGTTGCTGGGGGTGGGAGAATACATTTTTCTTAGAGATACAGCCTCTGAAAGGCTACCCATGTGCCAATAGATGGTCCTATACCCGTGTACATATAGATAGTACTAAGTAGACTCAGTGTGTGTGTGTGTGTGTGTGCATGTGTGTTTGTGTGTGTTTTAAAGAAAAAAGGACACAAAGTTGGGAGGGGAAGGAGGTAGTGGGGGAATGGGGAGGGGGTGCCAACTGATTTGATCCAAAGACATTATATAAATATGAGGTTAGCAACAAGAAGAAAAGCCTTATGGGTTTATTTCTAGAATTCTCCATTTAACATCATAGGTTTGCAGTTCACTACAAGTAACATGTTGGGGATATGCTTCAAATGTAATAAAAACCAGTCTGAGATGTCAGAGGGATCTACCCACAGTCAGTCTACGAGGATCAGACAGTAGTAACTCACACCTTTAATCCCAGCACAGGGAATATCCGGGAGTGGTGATCTATGCCCTTAATCCCAGAAAATCTGACTTTAAGGTCAGTTTAGTTTACCAAAAGAGTTCCAGGCTCCCTGGCAGGCAGTGGTGGTGCCAGGCCTTTAATCTTAACCTAGATGTAAAACAACTGAGTAAAGAGAATATTTAAGACAAATATAAAAAGACAGGAAAAAAGAAGCCAAGAAGAATGAGGCTGAAGAAGCTGGAGGACAGCTGGGTGAGATCTGACTGTGGTGTTTACTCTCTGATATCTCAGCCTTTCCCAGAGATCTGGCCTTTATCCATGCAACAGTAACAGACTTTGAAAGCACAGGTAACATGTACAATGGGAAGTATGGCATATACGGGACTGTGTATCCCCACTTATCTTCTGGTGAATTCTCCCTAAGAAGGTCTATAAAAACTTGACCAGACAGAAATACAGTCCTTTTTGAATGTCCTATTTGCCTTTCCTAAAAACATGTGTGTGGTATAAATGTATATGTGTAGATCAACTGACATCTTTTCAGAATCAGCTCTTACCTCCCATCTTGTGGAGACAGTCTTTTTGTTTCTGCTGCTGCACTAAGGATTTCAGGCAAGCTTGCTCATGAGCTTCCGGTGATTCACTGTGTCCACTGCCTATCTCACTACAGAAGTACTAAGAATACAGATGCATCCCAGCAGATCCAGATTTTACAGAAATTCCTGGATCTGAACTCAGGCCATCACACTTGCACATAAGCATTTTTACTCATTAAGCCATCTCCCCTGTACAACATCAAGAGAGAGAGAGAGAGAGAGAGAGAGAGAGAGAGAGAGAGAGAGAGAGAGAGAGAGAGAGAGAGAGAGAGAGACACTAGGTTGGAACTCTCTCTTGTAGAGCAGACCAGCCTTGAACTTACAGAGGTTTTCCTGCCTCTGCCTCCCAAGTTCCCAAGTGCTGGGATTAAAGGTGTGTACCACCCTGCTCAGCCCCAATCTATATATATTTAAATTTTATTTTTATTATTTTATGTGTACTGATGTTTTACCTGCACCAACGTCTGTGTGAGGTTATCAGATCTTGGGAGCTACAGACAGTTGTGAGCTGTCATGTGGGTGCTGGGATTTGAACCTGGGTCCTCTAGAAGTGCAGTTAGTGTTCTTTAACCAGTGAGGCATGTATCTCTCCAGCACCCCCCCCCCAAAAAAAAATGCCCTTGCAGGGTAGTAGCTGTGTGGTGGCATATGCCTTTAATCTCAGCACTCAGGAAGCAGAGGCAGGAGAATGTCTGTGAGTCAGAGGTCAGACTGGCCTACAAATTCAGAGCTGTTACAGAGAAAACTCTGAGAAAAAGGAAAAAAGAATGTTTTTTCCTGATCTGTGTTGACTCTGCTTTTCCCTTAAGATTGAGTGGAACCTTCCAAATGAAAGAAGCTTGGAGGAGCCAGCCAAGAAAATGGATAGATAGATGGTCCAAATGGAGGCCCAATTCAGGGTAGCCTTGTAGTAGTGGGGTTTCTTGGTCATGGGCGGAGCTCCAGTGCTTTGCTCATGACAGCAAGTGCCCTACCAAGAGCCACATTCCCCCTGCCCCCCAATTCAGACAGAAATACTACACAACATGGCGACCTTCCAAAAGCATCTTAGAAGGTAAAGGCCTTACGGAAGTGGAGTTTAATACCAGCAGTGGAGCCTTCATATAGCTACTTTGGGCATTGTCTTCTCTATGCATTTGAGATAGGACCTAGGTATCTCTGGCTGGCCTGGAACTTGTGATTCTCTTGCCTCATCTGAGTGCTGAAATTACAGACATGTGCTGTTACCATTGCACCTAGCCTAATGCCTTTTACAAAACCCAGGCTCAGAACTGGGCCTTTCAGACTCCCCAACCCTCAACCAACTCCTTTCCCCTCTTTTGAAAAAACAAATCCTTAATTAAGAGTCTCCTTTTGCAGAAGTGTCTGGGCAACCTGCTGGAAAAGGAAAGAGAATTTTTCCACATTCAGAGCACAAAACAAAGGCTTGGGCAACTGCTTTCCTCAGGATAATCAAGGCTTCAGGTAGCTGGTCTGGGGTCTACATTCCTGTTCCCGGGACCCCATGGCAACATTCCTCTTGTTTATCAGGTTCTGTGCATTCATCAGTAGACACAGAATAGCTCCAATCAACAGACTAGCCCTGCCTGTCCCATGGCACTAACATGACACAGGCACACAATTACAGAGCAGGGAACATAGTACACCACAGGCCAGGTCCTGGCCCCTTTAGACACAAAGAGCTAGGCCACGGGCCAGGTCTTTGCCTTCCTGCTTCCTTCCTATAAGATGAACAAGGCCCAGACCCTCTCAGCATGAACTGTGGTCTAATGAGAGAAACAACCAGGCAAGGCAGGATCCTCCCACTTGCCAGATAAGACCTCCTCTCTCACCTTCTAACCATAGCACAGTATCCACACTGTGGCATCTCAGTTCTCCTGTGTGTATGTGTGTGTTGCGGGGGAAGGTCACTTCTAGATCAGCCTTACACGCCAAGCATGGCATTTGTCTATCTGCCATAACTCTAAAACAGCCTGCCTTATCTAACAAGTATTCTGGGGTTTGAACATGCCCCTTTTTCTGATGGTGAGCTCAGTCGTAAAGCAGACCACTGGCAGCTTTCCAGCTGAGACTGGCAGGGACCAGGCACCGGCATGCAGGAGGGAATTAGCCCTGACTCTGAACTCTAAGCACAGCTCATATCGAAAATGGAAGCAATGATTTTTGTCTCTTTTTGTTAGGTTTCATTTTTAAATTTTATTTATGCATGTGAATGTTTTATCTGTATGTATGTCTGGACATTCCTAACCAGACGAGGGTATTTGAGTCCCCTGGGACTGGAGTTGTGGATGGCTGTGAACCACCATGGGGTCCTCTGGAAGAGCACCATAGGTCAGGGCTCCTAACTGCCGAGCCCTCTCTAGTCCATCTATCCACATCTTCACTTCATTTTCATTTTAAACTATATTTAAAGGTTGAGCTGCAGCCAGAATTGCATATCACTTCCTCAGCTAAATCCTGTTGTAGACACTATTCCCTGAACTCCTGTGTCCACACGCCTTTCTAAGTTTCTGGGTTCACATAGCTTTCCTTTACTACATCTTAAGAACACTATTCTGCAGACAGAGAAAAGCCATTCCTGTATGGTACCAGTTATTTGGTTCATAACTGCTATGGTTTTGGTGTGCAGTCCCCTACAAGCTCATGTGTAAGGCCCCCAGCTAGGAACAATGCCATGGGAGGAGGTCACATTTTTGGACATGGATTTGGCTAGAGGAAGTAGGTCATTGGGAGTTTTTAGACCAGCCTCATTCAGCCTCTATCTGCTTCCTAATCCACCCAGATGTAGCAGGTCATGCTGCAAGCTTGTACTGCATGCCTCCCCACTGTGGAACCATGAACTGAAATTACTTTTTCTCTAAAGTCTCTCCATCAGAAATTTTGTCCCAGTGACAAGTATAATGTCTTATAATATATCAGGGTTTTTTTTGTTTTGTTTTGTTTTGTTTGGACAGGGTTTCTCCTCAGTTGTCCTGGAACTTGCTTTGTAGACCAGGCTGGCCTCAAACTCACCTACCTCTGCTTCCCAAGTGCTAGGATTAAAGGCGGGTGCCACCAATGCCTGGCTGGGTTTTTTTGTTTGTTTGTTTTTGTTTTTTAAGATATTGAGATAAAGGTCTTATATATCCTAGGCTGGCCCAGAATTTGAGGTAATTCTCCTGCCTCAGTCTCCTATGTGCCACATACTCAGCTTCCACTTTCCTGAGAAGAGTTCTGAGATGCAGTCTAGGTTGGCCCTAAACTCCTGGATGAAAGCTCTTTTTAATGGGGGGAGGGGGACAATCTGGTTTACAAAGTTCTATTTTCTTATTTTTACTTTTTGTAACTATCTCATTGCATCACTGCATTTTCCCGTGTGTGTGTGTGTGTGTGTGTGTGTGTGTGTGTGTGTGTGTGTGTGTGTGTGTGTGTGTGTGTGTAAGTGTAACAGGGACTGAACCTAAGGCTTTGCTAGGCAAACACTCTACTACTGAGCTACCTTCTTAGGCTGTTTGTTGTTTTTGAGCCACAGTCTCACTCTGTAGCCCAGGCTGGCCCTGAACTCACAGCAATCCTTTCTGCCTTAGTCTTCTGAGTGTGATAGAGGACCACCACGCCAAGCTTATCACAGCTCACTGTATTATTTAGTGAGTCGGCTGGTGGAGCTGAGCAAGTGAGCCCTGTAGGAGCTGAAGCAGGGCTCTGTGCTGCCTCTGAGACCCCGAAGGGCATGGTGAGGGGGCACCAAGGCTGCAACGAACTTCAGAGAATCAGAGGAGACCTACCAAGTGTGTTAAATTGTTCAACATTTGAGGAATTCTGTGTATGAGTCATGCAAACTTTATCGTTTAGAGACAAGGTCTTACTATGTAGATTAGGCCTGCCCCTGTCTCACAAACACTGGGATTAAAGATGTGTACTGCATATTCAGCATCTTGCAAATTTTAAGTCTATGCTCATGTAAAATAAAGTTGTGAAAGTCATGTGAAGGGCAGGGAGTATTGCTCAGGGGTCGGAGTGTTTGCCAAATTCAATCCCAGCAACAAAAATGTTTTTTTCTTTCCTGTGTGTTTGTGTGTGTGTATGGTCGTTGTGCATGGAGGGGGGGCTTTACGCATCTATGTGTGTATCTAGAGGCCAAAGGAAGGGATCAGGTGTCTTTCTCTATCCCTTATCTCACGCCATAGCCCTTTTCAGGTTGGGTCCCAAACTTGGAGCCTCTGTGACATCATCATCAGCTAAACTAGCAACCAGCACACCACAGCAATCCTCCTGCCTCCTCCTACCTCAATGCCGGGGTTACATAAACAGAAAGAACCATGCCAAGCTTGGACATGGGTGCTGTGATCTGACCTCCAGCTGAGCCATCTCTCTGGGGCCCCCAAAATAATTGGACTTTTTATTTTAAGTTATATGCATGTAGGTCTGTACGGAGCTAACTGCATATGAATGCCAGTGCCTGTGGAAGCCAGGGACGTCAGATTACCCTAGAGCTGGAGTTACCACAGTTGGGAGTCATTCGGTGTAAGTGCTGGGCTGTACTCAGGTCTTTGCAAAGGCAGCATATGTTCTTAACTGCTGAGCCATCTCTCCATCACCACTGGTCCCATTTTTTTTAATGAAAAAGAAAATCATTTTTAAATACTTGAGGTATAAAGGAGAGGTCAATTACAATATTTCATAAAGATACAACGGGCCTTAGAGCCATTTACAGGCCCTCCGTGTTAGGAAATCTCCGGAGAAATAAAACCAATAAACAGTACACACTGAATAGGAGGCTCTGGGGACTGACTGTGCAGCATACACCAGGACTCTGTCAGAACAGCAAGGCCAGACCATAAGCAACGAGTGAGCAGAACTCATTCTAAGAGGCCTTGAGGCCCTTGAAGAACACACTAAGGTGTACACATTGGGTCCTCGCGGCTGCAATGAATGCCTCAGTCCTTGTTTCGTTTCTGTCATTTTTCTAAGTGCTAAAAGGAATAAATGCAAAATAAACATTGCTGGGGATAGGTGGCACAGACCTCTAATTCCAGCCAGAGGCAGAGAGGGCAGGATGCGGAAGTCAGCCTGGTGTTAGTGACCCCTTGCCTCAAACCACAATAACGGAATGTAGGACAAAACAAACAGCAAGGATTGGCTTTTGTAATCCAGCCTCATCTGACTCGTGTTCCTGAGGTAACCTCAAGCAAGCCACAAGAATGGAGACTGCCTGCCAGGGAAATCACACAGGAGATTCAGGGCTGGACAGTGCAGGTTCAGTCTGGCCTTGACCTTGCTAGTAGACAAGGATGACCCTGAGTTTGATTTTCCTGCCTCCACGAGACTGCTGGGATCACAGGTGTATGCCACCACATCCTCTTTAGGCTGTTGTGCACATCAGGCAAACATTCCAACAACCGAAATGCATCCCTCTCTCCTTAATCTTAATAAACTTGCTGGCTTTACCCTATTCTCAAATTCTTTTCTGTAGCAGATTTATCTGAATGAGGTCTGTGGTGGTTTGAATAGGAATGGCCGCTGCAGATTCATATATTTGAATGCTTGCTTACCAGGGAGTGGCACTTGTCAGAGGAAGTGCGTCACTGGGGGTGGGCTCTGAGGTTTTAAACCAGGCCCCGCCTTTCTCTTTCTATCCCAGCTGCCTGCTGATCCAGGTGTAGAACGTTCAAGCTCCTTCTCAGGCACCATGTCTGCCTGCCTGCTGCTGTGCTCTCCACCATGACAATAATGGACTAAACCTCTCAACTGTGGGCAAGCCCCAATTAAATACTTTCTTTTATAAGAGTAATAGAACATTGACAAAGACAGTAGCAATTACAATGTTAGTTCAATTAAAGCTAAGCAGAGTGGTATATGTCTCTAATCCCAGCCAGGAGGCTGTAGTAGGAAGGTCACAAGTTCAAAGCCAACTGAGCTACACAAGGAGAGACTGTGTTTCAAAACAAATAAATGCAAAACCAATTCACTGATTTAAATGTTAATCTCATTCCTCAAATCACCTTCCTTTAAGTCAGGATAATGCTGTTTGTCTGGGCACTGTGACCCAGCCAAGTTAATATATAAAATTAGCCATCACAGCCTGTTAAGAGCAGAGGCCAAAGGTGCATGCTCACTGACAGGAGTCTTCATCTGGTCAACACTAACCAGCTGCCTACTGTCAGTTTCAGGCCAAAGACCTTCGTTATCTGCTATTGGGGAAGCCCGGCCGAGGGAAAGGTCACCTTTACCCACACAAGTGGGAACACATCAGGAAACGGTCAAGAAGATTCCAGCATTTGCTCCCCGTGCTGATGAATTCTAATAAAGCCCCAGATGTGGGGGTCCCAGAGAGGCCTAGCTGCTGGACACCTCTGTAGAAGATGCTCCAGCCAGACTGCAAATTCACCGTGGTTATCTTCTCAGACGAACTGTTTTTCCTCAACTGCTACCATCAGGCTTCATGCTTATGGGACCAAACCAGGAGTCCTCAGAGTGAAGTTCCCTATCTACAGGGCACTCAACTGGCTTTCCAAAGGCCTCTATAGAGACCAACTGCCTGCACACAAGACAGCAAGACTCTGGTGTCTCCTATAAATAGATTTAATCTGCCATTTGCTTTGGTGGCCAGAGATGAGGCCCTGAGTTTAATTCCTGACTTCATGCCCAAATTTAACCCACCCTCTGCACCTGTAAGCCATAAAGTAAGGTAGGAACCGTTAGAGCAGACTCCTCAATCAAGGCACATTGGAGGTATCTTTTCCTTTATTTTCAACAGAAGTTTTACAATACCAGCTGCAAATGCCCAGAGGCACTCCATACCATTCCTTTAATCTCTTTCTTTTTCTTTTTGGAGATAGGCTCTCACACTTTAATATTATAATCTGTACTCCCTGGCCTTGAAATGAGTATACTGAGGGAGGAGTCTACTACTTAACGGAGCATGCTCAGGGGTGAGCCAGCCCCAATATATCTACAGGCCTCCTTAATAACAACCCAATTGTCCTCTCTGCTCTGGGAGGGCATTGCTTTGGAAATAACATCCATCTTCCCCTTGCTGCTGTAGATCATAATTCTTTTTCATGTCTTGGCCAAGCTTCTTTTGGCTTGTGACTCACCACAATCCAGACTCACTGTGTTTGGCTGCCCCACGGCCTAGTACCCCAGCTCCACAGAGGCCTTCTACTACTTTGAACCTTTTGTTACACCTTGCTTAGCCATCCTCACATCTTTCTGGACAGAGGTTTTATTTTTGTTTTTCTCTTTTTCTAGACAAGGTTTCACTAGGTAGCCCTGGCTAGCCTAGAACTCACTATGTAGAACAGGCCTTGAACCCCCAAACCAGCCTGCCTGTGCCTCAAAGGCATGTGACAGCACACTCAGTAAGGTTTTGGTTTCTGAGACAGGGTCTCTTGCATGGTTGATGCTGTTCTTAAACCTGCTACGTAACCAAAGCCAGCCTTGAACTATTCCGGCCCTCGCATTTCTGGATAGAAGGAATGTCGACATAAAAGGGAAACATTTTACAAGCAAACACAAACTTTAACCCGTCAGAATGACAAAAACCTCTCAACCTCCTCATTTTAAAGATGAAAAATTGTGTGGCTATCAAAGGCTAAAACAAAGCAAACTACACTCAGCTAGCTGGTGTGTGGTGTCACTCAAAGCCATTCTGGGCTACACAGAGGGAACTCGTCTAAAAGGGGCCGAGGTGTCAACCCAAGCAGGCTGCAGCACACCAGACAAAGTGAAAAAAAATCAGGATTGAAAGGAGCTTGAGGCTGAAAGTGTGGGGTAAACATTTACCCAGAATGCTTCAGGCCTTAGGTTTGATCTCTAGCACTGACAAGTAATATAAGAGTGTAAAAGGGGCTAGACTCAGGTCCAGCCCTCCTTAGACTCAGGTCCAGCCCTCAGTGGCTGCTCTTCAGGGGACCTGGGTTTGATCCCAAGCACCTACATGGCAGGTCACAACTGTCTATAACTCAGATTCCAAGAGATCTTCTGGTCTCCATGGATATCAGACTCAAAACTGATGTACAAAAATAAATGGAGGCAAAATACCCATTTTACACTTATTGTATAATAAAATTTATTTATTTATTATTTTATAAAATAATTAAGAAAAAAACAAAAACACTATGCCTCTAAGTGGAAGAAAAATTAAGAGCCAATGGATGGGTTTAAGAAAGTCTTTGGGGCTGTGCATTCTCAAAACTGAACAAATAGAAGACTTAAAAAAACTAAGAGCTGCCAAGATGGCTCACTGGTTAAAGGCTACTGCCACCAATCCCGAGTTCAATTCCTGGGACCCACACATTAGGAGGAGAGAGCAGGCTTCTGCAAGCTCTCCTCTGACTTGCACATGGATTTTGGTTTGGTACGCACCTGCCTCATACATGCGCGCGCGCGCGCGCGCACACACACACACACACACACACACACACACACACACACACACACACGTGTGCACACACACATTCACACATATTCACACACACTCACACAATGTTTTGAATATAATAAATAAATTTAAAAAAAGAAAAGCCCCTAGTGCTTCTACCAGTATAGAAAAAAGCAGTAGAAAACAAAATGAATGAGCCTTCCAATGTGAGCGCTGTGTGGAGAAACTATAGTTGACATCTCCTTACTAGCCACTGCATATTTTAAAAGAAAAAAAAATTTTAAAAATAAATAATTTAAAAATATTTTTTAAACATTTGTATGCCATCATGTTTCCACAGTCTGAGACCTGTAGGTTCACATTCCTCAGGCATTGCCAGAGCATGGGATGGCTCTGAGCTGTTTTAAGTCTACAGCCATTCCCCACATGAACGTGTACAGAGAGGTGACTGGCTGATCGTCATCACCAGTTACCCAGACAAGTATCCAAAACCAGCATCAACACTCAAATCTGTGCCCTACCACTGGGCTCCACCTCTTGTCTCTTGTTTGAGACGGGAGGGGAGGGTTACCAGGCTATCTCAAACTCTGGAGTGGCTGAGTCTACAGGAGCAGATCACCATATCTGCATCCACTTTCCACTTATTTATGTTTGAATGTGTGAGCACAGGCACACATATGCCACAGGACAACTGGAGAGGTCAGAGCACAGCTGGGGGGCCTTGCTCTTTCCTCCCACTAGGGAATCTGGGATCAGTTTCAGGCTTGCATGACAAGTGCCTTCATCACCTACCTCATCTGGCCCTCAGCTTTCATATGCGGAATCTGACTACAGCCTTCCATTCACAAATGGGCCAGCTGATTTATTTCTTGTTTTTTGAGAACCCTGCTGGCGTACTGTATGATGGGATTATTGGGGTAAGTCACCCAAACATACCCATCCACACTAAGTTAATAAATAGGTGGATATGTTAAGTGGAGCATGGGGAGAAAGGTTTCCATCTATAGTGAGGACACCTGAGGACCAGGAAACCTGCTGGGTCGACTGCTACACAGAGAGAGGTAATCTTTGGACCCAATCAGAACCAGAGCTCTACAGTGTCCTCCAACTTCTGGGACATGACCTTGAACTCGCAGGCCAAGCTGTATCCCTTGTCACCCACTGCTGGGACACCAGAGAATCTGAGCAACACAACTTTTAACAAGGCATTCTGGGGGAGCCACTGTTCCTGGCCAGCTTCCCTGGAGGTTATCCCAAGCCCTTTGTAATAACCTGTTCTAGCCATTTGGAGACACTTCTTTAGAAGCTGCCTTGCATATTAAATATGAAAAGGCCCAACTGGTAGTCTAACAGCCTGTCCGTAGCATCTTTATTTTAGAAAGGGGAAAGGTTTCAGAATGGGTTTGGAAAACAATTAGTTTTTAGTCTTAGCAATTATCAAATATACTTTAATGCCTCATAAAATTACTCTAAAGTTCTGTCAGTAAGGCAGCTGCTGGGTGCCCAGGTTTCTACTGCAGTCAAGTCAGTTCAGCATGTGTCTTTTTCTTGTTAGTTGTAATTCTATCTACGTACAATGTAGGCAGAATTCTTCATACCAAGGGAGACCAAGGGGTGGGGGGAGAGAAAAGGAGGGAGGGAATAAAATCTGGCAACGGGGCTGTGCAAAACTATGATATATCCTTAAGTTGAAAAGCACCAGTATATGTTATTGACATGGATGGAATCCTTTTTTATGAGTGAAGCCACAAATGGTTTGGGATGAAACAAAAGCCACAAAATTGTGCAATACACAAATATACATACCTGCATATTTAGGAACAGAAATTGCCTAGAAGCAGAAATGACAAAGAATAATGTGGACTTGTGGGGCTCCGTGGAGCTGCCTGTGCCTTTAATCCCTGAACTCAGAGACAAAGGCAGATAGATCTCAATGAGTTTGAGACCAGTTCACTGCATATAGTTACAGGCCAGACAGGGCTGAATGGTGGGGGTGAACCCACGGGGGAGGGGAGATGAGGACAGTCAGAGACTGTCTTCAATTATTTTGTTTTCCAAATGAGAACAAAGGTTTGCAAAATAGAGAAAGTAACAACTTCTAACAATCTCCAAACAAGTTTTACCAAGGTTAAAAAAAAAACAAAAACAAACAAACAAACAAAAAAAACCCCTCAAAGACAGCCTTCAGATTCCTCCTGTTTTAGGTAGGCAATCCAAATGATTTTCTTCGCATCAGCCTCGGGTGTGTGTGGGGGAGAAGGATGGGGGCACAATTCCCGCAGAAAGATGACTGAGCTCGCCCTTTTCCAACTCATAAAACTACTGGGCCTGGTTCCAGTCCCCTGTTCTTCGCTCGGGGCTGCAGAAAAACAAAGTGGGGATAGAGGAAGAAGCCCCAACTCTGTAGCCATCTCGGGAGCTCACAGTTGGAAACCAGCCAGATAATCCGTCTGGACTTGAGGCCTGGCAGCCGCAAGACCCCTAAGGCACTTCTTGCAGACCTGCGACTGCGCTGAGCGCAGAGGCCTGGCTTTGAACTGCCAGATTCCCTACCACACAACCCATGGGACGAACAGCAGAAGGGCCACTCAAAGCCATCCATCCTCAGGGACTGGGGACATCGGGCCGGGGAGCCGGGGGATGGCTCTCAATCAGAACGAAACCTGCAAGCGCAGGATGTGCACACGTCCTTCTAAAGAGGATGCATAGCTCTAATGTCACTTCACTGGTCACTGATGACCGTAGTGCAACAGGGACCGGGGCCCACGGGCGACACTGGGAGGGGGGGCGGGGCCCGCCCTGCCCAGAGCCCGGTCTCCCTCCCGAGAATGGCGGACCGCTCACCTTGGGGTCCCGTTCGTAATAGTGCTGCTGCGTGCGGATCCAGCGACCCACTAGGTGGTCGCGCACGGTGTGTGCCAGAGCGAAGAAGTAGTCGCGGGGCGTGGCCACATTGCGGTCCTTGACCAACGTGAAGTGCAGGTGCCTGTTGAAGCTCTTCCGTACCTCGGCCACGTCGCCCAGCCCCGCGAGGCCACGCACACTGATCTGCTTCTGCCTCTCGCTGTCCGTCAACGGCTTCGCCATGGCACCAGAGGAGGCGGAGGACGAGGGGTGGACCTGGAGCGAGCTGAGAAGACGCCGGTGCCTAAGATGCTGCGGCGTCTCTGGCGCCAAGGACTGCGGCGGAGGCGGGCAGATACGTATTGCGCTTGCGCACTGAGAGAGGGCAGGGCCGCGCCGAGGGGCAGGGCCAGAACTGGAGGCGGGGCCGCGAGGAGAAAAGCCCAAAGATTGGAATGTTTTAGTTCTGATTAAAGACTGCATAGACTCTCCAACCCGGTGAAATGAAATGGTTTATCCCTTTTACTGTGTGTCTGAAGCTGGAGTGACGGGCCTGCAGCTTCACCATACCTGAGATCTATTCCCTTTATGGGACAAAAGTAGAAACAGAGCTAGTGTCTGCGCCTGGAGGGCAAACTCTTGCCATGCAGGAACTTCCTGGAGCTTCTGGGGCTGTAGGTGCTGGCTCTGCACGGAGTCGCCAGATGTTCCCTTTAGGCCTGCCTTGAGTGCTAAGGTGCAGCAGAGTCCTGTTAAATGTTAAGAGCACGTGCTTCACGGGCAGCCTCCAACACTTTCTGGGCCCTGTCCTGAGCTGACAGGTGGTTCTGAAAATACACCTAAGAAAGTAGAAGGGTGTTTATACCAAAATTGCAAATTCAGAATTCCCCATGACACTTCAAGTCAGCTCTGGAGAACAAATTGCATGGAAAGCCTCAAAATTCAAATTGGTAGTCTAGGTTGCTGTGATAGACCAAGTGACCATAAAATACTGACATGTGTGTGTGTGTGCACATACATACATAGGTGTATGTGCAGAATATACACATACATGTTATATATACACAATATATGAATTATATATGAATCTGTGCATAAATACATATATGTGTGTGAGTATAACAATTCCTTATCACTCTGAATAACTACCAAGTCAGTTTAGGATCCCTGCTACCTAAATCACTCTCTAGCAGACACAGTGACCTTTAACCTGGAAGCAGGATGAAGAAACACCTTTGGCTGGAGGCACTCAGTCTTGGACAGAGACACATCTCCCTCCAGCTCATGTGGGGTGCCACTTCCAAAGCTGCTGCTCAGCAGGGTCTCCTAGTGGTCAGGTGACCACAGGGCTGCCTCATATAAACTCTCCTGGCCCCAGAAGAATTCTGCCTTTCCTCTGTTCTGAGGAAGCTCCCCTCACATAATGAGACCTTAATTTGCTCCTTTAGGTGGGCTCATGGGATGGGAATGCGGAAGTTCCTGGTTGTGGAAGTAAAGGTTGCCACAGGGGATATCATTAAAGTCAAGGAGGAAAAGAGGTGTGTCCTTGGGGGTGGACTGTGTGGTGTCAAAAGCTCACCCTGTTAAGCCTCTTTCCCTCTGTCTCAATTTGTGAAAAAAGATGTGAGATTCCAGCTGCTGCTCTAGTGCCATGCCTGACTGCCTGATGTCATGCTTCCTGCCATGGTGGTTATGGACTCTAACCCTCTGAAACTGTAAGGAAACCTCCCATCAAGTCTTTCTTCGCTTTACAAAAAAGTCCAGGTGTAGGGCTGGAGGTGTTACTCAGTAATAGTGTGGCTTGTACAGTGGACACCATACCTATATCTAGAAATGGAAAGAACAGACTCCAGGTATAGTTGTTTTTCTGGTTTGATGACTCTGGAGTTAACTTACCTCAACCTCTTCGCTTACAGACTTCTCAGGAGACAACACACTGGAAAGCCTCCCCTTACTCTTTTCTGCTCTGGAATTTACTCCAGAGCTTTATCCTTGTGATTCTGAAGTCAGCAAGATCAAAATTTAGGCACTGAGGACCAGGCCTGTAGGACTCCTGATAGACTGGAGGCTGAGGGCTTTGGCTAATGCTATCTCTTTGGGAGTGACTTTGTAGTTCAGAAGTCATACCAGTGTGTGTGCCCCTACAACACCACTATCACAATCCTGGGGAAGAGATTCTAAGCTTCAAAAGACAAAACCATTAGAGAGCTAGCCGTGCCTGAAATCCCAACACTGGCTGAGGCCAGCCTTATATAGGCAGATCCGCTTCAAAACAAATAGTTGTTCAAAGACAGGTTTTCTGGTGTGAGAGATTATGCCTAATATCTTCCCATCCTCCAGACTTCATGAGTCTTTTTTTTTGTTAGACTCCCCCATACACACACCTATAGCCGATGCTGTTGATTCTGATCCAATATGGTGTTGTGTAGCCCACCTGAAGCTGATGTTATTGAACTCAGGTCCCCAGGCTAACCGTACACAAACCCCACTGTCTACCCCACAGACAAATGCTAGGGAGAAAGAAAGAAAGCTATAAGCAGTAGTCAAAGGATGGAAGGGAGGAAGTTTGCTCATGAGCCATCTCCTGGGATCAGAGATGTAAAACAGGAACAATGAGGCAGAGGGACTAAAAAAGGGGAAGAATTCTCAGGTCCACCCTGGGACCAGGTAGAGATCTTCCCAGGATCCAGGTATCATAGTTCCAGTCACAGTAGCTGGTAGGTTTCTTTAGCCTTGACAGAAGGAGGAGAGAGGTTTGGCAAGTCTAGGTCAAGTCCTCTTTGAATGACAGTCCCAGCAAAAATCTTTCTCAAATGTTTGACGTGTCAACGTGCAGGGCCAAGTAAGATCTGACCTGAAGGTAAAGGTAGCAAGGAAGACAGACACAATGTGAAGACAGATTTCAAGCTTGGCATGGAAGCACATGCCTGTCTGTAATCATAGCAATGGAGAGACTGAGGCAGGAGGATTACCAGTTCCAGATCACCTTGGGCTACATCGTGAGCTTCAGCCAAATCTGTGCTACAAGGGGAGACTTTTTTTTTTTTTTGTAAGAAACAACAAGAGACAAGTGCCCATCGAACATGAACAGGCTCAAGTGAAGAGTCAGAAGAAGTGGTGTTGGGTGGCACTACCCTAAGGAGACATGAACAAATGTCTGCTTACACAAATGGGGAACTGGGGACAGGTAAAAGATACCACCAGAGCCCAACTTGGTGAAATGGCAATTTTACTGAGATTACTTACAGGAGAAGAAATGACTCAGAGACTCATAGCGGCACCAGCTAAAATACTTCCAGCATTAGAGACAACTCATGAAAGCTGGGAACCTAGAGCACACTTTAGAGTCTGCTGCCAAACCAACAGACTGGACAGTGTCTCTTCCAGGCAGCTTAATTGATCCCAGCCTCTTCCAGGTAGCCTGACGTCTGTTTTTTTACAGGCAGCTTGGATGCTCTGGAAATATCTCTCAGCAGTCCTTACTGCTTATGTAAGCTTGGAGAGGAAGCCTCCTGAATCTGGTCTGTTTCAAGGACTTCCTGAAGCTCCTAAATTGGTTACTTCCTGAGTTCAGGGTTTGTTGTTGTTGTTGGGTTTTTTTTTTTTTTTTTTAATATGCTGTTTGTTTTTGAGAAAGAATCTCATTATACAGATCACTCTGGCCTTTCTCACAGATACTGACCCTAGTGCTGGAATTAAAGGCTGCTTACTTCCGGAGTTTTAACCAGCTTCCCTCCAAGTCTGAACTCTTTATTTGCAGTGGGGTTTTGTTGTTGTTGCTCTTTGAAATTTCCATAACAATGTATTTTGATCATATTCTGTCCCTTTTCCAAATTCTTCCCAAATCTACCTACCTATCCAATTTTGTGTCTTAAAAAAACAAACAAACAAAAAAAAAAAACTCATTAAGTTCAATTTGTGCTGTCCACGTATGGTCATCCACTACAGTATCACCAACTTACCAGGGACCACAACCTTAAAGAAAACTGCCTTTCTCAGAAACTATCAATTGCCAGTAATTCCTCAACTAGGGGTGGGATTCATGCCCACCTTCCTTCTCCATGCTGGGATTTTTGTCCTGCTTGAGCCGGTGCAGGACTTTTTCATGCTGTCAAAATCTCTGTGAGTCTGTATGTGCAACCTGCTGTGTCCAAAGAACAGGTTCCTTACAATCATCCACCATCTCTGGCTCCTACAGTCTTTGCACCCCCTCTTCCACGATGACTCCTAAGCCTTGTAGGGAGGGGTGTGATATAGACACCCCATTTAGGGATAAGCATTCATTATAAGATAGAGTATCTTATCCAGAATAAATTCTTGTACAAGCTCTGAAAAGTAATCTAGAAAACCATTAACATTATAACACGCTTTCAGGAAAGCTAGTGGGAACTGGTAATGACCAGCTGCATTTCCTCAATAGCAATAACTTTTGCTTCCTCAGTGCCAGGAGTGAACCCAGTGCCCTGCACAGAATAGGCAGTTGCCTTTGGCTTGAGACAGGATGCTGTTGTATTCTCTAGGCTGGCTGCAAACTCAGTCTTCCTCTTTCCACCTCCTAAGTACCTGAGTACCAGTAGGTGCCACTCTGGCTCACACCAGAATCAGTCAAATGAAAGCAAAATGGAGAAGCATCTTTGAGTTTTCTTCTGATAATACCAGAACTTCTGCGAAATGACCCAGAATCCCTTGGGTGGCACACTCTAGCATCACTGAAATGTCCATGGCTTCAGTATTGACCCCTGACTCAGGGTGCATCCTAGCCTCTTTGGTTTCTACATCAATAAAATTCTTTATATGCAAGTTCTTGAGAAGTTGGCAGTGTGCACAAAAGCAAAATGACCATTTCTGACTTTGCAATTCTACTCCAAACAAAAGACCTTATGTCCACCTGGAGTCATGTGTAAAAATGCTACTAACAGTATGTAAATGTCCATGAATACCTGAATGGGTACATAAATTGTCACATAATTGCACAGCCACAAGACATCCACAGTCATCGCCTCTGGTGTAGATGTGTAGTGCTGTGTGGTAGAGGCCAGCTCAGAAGAGCATGCTGGAATGACACTGCTGCATGAAGCTCTGTGAGATGTCAGCATACGCGAACCTTTGGGTAGGTCCATCTGAGGGGTGAAAATATCTTGGACTACTTCTTAGGTCTAGGATGTTCTGCTTGATGGTACTCAGTTAGCTGTCGGGCACAGCCAGCTTGTCCCCAAAGTGACTGAGAAACCTGTTGCAGATGGCAGTAGCCCAGGAGAAGCTGCTGGCACAATGCTCTATGCTGGAGTCTCTCTTGGGTGCCACCCTTTGCTGCTGCTTTGGTTTCCTCCCAGGCTTACCTATCTTTGGATGTCCCCTCTAGAGTTATCCTGCATGAGCTTCAGGTCTCACACTTCCTCAGGGGGGCTCCAAGACTAGACTCTTCCTGCATACCACCTCTTCCTTGCAAGAGCCAATGCCCAACACCACTCTCCGTAACTTGCTCCCAAGTCTTGGGGCTGGGCATGGGCTGAGTAGGTTGGTGACCAAAGGAAGACACTGGAGCCAAAGCTGGTGGATGTTCTGATGGGTCAGAATCACACCTTTAATCCTAACACTGGAGGGAGAGGCAGGTGAATCTGAAATGAAGGTGAGCCTGAACCACAAAGCAAGTTCCAGGCAGGTCAAGGGTGGAAAGACCTTGTCTTCAAAAAACAAAGTTAGATAAGAGCATATACTGTGTGATTCCAGTATACAGGTATAGCTCAGTAACACGTGTTCAATCTCCAGAACCCAAAATAGATGTATATGAAAATCAGACACTGGTTGCCAGGACACTGAGTGAAACTCTCTCAGGTAACAGACATGTTTTAAGAGTATGAACTAAACAAGAGCAGAAAGGATTTCCCAAAATCATTTAAGTAGTTTTAAGAACTGTGCATTTTACTATTTTAAAATGATGATCTTATCAAGAAAAATCAGCTGGACTGGTAAAAGCCTGAAACAGCCTCTGCAAAGCAGGCAGCTGTGGCCAACAGCGAACCCTCAGAACCACCCCAAGTTCCTGCTGAGTGTCATTTTCTTGCAGAACAAGTCCAGCGGAGACTGAGCCAAACATGGAGCTGTGTCTAACAAGGGAAGGCAGAGAATACTTCTTGCCAAAAGTCTATTTGCTTTGCTTTACTGCTGAACCCTGGCTGTTTGATCTGGGTGGAGCTCTGCCTGGGAGCACCCACTGACAAGGCAGAAGAGCAAAGGACCCTACAAGGAAATGCCAGGCAGGGAGAAGAGGGAAGGATCACATGATCCACAAAGGACTTCAATCTCCTTTATTTTTTTGGGCAGACTTTTCTCAACTGAGTGTCCCTCCCTGAGGATCACCGGCTAGCTAGCTGGTGTGGCTCTTCCATCAAGGGTGATACTGCAGGTCTGAAAAGGGCCTGTGGGCTGAAATACCAAGAGCAGCTGGTGAATGAAGAACAAAAGAACTCAGGGTTGACTGAAGAGACCCATCTGGAGAGAAACCTGTTGTTTATGGTTTCTCTCTCAGTGTTATACCAGGAACACAGCACCTCACAGATGCTGTGGAAGCCCCAGCCTTCATCCCCAAATTCAAACCTTCCACTTTTCAAACTGCTTTACTGAGATGTAGTTTACATATCATAAGCTGCCTGTGTAAAGTACACAATTCAACGTGTTGTAGTCTATTACAGTTTGTGCCACCATTATAATTTAAGTGTAAATAACCTTTTGGCTGTCTCTCCCAAATCCTGCATCGATACCAGTCTTTAGTTACTATCAATTCTTCCATATCTGCTCTGGGAAAGCACCCTTGATTCTGCTTGACTTTGGACAGTTTTTGTAAGTCAAACCATACAATATGTAATCTTTTGTGTCTAGTCCCTCTTTCCACCACTGAGCTGAGAATTAAAGCCTAGGACCTTTTCCTAGACGATAGACAGCTTTTCCCCGTGGACTTAACCACAGCCCCAGAACTTCGTTCCTTTTAAAGGCTGAATTACATTCCCACCTGTCCTTTTTATTTTAAGGGCATTTTGCCTATATGTCTGTATGCCACATGCGTGACTGGTGTTCAGAGGCCAGCGGACGGTATCAGATGCCCTGAGAGTGGAGTTACAGTGGGTGCTGGGGCTCAAACCTGGGTCCTGGAAGAGCAGTCAGTGCTACTGACCAGAGAGCCATGTCCCCAGTCATAAAGTACTGATTAAAATAAATAAAATTTCTTTGAATGTCTGGGATTGTGACTTAATGGTAGCGTTTGTTCAGTGTCTCCCGATCCCAGAAGAAAACTCTTTGAAATTTCCTACTCCTCAGAGAGTTCGAACTCCTTTTTATTCCCACATCCGACTACCTTAAAACAAGTCCTAGCTGGGCCTCTGAGAGTTGGCACTTGATGTGCAAGCTGCCTGATCCTGAACTGTCCTCCATGGATGGTTCTAGCCCTTAAGCTGAGTTTTTAGAGCTTCCCTGGCATAGCAGACACCCCACTGGCTACCTCTGGACCATGGGATCTCATCAAGGGCTGGAGGTGGTTCAGTGGAAGAACATGCATGCTCGGCACTCTTCCGACCTTTCAGACTGCTTCTGGGGACAGCCTTATAGGGGGATGTCTGCTTGGGAACTATGTAAAACATGCGGTTGACACTAGGATTTACAGAGAGCACTGACCCTCTTCCATAGAAACCATTTCTACAACCAACAACACAGGAAAGGACTAAAGGACTAAAGGGGGTGGCTAGACCTAGAGATGTTGTTTCTCATTGTGTTTCTTTTCCTAAACATCACAGAACACGTTAAAACTAGGCCTGATTCTTCAGCATGGAGCCCAGCCTGTGGGGTGTGGGCGGGGGTGACCAGGATGCTATGGTGATGCTTCCCCCAAGGAATGAGATCACACACTGGCTTTGGGTGAGAGGAGCCTCTGGGCCTGTCTCACTCACTAGCCTCTGGAGAATCCTTTGAGCTCCTTAAGGGCAAGCTTTCCAGGGGCAATGAGAGGGCTACTTGTGTGGCTAGTGACCCTAGTGATCACACAAGATGTAGTTAATGTGACACCTGGCACAGATACCCGCTGTTATTCTAACTTAATGGAAGGAGAGGTGTGCATGCTCCCTGGTGTTAGGATTTCAGTGAGTCCCTCATGTGATTTCCTGATGCCCCTGTGTGAGGAGGTGGTGCCTGAATAAAAAGACTGGTCCCCTTGTGAGAAACTGAGTTGACCATCAGGAGAGTGGGTTAGTTTTCTCCAGCATTAGGGGTGCAACTTGGGGGATGAGTGTGACTCAGTGGGTGACCGAGCTTGTCAAGCATGAGGACTTGAGTTCAAATCCCTCCACATTGAGGCAAAAGCCAAACATGGTGGTAGGTACATGCCTGCAACTCCAGGGCTGGGCAGAGGGATGGCAGAGACAAGTGAACCTCAGCTCTCTCTCTGAACAGCAAGCTCTTGGCTCGGTAAGATAGAGCTTGCGTTTAAAAAAAGGATAGAAGATACTTGAAGCCAACCTCTCTTCCACCTCATGTGCATACACATGAGCATACCCACACATGTATATACACAGGCACACCCCCCCCCCAAAGTGTAAACTGGATCCCCCTTGCTTTTCCTATTGCCTTTTCTTGCTGTTCTGCTTTTTACCATAGATGTAGCGTGGAGTCCCCAACACAGGCCTGTACCATGGCCATGGACTTCCTAACTTCCAGACTGCAAGCCAAAGGCATGTTTGCTCTGTGTAAATTACCCAGTTGTAGTATTTTGAGATTTGTCTATGATTGTCAAGGCAAATCTAACAATCTTGAGTATGAAGACATTGAAATTCCCATTTTTTTGTTTTACTTTTGGAGAGTTTTTCTGTGTAGTCTCGGCTGTCCTAGAACTTGCTCTGTAGACAAGGTTGGCCTTGAACTCACAGAGATCCACCTGCCTCTGCCTTCTGGGTGCTGCGATTAAAGGGGTGCACCACCACTGCCTGGCTGGAAATCCTGATTGTAATTCTGCATCCTCTGTAGATTCCCTGGATGCTCACAGGCGGCATTAGTCCTCACGTGGAAGAACGTCTTTATTATTTAGATTTGTTTAATTTTATGTGTATGACTGTTTGGATTGCATTAGATTTTGGCACTACATGCACACTTAGTGCCTACAGAGGTCAGGAGAGGGTGTCAGATCCCCTGGAACTGGAGTTACAGAAAGTTGGGAGCTGGAAAATGAGCCCAGGTCCTCTGCAAGAACAACACAAGCTCTTAACTACTTGGCAAAATCTCCGGCCCCAGGAAAAAAACATCTTCTGCTCTTATTTCAAAATCTGAAAGCAGTTTTCTTGTGACTTCTCCTGGCACTATGTCAGAACCTGGCCCCTGGAAAGGCACAAACCTCCAGGTAATCTTCCCCCCAATCCGAGCCTCTCACAGCCATCCCAAACTGTTTAAAGCATCCCTCACATTCCAATGTCTTCAAACCAGTCCCACAAGCATGACAGTACTAGAACCCTGCCAGGGTGATGGCTGCTGGCATCACCGTGACTCCCATGTTTTGCAAAGGGCCATCTTGGAGTTGTCTGTCTTTAGTGCTGTTAATAGTCTGAACTCAGCCTTCCAAGGACTCTGAAATGGTTCTCAAAACAAATTGATCACAAACAATGATTTCTTGCATTTGAAAGTATCCAGAAGCTTCCAGCTCTTAATTAATGGAAAAACTAAAGCTATAAAGAGTCCATATCTCATAGATTATTAGTGTCCTTTTGGAAAGTATCCAGCTGTTTACTTTTCATAAGTGAGATCACTAACCATTACCTGCATAAATCTATTACTGTATTTCCATCCTGTGGATTTGAGGCTTTGCCTCTGGAGGTCTTTAAATCTTTAGGCCATCAGCTATATAGGTGGGTGGTGGGGACTCTGTAAGGAGTGGGCGGTGTAGTGTGGGAAAGAGCAAAGATCTCCATACCCTCCTCAGCAATCACCTCCAGGCTCTGGTCCCAGGTGACTTTATCTGGGAAGACTTCTTCCTGCTTTATCTTTTTTTAGACACATTATTTATTGGCCACGAGTCCCTTCAAGGTTTCAATTTATGGAGACAACGCTTGGCTTACTTTGCTGTTCTGGGATGTCCCTACTGCCTTGGAATTGGGTCCCACTGACCATCCTCCACCCGCCCCCCCCCCCCCCCCCAGAGAATGTCAGGTCTTACCCAGGCTCCCTCCCAGCCCTGTCACCTGTGAAATTACAGCTTCTGTAAGTGCAAAGCCACCCAAGATGTCAGCTCTAGCTCTGCATCACAGGCTCGACTGTTCAGGAACCAGCCTCTTTAGGGTCACATGACCATCAAGACTCTTGGACTTGAGAAGCATGGAACAGTGTCAGAAAGTTGGAGGTTCACTGCCCCTCTGCCTGCAGACTGTTCCTTTGCACTGGCTGGTGTAAGAGGTCGGGGGTAGGAGGTGTTTCTCAGGGTCAGACTTTTCGAACCCACAATAGGCTTGGGGGCTGTGGAGCCACTGTCCTTTCCCTGGCATGTGACCTCTTTGGGACTACACCAGAATCAAACTAGATCATCGATGAACAGAGTGACCTAGAGGTGATGTTGTCAGCCATGTCTCAGGAGAGGAAGCAGATCAACAGCAGGCTGGGACAGAAGCCCCTGGACCCTGAAACAGTTCAGACTGCTGTTGGTGGTCACTGCTACCTCCTGCTGTCCCAGCTGAGCAGGTTTTAAATGCTGGATGCTCATTCAGGAGGCATAGGAGAGAAACCTTGTAAACCTTTATTCAGAGTAGAACAACAGTGACTCAGCTTATTCTATAGACTATACATTCACTGAGGGGCCACAGAGAGCCAGCTGTAGCCCAGTCAGAGAGTGGGGTAGAGGGCAGTACGGTTCCGGGGCTGAGCTTTCTGGTTTGCCCCACTGGTCTGCAAGTGGCTCATAGCAGTAATACATTCACTGGGACATAGTTGTGTCCAGAAAAGGGGCTCAGTTTTAACATAAAGCACTCACAGCTCACAGGGTAGTAGTGAGTTCACATGACCCTGAACATTCTTATAGCTCTGCTCATAACCATATGCTCTGCAAAGCTGGAACACTGGGTGTGTAAAGAGGCATTGTTCCACCTTTTTCCTACTCAGTGTCCCCCTTATGTTAATGCTATTACATCCAAAGATGGAACAGCAGACTCCAGGTAACATCATATCTCTCCTGAGGAAGAAATCACACTCAAGATGTGCTCCCCTGGAGATTGCACTGTGTCTGGGCTAGCCTACTCTATCCCCCGATACTCAGGGAAAGCAGAGAGAGGCTTAGCTCATGAGGGAACAGGGACTAAGAGGCAAAAGGAGACCCCTGTCACAGAAACATAGAAAAGCAGCCACATTTCTACAGATGGACGGGCTAAGAGCTGCATCTCTATCCCACTGCACCCTGGGACCCACCTGGCTCCCTGCCCACTTGACGGCAAGATAGGGAGATGGCCTCAGGCTGGGCAGCATTCCTATACTGGCCCTGCCCCAGCTAGTGTGGCCTAGCAGAGTTAGGACACCGGTGGGCCAGGGGAAGTCCCAGGCAAATCTGCATGTGACACTGCACACAGAGAGGAGGTTCTCAGCCAGGTGCAGGCTCCTCAAGGATGATGTCACTTCCAGGACACAGGGGTCTCTGGAGTGGGGAGCCTTGGAATTCTGGCTAGGGTGGGGACTAGGGCTTGGCCGCTACAAGGCAGGAACCTTCTGTCTCTTCAGGGAGTCGATGTAATGAAAAATTGCCCCCAGAGCCCAGCTGGTTTCAACGTTGTCAATTTTCCGAGCCAGCTTGAAAAGACAAAGGAAAGGAGAGAGGTCACAGGCCTGAGTTGCAAAGACTGGGTGGCATCTGGGGAGAAGGCAGTGGCTGAGGAGGCTTTGGGCTGCTTCTTGGAAAGCAAGGATGGAAGGAAGCAGCAGATGACAATCCCAACAGTACGGTCCACAGTTCCCATCACCACACCCCGAAAGTAGAATGTGGGACCCAAGAAGCAATGCTCACCTTTAGCACCTTGTCCCTGGGGAAACCAAGCTCATGCAGCAGCAGGCTGATATAGGTGAGGTCCATGCAGGCAAAGGGGCTGCTTGGTGGCCGTGTCTCCAGGGTGCGGCACACTGGGAGAGATGCCCATTCCTAGTCACATTCTAGACCAGTGCTTCTTAACATTCCAAATGCTGAGACCCTTTACTACGTTCCTCAAGTTGTGGTGACCAGCAACCAGAACATTATTTTGCTGCTACTTTGTAACTGTAACTTTGCTACTTTCTGTTGTTGAGAGAGTTTCTCTGTGTAACTTTGGAGCCTTTGCTTTTTGACCAGGCTGGCCTTGAACTGAGAGATCTACCTGCCTCTGTCTCCCAAGAGCTTGGACTAAAAGTGTACACTGATAATTTTTCTACTATTAATGAATCAACCATAATTAAATTATTTTTGGAGACAGAGGTTTGTTGGGGGTGGGGGGTGGTTGAGAACTACTGTTCTAGACGGTCTGGGGGTGGGGAGGAGGCAACCCCGATCCCAACTGCTGTGAGTACCATCTTGCTCTTCACTTCTGATTTACTGTCAAACTGCAGCAGAGTTGTCCTCCCGGCAGGCCAAGAGGCCAGTCTCAGCCTCCACTGGGTCTGGACACCAGGACCAAGACAAACTTGAAAATCTTATCTTGCCCGCTCCCCAGTCCCCATCCCTGTGTCTAAGACCCTTGACACTTCCTAGATGTCAACATGTGCTTGAATCCAGCCTTTCTAAGGCATGAAAATGACAATAGCTGATTCCAGATCTAGTTCCGTGTGTGTCCTTGTGCGGGCAGAGGACAGGGAAGTCATCTGATATCCTGCTGTATCATTCCCACTTATTCCTTTGAGACAAGGTCTCTCACTTGAATCTGAAGCTCGTTGATGACTAGCAAGCCTCAGTGATCCTTCTCTCCGCTCCCCCACAGCCTGGGTCAGATCCTCATGCCCGTGCAGCAAATGCTCTTAAAGCATTTTTACAGACAAACTCATCTAGAGACCCACTGTCCATGGAAAATGCAAGAAGTGACTGAAAAGCATAAAAATGTCCTGTTTTTAGCATGGGGGGGGGGGAGGGAAACTTCCTGTGGAGACATACACAAGCTTCCCTTGTCTGAACTACAAACCAGAAGAGCTGACTATGAATGTGATGTTTAGTCTTGGGTGCCAGCATGGTGCGACCCACAACAGTTGCAGAAAGTGCATGGGAGGAAAGGCAACTCGGTGAGACACTCAGGATGCAACTGTCCTGGAACCCAGCTTCCTCAGGGTCACAAAGTGGCTGAGACCACCCCAGGGAATTCTCTTGGTGTTAGAAAAAAAAGTATCAGGGATCTGGGCTGAGGAAACTGGTGCCTGAGAGGCACTGGAACGGTGGCCTTTCACATCTGGAGATACCCTCCACTGGGAGGTTGTGTCTGGGCTTAGGACCTAGGTGATCCTCGGACACTCTGAAACCTTCCCTTACACAGCGCTAGCTAATGGCCCAGCAGGTCTAGGCCTTGTGCCCATCACAAGCACCTGGGGCTTCTGCTCCTACACCCCCTTGACCTGTCACCCTGACGAGTGTAGCAGCACTCACCATACTTGGCTGCTGTCTCGAAGTCTCCGACTACAAGGCTGCCTCCTTTCTCTGCATCTGTTGGATAAGGCAGACACTGTCAGCCTCAGCAAACTCTGCTGGCTGACTGGTTGCCCTGCTCTCGGTCCTTAGGCCAAGGTGAGTTCCTCATTGCAGATCTAACCTCTTCCTCAGAAAGAGAGCGGGAGGCTGCCCACCCCAAGTGGCTCCTGAGCTGAGGCTATAGGGCAAGACCAGGCACCACAGTGAGTGAATGCAGAGCAAGCCCTACCTTCCAGCAGGATCCGTATCCACAGCAGATAATTTCTGTTTTACTAAGTGGCTCAAAGGAACTAGCTTACCTATGGAAAGTGTCTTAGAACTTCCTGGCTGTCACACTGCCTCCTAAGCCCACTCAACTTCACCCAAACCAACAAAGCCACAACTGGCTATCATCCACCCTCTACACAGACTGTCCTGACCCTTACCTATAAGACCAAAGCTCGCTGCAAGGTCATAGTAGTAGGAAAAAGCATAGAAATCCACATGCTGCGCCTCTTCTGTCCTGTGTACTTTATTTCTGAGGATTTCTGACACCCTGCTGGCACACAGCTCATAGAGGCCTGCTGCAAAAGTCAAGAGAAAGCACACAGCCAAAGTTAGCAAGCCCAAGGCACATAGGTCACACAGCTCCCATCCATGTCAACTGACAGCTGAACCAGGCTGACCACACACCAAAGGTGGATGTGTGGTATGTCTCGTGTCCAGCCTGGGACCAATAGTCTACTATTTCTCCCAGAAACAATTCAAGGACCCTGAATAACAAGGCCAGGGTGAGGGCCAATGGCAGGGTGGTGGAGGCTGTCCGTCCTGGGCTGTTGGCAGGAAGAACCCTTCATTTCTCTCTGCACAGAACTGGCCAGAGCAGAGCTTCTGGGCCAGGAGCCCAAATGTGGCCATTTGTCTCAGGTTCCAAGGCAGCCAGTTCCTTCCTCACTGAAGGTCTGTTGAGAACTGGGCTATTTGGATAGAAGTGTTTGGTGACAGACAAGGAGACTTTGTGCAGAGACCCTGAGGGGGAGGTGGCCAGGGGCCCCAGCTCTAGGTTGCTCACACTCCAGGGAGGGTACAGTCTTGTCCTGTTGGTGTCTGCTCTATAGAGGTTTCTAATAAAGGCACAGGGGGAAGCAGACAACCATTGACCCTCGTGAGCCCGAACAGCTATGCCACTTACCTGCCTTCTGTCCTGAAATTCTATAGGTGACCTCAGCATGCTCCCACTGTCCTCTGAACCAGGGAGACAGACAGGGGCTGACCAGCTCCTTGCCATCCTCAGCTGAAACAGACAGATGGTCATGAAGGTGAGAGCAAACAGTGCTGTGTCCGCCAGAGCTCAGAGGAATGGTTAAGGGTCTCACAGAGAATGCTACAAGCCCTAACAGGGTGGGGAGGCAATGGGACCGGTCTCTCAGGACAGTCCAGGTCAGCTGGAGAAAACCCCTGCTCTGACACAGGGGTGGCAATCTCACTTGCGCAGAAACATGACTGTGGCCCTGGTGAATGCAGCAGCTCATGCCTCCTGGGCATCTGGGGGTCCAGATAACTACTACTATCCCATCAGTTATTATAATGACTCTATTTGGAGGAGACTGTTGTAACCCAATTTTACAGGTGGCCACGACTGGTGACAGCAAGGCAAGGACAGATGCTACAGAGTGCTTCTGTGCCCCACAGCATGAAGTAGGCCCAGAAGCTATGTGCTGAAGGCTCGTGTCCAGCCCTGAGTACTGCTGAGATGGAGCTCCTTTGGGAGGTGGAGCCTAGGGGAGGAAGTTAGATCACCAGGGCATTTTCTTGAAGGAATACCAGGGCCTGACCTTTTTCCTCCTTTGCCCCTGCTGCCAGCAGCTGAACAGTGTCCTCTGATATACACTCCCACCACGGTGTCTTGCTTCACCACAGGCCCAAAAGCAAGATATTTAAGTGTTCATGAACTTAAACCTCCAAAACCATAAGACAAATAAACTTCTTTGAGTCATTTTGTCTCAGTTACTGTCGGTGACAGAAATCTGATACCCAAGGTGATTCTAAATGCAGGCAACATGGTTCAGAAATTATTTCCCTACTACCTCTCCCTTTTAAATAAAAAATTCCCTTTATTTTTATTTCCTATATATGGGTGTTTTGCCTGAATGTATATGGGTATAACACATACATGCAGTATCTACAGGGGCTATAAGAGGGTCCTGGGACTGGAGTTACAGACAGCTGTGAACTGCCATGTGGGTGCTGGGAATCAGATCAGGGTCCTTCAGTGGTGTTCTTAACCAGAGTCATCTCTCTGGCAACCTTCTAGTATCTCCTTTAAGAATGTTAACTTAGAAGAGTGTACAAAGGAGAACATGTCCCATATTTTATTTATCTCATCCGTGATAACGGGGCCATCTCACCCAGCCTAGTTGGGTGGGCAGTAGCTGATATGCTGCTGTGTAGCAGAGGGGGAGGAGAGGCATTGGGAGAAGGGACAGAGCCTAGAACAAGCGTTCTACTCACCAGGCTTCCCCTCCACACCACCCAAAATAGCCAGTCGTGCCGACATCAGTCCCAGCCCCAGGTAGCTGTGGAGACAAATCCTGGTGAGACTGGACCACACATGCACCTGCCTGGGCTCAGTGGGAGAAAGAAAGGCAATCCTGCTTCTTCTCGGAGCCTTAAACTCAGGCTGAAACATTAAGTAACTGATCTGAGAGCCTGTCATGAGTTCTTACGGAAGCTGCGCACATGGCAGCAAAGGAAGACAGATCCCATCTGTTCTTATGCAGTTCAGGAAAGATCTACTGCAAATGTCAAATGTCACGTGGCCAGTAGGCAGCCAACTCCTCACCTCTCAGTCTTTCCCAGGCCTCTCCAAAGTAGAACAGAACAAGCCCAAGAGAAGAATGCAATTTTACCGTAAATTTAAAAATGAAGCATGCGGGAGGAGAAACCAGAGAGGCAGGACAAGAAGGTCCCAGGCAGTCCTTGGCACAAGGGATTCTGGGATCTGGCATGTACATGGGGAAAGGGTCCCACCACAAGGCAGCCATGGGATGGCATCAGGAGGAGGCGAACCCACCTGTAGGAATACAGCTTGTAAGTCCTGTTAAACATCTGCAGTGCTGTCAGGTGGCCAGGCGGAGAGGCCTGCAGGGTACCCTGGAGAGGAACACAAAGCTACTGAAGCCCTGGTCTTTTGAGAAGACCATGCCCATTTCCCTGAAGATTTGGAAGTACAGGGACATTTAATGAGCTTTCCACTAAGTCTTTGGCTCTGAATCAAGGAACAATTGGTTAAAAGCAACAACAAAACCCAAACCATCCAGAGTAAGTGCTTTTGCTTAGAAGTTATTTCTATTTTTCTTTCCTCTTAGGGATCAAACCAGGGCTTCTAAGTTCTTGGCAAGTGAGAAACATTCTTAGCATTTATTATTATTATTATTACTACTACTACTACTTTGAGACAAGGCCCTGCTAGCTTGTCCAGCCTAGCTTTGAACTCCCAATCCTCCAACCAAGCCTGTACAGTGCTGGGATTACAGACGTACAGCGCTGGACCAGCTGCGTCTTATACCTTCTAACACTCATGATCTAATCAGCATATGTCTCTAATAGACTGAATAGACTCATAGCTTCGGTTACTAGGTGTGTACAGGTATTTATTTACACACTCTATTCCACTAGAAATAAACTATGATTGTTAATAAAGTGTTAGGGACAAGAGAGTTATTTAAAATAGCAGATGACATTAAATCCAAGTTTTTTTTTTTTTTTAAATCTCTTTAGAACATTTACCTTGAAGAAGGCTAACCACCCCCACCCATGAGCCACACTGCCCACTCTTGCTCTTGGAAGTTGGTGGGGATGGGAGACGCCTAGTCTCTAGTCCAGAGTTTCCCAGGTATTTAACTTCACCCTACTGAGGAGGTTTCTATTTTGGTTTTTAGTGTGTAGTTAAAAACTAGAAAGTTATCTGTGAGAGAACTCAGGGGGTGGAGCGCCTTCCAGTGGCCAGGGGCCTTCTCTGAGGGGCATCCTCTGGCTGCTGCAGCTTCCCGAAGGTGATGCACACACCTGGTGAGGCAGGCAGGGCTGGTTACCTCAACACGCGGCAGGAAGGTGATCTGAGTGGATCCTCCGCCCAAATCCAGCATGCCCACACTGCTACTTCCTGGGGTCTTCAGACTGCCTAGATCACAGTGAGTAGAGACACAGCGCTGCCGTGTTAGGAAGGACATGAGAACACCAGGAAGATCAAAAGGAGGGTCAGAAGCTGCTGGGGAGGGGGGCGGGGAGCTGCCATAACTGCTTAAAAAATTGCAACTTAAAAGTACCCAAGAGCTCTGCTAGCTGTGCTTTGATGTGAATGACAGAATGACTCTGACCATCGGGAGAAATGCTCACACTGGCCAGCCTCACCTCCCAGGGAACACTGACTTCTTTGCTGTTCTGGTACAGCTCTCCTAAAAGGCATTCTCTTTGACTAGTCCCATCTCAGGCTGTTCTCCCAAAAGATCTGAGGTGGCGATCCCCAACCTATCCACCAGTGTCTTTCTGTCCTTAAACTGGAGAGGACTGCCAGGAAATCAATATGAAGTATCTCTTCGTGATCTGTTTCCAAGGCAGACACATCTGGCAGGGGTGACCAGCACTCACTGTGACTAGGTTTAATTTGCTGCTTTTTGCAGAAACATACTACGGGTCAACGTCTCTGTGGCTGTTGGGTGGGGCTGTGCTGAGAGAAAAGAGAGCTATAAACACATACACATATGGGCTCACGCCGCCACCCCAGTCTGCCTCCAATCTGGGTGTCACGGTAATTGGGGCCTCTGTGCTTCAGAAAGCCTGTTTGTCACTCCTTTCCTAAGGATGGTGAGCCATGAGCTTTTCCCATCCAGAGACACGTACCTGTCAGGAAGTTGACAGTGATCCATGCTGAAACACCTGTAAGAGAATGGCATAGACATTTCAATTCATTTAAAGACTTTTAAAAATGTATTTCTTCTGTATGGGTGTTCTGCTTGCACGTGTGTCTGTGGACTTCGTGTGTGCCTGGTGCCCATGGAAGCCAGAAGAGGGGTTAGGGCCTCTGGAACTAGAGTTATGGGTGGTTATGAGCCACTATATAAATGCTGGGAACTGAATTTGGGTCTTTGGTAACAGTAGCAAGTGATCTTAACAGCTAACCCACCTCTGCAGATCCCATCTCTTGACACATAGGGCTGGTACGTATTGCCAGATTCCAGGGGCATGGTGGGCACTGCTTGCTCCTTCAGGGAGAAGCAGTATTCATTTTAGAACTCAGGGGCTTTGGGTACACACTAAAAACCTAGAACACATCACCAAATGCATGTCTCCTCCAGGATTTTGTCACCAACTTCCAGTTTTGAGGGCGGCAGGCACAGAATCCAATGCTCCCTCTGCTCTCCAGACAAGCTCACTCTTATGGTCATACTGAAAATCGCCAGCCTGGGAAAAACCTTAAGTGCCTGTTTCAGATTGAGCTACATGGCCACAATGTTCCCAGCACGGTAGAGAGTGGCATTCTCTAAGTGTCCTTAAAACCCAAAAGCAGGATGTTTACAGAGGTTTCATCTGTACCAGGCTTAGATCTGGTCAAGATAAGAACGTGTTTCTAACAAACTGTGAAGAGGATCCGGACAGGCTAGCTACAGTGCCTTCGGGTTTGGAGCTGTGCTTCAGCGGCGGCGGCAGCAGCACAGATACATTTGTGTGACTGGTACATGCACTGATGAGATGTTCATCTGTCCACTCTACCTTCATCTGTGCCATTCATGATAGAAACACAGTCGTCCCCCACAAGGAAGGGTGAGGCCTTGAATACCTCCTTCACCTAAATGCAAAGAGAAACATTTCTTAGCCTGGCATGGAGATGTACAGAAGTTGTACTTGTACAGATCTTGGGAGGCTGAGGCAGGAGAGCTGGAGTTTGAAGTCAGTTTGGTCTACACGGTGAGTATCTCAGCCTCCACCTCAGCCAGGGAGGGGAGGATGTGTTCATTCTTCAGAAGCAAGATCAGGAGCTGGCTGCTCAGCTGGCTGCGACAGAATACAGAGGGTTGGTTCTGTGTTATTCTGAGAGGTTAGACTGCTTCAAGCTTCTGGGATCTTCTGTACGTGTCCTTGGCTGATATCCCTAGGAGAGCTAAGAGATATGCTACTCTTAGCTCAGTGCCTCACCTTAAACTGCCGGGAGAGGAGAGTTCTGAGAGAAAAGACGGCTGAGAGAGAGTTGGAGTGCACTAGCCTGCTGGGTCCCCAAACACTGCCTGGCTTTGGGTTGAGAGATAAAGGGCATGAAGTCTTGAGTCAGGACTTAAACCTGAGGCCCACTCATATGGCCTGAGTGTATACAGTGGGAGCACTGATCCAGGACCCTCAGCTTCTGGCCAAGGAAGGTGAAGCTGTAAACAACTGGGTATGTTTCTTTCTCCATTTTCTAAGGAGTCTCAAGACATAGAAACTCACCCCTCCCTCCCTCCCTTCTGTCCTAAGAGGATGATCTGTGCCATCACCCTGCAGGCAAACAGTATAAGAACAGTCTAGAAATTGAGGGAGACTGTATCTTCCCAAACTCGGTGAGTGGAAAGAAAATTAGAAATGTATTCTGGGGTTGAGGATGTAGCCCCAGTATAGAATACAAAGTGGCTATCTGGTGTCCCCAGGCCCCACAAGAAGCACTGGGGCTAGAGAAGAGGCTGAAAGTCTCTTGGGCAGTCACATCTGAGTATGGGCTAAGATGTCAGCTCAGCTCACACACCTGGGGTGCACAACACAATTTTAAAACAAAGGTGTTTTCTTATATGTCACACAGACGATTCCTAACTGTGATACTATGAACATTCCAAGGTTTTTCTCTTCAGGACACTTCTACTGGAAGGTTAGTGGCTCTATTGTTCTAAGAGAGTGTCTCACTCCAGCTCAGACTGGCCTCTGGTTTGAGACTGTCTTGCTTGGCCACCCAGAGGCTGGAGTGACAGGTGTGCACACCATGCCAAGCAGGGCTAGCATCTTTAGTGATCCTTAGCCACCCTCCAGGGCGGAAATGACTAAGCTTACCTTTTGCAGCAACTTCTGAGCCTTTTCTCCTGGTAGCAGACGCAAACCAGCTGTGGCCTTAAGGACCAGAGGGGTGGCCTTCCAGAAGTCATATGGAATGTGTTTCTTAGCAACATTCAGAAGCTCCTGGATCCCCTGAGCACTCTGCGGATGAAGTGAAAGCAAAGAGGGGCTGTTATACCCACCACCCAGTTACTACCACTCTTTAAAATGTATACTAAACATATTATCTAACTTAAAAATTAAATTTGGGGGAATGTGTGTGTATGCAGCTCATGTTCACATGCAGAGATAGATGACTTCCAGGAGTCAGCTCTCACATCCTACCTTGTGTGGGCAGGGGTCTCTCTTGTTTCTGCAGACTTACTACAGGCTAGCTGCCTCACCACACTGAGCTTTGTATGTGGGTTCTGGGACTCAAGCTCAGGTCACCAGGCATCTGAAGCTAGCGCTTTTGCCCACCAGGCCATCTCTTGGCCCCTTCCTATAATTTTCAAATTTAGCAGGAGTGTTGCATCAAGCAGCTCTGACCATTTGTGAAGATACAAGGGGTCAGAACATTGACAGCCCAGTGGCAGACTGTGGCAGGTGAAGACAGGTCAAGAGTCACGGGGCTGAGCCTCCTTTTGGAGTAACTTCCATGCTTTCTGAGCAAGACTTATGCCCTGATCTGTCACCACCTGTGCTGGCTCATTTTGTGTCAACTTGAGTCATCTGGATGGAGGGAGTCTCAGTTGAGAAAATGCCTCTATTGGATAGCCCAGAGACCTAGGCTAGAGCCAAACATGACAGGCAAAAATAAATAAGTAGGTACATAAAATTATTCTAATGATGTTCTTCTATACTCATAGATCAGAGAGGGGACTGGGAAGAACGGAGGAGGAGAAGCTGTAGTCCGGATGCATTAAATGAGACAAGAATAAAAATTTAAAAAGAGGAAAAGAAAATGCTTCCCTAAGACCCAGCTGTTTGTGTTTTCTTAAGTAGTGGTTGATAGTGGCTGTCAGCCCCTTGTGGGTGGTGCCATCCCTGGGCTAGTGGTCCTGGTATTTATAAGAAAGCAGGCTGACAGACTGTGGAGAGTCCCATCACAAGAGAACCTTCATCCAGCAACTGATGGAAGGAGATGCAGAGATCCACAGCTAAGCGCTGGGTTGAGCTCCTGTCCAGGTGAAGAGAGGGAGCAGATTATTTGAGCAAAGGGGTCAAGATCATGATGAGGAAACCCACAGAGACAGCTGATCTGAGCTATTGGGAGCTCACGGACTCTGAACTGTCAGCTGGGAAACCTCCTTGGGACTGAATGGGGCCCTCTGAATGTGGGTGACAGTCGAATGATCTGGGCAGTTTATGGGGCCTCTGGCAGTGGGACCAGAATTTATTCCTAGTGCATGAACTGGCCTCTTGGAGCCCGTTCTCTACAGAGGAACACCTTGTTCACCCCTGATAACTGGAGGGAGAGACTCGGACCTACTTCAATGGGATATACCAGACTGTGATGTGGGAATGCCTTTCTGTATGCTGTGAATCTCAATCTTTAAATAAAGGAGCTGTTTTGGCCCATGACAGGCACCATAGAAAAAGTAGGAGGAGAAACCAGAGCATAGGTAGGAGAAGCAGGGCAGAGTCAGAGACAGATCGAGCTGAAGCCCAAAGGAGCAACATGTAAGGAACAAAGGTGAGCCATAGGCCACGTGGCAGACAGATTAATAGAAATGGGTTGATTTAAGATGTAAGAGCAAGCTAGCAATGTGCCTGAGCCATAGGCCAAACAGCATGAAGTTAATATAAGCGCCTGAGTCATTTCTGGGGGCCTGAGCAGCAGCGGCGGGCGGCTAAGGGGTCTGGGGCTGAAGGTCTGTGGGTCTGGACCTCTGGCTGCCCCGGGCCAAGAAACTTCACTGTAACAAGACTGCATTGACTCACCCTGGGAGTCCTTACCCTCTCTGAGGAATGGATGGGGGGATAGGGTGAGGGAAGCTGGGGGATGACTGGGTGGAGGGGTGGGAGGGGGAAGTGGTGGGTATGTTAAAAAAAATTTTTTTAAATAAAAAAAGAAAGAAAGCAGGTTGAGCAAGTTTTGATGGGCAAGCCAATAAGCAGCAGCCCTCAATGACCTCTGCATCAGATCCTGCCTCCAAGTTCCTGCCCTGCTTGAGTTCCCTAGCTTCAATGTAGAAAAGCTAAATAAATCACAACTTGTGTTTTGTTTATGGTGTTCATCACAGCAATAAAAATCCTAACTAAGACACCACCTCTCACCAGGTGACTTCCCAGGGCTGTGATTTCCCTTGACATCATGAGCATGGGAAACAAGTAAATTCCAGGGTCCATTGTAGAAAGAGCCCCATGAATAACCTTATTGAGGGATCACACCGCCTGCCAGAGAGTCCAAAGGGCGCCTTGGCATATAAACAGCAGTAACTGATAAAGTCTGCCCAGAAGTCTTACTCCACAAATCCACCCAAAGATGCCCTTCTGCATGCGGGTGACTAAGTCTCTGTTACATGACAGACTGTCCGTCCCTCTCTACTGTGTATGCAAAATAAAAACAGGAACAAGAAGTCTCAAGTGTCTGTCCGAGGGCACACAAAGCTCTTAAAGGCTCCGTGAGAAAGCAGGGCATGTAGTGGAGGCAGCTGGACACTCATGCCATTGAATGTGGATCATCTATCTGCAAGTCGGATTTTTAAGATCTCACCAGTTTATTAATCTAAACATATGAGATTTAATTTGGCTTAACTGGACGGATACCCCCGAATCATGGATTCCTCTGCTGTATAGCCAAGCCCTGCTCTTCCCTCCCTGGAACCGCGATGCAACTCTGGGCAGGAACAATGGACCCGCTCAGGGTCTGAGCAATGCTGGAAGGGCTGAGAATGTGGTCAGTGGTGGGCACTGGTCTAACACACGAGAGGCCCTGGGTTTCATACCCAGCATTTAAAAGAAGGGGAACGAGAGGAAGTCACAACCCCCGAACCACCAGTTTCCGCTTCAGAAGAAACCCAGGAGTCCTTGGTCACATATGCTAGAGTGTTAAACATTAAAGACACCAGAATTCTAAATGCTATACACTTACAGAAATCCTTATTTCACCATTAATAAACTTTTTTTTTTTTTACATTTATTCCTTTACATTTATTTGGTTTTTGCCTTTCATGAATTACTTTTGTTTTGTATTTATTATTTATGTTTTGAGGAACAGTCACTGGAGATGAAGTTCAGGGTGTTAGGCATACTGGGCAAACACTTCAGCATTGAGTTTCTCTGCTAGCCCTAGTATAGCAATTTTAACATTAATATTTGGTTTCAGTAAATGTTACACTTTCAAGCAGAGGAGCTGCAATGAAAAATTTAAACTATAAGTCACTATAGGGAGTCTTAGCTCAGTACCAGAGCACTGGTCTAGCCTTGGGAAGCCCTGGGCTTCAATGCTAACTCCCTGCATCACAGAGTACTGTGAAAAACTTAACAAATATTTTGAAGTCCAAATATAACTTTTTTTTTTCATTGTATTGTATGTAAGAGTGTTTTGCCAGCATGCATGTCTGTGCAGTGCCCACAGAGGCCAGAATGTGGCACTGGATTCCCTGGGACTGGAGTTACAGGTAAAGTCCTAGAAACTGAACCTGAGTCCTCTGGAAGAGCAGTCAGTGCTCTTAACCACTGAGCCATCTCTCCAGGTCCCAAAATAATGCTTCCGTATGTTTGTGGGTGTGAGCTTTTGAAGTGCATAAAGATCAGGGTCTCATGATGTCAGCACAATGGTGGGTGAGACCTGCACTTCTCCCTACCTCTCTATCTTCTGGGACACAGCAAACCCCAGGAGTACCAGCACTCAAGTCACTTTTCTCTCAGAAGATGGGCAACTGATCCCGTTCAAAAAGGGCTGGCTAGGAAGTCAGCTAGAGGACCTTGGAAGGACAGACAGACACAAGATGGTGGTTACCTTTTCAACATCATCAGCGTAAGCAGAAAGCCCAGGCTTCAGTGCTTTGAAGGTTTCATGGGTCAAGGTGGGTGTTTCTAAAGGGAAACATTTTTAAAAGATGTAATTATAAATACATACAAGGAGTATGAAGATATACAATGGAGACTAGCTGATATTAAGAGCAGAGGCCTGATTTTTATTTAAATTCTGCTGTTTAGTTCAGCTGAGTAAAGGACCTAAAGTTTAGAGCTTTCCTTTATTATATTATGCAGGGGAGTGGGGGGAGGGCAGGCTGGGGTGAGCATGCTTGCCTAGCATCCTAGAAACCCTGGAACTGATTCCAGCACTTTAAAAACATAAATGAACAACTTATACCCCACACTTACTGAGGATAACTTACCTAGATTTTAAGATAATTCTTGCTGATTTAACAAAATAAATGATCCTAAACTGTAAAATAAAAATGACATCCATAACTCTGAGATATTATCCTTGTATGGACCTTGAACAAGCTTATGAAGAATTGTTTTTCTTCCTAAGACGTTGAGTGTTTAATGCCAGGAGGAATGGACTATATTGCAACAAGCAAAGTGTCCAGAGGTATCCTGTGGCCAAAGACACCAGTCCAAAAGAGGAACATGTGAATATGAAGGCCGAGGAAGGAAAAAAAGAACAAAAAAGCAGGAACAGATCTTTTTTTTTTTTACAAAGACTTTTTTTTTTAAAAAAGACAAAGATTTGATTGTAGTCATTACCAGCTTAAACTTATTTTTTTTTAAATTGGTGCTAGAAATTGATTGGGGGCCTCAGACATGTTAGAAAAGTATTCTACTACTGAGCAAACCCTCCTAACCACATCTGTTACATTTGCTTTCAAAACCAATTTTGGAGGTAGGTAAGTGATCTGGCATTTAATGTTTAACTACTGCACTAAGTATAAAAGTATCAAATGGGACAAACTTACAAAGGGTTAGGGTATCATTTATGCTGTTAAGTCAGCAAGAACTAACTGTTAAATTATCGTTTTTCAGACAGGGTCTCTCTATGTAGACCACAGAGATTCACTTGCCTCTGCCTCCCAAGTGCTGGGATTAAAGGCATGCACAACACTCAGACTGTTAAAATTTAACATTTTAAATGGATACAGACTTTTTTTTAAAATCTAAATTTTCTTCAGTAACTTTTTTTTTCTTTTCTTGTAAAGCAAAGTTCTGACCCGAACACATAAAAATAAATAAGAATTAAATCAGAAGCAAGTAAAACAAGATACTGTAGCTTTGGAGAGGGGTACTAGGGGGTCTCATGCCGACAGAGCAATTAAAGCCAGAATAGAGTCTGGTCACTAGGGACCTGGATATGGAACTGGACAAAGGAGGGGCAGAAAGATGGTTGACTGAAGGTCAGATGCACAAAGAGGGCAGAATTTAGGGCAACAGACAGTAGGCTGAGGAAAGAGCCAGGCAGTCACGGGGTCCTGGAGAGAAGCCTCTGCCTTCTGTCTAAACCCCCATTCCCGGGAAGCAAAGCTGGTAGGGCCTGCGGTGTAGACCCGTTCTCATGCCATGCTAGGCTCTTAGGACCCAGCAGCAGTTGCTGCAGGCCTCAGCCCTAGGTTTCTGCTACTGTTCTAACTTGCCTGGGTTCCGGCTCCCATGAGACCGAGCCTGCAATTGTTTTCCACCTTGAGCTCTCCCAACATCAACATGACATGGCCTAAATCACAGGCTCAGCCACAAGGCCTGTTGTGGACATAGGGAAGGACACCGGCCACTAAATGCCCTCTAGGGCCTTAGCTGCCTATCAAGGGTAGTCACTGGTAGTCTCAAAGTGTAAGGGCAGCCTTGGGCTCCTGGGGAATTTAGGTGCATGGGCTTTGTGTCCACAGAGTTAAGTATCTCTTAGTAACTGCACACCGCCCCCAGTGGTCTGGTGCTTACAGCCTGGGCTTCACATGTGCTCTATAGCTGAACTTTGCTTTAAGAACTTCATGTTAACAGACTTCCTGGTTAGTCTAGGGTCAGCGCTCAAGCCCAGTCTCCAGAAGTAAGTTAAGAGCCTTGACCAAGAGGGGAAAAGGCAGATCCTGTGTCTGAGCCCATAATGACTCATGATCAGACAGGTACCTCCAGGTGGCCGGGCAAACTGGAAGACGTGGATGCGGGTGCCGGTGCTCCCAGCGTCAAACATGATCCCATAGAAGACCTCATGGCTATGTGTAGCTGAGTCTGGGGAGCTGAAGGCCTGTTGGGTCCACCGTGCCCCTGAGGCAGCCCCAGCAATGGTGAAGAAGGCCTGGGCAGCAGAGGCCCGGTGCCACTTGATATAGGCAACATAGATGAACAGGCCCACACATAGCCCGAGGGGGTATGCCACCTTCGTCATCCGCAGAGTCCCATGGTTTGGTATCTTTCTCATTTCTCAGTCTGCTGGGACTATGTAGCTGCTGCTGGCTAAAGGGAGGAGAATTAGGTAAATCACATTAGGCTGTAGCTACAGTGTCAGAAGTTCCCAGGTCTGGGGACAAAGCATTCGAGTCAAAACTGATCTGCATCCCCTTCCCCAAGGAGTCAGGGAAGTCATTTGATTTTTTTTTTTTTTTTTTTTTTAAAGATTCTGGAAGGGATGGTCCAGAATGGAGGGTTATGAACACTGTGGGTATCTTAACAAACCACACATGCTGCTGCTTGTATCCAAGATTCCAGTGTCCACAGATCACTCCAGGGGACAGATCCACATGTCTACCCAGTCTCTGTACTCAACATTCCCCTTCATAGATTGTACTTTTAGCAACTTACTTTCCCAGGGGTTTAAAAAGTGACCATTTGAACAACTACAGTGAACCCTAGACTGGTGTGAAACATTGAAGTCATTTTTCTGTATGTGTAACGGATACCACTTTTCATTTGTAAGAGACATTCCTGTTGAGGAAGTAAATGATTGATGTCTGGTACATACTATAAAAAATAAATTACATTAATATGCCATCAGTTTTGGTTCAATATACTCCAAGCAAAATCATTCACTCATTTTTAAAATTTAAGTTTTAATTTTTTAAAAAGGGGTTATTGAGACAGGTTCTTGCTATATAGTCCAGGCTGTCCTCAAATCTCAATCCTCCTGCCTCAGACTCTTCAGTGAGGGGAGTCCAGGTGAGTACCATCATCCCTGGATGTTCATATTTTTTTTTAGTAGCTCCTAGTCTTAAAAAGATGAGAAGTGTGTGTTGGGGGGGGGGTGTATCTTAAGGCTTCTGCTGTTCTCACAGGGTGTCTGTCAGTTTTTACATGCCTCACTCTTGTCAGGAATGGACACACAGCAGCTAATCCTAGAAAAGCGAGAGGCTTAGGGGTCTGGGCTACAAGAAGGACTTGTGTTCTGCTGGCAGCAGTATGTGCCTCGGGTAGGCTAGTTACTCCAAAGGCATCCTCAGCAAACTGGCTGCTCATGGAGACTATCACATGAATTGCAATCCAACCTGGAAATTCAATGTGTTCAAGAAGAGCCATGCAGAACATAAACTGATGACAAGCTTTGTAGAGGGGCACAGGCCACATCGCCTGGGAACCAGGGACAACCATGGGACCCTGTGGCTGCCTGCTTCCTAGGCAGGGCTTGTGTGTCACCCTAAGGTAGTCTGGTTGAAACAGAAGTAGCATGACACCGCACACAGAGCCGGCTTTCCTTGGTTCCACCTCTGGCCACACTCAAATACTCTTAGGTAAAGAGCTCAGCTCACATAAATACTGTCCCTGTGCCCCGGGTGAGGGAAGAGGCCCAAGTGGGACAAGAAAACAAGATAAATCAACTTCCCCAGCTCCGGCCACATGTGGGGTTCAGAAAGCTCCTCTTGGCAGGTTCCAAGGAGTAAGCCTCCCTCACCAGTCCCCAGCACCTGCCTTACTTTGGGCCTCACTTGGTCCCATTGCACTTGCGAGCTACCCACTGCTCTCAAGATCACTTCTCATCATCTGCTGAAGCCTGGCTCTTGCAACTTATTTCAAACCTTTTATCCTTGCCTATGCATTCCAAGAACACAGTACAGTTCCTCCTTTTGCCTTGAAAACTCAGCTCCCTGTTCCAGATCCTACTCCCAACCTGTACGTACAAGATTACTTTAGATATCCTGACAACACAGACCTACAATCATTGTATTTACATATCAGTAAGTGCAGGACGATATTAACAATCCAAACAGAACACCATATTCAGGAGGCACAGGACCAGGACTGGACAGACTGGTCGACAGGTATCTCTATGTTAGAGGCCCAACTCCAAACACATCAACTTTATGTTGCTGGGTTGAAGTGTTTGTCCAGAGCTAAGGCACTTGCAGGAAGAACTAAACACGTTTCTGTCGCCACGTCTAACACCCAGTGGTGGTATATGGACTCTCAAAAGGCTATGGAAAACTCAACCTTAGCTTTGCACTTTACAGAACAGAGGTATAAAAAAGAAAAAAAAGCAAGCAGTAGGCAGAAATAAAGTCAGGTGGGGAAGGTAGAGCAGGAAGCAGCATACGGGAGCTAGATCACCTCCAGTCAGGTAGACTGCAGTCAGACAATGTAGGTGTGGTTTTACGAGGGAAGAGGGGAAGCAGGCTCTCAGAAATAAACTCCATCTGATTCGAACTGGCTGTGGCCAGATTTTTCCAGGTTTACATTAAAGTACAGGAACTAAGCCATGATTGCAAATGACTGCTGCACATGCTAACCGTGTGTCCAAAAATAAAGCACACTAACAAAGCATCACCTATTTCTTCTGGTAGTTGTAGAAAATCTTTTCTTGGAGAAACGTAAAACCCCATACATGAACAGCCCTGTGAAGACAACCTCCTGATCTCTTTCGCAGGATACCATGGCTTCGTGGGCCGGTACCTACCTCAGACCTAAACACACAAAGAGCTGTGCACCTCACAGGTCTGTCCAGCAAGTTCCAGGATGGGCTCAGATACATACCATATTAGCTTACACTCCTTCCTGGGCAGGAGAGGGGTGAATCCCCTCAATATTTTGACTTACCATTACGCTTCCTGCATTTTTCATGGACTACACTGTTAATAAATAACAGGAAGAGGGGAGCCTCCTTTCAATTCTATTCAGTGCCTCAGGAAAGTCCCTATAATCACATTTATCTACCTCTCCCTGGGGGATCTCCTTCTCGGGTATCTGAGATTTTCCTACCGTGGCTATGAGACTCTGCTATACGCCCTGTGATGTAGGATGTATGGCTCACCACATATGACCATGGGGGTACAGTGCCTACAGAGACATTAAAGGCCCAGGTATTTTCAAGTGACTAATTCCGTTGAATAGACTCTCAGTGTGAAGGGCTGTGTCTGCTGTAACCTACTCAGTAATGTAGTCTCAAAACCACCCAATTACTTCTGCTGCTCAAAATAAAAACCCGTTTCCCCTGATTCTCCATTCTTCTACATTCTGGATGTCTCCATCAGGACCTCTCCCTCCTTTAGCCTGAAGAACCTGTGGCCACACACCAGAACCACCCAGACCCCTGGCCGGCTTTTCCTGGTCACCATTGGTCCCACTTTCTGTATACAGGATTTCCCCCAGCTTTCGGAGCTCCCTATCTGGACAGTGCAGTGCAGGAGGGGAGGGGCCTGGGCTTGGTTCTGCTGGGGGCGGGCCGAATGAATGAATGGCGCAGGACAGTGGGCTGCACACGGGCAGAGACCCCTGCTGCTTGGCCTACACCGTAGCTCACAACACTGCACGGGACCCACCGTGTAGTGCAAACGCAGCCGCCGGGGAGAGGACGCGGAGCGCAAGTGAGCCTGAGGCCTCTCCGGTGCCAGGCACTTGGACCCGCACCACGGGGAACCCCGTCACTCGCGCGTTGGGAGACCTACCGTAGTCCATCCCGGCCAAGCACACCCCGCTGGCCCCGCTTACCCTGCACGGCGCCCTCAGCCCCTCTGCGGAAGCAGTGCGTACCCGGAGACAGAGAGCGACCACCCACCGAGGGCCCAGCTCTCCAGCCCGGGTCCGCGTCCACACAGCCTTTACGCGTGGAGCCCGACCTAGCAGATCCCGGGAAGCTGTCCCCGCCTACGTGCACTTTGCGTCACCGGGTGGGCCGGACGTGGTAGCGCGTGCGCTGTGGTGCCTGTCGGCTACGCAGGCGCAGTAGGCAGGTCCTTTTTTTTTTTTTGGTGTGTTTTTCTTCTGTGGATCCGATTCCTTCTCGGATCTTTCTGACAAGTCCTCGAGGCGTGGCGGAACGGAGCCTTGACTGGCATAGGAGTTAATTCAAACTCATTTATCATCACCTGTCCTCCTGTAGGCTTTTCTCCTGGATCCCGCCACACCGAGTTGCTTCTTCCTTTACTTTCAAGAATACGTGATAAAATATGCATTCACGATAGAGAATGCAGTTTCATTAAACCTCCATATACCTTCCTACAAGCCACAAAATTGCCAGACAACTAGTGAGACCCCGAATGTATGCCCCCAGTTTTTCTGTCTGAATGTCCCCCAAGTTGGTTGTCATTTCTCCATCAGACCAGGGCTCCTTTTCTGCATGCCCACGTGATGGAATCTGTACATTGGGGTACAGGGGCGTTGGTCCTGGCCCCGGTCCTGGATTATTTCCCCGTCTGTTGGCTGGGAAAGACCAGAAAACAAAGATTTCTAATGGTCAAGACGGCACTCGGGAGTGAGAGAGTGGGTGCAGAAACACTGAACACAGGGTTAGCCATCACTAGAAATCTCGCGAAACCATTGCAAATGACTACACAAGTAGATGATTGGACTTTACTTTGTTTTACTAATCAGGCCCCTGAGATTTGATTACAACAGTAGTCTATACGGTCTCTTATTTGGCGCATATTAAAAATCCCCCCTCCCCGTGATTTGTTGTTAAGAACACTCTAGTATCCCAATGACTATTTTCCCATTCTGTGGATGTGCTGTAGGACGATTTTAGAAGTGAAATTGGCTATGAGAAATGATATACTCTTTGAAAACAACTCCATAGATATGGCTGAATTTTCTCTTTAGTCACTGTACTAATTTACACTCTCTAAATGTGTGAAAGTGTGGGTTCCCCAAAGCTTCATCAGCGGGAGTCCTTCCAAACTTTTGGTTCTTTGCTAAATCCAATAGTAGAAAAACTGCACGTCACAGTTTTGACTTAATTTTCTAGTGTGTGTTTGTGGACCTGTAATGACCCTGCTTCTGTCTGCCTCCTTCACATCTTTAACCTCCTCCACTTCTTTCCCCCATATTTCTCACATTCTAGAATTTGTTTCAGTTTGTATGTGCTCTCATTGCTTGGAAAGCTACTCTAGCTGGTGTTTCCTTTTGTAGATCTTGTCTCATTTTAAAGATAACATGATGTCACCTTCTCAGATCGGTTCATTTATCGCGGCCTCTCCTACCTATTCTTTATCATTATTTATGTATTTTCTTCATAGTGTCATGCCCATCATTATTTATTGGCCTGCTTATTGGTTCATTCTCTGTCTTACTACAGAAATGTAAGTTTCATGGGAGCAGAAGGGTCATCTGCCCTAAGCAAGAGCACCTGCTCATCATCTAGCCTACAACCCCCACCTGCCTATGATGTCTTCATTCTAAGTAGTCAGAGAGTGCCCATGATGGCTACCCTCTGTCTTTGCCGGTCTCTTTAAGGCTTGTGACAGCTTGGAAGTTGAGGGAGATAAGGTTAACTTCTCCAGAAGCAACTGCAGCCAAGTTCTCTATTGTCTTGGAACAATTCAGTCCTTTAGAAAGGCAGCATCTTGAGACAAGAGGGAGCTTGAGATAGGGTTCTGACTTAGTATCTTCTTCGGTGCTTTAGTCCACAACATTGTGAGGCTTCTTAATAAAATAGTAAAACCCACAGTGGTCTACCTTTCAGAGTCTGAGGCACAGTAGATGACATGTACTGTTGAGGCATCTTCTACCCTAGGCAGCCTCCTTAGTGAAAGAAGGAGCTGACTAGCAATGAGTCTAAGAGGCTCTTGTCTCTGGTTGCCTACCTGTAGGATATAAATACATTTTATGTACATTGCTGAGCTTTAATCTGCTGTGTGTTACTCAGCCTAGACAAGGTGGTAATCATTGCATAGTAAGCATGCTTCATAGCAGCTCTTCACTAATTGTTAAGGTTAGTAACAATTATTTATTGCTAAGCTTTTAACACCTCAGTCTCCCCTTCACAAAGGGGCAATTTTGAGTCCACAGCAGGCATGGGCCTCTTGTCCATAGTAATGCCTTCTCCTTCTTCCAAGGCTTCCTTTCCTTTTTTCTTAGACACATTTCTGGGGGAGAATCAGTCAGACCATCTCTAATAAGCTAATAATAATAACAGGGAAACCCAAGATAGGACAATATTCACACATGTCTATTGAAGGAATAAGTAGATGCCTCAGAATGCTTCTCAAGTTTTCCGTTCTGAGAAGGAAGATGCTGAGAAGCACCGACTCCAAGCCTGGAGGAGATGATGGAGCAGATTGCAGAAATGTGGGCAGGGCAAGAGGTAAACATGTGCTCTGACAGCAGATGTTACTGGTTCTGCTTTGTGGGCCGAGGAAGTGTGGGAGGAAGTCAGTGACTGTGTAACCTGTCTTAGCCTACTCAGTGACTGAGTGGGGAGAGCCACTGTCTGCTAGGCTTGCGGGCGTGGTTATACCAGCCATGAGTCTGTTAAGTGGTGTCGGAGCAGGGCCAGGTGCTGGCCTGCCATCTTAGCTATGCAGGAGGCTGAAGCAGGTGGATGGAAAGTTCAGAGCCAGCCTGGACAATCCCATGACAGCCTGTCTCTAAATATAAATGCCAAAGAAGTGCTGAGGATGTAGCTGGGTTACAGACACTTGCCTAGCATGAGGGAGGCTGGGAGTGCAAACCTTAGGACTAAAGAACGACACAAACAAACAAAAGAAGCCGGATAACATGGTTCTCAAGGTCCTTGGTTTCAGAGTATCTCGGTGCCCACCCACATGATTCACTCCATCAGTCAGGAAGTGCCCAGTGACTGGAAGTTCTGGGCAAATGATCCTGGGGAAGCCTTCAGCTTGATGAGAGTGTAGGTCCCGGCTTCCTCCCAAGCAGGGCAACTGGTGAATCGTGATCCTAGTCAGTATTAACAGGAAAAGCCCAGAGTTAGATGAAAGCAGAAAGATCAGAGAAACAGAGCAGTTTCACTAGAAACTTCTTACCTCTAAGAATCCTCAGACCCGGGGGTGGGGGGGGGCGCTCTTGTCTCCACCAGCCTTACATTTCTGTCTCTGCCTCCCTGGAGCCAGATTAAAGGCGTGCACATTTGATCCTGTTTCTCTTTAAGATTGGTCCAGTTTTGTGTAGTCCAGGGTGGCCTTGAACTCCTGATCTTCCTGCTTCCTCCTCCCAACTGCTGGGATTAAAGGCCTGTGCCAACACTGCCTGGTTAACTAACAGCCGGCTCTGCCCTCCGATCTCCAGGCAAGCTTTATTTGTCAGAACACAAACAAAATATCACAGAACAAACTAGACTCTGGCATGTCAACACTGGAATGTGTGGTAACAAGGTATGGCATTCATGTCTTCCCTTTTAAACCCCTCCATTGGTGTTTTGTGAGGTCACCGAATAGGTGGGTGGGATTGATATAAGCCACTCATTTATAGCAGTTATATGTCATTTGATAATAATATCAAACAAATTATCTGGTTGCTCTCTTATTTCTTCTTTGTTAGAAATAAAATCTGGTGGCAGCTTAGGTGCAGCAACCAGCAGACACCGGACTCCTGATAATGCCCTACAGTCTAGTTCGTCTCCCCCACCCAAACTCTGGTAAGCAACCTCCGTCCACCCCCACCACACAAACCAGAAATTTAGAGTAGAAAGTGACTAATAGCCAAGCTGGCCTGCAAGATCATGCATTGAGTGAGCTTTAAAATAAACAGGATGTAAAGCAGAGATAAACCCACGTGTGTTTGCTGAGAAAAGACAGAAGGGCAAGGTAGGAACTAGATGACACCCAAGGTTGCAGAGCTGGTTGTTCAAATAGGGGAGGATGGGTCATGTGTTCGGGTTTATAAAGATTGTCCTTTTCCTCAATAAGCATTTGGCTGACGGGTGTTCTCAAGATCATAAAATCAAATAACCTTCCTCGATTTCACGACTTCACATTCCCAGTGCTCTTATTATGAAGTGGTTTCTTGTCTCTCACATTTATTCTTTATCATTATATATTCTTATTGTAAAGATGTCATTGTTTCTTATAGTAAAAAGTTGTTACATCTTTTTATATGTATGGGCATGTACACACTGATGTCAGAGGATGCCTCTGTGAACTTGGTCTTCTTCCACTGTGTGCATTCGGGTCATTAGACCTGGCAGCATGTGCCTTTTCCTGCTCTGTCAACTCTGCAGCCCACCTCTGTGAGATCTTCCTCAAATCATTGCCTTTCCAAGCATATAGACTCTCCCAAGTCCTCCTAAAACCCAGGCCTTCTTTGTTCATGGTGAGCCTCGCTTTTTACAAAACCCAATCCTGTCTGTGGAAGAAACAGGGCATTAGCCTTGCTCCCAGGAAGCTGGTTGTCTGTTATCCTCACCTGCCGCTCTAGTCATTCTGTGGGCTTCCTGAGACACGGTCCAACAGAGATTACCTCGAAGTGCAGCGACAATCTGGGTGAGACAGGAAGTACAGGTAATGACCTGAGTGGCTTATTAAGTATATTGGTGAGAGGTAAGAGGAACTGTCCTGTTGATCACTGTGGTCTCCTCCCCAGGAAGGCATTAACATTGGACCCATAAGTGTGGTGTTACTCGTTGTCAGAGTCAGAAAAATCTCTTCCCTTTTAAGTTCAGGAGTGTTCACTTGAAAAATTATCTATTTTTGTTTTATTTCTTTGGTTTTTTATTTTTTATTATTATTTTTTTAGGCAAGGTCTTACTGCATAGCCTTGGCTGGCTTGGAACTGACTTTGTAGACCAGGATGGTCTTAAATTCACAAATATCTGCCTACCCCTGACTCCAGAGTGCTGGAATTAAAGGCATAAGCCACTACATATTGTTTTAAAAAGATTTGTTTGTTTTTATTTTGTGTGTGTGAGTATTTATTTGCCTGTGTGTATATAAGTGCGCTGTGTATATTCCTTGTGCCTATAGAGGCCAGAAGAGGGCACTGGAGGCTGCTACTGTAGTTATGGACAATTGTAAGACATCGTGTGGATGCTGAGAACTGAACCTTGGTCTTACAGAAGAACAGTACATGCTCTTAACCTTGAAGACATCTACCCAGCACCCCTCATTAATTTATTTTTATTATTGATGTGGTGAATTAAATTCTAAAATTGAGTCATTTTACATTCTCAATAAAAAGCATTTTAAAATTCATTGCTGGTTTGATTAGCCAAGACTGTATTTTTGAAATCTTTTAACTATGCAAGGTTTTAATTTTCTATGCCTTAAATAGTTGATGGACTGAATATTTTTTACATGAGCTACCTGAAACTTCTGACCCATTTATAAGGTCAACTTTCCTATTTCTATTTATAGCAATTTTTCACTTCCCTATTTTCATCTTTATTGAAATAGCATTATGTACAGATTTCCTTCTACTTATAGCTTCCATTTTCCTCAGAAAAACTCTCTCTCTCTTTTTCTCAATCTACAATTTCAGAAATTTTGACATTTTATTATTTTCCCTTTTGGCTTTGGCACTATTGAGCTTTTCTATAATGTTTCATTTCGTAGTGTAAATTTAATTTTTTATTCTTTTTTTACTTTCTTTTTGTGCAGTTTTTGTTTTTCTAGTTTAAGCTAAATATTTTCCCCATTAACTTTCAGCCTGTATTCTAGTAGATGCATTTAAAGCTTTTTATTTATTTATGAAGTCTGTGTATGTGTATCACATGCATGTAGGTGCCTGAGGAGACCACAAGAGGGCATCCAATTCCCTGGTGCCATCTGATATGGGTGCTAGGAACCAAAGCAGTAAGTGATCTTAACTGCTGAGCTCCCAAAGCTCTCTATACTTTTTAAGTACCTACTATCATTCCTTTATATCCCAAAGACTTTAATATATTATACTCCTACAATGTCACTTTGAAACTCTCCTCAGTTTTCATAATAATAATTAATATGTAAGGCTGCTGAGATGGCTCAGCGATCGGGAGTTCTTGCTGCTCTTCCAGAGGATTGCAGTTAGCTTGTGCATGATTCACAACTGCTTTTAACTCTAGCCCCAGGGAATCTGCTGCCTCATGGGCTTCCACAGGCACTTGCATGCTGAGGACAGATATGGGAGCATGTGTGCGTGCATACACACACACTTAATAAAAATAAATGTTAACAGGTAATTATTATGCATCTCTGTTTCATATGTTATTAAGAGTTGTGTTTTAAGATTTAATTTTTATTTTACCTTTTTGTTGTTGATTTATAAATTTTTGGAGAATTTCATATATGTAATACAATGAACTATGATCATATCTGCCTACCTCTACCCTCCCCCAACTCTCCTCACACTGGTGGCCACAAAACAGAGGGGTTCTCTCTCTCCCAGCAACTGGCCACTGCCAATAGCTTCTCAGTGTACACTGAGGCCGGTGATCATCTGCCCTACCTATGTGGGGATTTTGGCTAGCTTCTCTTGTATAGGTCTTCTGTAGGTAAACACAGCTTCAGTGAGCTCATGATATTGGTAGCCACGTCACTCTCAGACGACAGCATTTCAAAACCTCCTCATTGTTCTGTCTTCACCTTCTGTTCACCTCCCCTCTGTCATGTCTCCTGGGCCGTGGTGGTGGTGGTGGGGTTAATATAGACACGTAGGTCTGAGTGTTCAGCCTCTGGTGGTCAGGACTTTGGCCGGTTATACATGTCTTCATTGACTGTTGCCCACTATCAAAAGAAGCGTAACTGGCCAAGGTTGAGACCAGATAAATTCTATGGGCATAAGCATAGATATTGAGAAGGCAGCTTGGCAACATGACCACTTAGCAAAAAAGAACACAGCAGATTCTTCTCTTCTTTAAGTTGTTTCTGTAAGGAGTTTTGTGTCCTCTGTTCCTTTGAGACAGGATGTCACTATGCATCTCTGGCTGTCCTGGAACTCACTTTGTAAACCAGGCTGACCTCAAACTCACTGAGATCCACCTGCCTTTGCATCTGGAGTGTTAGGATTAAAGGCCCACCTGTGTACCATGTTTACAGTACCATTGGAGGCCAGAGGAAGGTATTGGATCTTCTGGAGCTGGACTTACAGTCTACTGTCAGCTGCCAGGTGGATGATGGGAACAGAACACAGATCCTCTGGAAGAGCAGCCAGTGCTCTTAACCACTGAGCCATCTCTCCAGCCCCGTGTGCTTCTTTTTGTCCTAGGGAAGTACTTGGATCAATGAATGAAGGAGGGATTGCCATTTTGCCAACCTACCCCATACAATTTAATAATCAGAGACTTATTTTTAAAATTTTATCACTCCTTTCTCATCAGCAACACACACAGTACCGTTCAATGTTAAAAGACACATCATAACACAGCATACCCTGCCCTCTTTCTGGAGGTCTCTTCAGAGGTGTTTTCTGTGTGCATGGCTGTTTGTTGTCATTTTCTTCCTTGTTTATTTTTCTGTTCTTTTGGGGAGGGTCTTGTTACATCCCTTAGGCATGTCTGGAACTTGTTACTATTTCTGTGAACGCAGGCCTGTGCCACCAGGTCAGACTGAGATCATTTCCTTAGCAAGCATTAGGTGGCAGCATAAGACCGTTGCAGCATGTCACAATACATCCACACGAATGCATATATACATGTAAGTATACGTATAAGTAAATGAATGGGAGATTAAAATTAAACTTTTAAGATTGAGTTAAATTATATCAATTATAAAATGAGTAGTGAGGGCTGACTTGGGGACTTGTAAGTACTTCCTTACTATACTGCTAAGAGTTCTATACATATATGTGTTTTTAAATTGCCCTTAAAAAAGAAAGAAACCAGGCATGGTACACACCTTTAATCCCAGTATTTAAGAGGCAGAGGCAGGTGGATCTCTGTGAGTTTGAGATCAGCCTGGTCTACAAAGTGAGTACCAGGGCTGTTTCACAGAAAACTCAATGTAGAAAAACCAGAGACAGAGAGAGAGACAGACAGACAGAGACAGACACACAGAGAGAGACACAGAGAAACAGAGAGAGGGACAGAGAGAGAGAGAGGCCAAGTAGTTCCCTGGCCAGACTCCCTAATTATTCTGCACAGGTCATGTGATTTTACCTTATGCCTTTAAGCTGTTAGTATTTGATGTTTTAAGCCCATGCAGACAGATAACCTGTAGCATCAAGATACTAATAGAGGCTCTCTCCCCTTTCCCATGTTTATATTTCTCCTGGCTTTAAGAAATGGATATGCCCTTCCCCCATCTGTTCCTGTGACAGGGCTCTGTCTTGCCTACATCTCCCATTGTCTTCCAGTGAGGTTCCAGACACAGGCTAAGATAGTTTGTCTATTTCCTTAATGGATCACGGATCCCCATCCCCAGTCAGAGCTTGCATCCCATACACATTGCTCTCCACTCCTTCACTTGCTACCATACCCTTGAGGAACTTCCTTAAGTTTTGAGAGCTCTTTTAAAACTGAGTTCTACTTCCCACATGGTAGACTACACAATCTTAAGTGGCTCTCAGTGGTTTTTCACACAAGCTCACACCTGTGTCACCACCAACCTTTTGTGATATAGGAGACATATGGCTGTCCTTGAACAATTCTCTCTCAAGTCTTCACAACGGCCACCTGAAAAGCTATTTATTTATTTAGAGATGGGTCATTTTCATCTTCCTTTACCCCCTTCAGGTCTCCAGCTCCTTTTGCTCCTACCTATGAGCATCTCTCAGCTTCATTCATGGGTGTGGATACATTCTAGAAATGGCCCGAGCCAACTCTCCTATCTCTGTTATTCCCATTTGTGACCCAAAGTCTGTTGTGAAAACAAACTCATTTGTCAATATATTAAGCCTTCTGATTGTTACAAACACAGAACCCCGTAGGGAGGTAGTATTCATCCAACAAATCATTAGGTAACAAAGGTGCATGTAATAATAGACTATGTGGGCAGGCTATAATTGCTTAGGAGTTTAATTAGTAATTAGTCTTGTCGATCTCTGTCTGAGACCGTCTCTTACGAAGTTGCAGTGGCTCATCAAGATCAGAACAGTGTATGGTAGCACTCTCTTGGAGTAGAGCTAACTAGAGCAAAGGAGTTCAGGGCCAGCCTGGGCTACACAATTAGATCCTATTGCCCACTCCCCCAAACAAAACAAAACAAAATAAAATTAGAAACTCATCACTCACACAAAACCAACATCAAACTCACACTTCTCAGGTTCTATCAACTTCACTAAGGGTATCTCTGGTGGTTTGAATAGGAATCCCCCATAGGCTCATACATTTGAATGCTTGGTCCTTAGGGAGTGGAGCTGCTTGAGAGGGACTAGTGGGTGTGGCCTTGTTGGAGTAGGCGGAGCCATGTTGGAGGAAGTGTGTCACTGAGGATTGGCTTTTGGGGTTTTAGAAATCCAAGCCAGGTTCAATGGCTCCCTCTCTTCCTGCTGCCTGGACATCTGGGTGTAAAACTTTCACCTTCTCCAGCACCATGCCTGCCTTCACACCAGCACTCTCTGCCACAATAGTAATAGACCAAACCTCTGAAACTGTAAGTCCCATTTAAATGCTTTCTTTTATAAGAGTTGCCATGGTCCTGCCCCTCATTGCCTGTGTTGGATGGGAATACTGGCCCTGAGGTCATGAGAATGGGAGAGCTGGACCGGCCCTCACTAAGTTCAGCAGTCCAGAGAGCAGGCCCTGCGCCTTCCCTGGGCAAACAGTAGAGTTAGCCCTGAGGGTGAGAGCTAGAGAACTGGCCTGTTCCTTGCTGTCTGCTACATTGGGTAAGCTGGCCAGGACTGTGCTGGAAAGCTCACCTGGGTGGTGAACATGAGGGAAAGCTGGCCTGCTGACCAACCCAGGTCCTATCCAGGCCCAGAACCAGGTCTGTGATGTAGCCCATCCCAACACCCACCCATATCATCTATGAACACCCACCCATGTCATCTATGAACTGCTGGAGTATGTGAAGGGGCAAAGCTACAGGATCTACATGATATATCACCAACAGAATGTCCAAGAGAAGGCCCAGTGAGAGCCCACTATTGACAGTGTAGCAGAAGCCAGAGGCCTCAAGTCAATGACTAATTGCAATGAACACTTCCAAGTACAGATGCAAGGACTAAAGGGTATACTGTGATTCACTGGGCCACACTACAGCTTCCATGCTGACATTTTTGTTTTGGTTTTTGGTTTTGAGAGGGAAGTTGCAAGGGCAGAAGGCAGAAGCAAGGGGATGGGAGAGAGGAGTGGAGTTAGGATGCGTGATGTGAAATCTATCAAGTAGCAATAAAAAGTTGGTTTTGTTTTGTTTTTTTAAAGTTGCCTGGTCATGGTATCTCTTCCAGAAGTAAAACACTGATGAATGCAGTATCTTTTATTAATTATTTAATATAATTTTATTTTTATTTGTGTGTATGTGGGTGGGTATGTGAATGTGAGTGCAGTGCCCACAAAGGCTAGAGGAATTGGATCCTCAGGTCTAAATGAAGTCATCGGTGCGTGTGAGCTACCTGGTGTGAGTGCTGAGAACTGAGCTCAGGTCCTGTTCAACAGCAGTGCATGCTCTCACACCTCCTCACCCATCTCCCCGACTCTCTCAAGGGCATCTTTTAGGAGGAAGTGTCAATTCCTCTTCTTTATTTCTGGGACAAGGTCCTCCCACATCATGTAGTTATCTGTCTAAATTTTGTTCCTAATCTACATGACATCTAGGATGTCTAAGCAGCTCATTGAAACAATCACATTAACAAGAAGATAAACAAATAGCTGACAGTTGGGAGAGAAGCTTAGCACCGATAGGCATTAGGGAAATGAAGTAAACACTTGAGGCACTAGTTCACCTCCAGGAGGATGTCTGTGAGGGGGAAAATGATGAGACAGGAGTTGATGAGGATGTGGGAAACCCTGGGAATGTAAGATGGTGTGGCTGCTTGGAAAATAAGTTGGTGGCTCCTGGAAAGTAGAGCCACTGCCTGAGCAAACAGTCCAAGTCCTAAACAAACACTCAATTAAAGGAAAAAGCCAAATGCTCAAGCATCATCACCCGTGTAGGTCCACAGCAGCACTGTTCACAACAGCTAAAAGGTGGACGCCATCCTAACACCTCTCGGCTGATGAATAGATACACAAAGCAGGCCTTATACACGCTAAGGAGTGTTACTCAGCCATGAAAAGGGAAGAAGCATTGGTGTTACAATCTGGGTGAATCTTGAAGACATCGTGTCATGTGAAGGAAGCCAGACACAAAAGGTCACATATTTGATGTTTCTAGTTATGTGGAATTTTCAGAATAGGTGAATCCTATAGAGTCAGGAATAGATGTATTATAGTGGTCATTTCTCATCTCCTTTAATGGGGGACAAATTCTCAGCCCTTATTTTCCCATGTCCTTGACCTCCCGCTCCCTCTCCCCTTCACTGCCCCCTCCCTTTTCCTCCTTTTTGGGACTAGGCATTGAATCCAATTTCTTATTCATATTAAACGTGCATTCCATCATAATGCTGGTAGTAGTAGTCCAGGAGTGCTGGAATTGTGAGAGTCAGTTACATTTTAAGTTTTCATTACTATGCCTTAGAGATCCACGAAACAAAAATACCTCTGATCTGCAAGCCCCCCCCACCCCACTCCCCGCTCAAGGACAAACAGTTCCTGAAATGCTGGAGGCTGACAGTACATCAGGATGCATGTTTGCCCTGATTGGACCTGATGGAAAATACTTAAGCCAATGCCAAACTGTCCTGACTTCGGGGACTTCAACAGGGTCCCTGTTACCTGTAGGGAGAGAATGATGGGGGGAAGGCGCAAAAGAAGGATCACAAGTCTATCTGATTAAGTGGTCTATCTTTATTATTTCCAGGCTGCTTATATATGCTTCTGCAGGACTGTAGGTGCAGGGAGAAGGGAGGGCTAGTGAGAGGGATCAGTGAGGGGGCAAAGTTGTGAGCCAAGGTCAGTGTGTTAGGCCATTATGAGTCAATGGTCAGTGGGTTCCTTTGTGGCTTTTCCAAGGACTGTCTTGATCTAAAGAATGCTGTCCTATCTGAAGAATGATGAAGAAGGGAATTCTTTAGTTGACTCTTGGCTAGTGAACCAGCTCCTGACACAAAACTTTTATTTGAGGCCCTTTTCCCCCCCTGGGAACCCAGAGAAGGCTGGCCAGAGCCCATCCACCTGGCTGGTGTTTAATTAAAGCTTGCTTCAAATTTGGCTTTGAATTGTGGCAATGGTCTTATTCTTGATTGGTGGGATTAACATAATGAGTTTATTTTCTCCATCAATTAAAAAATCAAAAGGCAAAAATGTTGGAAAGTCAAACAAAGCAAACATTTATTTAAAAAGAACTATTGTGTTAGAATAAAAACAAAACAAAATAAATAAACAGGGCAGGAAAGCTGTAGATGAACAGCTGGCCAGAGGGCGAGTCTGGAATAAAGAGGAAATGCCATGCTGTTTTCCTTAAGCAGGCTGGAGGTGAGGTATTCACATGGTAAGGAGGGGGCTAGGGAAAGGATAAGGAAGCCTAAAGCACCAGACAAAGCATACTTAGGTGATGTGGGATGTCTATATGCTGTGAATAAAGGACTGTTTCGGCCATGGCAGACATCATAGAAGTAGGTGGGGAAATCAGAGCATAGGTAGGAGAAGGAGGGTGGAGTCGAACGAGAGATGACCCAGCCCACCCATGATGCAAGATGTAAGGAAATAGGTAAGCCATGTGGCAGACAGATTAACGGAAATGAGTTAAGATGAAAGAGCTAGCTAGCAATGTGCCTGAGCCATAGGCCGAACAGCATGGAATTAATACAAGTGCCTGTGTGTTTCTTGGGACTTTGGAATTGGTGGTCCAGTTAAGCAGCGATGGGCAGATCTGAGGGATCAGGCCAGCCAGAAACTTCATGGTACACTTAGACTTTGGCCAGCATCAGAAAGAAAGAGATAAAAATAAAGAAAATTGAAATAGTTCCATTAGGACTCAGAAAGTCTTACAGACCAAGCCTCATAATAGCTCTAGGGACTGGGCCAGAGAGCGGCAGTTCTGGGAGGGAAAAGTCCATCATCTCATTAAAGGGATAATTATTCCACCAATCTCTTTAGCATGGGATAAGGTGGACTGGACTTCTTGGGGGTGGTCTCACCTCCCTAGCTGTGTAACTTTGTTCTATTTTGGGTAGCTTGGATGTTAGGTTGTTGTAGAATATTGTTTTAACTAGGCAAAGGTGTGTTACATTTGTTTATGCTGCAAAAATTACTTTAACTGGATAACGGTATGTTACATCTATTTATGCTGCATGTGTTTAATGATGTAAGGATGTGTGTTTAATTATGGAAAGATATGCTGCACCTGCTTTGCCTTGCCTGCCTAAGACACCTGATTTGTCTAATAAAGAGCTGAATGGTGACTAGCTAGGCAGAGACGGGGCAATCAGAGCTATCAGGCAGAGGGGAAATCTAGGCTTAAGAAGAATAAGGAGGAACGAGGGAGACTTCTGGGGCGGGAGTCCAGGCAGATGCCAGACAGATGAGAAGCAGGAAGGTAAGATACACAGAAGAGAGGTAATAAGCCCTGAGGAAAAAGGCAGATAAACAGGTTAATTTAAGTTAAAAGAACTAGCCGAAAATGTGCCTAAGCTAGGCCGAGCATTCAAAACTAATAATAAGTCTCTGTGTCATGATTTGGGAGCTGGTTGGTGGCTCCAAAGAGAAAGCCTGATATATTGGGTTTCCACCCAGGCCCGAGATTTTATCTTCTTGAGCAGAAAGAATTGGTTTTCCCTTGATGGGAAGATCTTTCTGTTGTTGTACCAAAGCTACACCGCAGCTCCTGACAATTTCTAAGAGTTAATTACTTAAAATGCCTTTCAGTTTGGGTTCAACGAGTAATCACAGTGGGCTAAATTCAGATTTTTACCCTTGTTAAGAATACCCTAAACACAGGAGTGTACCTTTCTGTACTGTTAGCAGGGTGATATGGCTCCTCCCATAGCTGACTAGCTCATTTAGAAATTAAGGTAGCTTGGCTTTGGGAGGCCCCTCCTCTGCTAAGCTTCCACACTTCCTTTTGAAGTCATTAAGTATCTTGTGTGGAAACACTTTGAGAACAGTAAATACCTGCCTACTTCCCAAACTTCTATCCATTAACTTCAAATACTGACTGGTGATCTATCTCCCCCCGCCCCCCCAAAAAAAGCACCGTGTTATTTGGTGCCATGTTCTTGTTTCAGAAGGTTCTCTAGTATAGGATACCTTGGCCATTGTTGAAGTTACCCTAGAGAAAGTCAAATCTGCAGAAAATCACACCTTGCACTTGTGGGCTAAAAACAGCAGTTTTGGTTTTGAAGTAGTCCTTATCCTTTTTTTGATATGGATAGACATTGTAACAATTTGATAATTTCAAGAAACAAAGTAATACCTCTTAGGAGTAAAATTAAATCTTAATCACTTCATTTATTGAAGTTTCAAATTTATTAAATATAAATAGCAAAAACAGATTTTGAATGTGATAAAGAAAAAAGAATAAAGTTGCCTATGATCTGGGGCTGAGGTATCTCTATGGAGACTCACTATAAATTTTATCAACCTATCTACATATTTGAATATTTAAAAAATAAAATGTTGGAATAATATGAGTCACTATAAAGTTGTGGCATATTAATGAACAAGTAAAAGCCTTTTATGGGCCAACATACAATGCAATAAAGTTGTGCCATCCATCTACAAGATAACTGAAGGAAGTATTGATAACATGTTAGTGTAAAAGGTATGGTGGACTCATGGACACGAGGCTAATGAAGCAGGTTTACATTTTTACATTCTGTCAGCTCAACATTGTACCACATTCTGTATCAACTTGAAATATTTTTATAAACTTTGGAGATTTTGCCAACTTGTTGAGACCATAAGATAGTATGGTCCTTGTTTTCTATACACTTGGATGGTGACATTCGTTATTAGTGGCTCCCACTACATTTTACAGAGAAAAGCTCCCACTACATTTTACAGTCGATCTGCACAGGAGCCCTGCTTGGTCTCTTGCCCACTCAGAGACCCCTCAGCTCCTTGTTGTGACTAAAACATATCACAAAGCTTTAACATTTACTAGGCAGGAGGTGACAGGTCCTTCCCATCTCTTTCTATTCATGGCTTCAAATTAATAATTAGTCATTTGAAAAAATGAGCCAATCTGTCTCCTGGAAGGGGAGAACCCTGAGCCAAGCCAATTAGCATCTTGGTTCAGGTTGCCTTGGGAATTTAATGTAGTTTCACGGCCCATTTAAGGTCTCAGAATATTGTTGTGTCCTGAAGAGGGAAGTGATGATTGTTAACTGAGGGGAGGGCCCTGGGGACCCATATGCTGAGGATGCTCCACTGGAGTGGCTGGTGGGGGCCCTGGGGCCAGCAGCCTTTGTCCAGACCACATGCCCACTCTATTCTTTCCCCAGGATTTAGCAGCTGGCTGTAGGTAGGGCAGCCCTTAACCACCAGCAGAGGGAGTGGCCACTGCCCCAAATAGCTGCACACTTGAGCAGGTCTTTTGTTTGCTCAGAAGACATTCAACTGCTCATTGCCAGTTGGTTTTCTCACAAAAGGGGATAGTGGCCCTGGGCAGGGCGGTCTGTCTGTGCAGCATATTGTTGAGGGGAAGAGTCTGCACACCAACAGCTTGTCAGTTACCGCTTCCTAGGATGTGAGCAGGAGTGGATGCAAATGGATGAGGAAGGGTGTGCCGAGTAGAGACCCAACCAGACAATTTAATTAGGGAGATTTAAAGAACCATAAGACTAAGATACTGGGGCTTTCGGAGTGGAGGGACACTTCAGGGGTGATTTGGCTCTTTTCTCTCCAAGGAACTACCCAGGTCTGATGATAAAGATTTTTTTTTTTTTTTTTTTTTTTTTTTTTTTTGAGACATGGTCTCATGTAGTCCAGGTTAGACTATGTAGGTAAAGGATGGCCTTAAATTTCTGTTTCTCCTGTCTTTACCTTCCAAATAATGAGATTAGAAATATACGTCAACACAATTGCACCGGACACACCATTTTCCTTAATTTCAAATACTGATGGATTTAGCAACTCTTATTTGAGTTATTCTGAGTTAAACATCTGCTTCTTGGGAAGAAGAAGAAGAAGAAGAAGAAGAAGAAGAAGAAGAAGAAGAAGAAGAAGAAGAAGAAGAAGAAGCAAGGCAGTGATGGTGCACACCTTTAGTCTCAGCATTTGTGAGGCTCTGCTAGGCAGATATCCGTGAGTTTGAGGCAGAATGAGTCCCGGGACAGCCAGGGCTACACAGAGAAATCCTGTCTTGAAGAAGAACAAAACAAAAATCTTCTTGGTCTGGGGAGATGTCTTGGTGTACAAAGGGTTTTCTGTGCAAGCCTGTGGGCCCGAGTTTAACCTTCAGCACCTATGTAAAAAGCTAGGGCTGAGGGTGGTCTCTGTGGCTTGCTGGCTTGCCAGCCATCCTTAGCTAAATCAGCGGTCTCCAGGCCAGTCTCAAAAACCAAGGTAGATGGCACTGGAGGATGACACTTGAGGTTGATACATATATGCACACATATGCACCTTCACACACACATCCATTTTAACAAGATCTGCTCTCACAAGAGGTTGCCAGGGACAAACATTTGAAAAATAGTTGGAAATGGAAATAAAAACAAGCTGGCCTGGTTCCGTCTTTCCAGACTCAATCATTCATTACCCCCCCCCCCCAAGAGCCCGGGCAGCAGACATTATTACCATTGTCACAGGGCTAAGGGAACTGAGATTAGAGTTAGGTAACCAGGTAGAATGCTAATCCAGTGTGGCCAATCTCCATGTTGGTTCTGGGTACCGTCGTGCTCTCCCTTATCACAGCTGTCTCTGTCATCATCGTCACTGTCCCTCTTCCTTGTCCTCTTAGGCTTTGGCTTTCTCTCCCCTCCATACGAGTTGCAGCCATGGCCCTTGTGTGTCCCCTGGACAGTCAGGATAACACCCATGCTATAATGAGCCAAATGGGGGACTTCATGGGCAAAAGAGGTAGGATTATAGGAACAGAACATAAACATAACTAATTAGACGTTGCTACCTTCTGATACAAAGATCTGATTTCAAAGCTTTTTTTTTTTTTTTTAAACAAGGTTTAATAAGCAATTGGGGCCAAAAGGTAACAGACTGAAGGCCCCAAACTGAGCCAAAGAAAGCTTCTCTCTGAGTTGGTTGTCTGAGGTGTTTGTCCCAGCAATGAAGAGCAGACTCACATAAGCTCTTCTAGTTATGGGTGTTACAATTTATGTAGAGGTGATCTGAAGCACATAGAGGTTGAGGGGAAATTATATAGAGTCATAATCTCCATTTTTACATAGGGGCTGTGGATTTTAGTATTCGTGAGGTTCCTGGAAGAAAAGCTCTCTATCCACTGAGGGATGACTACCATGGGTTTGTGACGGAACCTGAGCAACTCCAACAAAAAAGAGGGATGCTGAGAAGGTACAGGGCAGGATGTCAGATAACCAGGGAAGAGGAAGATGGGGTGGGGGAGAAACTTGAAAATACAGATTACAGAAAATAAGCAAAATACCATCCAGAGGTTATCATTTATGCTTACAGAACAGTTGAAATATCAATAAAAGGGGGGCTGAGGAGATGGTCCAGTGGTTCAAGTGCTTGTTGCACTACAGAAGAGCTGGAGTTGGGATCTCCAGAACCTGTGTCAATGTGAGCAGGCCTGGCTGCCACCTCCAATTCAGAAGGCAGAGAGAAGGGATCCAGAGCCAGGCTAACTAGCCAGACTAACCACATCAGCAAGCTCTGGGTTCAACTGAGAGATCCTGCCTCAGTGAATAAGGTGGGGAGTGATCAGGGTCAGCATCCTAAGTTTCTGCATAAATTCACATACATGTGCATTTGTACTGCACACATGTGTGAACATAAATGTACACACACAAAACCCATCCTTGTTGTGTGAAGTTTCTGGCCTGAACTTGTCCCGAGATCTCGGACCAGCAGTCCCAAATAATCACACAAAGTCTTGTATTAATTTTATGCTAATTGACCTGGGGCCCAAGTATATAATTTACTAACTCTTTATTTGTAAACTAACCCATGACTCTTATCCTGATCACCCATGCGGCTCGGTACCTTTTCTCAGACAGCATAGGTGTCCTCTGCATCTGCTGGCATGTCGGGCATCTCTGTGGCATTTCTGCTCTGTTCTTCCTGTTCCCAGAGTTTTCTCAGCCTGGTAGCTCTGCCCACACTTCCTGTCTGCCTTCAGCCAATCAGTGCTTTTTAATTAAATTAGTAGATGGGACAATTATTTACAAAGTAACATAATAATCCCACTACACATACTAAGTACACATGAAGAAAAAAATGCCAAGTGATGAAAGGGGAAGAAGACAGTTGACATTGTCTCTCCACTGTGATAGCAAATCATAACATTGTATACCATCTGGGAAGTATCTAAATGCAACATGCCAAGCTGGGTGTGGTGGGTCACACCTTTAATCCCAGCACTTAGAGGCAGAGGCAGGTGGAACTCTCTGAGTTTGAGAACAGCCTGGTCTATGGAGTTATAGGACAGCTAAGGCTACATAGAGAGATATCCGTCTCAAAAATAAACAAAGATCCCACAAATGCGCTCGTGCACACACACACACACACACACACAGAGAGAGAGAGAGAGAGAGAGAGAGAGAGAGAGAGAGAGAGAGAGAGAGAGAGAGAGAATGGAGCAGAAATGTTAACAGGGCTTATTTATGGATCAAAGGCTTATGATCAACTGTTACTTTCTTTTTTCTTTTCCAGATAGACGCAGAGACTTTAGTATTCATGGCTATTGTTAAAGTGAGATGCAGTTGGAAATCCATGTGGGATGCATGAGCAGCTCCATTTTCTGTCTGGTGATTGTGTGGTTATGTTATGTTGTTTTAAGCTCTGCCCCTATAGAAAAAAAAATAAATCAGATTGTTATTCAATTCCCTGACATTGACACATGACGTTTACGGGGTGCGTGTATGCCCTGTGGTTAGTTGATTGGCATAGGGATTATGCCATTGGGGGAATGAGTATGGAATTTGCTAGGTGCTTTGTTCTAGTAATCAGGACTTTATCTCTAAGCTAAGAGAGAGGATTGAGTTCCTTAACAATGATCAGAAAATGCTTTTAGGAAGATTCCTTTTCTAGCTAACAATTTAGGTTTTCAGTAAACATGTGGGTCACCTGGCCACTGAACACCTGGAAGGAGCTTGGTGGCCAAGCACCTTTGTCTTCAAAATCAACAAAATAATGCCAGAGGATCTACAGGAAAATTACCTGAAAGAGAGAAAAAATAATGAAGGGATGGGTGCTGTTATTCATAATATGTTGATAAGGTTCTCTGGCCCTAGTCCCATTTGTGGGGACTTTGATTTTCCTCAAATGGTGAGACTCTCATCAGCAGCCATTAGAGAATTCCCTAAACGCTTTGAAATTTAGGTCTTAAAACCAGATTCCCATTGCTGGATGTACTGCAGCATTATGGTTAAACTGTCAATTCTGTTTGAAGTGTGTGGTTGTTTGAATTAGAAGGCAGTTGCTTCCTATAAGGCTTCCATAGAAAAAGTGTCCTAGCTCTGATGTCCTTCTCTGGGGCTGATCGGGAGCCCAGGACACATGCCTGGTGTCTAGGGTACTTTTCTGTTGCTGGGAAGAGACACCACAACCAAAAGAACTCATAAAAGAGAACACTTAATTGGAGGCTTGCTTACAGTTTCAAATGGTGAGCCCATGGCCATCATGGCAGGAAGCGTGGAAGTTGGCAGGCATGGTGCCAGAACTAAGATCTTATATTTGATCCATAGGCACAAGGCAGAGAGGAGTGGACCTGATGTGGGCTTCGAGACATCAAAGCCTGCCCCCAGTGACACATCTGATAATCCTTCCCAAAACAGTTCCATCAACTGAGAACCAAGCATTCAAACACATGAGCTGATGGGGGCCATTCTCATTTCAAACTACCACGCCTGGTTTCATGTCCCAGTACTTATACCTGTGGAGACTTGATAATAGAATTGCCACTTTCTGAAATTCCTTAAGAGCCCAATTTTCCAGGGGCAAGGGAATGACTACACCATTGTGTGAGACTCAAAGGATTACAGACTGAAGATAGAAGCATCCTCATTGAGACAGAAGTTAGTGTATATGTTGACTAAGTACAAAGATCAGAGTCCAGCACATCATCACCAATAAATAATAAATATTTGTTGACTAAACAGATCAAAACCAGAGTTTCTCTCAGTACCATTTTATCAAGCTGATTATATGGCTCCTAATGCATAACATATTGGGTGTGTTTTATTTTTTTCCTATTCTTTTGTGTTTTTATTATTTTTTGTTTGTGTGTATCTGTGTGGGCGTGTACTGTGTATGGGGGATGTGCCCATGCAGGCCAGAAATAGATGTTGAATTCTCTGGAGCTGGAGTTATATACGATTATGAGCTGCTTGACATGGATACTAGGGTGTCTCATGGGCCCTTTTATATACAGTGTTCCCAGATTAACAAAAATGACTGAATCATAATGTAGTGTGTTTGCATTCTGTTCCATTGTAAATAATTGTCCCACTTACTGGTTTAATAAAAATGTTGTTTGGCCAAAGGCAGACAGGAAGTGTGGGTGGGGCTGCCAGGCTAAGAAAACTCTAGGAACAGGAAATGCAGAGACAGTAAAGCCAGAGAAGCCAGCAGATGCGGAGGACAACTATGATGCTCTGAGAAAAGGTACGGAGCTGCGTGGCTGAACAGGATAAGAGTCATGGGTTAGATTGAGAGCAAGAGCTAGCTAGCAATGTGTGAGAACCATAGGCTGATCAGCATAAAATTAATACAAGTGTCTGTCTGTTTCTGTGTGTCTGTGGGTTTGGACCACAGGCCAGAGAAGCCAGAAACTTAATACAATATCAGAAATTCTGCTTTCTAGATAAAGTTTGACACTGAATCTTCATCTTTCTGTCTCCTGTGGCTTCTTTCGGATGTCTGGAGTTCCTGGATAAGCCTTTGTTTATGCTTTGCATTTCTCTGAGGGTTGGTGTTCTCCAATTCACATGTTGACCCCTAACACCCAGTATAACAGAATTAAGAGGTGCAGTCTTTAGTAGACAGTGAGATTGTGAGAGTTCTGAGCTTACAAATGAGATTAGCAAGTGTTCTTATTTCATGTCTATCATTGTTGTAAAACATTATGACAATTTAGGAGAAAAGGAGTTTTATTTAAAATTATAATTCTAGGTTATTGTAGGCTAAATATTGTGGCAAAGTCAAGGTAGGTGCTTCAGCTAGTCATAACACATCCACAATCAAGAATAGAGAGAAATTAATTCAGATATACTTGCTTGCATGTGCTCAGCCCACTTTCCCCATTTTACATAGATTAAGATTCCTTGTTAGGGAATGGTGTTGCCCACAGTGGGCTGGACCTTTCTCTATCAATTAATTTAATTAGGACAATTCTCTACAGAGATGCCTATATGCCTACCCAATGTTAATAGTCCCTCACTGAGACTCTTTTCAAGTGATTCTAAATTGTGTTAAGTTGACAATTAGGGCTCACTGTCACAAGGGGGAGATGATGTGGGATGTCTTTTTGTATATTTTTGTATATGCTAATAAAGAAGCTGTTTGGACTATGGTAAGACAGCTTACAGCCAGGTGGGAAAGCCAAAAGAATCAGAGGAAGGAGAAAGGCAAGGTCAGGGCAGATGCTAACAGCTGCCAGGGGTGGGGGTGGGCATGGGGGTAGGGGTGTAAGAGGAATGGGGAGTGTGGGTGGGAACAAGAAGCAATGAAATACAGGTAAACAAGCCATATGGCAATACACAGATAAGTAGAAATGAGTTAGTATGCAAGAGATAGCTAGCAAGAAGCCTGAGCCATAGACCAAACAGTTTATAATTAATATAAGCCTCTAAGTAACAATTATATAAGCACCTGCAGGGCCAAGTGTGGGAGAGATTCGTCCAGACTGAGGGGCTCGAGGAGACAGAAAAACTTCTGGCTACAATGAAGCCTTTTAGTCTCTTCTGTCACATAAAGACACAGTATCTGCCTCTCACTGACTTCTATCCTGTCAGGATGCTTAGAGAATACAGTCTGGGAGTGAAGTACTCAGTACACTAGGGGACAAAAAATAGATAAACACTGGGACTCTATCTGCTTCCCATTGGCAGCATGCCTTAAGTCTAGGGACATTTCTCAGGAGGTAATGTAACAAGTCTTACTGTATACTGCCAGCTCCCAGATAATGATACAGAGACTTCTTATTAATTATGAAAGCTTGGCCTTTAGCTTAGGCTTGTCTCAATAGTTCTTGTAATTTAAATTAACCCATTTATACTAATCTACGTTCTGTCATGTGGCATTACCTCCCTTCCATTTTGTACCTCTTGTTTCCTCTTCATGTCTGACTGTAGACTCCCTCCTCCTTCTTCCCCGAGCTCTGCCTGGAAGTTCTGACTAGACCTCATGCCTAGCTATTGGTCATTTGGCTTTTTATTAAACAAATCATAGTGACATATCTTTACATCTCACACTAGGGTAGTGCGTGCCATAAAAAACATAAGGACATGACTTCAAAATCCTAGAACCCATGAAAAAATTGTGTGTGGTAGCATATGAAGTTTGTAATTCCAGTTCTCAGATGGGAGGAAAGGAGGTGTAGGCAGGGGAATTCCTGGGAGTGGCCAGCCATCTTGGTGTGTATAGCAGTAAACAAAAAGTCCTCTTTCAAACAAGATTGGAAGATGATGATCCATATCTGTGACTTCCTTCTGACCTCCATACATGAAACATGGTACATGTATGGCTTACACACAGAGACACAGACACAGAAACACACACACACACACACACACACACACACACACACACACACACAGAGAGAGAGAGAGAGAGAGAGAGAGAGAGAGAGAGAGAGAGAGAGAGAGAGAGAGTTTTTAAAAAGCATGCTTTCTACAGCTTTGTCATAAAACACCAGATTAATCTACAAGGCCAGAATGTCTATAGATCAAGAGCCACTTATGACTAAGCAAGCTAAAACTGGTGGTGTCTGAGATGGCCACATAAATGACAAAGATAAGGGGATTACTATCAAGTTAAAAAAAATGCCCTTGATAAGCTTTCAGAATCAACTCAAATGGCAGACAATCTGTCAGAGCAAAATAACAACATTTGCTCTTTATTAACTAAAAAAAAAAAAAAAAAAAAAAAAAAATCTCAGATTTTGGAGGACATGTGGCTGAGCACTTGTGGTTAGCTCCCAGCATAGGTCAATCAGAGCTCTGATGTGTGGACTACAGCCATTCCCAGGGTAATTTGCAAAATCTCCAAGTCAATTCTTTCTAAAAACACTTGACTCCTCAGTGGAGCCTACAGATATGTGATGGGTAACTAAAATGGGATGGAAGACTTGTCCTCACAGTGTGTCTGTCCTCTTTCCTGTCTTAACCCAGGAGTCCAACTCCACTCAGCTCTGCCTGTAGAAATGCCCAACATATGAGACTGTAATCTAGGGTGAACTTAGCCAATTACCTTTTGGAGCAGACATAGCCCATGCACTGTCCAGTGTCCATAGTCTCACCACCTTACCATGAGAACAGGATGCTTATGCAAGATGACGATTGTCAGCTGTGGAAGTAACTCAGCCAACCACTGCTTTAGCTTGCACACAGGAAATAAAGCATCTTTTGAAACCATGTCCATGACTAGTGGACAGGTACCAAACTTTAACCCATACCAGAAAATAAATGAAATGTCTGTCCCTTTATTTGTTCAGAGTTGCTGGGTCACCCCTAGCTAAGACCAGCTCCCCAGAGTTGATCCATTCTAGGTGAAGTCCCCACAGAGGATCTTTGCCTGTGTTGTTGATGGTGTGTGGGCTGGTCTCATTTCCACCATTTTTGTGTCTGTGGTTTCTGCCTGTGATCATGAGGAATAACTCTTGACAGGCACTGAGTTTGTCAACACCTTGACCTTGGAGTGCCTGGTTCTGGGACTTAGAGAACTAAGTTTATTCAGTTTTTAAGTTTAGTTATAGCGATGGAAACAGGCTAAGTATGCTCTAAGTAGAGTATGTAACCTGTGGCCTGTGAGGTGCATGCACCCCAATATAGCTATAAGTGTGGTCCAACACAATTTTATAAACTTACTTAAAACATTATGAATTTTTTTTTTGATAACACAATTGTTAGATTGTTTGGAGACAGAGTCTTACTATGTATCCCTGGCTGTCCTGGAGCTCATAGTAGACCAGATTAACTTTGAACTCACTGAGATCAATCTGCCTCTGCCTTCTGAGTGCTTATATTTACACCTGGTTAATTACAAGGTTCTTGAGCATGAATTTTGTAGATGACAATGTAATGGTGTAGTGTCAAAAGTTGGACACACCTACTTGAACCTCCCTGTGATCAAAATTTCCCATTAGAAGCTGTATGCTTGGTAGCTGTGAGAACAGGCTCCTGCCACCTGTTCCTGGGTTCCCCTAGAAATAGAGTGGCTTCACGCTGATGTGTTCTCTACCTGCCAGGTTGGGTAGCTGAGATAGTCTCTGTATCCTGGAGAGTATAATCTCAATAAACCCTACACAGAGACTTGTGATTTAAGTGTGCTTCTGTGGTACCCAGACCAGACATCCACTTTGAGCTATTCTGGTTTTTCCAGCTCCCTGGGAAGCTGGGAACTAGCCATTTTCTTTTTCCATTTTGTAGCCTCTGAAGATCAAACATACTGTGGAACTTCCCTGGAGTCAAGAGATACTGGAGATACTTGATAGATAGATGCTACATCTGCTTAGAGAACACCCCAGAATAAGCTGTTAGATGCTTCTGCTAGCTCCCGTGGGCTAGGTAGTGATTGGTGACTGACAGGGAGACACCACCCAAGGTGAGGCTGGAAAACAAAGTCTAGGCAGCTGGAGGTGGCTCAGCTTTCACCGCTAGGGAAATGAGGCTGAGAGGAAGCAGCCACAACTAATGAATTCTTCCCTGTCTCAGGGAACTCAGTAATAAAGTGTGACTGAAGAGGGAGTAGCCTAAATCATGACATCACCCTCATGGCTTTAGTGTGAACAACACTGTTCCACCCAAGTCAGCGGCTCTGTAGACCTGGGCCCAAATTAGAGGGGATCCCACCTAGATATTTGCCTGTGGTTGAAGGCTATTCCCAGAGGTACTATTTCTCAGTGAGCTCCCAGACCAGACAAAATCCTTCTGCAGTTTGGAAAAGAAATTGTTTGCACAATCAGGTAAATGGAGTACAGAGGATGGGATAGGCGGCACCTGACAGGGAATTTTAGTGTTCAGCCTGCCCTGATGCCCACACCATAGTCCTGTGGAATAAGCATGGAGACCATTTTTACTTTATAAGGCAAAGAGCCAAGAAGGCCAAGACTGTTGAGCAGGATGATACCACATCCTGGTGGGTAGGGATTTGAGACTCAAGTCAGCCTGGCTCAGAGGCTATTGTACCACTGCCAAGACGTTTGGCATTTTACAGGAAACTTCTCCATGTGTGGTAAGGATGAAGAAAGAATCCTGCCTCTGGCATCTGGCCTTGAATGGGCGCCTTCTAGCCAAGCGTCCATGCCCTGGATACTGCTAGTCTCACTGTGGGCAGTGGCGGGAAGATGCAGACTGTGCTCTGCCCATAGAAGACACCAAGAGCAATGATTGAGTTGTTACCCACACATTCTGTGAGTCTCCTGTGGGGCTGGGAGGAGAAACAGGCAACTGAAATTCAAGTTCATGTATACACTGGGATGTGATGAAATTCCCATGGAGAACTTTCCACTTTACCTCTGTGATAGCAAAAGAGCACAAAGGGTTAAACATTTTATCTAGATGGCTTTGCTTGTTCTGTAGAATTAATGGAAGATAAGCTAAAAGTTCATTTATAAGAGTATTAAAGGATAATTATTATGGAGTAAGTGCAGAGAGCCTAAAGGCATTATGATGCCCGACTTACAGCAGAGAGCTGGAAAATAGGCTAAATGCATTCAATAATGTGTACCTGACAGTTGCCCTACAAATTCCACTATATAGGAAAATCCCTCTCTCTTTTTTCTCTTTTAATTTAGCCTTTGGTTAGGTCATCTGTGAACTTATACATTGGATCCAGTAACTTATGAGTTTGAGGCCAATCCAAATATGTGATCTTTTAATAGCAACAAAATAAAATAAAAGATTTTGTAGAAAATCTGCTTCAATCAGATTAGGTAGAAGTGGGTAAAGCTGATTACAATCTTACTAAAGACAGTGTTGGTGCAGTGTTTCTTTAAACAATGACATTACTTCTCTTTTAACAAATATTCTCTGGAGAAAAATCAGTAATTAATAAGAGGTCAATTTCAATTCCTTGTGTAGTCCTGACATGGTACAGGGTGTTATAAGCCATGTGGTAGTGATTATAATCTATAAAAGGATGTGTGAAAGTTATATGCACACACTAAGCTGCTTTATGTCAGCTTCTTGAACATTAATGAATTTTTCTTATTTACTAGGTCCTGTTTTATTTTATTTTTATTTTTATTTTTTTGAGGCAGGGTTTTTCTGTGTAGCCCTGGCTGACCCAGAACTCACTCTGTAGACCAGGCTAGCCTCAAACTCAGAGATCTCCTTGCCTTTGCCTCCTGATTGCAGGGCTTAAAGGTATGAGCCACCACTTCCAGGTTATTTACCAGGTCCGGGAGTCAGGCTCCTTGGATACTGAAAGGTAGTGGTATTTGGATTTAGAGACTGGAAATTCCATGATGTGTAACTTCCTTCCTGTGTGCAGTGAACCATTCCCGCAGGGAGTGTACTCAGAGACCCCTTGAAGGGGGGCTTGCTGTTCATCTATGAGATGGTAGCTGCCATGCTGCTTCCTGAGCCACTTTGTTCAGTGATTTATTTAAGACATCCCAGGACGACTGTGGGCCACTCATGAGCCCCGAGCTCTGACCCCCTTTGTTTCATCAAAATTGGCCTCTTGAGAGAAGATGAACTGAGGCAGAAAGACCCACCTGGGATGTGGATGGCGCCACTCTACAGGCCGAGGTCTAGACCAAGTAAAAGAAGAAAATAAGGAAAGCCAGCTGGACACTGATGAGCAAGCCCCCTTCTGCTGCCTGGACAGTCGTGGCACAAGCTATTCTGCCCTGGAATACCTCCCCCACATAAGGAACAAAATGCTCTGAAACCATGAGCTCAAAGGAATAACCCTCCTTTAATATGTCTGTGTCAGGTAATTTGGTCACAGTGATAGAGAAATAATACAAATCCTGGCAAAATCCTCTCAACATGCTCATGCTGAAGGACCTCACTTCTGACTGAAAACAAGGGAAGCACCTTTATTTTAAGCAAGACCCTAACCCCAGCTTGAAACAGGCCTGAGTTTTGAATTCTCAGAACTCTGAGTACAAAGTGCAAAGCAGGAGATAGCCTAGGGATATCTGATAGCACCTAATTAACCGTGGAATGCCCCAATACAGGAGATAGCCTAGAGCCATCTGATAGACGTGGAAGGTCCCACTGCAGGAGATATGGGAATTCTGGTAAGTCCCTAAAAATGAGCTAATCAGAATTATATCCATACTGGACCCCTAACTGATTTAAGGCAGGTGTAGAAAGACAGATGAGGCAGTAGAAGAGGTGAGGACAGGCTGGGTGAGACCTGACTGTGGTGTTTCCTCTCTTTGATATCTCAGCCTTTCCCCAATATCTGGCTCTGAGTTTCCTTTATTACAACCAGAATTCAAGCAACAAAGGCTTGTACTTTTCAATAAGCCTTGCTTTTGCATTTCAGAGAGTTTGTGGCTCTGGTGGTCTCTTCCGGGGTCTCGCAAACAGGCACAACATGATATGACTGTGTTTAAAGACAGAGTCCTTTACAAGGTAATGGAGATTAAATTAGGTCATCAGAGTGGGACCTTAATCCAATGAGACTGGTTCCTTAAAAAAAAAAAAAAAGGAAGAAACAAGAGATAAAGGCGACATGAGAACACAGTAAGAAGGTGAACATCTGCCGCTGTGAGAGAGGTCACATCAGATGGCCCTCAGGAACCCATGACTCCACCACCATCCTGATATGAACTTACAGTCTCCACAATTGGAAGAATATAAGTTTATTTTTTTATATCATGTGTTGTGTGTATGTGGTGGGAGCAGTGTGTACTCACAGGGGTCAGAAGAAGGCACTGAATGATGCCCTGGAACTAGAGTTACAGGAAACTTATTATGAGCTACCCATTGTGGATGCTGGTATTCTAACTCAGGTCCTCTTTGAAGGATAGCACACTCTTCACTGCTGAGCCATCTCTCCAGCCCCAGAGAATACATTTCTGTTAAAAAAAAAAAATTTACCCTTTTCCTCACCTTAACCTTCCCCCTTCTTGTTATAGGCGCTTAAGCTTGCTGGTTTCTGTCAACCTGACACTAACTAGTCTTCTGGAAGGAAGAAATCGAGGGATTGCTTCCATCAGAGTGGCCTGTGAATGTGAGTGTGTGTGTGTGTGTGTGTGTGTGTGTGTGTGTGTGTGTGTGTGTGTGTGTGTGTGTGGTGGGGGGAGGCTTTCTTGATATGATTGATGTGCAAGGTCCCAGTCCTTTCTGGCACTTCCACTCCCTAAAGGGTGTTTCTGGATTGTGTAAGAATCTGAGCAAACCACAGAGAGCAAGCCAGTATGCAGCCTCCCTCCATAGCTTCAGTTTCGGTTTCTGCCTCCAGGTTCCTTCCCCTGGCATCTACGGTGGAATGTGACCTGTAGTGCAGATAAATCCTTTCAGTTCCCAAGTCACTTTGGGGGGAAGTGTTTTATCACAACAGTGGCCAGTCCCTCCCACCCCTGCTGCTTTTGCCCAAAGCCTCCTATATCCAGAACTCAACTTACCCACGTAGGTGGCTGCACAAAGACAGAAATAAGGTAGCAAGTCCTGTTTCTTTCTAAGAAATAGAAAGTTGAGAGAAATCAGTCTTTATTTGCTCTGTCACATTTGTTTCAAACTTTCTGAAACACTGAGCAGTTACAGAAACACCCACTGGAATTCACCATTTGATCTCATCTTGCAACATTTGTGCTACTTCTATTTGAAATATGTGGCAGACATCTTGACTTTTCACTTCTAAATACTTCAGCATACAATTCTGAAAGATGGAAACATTCTATAGAACTCCAAAACCTCTGTTTCATGGGCACCACAACACCATCTTGTATCAGTCTATATTCAGATTCACTCCCTTGTCACAAAAATGCCTTCAAATACAATTGGTTTGATTACAAGCCAAACTTTAACAAAAGATCATGGATTCTATTTAGGGGTGACATAATCTTTTGTTTTGGAGAGATTATTATCGAATCATAGTAAAAGTTTTAGAGAGAGAGGGAGAGAGAGAGCAAGCGAATGTCATGCTGGTTTGAGTTAGGTATGGAGGGGACAAGCAGCCACAGGATGGGGAGGGGAGCTTTGGAAAAACAGTGAAAGCTGGGCTTTCGATGATAATGTATGCCTTTAATCCCAGCACTTAGAAGGCAGAGGCAGATGGATCTTTGTGAGTTCCAGTACAGCGATGGCTACCAAAAACAAAAACAGACCAAAGGGGGGACAAGAAGGAAGAAAATGAGTGTAGAAGCCCCAAGTAAAGGAAGACCAAAGGGAAGAAGTTAGAAAGGCAAGCAGACCCAATGATGGCTCTTGGGTGACTCATGATATGTCGTGTGACACGTCATATATACAGTCTGTCACTGGCTGAAATGATATGTATGACTCCTGTGAGGGTATGTACTCCATTTTGTTTATCCATAACCTGTCAGTGGCTCCTCAGTTTGTTTCTAAGTGGCCACTGTGAGCGATGTAACGAATATGGGATGCACATCTGAGGTACCAACTTTATTCCCTCTGGTTACATACCCAGATGTGAGACTGGTAGATCATATCGGAGGTTTTTGTTTTGTTTTTCTTTGAGACAGGGTTTCTCCGTGTAGACCTGGCTGTCTTGGATCTCATTCTATAGACCAGGTTGGCTTCAGACTCACAGAGATCCACCTGCCTCCTGAGTACTGGGATTAAAGGCGTGTGCCACCATACCCAGCTATAGAAATTTTGTTCTTATATAGATATTTCATCTGTGGTTAACATGAAGACTATATTTTGCATACTCAAGGTATTTGTTTATTTTATATGTGTACACGTTTTGTGTGTGTGTGTGTGTGTGTGTGTGTGTGTGTGTGTATGTGTGTGTGTACACCATGTGCATGCCTGGTGCCCTTGGAGGTCAGAAGAGGGCCAGGTCCACAGGAACAGAAGTTACAGATGGTTATGAACCATCATGTAGGTGTTTGATCCTTTGCAAGATCAACAAATGCTCTTAAGTGCTAAGCCATCTCTCCAGCCCTCACACCCAAGTCTTAGTACTTGAATTTGAGTTTGCTCTGCCTCAATTTCCGTATCAGAGAAGAGAGAGTTACCCCGAAAGGTGGGCAGAAGCAACGGTACAAGGGTGTTCCTTTTTCAGACATGTTCCCTTTGTTTTCACTATATGCTACCACAAAAAGACAGTTTTCATTATATATTGTGCCCTTCAATGAACATTTCTTTAGATGAATTATTCTCTTAAATGATGTAGAAAGAGAAATGTGGAGTTAGGAAGCAAGTTATAATGATAGTATCCGTCAGATCAATAATTTAGAAAGATATTTATCCGTCTTAAGCTGCCTGTGGTGGTTCATGCTTGTACCCATCACTGAGGAAGCTGAGACATGATTGTGAGTTTGGAGTCAATCTATCTAAAAACAAAATATAGAATAGTTTCTTAAACCATATAGAAGAGAGTAGAGTTAATTTAAAATTGCACTGAACTTTACTGAAATCCCTGTTTCTTTATGTGAGGTTGGGTTATCGTCTTGCATCTTTCTACCTTGCCCTGAGGGACTCTCGGTATTTGTTGTAGACCAGGTCTAGTGCTAATGAATTGCCTCAGCTTTGGTCTGTCTAGCGTTGTTTTAATTCCTCCTGTGCTTTCAAAGGAGACCAGTTCTGTCAACTCTAAGGTCCCCAGTAGGCAGTACTCTATCCATACCCATAACACCTCAATTCATCTTTTGACTTTCAAAGTGTCTGATGGAAACTTCGTCTTATTGAAGACGCCTTATGACAACTCACCTTTCACGTGCTGATTTTAAGGTTTTTTTTTCTCTCTCAGTTTAAGGGGATGGAGAGATGGCTCAGTGGCTCAGAGTCCTGGTTCCCTCGAAGAGCACCTGGGCTCTGTTCCCAGCATCTGCATCCTGGCTCACAACCATGTGTAACTGCAGCTCCAAAGGATCTGATGGCCTCTTCGGACCTCTTCTGACCTCTTTATATTTCTGTGAGCAGCAGCACTGTTTTGGTTGATTTTTCTCCTCTCCCATTTTCTCTGCTTTTGAAATTTATTTATTTTATATTACATTTCTCTTTTTAATTTTGGTGAGAATAATGAGAACAGAAACTGGGCCAGGTGGCCACATTTAACTAAGTGCTCACCAAATGACATCGTATCCAGCCCAGTGAATGGATCATTTAAGGTCTCAGCTCCTTTCTGTCATGACCATGACCTGCCATCGAAGTACTAACTTTTGTTCAGTTCTTCCCTTGGAGTAAATACGAGAGGACCGTTAGGCCAGCATCTCTGACGTCTTCACAGCCATTTCTCCCTTCACATTTCTTGTTAGTGTAACCCTCTCCATAGGACCTGCTCATGCAGGCTGGAATTCACAGGCAGCGAAACAGGTCTTAGTGTCCTTAGGTGTCATCTCTGGTGGGGAGAGTACAAACCGGGGCATGGCTGCTGTGGCCACAAAGCTCATGCCTGCAGAAGGCCCGCGGTTTTTAAGAAATGGGAGGTTTGCGGGTAACAATAGCACCATGACAGCAGAAAGCAAGGGTAAGGATGGGTGGACAGGGAGGGGCTCCGAGTGACATTTAATCACTGGACATTAACAGGGGACATCTGTCACTGCCTTTCAGTGAGGAAGGCCTGGGATGACAATATGTTCCAGGCTTCATAATCGCTCTGAAAATACCACTTCTGCAGAGGGTTCTTTTAGTGTTTGTTGCAAATCCTTCTATTTTATTACAGAAATCCCGGGCAAATCCTTCAGTGAGTGGACTTTCTATTAACACAAAGCTGCTAAGTTGAAAACAAAATGAACAACAGAAAACTTAAGCCAGATCCCAAATAATCACACGTTGGCCCCAGGACCACCAGCCAGTAGAAACTTGCTTCCGAGCTCTGAAATGTGCTCTTGATGAAGCATAACATGGGAGGCTGTAGAGATGGTCCAGTAATTAAGGCATATGACGCTCTTTGCAGAATGCCTGGGTTTGGGTCCCAGCATTTCATAAGACACTCACAACTGCTGTGACTCCAGTTGCCCCAAATACTCTCTTCTGACTTCCACGGGCACCATTCATATAGGAGGTGCACATATATACATTCAGATGAAGCATTCATACATAGATTAATAACCGGAGATCATTTTAAAAAGTGAATAGAGAAAGGCATGGCGAAAGCTCCAGTTCTGGCCAAGTGGCCCCGGTGTCCTTGTCTTTCCTGTTCTTCTCTGTATGTGGCTTTTTTTTCTCTCTCTCAAAAAGAAGACTTTAATGTCATACCCAACCTTCAGCAGCAGCTGGAAGGCATTGGAAGTCAGGCCCTCCAGAGCTTAGTCTATGGCAGGAGCTGCTGTACGTCCATAGACCATGAGGAAACTCTACAGATTCATTCTTTACGTAAGTGTGCGCATGTCTCTCTGTGGATATGCTGGATGTATGCAGATACCTATGGAGGCCAGAGGAGGGTGTCAGATTCCCTGAAGTTGGAATTACAGGTTGTTGTGACTGTTCGAATTGGGTGCTGGAAACTGAGCACAGAGTCCTTGGGAAGAACAGCAAGTGCTCTTCACTACTGAGCCAAATCACAGCCTCCTAGAAGGAAATCCTAAGCATACTCTCTTTGTGTATCTACGACCAAGATTCTTGGGAGAATGATAACCTGAACAACACGGGGAGGATGTGTATTAAGAGTAAGCTTCCGATTTATCTGTTATTTTTCTCTTATTTGGTGAGACAGGACCTCATGTGAGCTAAGCATACATTCTACCACTCAGCTGAACCTCCAGCCTTCTATCTCACATATTTGTAAACTGCCATTTTTTTCTGATGAGAGAAATGATATCACTAACTTTTTTGGAAAGAATATTGGAAATCTATAAAATATATTTAAAATAGGGTGGGGCTCTGTGAGTGTAGTTCACTTTTGGAGCATTGCTTACCATGTGTGAGGCTTTTGGTAGCACTAATTTTCTAACAATAACAACAATAATAATAATCTGGAGTGCTGTCTGTTACACATGACCTTTTTTTTTTTTTTTTTTTTTTTGACTCTGTCATACTGGGGCAGGTAAGGTGGGATGTTGTGCAGTCAATACTCTTCGGAACATCCGTTAGCATCACAGTGTGAACCAAGATCAACATTTTACCCTCACCAGCAGAACGCACGTTGTATCCATGTGCAGGATAAACATCTTCCTAAAGCACAGAATAAAGACCAATTCTCTGAGAAAAACGGCTTCATTTAGCAGGATTAGTTCCCTCACTTATCTGTTGAGAGGCTGAGATAAATCCACCAGATATGTCACTGGACAGTCAGTCCTTACATGCATGGGTATCTGCCTCTCTGTTCATCCGGCAGGATGTTATTCACCAGATATTACAAAAGGACACATAAAACTAGGAATAGATTAATATATTAGGTTTTGTTCAGAACTGCCAGGAACATTTCTAGAGTGCATATTTTAAAATTTTACTTCATTCTTGGTTCCCTGGTTTTGTTCCTTAAACAGTTCAGTATTTCTGATATTAGATATGTTAATAAAGGTTCATCTTAGTCAAAAAAAATTAGGCGCAGATGGGTCCGAGAAAAGTCTCTGGTGCTGCACATTCTCAAAACGAACAAGTATAAAACTGATTAAGACTCTAAGAGCCGATTAGTGGTTAGCAAGATGGCTCAATGGGTAATGTCAGCAACCAGATGACCCAAGTTCGATCTCTAGGACCCACATGGTAGAAGGAGAGAACAGACCCCTGCAAGTTGTCTGCAGACCTCCACATGCACACTGTGGTATGAATACCCACCCCTCCCCAGCACACAAAATGAATAAATAAAATGGAATATTGATTTTTAGAAACTTATTACAAACTTGCATTTCAAACTTTTTTTTTTCTTTAATTAGTGTGTGGGATCTTAGCATTCATCTGTGAGCCCTAATTGTGAGCTTAGGCCATCGAAGGACCAACCCTGTCACACCTGAGGGTGACCTCTGGCTTCCATGTGCAAATGCACATGTACACATATGTTCACATGAACACGCATGTACACAAAGACACAGCCTTATAAGTGAAGCTGTGCTAAAGAAGCTATGTCCAGATCCGTTTACTTCATTACTGAGAGATATAAATATCTCACACATGAAAAATGAAAAGAAATATCAAAGGAGGCTGATAACTGTCAGGCAGAGCATTGATTGACATGCGCATGTGAAGCTAACTCTAACGATCTATCTAAAGGAGCTGGTTTACCCCAAGTTCTTTCATTTCGGTCTCTCCGGACTTTCTTATAGTTCTGCTGTGGCCTGCTTTCAGGAGCCCGACCTCCTACCCCACCTCTGGTCCCTGGGGCCTCTTCCTCCTGCTGCTAACCCAGGGTCCCCTGAGCTCGTTCCCAATGACCCTTCCAGTATCCCCTTGTAGCCCCATCTCCATTTCCTTGTGTGCCCACCACTGACCTGCCCGAGCACACTCTTCCAGGGACCCCACACTTGCCTGGGACCCGAAGTGAGCAACGGCAACTAAAGGACAGGACACCTGCTGACCAAGACAAGACGAGGTATCTACACCAAGAAACACCTCAGTCGCTTATAACTTCAGATGCCCAGATCCCAGCACACAAACACCAACATGAACAGACAAGGCAGTGATGCCTCCTGCAGAAGCCAACAGCCATAGGCCATGGGCCGTGATAGAAGTAATTTAGCTGATCCAAAAGACAAAGACCTCAAGGTAGGAGATCATGAATATGTTCAAGGAGCTTAAAGGGGACGTGAACAATGCCTTAATGAAGATGGTAGAAACATAAACAGTTGAATAAAATAACAAAAACATTTCAAGCCAAGAAAATACTACTTAACCAAGAAATAGGATCAAAGAGTACACAAAAATGGGAGCTCTTGAGTCTAATGAGTCCTTGACTTTTAAACATATTTGTTTAAACACGTTGCTCAATTGAGCACTAACAATAACTGATACAGTTCAACCCAGATGATGTTTTTGAGGCAACATCTCGCACCGTAGCCAAGGTTGACCTTAAACTTGTCTTAATACTCAGATTTCTAAGTGCTACAGACGTGTGCCACCACTCCTGGCTCCCCAATGACATTTTTAAATGTGTTGAATTTTTAAACATTTTTTAAAAGTTCTTGTTTACATCCAGGAGGCAGAGACAGGTAAATCTCTGTGATTTCAAAGCCAGCCTGGTCTACAGAGCAAGCTCTAGAGCAGCCAGGACTGTTAGACATAATAAAGAGATCCTGTGGTGGTTTGAATGTCCCCATAGACTCATTCATTTGAATTATTTGTCACCTGTCAGGAAGTGGCACTATTAGGAGGTGTGGCCTTGATGGAGGAAGTGGGGATGGGCTTTGAGGCCTTAGATGTTCAAGCCAGGCCCAGTGTGGCACTCTCTTCCTGCTGTCTGCTGATCCTGGAACTCTCAGCCACCTCTCTGATACCATATCTGCTTGCATTCTGCCGTGTTTCCCACCATAACAATGGATTAAATCTCTGAACTGTAAACTAGCCCAATTAAATGCTTTCCTTTTTAAGAATTTCTGTGGTCATGATGTCTCTCCACAGCAACAGAAATCCTAACTAAGAGGCTGGAGAGATGGCTCTGAGGTTAAGAGTATTGGCTGTTCTTCCAGAGGTCCTGAGTTCAATTCCCAGCAACCACATGGTGGCTCACAACCATCAATAATGGGATCTGGTGCCCTCTTCTGTCCTGCAGACAGAACACTGTATACCTAATAAGTCATTTAAAAAAAAAAGTAAAAAAAGAAATCCTAACTAAGATTCTGTCTAGATAGATAGATAGATAATTATGGCTACAGGAAAAATTTAAAATGGAATTAATTTGGAAATTTTATTATTATTATTAGTGTGTGTGTGTGTTTGTGTGTGTGTATGGGAGGGAGATGCCATGGTGCATTGTGGAGGTCAGATGACAACTTTGTGGAGTTGGAAACTCAGATTGTCAGGCTTGCATAGCAAATTCAGTCTCTCTGGCCCTGAAACTTAGAATTTAAAATAATATATTAGTGCTCCAGAAGCATAAAACCATGCTCCATGACAGACTGTCAAACACAAAGTACATATCATACTAGGGTTGGGATGGGGCTGAGTTGAAAATATGAATTCAAGGAGCAAAGTAAACTTCGGTAAGTGACTCATAAGAAATGTTTGCTATGGCCTTTAAAAAACATACTGATTACTGTGCTAAGGTGCCAAGTTGCCCTTACCAGACACTGAAAGCAGTAAAGAAATGTCATAATAATCCTATCTTGTGATACCTACGCGCACAGTGTTCTGAAAGCATTCTTTGTGATTAGTAACAATTTTGATGCAAAATTAAGCAACAATAGATCCAGTTACCTATGGCTACATAAAAAGGCATTCCAAACTGGGCAGCCTCAAAAACAGCACATTACCCTTGAGATTCCCACTACCAGCATTTGGGAGAAAGCAGATACAACCCTACTGGGACCCAATTCTCACATGTGAAGGTGGGAACACAGATTCAGCCATCAAAGTACCTGGCCAGTCTCAGAATCTCCTCAGTGAAATTGCCACAGAATAAGCAGTGCCTGCAGCCTCCTCCAGCCACCAGTAGAGGGTGAGCAAGAATTTATAGGGAGCAGTGGAGCCCGTATACCTCCCATCACTAGCATGGACCAAGGGGACCAAGAGATGTTCTTCTCTAGACCCTGTCTCTCCTCCACCCCTACCCCTCACCCCCTGCCCCAGATCTATCTTTTTCAGTCACATACTCAGGTGACACCAGCAACTGCCAGCCCCTTCAGAATAAACAGTAATTTTGAGCCCAGTGAGACTCGGATACAGGAGTATCTCTCACTGATCCTCAAGGCACCAGATGATCCATAGGGTCGATGTTCTTCTAGCCCCACTGAGTCTGATCCCCATGCATATAGGTGTTCTCTGGGTGCTTATAGCCCACAAGGAATGCAATGTCATGCACATGTCAGAAGGCTCTCAGGCCAGCAGCACATATGGGCTCCGTTCCTTCCATTTCTCTCCCACATTTATTGTGCTCTGGTTGTAGCAGCTGAGGATGTGATAAATGCATAGTTCTGAACCAATCTGCCTGCTCCCTTAAGGACAATTTCATCACACCCTGTAGCAAACAGGACCCCCAAAGAGATGAGTGGATACAATACACTCTGTGCTTGCAATACATAGTATGACTTCAACCCAATGCCTCCTCACTTGAGAGGCAAGCTGGCGGCTGGGCATGAAGGTGCTCTATGGTGAAGAGGAATCGGAGTATCCATAGCCAAAGCCAGGGAGGAGAGGAGAGTCTCAACACAGCTTCTGAAGACCCAGTTGTATGCCATTGTTCCACGCATCCTGTTTGCTGTCCCATCATACAAGCTGATTTCCTTCTGCTTAAATTAACTCCAGTTGTTCCTGATGCTTCCAGACAGAGGCACCTTGACACTTTCGTGTTTATGAAATTATTTTTATTCTTTTATTTTGTTTTTGAGACAAAGTCTCATGTAACACAGGCTGATTTCTAACCCTTAGCCAAGGATGACCGTGTGCTTCCGATCTTCTTTTTGCATCTCCAGAGTGTTCCAATTACAGTGGGTGCTACTGTGTCTAATTCACAAGTGCTGAACGGGGGGGGGGGGGGGGGGGACCCAGGACCTCCTGCATGTATAAACAAGTGCTGAATAAATCGTCTCCAGCTCTTTGATTTCCATTTTTAAAGCCATTGTGAATAGATTAAACAGAATCGCCCCTAGAAATGCTGGATAAACATGCTTTTTAAAGTCACCATTTATCTTGCGACATTTAAGGGGAATTTCCAGGGCTCAAAATGAAGGTGAAAACCGGGGTGTTGAGAGGAACTGAGAGCAGGCTCTTCCTTGTGGTCCTTGCCAGCTTTGGGAACTACACTTTGTCTTTTTTTTATTTTAAGAATGTGAACAGAAAGTACAGAGAGTTCCCATATGCACACCCTAAGCCCCCCTACGGCCTTCTTTCATAAAAATCTTTTCTAGTTTTGTGCTAATCAAGACCACAGTTTGGAGGGGTTCTTGAATTATCGAGTCCGAGACTGGACAGCTGCATCATGTCATTTAGTCAACACTACACATTACACACGACAGTTTCACTGCACCAGAGTAGCCTCCATATGCTGCCTGTTCATCTTTGCCTTCTACTGATCCCCTGGCAACCAGGGATCTTTTGACTGTCTCCATAGCTTTGCCTTATCTGGAATGTCATATTGGTTTCCTTTATTGAGTAATAGACATGTAAGATTTCTCTGTCTTTCCATTTCCATTTCCTTTCTTTGTTCAAGGTCTCTCTATGTATCTCTGCCTGTTCTGGAATTCTCTATGTAGATCAAATAGTCTTGGCTTTGTATTTGCTTGTTTTGTTTTTGAGGCAAGGTTTCTCTGTGTTGCCCTAGTTTGCCTAGAACTCACTTTCTAAACCAGCCTGGTCTTGAGCTCATAGAGATTCACCTGCCTCTGCCTCCCAACTGCTGGGATTTAAGGCATGAGCCCCTATACCTGGCTCTTTTCATTGTTTTGGTAACAAAACAGTATTTTATTGTCTGGATGTAAATATAGTTTATATATTTCTCAGGAGACGAACCAGGTTGACTGCATCCAACACTGGAGTATTATTTAAAAAAAAAAAAAAAACCTGCTGTGGATATTCACATTGTGACAACATGCTTACCAGCACAAGGGAGTAAAGACCAAAAAATGATTGCCACATCACATGGTAAGATCATGTGTAGTTTTGAATTAAATGGACAAGCTGCCTTTAAATGTTCTTCCTATATATCAGATGCAAATTTTAAAATGGATTTGTGTTTTGTAAATCATGGTGATATATTTTATAAGTAATAAAACAAGTCTGGAATATCAGAGAGAGGAAACAGACCACAGCCAATTCTCACCCAGTCAACTTCTCCGGGTCAAAGCTATCTTCCAGATTCCTCACCTGGTTCCTTGTCTCCTCTACAGAACTCTCTGTCTGCTTACATCTGCCTTAAATACCTTCTTTGCCCTGTTGTTTCACTTCCGGGTTCAACTCTGCATCATATTCTAGAGTTAAGTAAAGGTGTATGAGCTACTACTGTTTGGTAGTTAGCCTTGAACTCACAGAAACACAGAAAGATCTCTGTCTCTGGAGTTATGGGATTAAAGACGTAGGTCATCACTGGTCTTTCCCGTGCTGTGATTAAAGGCTGAGTTACCACTCTCTGACCCTCCTGGCTTGACTGTAGGTGGATCTGTTCTCTAATAGTCCAGACTGGTTTTATAAATATAAAATATATCACCAAAGTAAATACTGTCTTCAGGTCTGTGGTTTGTCCTCCTGTTCTGTCATTCTGTGTCTTCCAAACTAGACAGTAGGTCTCTACAGATTTTCAAAAAACACTTAATGTTAGTTCTCCCACACCTCTGATTTTGTTTTACTCTCAAATTCCTAAATTATTCCTCCTTTTCATCTCCAATCAGTTTCTACGATGCCCTTTCCCTATCCACCCGCACCATGGACCCCTTTTGTTTTCTTGGCTTCTACAGGTACTCCAATACAAATACACAAATCTGAAAGACTGAAAGATCATGTATATATGAGAGAGAGATCACATGACATTTGTCTTTGTGGGTCTGAACTCTCTCACTAAGTATATTTGTTGTTGGTGGTTTGTTTTGTTCTGCATTTTAATCATTATAGCTATTGTGAATGGAGCAGCAGTGAACATAGGTGAGCAAGGATCTCTGCAAATATAGAATCCTTTGGAGGAATATGCCCAGGAGTGATATAGCTGGTGCTTTGTATGATTTCTATTCTTTTAAATTCATTGAAATGTGTTGTATAATCCAGAATGTGCCCTATCTTGGAAATTTCCAATGTAATCTTTTGTGTGTATTTGTATGTGTGCATGCTTACTGCAGGCATTACTCATTTAAAAAAGTTTTTTTTTGAAATGAGATCATTCACTGACCTGGAGTTCATCAAGCAGGCTAGGCTGGCTAGCCATTAAGCCCCAGGGACCTGCTTGCTTCTATATCCCCAGGGCTGGAATTATAAGCATGTTCCTCTGTTCCTGGCTTTTTGGCTTTTTACATGAATACTGAGAGTTTGAACTCCGGTCCTCATGTTGGTGTGGTAGTCACTTTACCAATGGAGCCATTTCTCCAACACCTCAAATTTTCAAATTTGTTATATTTTAAAAAAATTTGATTTTTTGATCCTCCACCCTAAATGTGTGGGGGTGAGTTTGGGATTTGTACATGTAAATGCTAGGGCCTGAGGAGGCCAAAGGCATTGATTGGATACCCTCGTGCTGGAGTTATAGGTTATGATCCAAGTGATGTGGGTGTTGGGAACTGAATTCTGGTCCTCTGTAAGAGAAGTATACACTCTTGACTGATGAGCCATCTCTCTATCCCCAAGTCTGATTTTATTTTTTTTTTAATACAACAAAAGATATAAAACATCAGGATGAGGAGCTACCAAGAAGTCCCAGAAGTGTGTGACAAAGTTCTCATTGGAGCTGTAGGACCAGGGACAGAGCACTTCAGAACAGTTTCTTCTTGGGCAGATGGAAGGCTTAACTAGAACTGTAGCTGTGGGGATAAAAAGATGTCTCTGTCTGGGTAGCTGTACTTAGAAGAACATAGCATTTTTGCTATGCTCAGGAGGGGCTATGGTCCACCTTCATCACATTTCTTGTTTTCCTTCTGCTCTATTCCTTACGGAGGATTTCTCTAGTTGATTTGGGTCTGCCTGGCTAAATAAAGTGCTGGGAAAGCAGATTAGAATAAGTTAAACAACCATTCTATTGTTCTTTTCTTGGACTGATGAATGGACAGTCTAGTCTGTATCCACAAAGAGATCTACCATTTCGTGAATCCTGCCAAGGACTATCACCAGTCTGGAGCCCACCCAGCCTTGGCTGCTGCTTTTGTGACCTTCAGAAACAAAACTTCAGCTTGGGCAAAAACAATTTCAGGATGGCTACTCATAGCCAAAATGGTATTGCCAATGGGGACACCTGGTTCCCTCCCTCTGCAGTTGGGAAACCCATCCCAGAACTGGTCTATGAGAGTTCTATTGAACTGTGCTTCCAGCATCCCTTCTGAGTGGGGTTGGCCACTCTCTTTTTAGGAGCCTGGGGCCCTGGATAAGTGTCTTCAGACCTTATCAGCTGACCCCTGAATCCTACCGCATCTTACCGTATACTCATAAACAACCACAAGAAACCCATTGGTTTGCCAAGCAAGCTAAGCTTAGGTGGAATTCTCTTCTTTGGTCTCTAGTCATTGCCATTTATTCACATCTTCCAAGGAAAAGTCATAAAACAACCTAGTACAAATAAATGAGTCCTGGCGGAACTGTGAATTGGTGTGAACTGTGGGCTGTTAACTGATCCAATTCCCTTGAAGAACTTAAGATTTTCTTCATTTACTCTTCTGGTCCCCAAGAAAACTTCACACCAAACTCTGACCCCACTTCCAAGATATCTGAGAACATTACTTCCTGCCTAATGTGGTCCCAGGAGGTAAAGGAAAGGAAAGATGTTGCAGTTTCTTAAAGAATATGGTGAGAGGTTGCTTCCAAAGCACAGAGGACTCTAAAGCAGCTGCATCTTTAGAAAGCCCACCCAGAGTGGGGGATGACTCCTAAAGATGCCTCTATCTTGTAAACATTACATCTTTCTGAGCTTCCTGCTACCTGTAAGTTTTATGAGCTTCCTGTACCTTGTAGGCTTCTTGCAGTTTCAGATCAGAGGAAAAAGCTGAAGGATACAGGCACCCATAGCACCACCAGATCAGCACTGGACTCTGCTCCAGAGCTTGTTGTGAACTGTCTAGATCTGAGTTCTCTCAAAGAAGAGCCCGAGATAGGGATTGTGTGAAATAGTTCATTGAGAAAAGGAACCCAGATGTTCCCAGGTAGAGGGCTAAGGAGTGGCATGAAGAAGCATCTGTTCCTGCATTTTGCAATGGCCCAAATCTTTTGCATATTTAGCAGCTATCTATTAAAAAATTATCCCACACTACAAGGAGAGACTGGCCTTGACCCAAAGTGTGGTGACAGGCTGGGAGAGAGGCCTCCTAATTTTAGAGGATTTGAAGAGGGAGGCAGCCTTGCTAATAGTCAGGCTTCAAGTTCTTGTTGTTTGGGTTCAAACTCTAGCTCTGAGAAATTCATCTATTGTTCCTCTGCTCTAATTCTTGTTGCGTCACCCAAAAAAATGTGCTCAGTCATATTATCTACCCATAGAGCTGAGGTCACGAACTGTGACTATTCTGATAGGGTGTCACTTACTGTTAGGAATTGGAGGCAAGGCTTTAGGGGATGGTGTAGAGCCACCTCAGAATGCTGCAGGCTCCTGAGCAGGAGAAACCGTGGAGAGAAGTGGGGTGGAGGGAAGATCTTTAATCGAGATCCAGCTGGGCTCCAGCACTTTTCTAACACCCATGAAACAGAAACAGCTTTCGAAAGTGTGTCGCAGGCTGGAGACAGACCTGAAAATTCTTGTCAGGGAGATGGTGCTATGCTGTGAGCTCCTGTGTGAAGGAGAGGGGTGCCTTTCTCCCAGTCAAGCATTCTGGGATGCAGATGACTTCAGGGCATTCAGTGAGGAAGCAAGACAGGACTGGACGTACTTGAAGCTGGGGTTCCCTAGATGCAAAGCTGGAGATGGTGTCTGGGTACAGATTCATGGGAGGGTAGGAACTCAGGCCCATGATGCCAGAGAAGCAGGGAGGGAGCCATACAGAGTCACCACTACCTTGATCTATGAAGGGAAATGGCACTGTAATTGTCCTCCCTGAATCAAGTGTGTGGCCTCACTGCTGCCGAGACCCAGTGCGCTCTGATTTAAGGGGCTTCTGACTGCAGGAGGAAGTTTTCCCCCAGCAAGACAGGGTAAACTGTTAGAAGCCCATATTCCCAGCAGGAGTTGTCCTGCCAGGACCTTGGTCAAACAGAAGAGAGGACGCTGCACATGTCTGTGGTAGAACAGAGTGTGTATAATCCACTTCTGTTGTTCTGTGATTCCTGGCTTTTCAGAATTTGCTAATTCTTGTCACATGTGGATGGTCAGCAAGGTGGACTCAGAGTCAAGAGAATGCCCTGGAAAAGATATGGAGCTGAGGGATGGGGATGAGGGACCGAGAGGAGGGCAGGCAACCAACAGAGGGAGGGGATAGGAACAGCAAAAAAAGCTCTTCTACAATTTTTTTTTTTTTTTTTTGGATTGGTTCTGTTTTGAGACAGGTTTTTACTCTGTAGCCCAGGTTACCCCACTGGTCCTCAGTGAGTCATGAATTTTCCTGTCTCAGCATCCCAAATGCTGGCGTTATAGGCATGAGCCATATACTGGGCTCTAACAACCTTTAACAAGGGGCAGAGACCCAACTAGGAAGGCCCCGCCTTCTATCCCATCGTGTTACAGCTGAGGATTGTGTATAGACAGCCAGACCAGCAGTGGTTCTGAAAAGTGGTTCTGCAGACCAGCACCAAGTGGACAAGCCTCAGCCTGGTTCTGTGAATGGCTGCAATGCATCTACACTGGGCAAACAGAAGAGGCGGACTGGCACATTGGTGCTTGGCATCAGAGAGGGCCTGGAATCATTCCCTAAAAATAACAAGGGGAGAAACTTTGATTAGTTAAATCCCAGATAATCCGGGCTGATGAAGGCAGATCTGGATTCCTTAATGGATTTAGGCTTCTAAAGGGGATGGCAGAGGCAGCAGACATTGGCCCTAGATCTACACATGGTAAGACGAGGCCAAGAGGAGTCCATTGGACTGGGCTGCCAAGCTCCCAGCCATGCCTTTATTTGCCTGGAGATAGGGTGGGCACACAGTGTGGATGGGCTCAGGGGCAGAGCTATCTCTAGTCCTCCTGTCTCTTAGACTACTGGAAGTGATTTCCTCCCCCTTTGAGGACATTTGAGTAAAGCCCTTCCCCATCTCTTGCTCCCCATCCTTTTGAGGCAGCTATTGGGCTTGCTGCAGTAATGGGGCTGTGGTGGTACAGGTTCCTTAGTGGAAGGGGACCATAAAAACCAACCAGCCCCCCCCACCACATGGAGAGGATCATGTATGGGGGTAGGGGTGCACTGTAAAAGTCTGAGGACACCCTGAGAGGGCAGGTTTCTCCTTCTGTTATGTGGGTTCTGGACTACTTGGGGAGTCATGCTTGGACCAAACACCTTTATCCTTGGAGCCATCTCCAAGGCCTGATGGAAGGATTCCTTGCCAGCAAGGTGCCCAAAGATCTAGCTCTCCTGCGAGAGTCCCTGCAGGTCCCATTCATCCTGCTAATTGGGAAATGGGCAGCATTGGGGTGCCTCTGTTTAGGAATACCAGGACCCTTTAAGCTCTCAGAGCCCTAAGTCAGCTCCTTCCTCAGTCAGGCTCTGTGTCACTTTTTCATTTGATTTATATGAAGAACCTCTCATCTGCAAAATGGGTTTATTTGGTGAGATCTTTCTCAGGGGTTAGAAACAGATGTGCTCTGGGCTGTTCCCAGTGGTCAAAGCCAGGCCTTCTCACACCCCCAGCTTGCTGGTTTCTTTGTATCTCTGGCATCTACTTGGGGTGTGAGGGGTCTGTCATGTCCATAGTGGTCTTCTATCTCCTAAGGTAGAATGTAGAAAAGGGTGACTTTAAGATTTGGACCATGGCTGCAGACAAGGTCGCTGAAGCCTGTTCTTTTAAAAAAATTATTATTATTAAATTTTTAAAATTTATTTTACATACCGAACAGTTTCTCTTCTCCCCTCCCATTCCCACCCACTTCCTTTCTAGGTCCCCCCCCTCCGTTCCTCCCCCCCGTCCCCCCCCCCCCCGTCCCCCGTCCCCCGTCCCCAGGGTAAGGCCTCTAATGGCAGTTAAGGATTTTAGGCAGGATAAAGCTCTTCCCCCCAGCATCAAGTCACCCCACCACAGGGAATAGGCTCCAAGAAGCCAGCCAATGTGCCAGGGATAGATCCTGGTCCTACTGCCAAGGACCCCACCAACAGACAAGTTACACTGCTGCTACCCACATGCAAAGGGCCTAGGTTGATCCCATGCAGGCTCCCTAGCTGTGGGTCTTAGAGTCTGTGAGCGCCCATGAGCTCGGGTCATCTGCGTTGGAAACTCTTCTATTTGCAGGTGACCATGTCTGAATCACCTACCCAGACTACAGACAACAAGAGTGGACTCCTGGGTATCTTAACTGCGAGTCCAAACTCGGATTTACAAATGATCACGATGCCAGTTGGCAGGGCTCTGAATTTCTGATGTCTTCCCCTAAATCCAAAGGTGGATTTTGTCAACATTCCTGGCAGAGCTGAAAAGACTCCCCTCCTCCTGCGCACGCCCTCCGCGAGCAACTCGGGACAATTATCCTCAAGGAAAGTTACTGGTTTGCTAATCCAGGAGAACAGCTTGGAGGGGAGATTTGGGTCTCCCTTTAATAATGCAAAGCTAATGAGCAGCCTCTTGCCATTGTCTTTAGAGTTTCTTGTTTAATCCTCTGGCTTAGTGGCGGCGCCCCTCACACAGAGAAGACAGCAAGGGAGATGTGCAGTGCAGGGCTCTGACCCGGTCCCATGCGGAGGAAGTCGCGCAAATTCCCATAGGTCTCCAAAAGTTGCGCCTCACTGTCTGGGCGGTCTCAGACTCTTTGGAAACCAGGCGACTCTAGAGGCCCCGGGAGAGCAGAGACCTAAGAGCGGATGGGCGTCTGTGTTGGAGGTTGAACCAGGAGTGGCTTGCTCACGCGTTTTACTTAGCTCCAATGTCAACAAATATGGAACTCCTACGTGCCAATCAGGTTGTCTTTGGATGATCATAAAACCGGACAGTAATTTGTCAGTCTCAGGAAGGAGTCCCAATAGATGGACCTGTTTTTTGTTTTTTGTTTTTTTTTCCACGCTCCCCACCCGTTTAGGATTGCTGAATTAAATAGCGGTACACCGTTATCCTAAAACAACATCCATTGCTTATGTGAAATTAAAATTTTATACCAGTCCTGCCCACGGTCTAAGCACTCTAGTTAGTCTACACCTGCCTCTCCTTTCTCCTTCGCCTTTTGTAGCTCCTGTGAATTCTACTGTCCAGTCCTTAGAAATTTAGCGAGGGAAGAAGGGTTTGGCTGGAGGACTAGTGGCCGGTCTTGAGTTAAATACAAAATGTCAGCTTCTTTCCTTCAGGGATTTTTCAGACGGGACGCTGGCATTGAAGCTGCTGCCGGTGTGGTTTGGGTGATAGTGAGGGAGATGTGGTTGGGAACCCAACCAAGGTATTACAGAACAGTTAGGCGTGCAAGAAGGTTTTGGAAGGCCAAGAGTGTGCAGAAGGGAGATCCACCAGGATGTGGAAGTTGTGGGCTTCATAGGGGTGGGCATACAGCACAGCCCTTGTTGCTCATTTTTCCTTTCCTCCCAGAGAATGCGGGTGGGGTGGTGGGTAAGGGACAGCTGGAGAGAGAAAAGAGGTGACTTGGGAGGGCTCCAGCTGGGAGGCCAACAACTCAGGGGAGGGGTGCTGGTGGCGTCTGTACCTCTCTGGTGGGAGCCTGGATGTGCCTGCTCCCTGCTGATTGGCGCCTTCTAGGCTATCTAGGTCTCACCGACAGCCTCTCTGGCATAAAAGGCATCGCCTGAGCTAGCCTCCTTTGCACAGGTGACCAGGAGGGACTCAGCTCCCCTTACCTGGTTTAGAGAGCTGAGAAGCATGACTGGACGGGACGAGCTTTTGGATGGGCGCCCTAGGAGTAGGGCCCTGGCGCCAGGCTGTCCTCCCACCGGCTCTCGCCTTCGAAGCTTCGCCATCAACGACCTGCTGGGCTTGGAAGCGGACTTGCCAGCTCCGGCGGGGCCGGGGTTAGGATCCAGTTGTGAAGCTCCAGTCGAGGCCCCCGGGTCCGGGCCGGGACTCTGCGGTTCCTGCCCTGCGCGCGGGGCTCTCCCGCTGGGGCTGGGCCTCCTCTGCGGCTTCGGAGCCCAACCGCCCTCCGCGGCCGCTGCTCGTGCACGTTGCCTGCTTCTCGCCGATCTGAGGCTTCTGCCGCCTGCAGGACCCGAGCCTGCAGTCGCCCAGACCCCCGTCAGCCCTCCGCCAGCGCTCGGCCGCCAGCAGCGCAGAGAGAGCGTCTCCACGTCGGGTAATTAGGCAAAGCTTCCCGACCCCAGTCCTCGAAAAGTCCAGAAGCCACCCGGGTCATGGACGCTTGGTTGTCCTTCAAGACACCTTAGATCTCGGGAGATTGGAATCCCAAGGGAACCCAGCCCTCACCGGTGTGTGTGCGCGCGTATGCGGGCGCGTGTGGTCCAGACGAGGAGGGGTCTTTCTCTCAACGTTTAGCATGAGTCTTTAGAGAGAGGAGTGGTCAGGAAGGCCGACGTCCGTCTCGTCCTTGAGGCAGGATGGACCGAGCTGACCCGTAGATGAAGAGGGCTGGGTATCAGCGGGAACTCTTGGCTGCTCCGGATGCTGAGAAGAGAGTTCTGGGTCTCCAGCCTCTCTCTTCTTAACACCTTTTTGCCAAGTGAGAGAAGCCTTCAGCCTACCCAGATTTTGTTCGGAGTCCACTTATTTTTCTCAAGCAAAAAAAAGTCTTGGATTATGGGGAAAGAGCAGGAACCTAAGACATTCGTTCCACGGGGCAAAAAACTGGGAGGTTGGAGATGTGACAGGGAGGGAAGAGAATTATGCAAAAAACCGCGGACCTAGTGAAACTCAGTCTTGCGGAGCACAGGGTAGGTACACAGAGTGGAGTGTGATGAGCTGAGGGCCGGTCTCTGTGGCTCTCAAAGGGAAACCGACTTTATCGCATACCCGCCTCTGAAGGATGAAGTGAAACCCTCTGTTTGTTGTATCATTAAAACCCAAAGGGCTAACTTCACAGGGTGGCATCTTTAATAAAAGGAAAGGTGAACTGCAAATATGTTTTATTTCGAGGGCATTTCCTGAAGAAACAGCATCGTGTGACTGGAGAGAAATTCTGTCGCCTTAAAAGAAATGGTTGACATTGATTCAAATACTAGATTGTCAACATGATATGTGCAATATTATCTTTTCCACGCAACGAATATAAACAATTATGCTTTGGGGGATATTAAGTTTTCTAAATTCACAGAGTGTTTTACATCTGTCGCAAGTCTTAATATTCATTTCTCATGCATTTCCTCACCCCAAGTGTCCAATGGCTTTCATACACTCCATAGTACAACATAGACTATTCTTATCCAGGTATGTCATTTTGTGGTGACATCATTGACACAGGAACAAAATTGGTATTCTTTTATTGCTTTTGACTTTACTCATTTAAAAATATTTGGGGGGTGATTCTACTTTTGAATGATGAATCTGATAATAGTTTGGTATCTAGTTTTCCTTACCCCGAGTTCTTTTGCTATGTTGAATATGGGTAGACAACCACACAGTTAAATGGTATTGTTTCCAGGGAGAATCTATACATCACTAGGACATGTATGTCATGTATGCATAAGCTTCCTGGGCTATAAAATAGGTGCATCAGAAATATCCACAAGAACACTGAGGGGAGATGCAGGGAAGCTGGAACAGGATGATCTATCAGCTACAGAACTCTGGTTACAAAAGACGGGAAATAGCCAAGTAGCATTGGCTTTACAGAATGTGAAATTTAGATCCCAACTTCATCACTACACCTTGACCTTGTATGACCTGGCAGGGCAATAATGCCAGCTGCCATTATATTTTTATTTTATGAGGAACAGTTGAAATGATGCAGACAGTGCCTGGCATGTGGCAATTGCTCTTTGCTTGTACATATTACTAAGTACTTTCTACACACACACACACACACACACACACACACACACACACACACACACACACACACGTTAACATGCACATTAAAATATAGCAAAATATATAGCCCAAAATATAGCAAAAATCTTTCACATTTTCAGAGAGTTATCTTCTTGTACCAACAGATGGGGATAGTCCATCTGAGGAGAAGAGTGATCTGAAGCTGTCACTTTCCTCGGGGAAGAGGAAGAAGCGGAGGCACAGGTATGAGTTCAGGCTTCTATACCTACCTTTCTTTCCTCAGATGAACACAACCCTACTGTCTTTGAGAACAGTGTCCGAGAATGTATAGTGAGAATATATAGAGGGCAGAGCAGTCTATTGGTGGGCAGTGAGAACCACAGTCATTTAAAAGATGACCTGTAATTCTCAGGAGGCTACAGGGAAATCTGTACAATTCTAAAGACACGAGTTTGTGGGTTTGTAAATGGGTTTTATCTTTCTGGCATACTTCATGTGTATTTCTGGCTCTCTACAGGACGGTTTTCACTGCCCATCAGCTAGAAGAACTGGAGAAAGCATTTGGTGAGGCTCACTACCCTGATGTGTATGCCCGGGAAATGCTGGCTGTGAAAACAGAGCTCCCTGAAGACAGAATACAGGTGCCTAGTGATATTATTCTTTTCTAAAGACATTGCAGAGAACATGTCATTCGAACATAGTGAACAATTCACAGCCACTCAGAAGAGCCCAGTATGGTCCTCTTCACTTGAGAACGGCGAGTTATTACAGTTAAAGGCATGAAGCGACTTTTTTTCCCCTTCTATCATTATCTTTAATCTAGCCTCAAATATTACACAGTTGTCAGCCATCAACATAGCCTAGTGGGTTAAGGTACCTACCACCAAAAAAACTTACCCTTGAGTTGGATCCCTGGCACCCACTTGGTAGGAGAGCACTAATTCTTACAAATTGTTCTCTGTATGTGTGCTCTGTCACACCAACTTCAACATTCATGAACACAAAGTTGATTAAAGTGACATGTAAAAAAAAAAAACACACTATTGTATGATGAACTAGAAAACGGCATGAAGACAGTATCAGTAAAAATGTCTAGCTCTCATCTTTAGTTCTTAAAGAAATCACCATATGCAGCATGCTATGTCTGTGTCATAGGCCTAAGGACCCTGAAAGTTCTCTTGTGTGTTAGAAGGATTGCCAGCGATTTACTGCTCTAAGCGGCAGGATATAGTGTATTGTTTAAATTAATGTACTTCTTTTTCAAGACAAACAGCAATCCATCAGTCTGAGATTTGAAGGGGCCATTGCTCCTGTACCCTTTCTAAACAGACAAATCAGGAAACGCTGTAGTCAGCCCCTTTGGGCTTGTGGGTAGAGAATGGACTTTTTGCAGAGGCAGAGTCCTGGAGCGCAGCGCACACTCTCCTCCAGGCACCCCTTTTCATAGTGACTCTCCTTGAGCCTCTCGGCCTCCCTTCTGCCTCTAACAGGTCTGGTTCCAGAATCGGAGGGCCAAGTGGCGGAAACGAGAGAAGCGCTGGGGCGGCAGCAGTGTGATGGCTGAGTACGGGCTCTATGGGGCCATGGTGCGCCACTGCATCCCCCTGCCAGATTCCGTGCTCAACTCCGCGGATAGCCTTCAGGGCTCCTGTGCGCCCTGGCTTCTGGGTAAGCCCTCGCAGAGAACAAGACCAGAGAGGTGGGCGGGGTCCTCACCACGGATTTGCAGAGCAAAGCAGGAGAGGTATCAGCTTTAGGCCCAGTCTGAACTCTAATTTCTCTTTAATTCCCACCCTTAATTTACGTTGGAACTGTGGAGGCTGTGTGTGGAAAAGGTAAATTTGTATACAAAGTTTATAAATGGACAGAGAGACATGCATTGTGTTTGATACATATTTTCTTAGTAGTGATACATATTTTCTTAGTGGTGAATGCTACTAGAAAGTTCAGAAACTACACAGGTTAGAGTGCAAAGTTAACAGGGCCATGCAGAGCACGGAGAATCTAGAGCACTCGAAATGCTGAAGTCATAGGCCAGCTCTTGATCCTGATTTAACAAATATTCCCCAGATAGCGCCTCTGCTGGTGAGGCCAAGCCCTCTCCGGTGGGTGCACTTACCCCTTACTGCTCTGTTTGGGTTCCGCGTTTGCAGGCTTGGGTCACAAGATAATCACTCCCAAAAAACCTAGTTAGGTGGATCATAGCGGGATTCATGAACAGTTTTCTGGCTAGGTGCTGAGAACTGGAGAGACGGCTTGGACTTTGCCTAAGGATGGAAAAGATTGGGGAGAAGTAGAAACGGAGAGCCAAGCCCAGTCCTCCAAAACCACACGTAGGGGTACTATGGGACGTCAGTCACACCAACAAGTGAGTTTAGTGTTGAACTTGGCTCACTTTGTTATCCAACCAAACATGAAGTCACCGTGTCACCCAACAAAGCAATTTTCAGAAGTGACAGCTGGCAGACAGGGCCTTCAAACCCTGGGAGTTAACTCCCCGTGGCTCTTCTCTAGTTTTTCTTAGAGGAAAACTGACAAAGAAAATTTTAGAGCTACAAAGAAAAGCGGTAAGGACGAATGTACTTAATTGGTGAATTTAAAAATAGTTTTGAGCCGGATGTGGTGGCGCATGCCTTTGATCTGAGTACCTGGGGTGAAGAGGGAGGTGGATCCCTGTGTTTGAAGTCAGCCTGGTCTGCACAGCACGATCAAGGACAGTCAGGACTACTTAGGCAGACCCTGCCTCAACTCCTCCCCAAACAAACAAAAAACCAACCCCCCCAAACAAAAACAAAACTAACCAACTAAACAAACAAAAACTATTTTTTTTTAAGTTGTTGCTTCTTTTTATTTTCCAGGAATGCATAGAAAGTCTACAGGGATGAGGAAATCAGAAAGTGAAGACAAGTTAGCAGGACTCTGGGGTTTTGACCACCTTAAAGAAGATGCTAATAAGGGTCAAGGTGGACCCGAAAGGGGCCCAGACAAAAGAAGCCCAAATCCTGAGGATAGCTTGGAAGATGTGGCCATTGACCTGTCCAGCTCTTCCAGGCAGGAGATGAAGAAAGTCCCCCCGGGGTCCAATGTCCAGGGATGTTCTCATACCTCAGAGCTGAAGGTGCTCCAGCCCCCAAAGGTGGGAACCTCATGAGACCAACAGATTACCCTTCCCCTCAAGATTGGAAATATGCATATTCCTCACAAGCAATTTTTTTTTAGGAGAAGAAACTAGTCCAAGACAAACACCTTTAGTTTGATTTTCTTCTGAAACATCTGGATAAAAGGCAACATTACAGTGTTGGATAAATGATGACCTAGAGAAAGTTCCATTGAATTCTAGAAAGGAGAACATCTGTACAACCTCTTGAACCAGACAATTTGCTCTAAAATTTTGTTTCTCCTTTGTACAATTTGAACAGGGAAGATTTGAAGTTCAAACATAACTTGAATATGAGTATGATGTACCTCAGTTGATGGTACATATGAAGGCCTGGGGTTAATCCCCAGCACCACATAAACCAGACTTGGTGGCCCACACCTGTAATCACAGCCCTCAGGAGGTGGAGATAAGGGATGTTCAAGATCATCCCAGTCAACTTGGGCCATAGTAGAGGAGAGAGAGAGAGAGAGAGAGAGAGAGAGAGAGAGAGAGAGAGAGAGAGAGAGAGAGAGAGAGAGAGAGAGAGTCACTGCCTGCCTCTTTTGAGATGTGGTTCAGTCTTTAAGAGTGCTGGTCTGACCTCTTTACTCTATGTTTAGAACATTTGGATTTGGTTTTGTTTTGTTGAGATAGGCAGGGTCTTGCTGTGTAGTCCAGGCTAGCTTCAATTTCATGATCTCTTGCTTCTTCAGTGCTGGGGTTACAGGTGTGAATATAATTGTTTTGCATTTCTGGGAGATATTTCTAAACAGACGAATGAATTAATGAATGAATGCCATATCACTTTTCCTTGATCCGGGTCTTAAACATTCTCATTTTCACAGTAGGCGGTAATTTTGTGTTCTGAGTGTCACTTGACAGGCCTTGAACATTCGCATAAACAGCAAAGGAAGCCATATTCCCCTCGTTCCTCTGAAATCACCAGGAGCCGTGTTTAGACAGTTGTTAAATATCTGGAGGCTGTCAGAAGGTTAGATTTGATTTCCTGGTCCTTGTGATTTTATGTTTGGAAGCACTTTAGTGGCCTGGATTCATGATTGTTTTCTTTTTGTATATTTCCTTAGTCGATTATTTATTATTTAAAAATAAATGAATGATGTGTCTGGCCCAAGGCTATTCGCTGGTCCATTGATGGGCTCTCCCCTCCTATCCCTTTTTAGACTGAGAGGATACACAGCAGGTTGCCTTTCAAGCTCCTGTGTAGCCTACTGTAGGGCAGCAGCCCTGGTTGAGTCACCGTTTGGAGTTCATTGTTTTGTGTGGCTTCCTCTGCCAATTATCTCAGGAATCCATCAGTGTGGTACACACACACACACACACACACACACACACACACACACACACACACACACAGATCTCTTCAGATAAGAAAATGGATTTTCTTTGAGCTATTTTTTATCCATGTTAGTTTTATAGTGTTGTAAATATCGAATACTACTGATCCCATACTGTAGAATAAATAAGTCATCTCACTTTGATTTATTCTGGCTGTTACTGATCCTGGAAGAGTCCTGGGACTGACCCTTGGTGAAGTCCTCCATCCTTCTTGCCTAGAGATGGCAGCCCTTGCTCTCTTTCCTGGAACACACTCATCTGGTTTCTTTTATCTCAAAGAACAGTGTAGGTGGGTGGGTATGTGGGTGTTTATATACATTTTTCTTTTAACATTAATTTATTATTTTTAATTTATGTGCATTTGTATTTTTATGCATTACACATGTTCAAGAGCCAACAGAGGCCAGAGAGAGAGAGAGAGAGAGAGAGAGAGAGAGAGAGAGAGAGAGAGTATTGGATTCCCTGGAATTAGAATTCTAGGTTGGGAGCTACTGTGTGTGCTGGGAACTGAACTTTGATCCTCTCCAAGAGCAGTAAGCGTTCAGAAGTGCTGAACCATCTAGGAGGATCAGAGAGTGGTAACTCAGACCTTTAATCACAGCACGGCCCCTTCTCACACATTTTGATCATGCACTATCCTCAGGTTCTTGCTCCCATTCTTCATCTTTAACTTATCAAAAGTTGAATTTGAGGAAGGGAGCTAGTATTAAATACTGTCATATTTTCTCCGAGTTGAAGCATTCCATCCTAGAGAAGGAAGGCCTTCCTTTCTATCTGGGGAGCCCAAGAAAATGAGTAGATCTGGAAGTTCAGAAAGTTACAAAACCCATGCAATTCCTCTTCAGGGTTATGAAAACTAAATCGTTTCAGAGAAGGGAAGACTGTCCTGCACAGTACACAGGGGTCTCTGGGGATACTGCCTTTGTGAGCCAATGCCCATGTCATGGTGGGCTTTTTGCTTACATGGCTGCCTTTGGGTCACCATGTACCTGTAAATGACCCCATAAACTTACTGGTTCACTAAGCTAGATTTGGGTGGAATCGTTTCTGTGGTCTGTTGTTTATGAGGATATGTTTCAAATTTAATAAAAACCAGTAAGAGATATCAGAGGGATCTACTCACAGTCAGTCTAGGAGGATCAGACAGTGATAACTCACACCTTTAATCACAGCACAGGGAATGTCTGGGAGTGGTGACCTACGCCCTTAATCCCAGAAAATCTGAGTTTGAGGCCATTTTAGTTTCCAGGCTCCCAGGCAGGCAGTGGTGGCATACACTGTTAGTTCCAGCACTTGGGAAGCAGAGGCAAGAGAATCTCTGTGAGGTCAAAGCCAGCCTGGTCTTCAAAGCAAGTTCCAGGACAGCCAGGACTGTCACACAGAAAACTCTGTCTCAAACAAACAAAGAAACAAATAAGAAATAAAGACTGGAAGAGATGACTCTGTCCTCTGATATTCTAGACTTTTTTTTTTTTTTTTAACTAAATTAGAAACATATCCCCACAGTTGTTGTGTTTGGCATGAACGCAAGTGTTTTCAAATATAACCCCAGGAAAAGTGACAACACCCATGCAATTTGCATGCACTACACATTACACTAAAGAATTAGTAAAGTATTAGAACTGTCAGTGAATTGATCATAGTGAAATATGTGAAATGATGGCAAAATGTTGCCGAATGAGAAATCCTCTAAAGGGAAAAAAGATGCAAGTAGAAATAAGGAAGTTTAAAGCGCAGAGAAAATGAAACTTACATTTACAACTGGTTCTGAATAAAACATATGAGCAATGGACACATTTCTCTGAAATATTGCAAAGCAAATGGAGATAGCAGAAATCGTGTGAGAAAAGGGGAAGTCAAATATTTATATAACAATACACATTTATACGTATAAATATTTTTCTTTTATCCTTGATGTGGACTTTTGCTATGTTGCACAAGTTATTTTGAGTTTCTTGAGAAAAGAGATCATCTTGCCTCAGCTTCCTCAGTGGCTGGACCACAGTTACGCAATCACACAGCTAAAACTATGTTAAATATGTAAGAAAACACTATAGCCCAGTAGGGTATTTGAGAGACCAGCTAGAGAATCTTAAGTTGTAGGCTAGCCTGAGCTACAGAGTAAAATCTTGTTTCTTTCTTTTGTCTGAGCAGGGTCTCATTATGCAGCCCTGGCTGTCCTAGAACTCCCTATGTAGACCAGGCTGGCCTTCAACTCACAGAGATCTATCTGTCTCTGCCCTCAAGGTGCTGGGATTAAAGGCTTGGCCATGAGGTTTTGTTTTAAAAAATTAAATAAAATCACTTTTCACAATTAAAATGACTGGTATGTTCATTAATTTTCTTTAAAAGTCATCAAGAAGAGGGCTGTGGAGATGGCTCAGTGGTTAAAAGCACTTGTTACTCTTTCAGGGAACCCAGGTTCAGTTCTCAGCACTCACATGAAAGCTCAGAACCGTCTGTAACTCTAGTTGTGGGGGATACAATGCCCTCTTTCTGCCTCTGTGGGCACTAGGCATGCACAAAGTGTACAGACATATGTAGACAAAATACACAAAACAAAGTAAAACAAAATAATAGCAATGAGATTCAAACTCACAAAGCTTTTACTAGAAAAAATCTCTAAAAGGCACATTTTCTGAGAAAACAAACATTATTAACACTAAATTAACAAAGTACAAAGTATGTATAATAGCTTGAATGCAATGGATTCAAGCCACGCCCAGTGTCTCAGACCATTTCCTGTTACCTGCAATATGGACGACTCTCAGATACTTCTCCAGCACTGTGCCTGCTGCTTTCCGCCATGTCTCACCACGGTGATAATGGACTGAACCTCTGAACTGTAAGTGAGCCACCTGAATTAAATGTTTTTCCCTTATAAGAGTTGCTGTGGTCATGGTGTCTTTTCACCAACTAAGATGGTATTAAAAACCATTAAGCAAGGACTCTATAAAACATTATACTGTAATACAACTGTGGATTGATGGTGAAGTCACATGCTAATACCTGAAAGTTAAATAAAGCATTTTTTATGGTATAGATTTTTCTCGTGTACACAGAAAAAATGATAGGATTTCTAACTCTAACATCATGCCAATTCTAGAACCCCCCAAAGTTAACACAACCACCTCCCAGCTCATTCTCATAAATGGAAATGAAAAATTTGTAAATGATTATCTGCATTTACAACCCAACAGAATAGTAGACATGTTCTTGGGCTACTGAAAGTCTACTCCAGGCACACAAAGGCATCTTAATATTGATATACATAACCCAGGAATGCAAAATTATTTTAATATTATGAAGGAGATTACTTACACATGTATAAGCATCTCAAACTATAAGATAAGGTTGTCTTGGTAGATACTGAAAGCATTCAACAGGGAACTGAGGAAATTGCTCAATGGGCAAAATGTTTGCTGTGTAAGCATGAGGACTGGAGTTCAGATCCCCAGAATCCATGTAAAGCTGGGTAGCACTGTGCCTTCTTGTAATCCAGCACTCTGGAGGCAGAAACGGGGGATCTACAGGGTAAGCTGGCTAGCTAGAATAGTTGTAATTGGCGACCTCTGACTTCAGTGGGAGGCTCTGCCTCAATAAAGAAGTACAGAGCAATAGAAAGACACCTGACATCAATTTTGAGTCTCTACATGCACATACACACATGATTGTATGGGAACCTCCCTCATAGGTGTACTGACACAAATGAACGCGTGAACTCACTGAACATACGAACATAGATACCCATAGAAAAAAGCACTATGTAAATTAAATATCAAGTTTCTAAAAACATCATTTAAAACCAGATGTAGTGTTAAAAAATATCTATATTTCTGACAGTCAGGAGGCTAAAGCATAAAGGTTGGGAGCCCAAGGCTTGCTTCTGACAGCAACAGAAAAGTAACTTGTTGTGTGAAGTTTCTGGCCCGGACTTTCTGTCCTACAGTATTAATTGTATGATGATTGACCTGGGGCCCAGGCATATAACTTGCTAGCTCTTTACCCTTAAACTAACTTATGATTCTTATCCTGTTCAGCCATGTGTCTTGGTACCTTTTCTCAGAGCAGCACAGTTGTCCTCTACATCTGTGGCATCTCTAGCATCTTTGTGGCATTTCTGCTCTGATCTTCCTGCTCTCAGCAGTTACTTAGTCTGGTAGCCCCTCCCATACTTCCTATCTGCCTTTGGCCAATCAGTGTTCTTATTAAACTAGTAGGCTGGACAATTATTTACAATGTAACAGCATAATTCCACTATAGTAACTGATACAACATGGCATCTTCATAGAACTGGCATGCATCTGTCCACATGGCTCAGTCCTTTCTAGGTGACTTATAACATGTAACGTGATGTAAATAAACATGTAGATAGCTGTAGACTGTGGGGATATTTTCAAATATAATAAAAACAGAGGAGATATCAGTGGGATCTACCCACAGTCAATCTACAAGGATCAGACAGTGGTAACTCACACCTTTAATTCCAGCACAGGGAATATCCCAGGAGTGGTGACCTATGCCCTTAATCCTATCTGAGTTCGAGGTCATCTTAGTTTACAGAAGGAGTTCCAGGCTCCCAGGCAGGCAGTGGTGGTGCCATGCCTTAACTGAGCAAAGAAAGTAATTAAGGCAGGCATAGAAAGACAGAGCAGGAAGAAGAAGCCAGGAGGAGCGAGGCTGAGGAACCTGGAAGACAGCTGGGTGAGATCTGACTGTGGTGTTTACTCTCTCTGATATCTCTGCTTTTACCAGAAATTTGGCCCTGAGTTTCCTTTATTCATGCAACACTTGGCATCCAACTTTGGGGCATGAATTCCTCCCCTCCCTAACCAAAAAACAGTGCTTGCCAGCCAGAATAACCTGTGACTGGAGGAGTAATTACTGGCTGGCTAGGCTTTCTGTTCTGAGTTAGCCTCCAGCCTTAGGCAGATCAGCCACACATGTTTCTGTTTCAGTCTCATCTGGGTAAGTTTTTCAGACAGTGGCCTCTTTCTCCTGTGAGTTGTTTCTTTTTTTCTTTTTGGACCCCTCTTTGGGCTGCTATCACACTAGAAAGCTGCCCCACTTCACACTCAATTGAATCATCAACAGACAACAAATTGGTGAGTAGATCAATTTTTTTAAAGTGGGAATTTATTTAAGACAATGGAGGGTGGGTGATCTTTCTCTAGATGATGTGATAATAGAATCAGTGAAGGAAAAGATAAATAAGGTAGATGGGACTATCATAATGTCTATCATAATGTTTATTATGAATATTTTTGTTTGATTTCTATTTTATCACTTAAAAAGTGAATTAGTATAAATGCAAAGAAAAAAGGTCTTTAAAAAGCCTGTCGAGAGAGAACACAAAGATGTTCAAATTCAGAGGAAAATGAAGAACCAATTTCAGCAATATCATCTAAAATTAGACAAAAACAGGCAACATTAATATACCCAGGAACCCTTTAAAAAATGAAGAATGATAAAGATGATAGAGAAGCTAGTTGGGTTCCAGTAGAAATGCTAGAATTACAGAGTGTAAAAGAAGCAGTTGTAACATATGAGATGCATTCACCATTTGTAAAACAAATTTTGAACAGTTGGTCATGTTGTAACCTGGTCACCCCTAAAGATTGGCTAGATATGGTTACAGCTGTGTTAGAGGCAGAGCTGCTTATACAATGGAAATCATGAGGGAGGGAGGAGGCTAAAACAATAGAACAAAGAAGCAGGGCCAGAGACATAAAAGTCTCCCAAGACCAATTTCTTAGGGAGGGAGATTATGCTGATATTGAAAGGCAGTCTTTATGTAATGAACATACTCTGGATTTATGTTGCATGGCAGCCTGGGACCAGAATGAAGAAATAAGAAAGAAAACTGAATCATTCACAAAAGTAATACAAAGCCCAAAAGAAACTTTTACAGACTTTTTGCACAGATTAACTGCAGCAGTAAACAGAATGGTACTAGACTCAGAAGCCAGGCAAATAATAATTGAATCACTGGCTCTTGAGAATGCTAATGCACAATGTAGAAAAATACTTAGACCGTTAAAAGCAAGGTCAGCACCCTTGGAGGATTGGATTCGTGAGACAATCTAGAGTCTTATAACAGTGATGATTACTGGGTAGGAGAGCTTATTTCTTGAATTATAATAAAAAGTCAAAATATTAAATATTACAATTGTGGAATGCAAGGTCACATAAAAAGAGATTGTAAACAAGGTGTTCCTAGAAACAGTGCTTTTGTTAGGAATAATCCCAAGAGAATGCCCCTTCCTTCTGGAGTATGCAGAAGGTGTGGAAAAGGAAGATATCGGACTAATGAATGCAGATCAACAAGGGACAGACAAGGTAACCTTCTGCCCTTGGAAAACGCCCCAAGGGGGCTTTCAAAAGCCCCCATATCAAATCCAATCCAGTCTTACCCTGCCATTGTGGAGGAAACACCTTCCCAGAACAATTAAAAAGGTTAAAACCTATTTTAAAAAGACATACTACACAGAATGGTAGAAAATCTACAGAAAAGAAAACAAATTCAAGAAAAATTATAAAGCGAATATTTTGGCAAGCTTCTATCAATGAACAAAGGCCAAAATTAAAAGTACAAATAAATTATGTTATTATTGAAGGCTTATTGGTCACAGGCGTGGATGTATCAATAATTTCACCAGAGTCATGGCATCCAAGTTGGCCCTTTCAGGAGGTAAATGTTCAGTTTTTGGGTATTGGGTCGATATCCCAGGTAAAACATACTGAAAGATGGCTTGAGTGTATAAGACCAGAAGGACAGAGAGGAATATAAAGCCATGTGTGACTGACATTGCTATAAATTTATGGGGATAAAATTTACTACAACAGTGGAACACACAGATTACTATTCCTCCAAACACAGAAATAAATAAACCATAAACTAGCACATGGTTCTGGAAGAAACATTAGAAGGTATTATGAGAAACAGTCACAGACCATTCAGGTTATAGAGAAACAAAGCAAAACAGCTGCTGATCTTTCAAAAACACCCACAGCACTACCTTTAAAATGGCAACAGAGAATCCTATATAGGTTCATCAATGACTTCTAACAAAAGAGAAATTGCAGGCCTTAGAGAAGCTGGTACAGGAGCAGTTAAATGCTCAGCACATAGCAGAATCAACCAGCTCTTGAATTCTCCTGTATTTGTTATTAAAAAGATATCTGGAAAGTGGAGAATGGTAACAGACCTAAGGAGGATAAACAAGGTGATCCAGCCAATGGGCTCTCTACAGTCTGGGATTCCTTTGCCTTCTCTGTTACCGAAAGAATGGCCTATTATGTTATTGATTTAAAAGACTGTTTCTTTACAATACCTTTACAAGAACAAGACATAGAAAAATTTGCCTTTACAGTGCCCACTTATAAAAATTCTCAGCCTGTAAAGAGATACTGGTGGAGGGTACTCCCTCAAGGAATGCTGAATAGCCCTACTTTGTACCAGTATTTTGTACAAAAGCCAGTAGAACAAATAAATAACAAATTCCTACAATCTATAACTTATCATTACATGGATGACATCTTGTTGGCTGATTCAAATATCAATACCTTAGAAAAAATTTTTGAAGAAGTGAAAAATATTTTGCCTGCTTTGGGATTACATATTGCCCAGGAAAAAACACAAAAAGGGGATTCAAATAATTATTTAGGCAACAAAAACAGGCCAACAAAAAATTAGACCCCAAAAGGTACAAATCAGGAAAGATAGATTGAAGACACTTAATGATTTTCAAAGACTACTAGGAGACATTGCCAATTTATAACCCACTATTGGAATTAAAAATGAACTTGATAATTTATTCAAAACCTTAAATGGTGACAAGGACTTAAATAGTCCAAGAGAATTGTCACTGAAGCTGAGAAAGAATTGGCTTTGGTGGAAAAGAAATTATAGGATGCCCATGTGCATTGTGTGGATCCAGACCTTAATGGCATTCTAGTTATCTTGCCCTCTAAGCATTCTCCTACAGGAATTTTAATGCAAAGAGAAAATGTTATATTGGAATGGATATTTCTTCCACATAAACCGAGTGAGAAATTAAAGACATATGTGGAAAAGATTTCTGAACTTATTTATAAAGGAAAATTAAGACTTGTCAATTGACAGGAATGGACCCAGCAGAAATTGTTGTACCTTTAATAATGAAATTGACCAATTATGGGTAGAAAGTGAACCTTGGCAAAGAACCTGCAGTAATTTTTTGGGAGATATTAACAACAAATATCCTCAAAGCAAAAGAATTGAATTTCTAAAGAAAACTAATTAGATTCTTCCTTGTATTGTACGAGATAGACCAATTTCTGGAGCCCCTACATTTTATATCGATGCAAAAAAATCAGGATAGGCAGATTTCAAATCAGAACATATAAGTAAAGAGGTTCAAAGCCCTTATAATTCTGTTCAAAAGTCAGAATTATATGCTATCATGATGGTATTAATGGACTTTACTGAACTTCTTAACATAGTTACTGACTCTCAGCATACAGAATGAGTTGTTATACACATTGAAATGGCTGATTTTATTAATGATAAGTCATAATTAATTATTTAATCAGTTACAAGAAATAATCTGGACTAGAAATCATCCCTTCTATATAACACACATTCAATCCCATATGGGTCTGCCAGGTCCTTTAGCACAAGGTAATGATGAAATTGATAAATTATTAATAGGAAATGTACGAGAGGCCTCAGAATTTCATAAAAAGCATCACGTCAATAGCAAAGGATTAAAAAAAGATTTCTCTATCACTTGGCAACAAGCCAAAGAAATTGTAAAAATGTGTCCCACCTGTTCTTTCTATAACCAAACTTTATTGCCAGCAGGAAGTAATCCTAAAGGTATACATAGAAATGAAATCTGGCAGATGGATGTATTTCATTTTACAGAATTTGGGAAATTAAGATATGTCCATCATACAATATATACATTTTCAGGATTTCAATGGGCAACTGCTTTGAGTTCAGAAAAGGCTGATTCTGTAATCACACATTTGCTAGAAGTTATGGCCATCATGGGAATACCTGTATAAATTAAGACTGACAATGCTTCGGCATATGTCTTTAGTAAAATGAAACAATTTTTTGCTTATTATAATATAAAGCATATTACAGGAATACCATACAGTCCTATAGGGCAAGCAGTAATAGAGAGATCAAATCGAACGCTAAATAAATAAGCAGAAAGGAATAACAAAGACCCCTAGAGATAGACTACGTAATACAGATATATAGGATACAGATATATAGGATATAAGGATAGATTATTTAATCTTCTTTTAAAAGGATTTGCTAGCTTTAAATATTTTACATTGGATTGGATTTTTGTATACTGTATACAAATTGTGTATATTGAGATTAATTGTTGCTGTACACATATCTCTATGCTTGTTCAAGGTAGTATACTTATTTAGTTCATCTAACAATGTAATACAAGTTGCTAGTCCATGAAAGTTTTTATTACCAACTAATTAGAATATAAAGTAATGCAAGTTAGTAGTTAGACATTACATTCAAACATAGTCATATTAGATACATTTCCAAGATCAGACAAATATATTTTAGATGAACAGGTCTTCTTCAGACACTTCAGAGATCCATAGAATATGGCATTTAAAATATTTTAAGAACTTAGACTTTTCTGGACAGTGAGACAGGTCTGCTCCTGGCAGCCCCAGTCTACTTCAAGAGAAAAATGGGCATCGAAGAAACTCCATATGGAGTCTAATTTCTTTGTGGCAACAGTTAGCCACTGGACAAGAACCTGTTCTTTCTTACTGCTTGACAGTATGCTGTTTAAACTGGACATGTAGGTTTCCCTAGGAAAGTGACCTCTGAACTTTGACAGAACAAGCTGAGATGGTCCTTCAGGTTCCTGCTTTGCAGAGAAAACTTCAGGACACAAGGAGAAGCGACTGATGAACTATACCAGAATGGGCAGAGTAGATTTCCTGCTTCACTGAAATGAAAAGAGACTCTGGGCCTGCAGGCTGAAGATGGATGCTCCAACTTTATAAAGGAACTTTGGGTGACTGTCCAGGCAGATAGGTGTCATCTCTGTCATTTCTAGATTTTGGAAGTTGCTTGCACTTCCTGTTTACTTGGTAAATATTATTTCCTTCTGTGGTCTTTGAGGTAGTTGAAGATGAAATAGTTATAGTTTTCTAGTGACAGTTTTAGAAAAGAAACTTTGAAGTTAAAGTGTGTAAGTTTAAGGAGACATCAAAATAATAGTTTTTAGTTAATAATACAAGTTAGAAAGAAAGTGAATTATGTATAATCCTTTGGACTCATCAAAATAGGATAATTAATGAAATATTTTCTTTGAATTGTCAATTGTTAATGAACTTGGAATTACTCATTTATTGTTTTTTATATATTGTATATAATTATTGTCTATTGTATATAGTTTTTCTTATGTTACCTATAGCCTTCTTTTTTAAAATTTGACACAAAAGGGGATATGTGGGGATATTTTCAAACATAATAAAAACAGAGGAGATATCAGAGGGATCTACCCACAGTCTAGGAGAATCAGACAGTGGTAACTCATACCTTTAATCCCAGCACAGGGAGTATCCTGGGTGTGGTGATCTACGCCCTTAATTCTGAGTTCCAGGTCATCTTAGTTTACAGAAGGAGTTCCAGGCTCCCAGGCAGGCAGTGGTGGTGCCATGCCTTAACTGAGCAGAGAAAGTATCTAAGGCAGGCATAGAAAGACAGAGCAGGCAGAAGAAGCCAGGAGGAGCGAGGCTGAGGAAGCTGGAAGACAGCTGGGTGAGATCTGACTGTGGTGTTTACTCTCTGATATCTCCGCCTTTCCCAGAGATCTGGCCCTGAGTTTCCTTTATTCATGCAACAGTAGGCTGTGTTATTTAGGAAATAATGATAAGGATAAATGAGTACATGCACACTTACAGATGAGCTTTAAAAACATTTTGAATATAGTTAAGCACACAGATATGAACAAAATGGTAGCTAGAAAGAAGTCTGGCTATAAATTAAAGGAACAGGGGTCGAGGGGTGTAGTCCGTGTCCCGTCCTTTCCCTGTGTCACCCCAGCTCCCAAGCAAACACACATGGAGATTTTTTTCTGTCTTATAAATGCCTGGCCTTAGCTTGACTTGTTTCTATCCAACTTTTCTTAAATTATCCCATCTACTTTTTGCCTCTGGGCTTTTATCTTTTTCTATTTGTGAGTGTCTTTCTTTATGTCTTTCTCGGTGGCTTGCTGTGTGGCGGGGTGGCTAGTCCCTGGAATCCTCCTTTTCTTGTTTGTTGATCTTTCCTTTCAGATTTCTCCTATTTGTTCTCCCCGCCCTCCTGTCTCCTGCTTTGTCATTGGCCGTTCAGTTCTGTATTAGACCAATCAGGTGTTGTAGGCAGGCACAGTAACACAGCTTCACAGAGTTAAACAGATGCAACATAAGAGAATGTAACACATCTTTGCATCATTAAACAAATGCTCCACAGCGTAAGCAAGTGTAACACATCTTAAAATAATATCCCACAACAGAGGGGCACTTTTCAAATCACTCCTACATCCTTAATCTATCTGGAAGTGTGGTGGGAATTTGTGCATCAAATCAAGGTTGCCTGAAGATCAGAGGACAGAGCCAGCCACAGAGTTAGCCATAGAGGTCAGGCAGTGGTGGCACGTGCATTCAATCCTAGTACTCAGGAGGCAGAGGCAGAAAACCGTCTGGATCTCTATGAGTTCAAAGCCCATCAGAGCCAGGCAGTAGTGGCACACAGCAGCACTAGGGATCACACATCTTTCATCGAAGCACTTGGGAACACAGACCTTTAATTCAGCACTGGAAAGGTTGAAGCAGAAGGGATATGGCTGGGCAGGGAAAGCAATATAAGGCTTTCCTTTTCTGGCCTGTGCTTCCCTTTGCTTCCCCCTTTCAGTCTGAGGTTCGTGGAGACAGGATCTTGCCCTTTTGGCTGAGGAGTTGGCTAGGTGAGAAGTGGCTGTGGCTTGTTCCTCTGTCTCTCTGGTCTTTCAGCTTTCCCTCATTTTCTAGCTCCAGGTTTTATTATAAGATCAATTAGGATTCATGCAACATGGGAGTGTTTTCTTTTAAGCCATAGATTAGAGGCCCAGTTTCATTTCTCCGTCTAGTGATAACAAATAATCGCCCCAAAGGCTTATCAGGACCGCCTCCCCCTTCAGCTATTTTGAAATGTTCTTCCTATACTCTGACAGAAACTTCTGTTCCTTGAAGCTTCTATCTGCAGGTTGACTCTATATGAATGCACAGGCTTCTTCCCAGCCTGTAATGATGGATGATCAGTTAAGTTGGTTTTTAACCGTCCCCTCCGAGCCATATATAAACGGCTGGTTGCCAGCCAGTGGCCCGTTGGGAAGTGGCAGAGCCTGAGATGAAGGGTCTAGTGAAAGGGACTTAGATCACTGAATTGTGCCCTTGAGGGGATGTTAGGATCCTGTTACTCTCCTCTCAGCAACGAAGCATTGGGCAAGCTTCTCTATACTGTGCTCACGCTCAACATACGGAGGCTAAAAACTATACAATGAAAACTCTGAAACCCTGGGTCAAATTAAACTCTTCCCATATGTTTGATGGCCTAGGTTGTTTGTCACAGTGACCAGCTGGCTGATAGGGTCACCTTTGAGAGAGTCCTTGAGTGTTGCTGAAGTTAGCTCGGTGTGGGAGAACTCTGTGTCTTCCTGCTACCATGTTCCCTTTGATTTCCTTTTGTGGGTTTCTGAAATGCTGAAGGCTTGCCCACTGGAGAGCCAGGGCCTTCAGTTTATGTTAGCTCCCATCTTTGTTACATTGTAGACAGACTAGAACCACACGTGTGACAAGCAGACAGGAAGAAAGCCGGTCTGGAGAGCAGCGCCTCTCAATGGCCATAACCCGGTTCTACTCAGACACAAGAAGGCGACTGGAGAAAGATACCCTCAGATCTCCATGGATTTTCCTGGGCCCCCATCTTAGGGTCCAGTTTATCACAAATGGCACACTGGCACCACCTGCTGGCGGATCCGGCTAACACTCATCCCCTCCGCCTCCCTCCTTTCAAAAGTCACGCTTTTTGCGGTTAAGAGAACATTTCTGTCCCTTCCTACCCGGTCTTCAGAGTCACCCTCAACACCAGCAGTCATATTTTCTTTCTGCTCCTCGATCTCCACCCAGGCTTTGAAATGTCTTAGTTTCCATGTGTGGCCATCAGGATTTCACTCTCATTCCCTTCCAACAAAGACCCTCTCGATCTCTTTTGTTTTCATTTCTAAAATTTAATTAGTTCAATTTATTTTTCATTTTATGTGAATGTTTTTGTCTGGTGTATGTCTGTGGGCCAAATGTGTGCAGTGCCACAGATGACCGAAAGGGGGCAGCAGATCCCTTGGGACTGGAGTTAGAGCCGGTAGATGCTTCAACAGTGTTTCAACATGCCGTCAACCACCCACCCAGACACCTCTCTTCCACCTAGTTAGGTAAGGCTTTGTCTTAGTTAGGGTTTCTATTGAGGTAAAGAGACTCCATGACCATGACAACTCTTATAAAGAAAAACATTTAATTGGGGCTGGCTTACAGTTTCAGAGATTTAGTCCATTATCAATACAACAGGAAGCAAGGCCCCATGCAGGCAGACATGGTGCCGGAGAAGGAGCTTAGAGTTCTCCATCTTGTCCCCCAGGCTGTGTACCACTCTCAATATAGCCTGAGCACATGAGACCTCAAATCCTTCCCCCATGGTGACACACTTCCTCCAACAAGGCCACACCTCCTAATAGTGCTGCTCCCTATGGTCAAGTATTCAAAGACATGAGTCTGGGGACATTCCTATTAAAACCACCATAGTTTTAATAGATAAAAATGGTCTATCCTTGGTACAGCATGAAATTTCAGAATATGTACAATATGGATTGTCTAACTGGAGTCAAGTAATACAAGTTCTGCTTCCAATGTTTATCATATTTTATAGTAATAACTTAAAATACACTTTAGGCCGTGTGATGGTTAATATTGTTAGTATAGCAAGACCTTGAATTATCTAGTAGACAAATTTCTGGGCCTGTCTGTGAAGGAGTTTCTAAATTCTTTTAATTCATGTGGGAAGACCCACACTAAATGTGGGTTGAGGTCCCAGACTGGATAAAAAGGAGACGGTGAGCCGTACATCAGGACTGACCTCTCTGCTGCCTGCCTGCAGTCCAAATGTGACCTGTGGCCTCACACTCCTTCTGCCGTGCCTTTCCCACCATGATGGAATATATCCTCAAACTGTGGGACAAAACATACCCTTCCTTCCCTGTTGTTTTTTTTGTGGGCATTGGTCATAGCAACAAGAAAAGTAACTAATTTTAAGAGCACTGTGTTGGTTATTATCCGTAGTCGCTGTGTCGTGAAGTGGACTTATTCTTACTACAGTATAAACAAAGTTATTTCACTAGGCGCTCCACCACTGCTCTGCTTCCCTCTTCAACACAAGGCCAATCTTATTTTTATATGTTTAGAGTGTGTGTCTGTGTGTGTATGTATGTGTATATATGTGTGTACGTGTGTGTTTGTGTGTTTCATGTATGTGAGTGTGTGTATGTATATAAGTGTGTGTGTATATGTGTGTGTTTGTGTATATATGTGTGTATGTGTGCATGTGTGTATCTGTGTGTGTATGTGTGTGCATGTGTATGTATGTGTGTGTGGTATAAGTGTATGTGTGCATGTGTGTGTGTGGTGTATATGTGAGTGTGTGTGTATGTGTGCGTGTGTGTGTTCATGTGTGTGTGCATGTGTGTGCTTGCATACCATGGTATACATGTGGAGGTCAGAGGACAACTTTCCAGACTTAGTTCTGTCCTTCCTCCGTGTGCATCTTGGGTACTGAACTCAGGTTGCCGGGCTTGGCGGCAGGCACCTTTGTCCACTGAGTCATTTCTCCTGTTCTACCCTGCCAGTTTTGTACAATGACTAAAACGTCATTTAATCATGAACAAAGGGACCAAGTTCTGGGTAAAGCATTCTGAAAAATTTTTTAATGTCATTGGAGGAAAGTTCCTGGAGATCCAAAGAGTGAATAACAATTACCAGTTAAGTCTGGTTTTGTAGAGGACTAGTGTGTGTGTGCATGCTCATGAACATGTACTTGTGCATATGTATGCATATGTGTGCATGAGCATGTATGAGCTTATGTGTATGTATGTGTCCTCATTTATTTATCAGTGAACACAATGAAGACTCCTTCACATGGCTTCTGATTAGAACACTCCTAAGCCTTCTGTCACATCTTTAGGAATATTTGTCACTACAGCCACTGTTATAGTGCCCACTTTTGTTCTGGGACTTTCTTAGTCTTCAGAGGATGCTGTTACAGTCACCTGAATGACCTGGAAAAATTCTTTGAGGAAAGTATACAGCATATGATTTCGCAGGATATTTGATTGCACTGTGAAACCCCAAGACTGTGTTAATAAAGTTCACCTTGAATCGGGCACAGAGCAAACAGTAGTTGACAGGAATTAGCCATAGAAAAGCCAGGAATATGGACGGAAAAGATGCACAGGAAGGAGTAGGGAGGGGCTTAGAGATTCCAAGGTCTCTTTGACCTGGGAGGTGTGGAGAGAAGGCCAGCTGGTTGCCCCTCTGCTGCTCCTTTGATCTATCAGGGCTTCAGCCAAATATTTGACTCACAAGTCTTTATTGGTAAAAAACAACTTAGGTAAAAACAACGTATGAGGAAACTGGTTGAACGGCAGAGCGGGGTGAGTTCCTGTGATGAGTACTCCGGAGAAGTCTGAAGCCATGCACAGCAGTGTGGCGTTGCTGGTGTGAAGGCTCCAGAGGCACCCAGCTCTAGTTGACCACAGAGGTTACAAACTGCAGGATGGGGCTTTGCTTGGTGCTCCCCCGTTCCCACAGCACGGTTCTCAGTTCCCCAGGTTTCCCTGGGTCACCTCCTTAGTCAAGCCACCTGCCCTAAAGCAGTCTCAAACAGAGATGGGGGAGGAGCGGGAAGAGGGTTGAGGTACAGGGGGAAGCGGTTTGTAACCCTGGCCATGGCAGAGGGAGCATGGAACCTGGAAGGGCTATCAGGCCTAAACTTCTGCCTGTCCGTTGGTTAATGCTATGTAGTTCAGTTGAGTCAGCAAAGTTTGAATCCTCAAGACGGCTAATTCTGGAAATCTAGAATTGTCGTTGTCTGAGTTTCAAGGGCCAGTTTTGGGATTATGCACGCATACACCCAAATATTGTTAGGGTCACTTTGCAGGTCTCTTCTGTCATCTCTTCATTGTTCTAGAGTAGGGTGCAAGGTGGAGTTCCTGACCTTCACAGAAAGCATTCACTGTGCTTTTCTTCCCTCTGTCTCTCCCCTCTTAAACTTTCTCTTCCTGTACAGATATTTAACTTATATCTGATAGTGTGTTTTCCATCTGCCTTAGTTAGTTAGATTCTTGTGGAGAGGCACCATGACCAAACCAACTTTCAAAAGAAAAATCTTTAACTGGGGCTTTCTTACAGTTTCAGAGGGTTAGTCCATAATTATCATGGTGGGGAGCATGGCGGCAGGCAGGTGTGGTGCTTGGAGCAGTAACTGAGCACTTACACCCTGATCCACAGGCAGGAGACTGAGAGAGGGGTGGAAGGGTGGGCTTTTGAAACCTCAAATCCCACCTCTAGTGACACACTTACTCTAACAAGGCCACACCTCCCAATCCTTCCAAAAACAGTCCACTAACTTTGGATCAAGCATTCACATATGTGAGTCTCTGGGGATCACAGTTGAGTGGGTTCAAAGCACCACACTGTCTTCCTACTGATATTTCTTTTCTTTTTTTAGTTGTTTTATCAAGATTGGGAAGGTTTCTCTGTGTAGCCCTGGCTGTCCTGGAACTTGCTCTGTAGGCCTCAAACTCGTAGAATGGCCTGCCTTTGTCTCCTGAGTGCTGGGAATAAAGGCATACACCACCACTGCCCAGCCCAACTAATTTTTCTTAATAGGGAAGTGCACCTAATCTTTAAGCTGTTCTGAGATATACCCCAAAGCTACAGCCTAGAAGGGCAAAGGTGAATCTTACACCTATGCTGGTCAAGAGGCCACGCCTCTAGGTCAAGGTGATGTACTTGAATTTCACTACCCAATATCTTCACCATGAAAAGAGAATCTAGTCAATTCATAGAAATTATAATTGTTGATACTTAAATATTTGCTTTCACCAGCTTGTGTATGTGTGTGTGTCTGTGTGCGTGTATGCATGTGTGTGCGCATGTATATATGTGCACGTGTGTGTCCCACATTCTGTTTCTTGTGTCCTCTTTTTCAAGGTTTCTACTAGTTTTGACTCAGCTATATTTTTGACTTTGATGAAGAACTTTATTTAGATCATAGTTACTATGAGGCTAGAGCTAGGATATGTTTCTTCATCCTGTTTTATATTTTCTAATTTATAATTCTTATTCGTTTTTTTCCCCATTACACCTACTCCATTGTGGTGTCGGGACTCCACTGCGTATCTCTGGCTGGCCTGGAACTTGATATGTAGATCAGGCTGACTTCAAACTCACAGGGATCTACCTGCTTCTGCCTCCCAAATACTGAGATTTAAAAGTGTGCGACACCACATCTGACCACTCTTGGGTTTTTTGTTTGTTTGTTTGGTATTTGAGACAGAATCTTGCTGTGAAGCACAGGCTGGGCTTCAGCTCTTGGGCTCCAAGGGATCCTGGGGTCTCAGCCTCCCGAATGGTTGCTCTGCTGGCTTGCTGCTTTGTTGTTTACAAACTTTTGCTGCTGCCCTTTCACCGGTGGCTCGGAAGTTCTGTACTTGTTTAGTTTTCTAAGAGCGATGCATGCACTCTTGCCTACAGATGTGTTCCTACCAACATCTAGGGCTGCGGGGACCTCACAGCAGGCTTCCACCTAGAAAGGGTCGTGACAGCTTCTCCCAGACCTTCAGCTAAAAGCCTTGGTTTCCCTGAGCCCTCTCAGCGCCCACTTCTGTCCTTTTCAAGCCACTTGAAGCTCTTGCGCAAATTTTGAGCTGTGCCTTTTTCTTTCTTCCCATCGTACTTATCTGTCACCTGCTGGGAGATTTTCCCCAGTTTCTTTTCAACCTCAGAGCCCATGTGTCCCAGTTTGTTACATTTTAAGGTAAATCCAATCATTCAGTCATAAGAGGAGACTTACTTATTAACTAATAAACTTCATATACCCAGTCGACCATATTAACTATGTGTCTTGAACATTCAAAATAGATCCCTCTTCTCTATCCAGAGTCAGAATCCTTGAGGTCAGACAATCAGACTGTCTCTGCCAGCCATCCTGTGTTCATGAATCATTTTAATAAACTCTTCTCAGGGCATCTAGGATTAAGGCAGTTCCCCTGGACCTCTTTTGATGGTGGCATCCTTTAAGAAATGTCTTACATTCTGGTTGATTAGTCTAGGGGAAGATTACAAGCAAAGAGGTGCTATCGTAGACAAAAACAGCTCTGAAGGCAAGGGTAGAATTCTACCACATGGTGGCAGTGTTGATCATTTTTACAGTTCCTTAGTGGCTGGAAATGTTGTCAATCATTTGCTGGAACTGCCCAGAAAACCAGCAGGCATTTCCTGGCTCACCCATGCCTGTGGTCTGTCTTCAAGTCAATCCCACACTATATATTTTCCTACTTTGGTCTTGGATCAAAGACTGGTAGGTCCAAAATTCCTGAGGCTGTAGCCAGATGTGATGATGGCAGTTCCAACTTCCTTTACCACTTGGGGTAAGACGCTGTGACCTGATACCTAAAATCTGTCAAAAATTCCATTCTCTGGGTCACCTCCTTCCCTTTGTAGTCTCTCTTGTCACAGAGGATCCCTGGAACCTTGGTACTTGCTGCAAAAACAAATTTTCAGGAAGAGTTTACCTGACAGTTGAATAGTGCACTTGGGGGGGCAGGCAGCAGAGTGGAAGGCAGCGGGGTGGGCAGGCAGCAGGGTGGGCAGGTGATGGGGTGAGCAGGCGATGGGGTAGGATGTAGCGAGTATTAGGACCTTTGACACAGAGAAAGCAGATGGGTCCAGGCTGCTAAATAGGCATATCCCCAGCACAAAACTATAAAGGTCTTGAGTGAGAGTAGCCACAGGATTTGGGGAGACATTCAGGTCCTCAGAAAAGAGGAATGACTTTTTAAAATTGATGCAGGACCTTAGGAGGCAGAGGCACATGGATCTCTGAGAGTTCGAAGTCAGCCTGTTCTACAAAGGGAGTTTGGGGACAGCCAGCCTGTTACACAGAGAAACCTTATCTCAGAAAACAAAAACAAAACAAAAATATTGATATGGGATGATAGTGAGCTAATGAGTTCCCATGTACAGGTGTAGCTCAGTGGAAGAGTATGTGCTTAGCATATGTGATGTCCTGGGTTTCACTCCCAGCACTAACAGAGCTCACATGTTTTGGTGGTGTCCAGCTTTGGTGAACATGTGACTAGAGCTGGGGATGATCCACCATGGAGTGCCTCATGCAAGCCTCTCAGGACACCAGGGAACAGAACGCATGAGGATGAGGAATTCAGGGCCCCAGAATGGCATCACTCTGTTACTCTCCCTGAAGTTGGTTCTGATTTCCATTTCCTGCTACTTCCTGCTGTTTATGGTCAGCTCTCTTGTCTTGTGTGTATCTGTGTGTGGCTGGACTAGCCCTGTAGAGTATAGACAGCTTATACACACCCACAGTGTTGTACAGTGAGACCCTGGGCCTTCTACTGTTGTGTAGGGACCATCAGGCCTCTGCTGCCATAGAGCACATTTATATCGTGTGACCACAGACCTTCATGTCAGTGAGAAACCAGAAGTCACCCAGAATGCTGACTTCAGGTTCTCTCCTTCCCTTGACTCTTTTCCATGCTCTGTCACAGACTTTGCTTCGGTATTGCTTTGCATCCCTATGATCTGAACATGTATTATGATCTCACTTAGTGTAGGGTCTTTGTCTGGTGGGTGTTCCTCAGCTTTGGGCACTGTATATAGGAGGTCCCCAGAGAAATCCTATGAGTGTCTATTGAAAGAAGTGTGGGATGGGGAGAACGGGATGAATAAAATAGAGGACATGCAGGAAAGAGGAGGTAGGAACTTTAGAGATTCTTAGGAGGCCACTGACTTGGCAGTGAAATGATTTGGTGATTCCATCCTAGGTCTTAATAACGGGTCACAAAGAATTTACTACCAACCAACATAGTTTATTATTTATTTAGTTTTTATGGTGCTAGAATTCAGAGCTCCTTATGTGTGAGACAAGTATTCTGCTACTGAGCTACATCCTTAGCCCAGGATTGTTTCTTATATTATGTAAACATCATAGGAGGCCATTCTTTTGGATTGGCACAGTAAATAAGTTAAAATACCCAAAAGCGAAGTATGACTCAGTCTATAAAATGATCACATTTTGCAAGCACAAAGACATGTGTTTGGTTCCTAGAATCCACATAAAGATGCTAACCATGATGGTGTGTGTTGTGGGCGCTTGTAATGTCAGGGCTGGGGAGATAGAGATAAGAGAATTCCTTGGGCTTGCTGGCCAGCCAGTCTAACCTAATTCATAAGCCCCAGGCCAATGAAAGATCCTGTCTCAAAGGAGATGAACGACACTCTTGAAGGTGACAGAAGTTATTCTCTGTGCCTCCACATGCAGACTTGTACATACATGTATCACTCACACCTGACCATGCGCATGTGCACACCCACATCCCTACACACAAATAGCATGCCAAACTTCACATCACAAGAATGAAACTAGGCTGCTTATCTGATCTTCAGAGGAAGGGGAAGCAGACAACCACATGTCCCGCCCCAGGCTATTGTTAATGGTCTAGTTGTCAAGTTCCATCCACGTTCTTTTTTGCACAGGAAGCTGAAGGAGCTTGGGGTGAACCACCATCATTTACCCATTGTTCTCTCTTCCTGTCCCTACTTAACAACAACAAAAAAGTGATTTTGACACGACAATCCACGTTTTGAACTCAGTTTCTCCAATGTTTCTCTGTCTACCCAACCTGCTTTCTCTGTCTTGCCCACTGGAAAACCTGGTGTATGTTATGGAAGGAAAGACCAAGAACTGAAAAATAAGGCTGATTGAGATCTTTAAATTGTTGTGATTTTGTTCTTTAATACCTAAGTGCATTGGAATTCTTTGCCTCTCTTTATGATATGGAGTGGAGCCATGAAAGCAAAGGTAAAGGAATGATAGATGAACACACCCTTGGAAACTGCCCATTGAGCCCTGGAGGCCTAGAGTTACCAAGGACTCTGCCAGGCTCCCTGCCTCGGGAACTTGTTGCTGCCAGGCAGCATGAGAGCAAGTGCATCTAGCTTCTGGACTTGAAGGTTGAGGAATAGCCCTGCTAGAAGCCCCGGTGCTGAGGAGCAAGACAAGCTCCAGGTTCCTGTCCTGCAGTCTGCAGCCTGCATCCCAAGACTTCCAGTCCTGGATTCTGCTGACTTCTAAGCCAGACTCCACTTGGGGAAAGTGTGGCCAATACTGTCCAGATGACCCATGTCCTCAGGACTGAAAGCTCCAGAAAGCAAATTTGTGGACACAGGGCTGTAAGGCTCACCCTTCTTCTAGTTCCAGAGGGATGGCCTTGGCTTTAGGCTGTCTTCTGGAGGAAGGGCCCCATGTGACCTCTTAGCTGGGCAGTAGAAAGTGAAGTTTCGTCCCATCTGGCTGATTCCACTTCATGTTCATATCCAGTCCAAAGAGGAAACAGGAACTATGTGGTGTTTCTTTATTTAGAAATAGAGTCAGCGGTTGGATTGTAGCTCAGTGTTACAGTGTACAGTAAATATACAGAAGACCTTGGATTTAATGGTTAGCGCACACACACACACACACACACACACACGGGGGGGGGGGGAGAGAGAGAGAGAGAGAGAGAGAGAGAGAGAGAGAGAGAGAGAGAGAGAGAGAGAGAGAGAGAGAGATCATACTTTTATCACTCTCAAAATGCATTTCTTAGAAAGCAAAGATGACATGACAGAGGGTGCACTATTCACAGGTTCCATGGCAACCAATCACAGAGAAGCTGACTGTACTGTCTCATTCATTTGTTCAATAAATATCTACGGAATATGCCATATGTGCCAGGAAGATGCTAGGGGCTGGAGACACAGTCCCTAACACAGGGATTGGCATTTCTTTTCCTTAGACTTCCCACTTCAAGAGGAGAGAGAATCATACCGGAAGCTCTCACACACGTGCTGTAGAGAGCAGGGAAGCCAGAGGCTGGGTGCGGGTGTACGTGTTGGGTCCATATAGGGGACAGAAAAGATCCGCAGACAAAGGGAGTTTGAGGAGGTCTGGAGGAGGTGGGGGGAAGTTGTCTATGTGGATTTATAGGACCAAGTGGTCCTGGCAGGACAAATAGTATGTGGAAAGGTGGAGGCAGAGTGTGCCTGCTGCTCGGAGGACAAGAGCCCAGTGTAGCTGCAGCCCGAGAAAACTGGGGTAGAGAAAACTCATCCCTGAGGATGAGCGGGATCAGGTAGGCCCTCACCCTACCTCTGAGTCTTTCTTTTCCTCTTTCCTTTCTTCTGCTTTTCCTTTTGGAGACAAGGTCTTGCTAGGTTGTCCAGCTGGCAAGAGATCCCCCTGCTTCAGATTCTCAAGTAGTCGAAACCATAAGCATAAACCTCCATACCTGGTCAACATGGTATTTTTCATACTCGCCTGTCCACGTTTGTCTTCTGGGGATGTGATAACACGCAGAGTCTGTGAAGGCGTCTAGCACTCTTCATGTCTCAGACTAGATGATCGTGATGTTGTGAGTTAGGGTAACGGGGAGGAATGAAGTTGGAGGAGGCGCTGGCTTGTTCTAAGTTCAGACAGAACTCATTGACTTTTGTTTCCACTTTCTATCCTTCTTCCCCACCCTCCCTTGCTGGGGATGGAATCCAGGGCCGTACACATGCTGGGCAGTAGCTCTACCACTACTGGACATAGCTCCAGCCTTTAGCCTTTCTTTTAAAGAAACTGCATTGGCTGATTAGGCCACACAGGGAAGAAACACATGCCGTTAGAAGACCATTGAATGATAAAGCAGTTGAGTATGGTTCATATGGGGGGGGTAGATAGTGGAGGGGTAAGGGGTATTATTCTGAAGGTGATCTCTGGAAGACTTGCTGATAAGTAGCTACTAGCATGTATGAGAGAGGGGGCTAGGATGACAAAGTACAAGCCACTTGAACAATGGGAAAATTTATTCTTCTCTGATCTGGAAGGCCACTGTCCAAGAAAGAGTCTTCAGGATGTGCTATATTCAAGAAGTTGATTAGGGGCTGGAGGTGTACTCAGTTGATAGAGCATTTGCCAAATATGCTCAAAGCCCTGGGTTTGGTTCCCAACACCCCACAAAGTATGGTGACATATACCTGTGATGTTCAAGAAGTGCAGGTAGGGAGGGGGGATTAGAAGTTCAAGGTCATTCAAGTCTGAGGCTGGCCCCACACCAAAACCCAAACCTAGCATTTGAATATGGGCTGAAATTGGAGGAAAGGTTCTGGGTTCAGGTTCCAACTTGAAGGTCAGAGGGGGAGAGCTAACTCTGTCTCCAGGGGCCCGGGAGGGGAAAGTGGACTGCTGAGATCTGATACTCTAATACTTGGAGGGCAAGGAGAGAAAGAGCAGCCAGTGCAGGAATGAGAAGTAGAAATTGGTACAAAGGAGGAGTCCACACGTTAGACACACGTAGTTCTGTGTCAGCTAGTCATGGCTCAGTAAGAAAGTTAAGGCTATTTGAGACTTCTTCCAATCTTGCAAATCACCAGGAAGATCTTTTGTGCTGAGGGTGAGGCCCTCAGTCCCAGTATAGAGCATCCAAGGTGGACGCATCTCTGTCCAGAGCTGGTCCTGGTTATGGGCTAGTGCAATTCCATTCTCTCTGTAGGCTTGATGCTTCCATAAGGCAGGACCAACTTCCTCACAGCATGGCAGCTGGGAAACAATAAAAGTGGTACTTGGGGCCATAGAGGCTTCAGGACCTAGCCAAAGACTGTCAAAGCATCCCTTCTGCCAGTTCCCATGGAGTAAAGCTAGGAGATCAACCCAAACTTAAGGGGAGGAAACCTGGATCTCCATTTTTTTTTTTTAAAGAGGGTTAGATATGTGGGGGATAGAACTCATGCTAAGCATAATTCTGTCTCTGAACCACACCCTCCAACTCGGCCTTCTCATCTTGATGGAGCAGGCAAATCCCAAGGACACACTAGGAGAGAAAGCGGGGCATCTCTCAGGCCACTTGACTGGGTCTAATCTTTTTCTTATAATTTTATATGTCCAGTTAAAAGGGGGATTTAGGTCATTGGGTCACACTCCTAAAACCTGTACTACACAAAATTGGAAAATCTAAAAGAAATGGATGTAGTTGGGGGTGCTGGGGACTACCTTCCTCTTCTGTTAGTCAACCACGTGATCTTTTGTTGGTCTCCTTTATTAGTCTGTACTGCTTCCTTATTTATTCCAGCACTATATAGCTTTTTGATCTACTGTGTTTTGTTTTCGGCCCTGGCCAAGTTTGGATTTGTTCTGTTTCTTAAGGCAGAAGGTCTTGCAATGCTCTCCAGGCTCCCCCTAAACTCACAGTCTCCAGTGAGTGATTTCTGCCTCAGCTTCCTGAGTAGCTGGGACCCCAGGGTTGCTCCACTGTGCCCAGCTTACCTAACTTTTATTTTAGCTGCCGGCGTTTGGCTGAGGGCGGGCAGGGCATGTGCATGCACTAACTTTTGACCTGCCATCTGGCCTTCCTCCTCAGTAGCTTCTCCAACAGTATCCCCTCTCCAACTGTAAGCCAACAGGAAGGAGTCTTTGCCAGTCCAAAGAACTCAACAAACCAGTTTTTAAAAATCTTCCTCCCCCAGTGTTTATTTTTATTATGTGTTCACTTCTTAGTTGGTTCTTTGAGAAAATCAACACGGTAGACAAACCTTTATCCAAACTAACTAAAAGCTAGAACAAGAATTCTCAAATTAACAAAATCAGAAACAAAAAGAGAAACCTAACATAACAACGGACACTAAGAAAATCCAGAGAATCATTAGGTCACACTCCAAAAACCTGTACTACACAAAATTGGAAAATCTAAAAGAAATGGATGTTTTTTTGATAGATACCACTTCTTAAGTACTTGGCAGAGACATTTCTTTCTATTCTTGATTCTTCAATAACAAAACCTCATCCCCGTGACAAAGCTGATCGTGCAGTGTCAATCAGGCCAAGCATGCTGTGGACATAGATTTTATTCTTCACCGTGGCTCCCCACCACCTCAAATCAGCGAAGGTTGCCAGGGTTAGAAGCGATACTTGCCAGGACAGGGGTCAGCAGCAGGGTAACAGGAATACTGTCGCTGGACTCTGGCCTTCATAGCACCTTCCCGGCTCGATGGCCCCTAGGCTTGTTCATCAGTTAGTTAGTCCTCCAAGGATCAGTTATGTGTGAGTGGTGTGGTGGTACAGGCTGGCACCGCTGGGAGAAGGGTTCGTTCTCAGGAGGTCACCAAGGAAGAAAGGTTTGACTTCAGTCTCTGGAATGCTGAACCGACTGAAACATACACACCATCTGTGTTCTTCGCTCATGACCCATTAGTTGCTTTCCCAATCCTCTCCTTCCTATCTCAGAGCTCTGCCCGAGTCCCAGGTCCGGAGCCAGGGCAGCTAACTTACATACTTGCAGCTGCTGTCGCGAGGGGGCCGAGGGGTGGGAGCGAGTTGTCTGGTTGCAAAAAGCGATCGCAGAAGCCCGGGAACCTGAAGCCTAGAGCTCGAGCTAGCCTGGAATACAGGAACCCGCCACCTCCCACTCCCTACCTCCCCACCCCCATATTGCGCGCACCCCTCTCCAGGCGGGGAGAAGAGGTGGGGCCCCCGGCAGGCTCAAGGAAGCTGCTTCAGTGAAACCGGGGAGTAGTGGGTGGTGGCCGCGGGGGCGGAGCCGGGGCGGGGCGGTGGAGACTCTTAGGGGCGTCCAGGCTTCTGCACTCGCGTGGGGCGTCGGGCGAGATGGCGGCGCGCAGCCTGGGCAGCGGTGTGGGGCGACTGCTGCGTGGCCTGCACGGGCGCTCCGGACAATCGGGGTGGTTGCAGAGCGTGTCCCGATCGACCGCCACCCGGCTCCTAGGCAGCGTTCCCCAGGCAGCGCAGCCAGGCTCATACTCTGCTTTGAGTGCTCAGGCGGCCCAGGAGCCAGCCGCCTTCTGGGGCCCGCTGGCCCGTGACACACTAGTTTGGGACACCCCCTACCACACTGTCTGGGACTGCGATTTTAGGACGGGCAAGATCGGCTGGTTCTTGGGAGGCCAGTTGAATGTGTCTGGTGAGTGGGTTGCTGGGGACCAACTTAGTCCCGCTAAGACTCGGGAGGCCCCTGTTAGTAGCAGCTGTCCCCAGGCCGTGGCCCCTTTCCCCAGTATGCTTTACTAGCCACTCTCTAATCCTTGTGCCACGTCACCCTGAGCTGCATCCCACCCGGTCCAGAGGCTGCAGCCCGCGGAGCACCAGCTACGCGCCCAAACCTGCAGCTTGGCTCAAAAGGGAAGCTTGAGGATAGCCGGATTGAGGTCAGAGTGGCCTACCCTAGCGTAAATTCTGGGGGCACTTTCCTCAGACTTTAATCTCGGGGGTTCCCCAGAGAGGTGACCACATAGCTTACGACCCCAGATAGGCCTAGTGGAGAGGACGCATGCTCCAAGAGCCCAGACTTTTCTGCTCAGGGGCTCTCAGGTCAGAAGGGTAAACGCAGTGTGCAGGTTGTTACCATCAGCAAGGTGCTAGCATTAGCGGCTCCCCTGGGGACAAGCCCTGCAGTGTAAACAGAACCCTGGTGGGTGCAGGAAGGGAAAGCGCCAACCGCTGGAGGGAACTGGTTATCTCTTAGGCGCGTGTGGGCAGGAAGTTCTGGGTCTCAAAACTGCACCCCAAAGACAAACATCAACACTGTCAAAAGCACGTAATTCCAGCACTCTGGAGGCTGAGTCTGAAGGAGCTGAGCTGAGCTCAAGGGCATCTTGGGCCATGGAGCCTCCTCCTCATTCTCAGTAGCCGTTTTCTGATGAGCCTGAATTTCGTGCTGTTAAGGTTGGAGGCAGGGGACACACTGCCCTCAGAGGCACTGAGAAGTCTAAGGGCTGAAGAAGAGGCTGGACTGACAAGCTGAGCCGCTGATGCACAGCAGGGGTTCAGGGACTTCTGCCTCCCAGTGGGTTGGGTGGGTCACAGATGCATCAGAAACGAATTGAAGGTTCTCCTGGCAAGGTGACGCTTCCTTCAAGGACCAAAGTTAGAGATGGAATCTGGTGTCTGCGATATTCACTTGGATTAACTTCGGTGCATTTCAACCTCCCCATTTGTAGTTTAAGGAAGTAATACCTGTTAAGCTGGCTGTGCCAGCATAGTGCTGGGAGATACCGAACCTTGTCTAGGCTTAGTGGTAATCAATAAGCTGTATCAATTCTGATTTACTATATTCAGAAATTATAGGTGGTATCTGTTTTCTTTTCTCAAACACAATACCTTAAGGAAACTTTGGACCAGTCACTTTCCCCCATATTGTATATTATTTGGCAAGTTTAATCTAAATGAGTCTCTTACTAGATAAGTGTTGCCTTTAGAATTGAGTCAGCAAAATCTTGAACTTGGGGGAAGAAATTCTTGGGTCTGTAGAATTGATGGAATGTGCCTTTGAAGTGAGTAAAGTAGTTTGCTGAATGAAGTGTGTGGCTTCTTAGGAAACCTCTCCTTGTTTAGGAGGCCAAGGCCACTGGGACACCCAGGCTTGCAGCTGATAAGGAATGATATGGACCTTATGGTGAGGCCTGGGTGTGGTCTTCAAGGAATTCTTTGGCCTCTGGTCTTCCACCTTTAGAGCTGTGTGAGCCCAAGGCTGAACTTCAGCAAGCCCGATCTGCAGGAAAGCAGCTTCTCCACATGTCTGGCTGTCTTTGTCCTTTAGCAGTGTTCGCAAACCCCAGAGGACATAGTGTGAAAGGGAAACAGGCTGCCCTGGGAGCCACCTTGAAAGTTGTGAAGTTGCTGAACTGTTTGAGCCTTGTCTGTATGTGATATCTGTGTGACAGATAATGCCAGCTTGTTTCAAAAAGTATGAGTGACACTATTGTCCTTTCAGGCTCCTGCACTTGGACTAAAGCGTGATCCTGGACCAGCAGTTTCTTGAGGAGCTTTTAGAAATGCAAATTCTGGGGCCCATTTTAGACCATAGATTTAGAAACACCCCACCCCCCCCTCCATGGCTGGGCATCTTCCAGCTGTAGGTGCTTTGTGCAGCATGGGCCTTTTGAGCTACACTGAAATCATGTGCTGTCCTCCCCGTGTTTCCTTATGTGTGAACTAAAGATAGTGTGTCCTGGAATACTGTTGTAGTTAGCATTGTTACTTCAATTTAGCTGTGTTGCAGGACCCAAGACCATTTTATTACCCTCTGTGGTCCTAGGTCAGGACTCTGGACAGGGCCCACCCGGTCAACTCTTTCCCTTCCCTGGTGTCTCAAGCTGGACTCCTCTGTCTGATTCTCACGTCCTAGTTTGGGGCCTGAGTTGGTGCTATGCTTAGAATACAGTTTATCACCTAATCTCCCCAGTAAAAATCCTTTTGTCAGATACTATGAGGAATAACTAGGATTAGGGGAGATTGTCAGGGAAGAGATGTAATTCAGATTGTGGTGTTTTATAAGAGGGAGCGGCTGGAAGAGATAACCCATATATCATGCATCAGCTTAGAACTCCCTTGGCAAATAACTAAATAAATAAACCACCAGAAACAGGCCTTTGAGCTCTGATAAAAAGAATTGTTTTCCTTTATAAAGGTAGTCATCCTCTGTTATTTCATCACAGTTCCAGAGAATAAACTCATACAGTTGTGATAAGTGATATTTTAGGCTGAGCTCAATCAAAACTGGTCTCCCAAGCCACACAAGGCTTTCACAGTATAATGGCTGGTTCATGGAAAGTTCTGGGTCCAAAGGGGCTAGAAAATCATGTAGAAATCAAGGCTTCTTCGGAGCAGCCTGTTTGAGGTGGGAAGGTACTGTTTATACTTGTTCCCTATGAGATGTGGGTCTCAGCACACCCAGCTGGGGCTCTTGTAAGTATTTGGTGAGATGAAGCTTCCAAATCTCCTGGCACTGTCTTTCACACATTGCAGCTCTAATCACTCACTGTTATTTGTTATTCATTAATGACACATTTGGTGGGAGCAGTGACCTTGAGTTTGTCCTTCAGAAATGCTGCTGAGTGCGGTGCTCATCTGTAGTGGACCCCATATGTTTGAGTGGAAAGAGGAGGTTGGAGGATGTACAGGTGCGTGAATGGCTCTCAGTGAACCAAATACTGTGTCCACCACAACCTGTGACAGTGAGCTGGGATGATGGAAGCCCGTTGGCTTGGGGGGGGGGGGAGGGTAACAGTCTCCAGACCCTTCCTTGCCTTGCCTCTTTTGCCTTATGAAAAATACTTCACAGTAGGGTTTTTGGAAAGCCATATTGTAGAAAGGATTCTTTCTGGTCTTGATCGTTTGGCTCTGTTCTCTGTAGGACTCCACATCTTTTTGCTCTGTGTATATACACTCAGGATGTCAGGAAGCTGCTAATCACACACCAGGGGGTCATGGGGTATATGTTGCTTCTATCACACATATCTTTGTCCTATTTTCTAAATCCCAGGCCTTGAATTTGATTTATTTTAATGTATGCATTCTTACACTAGCAAGCTTATATACATGATCTTTTTAGAAACCAGGTCTCATATGTAGATCAAGCTGGAATTCACAAAGATCCTCATGCCTCTGCTGCCCAAGCATATCACCACCATGCCAGGCTTAAATGAACTATTTTAAACTAACCCATTGAATCCTGAGATTTCTTGGGTGTTTCTCTCCTCCTCCTCCTCTTCCTCTTCTTCCTCCTCCTCCTTCTATGCTGGGAATGGAACACAGAGTCTTGGATAGCCTAGGCTGGTGCTCTGCCACCGAGTGCTACCCCAAGCTCTCTTGATGCTTTTGAAATACTGCACACATAGAAGTCATGTTTCTGACGCTCTTTCCTCCATGGCAGTGACTCAGAGATCAGATAATGCTGAGAAGATGCGATGGGAGACCGAGCTCGTCTAAGCTTTTGAAAGGAACTCCAAATGGAAATGTAGCTCCAATTTCATGAGGTGGAGCTTCTGGAAGAATCTGAATTCTTCTCACTTGTCATAAGCATGACTTGCTTTAAATAGCAGTTGCTTCTGGAAAGTTGGCAAATATAACTTTCGAATGAAAGCCCTCAAAATGTGCCAGGGAAGTTTGCTATTTAAAGAAAGCCATTGTGAATCCTCAGTGTGTTTACTAAATCCAAGTTTCTTTTCATGATGATTGAAGCTTTGTGATCTGGATTCATTTAAATTTCAGCTATGTGTGAGGGGGATATAATGAAACAACCAATCAGAGCTTTTGGATTAGGGGTGTGACTTAGTACTTGGGCACTTACTTAGCATGTGGGAAACACTGCATTCCATTCCTAGCCCTGTAGGGGTAGGGTGGGACTTTGAAAATTTCTACATTATTGTGAGTCATCTTTCTAAAGGAGGTAACAACACTTTTGTAATTTTTTGTGTTGTTAATAAAACTAAAATTTTCTGATTCACTGATGAGCATTAACTGCCTATAGACGGTGTTAGGCTGGGCTGGGATGTGTGCCACAGTGACTGACATGGAGCCCCTGGCTGAGCAGGCATTCTGCTCTCAAGGGCCACATCCAAATCTTAATGATGCAAATATGGAATGGTTGGTGTCCTGTTGTATAGATGGAGACACAAAGGCCCAACTTCAGAAATAGAGGAAATGCCTATTGTCATGGCTACACATCCATGGTTGGAAGGTGGAATTACAACGATGTAGTTCAACACTCTCAGTTGTACAGTACTTAGGCTCATACACTATATCAAACATTGAAAACTGGCTTTTGTAGACAGAGAAGGACTGGGAAAAGCACAATAGAGATCAGAAAACTGATTGGCTCCTTCAGCCAAGCCACTTTCCTTGAAAAGCAGGGACAGGGAGATAGGACAATATGAAAACATTTGACAGCTCGCCTAGGCTCTGTAGGCTTTCCTTTCCTGTATAAACATAAAGGTGGGGGACTTCACCCCAGAAACACTGTAAGCTTGGTTCCATCTTTTATGCCTCCCATCTTGATTTCTCCAGTGGTCTGAGAAGTGGTCCTGTTTGAGCTTGGCAATGTAAACTTTAGCATAAACAACTCTTCTGTTTTTGATTTTTCGTCTGTTTTGTGCTAGAGTTTAGACCAAAATGGTGATCTCTGGTAATTTTCATTGACTACAATAAACAAGTAAATCCGTATTAGGGTGATGTGCTCAAGGTTTCCACAGGGCTGGGGAAGAGCTGTGGCTCGCAGCCAGTTCCCATGAGAAAGGAGCCTTAAAGTCCTTGTGACCTAGATGATGGAGGAAGGGGCATCATGCCCCAGAATGGGGGACTCCTGGGCAGAGTAAGGGAGTGTTACATGGTGTGAGCCATTGAGAAGTGGGGACAGGGGCTCCCTGTGCTGAGGACTTGGAAGGTTCATGTGGGAGGCGGTGGGGCTTGAGCTCTGCCTTCAGTTGCCCTGGGCCCTGGCCCAGTTCTTTCTGTAAACGCTTGAAGCTGGAATTTTCTTGTCTCACTGCCCAGTTCTTTGGGTTGTTACTTTTTTTTTTTTTTTTTTTTCAAATGTAGAGATTTGGTAAATCCTCCATGTCTTCCTTCATGCCTCCAGCTCCTCCCTCCCTTTCCCTTGAGGTCTCTTTTCTCTCACCTCTTTCCTTATTCTCTCTCTCTCCTCTCCCTTCGCTTTCCTGCCCCCTCTCTTTCCCCTCTCCCATCTTTTCTCTCTCTCCTTTCCTCTGTACCTCCCCTCTCTTCTTCTCTTCCCTGTACCTGAGGTAGCAGAAGGAATCATAAGCATGTGCTAAAAGTCATCATGAACAATGGCCTTTAGAGCCATGGTTCTGTCGGGCCCCATACTGTGGTGGGTCTAAGGAATGGGATTAGTCTATTGGCATGCTCCTTGGGAACACTGTGATAGCCTGAGACCCAATCTTATGACACACTTGGGGGCAACTAATTCTTAGGCTCACCCAGAGTCAGGGGTTGCTATACCACCTTGTGGATTAAAAAGATAAGATTTGATGTAAATGACAAGGACACTGTCCATAGTGGGTGGCTGACCAGGGGTCAGATTTAGGGATTTTTCAGGCAGCTCCAGGCTACCAGCCAGTAAGTCATGGCCAGGGCTAGCAAGGACCTTTTTTCACCCCTCACCTCTCCCTCCAACCAGGAAGAGAAACCAACAGAATCCCCATGGAATCTGTAAGCACATACATAAAGAGTGTATGTGTAAACACACAGGAACTGGTGTGCTTCACAGGGCCTAGGCCCCTCCCTATGTGCTAACAAGTTCTTTGGCAGAGTTTTATACTACTCAAGGGTGAGAAGTGTGGGGTTCATGGACAGGGACATGTGCAGTGAGATCTTAATCTTAAACACAGGTTAAGATCTGTAGTGTGTACAGGAGGGGGTGGCAGTGTCAGGCAGGGAAAACCAGTGCAAAGGTGTGATAGGAAAGAAGCTCTTTGGACTCAGCTTGTCAGTCAGGGAGAGGAATGTCTTTGGGGACCTTGGTAGGCAGTGATCTAGCATCTTCTATTGTGGGGAGCCTCTGGAGGAACACTGGACTTGGGGATCTATTCTGAGCTGTCTAGATTTGTGCCATGTGTCAGCCCTAGAAAGAGATACACGGGACCTTGGAGCTATATTTTGATGCTCTCCACCTGTGCTAGGCCTTCATCCCATCTCAGCTGCCTTCCTCCTTGGCATAAAACAGGCATGATACCTTGCTGGGCTTTGCAATGCTTGAAGGTCTTGGTTCAGAGTCAGCCATTCTCGGGAAAGGATGCCCTCCCTGTGCCTTGACTGTTGTGAGAGCAGGCGATGTTCTGTGGGAGTCTGAGCCTTCCTGCAGCTTCAAAGTTTGGATTTGGGCAGGTCCACTAGGACACCAAGACCTCTGTTAGGTTGCTTCTTGTTGCATCTGCCCAGCCCATTCTTCAGGGTGACAAAAGTGGGTTAGAGCAGAGGTTCCTGGGGAGAATATGGATGCGCCTCTCTTATGGCTTCTAGACACAGTTAGGTGGGTGAAGGTCTTCCAGGTGCCTTAGGCAGCTCAGACTTCCTGTTCTTAACCAGTCCTGCCCTGATTCTCCTTCAGGACTTTCTGTAGTGCTTATTCTCAGGTAACCCTTTCCAACTTGTCACAACCAGTTCAGAGTCACCTCCATGGTAGCTGAGGACATGGTCCTGTACCAAGGGGTGACCTTTTTGCTGGCTGCTTAGAAGCCACAAAACCATGATTTTTAGAATGAAAACTCTTGATGTTTGAGCATCTGTGTACACACAGAGGGACACACAGAGGCACACACAGAGGCACACACAGAGGCACACACAGAGGCACACACAGAGGCACACACACACACACACACACACACACACACACACACACACACACACACACACACTGGCATAGTAGTGCCACACTGGTAAGCTGGACTTGACCTGGAGAATATTCAGTTGATATCTGTGAATTTTCTTCCCCAAGCCTTGCTTTTCACCCACAGTAGGAACCACGTTTCCTCATTGGCCTCCACTTCATTGTTCTCCACAGCTCTAGGTTTCATATGCCTGCGGAATCACACCCCTTCATATCTCCTATCCCGTTTGCCACATGTTAGGCTCAGCTTTCTTCAGTCTGCTGCATGGAGCAGTTTTTGGCTGCCAATTGGAACCTTTACAGGGAGACAGTGGAGGGCAGTGTGAGCAACCCTGGAGCTAGCCTGAGTCAAATTTGGATCTGTTACTGTGTGACCTTGGGCAGGCTACTTAGTCTCTGTATATTTTCACATCAGTGAGGAGAAATGCAGTCCTCAAAAGTGCTGTCTACACCCAGGCTATGACTGTTACTGTTGCTATCCCAACTTACTGTTAGCTTCTGTGAATAAGTTTGTCTTGTCTGGGTAACTTTAGCCCAGTGTCCTGTTGGAAAAAGTTATGTGACACTTGCCACAGACCACCTCAGAAGATTGGAGGCCACTGGTGGGAACATGGTTGGACAGAAAGGGACGACTTGTGAACCAGCCTGGGTTAAGCTGGCCTTTTAAAAACAAATAATCATTGAACAGGATGTCAGTGAAACTGAGCCCACTAATCCTTTGGTTTTCTGTAAATCAGGCCCCTGACCTTGTGTGTGTGTGTGTTTCCAGCAAGTCATGTGAGTTGAGCTTGAGTAACAGAGGAGGAGGGGAACAGAGCTTTCTTGAAAGGCATGTCCAGCTTAGTACCTATTATGAGGGTCTTAAGTGGTGATGCCACCTGCAGCCAGTGTGGTGATCATTGGAATGATGTGACTGCCTGAGAGTCTATGTGGAAGGTCACCTTAGAGCAGATCAAGTTTGTACAGCGATTGTGTCCATTTTCTGCAGTTTTGGCAATCACGTTTTCTTTGGGAAAATATCCTGTCCTGCTCTGTAGGAATAGCAAACCACAGCAGATCAAATCCTATTCTGCCCTCTTCTAAAACACCCAGAATAACTCTGTTAACTTTTCTTTGCACAGTAAACTGCCTGGATCAGCATGTGCAGAAGTCCCCCGAGACCGTAGCTTTGATTTGGGAGAGAGATGAACCTGGGACTGAAGTGAGGATCACTTACAGGTATTGTGTGTCACTTGGGACTGTCAGAACCTAACAGGGTGTTTGGCCCTTTCTATAACTTGGTTTTGAGGAAGGTGCATGGCCCCTGCTTCTACCGATAACACAAAGGGTTCCCATTCTGGAAAATCTCTGGCTCTGTGTTGCTTGGTCATGATACCTAATGTCCGAAGAGTGCTGTAGCGATGTTGGGGACTGGGGAAGCACTGGACCAATTCTGCTGCTTTGTCTGGCTCAGGAGATGAAATTGTCTAAGCCTCAGGAGATGTTTCAGCTTTGAGGATGTTCTGTTATCCCAGGAAAAGGAGACATGGACAAGACAGGCTGTGGCAAGTATCAGAACACATAGAACATCTATCCAACAGTGGGCTGAAGTTACTCAGACAGACAAGGTAAACTCATCCATGGGAGATATGAGCTACCAGAGCCTGGATGTGCACAGCATCCTTGGAGCATCACGTCACTAATGTGAAATGCACCGAAATTGAGGTCTGTTCAAGGTCATGTAGTAGCAGATCTTGATTTGACTTAGTTTAGCTCCAGGATCCCTCCCACCATCCTGCCATCCATTGCTATCTTGTAATAGTCTAAACAGGAAGCAGAGAACTACTTTATCTTCAGTGCCAGCTACGGGCCTTTCTTTATATACCTTATGATGGGGGTGGTGGTTTGGGTGATAACACAAGTTTCTAAAATGCTTTTTAAAGAAGGCTGATACTGTTCCTTGATTTCATAAGTGGAAATAATTCACTGTTTTGCCGCTGAGTACCGAGAACGCAATGAAGTGCCAAGGCTTTAGAAGTGGAGAATATTTGGGAAGTTTGGCCATGGATTGATGGTGATTTAGATGGGTCTGTGGCTATCCAAAGCTGCTGCTTCTGGGTTGTCTTGCTCATAGACATTGTGGCATATCAGGCAGGACATTGCCTCTTCATTGGTGTCTCATTAGCTGAAGACAGGTGTAACTCAATTGAAAACATTCTTGCCTAGCAGATATGAGACCTCAGGCTCTATCCCTAGCTCTGAAAATATCCTTTTGGCTAAAGACACAATATATCTTCACAGTTATGTCTCTGGCCCACCATATGTTCTGTGTCTTTTTCTCATCAGGTCTTCTGACTATTATTATTTTCTTTCAAGTAGCTCCAGCCTTTCCATATTTAATGTCATCTAGAAAGTTCTTGTTTCATATCAGTTACTACTGGTTAGAGTATGTTGCAATAACACCCCCCCCCCAAAGATGGCAGAATATTCAAAATAACAGTGAGGGAAGGTCTCTCTGGGGTTAAGCTGATGAACAAGAATACCATGTCCTAGAGGCAGGGAGATGGTATGGTAGTTGGGACCTGGGAATGAGGGGGCATAGAAAGAGTGTTCATAGAAACAGTTTTGGTTAGGGTTCTTGAGCATAGCACTGACTTGTCAATGCTCAGATAACTTGGGGGCAACTGGACACTCATTTACCACTTGCTTCTGGAGTTCTAGTTTTATTTCAGGCCAAATTCAATTCTGGTATACAATGCTCTCAGGCTGCCTTTCATGGAAAGCAAAGTGACTTAAAAAGTAGACATTTTGGTTATTTTTAAATTATGTGCATATGTGTGCATGAGAGCACAGGTCTTCACAGAATCCAAAAGAATTCATCGGATCCCCTGGAGCCAGAGACAGAGGTGGCTGTGGGCCACCTGATGTGGATTCAGAAACTAGGATCTTCTGCAAGAACAGTATCTGCTCTTAACCACTAAGCCAATTCTCCAGCCCTGAGGTGACAGTTTTAATTTTCTGTAGCCCCTTGTGGTGTTAATGGCCCATCCATCCCTTCATCTACCCACCCCTAAAACTCTCAGGCATATTGCAGCCTTCATAGCTAGAGGGCAGGGACATACTTTGACATCCTCTCCCTTGCTAGGCTGAGCCCAGGGCCTGTGTTGGTTTCTTTTCTCTGGTACCTAGCTTCAGCCTCCATGTGACCCACAGACCAACAACATCTTATTGCCAGGAGCCTGCAATCTACTAGACTGGATGAGGAGATTCCTAGATGGCTCCTGTACTGTGGATCTTGGGGAGTCCTGCTTGTGTAAATTGGTTAGTTCAGATGCTTCTTAAGGATTTTGGGCCAACCTCCATTTGTATGTCTACATACATCCTTCTAAAAAGGGGCTGAGGCAGTTGCTTGGGCACTGTCATTCATTAAAAGATGACCACATGGCAGACCAGAGGCACTAACAGCTGGGGTCCTGCCCTGTTGCTGCCTGAAGGACTGGTGTTTTTTTTACCTTCACATCCCAGGGATGCTTAGAACTGTTGATGGGCAGGCCACTAGGAATGCCCTGTGGCCGGATGCAGCAGTATTTGGCAGACTATGAGCTGCTGAAATTTGTGGTTGAAAGTTAAAGGTAAACCACATGGAATGCTCAGGATTGTAGCCAGCTCATTAAAGTCAAGAGAGACTTGAGGTTGATAGGATTTGAGCAGCTCCCAGCCAGCCAGACGAATTTCTGAGTACAAGTCAAGTGTTTACTAAGCTGCCCCTTTACAAACATGCAGAATTTGTTCAAGGTGCTTTGGTGGGTTTCTGATGGCTTAGAACTAGATGGCTGTGTCTACTGTTAGGGCAAAGTGTTACACACACTCTGGAACTGCAGCAAGTGTGTGAAGGCCTCTAGTTAGCCCTTTCCCTGACCATTTCAGGTGTTTGCCTTGCTGCTGGTTGTCATGCAGTAGACAGACACGCATACCACATTCCCTCTGAAATCATGTGATTTCCTTCCAGATGCTTTGTAGAGTGGCACTCAAGGTGCCTCAGCACAGTCACAAGCCCAGTAGACTCAAAGGTCAAGCTCCAGACTCTTAGACTCACTGTTTTTTTGGTTGTTATTATTTGGTGTTCTTCTGCTAGGGATCAAATTCAGGTTATTGGTTTTGCTGGAAAATGTCCTGCCACTAAGCTACACCATACCCTGACCGTTTAAAGAAACTTGGAGTGGCTAGGGCTGGTGTTAAACACCTGTAATCCGAACATATGGGATAGGAGCTGGAAGACAAGTCCAGCCCGTGTTACCTGGAAAGCCTCTGTCTCAACACACACACACACACACACACACACACACACACACACACACACACACACACACACACACACACACACACAGGCACGCACATGCGCACCCCAAAATAGTACACAAAGAAAACACAAGGGTTGTAGATGCAGCTAAGCATTGGAGCAGTGGGCCCTGAATTTAATATCTGGTACTACAAAGAAAAAAAGAGAACTCTGAGAAGTGGTAGTTGTTACAGGCAATGGTTATGGTGATATGTTTTTCTGGTTTCAGGAAGCTGACAGGTGGCTTAGACAGCTGCATATAAACAGGACCTGAAAGCCTCAGGTGACCTGTAGAGAGAATCTCTCTGACTAGCATCAGTGGCCTTTGCTATGTTTTTACTTCTGGTCCTTATTGGCTCAAAATATCCTCCTGGATTATGGTTTGGCAAAGCTGTGTGGTCTCCCAAAGCACCACTTCCCTCTGTAAAGTGGGGTGGTCAGTGCAGTGTAAATGACTTTTAGGGTTGGCTCTAGGAGACTGAGCTGAGCATAAGCATTGAACTGCAAAAGTATCAGTGACAGCTAGTGAGGGTTATGACCAACAGCTGACCAGTGAGGATCATTCAAAACACCATGGCAGAATTGCTCTAAAGACTGATTTGATTATATGAGAATAATAGTACGAATTTTTATTGTTTTCAACATTTTGTCATGAAAAACTTGAGACAGTGCAGCTACCTACTTACAGTCTAGATTTTACAGTTGTTTTGTGGTATGGTGTCGTTAGCCCCCAGTTTGTGTATCCATCCTATTTTCTGGTGCATTTCAAAGTGAGTTGTGGATACCAGTACTGTATTAGCTACCTTTTTCATCAACAACACCAAATATCTAACAAGAAGCAAATGAGGGGAGGAGGGGTACTCTTGCCTCAGTAAGTAAGGACATACAGTCTGTCATGCTGGTGAAGGATTAGCAGGGGCTGTTCTGTGGTGGCTGGAACCTGAGACAGTCACATTGTATGTAAGTCAGGAGACAGAGTTCAGGAAGGAAGCAGGGCCAGACTATAACCCTTAGGACCTGTTCCCAATGACCCGCTTACTCCAATAAGGTTCCACCTTCTAATGTTTGTAAACAGTACCAGTTGCTGGGAAACAAGGTTTCAAACACATGAGTCTCTGGGGGGTGTCAAGTGTTTTTCTCCCAAGCCCTCCAACATGCATGTGACTGATCAGAGAATAGGTAGTATGCACTTATTTTTCTTTTTGATATGAAATTTACCGACAATGAACCCATTTGCTAGATTTTGACCAATGGAAATGTTGTGTGGTCCAAAGTAGCAGTCCAAAATGCTGTGCATTTTAAGTTACTGGCTTTGCTTCTTGTGGATTATTGGTTTTTCTATCTAGCTTCCTAAATACTGTTGAGCAATTTTTTTTTCCTGACATAGTTTTTGATACAGCCCTACAGATAAAGAGACAGACCCAGAGAGATGTTTGTTTATGGGCAAATACCTGGTGTGGGTGGGGAGCCACAGCTTGACCCTGCATCAGCAAGTTCAGTGCCATGAACCCACATCTAGTGCTAAGGGCCATGTCAGCAGATGTGTCTGAGCTTGATGCATCCTGGGATGAAGCCAGTAAGAATGAGCCATGTCAGCATCTGGTCTGGAATTTAGCTTGTCAGGGATGGACGCTCATATGTTACCTTCCTCAGGTGCCCAGAGCCTCTCACCACTGAGTCTAATGAGTTGTTTCAACAAGTGTATTTCTGAAGAAATCTAGTTGGTGAACTAGCAACTCCTTTATCTAGTAATGAGGGGTTCAGCCCTGGGAACTCACAAGAGTCACCACAGTATGCCATGTGTGGAAGCAAATATACACATGCACACAATTCCACTCACATACCTTTTAAATCAACCTCCACAGCATGGGTACAGATCTGCTTTATGCTTATGTGGGCTGTGTCACCATCCTTGAGAAGACACACCCTGAATGACTTATTAGCCTTTGCCTGTGGATAGACACACCTGTGCCCTGAAGGAGCATGTATTCTGCACCCTGGCCTATAATAACCCATTTCACGTGGTCTTTTGTATGTGGCCATGAACTCAGAGCTTTAAGTAGTGAGACAGATGGAGACAATCCCCTGGCACATTCTGCCAGAGGGCACTTGAAGTTGAGGTCAGCTTGGATGTCCTGTGCTCGGCTCCCAGCTGTGTGACCACAGGGAGACAATAGGCTGAGCCCCCTTACACTGTGGACAGTGGTTGAAGGGAGCCACCAGGCAGGGCATGGATAATCTGGTTCTTCCTGAGGCAGGTGGCCAGATGGCACCTGAGCAGTACCCCTTCTCATCCCTGGACAACCTTGAACACCTCAGGTGGGCATTGTAGAGACTCAAGGTACATGTGGAGAGGACCCAGTGCTTTTGTGGTAGGATTGATGAGGCTTTGGGACTCTGCTTGCCTGGCTGGTAGGGCTCTCCCTGCTGTGCTTGAGGGTTTCAACCCAGATTTCTAGGATGGGGAGAACATAAGTTAGGGAATTGACTGAGGATCTGTAGTCCACATGACCACAGGAAAGAGTCACGAGGTCTGGACAACGCAGAGGTCTGACTAGGAATGAGAGCCCAGATGACAAACCCAAAGGTCAGTTTTTCTTTTTAGTATACAAAATAATGGATTTCATCATATCATTTTCAAATATGTGTATCACTATGCTATGCTCATATTCATTGGCCCATACCTCCCTCCCCTGTGTCTTCATTCCATGTTATTAGTCCCCTTCTTTCCTTCTCTTTCATCTTACTGGCCCCCTTCTTCCGTAGCCTCCCCTCTGCTTTCATGGACAGCCTTGTAGCATTGGGGCCCATCCTTCAGTTCTGGCATAATCTGTGAGAGGAGGGTTGGATGACACCAGTACTCTTTAATGCTAGCTGTGGGATGGGGTGGGAGCATAACTAGCATTTGTAAAATAGTGTACGGAGCAGGGCCCAATGCTCTTTGAGAAAGGATAGCACCATAGGCCCGTGCCATGCTTTTCATGGTGCTGATGTTTGTGGTTCTATACTTGGCCTTTGTAATGGGTGTGACACACTCCTAGGAGGCAGCAGGGTCCACAGTTACAGTGGGGCCATTAGGATGCTGCCTGCCTGACCCCAAGGCTTCAGTGAGCATCTAGGGGAGGGTGTCCTCCTGGGCATGCTGGGCTGAGCATTGGGCATTACTGTAGAGAGCCAGAGGAAAGTGCTCAGTGGGGTCTGGTTGTGGGGGCCTCCCCTTATCCAGGTGACAGGGATGGCATATAGCGCATACTGGTCAGGGTGGAGATGGGGGGAGCCTTTAGTTGGAGCAACCTCCCTAAGAACCTATTTCTGTCTTGACCCAGAGTGTCTTGCAATGTGATCAGATAAACTCTTTGGGTTGAAATGATTGGGAACAGGAAGTCACTTTTTGGACACCAGTTGGGGAGGTTCTGGGGAGGCTTGGGTTGAGAGACGGAGGAAGACAAACTTTGGAGGGGTCTATACAGGTTCTCTTGTTCCAGGGTCTTCAGTGGGACTGCTCCATGCTCTCCCTTCTCCCAAGCTGTGTGACCAAAGACATATCACCCCTCTGATTCAGCTTTCTCACCTGCAAAATGGAATCATGCTTTTCTCTGATGGAGTTGAATGCTGTGATATATGCCACATGTGATAGTTTATTTATTTATTTGTGTGTATGTCTGTGTGTATGTGTGTGTGTTTGTGTAAGTGTATGTATTTACACCACGTGTGTGCAAGTCCCTGGAAATCATGAGGGCACTGGATTTCCTGGAAATGGAGTTACAGTTAGTTGTGAGCTGCCATGTGGGTTCTGGAAATGGAACCCTGTTTCTCCACAAGAGCACTGTGCCATCCTAATCTCTAAGGCAGCTCTCCAGGCTTCAATACACCAATTTTAAACCTTTCTTAAGATCTTGGCTTCTTACATTGAAGTTAGAAGATGTTCTTACAAATGACTACTGCTGTATTTCTTTGTCATTCTTTTGGGAACACTAAGGGTTTTAGTCTATGCTTTAGACAGAAGGATCTTTGGACTATGAAGAAGGTTTATTTATGTCTCAGGAAACCTCTTTGACGGAGCCTTTTTGAATTTTCTCTGGGGCAAGCCTGACCAAGGTTCAGTTTGAAGAGCACACAGAAGCAAACACCTCCCTTGCAGCTGGGTCTCCACTTGTGATCTCCCCACGGCTATGCAAGGGCAAGTGGGGGTGGCCAGCTTGCAGGAGATGGAAAAGCTTCCACTGAGAGAGAGAAGGACACAGTTTCCAAGGGGGAGGGGATGGCCTCTGACCCTGCTTTCGGAGACTGTGGTGGAGAGCTTCCCTGTTCCTGTTTTGTGGTTTTTCTTCCTTTTTCTGCAGCCTCTATAGACCATAGCTTATGAATTAGCTGGACTGGCAGTTTTTTGCTGTATGCAGCTGTGGCTTCCTGTGGTCCTGCCAGGAGGGTCCCCCTCAGGACAGCAGACTAGTGGTTTGGACAAACCTAGAAATGTGAAAAATGTTCCCTTTTCCACACTGCATCCTCTGTCCCTCTCCAGGGACATTTTTTCCACCCCCACTTCTTGTCTTCTACTTATGTGGGAGACACAGCATGTCATGCCTTATGGTGCAGCCTTTGGAAGGTGAGGGTTCTGCCACCCAGCCCTCTGTCCTCCTGAAGTCTCTTATCATCTCCTTTGTGTACAATCTTTAGCTTTGTTGCTTTTCTTTTGTTGGTTGTATCCTGTGGTCTCTGCCCACACCGTGGATGACCTCAGTGATTACTATTCAAGGTGACAGCTAGGACTCCCAGAGAGCTGCTGGAGCTGGGAGTTTCATACAGCTGGAAAAACCATTATTATTAGGTTTGGCCTCTGCAACGCATAGAAAAATAATCTTCTGGTGTCCTGTTGCCTTTCACAGGGCAGCTCTGAAGCCCAGGGACATCCTCCCTGTGCTGCTTAGTATTAGCTGTCAACTTGATGGGATCCAGAAACAAGTCCAAAGGCCCAGCAAACAGAGCTTTGGGCTTGTTTCTAAGGTAGCTTGTAAATTAGGTTAATCAAAGTGGGAAGACCCACTCCCAACTAGAGGAGACACATTCCATAGGCTGGGGTCCAGACTGAACGTAAAGAGAATAGGAGCTGAACATATTTATCTCTCTCTGCTTCCAGATGGCAGATGCAGTGCACCTCTGGCTTCATCGCCCTTCTTCCTTGTGACCTCCCCAATAGGATTCTCTTGAACTGTAAGATAAAATCACCTTTTCCATTCTTGAGTTGCTTCTTGTCAAATATTTGAGCACAGCAATGAGAAAAGTAATTAACACACTGGCCACACCCCTCAGATAGCATCCTGTGTGTATATAGTGTCCTGCTCACTGGCTATCTTTCAGATTACCTGGGTCCTGGAGGAGAAGCAGGCACCAAGGGCAGTTAGGTACGAACAGGGTTAGCGGTATCAGAGGGCGGGGAGACACTGGGAAAGGACAGAGAGCTAGCTGAAGAAGAAATGGGAGGTGGGGGAGGGCAAAGGCTGAACTGAGGGATAGAGCTGCTTCCAAGCCAGAAAGAAGGGAGCTCATAGTGTCCGGACAGAAGTGGGCCTTGTTCCCTGGCTCTCTTAGAACAGGGTCTCTGCCTGGCACTGCCATGATCTGGTGAGAAGACATTTCACATCAGCTAAGCCAGCTGAGCTTCCTCTGCAAGCCCGGAGAAGAGATCTGGGTCTTTAGATGATGAAGTGGGGATTTTATTGTTTTGTGAGGCTGTTGGAACATTCCCACTGGTGCACGTGGAGAGGCTTTTGTGGAATTGCAAGAAAGACTTGGGCCCACAGAACGGGCACCGGAATTGGTCAAGTTTCCATTGCTCATGGACCTAGTGCCTCTCAGGAGGGGTGAGCTACAGTGACAGGGCTACCCAAGGGAACCATGTAAGTGTATGTCCCGAAGTGCAGTAGGTTCAACCTCTCAGATTCTACTGAACTCATTGTCACCTGAAAGCCAAGATAAGGAGTTGACATGTCTGAATAAAAAGAGGCACCCAATTGCTCTTCCCCAGATATTAAATAGGAAGTATGACATGATTGGCAGTTTCTTAAGAAGTTTAATTTAAAGACCCCCTCAGGGAGGTCAGAGGGCACAGGCTATTTTGAAGGACTGCCTACTGCAGCAAGGCAGATTTGCTTGAGTTCCCATGCCATTGATTCTATGCTTAGCTTTCAATACCTTGTTTAGGGAGTCATATTGGAGCTTTGAAATCCACCAGAGAGGCAAGGTTTATACTTTGAGCATTGACACATGCTACAGGACTGTTATCCTAAGAAAGCTGGATTTTGCACACTTGCCAACATGACAGAGTCACGTGAACTGTCTCTCTCAGAGTAAAATGCTTTGCCAAGCTGCTCAACAAGGCGGGGAAAACACCAGCCTGCAGCTCCTGGGGCAGCATCCAGGTGACCATGTCTGCTGGAATGAATCTTTTCCAGAGATTATTCTCTAAGTGTCAAAATGCAGTGCTCTGTGCCACAGGAAAGCCTCAAAAAAAGAGAATGATTCCTGGCTTGTATCCAGGCTGGAACTTAATGTGAGACCTCAGCTTCTCTGTTTTGCCACATGGACTTGTGCTGAGCCAGTGCAGGAAATTGACCAGGTGACACAGGGGCCATGCAAACCCAGAACAGGACCCGAGGATCATCCTGTGGTTTATTTACTTATTGTCACAGGGAAAGCGAATGTTTTTAGAAAGTTAATAGCTACATTCATTTTCACGGTCTCACCAGGAAAAGAACTCCCTGTGTGGCTTTGGAGCAGTAAACATGTCTGTAGGCCAGGGCGAAGTGTTCTGCCAGGCCCAGCTGTTTTTGCTGGCTTCCATGCTGGGATTCTACCAGCTCACTGGGCCTGTGGGAACCCTTAGAGTGTTTACTGCCTTTACACTTCCCTGCTCTGGGGTGTGAGCTGCGCTTTGTGCCTGGAAGGGAGAGAATGTCTTTTCAGGAGACAAGAGGTGGGCCAAAGGGAAATCAAGCATTAACAAGGACAGAGTCTTCTCAGGTCTGACTGGTTACTTCTATCCTGAAGTTGGCTGACAGACTCCCGGCTGGGTTGGGAATGTGGGATTTGACCTGAACATGGCTGAGGTAACAACAGGGGCCAGAAGGGGTGGAATGTGGTGTTAAGACTCCTCCCCAACACCTCTTCTCCGTTCTGTTGATACAAAGAAAGGCTTCACTTAACCTCCAAGATAGTGGACTTTTATCCATTCTTTTGCTACCATACCCATTTTATACACATTGTGTGTGTCTTAGTGTATGTATTTGCACGTAAGTGGAGGTGCCCAGACAATCAAGAAGGTCACACTGGACAGGCTGCTGGGAGTTGTCCAGTGTGAGTAGTGGGACCAGAACTTGGGTTCTCTGCAAGAGCAATGCGCTCTTTTAACTGCAGTAGAAATAACCATGAAACAATAAATTAGTATGAAACCATGAGCCCCAAACAAACCTTTTCTCTTATTGAGGTGATTGTCTCCGGTATTTTGTTTCAGTGACAGAAAGCTATTACAGAAGGTTCTTCTATCTGAAGGATTTGGAACAATCTTGGGTACATGGCACACTGCGGCTGTTAGTTACTGCTGTTACACCATAGGAGGGAACCAGCCACTTTCGGCTGAGGTGTTAAGAGGTCATGGGCCTGAAGGCAGCTCTGGCTGGCCTAGGGAGAAAGATGTCTGTGCTCACAATGGGACACAAGTGTCGCTGGAGGAGGAGGGAGGCACATAGTTGGTGGCTGGACAGATGGTACAAGGTAGGCCTGCCTTCCCCTAGGCTTCCCTGAACCCCAGTCCCCAGTGAGTGCCTGGACCCCAGAGAGCATCAGCTATGCTTGTGGGGTGATCCTGTACCCTTCTTATATCTGCTCCCACTGTTGTGCTGACTATTGGCCACACACAAAACAGGTGGACTGCCCAAGCGAACCGCCTCACTCAAGGTCTCCACAAACACTGGGGCCACATTTGCCCAGAGCCGAGGATCAGATCCTGCAGCTTACATAGGGAAAACTCGCATAGTATGTTCTTCCTCCCAAGAAGAGACATATGAGATGCCTATCTCTGCTAAGGAGTCATCAGATAATTAAGGATGTAAGAGGGTGTAGGTCAGTGGTAGAATGCTTGTGTAAGGTTCTGGCTTTTATTCCCAGAACAGGGTAAAAATGCATATTTTAAAAAGTCTGTCTCAATGAATTGTGTGTGTAGGGCAGTGATAGTGATGCCCTTACATGTGTAAGGTCTTGGGTGCAATACCCAGTGTAGAAAAAAAAAAAAAGCAGTTAAAGAGCTTTCTGTATGCACACTCTTCCTACCTCTTAGTTCATTTTCTGTAATGTTTATCAATGCCATCTATGGAATACCTTTAAAGATGCTTGGGACATCATAGTCTGGGCCTACAGTCCCCTCCCTTAGTGATGGGCTCTTTTATAAAAGATAATTTTATTCCAAAGTGTGGGCAGCCTAGTGAGATCTTGTGTTATATATATTAGCTTCTTTTGGGTAGATATGTTTACTCACAGCAGACGGGCAAAGCAACAGTTCCAGCACAGCATGGTGAATCAGTAAATTTATCAGAGATACTTGAAGAAGCATGGGAGAGGGGTTCGTTACCCCCCCCCCCCAAACAGTTGCCTGACTGAAAAGAGCCACTCTAGCATGGACGATACTTTCCAACCTCGATGCACTTCTACCACCACCCTGACCCCAAGATCAAAGCAGCTAAGGCAGAACTGCATCCATCTGGGAAGGGGTGGCGGTGGAGGAGAGAATGGTGGAATTACTGATATCATTCCTTTCTATGAGGAAGCAGCAGGGCCAGGTTTTGAGAGTGTCCTGCAGGTATTCACAGGTCCTCTAGTTAACAGGGCAATGGCAGCTATGCTCAGAGGACACTGTTCTACAACAAATCCTCATCTTTGCTCAGACACTACTGGGTGTCCAGGGAGACACCCTTCTCAGGGATAAAGGCCAAGGTCACTACCTTCACCACAGTGTAGCACACCACAAGGAAAGTACATCTCTTTTCTGAGAGAATTTAGAAAGCATTGCTGGGGTGGCCCAAGTTGACTAGATAGATGCCCTGGTATCACTCCCAGGCACCCATCCATTGTTTCATGAGATCCCCTGATTGTGCCTTGGGCTTTCACTGGCAAACAGCATCAGCTTTGGGAATCTTTCATGTTGAAGTATGGTGCTTAATATTTTCGTCAAAGCTCTGTGTTAAAGGTCACAGCCATAACAGCACATGATTGGTGTACTTAGTTTATAAGCTTGTCCAGCCCATTTCTGTGGGTTGTAAGCCACAGAGAGAATGAATTTCATCACCATAAAATCAGGCTTTGTGGCTCAGTAACTGTTCCTCTGGGCTGGTTCTTCAGGGTGGGATGTAGGACCTGCTGTGCCTTCCTGGAAGGGGAAGGCCAGTCTTGTCACATGCTGTATCACTAAAACTCACTTTTTCTTCTCTCAGGTGCCCTGAAGGGAATATTATATCCCAGGGATTGTGGTGGAGTCCTTCTGTGTTTGCTTAGGTCATGGAGTTGGCCTTCAAGGCTTGGAGAATAGAGAGATTATGCATGGGGTGTAGCTTGTTGTTCTGGACTTGTGTGTTCACTTAATGCTCACTTGCTGTACTCATTTTTATATTCATTTAATAAACCTGCACTAAGAACCTTTTATGACCTAGCCTTATAAAGACGAGTAGAAGCAATAAATGAGACTCAGAGCTAACAGTTAGCAGACATTGGGCCCTAGCGAAACAGACAGTTAATAAAGAGGATGAGATTTTCAGCTAGTATTTATTTCATGAATGTTTTATATTCAGAGACAGAGTCAGTGTGGAAAATGAGCAAACGTCCATTCTCAATTTGTTGTTTCCTAAACATATCACACACCAATCAATATCTTCCTTCCTTGGGCTAACATCAGGAAATGACTAGGAGAGAAAGAAACTTTCAATATCACACACACACACACATGCACACGCATGCACACGTGCACACACACATGTACACACACACACACAGGCACACACACATGCACACACATACATGCACACACATGCACACACATACATGCACACACATGCACACACACATGCGCGCAGCGCACACACACACACACACACACACCAGTTTTAAGCTGGGCTTGGTGGCACACACCTATAACTCATGTGAGGTGAGACATGAGGTAGAGAGTTCCAGGCCAGCCTAGGCTATGTAGAGAGTTTCTGGTTAGCCTGGGCTATGAGAGTTCATCTCAAAGCAATATCAACAACACCACCCAGCTTTGATTGAAAGAAAAATGAACAAGTAAAAACAGCTTCTCCTTCCCCTCAAAGCTTTCCTTCTAGCTGCTCAGACTCTCAGGCTGGGGTGGAGGGGGACTTATATCGTGTGACTTCAGAGAAGTGTCAGGTTGACTGCAGAACTTGTAGTAGGGTTTCTGCTACAGGAGGGTCTTGCTATAAGGGTAGGCCACAGTCCTGCTTTCTTTAAACTGCTGCCTCAGTGCATAGCAGTCTCGACCGTCTCTCTCAGCACTGCCCAGGGTGTAAGATCTAGCCAGAGCTCTGAAAACAGCTATGGAAAGAGCCCTGATTTACTCATGCATTACTGATCACAGCTGCTTCTCTCTCTCTCTCTCTCTCTCTCTCTCTCTCTCTCTCTCTCTCTCCCTCTCCCTCTCCCTCTCCCTCTCCCTCTCCCTCTCCCTCTCCCTCTCCCTCTCCCTCTCCCTCTCCCTCTCCCTCTCCCTCTCCCTCTCCCTCTCCCTCTCCCTCCCCCCTCTCTCTCAGCATTGGGAAGACTTCTCAGGCGACTAGGGGCGTGTCTGGGCCCTATATTCTATGGCTTTGGCCTTGGAGTGTTCTTTCATTGTTAACTTAGGGGAAGGGTAGACAGTACCACTGAATGCTGCCTTTGTCCTCCTTAAAGCTTCAAGAAGAAAAGATGGAAGCCTTTAAGGGGCACTGGACTGATCTGGGCAGGAGTGGCCAGCAGCAGGGCCAATAGCAGGGCAGACAGGGTGCCTTTGCTGGCTTGCTTCAGAGGAGACAAAAGGCTCCTTGAACTCCGCCTGAGATGGGGCTGCATTTTCCCTCAGCTGTGCTTTCCCAGGGGCCTCTTGTTGTACTTAAGCCTTTCCTGAAGCCCATGGATAGGGGACTGTGCTTTTCAGGGGCTTTAAGGGGCTTGAAGCAGGGTTGCCCTTGGGCCTGCTTGCATGCCTGGCTCTGCCCTGTTTGGAGCTTCTTGGTGCAGTTCAGAGGGCAGGAATGTGGCCGATGGTAGCTCCTCTCAACTCAGAAAAAGGGGGTCTTTGTTTTCCTGCTTACTTTAGCTTTCTGAGTTAGTTCTTTTATTGTAAATAGTTAATTAATATCAAACAATGTACAGAAAAAGATGGAAAATGACCGGGCATCTATTTTCCATGCCCAAGTGTGATGAGAAAGGTGTAAAGCCACACTCTTACTCCTGTCCCTTCTCTGCTTTCTTCCTCTTTTGCCTCCACAGTGGGGGCAGCTCTCCTATTCTATCCTCCCTCCCTCCCTCCCCCTCCCTCCCTCCCTCCCTCCCTCCCTCCCTCCCTCCCTCCCTCTCTCCCTCCCTCCCTCCCTCCCTCCCTCCCTCCCTCCCTCCCTCCCTCCCTCCCTCCCTGTTTCTCCTTTTTCTTTCCCCCCTTGGTTTCTTTGAGACAAGATTTCTCTGTGTAGCCCTGGTTGTCCTGAAACTTGTTCTTTAGGCCAGGCTGCCTAGAACTCATAGATCCATTTGCCTCTGCCTCCTGAGTGCTGGGATTAAAGGGCTGCGACACCGCCACCCAGTTACTCTTGGTTCCGTTGGCGTTCAGTATCACGGTCTATGATTAGTCAAGGGCTATGATTATGAAAGAATCATTAGTTAACCCTGACCCAACCCAACATTTTATCTATTCATTTAGCTGGCTAGTTGTTGTGACCTGTGAAGGACTCTTATATCATGTGGATGTAGGGGTGTGTGTGTGTGTGTGTGTGTGTGTGTGTGTGTGTGTGTATGCTGCCAACTTGTCATTTGTGCTGAGTCAGTGCTTGGCACAGATCTCTGCCCAGAGGGTCACAGGCAGAGCAATCATCTTTCTGCTGCTTTCTCTTCTCGTTATGATGGCTTCAACAATTTGGCACCTGTCCCACTAAGGTCTAAGCACTTGACTGGAATAAAAGTTTCTTGGTGCCTTGGCTTCTGTTGATATAGAAAACTGGGAGCCTTCTCTTGCCAGAAGACTTTCTTTAAACTGTCTCTGCCTTTTTTTTTAAAGTTAACATTCTCAGAAGTCTTGGGAACATGACCTCATGACCTCTCAGAAACTAAAATGGCTGTCAGGGCAGCCTTTGCAGTGTGGCTGATTGTGTACAAATGTTGAACACATTTCTGTCTTGCTATGCTGCAAATTTACCCGCTCTCTTCCTGCACTGGGCTGGGAGACTTGTCTCACTCTGTGTTATGCTGGATTGTGGCTCTTCCTTGTCCCTAAATGGCCTTCTCTTCTCTGTGCTGTAGGGAGCTTCTGGAGACCACGTGCCGCCTGGCTAACACACTGAAGAGGCATGGAGTGCACCGAGGGGACCGTGTGGCCATATACATGCCCGTGTCCCCGCTGGCCGTGGCAGCAATGCTGGCCTGTGCCAGGATTGGAGCCATCCACACAGTGGTATTTGCTGGCTTTAGTGCAGAGTCCTTGGCTGGGAGGATCAATGATGGTGAGCATCGGTGGGTACGGGAGAAGCCCAGGAGTCCCTAGGCCTTGTGTACGATGAGCCAACACCCCCCCCCCCCCCACCTGTGGTTCATCACACAGTCTTCTTGCTGGCTTTGAACTTGAAATTTACTAGTCTCAGTCTTTTGGGCTGGGGTTAGAGGTGAACACAATCTTGCCCGTCGAACACAACTGAAAGTTTCATTTTATTCTTATGTTCTGTGAGCTTATTGAATGTTTATTAACTTTCATAATTTTCAAAAGGATTTCATGTGATTTCCTATCTACAGTCCGTGCCTTTCGCGGGCAGAGATAGTGCTTCTTCCTTTCCCTTCTTGATGGCTTTCATTTCATTCTCTAATGGCACTTGTTGGAACTCCTGTGACCATGTTGACTAGTGGCGGGGTAAGCTGTCACGCTTGTCTTGGTCCTGATCCCAGAGGTAACACTTTATTTTTTCAGTCTGAGTCTGCTGCTGTCAGCCATGGTGCTGCATGGATGCCCTTTATGAGGCTGAGGATCCCATCAGACTCCTCCATTGTTGTTTCACGTTTCTAGCATGAAAGATGTTGGATTTTTCAAATGCTTTCCGTTCACGTGTTGAAATAGGGTTTTCCTTTACTCTGCTAATATCATGTGTGACATTGTTTAGTTCTGTTTGCTGAGCTGTCCTTGCGCTCCTGTGTGCACACCCTACTTACTGTGGGGTACCCTCTTGGTACTAACAGCACTGAGGGATATTTATTTGTCTACAGCTTAATGTTTTGTCTGACATTGGCATCAAAATATTCATAGAATGAAATTGGAAATATATTACATGAGTTCTACTTGGTATTCTAATAAAAACCCAGAGCTAGATATTGGGGAAAAGCTGAAATATCAGAGAGAGAGAGAGGGAGGGAGGGAGGGGGAGAGAGAGAGAGAGAGAGAGAGAGAGAGAGAGAGAGAGAGAGAGAGAGAGAGAGAGAGAACACAGCCAATTCTCACCCAGTCAACTCCTCAGACTGAAAAGGGGTAGGTCCTATCTCCATGAGTCCTCAGACTGATAGGGTGCACAGGCAAAGGGGGGGAGGGCAGCTTCTACCTTCTCCTTCTTATATTTCTTCCCTTCCCAGCTATTTTACTTCCTGGCTCATCTTTCCTAGAGCCAGGATTAAAAGTGTGAGCTACCACTGCCTGGATGTTAGGCCTTGAACTCACAGAAATCCAGAGGATCTCTGCCTCCTGAGTGATGAAGTTAAGGCATGGGTCACCACTCTCCGACTTTCACAGCTTGGCTCTGTGCATGGTTTTGTCCTCTGATAGTCCAGATATTTCTTTTTTAAATATACAACGTATCACCACAGAAGTATACCTTCCTTCCATTTTGGAAAGAATTTGAGAAGGTGCTAGTTGCATAAAACTTCATTTGACCAAAGTCCAAGGTCTTCTTAAATGTCAATGCTTCACTTGCCAGTGCACCTGTGTAATCCTGCTCTTTATGAGGAGGTTACTATTGCCCCTCCCTTCCTATGTGGCTCTGGCTGTAATGTAACTCACTATGTAGAACACACTGGCCTCAACTCTCAAAGATCAGCCTGCCTCTCCCCCCTCAGTGCTGGTATTAAAGGTGTGTGCTACCACACTCAGCTGTTATTCCCTTTTAATTAGGAAGTAGACACAGAGAATTAAGTGAATTACTCAAAATCACAGAGCTGATAAGTGGGGGAACTGGTTTTTTTTTTTTTTTTTTTTTTTTTTTTTTTTTATAAGCGTTGATGCTATAGCATTTGGCTGGCTGCTCCTGCCCCTCCTACTGTTGTGGCCTTTGTGACTGTCAGCTAGGATTCTCTGAGAATGAGGAATCATAGCTGGCTCTAACTGGTTGTAGTATATGGTTGTTTGGCGGCTGGGAAATGGGAAAGTTTCCAGAACCTGAGGACCTCTGAATGAACAGTGTGGGAGTTCAGAGACTGGGTGGCTATGAGATCAGGAGGGCTCTTCCTGCTGCTCCATCTTCAGGATTGCCCACTAAGAACCTGTGCCTTTAGTCATCTAGGAAGAGACCCTGGGAAGCACCATTGATGGTAGGCGGTAGAGCTGGGAAAAGGAGCCCAAACTGGACTCAAGAGATTCCCTCACAGGAAACATGGACAGCAGTGTATAACTCAGGATCAGCATCAGGGTAACCACATGCATTGCTGATTTACACCCTGACTCCTGACAGCCGCTGGGTGAAGACAGCTGGTTGGAGCAACTTCCTAGTACCTTGGACAGGTCCTCGATCCAGAGATTTAAGGCCCTTTTTGTATCATTGTAACCAAATACCTGATTAAAAAAACAGCTTAAGTGAGGAATGGCTTATTTTGGGTTAGGATTTTGGAGAGAGTTCAGTCCATTTTGTTTGGCTCCATTGATACTATGTCCAGAGTGAGAGCAAGTATGGTGGTGGATCCACCAAGCTGAGGCTGCTCACCTAACAGCAAACAGAAAGCAGAGAAAAGACTCTTTCTCTCTCTCTGCTCTGTGTGTGTGTGTGTGTGTGTGTGTGTGTGTGTTTGTAGATACAACCTTCAATTGCATGCCCCAAGTAACCTGCTTACTGTAGCTAGGTTCTACCTCCTAGAATTTCTAGAACCTTGTGGCCCTTGAAATTCAATTCATAACACGCTGAGGTGTGGGAGTCCCTGCAGGCAGTACCACTGCAGAATATTTACTCCAGGCTTTTACACAAGAGCAGACTAAAAATTAATCCGCATATAGGACTCTGTTGTGTTGTCCCCTTAAGGTAGCGTGAAAGGTAGTCCCTCAGAACCATAGTGTCGCTCACACTCTGGCCTTGGCCTTAGCTAGCTTGGTTTTAGAAGTGTGGACTTCCAAGGAGAGTGCTGAGCAAAGCCTGGTTGGGTCTTTGAAGAGGGATGAGACAGGGGAGTGTTCCCCTGAAGGCAAGGTTGGGCTATAACTCCTGGCACTCACTCTCTAGACAGCAGAGGACCTTGGCCTACAGAGCTCACTGGCAAGGCTGGCTATGTGGAACTTAGTCTTCATCTTTTGGTGTTTTTCTGCCACAGTGGTTACACTAGGCAATGTGATCATCCCTCACTTGGGGAAAGCTCCTGGGGCAGGTGAGAGGGTAGAAGCCTTGTTGGGAAACTGTCCTTATGCTGTTTACTTGTAGACTAACAGTTTAGTTTTAAGGTAATTTGTTTCTGGTTCTTTCCCACTCATCCTCACAGTTGTGGAAAGATGGCGTACTTCTATGTGATGCCCCAAACTCCCACAGCAAGCAGACTTTTACTTTTTCTGTGGGTTCTTTTACTTGACTGGATTTCCTCTGTCCACTCTGAGGCCTTGAATATCCAGCTACAAGTCAGGTCTGGCTGTGAGGGTCTACACTGATCAGACCATCTGTGTTGTGTTCCTTAGCCCAGTGTAAGGTTGTTATCACCTTCAACCAAGGACTCCGGGGAGGGCGCGTGGTGGAGCTGAAGAAAATAGTGGATGAAGCTGTGAAGAATTGCCCAACAGTCCCAGCACGTCTTTGTGGCTCACAGGACAGATGCCAAGGTTCACATGGGGAATCTGGACATCCCTCTTGAGCAGGTGGGTTTACCTCATGTGGTACAGGGTGAGGAGAGATTATTATTAGATCACCTGGGTCTGGAAATTGTTAGGCTCTTGATCTGAGTTACCTAGATGTACCCCTCCCGACTCCTCTTTCCCTACCCTGTGGGAGTAGAGCCCAGCATTTTGCATATGTTGAATCAGCTGTACCACCAGCCTCAAGCCATCCTTTTGAGTTTTTGCATTTGAAATTGACAGAGAATGTAAATTTTGAGAGTCCTGACTTGAGCTAGGGAAATGGTACCCTCTAGGTGCTAAATGCCTTGATTCTGTCCCTTCCAGGAGATGGCCAATGAGGCCCCCTGTGTGTACCCCTGAAAGCATGAGCAGTGAAGACATACTCTTCATGCTCTACACCTCTGGGAGCACTGGGTCACCCAAGGGACTTGTTCATACGCAGGCTGGCTATTTACTGTATGCTGCCATGACGCACAAGGTAGGAACCCAGGGGAAAGGTGGGGGGGCTGCTATGCCCCTGGAAGATTCTGGGCAGGGCAAGGAGGAACCACAGTGAGGGCTAGAATTCTTGCAGCCCAGGCTTGTGGTACTGATGTTTGCTTGTAGCAGGCTTATGAGCAAGTTGCAGCAGAGTGGATGTGTGGAAGAGAAGGAAGGGCCAGAGCACATCTGAGCTGCCATGGTCCATCAGCCCTCTGTGGGTTCTAACTCGTGCTGGAAGTGTGGGGGATGGAGCCCTCATAGGCTCCCTTTCATCTGACTTCATGAGCTCCTTACACATATATCTTACAACTGCACTGTAAAAAGAAAGAATATAAACAGCAGGAACTTACCAGAGCTGGGGTGGTAGATTACATACTTAGAATGTCTGAAGCCCTGGTTTCCATCTTCAGGACCATAGAAAAACAAGCCAAGCCAAACGCAACCCTATCTTGGTTAAAAATGAATATTTATTTTTCTTCCACTCAGAAGTTCATAGTTCATTCTTTCCTTCTGACATTTACTTTTTATTATTGATGGTTTTTTTGGGGGGGTTGTTTTCATTCCATTAATTTTTTTAAATAAAGTATAGTTTAATCATGTTTTCCCCTCCATCAACTCTTACCAGAATTTCCTCACTCCCTAACTAACTTCTCTCTTCTTAAAAAGGAAACAAAATCATCCCTCCACAAAACAAAAATAAAAACAAAAAACAAAACTAAGAAGCCCCCAAACCCAACAAATCCAAAAACCCAAACAAACAAGTGTAACAAGAATAAGATAAAAAATTACAAAAACAAAATAAGAATCCAAAAAAATATCATTGAGTCCATACTGTATTTGTCAACTATACCTGGGCATGGGGCCTGCCTGCCTTGAAGTTTGATTGTTATACCCAGTGATACTCTATTGGAAAAACCTGATTTTCCTTTGCCAGTGAGTATCAATTGCAGATAACTTCTTTGTTTGGAGTGAGAGACCCCCAAGTGGCTTGAATAGGAATGGCCCATAGACTCATGTGCTTGAATACTTGGTCTATGGGGAGTGGCCGGATTAGGAGGTACAGCCCTGTTGGAGTAGGTGTGGCTTTGTTGGAGGAAGCATGTTACTAAGGGTGGTCTTTGAGGTCTCAGAAGTTCAAGCCAGGTCTCTTTCTGCTGCCTGCAGATCCAGATGTAGAACTCTCAGCTTCTTCTCCAGCATCATGTCTGCCTACTATGACGCTAATGAACTAAAGCTCTGAACTGTAAGTCAGCCCCAGTTAAGTGCTTTCCTTTATAAGAAATGCCATGGTCATGGTGTCTCCTCATAGCAATAGAACCCTAAGTAAGACAGACCCTGTGTCTACTTTTCCTGCCAGTGTTGGGAACTCATGCAGACCATGTGCAAGCTACCACACTCTCTGTGAGTTCATATGTGCATGCTTAGAATGTCTGAAGCCCTGGCTTCCATCTTCAGGACCATAGAAAAACAAAGCCAAGCCAAACCCAGCCCTGTCTTGTGTCTAGAAGATGCTGTCTAGTTGCAGTCATCTGTTCTCTCTGACTGGCTCTTACAGTCTTCGTTTTTTAAGATAGAATCTTACTCTAGCCCAGACTGACCTCATGCTGTGTCACCCTCATGCTTCACCTTCCTCAGAGCTGAATTATAGGCACGAATCACCAAGCTTGGCGTCTCACTGACCCGAAAAAGAAAAGAAAAAAATTATGAGTTTCTAAAACAATTGAGAATTCTTAGTACTACTCATTTCAAAAGTAAAAATAGAATTTAAAATGCTTTTAGAAATAAATTTAAATTAGTAAATGGAAATTACACAACAGTTGGCCACCCTTTAGGTGTGTGAAATGACAGATCACGATTTTATTTCAATAAATGTATATAGGAAATGTTGATGGGTGAAGGACTGTAATCAGAAGTTTCTGACCTATCCAGGCCCACAGTCAGGAGTCCCATGGCTGCTTATTGCCAAGTAATTACACAAAAGCTTATATTACTTACAAGCTGTTTGGTCGATGGCTCAGGTTTATTACTTGCTAACTCTTATACTTTAACTGTAGAAGACTGATTTAACATGGGTCTCTGGTTGCCTCAGATAGTAGCTGACACTTCCCAGATAGAGATGAGTTTCTAGGTTCCACTGGCAGGTTGGATGCTCTATTCTTAAAGGCAAACTCAGCTATGACTAGCGACAACAGCAAAGGGAGCTATATGGACAGGTGACCTGGAATCCCTCGTCTCTGTAAGTAGCGCTTAGACATTGTTCTGGCTGGTGACAACCTTCCTTGGCTTGGTCTATTCTATCATGAGGCCAGAGTTTCAACCAGGCTTCCAGAGAGAGTCTTGAGTCCAAGAAAACTCTTGGCTGGTGTCTAAGTCACTGCTTTATTGCTGTGAAGAAACACCATGACCAAGGTAACTCTTATGAAAGAAAACATTTAATTGGGTGCTTGCTTACAGTTTCAGAGCATAGCTTATAATCATTATGTTGGCATGAAGGCAGGCTTGGTGTTGCAAGTTCTAAGTCCTGATCTATAGGAAGAGAGAGACTGGCTATTGGAATATTAAAGCCCACCTCCAATAACACATCTTCTTCAGTGAGGCCACACCTCCTAATCCTTCTAGTTCTATCAAAGAGTTCTACTTTTTGGTTACGAAGCTTTCAGATATATGAACCAATGGAGTGTAGTGGGATTATGATGTTACATTGTAAATAATTGTCTCACTTACTAGTTTAATAAAAATGCTGATTGGCCAAAGGCAGACAGGAAGTGTGAGTGGGGCTACCAGACTAAGAATACTCTGGAAACAGGAAGAACGGAGCAGAGATGCCACAGAGAAGGCAGAGGACAACTATGCTGCTCTGAGATAAGGTACTGAACCCGCCATGGCTGAACAGGATAAGAGTCATGGGTTAGATTAAGAGCAAGAGCTAGTAAGTTATATGCCTGGGCCCCAGGTCAATCAGTGTAATATAGCATCTGTGTGTTTCAGTGGGACTATGGGACTGTGGGTCTGCAGGTCTGGGCCTCAAGACAGACCAGAAAGTCCAGGCCAGAAGCATAATATTACAATGGGGGCCATTCTTATTTAAACCACCACATTGCACTCCCTGGTCCCCACAGGCTGGTGGTAGTCATATCATAATTAACAAATGCACTCAGGCAAACCTCAAAAGTTCATAGTCTATCATAGTTTCAACGCTGTTTAAAAGTCTCTGAGACACATGGCAATATCTTAATCATAAATCCCTGTAAAATGGAAATCAAAAAGCAGATCACATACTTCCAACAACTACAGCATGGAGTATACATTACCATTTCAAAAAGGAGGAAAGAGAGCATAGTGAGGAAATACTGGACCAAAGCAAGACTGAAACCCAGCAGGGCAAACTCTGAATTCAGAGCTCCAAATCCTTTCAGCTTTTTTGACCACATTACACTTCTCTCTCTCTCTCTCTCTCTCTCTCTCTCTCTCTCTCTCTCTCTCTCTCTCTCTGGTTCTATTTCCTGTTAGCAGCTTTCTTTGGCAACGCCCACAGCTTGGAAGCGCTAACACAATCCAGTCTTCATGTTCACAGACAGCTTCACGCAATGGCCTCTCTGGACCTCCATGCAGGGAAATCCTTGACACACTCCTGGCCTCAGCAGCTTTCCTCAGCTGAAGGGGAGATTCCACAACCCTTTTCTTGTATCCTTAACACCCACATGAGGCTGAAGTTGCCAAATTCTGCTGCTGGCACTTGGCCCCCTTTTTCAATCACATTTGCTTGTGCGGTCTGTTGATGGTTTCCTTTGCCCATAATTCCTCTTCACAAACTGGAAGCTTATCTGGGTGGGGTTTCACCCTGAGCTTCCTACTCCTTTCTGTTTAACATCAAACTTTCCCTTCCTTCCTTCCTTCCTCCCTCCCTCCCTCTCTCCTTTCCTCTCTCTCTTTCTTTCTTCCTGTCCTTTTTAAAGATTTATTTATTTATTATGTACACAGTGTTCTCTGCCTGCATGCCAGAAGAGGGCATGAGATCTCATTGCACATGTTTGTGAGCCACCATGTGAGTGCTGGGAATTGAACTCAGGACCTCTGGAAGAGCAGCCAGTGCTCTTAACCACTGAGTCATCTTTCCAGCCTGCATCAGGCTTTTCTTTAAGCTTTTTATCTCATTGACTACAGGACTTAGCTCCAACATTACCTTTCCCTGTGCTTTTCCTTCTCAAACTGTGTATGTACACACACACACACACACACACACACACACACACACACACACACACACACAAACACACACACACACACACACACACACACACACAGAGTGATTAATAACCACACAACAGAGTCAATACTAGGCTGTCCTGAAATCTCCTCTGCCACAACCATTAATCTGAAACTCTCTAATTCAGCCTCAGGTAGATTTTTAGGACAAAAGTGAAGAGCAGCCATGTTATTTGCCAAAATATCACAAAAATGGACTCTAGGTCACTTACTAATGTTCTTCCCCTCTGAAACTTTGCCTCCATAGTTCAAATCACCCTCAGTACTGTCTTCCATGTTCATACTAGAATGTTCCATTGAACTCTGCTTAAAGCATTCAAGTGCTTTTCTACTCCAAAGTCCCAAAGTCTTCCATATTCCTCCAACCTACAGCATGGTGAATCCTGTCATAGCAATAACCCAGTCCCTGGTACCAATTTCTGTCTTAGTCACTGTTCTATTGCTGTGAAGAGACATCTCAATCAAGGCAGCTCTTGTGTATATACATATACACATACACATATATATGTATATATATACATAGTCTTTACTTGGGCTTACTTATAGTTTTAGAAGCTTAGTCCATTATCTCCATCATGGCAGGGAGCATGGTAGCAGGGTGGCATTCCTGACACTGGAGAAGTAGCTAAGAGATCTATGTCTTAATCAAAATGCATCAAAATACAGAGAGAGAGAGAGAGAGAGAGAGAGAGAGAGAGAGAGAGAGAGAGAGAGAGAGAGAGAGAGAGAGAGAGAGAGAGAGAGAGAAGGAGGGAGGGGGAGAGGGAGAGGGAGAAAGAGAGAGAGAGAATATGATATAGGCTTTTTGAAATATCCAAGCTCACTCCCAGTGACACATTTTCTCCAACAAGGCCACACCTCCTAATCCTTCTCAAATGGTACCACTCCCTGATGACTGCACATTAAAATATATGAACCTATGGAGGCGATTCTTATTCACAAGAAGGTACAGAGACAGGGAAGAAAGCATCTTTTTCTATACTTAGGGAACTTTTAAAAGAGCGTTGGGAGTAGAGACTTTTAGGCTTCTATGGCTAAGGACAAGCACAAGTGGGAACTGTAAGAGAGAGTGCCTTTCTGTTCCTTCTGTGTTAGAAGCTTTTTCTGTGCCCAGTGTCACACTCAGGCCTTGGGGTATGAGGAAACCTGTTCCCAGGAACCCAGGCAGCTCTAAAGCCCACTCTTTGTGGCCATGACACACAGAAAAATGACTGTTGGATTAAAAGTCCCCTTTTAGGTATGCCAAGCTGTGCTCTGATGTGGCTGGTTTAGCTTGGGAAATACAGAGGCTTCCATGTGTCTGTGTTCTAAGTGGGCTAGAGGTGTTTACACTGGGGCTGCCCTGTGCTCAGACACTGTGTGCTAGGGTCCTGGGCTCAAGTATTTTTAATGCTTATCATGGTTGTAGGAATCTTTGTGATACAGACAGTCCAATCAGCTCACCCAAAAGTGTACATGTTTTAATAAGCATGTATGTGTTCACCTGGGGGAATATTTACATGTGTATAGATATATGTGGATGCATACAAATGAGCATATTTGCACACATGCATGTGATCATGTGTCTATGGATGTTTCCATGTACATGGCTACATGCTGATGGTATTGAGACTATTAGGGAAGAAGGTGGTTTCCTGTGAAGGATGGCAGAGGTGTGCGTGGCATTGGGGCATTCAGTGGAGTCATAGAGCTTTCTGGCTGCTGAGCCTTTTGGAGAAAGACTGTACGCAGCCCTTGGTTTCCTGAAAAGAATTATGGGGAAAGAAATCTCCAGCCCCAGGGCAGATGACTCGGATCTGAAATGCACACATGATATTTCACTCTTGAGTGTTTGAAGTTTTAAGGTTAGAACATCCTGATCCCCCAGAACAGTGAAAATGTCTTCCTTCTCCAGAGCATCCTTGCTGGCCTGGAGACACAACTTTACAAGGGTCTGGTTGCTCGAAGTTGTTTGCAAACTACTGACTCCTGGAGAAATGGACCCTGGTCTGTGGCAGTAGGACTGGAGGACTTCACAATCAAAGATTACAAATATTTATTTTCAGACAGTTTTCCTGTGCAGTCTTAACTGGCCTGGAACTTTCTATGTAGACTGTAGTGCCCTCAAACTCAGAGATTTGCCTGCCTCTGCCTTTCAAGTGGGAGGACCTAAAACTATGTGTCACCATGCCCAGAAAAACTCATTTTTGAACATACACAAATCCTACCCAAATTCAATCTGTGTTCTAGGGATTTGCTATAAAATGAACATCACTTTGGTGAAAAAAAATAGAAGGTCTGTTAGTCTTTCAAATGCCCCTTCTACAGTCCCATCCTCATTATAGAGGTATAATGTGACCCATCACTGCCCCCATGTTCCTTTCAAGTTCACTCCAAAGCCACATCCCTAGAAATACTTATTCCTGCTCATCACAATGCTTGGATGTTTTCTTCACCCTGCGGGTTCCCCTTTAACTCTTTCATTTCCTCGAACTTTGTGGCAGCAGTCATTTGTCACTGGGTCCCTCTAAGCTTTGTTTTCCTCAAATGGTCAACAGGATCCCAAGATGACCTTTCAGTACTGAGAAGCCAATGCTGCTCAGTGGTGCTTGCATTTGATTTAAAAATTAAATGCTTTACAAACAGTGGTATAAAGTAGTTCAGAAATATGCCAGATTTTTTTTTCTTGATGCTACCAGCTGAACAAGCCTGTACTCTACTGTGAATGTACATTTCCACTTCAAGTTGCCACACCTTTATTGTACAATGAGATGAAATGGCACCATCAGGTGCATACTTGGTCCAGGACATGGGCTGTCTTTAGCTCACAGATAAACTCCTGAGCAATTTTCTTCTGCAGATCAGCATCATTTGGCTTCCTAGGCTTGTGTAGCACATACTGTTGGGTACTTGCAATGGCTACACTGCTGCTGTCTATGTTGGTGGCTCTGTCTTCTGCTGTGTTCTGTGGGAAACCCTGTCCCTTTACTCCTGACAGCTGTGGTGGCTGTGTCACCTTTACAGACTGCTGTGAAAATGACTGTGGCTTAGTGGTGGGTAGGAAAAGGGTGACTTGGGGAAGGCAAGTTTTTTAGTGTCCATTTCCTGTGTCTGTAGCTCGTGTTTGATTACCAGCCAGGAGATGTCTTTGGCTGTGTGGCTGACATCGGTTGGATTACAGGACACAGCTATGTGGTATATGGACCCCTCTGCAATGGAGCTACCACGGTCCTTTTTGAGAGCACCCCAGTCTACCCTGATGCTGGTGAGGACCAAGAACTCTGGGGAGGCCTGCTCTAGGTAGTGTGGGAGGGATGTTAAGGTTGGAGGAAAAAGTTACAGAAGTTCGGAGGCTTGGAACTGGCAAGGGAACTGTTCTTGTGTCCCATTGACCAAATGCCAAATGGACACCAGAGATGCTAGGCCTTGAGCCCTGCTAGATGAATTGGAGCGCAGTACTGTGTGCAGAAAGCCAGAGGGAACTGGCAGGGAACAATCACCTTTCAAAACTGCCCATTTCAGAGAGCTATCACTTTAACAGTCTCTATCTCATATCCAGAGCCACCCACTTGTACGCATAGCTTTTTCTCAAAGTCTGGACCAACTGTCCATCTTTCCCACCATCCTCATTTCCCAAGCCTTCGGGGCTGTACATGACCTGTTAAGTTGCACTTACTTTGAGGATATGGCCTCCCTTGCTGTCTTTGGTATTTCTCTCATGCAATACAATATCCACAAATATTTACTTAATGTAGTCAAATAGCAGAGGCTCTTTCCCTACCACATCCCCACGAAGGGGCACGAACTTTTTCTTTGATGTCCCTTGATCATCCCAGCTGCACTCAAGGAAGCTTAATGGGAGGATGGTGGGAATGGAGGGTCATTGCTTAAATGCAGCTTCAGGGAATAGTGTGAGTTATGGAGTTTCTTGAGTTTCTGGCACACAGATGCACACATACCAGTGGCTCTGAAGATGAGTCATTGCTTTAGGGCCCCTCTAATCCTCTCTGATCCAAGTTCCACATCATTTTAAAAAGACGTGCAGTAATAACACGTGAGGCTGATCCCTGGCTAGCTCATGTGGAACATGTCATGTGATGTTGTCATCCAAGGTTGGGGACAGATGCTTCTGTGTGCCTCCTTGTAATTAGGGGGTTCTCTGGGACCACATTCTTCAGAGATGGTATTGGCTCCTTTTCTATGATCACATACATAGACCCAGCCCTTAGTAATTCTGAGCTTAGCTTGAATGCATATAAAACAGGCTATGCTTGGTGGGAATTTTGACTGACTATGATCCTTTTGGTAGGTCGCTACTGGGAGACAGTACAGAGGCTAAAGATCAATCAGTTCTATGGTGCCCCGACAGCTGTCCGGCTGTTGCTGAAGTATGGGGATACCTGGGTGAAAAAGTATGACCGTTCCTCCCTGCGCACATTGGGCTCAGGTGAGCACAGCGCTGTGTGGTTTAGCATGGGCCTGGGATTCAGCTAGGCAGGGCTGACTTGGGTAGTCCTGGTAGGTGACCGGCAAAAGGGGGCACCGTGTGGTTTTAGCAGTAATTGTTCTGACCCGATGAGTAAGGGTTGTGTGCTAGTCCTGTCCTGGGAGTTTTCTTGACAGACACTGAGAAGCCAGGTCACAAAAAGCTAGGGCAGAGTAACCCTTTTCAGAGGCTTAAGATCAAGTCAGATGTACAGATGCCAAGCAGCCAGGTTTATAAAGACTTTCATACAAAACATAGATGAAGGCTACCTAGATCAATGAAAGTAGAATATAGACTAGAATGTAGAACAGGATATGAAGGCTCCTCCACCAGTCCTTGCTGTGACCACAGCAGGAGCTCTTTCTGTGCATTCATTCTTATATTCTGAGCTTCATGTGGATGTGACCATCCATGTGTTGTCATGGGTAGCAATGGCTCGCTTATTTTCATGGCTGTATGATATTCCACTATATAGATATACTACAACTTATCCATTTTTGCCCTTAAAGGCAGTCTCTTTCTGTCTGTTATGAACAAGACTAGCATGGATTTATTGTTGTACATGTCCATTTTTTGGAAGGGGGTGTCAGGTTCTACTCTCAGCTCTGTGGAATGAAATGCCAGGAGTCAAAATTTCAAGGAGTGAGATAAACACATCTTTAGCTTTAATAGATTCTGCCCCGACAGCTGTTCACAGCTAGTTGTATAGGATGTATACTCTCTTAAATATTACAGAAAATGTGCCACTTGCTCCTTAGAAACACCGTTCTAGATTTAGTCCTGCACTGTGGGTGATATTGTTTCTCACATTCTTGAACCTTTTTTTTTTTTTTCCTTTTGAACTGTCACGGTGGATGTCACCTCACCATAATGCACGTTACCCTGTTGACTATGGACATGGAACACAGGTCTTTCCAGGTCTTTTGATGTAGCCTTCAGGAAGGTCACAGAGCTGTTCATCTCTAATCATTTATTCTTTTTGGCTTGAAGACTGTTAGTTTTTAATTTTAAAGTGATTCTGAGTTTGTGTGGTTTCAGTGGGAGAGCCTATCAACCATGAGGCCTGGGAGTGGCTCCACAAGGTGGTGGGTGACAGTAGATGTACGCTGGTGGACACTTGGTGGCAGACAGGTGAGTGTCCCTGAGGAGGAGTTGGGACAAGCCTGGGGACTAGCTGGGGACTGGAGGCTCATGCACACCTAGAACCAGGGTTCATGTTTTCAAGTGATAGAGATGATACTCACCAGACCCATGTCCTTTCGGTATGCGACTGTAGAGGAGAAGGCAGGGGTAGAATTTGGCTGCTAGGGAATGCATGATGCTTTTCTGAGCTTTTCTTTCATGGGCTTCTTACAGCCTCTGTGTGAGCTCCAGAATGAGGAAGAGATGAGGTGGTACGCTAGGGCAAGTGGCCTAAGGCCAGTAGAGTGGCACATTCTCGGAGTTCACTCTCCTTTGCTGGAAGGGACCCTTTCCTTCCTTCCTTCCTTCCTTCCTTCCTTCCTTCCTTCCTTCCTTCCTTCCTTCCTTCCTTCCTTCCTTCCTTCCTTCCTTCCTTCCTTCCTTCCTTCCTTCCTTCCAATTTTGGAGCAGTGCTGGTCAAACTCAAGGTCTGGTATATGCTCAATGGTTTTCTGTTGCTGAGTCACCCCTTTCTAAAAACAGCCACTTCTGAGGAGGACAATTCTTTTTTGTTCAAGGAATCCAGAGTCTAAATTTTAGCAGAAAAATGAAGATTTCCTGTGACATTTTGTTTTAATTTATCATCCCCTTTTGGATATTTGACTCCTTGGGATGTTTAGGGGAAGATACCACCACTATGCAGAAACACAGCTATCTTAAGTTGTAAGTAGCCAGCTTGAGACAGGTTCAAAGAACATCTCTCATCTGTGCTGGAAGACTTGAGACAGAGCGCATCTCACAGTGAGTCTTATGAGATGCTGCCATGCATGCTGATAGACGCAGGTGCTCGAGAAGTGGCCACACAGGCTTCACTATTCATTGCTGTGCATTGAATAGGTCTTGGCTTTAAGCAGGTTCATTTTTTTCATCTTCCCATGTAAGTAGCTGGTCTTTACCCCTTCCCCATTAGAAACACAGGCCTGACCCAGTGAGGGCCTATTAAACAGAGGGTAGCACCCGCATCCATCTGCAGCAGAGGAGACTGCAGTCCAAGCTTAGATGGGCATATTCTGGAACCTACTCACCCCTGCTTCTCAGGTCAAGTGGTGTTTCCTCATTCTTCCCGCAGAAACCGGTGGCATCTGTATCGCACCACGGCCCTCGGAAGATGGGGCAGAGATCCTCCCTGGGATGGCCATGAGGCCCTTTTATGGCATCATCCCAGCACTCATGGATGAGAAGGTATGTGGGGGAGGTTGTTCCCTGAACATCTCTGACAAGTCTTCCACATCCCCTGCTTTCTGTTCCTTGCTAAGATGAAGGGTCTGGTCCCTGGGTAAAGGCTAGGTCCTCATACTCTCTGCAGCCCCCTTTTAAATAGCACTGCTGATGACCGCTGCAAGCTGAGACCCTCAGCAGACTTTTCCAGAAGGAAAGCTTTGCACAGTTCCATAAAGTGCTTCCTATATTTTTTTTTTTTTGCCTCAGGCCAAGCATTCAAGACTTTGCTGATAGCCAGTTATTTGCTTTTCTCCCAGAGCTAGCCAGGTCTCTCAATGAATGTCTTCCTTCATGTGTAGGGTAATGTTGTGGAGGGTGGTGATGTCTCCGGGGCCCTGTGCATTTCCCAAGCTTGGCCAGGCATGGCAAGGACCATCTATGGTGACCACCAGAGGTTCGTAGATGCCTACTTCAGAGCATACCCAGGTGAGAAGCTAAAATGGATCCCCAGACCTTCTCCATGAATTCCTGGAATCATGCTTCCAAAGATAAGGGAACTGGTTAAATTCATGGCAACTGAATGCAATGTGATGGTTCTTTGGAAGTGAGTCTTTCTCTGAAGCCTCTTTTATTTCCCAGACCTTCCTTACCTTGACTAGGGAGGTGGGTGGGGTGGGCATGCTGAACCTCTGTAAGGGTTTGTATAGACATGAGTATATCCATTAACACGTGGCTCTGCTCTGGGATAAACATATTGGTATATACTGGGAAAAGTATGTGAAGAAACATGCTTGGGAAACTGCCACAAAGGCTGGTGTTCTCACAGTTTACATTCATTTCTCAGTTTTCTTCTGGGTCCCAGGTCAGGAGTTTGTGTGACTGACATCATCTCTGCTTTGCTGGAACTAGCAACTTTAGTCTTTAGATTATAGCTGAACCTTATCACAACTGTCTGTTTTCTGCTCTCTGGACATTTGTGGTCTTGACTTCATTCATAGGATGTAGTCACAGTGCCATTTTCCTTCTCATTAGAACGTAGCCTGGCATCACCTAGAGATGGTTAGTGACGGAAGCATTAGTTGCTGGAGGGAGATCACAGACCAAGACCAACCCAGCCACCTCCAGAGTTAGCTTCCAGAGTGGGACTGAGCCATGGACTATTCTGGGGCTGGTTCAGAGTCCCTGGCACTGAATGCCCCACTATGGTGTAGGCTATTACTTCACTGGAGATGGAGCTCACCGGACAGAGAGCGGCTACTACCAGATCACAGGGCGCATGGATGATGTCATCAATATCAGTGGTCACCGCCTGGGGACTGCAGAGATAGAAGATGCAATGGTAAGCTCAGCCTGCCTTTTCCTTTACCTGGTACTCCAGTGATGCTGCTGTTCATCTCAGAGACCCCCAGTCACCCCAGGGTCTTTTGTCCTCTGTTGTGCACAGGCTGACCACCCTGCTGTTCCAGAAACTGCTGTCATTGGGTACCCTCATGACATCAAGGGAGAAGGTAAGCGTCCCCTTCTCTCTACCATGGAGGTTCACGCCCAGCAGGATACCCAGTGGAAGGAACAATAGGTCTCTGGGGATGCAGTTATAGGCCCTTATGGGCATACTGTTGCCTTTTGGTGAGGAAACTGTGCAAGGTAAGCATTAAGGATCTGAGCTACGAAATGCTCAGATTTGCCGACCTTTAAGGACACTAGGCCATAAGAAACATGACCCATTTGGCCCCTGGCTAAGCCTGGGAAGTCACTTTTGTTCCCAGTATCTCTGGGGACTTCCTAAGCCACATGCATGTCCTCCTGCCTGCCCACCTGCTTGGTTTCAGCACTCAGGTCAGCTCTGTAGCTGCTATACCTGTGTACCAAGTAAGCTATGGTAGGCTGTGTGCTGCCCTGAGAAGCCAGGGAAACTTGATCTGTGATTCTATAATCCTACTACATTTTGACGTGGTGAGGGAAGACAGAGTAGTTATCAGAATGATCTTAAACCAATGATACTGTTTTAAACAACCCTACCCCCAGGCAGCTAATTCCTAAGTGGCTGTATCTGGAAAAGACTCTTGAGTGTTGCAATGACAGGCCCACAGCACTCACACTGGTATGACCCGGTCATATCCCAAGTCTTGTGTGAGGTCATTTCTGCACAAAATGACCTTGTCTCCCCTCCCAGTGGCTTGAGATTACATGTTCTCTCTCCTCTTAGGGACATTCCATAATACAGCTTGCTCTAACTGTCATCTGCCTCTTGCCTGCACTTATGGGCTGCTGTTCCACTATTTACTCAAACATTTTAACTTTTGCATATCCTGGCTAGAACCCAGTCCTTCAGACATGCTAAGTTTGCAGTCTACCACACATCATACATAGCACCCCGGACACTGCCTTTTCTTCATTTTTACACTTGTATTTTATGTTGATGGATGCTTTGCCTGCGTGTATGTCTGTGCACCATGTGTGCGGTGCTCACAGAGGATAGGGAGGTGTATGAGTGGGATGGGGCTGGGGTGAGGTGGGACATTGGATTCCCTCAGGCTGGATTTACAGATGGTTATTAGCTGCTATGGGAATAGGATCTAGGTCCCCTAGAAGAGTAGCTGGTGTTCTTGAGTGCTGAGCCATATTTCTAGCCCCATCAAATGCTTTCTTGAAATTGACTTGTTGCAAAATTTAAAAATCAACTAAGTGCTTTAACATTTTTATTACCATAGAACCAATGTGCTAATGCAATGTGGCTTTATTAGAAGGACACAGGCATGTGGGAGAGCTGTTTGGGGCAGCCTCCAGCAGAGGCCATGTCTAGATATCATCAGAATGGGAAGTGGGTAGCAGGGTGAATAGTTCTTCATGGGTGACTATGAAGATACCTCATTTGGGTAGGAACCTGAACCACTTTTGGGGCCCCAGAATTTTACATCTCTGTGGTCCAGAGATCTGCAGTGCACTGGTATGCTCCCAGCATTTGGAAACTGTGACGGCTCAGTTTGAATTTAAAGACAGTGTCAGTACTTCAGTTCTGAACCTGAGAGGGCAAGGAGATGCCCAAAGAAGTATGTGACACCAGGCACCTTCTACCTTGCCTTTGAGAGTTTAAAAGCTCCTGGATGAACTCTAGAAAAAAAATGAACAAGGTCCAAGAAACTGCACTGCAGAGGGATAGCTTCAGATTGGGCAGGCTATGTTGGGTTGTTCTCTACCTCATCTGCTCCTCCAGCATATGGATACTTCAGGGGCACTTCCAGTGTGGTGCCTGATGCTTGGCATTCTCTCTGGGCCTCCTGGCCTCTTTCTGCTCTGGCAACAACTCTCAGCATAGGTACTGCAAGCCCTTCAGTGCTTTTAAGGCTGGGAGGGAAATTTAGATACAGTAAGTGTGATGCTAAGTGTTGCATTAGCCTCTTGACATATTTGGAATTCAGGGATTACCCATTCACAGTTTTTAGCTAATGTCAAGCTGCTTGAATACACTTCCGTGTTTGTTCCCAACTCCCGAACAATGAAAGCCCCTGGGTCTAGTTTGACTAGGACCTGAACACTGTGGACTTTGGCCAGCCTCTTTGTCCTGATGATTTATGACCTTGGACCTTGCACACCTCTGCCTGGCTCTTAATCTGCTCCTTGGACACCCTTTATTCTTGCCTCTGGAATCAATAACCCAGGTCTGTCATCAATGTCATGTCAACTGCCAAGATGGCACACCATAGTCCTTTCTCAAGACCTCACAGTCTGGTAGGGTGAGGACAGTGACGCCATCAACTATTCTCAGAGACCAAAAAGTACAACTTACAAACAGAGTCAGAAAAGATGTCAGAGTTTAAATTAACAAAGTTGGGCTTTTAGGGGTGAATAAGAGTTTCAAGTGGAGATGGGGGAGCCTTTCTAATAGCAACTTAGTTCACCACATGCAGATCATAGTGTGTACAGGAATAAACTATTTGTCAACATACTTAACAAGCCCCTAACATACTCCAGGCATGGCTTTAGGTGCTGGAGACAAACCAGTGAATGTCAAGTAGGTGAAGCCTCTGCCATTACGGGGCCACCTGATTGGATGATCAAGAAGCAGAAAGGACAAACAGACACTGAACAGTAAGTGTTGTCAACAAGGAAGCTACATAGCATAGCACATCCAAGAAGCTCGGAGGAAGGATAGGTTTGGAAGATGGGAGCTGGTACGGAGCAGACGAATTAGTGGCTGGATGGCTGTACAGAAGTCTAAAAACACTTCAGGAGAGGAGGGACATTGCAAGGCAGTAGGGAGGACAGGTCATCAGAAATGGTGTCAGGACATAGGGTAAACAGTAAAGTTAGATCCTTGTGTGGTAGTGTTGTCTAGTGTTTGTGCTGACACATGCGTTTGCCTTTCAGCCTGACAGAACTCTCTTCCATGATGGAGCTTTTAAAGTCTGAGGTTTGATACTGTCCAACACAGTAGCCCCAGCACACTTAATGAACAGCTGAACTATGGCCATGCAATGAGGAAATGTGTGTGTGTGTGTGTGTGTGTGTGTGTGTGTGTGTGTGTGCTCATGAATGTTTGTATAGTGCACATGCATGTGAAGTCCAGAGGTCAAAGTCAAATGTCTTGCTCAGTTGTCCTCCACTGAATTTTTTGAAACATGGTCTCTCATTGAACTTGGAGCTTGTTGATTGGCTAGGCTTGTTGGCTAGCATGCTCCAGGGATCTTCCTGTCTCTGCCTCCCTGGGGCTTGGGTAATAGTCATGCGTCACCATGCCTAGCCAGTCTTTTTATCCAGGTGCTGGGGAACTGATCTCGGGTTATTATCCTTGTGTGGCCTCTACTTTACTGAATGAACCATTTCCCCAGCCTCAGGGAACACGTTTCTAAGTTGAAAAGCCACTGTACTAGGTAACTACCATGTTGTTGGGCATGTTCACCAGTGAGCCACTATACAATCCTGTAATTATCTCTAGACAGCCCACACCACGCAGCTGGGGAAACTGAACATTAAGTCACATGTCTGAGTCACACATAGCTGTCAGCACTGCTGCTGTGTCATGCTCTCACCCATGCATGACCATGGGCAGACCAGCTCTGAGGGTTCCTTTTACTTGCTGTGCCATGCGCGTGTGTTTCCGGGATTGTAGAAGCTGAAACTGTTTGATACACGTAACCATCTCAGGACTTGGAAACCCCCTGGGTTTAAAGAAGCCCGTGACCACAGATTTAAAGTGAACTCAGAACTTAGCACTCTGCTCTCTCTCCAGCCGCATTTGCTTTCATTGTGCTCAAAGATGGCACCAGCGATACAAACATGGTAGTAAATGAACTCAAGTCAGCAGTGGCCACCAAGATCGCCAAGTATGCCGTGCCTGACCAGATCCTGGTGAGTCAGGGAAATGGCGTTGCTCTCAAGTCTCCTCCGCTTTCCACAAATGTCAAGCAATGGTGAACTTTTACAAGCATGGGGCTCCTTTTCCACCAACATCAAAACTGTCATTGATGGTTTGGGTTTCCCTGCGCCTTTTGCCGAGACGGGGAAGGGCCATAGCTTTTACTGCACACACCTGTTTAGGACACTGCGCTAGGCAAGGCTAGATGCTTTTTGTACAATAGCTTTTAAAGGCTGGCTTCAGGTATAGGACTGAATGGTAAGGAAAATAGGATTTATTTTTTCTTTAGGGTGCTAGGTATGTGTTTGCTTTCTATTTCTGTAACAAAATGCCTGAGATAATTAACTTAAGTGGTGGGGATGTTTTATTTGGTTCACAGTTACAGTTCATGATTGGTTGGTTGGACTGTAGTTTGGCCTGTATCCACACTGCTTATTTTGGCATTGAAGCATGTGGCAAAACAAAGCTACATAAATCATGGTACCTGGGAAGGAGGGAGAAATTGCATTCCTAATGTGCCCGTCAAAGGCTATCTTCTGAATGACATAATTTTCTTTTGTTAGACCTCACCTCTTAAAACTTCCACCATCTTCCAAATCACCACAAACTGGTGATTATATCTCTAACACAGTCTTTGGAGGGCATTTAAGATTCAAATCATTAAAGTATGGAACCCAGAGACTTGTATTTGAATACTGAGCATGCACTCTACCAATAAACTATGACTCAGTCGAATTATAGATTTTAAAGATTCCAAAGACATGCAAAGCACAGAAGTCCGCCAGCCTCATATGGCTTCTGAACACATTTCCCATTCCCTGAAAGAAGTTAGTTCCTGCAGGAAGGCCCAGCCACCCCTTAGTCTCTTCAGGTATTTCCTTTTTCACCAACACGTCTCAATAATGATTTCTGGGTTTGGGATTCTCTGAGGCAGGAAGAGCCCAGCCCCCTTTCATATTGTTCACACTGCTGGCCTATCAGCTGATGTGCCACGAACTATCTCCAAAGACAGAGTCAGTATTAAAAAATTTATATACATGAGGCCCTGGGTTCAGTCTCCATATAGTACCACCATCACTACACACACACACACACACACACACACACACACACACACACACACACACACACACACACGCACACACACAACCTCCCTCCTAAATACGTCTCTTAAAAGTATTAACGTTTGCATCAGAGTGTAAGACAACACGTTCTGCTCAGTTGGTTTTTGCCCAACTAAGTCCCAGGATTGGATGAGAAGGAACCCAGTCAAGTTTATGACTGGCAAGCTAGGTCCAGCAGTCAGACCTGGGGGAGGGGTTTCAGCTTAGTTTTGTCACAGGTTAGATCCTGTCCTTCGGGTTGATTTCAGTTTCAGTGTCAGGTTGCAGGGACATTAAGCCCTTCTTGGCTCATACATCAGGCAGCTGCTGTGAAGTCCTCAGTGAGAAGTGTCGGCCTCCACTGGGGAACTCTTATCTTTGTACAGTGAGATACTGGAGACAGGGGGTGCTGTCCAGACTCTAACACCATCTATCTTTGCCAGGTGGTGAAGCGTCTCCCCAAAACCAGATCTGGGAAAGTGATGAGAAGGCTGCTAAGGAAGATTATCACCAGCAAGGGCCAGGATCTAGGAGACACCACTACCCTGGAGGACCCCACTGTCATTACAGAAATCTTGAGTGCCTTCCAGAAGTATGAAGACCAGCGGGCTGCTGCCAAGTGAAGTGTCTGTGTCTATGCTCGGACAATGGCCCCTGTCAGTCTTCAGGGAAAGGAACCTATGATCTCCTCTATGATCTGTTTACTGTCCTATGTGGGACTGAAGCTCCCCTTTTTCCCCTGGGGCACAGAAAGCCACCTCTGGAGTGGTGAGGCCTTTGCCCTATATCTGATTTCCAGAATGAAAAATTAATTGGCAGTCGGCCAGCACAGGGTGGCCAGAGGACTGTTTACCACTTATCTCCAAAGCTGTTATGCGTTCTCCAGATGTGTCTAGATATAAAATGCAGATGTTTTATTTTTTTGTACTTTTCTACTTGGGGAGAATAACAAAACACTTGAGTGTAATATGAACATTAACATTTATTCTCTCTCTCTCTCTCTGAGAGGAATTGGAAAACTCTTCCTCCTTGCTTCCCCAGGGAAGCATGAAGATAACAGAGTGTACTTTTTATTAGCATTCAGTGTGCTTGAAGTCCAAATTAGAGATGTTTGTGTCACTGTCTCGCACACAGCTGTCCCGATCCTGCTCATCCGAATGGCCACGTTCACTTCCTGTCTGGTTCAGTTTTTGATTCATTTGGTTTTATGCTATAGAACAAAGTAAACAATTCTTACATTTTGCACATTAGGGATTGCTCTCAGGGCCTTCTGCACACTAGGCAAGTGCTCTACCTCTGAGCTACACACCAGCACCTCTAACTCCCAAGAGACAGGGTGAATGTCCTCCCCTTTACTTGTGAAATCATTTGGGTTTGTTTCTCTAATCTGTGATCTGGAAAGAGCTTCTTTCCCCAAGATGCCTCTTAGTAGGAGGTCACTATTGCTTCAAACATGTGAGGTTGTTCACGGGAGTCAGTGAAAACTCAGGTGTCTTACTAAGGTTCTGGGCTCCTGAAGGCTTTGCCTGACCTTTCTTCTGTGGGTAGGGTAGCAAGAACCACTATGGTCCAATAATGACACTTAGTGCTTCCAAGGAAGTTCTCTTTCAATGTGCCTTACCTCTAGACATTGGTGGGTGATGCAAATTGTGAAGTCATAAAAAGCTCCTTTTGTAGCTAGGTGTGGTAAGCATGGAAGGCCTGAGGGTGTGGCAGCTCTGTGAGCAGGGCCCCAGTGGGAGGAGGGGGAGAGACTATTTTGTTTGGCCCACAGAATTTAGCTATATGGGTGTTTTCAGGGGTGTTTTAGTTACTGCACACCTATTGTGAGTTTAACCTGTGCTGACTTCTTGGGTAATGGGGTGAATATACCGTCACTTCCAGGAGATGGAGTGGTTGTAGCACGCACAGATATTGAATAATAGTTCTTTGTTATAATCAGCAATAATGAGTCATATAATGGACATAGTTGACTGTAGATACCATGTCCTTTTAGGAAATGGCCTAGGTTTCCAGGTTGCTGATACAAGCTCTCAAATGATCTATAGAAATATTCAAATAAAGCTTTGTTTTGTTTACGCTCTTTTTATGGGGACAGTTTTTGGTTGATGCTGTTCTGACTGAACCTAGTGAATGCTAGGCAAGACCTCACCTCACACCTCCACATGCCCCGCCCCCTCCAACATAATACTAAGAAAAAACTAGAAGGGGTCTATTCACTCAAAAGGTAGCACACAAAAAAGTCTTGGTTGGTCAGTGTGTTCATATGGGGCTGTGTTTATTCTTGTGTGTGCAGGTGTGCATACGTGTGTGTGTGTGTGTGTGTGTGTGTGTGTGTGTGTGTGTGTGTGTGTGTGTACAAAGAAGCCAGAAAACAACCTTGCAATACCATCTACCTTTTGGTTTTGAGATAAGGTCTTTCACTGGGCCCAGGACTCACCAAGTGGCTAGTCTGGCAGCCAGTGAACCCTAGAGAACCTGCTTCAATCTCCTCAGCGCTGGTTACAAGCTAACACCCACCTATTCTACTCATGCCTGCCTATTTACCATGGGTTCTGGAGCTAGATCACATGTCCTCATGCTTGCAAGGCCAAGTTTAGCAAGTCAAGCAATCACCACACTGCTTCTGGGAAAAAAATCATCATGTCTATGAAAAACAGTCACCTGACTATTGTGAAGTGGCCAACTGTGGCTGTAGGAGTGGAGTTATAATGCTCATTTCCCAGTATCACAGGACCCTGACTAAGTGCCAAGCTCAAGGATGGCCATGTGACACTGGCAAGACCATTTAAAAACACATAAAAACACCATGGAAGTTGATTATTACCTACCACCTGCTTGACAAGAAATGATGTGGCCTTTCAGAAGGAGAGTAGAGACCCAGGGATTAGCGAAGGCCTTCGAAAGCTTAGACTTCCCCTCTTTTGTTTGGGTTTTTGTCTCCTTGAAGTTTCTGACAAGGGTCTAAGTTATTGTACTGCAGTGCAGATACACGAGAAGACAGCTGGTAGAGATGGGGTAACAGAGAGTAGCCTGGACTTTAAGGTTAATCAGTCTGAACAGCGTCTCGGAAATGCAGACAATCTTGCGTGTATGTTCATACTCATAAAAGCAAACTAAAGTCAGACTCAGGAAGCAGCTGTGCCTTCTGAGGAGGTTTCACTCAAAGTGGCTAAGAGGAAAGCCACCACACTCAGGAAACATGGCATTTAAGCATGGCTGACAGCCCTGTTCAGGCTTCAGTGAAGTATGGCTTTATTTAATAAATGAGGCTGAAGTGATGTCTTAGTAGGTAAAGGTGCTTGCTGCCAAGCTTGTTGATCTGAATTTTGAACTTGTCCTCTGACCTCTACATGTGCAGTGTGGTGCATATGCAAAGGCACAGAGACACACATATACAAGTGGATAAATAAATGTCTGACAAGGAAATGGCTATCATTTGTGCCTTGATGGCCAGACTTACACAAAAGGAACTCATGGGAAATGCTGGGGAGCATCCATCCCTGACAAAGCCACATAGAACTCAGGGTGAAAAAGAGGTCCCTGGGTTCCTTACAGTTCCTCCCTTGAAGATCCGACTGGCCAGAACACACAGAGAGTGGGCTTCCTTGTAGTCCTGGATCTGGGCCTGTGTGGTAGCTGAGTTGGTCAGCCTGCCAGCTTTCCCTCATCATCACCACCTAGGTGAACTCTCCAGCACTGCCCTGCTAGCAGGCCCAATGTGGCAGACAGCAAGGAGGAGGACCAGCCTACTTTTACCTGCACTCACATCACCAGGCCCAGCTCTACTGCTTTGTCCAGGCAAGATGCAGAGCCTGCTCTCTGGACTGCTGCACTTAGCTAAAGGCAGAACCAGCTCTTCTGTTCTCACACCTCTGAAGTCGGCTCCCCCAGGATCCCAGACCTGTGCAAGGTGGCAAGGGGTGGGAGGGCATATTTCAGTTACTCTTGCCATCTCATGGCATACCAGGGTCCTGCTCTCACACCCACAGCCTGGCTCACCTGCACCCTTGGCCAACAGGGTCAGCTTTAATGTGCTGCTCAAGGAGGTGCCAAGCCTGCTTGCTCTCCCATGTGTTGCAGCTGACGTGGGGGCCTGGGGGCAGGGCCAGTTTTCACACCCTTTTGGCCCGGTGCCCAACTCTCTCACCTTCCACAGGTGGCAAGAGCCTAGGGGAGGGAGGTCATTTCTTTTCCTCCCTGAGGCCACCACATGGCAGACAAGGGAAGGGGTGGGATCAGTCCTCCCGATCTCATGCCCCCCACCCTCCACCCCACTTCCTTGTGCTCCCTCCACAAGTCAGCTCTATTATGGGGTCCAGCAGAGGTGCAAGGCCTGCTCTCCTTATTTCCTTAGTGCTGCTGCCAGTGGAGGCATTGCCAGTTCTTCAACTCTCATGACCTCAGGGCCAGCACAGGCCCGAGGCAGCATGGGGCGCACCGGAGTGGGAGTGGGGGAGTCCACCTCTCTCTCACCAGTAAGCAGGGTCTGCTCTATTGTGCTGCAGATTGTGACCCTGACCAGCTTTTCCTGTCCTCAGGAGGCACTGAGGGGCGAGGAGCAAGGATGGTATCTCTCCCTCTCCTACAGCATCAGGTGACAGTCTGTGGGGCTAGCTTTCCCACTCTTGTATATTCAGGGCCTGTTCTCCAGCACCGTCCAGCAACAAGAGACAGCTTCACTGTGCTATGCCCTGCGGAGGGAGGTGCAAGGCCCATTCTCCAGAGTGGCGCAGTTGATGGGGGTAGGGCCGGTTCTCCCTAGTAACAGCTTGATTTTTAAAGGTGTCTTATGAACTTTGAGGTTCTCTCTGAATGGGTTAATTTAGATAGAAAAGTAGCCTAGGTCCAGACCGAGGGAGTACTTTCTAGGTCTACGTTAAGGGCTTGTCTTCTTTCTCTGCATTAAAAGGGATACAGTCTAGATCTAGACTAAAAGGCTGCCTTAGAGGTCTAAGCCAAGAGGATGATTTCCTCAAGGTGGTGGTGGTGTGTGTAGGGAATGTGCCAGTGAACTTCAGTGACTTCTAATCTTATTTATATAATTCCCCATCATCTTGTTCAAAAGATTTTGTTGGGTAACAAGATTAAACCAATTAAATATGGTATTTCTGAGTCTGTTGACACTTTACTTCTTCTTTCCTTGTCTTCCTACCTTCTTTCCTTTTTTGGTGCTGAGGATGGAACCCAGGGCCCCAGGTTTGCTGAACCTCCGTTAGAGAGTGACAACTCTGGCCTCCCTACCAACTGAGTTTTAACCATGCTATTAAACATAGGTCTAAGCAGCTTTTACTAAGAAGTGAATGTGTGTGACCCCATTCTTAACAGCGAAACCCTACACCTAAGATGGTATTAGGAGGAAGTTGGTGAGGTCGGGAGGGTGACACCTTCATGAGTTGTATTGTGCTATTGTAAAAGTACCTACTTCCTCCAGGGCACAGCAGGGTGCAGAAGGGACATTGATTCATGCAAGTCAGGAAGTAGTTTCTTACTAAACATGCAACCTGCCAGTGTCTTGGTCTTACTTTTCCAGTCTCTAGAACTGTTTGAAATGATTGTCATTTCAGACAACCTGGGTACAGAAAGCGTTCTGTTATAGCTGCCCAATGTTTTTACTTGGCATTTTACTGGGGAAAAAAACGAAGTTGAAGAGATGGCTTCTGGACTGTCAGAATTCTGAAGATAAACCGCCTCCCTCTAAATAGATAAGGACGTCAATACAAAGGCATTGTGAAAGTTATCAGGCAAACTGCCTGTACACTTGGTGGCTGTTTACATTCTGGGGGCCCACAACAGGGCTCCCATGGTTACCATGGAGCTAATCAACAGAGGCTCTGGATTTCTGGGCATCGTTCCACTTTCTAGTGCCCAGGATTCCTTGTCTGTGTTTACTTGGTTTGATGCCCTTCATCTGCCCTTCTTCAGAGGGCCCTGCTTGGCCTCCAACCTTGTCCAGCCTGCAGGGGCACTTGGCCTTTCTGAAGTTTGGCACCGCGATTTCTTTAGCCCATTGGTTGTTTAGAAGGCTATCATGGTGGTTTGAATGAAAACATTCCCCGTAAGCTCTCGTATTTGAACACTTGGCCCCAGTTGGTGGCACTATTTTCTTTTTAAGAGGGTTCCTCTTTGTCTTTTTACTTTTATTAATTTTTGGAGACAGGGTCTCTCTATGTAGTCCTAGAACTCACTGTATGGCCCAGGCTGGGCTTGAACTTCCAGAGATCCACCTGCCTCTGTCTCCTGAATTCTGGGATTAAACGTATGCACTACAATGCTCCTGCTTATCCTCTGTGTTATTACTTTTCCCTTTGTCTGTTAAATACACCACTTTGTGTAGTAAAGTATATTTTGTGTGATATTAATATAGTCATGCTTTCATTTGTTAACATTTTAAAGGACGTTTTCCACGCTTTTAATTTCAGCCTTTTTATATGCTTACATTTCCATGTCTCTTTTAAGCAACATGTCATATGTCATACATGTTTGTTTGTTTTCTGTCTTAGCTTGTGATAGCACTGGGGATTAAGCCCGGGGCCTTATGTGTTAGACCTTGGAGCTACAGCCCCAGCCATCCCTTTCATTTTTAAACCACTCTGGTAATCTTTGTTATTTACATGATTGTAGTCTGAAATTTCTCTGTCCCTCCAGAAACTCTCAAATACCTGGCAGATGCTTCCCAAGTAATTGACTTGGAGGCTTAATATTATAGGAACTGCTGGGCCAGTAATTCAGGAATATTATTAACTTACACTTAACATTAACCCATATTTCTATTTATGTTTAGCCATGTGGCTTGGTACCTTTTCTTTAGACCAGCAGTCTCATCTTGCTTCCTCTGCGCCTGGCTAACATCTGTTTCTCTGCCTTTCCTCTGACTCAGAATTCTTCTAGTCTGGTTGCCCCACCTGCCTACTGGCCAATCAGCATTTTATAAACCAATACACTTGACAAAACATTACAGTGAGCAAGAGCCTAATCCCACAAATAATATATTTAGTTCACTCTTATTCAATGTGTTTGAATTAAAATCTGCCACCTTTCTTAGAGCCTTCTGCTTCTCTCGCCTAATCAGTATCTCAGTTTTTGACTTTACAGTGGCCATTTTCATTATATTGTTTCTTTCCCCTCCCTATTATTTTGAAACTACAAATGTTTACTAATTATAATCTCTTACTCTAGGCTACAAGTTACACTATTGATTTATCAAAGTCTAATTTTAATTACTTCCTTTAAATTCTTTAAAAAAGTTCTTTTCAGCTGATGTAAAGATTTAGAAACCCTTTAACAACACAGAATTCTCTCCCAACCTATAAACCACGAATTTTTAACTTATTCTACATTTCAATCTTGTAAGCATTGCTGTTCTGATATGTTACTGTTCTCCAGTGATGATCTAATTTGGATTTTTACCTATATTTATCATTTAATTGTATTTCTTTTATCCATATCCAAGCTTCTATTCTTCCTGTCTAAATCCTTAATACTTTCTTGTGGCACTTATATGTTGGCAAAAATGTGCATTCAGTGTTTGTCTACATAGTAGTAACTATTTATTCTCACTTTTGAAAAGTATCCTCCCTGGAAGAATAACTTGGACCCGATGCTATTTTCTTTTAGCATTTTAAAGAGTCTATTGTTTCCCCTAGGTCCTGTTGCTGAGTTATCAGATGTCATTTAAAGGTATTCTACTTTTCTCTAGATGCTGTTATATTTTTATTTGTTTTATTTTTCAGTTTTATTTTATTCATTTTTAAAGTTAAATAAAATTTAATTGACTAATTGACATGTGGTCCAACCTAGATAAACATGTTTTTCAAGGTTTATTTTTATTTTGTATGTATAAGTTTTTTTTCTACATGTATCTATGTGCACTGTGTGCAATCCTGGGGCCTGTGGGGCTGAAAGAATGCATTGGATTCCCATGGAACTGGAATTACACGTGGTCGTGAGCCACCATGTAGGGGCTGAGACTTAAACCCAGGGTCTCTGGAAGGGTAAGCTCTTAATCATGGATCCATCTTCACAGCCCTTTTGATTCATTGTTATTCGTCCTGCTTAGGCTTTGGGCTTCTTGGACCTCCAGCTTGATATCTATGTGTGTCTTTTTTTTTTTTTTTTTCTCTTTAATTAGGACCCCTGATGATTTGGTTGGAAAGTCTCACAGATTTTGATATAAAAGGGTAAGTAATTTGAGAACACAATTCCAAGAACACGTGTGACACAGGACAGGAGGGGGTGGGGGCGTTCAGAATAGGGCAGGGCTGTGGACAGAAGGGAACACCTAACCAAGGCTCCCTCTTTCTAGACCCAAGATCTTATCAAATGTATCTCAAACTAACTCTCTCAGCACTAGCTGTTGGGGACACTCAGGGCAAGGTGGCTCCAAACACCAGGCTTGTCCCAGATCCCAGTCTGATCGCAACCACTTACAGCTTCTCTGATATCATTAAACAAACGCTTAAACTATTTTGTTCAGCTCACAACTCTGGATTATCTGTTCTCCCTCATCTAAGGAGAAGGTATTACATAACTCAGACTTTTTATTCCTTTTGAGTTTTTACACTGTAGCTCAGGCAGGCCTGAAATTTACTAAAGTAGCTGAGGCTGGCCTCAAATTTGCAGGACTTATCTAGCCTCAACCTCCCAAAAGTTAGGTCCATTGTGAACTAGCCATTAGTTGTACAGGAGGTTATTCACCAATGATAAGATGTAAGAGACAAGGTTTGTGACTGTGACCTTTCTGTCCCTTCTCACCTTTAAACCACGGGACGGAGATTTCTGCCCTAAGTCATTAAGACATCGATGCCAATTAGTTCTATTTCCTTATTAAACTAACTCTAGCTTAGCTGTTGGGTGATGGTTACTCTCAGTTCGAGGCTTTTAGGGCCCATGGGCTTTTCTTGGCCAAAGTCCCTTACTTGGCCCTGTGTGCTGCTGTCTTTGGAGCTAATAGAAGATCCTAGGCAATCACACGAGGCCCCTCTCTGCCCAAGAGCACACATTTCCTGGTTTATTGTAGTCACTGAGACTGAATCTCACAAGGCTGGGGTCTCTAGGTCTCTCAGTGAATTTTATAGTTGAGGACCAGCTTTAGATGACCACCCATTGAGCTCAACAAGAAGTTGGTTTCTTCCATTTTAAAATAGCAACCCTAATAAAGAGAGCTGGACCATGTGACAATGTGAGGGGAATGATTATATGAAAGAACAGGGCAGACATTTGAAGGACACAATGATTGGAGGATTTAGCTCAGGGGTTCAGCTTGGATGTTAAGGTTTCTGGCCCTGTCTGGAGGTCCCAGACCCACAGACCTGCAGTCCCAGATCCCTTAGCTGCCCGCTGCTGCTTCTTCCCCCCAAAATGATTTAGATACTTATACTAACTTCATATTTTTTGGCTTATGGCTTAGGCACATTGCTAGCTAGCTCTTTCATCTTAACAACCCATTTTCATTAATTTGTCCTGCCATGTGGCCCATGGCTCACCTGTGTTCCTTGCATGTTTTTTCTTGGGCAGCTGGCTCAATCTGATCTGACTCATCTTCCTTTCCTACCTATTCTGATTCCCCACCTACTTCTTCTACGGTTCCTGCCATGGCCAAAATAGTACTTTATTTAAAGATTCACAGCATACAGAAAGACATTCCCACACCATTTCCCCATTTCTGTCTAATCAAAAGGGAAGGTTCCAATTTTAACATAACTAAATTACATATAACAAAATAGCTATCAAGCAAGAATTACAGTTACAATATCTAGTCTATTTGTATTTAGCAAAATTAAAGAAAATACTCTATCATCTACCTTATCATTGTGAATCTAAAGTTTCATATCAATATACCTTAAAATAACCAAGAAAAACTATACCTATAACTATCTAATCTTCAACTACATCAAAGACCACAGAAGGATATATTTACCTAAGTAAACCAGAAGTGCAAACAACTTCCAAAATCTAGAAATGACAGAGATGACACCTATCTGCCCAGACAGTCACCCAAAGATCCTTTATAAAGTTGGGGCATCCATCTTTAGCCTACAGGCCCAGAGTCTCTTTTCATTTTAGTGAAGCAGGAAATCTGCCCTGCCCATTCTGGCACAGTTCATCAGTTGCTTCTCCTTGAGTCCTGAAGAATGTCTGACAGCTTTCTCTGCATAGCAGGAACCTGAAGGACCATCTCAGTTTGTTCTGCCAAAGTTCAGAGGTCATCTTCCTATGGAACCTGCATGTCCAGTTTAAACAGCATACTGTCAAGCAGTCAATACAAGAACAGGATCTTATCCAGTGTCTAGCTGTTGCCACAAAGAAAGTAGATTCCATATGGAGTTTCTTCGATGCCCATTTTTCTCTTGAAGTAGATTGGTGCTTCCAGGAACAGGCCTGTCTCACTGTCCAGAAAAGTCTAAGTTCTTAAAATATTTTAAATGCCATATTCTGTAGATCTTAGAAGTGTTTGAAGATTCTCTATTTAATTGAAATGTATCTTTGTATACCTAAAAACTAACTAAGTTTGGTTATCATAGGTGACAATCTGTATTTCTTAATTATACATTACAATTTTAAATGAGTTACATGAACATCATACCTTAAACAAGAGTAGAAAAATACGTACAGCATAACAAAAATTGACCTTAAATTTGTATTAACAAACCAAGTCCACACCAATGCAAAACATTTTGAGATTAACAGCTGATTTTTTGACTAAAGTAAATTCAATAATCTAATTTTTAAAATCACTCAAATACTATATCCCTTTTTTTTTCTTTTTAGAAAGAGATTAACTATGACCGTTAACCATTTATAATGAAAAAAAACATTTATAAACAATATTTTGGGAATTTGGGCGTAGTTTTCCATTACTACTTTCTGATGATTAAGGAGCATTGACAATCTTATAGGTTCTTGAGACTGAATCATCTTAGTCTGCAGCCCTGAAGCTGATGTGATAATTTCTTCCCATCAGAGAATTTTCAGGTGGTCTTGGTTGATGAAACCATATTTGCCTGGAAGCAATCCACAGGTTCTCATCTGTGGAAACAAAAGCAGAACTCTTCCAAAGCAATAAATCTTTAGACACAAATTTCAAAATCAAGATACCTTTAAAATATATATTCTTGTTTAACTTATCAGCCTTTGCAATCCATTGTCTTTCTGCAGTTAGCTCATTAACAGTTAAACATTAAAAGAAAACACAATAATAACCATAATCCAGATTCTGCGTCTATTTTCCATCTTTACATGGCTTATTATATTTTTATACTCTATTTCTCTTTTTACAGACTTTCTCTACCTTCTTTCTTTTCTCTCTGAAACATGTACATTTTACACACATTGTAATCCATTTACTGTTTTTTTCACCTGAATCTGTCTTATTGTGAATCCTTAATCATTTTCCAACCAGAAAAGCTTTTAAAATACTCACACTCTCTTAAAGAGCCACATACTTTTTGCAGATAAAGCTGAATCAGTAAGTTCTCCTATAGGGGCCACGTCTCTGTTTGCCACCAGAAAACAGAGGAGACCCAAGAAATGCTGCTACTAAGAAACTGTCTTTGACTCTGTTTCCTTTTTGTTCAATATAAATGTAAACCTTAAATCAATCACATGCTGGGAACTGGCCTGGTTGCAGCTTACTCTCCCTGCTGCCGGTCTGCACCATTTTGAATGTGGCCCGAGTGCTGCACTATCTCTGTTCAATGACCTGCTTCAGATACACAATTTGGAAGCTGCTTTGGCTCAGTGTCTGTGCTTTAGAACCCTTTCTGATCTTTCTCTGGCTTTATGTGGGTGTTCGGCCCACATTGGGATGCCATCTGTTACAATAATGTTTCCTGGTCAACTGGGACCAGGATTTATTGTAACACTTGGGTTCCCAGCACTGTGAAAAACAAACCATAAAACACAAAAACAAAATGGTTTCTTGGTGTAATTAAACACAAGTTATGAGGAAGTGACACCATTCAGAAAATGTTAGTGCTAAGAGAACAATGGACTGGAAAAGTTCACTTCTCAACCAGGTAAGAAATAAACATAAATATTTACTCCACTGGGAGACAGCACCTATGGAATGGACTAAGCCTCTGGCTGCTGAGGCTGGAGGACTGGACAATTACAGCAATTTCCCTTGGCAGCCCATTTTCAGTTGTCACTTTGTTCCCTCCCTGTCGCTTGGGGAGGGGGCATTCATCACTTAGCATGCCAGTCTAGCCCCGCCTACTGGTGACATCATGTCTGCTCAACGGACTTTTAAATTCCTGTTCCATGGGACACAGAATCCTAGTGGATGCTGCAAATCAAGATGTCCTGCTCAGGAATATGGGCTTGGGCAGAGACTTGTGAGACACGTGAAATGGAGAGCCATGCAAAGCTAGATTTGAAGCCATATCAAGGGTTTTGGCGTGTCAGATGATTTATTCTCATGGCAGCGTGAATTTCTCTATTGATTCGTTTAGACATCAGGGACCATTTTCCTTAGCTGACAAGGAACCTCCAGTTGGTATTGTAGGCACTGGGTTGATATTCCATCTTTCTGTTCTCAGTGATAGACTGGCCCCGTTTGTATTTTCTTCTTCTTCTTTAATCAACAAAGCAAAATCAGTGCTTTTAAAAAGAACTCCCACACCTTTGTATTTATTTTATGGTGAGACTGGTGACCGTGGCCACCTTACCGTCACATCCTACAATGGCAGCAGCTGAGAATTTACTGCTTCATAATGAGGGAGAGGAGCCAAAAGCAGGCGTTGCCAAGGAAACTCGGGGGAAACGCGGAAGCCAGACCTGTTGGCCTCCTCCTCTGCCTCCTGTTCTCTGTGTATTTTCCTTCATATCCCCTTCCAGTCCTATGAGACCTGTGTGGTGTATCTTTAATAAAGTTTAAGAGTAAGAGTTAGCAAGTAATAAGCCGGAGCCACAGGCCAAACCGTTTGTAATTAATGTAAGCCTTTGTGTGACTATTTGGGACAAAGCAGCTGTGGGCAGATCCGGACCCTGGGGCTAGGCCAGGCCAGAAACTTCTGACTATAGACCTGGCTATTTTTTCTAGGCCCAGGTTCTATAGCATCTTCCCTTGTCCTGCTAATAAAGGTTTCTTAATTGTCCCTTTTCTGTTTATGTTTGAGATGGACTTTGATGTGTTGCCCAAGCTGGATTCAATTTTCCAGGCTTCAGTGATTCTCCTGCCTCAGCCTCCTGTCTGTTACTAGTGCATCATCACGCTGTCTTCCTCCATGTTAGGCTGGCTCATGCGGCTGTTTCTGTCAGCTGAGCATCAGTTATTCTGTTATCCAGCCTCATCCCCCTCTTCTGCTTTATCTGCACTGACGTCAGAGCTTCCTGTTATGACGTGGTAACTTACCTGGAAGCTCTTTCGCAGCAGGCCACTGCTATTTCCACTTAAAAATTATTTATTTAAGCCGGACTCTGGTGGCACATGCCCTAAATTCTAACACTTGGAAGGAAGAGACAAGTGGATCTCTGTGAGTTTGAGACCAGCTTGGTCTACAAAGTGAGTTTCAGAACAGCCAGGATTGTTACACAGAGAAACCCTGTCATGCAAAACCAAAAAAGAAAAAAAATTATTTATGTATTTAATGTGAGTGTTTTGTCTTCATGTATGTATGTGCACATATGTGTGCCTGATGCCCGCAGAACCAGAAAAGTGCTTTGGATCTTCTGGAACTGGAGTTACAGACAGTTGTAAACTGCCATGGGGGTGCTTGGAAGTGAACCTGTGTCCTCTGCAAGAGCAGCACATGCGTTTAACCACTGAATCACCTCTCTAGGTCCCTCTACTTTCTAACAATCTGTTGTCTCTGTTCAGACTGTTTTTCTGTGAATAGTCAGTGACTCCGAAGCCTAGCCCTGATACCAGTCTCAGGATTCCTAGCCTCCTACTTGGTCTCTTGGCCTTCTCTATCCCCTCGACTCACCGACTGGAATCTTATGCAGCGGATGCACACACTCCTCTAGTTATTCCTATCTGCCGGTACAGCTCCTCCCTGAAGGTGGCAGTCCTTTACAATATTTACAATCCTTCATAGTTATTATGCTTTCTGTCTTCCCTCCCATTCACAACAGTGACTATGGGCTCATCTTAGGCCTTTTGCTTTGTAACAGTGCCCAAGACTTGGTAGGTTTGGGAAATATCTGTATAAGGAACTGAAATCGTATGGGATTAGGGGGGTAAAGCCTAGAATTAGATTTCAGGTTTTTTTTTTTTTTCTTCTAGTTTAGTACATTGGGAGATGGCTGCCTTTTCTGTGTTGGGATATCCCCCATTTTGTCGTAATAAGTGCAACCTGTGCAGGTCAGAACTTCAGTGGAAGCAGGCTGCATTTGAAGTCCCAGGATGGGGAGTGGTCTCATCCTGTGTTCTCAACCAAGGGCTACTTTGTCCCTTTGAGGGTATTTGGCCAGGTTTACAGACATTAAAAAAAGGATTCCATGTGTTTGTAAGCTCTTGTGGCTATAACAAATCCTGAGATAATCAATTTCTACAAAGGAAAGGCTTACTTTGGCTCGGGGTTTTAGAGGTCCAGCCCATCACCAGCCGGCCATCAGTGCTTTTGGTCTGTAGCGCTTGCTACACTATGGTGGAGGTATGGGGTGGAACAATTATTATCCCCAAGTGGATAAATGAAAAGGTGAAAGAGAAAAGGAATAGGGTCACATACTTTTCATCAAGGGCATGTCTCAAGTGCCCTGAAGACTTGCTCAGAGGACCAACCTCTTAGTGCAGTTATCACCTCCCAGCATCACCCATACTGAGGACCAAACTTTAACCACATGGGCCTTTGGAGTCCCAGGTTAGTTTTAGCACAAAACTGGGGTGCTACTGGCATCTAAAGGATAAAGGCTAGGGGTGGTGATAAACATCCTATACCGTGCCTGATAACCCCCCAACAAAGTATTATCTATCTAGTCCAAATGTTAACAGTGCTGGAGTTGAGAAACCTGACATAACCAGGCATGGTGCTTCCATGCCTCTTTGTGCAAATAGCTGTTTGGTGAGACAGTGAAGCTGATTGGCTACAGGGCTGGAAGGTGGTATGGGACAATAGAGCACTAAAACAAGACACACCAAGTAAAATGGACTTGACCATGACTTGTAAACAGAAAACCTAAGCTGTGTTGCACAGCACAAGTGATCGAAGCTCAGCCTATTCTAACCCCAGCCCATCCAGACTCATGTGCTCCAAGATAAGGCTATGAGTGTACCCCCCAGTAACTCTTAATGGACTCATGTGTTTCAGAGATATGGCTACTGGCTCTTACAAACAAGGTCCCTTAAAAGAGCTTACAGACTCATGATACATATTTTTAAACGTCTTTAAGACTTGCAAAATGTTCTCTAAGGGACAAAATAGCCCTTGGTTGAGAAACACTGGTGAGACCACTCTGCATCCTGAGACTTCAGATGCAGCCTGCTTCCACCGGAACATGGCCTACACAGAGAGCTGGCTCTTCCAGATGCTTTCTTGGTTTATGTATTCGAACCAATCCCTTTCAAGACCATCTCTAACTTTAGCCCCAAATTTCATGAGCCTCCTTCCACAACTGCCTTCAGTCGAGGGGCTCACGAGTCCTCTGGTGAATTCCTTTATGTAGTAAATTCAGTATATTCAGCTTTTTATTATTTTTAGCGTGTATGTTCCTGGTTGTTTTGTCCATGTGCTTTTATTTCATACCAGGTATGGAATACACATAATTGATGTAATAGGTTTTTTTTGTGACAGTTTAGGAATGTTCAAAGAGCCTCTCCTAGAAAGGAAGATACCCTGGGATTGAAGAAGAGATTTTCAGCAATGATACTTGAAGTGGATTCTGGATGATAAAAATGGCTTAGGTGGAGGTGAAAGAAAAATGTCATACGAAAAATTAGTAATATGATAAGTTCAAAGACATGGAATCAGAAACGGCAAGCCATTCAGGCAAGCAGGAAGGTGCCAGACCACAAAGAATTTGTTAAAAGTACTCATGATATGATGTTTATACTGTCTGTCTTCAGTGATGGGATCATGGATAATAGTGCCAAGGACTGAAATATATAACCCGGGATCCCTACAGAACTGGGTAAGTGTAAGAAAGCTTCACTTCTTCCCCAAGCAAGAAGGATAATAGAACATTAAGTGGCATTCTAGCGCCATCTAGTGCTAAAAAGATAATGGCATGTATGTTTCTGGAAACCTCCAAATGCAGCAAGGAAACTTCAGAGGCTGAACTTTGAATACTTTGTATCCTGAAGATCATTTCCATTGCTCTAATTAATAGGACAGGTTTCTGCTGCCTAAAGAGGTTTCTTCTCCATTCCACCTCTCCCCTCATATCCCATTCCTTCACGGGCCACGTGTTTCCAAAAGGTAAAGTTTCATCCTTTAAAGCCATCACTGTGTTAACATTTACATTGAAGTCATGGCTACCAATAGTTCCAGAAAGGAGAAACTTTGTCTGTGGTCTGCTCACCTCAACTCCTGGAGTATGGTTTGACTCAATGTAATACTGTGAAAGCACCACCTGCCGCTTCCTTCGTGATTTCTGACGTTTCGTTTCGCTATTTGCGGTCTTTACTACTTGTTCCTGATTTCACCTAGAGATAACTCCCTTTAGAAATTTCATTAAATGCCTGTCGTATAGCCACGTGAAGATCTAGTAGTCAACATCAGATCTTAACCAAAAGAAAACATTTTGAATTTTTCCGGAAATCGTTTCAGAAAAAGAGCGGTTTCCAGGCAGGGATTATTGCACTCCAAATGAATGAACGCGCGCATAATTTTTCACACTGTTCGTTAAGAATCAGTGGCATACGCCTCGTCTTTGCATGCGTGTCACTGCAGACATCAAGGCCTCACAAAGACGTGAGGAAGACCCCGGTAGCGGCCTCAGCATCCAGATTTGACGGGGTGAAGGAGGCCCCCTACCATTTGCCAGAGACTGTTCACCGCGGCTGCGGGGTGGTGCCGCGCCGCTGGGCCAATCTCCCGAAAGGGCGGGGCATCTTCCGCAGACGCTTACGTCACTTCCGCGCGCCCGCCGGTGGGGGTGGGGGCGGTTCTGGAGCCGGTGTGGCTCAGGCTAGACGGAGGTGGCGGAGCCAGTGGTGTGGCTGCAAGATGAGCGAGGCAGATGGGCTGCGGCAACGCCGGCCCCTGCGGCCGCAGGTCGTCACGGACGATGGCCATGCCCCGGAGGCCAAGGAGGGCAGGTAGGCCGAACCTCCTTTCCGTGGACGAGAACCCTCCCCATTAACCGTACTTTGACCGGGGACCGGGATTGTGTGGTCTGCAGGACGCATCTGCGGGCCGAGGCTCCGCGTGCACCGGGGCTGTCCGGCCTCGAGCTGCTGCGGGGCCTTCCCCGTCCTTCCTCGCGTCCCTGCTGCTGGAGCCTTCGCCTTTTGGCGGCTTCCCTACCTGGCCTTGCTGGATCTTCTGATAGTCCTGGGACAGCCACCTGGCCACTGTCCTGCCTGCCACCTTCGCATTTTCCGTTTTCACTTTACTTTGAGGGACAGTCTGAAAAGCAGTGGGGTCTCCCTTCTGCGAATCCCCCCACTGCCGCCGGGCACTCTACAGTCTTCACCGCGGAGTAGAGAGCTGACGTGACACTGCTGGCTGTTTTAGTTACTGGCGATTAGTAAATCTCTAGCGTCCTCAACACCCCCACCCCAGCCTTCCAATATTTAAGAATATTCTATTAGCCAAACTACGAAACATGCTCCTTAAACCCTAGTAGAAGACATTTGAAATTCACTTTTTCAGTTTTGTGATGTGAATTTTATATTTTGAATTTTATATTATATTTTAGATTTTGAATTTTATATTTTAGTTCAGCCTCAAAGTTGTGGAATTAACTAGTGTGATAGAAATGTTAGAACTATTTATTCGGTCACTAGCCGTGTGATGAGGGGCGTGATTCATACTGGATGAGAGCAGTTTGCCTTCCTACGGTCAGCTTTATTGGCTGATTATAACAAGATAAACAAAAACCATGCTTTAGCTTTGGAAAGGAGTGTGAAGGTAGGTCTTGATTAGGGAGACCAGCCATCTTGGGTTGTCTTGAGGTCCATTTTTTAGGACTCGCCTTGCTCGGTGTGTATAGATTAGGAACAAATTGCTCACCCTGCGTGTTGTGGATATTGTGAATTAATATTGCTGGCTAGTCTTTAGGACCGATAAGCAAGGAGTGGCCAGGCCTCACTCCAGAAACTAGGAGCACAGGATGGAGCAATTGAGGGCCCTACTCTGAGAGGTGCAGGGTTTTGAAACCTGGGACAACCTGTACCCGGGGCCCCTGGTGGATGGGCCTAGCATTTAGGACAGTTGTTGTGACACTTCTGATCCCAAGGCAAAGGGACATATTGAATTATTTGGGTGTATTTTTAGATTCTCTGTGGGGATTTCTTCCTTAATGACTACAAGTTAGATCCAAAGTTGTCTCTCTCTGCTCGACGTTTTTCAGTGTCTTACATGTGTGCCTACACTGTTTCATCTTTCTGTGTGTAAATATGTTTCTTGTTATCTTTTATCTTCCCTCTGTGGTCTGTAATGGCTGCCTCCAAAGTGAGTTCTTGTCACCTACCTTCCTTTTTACACTTACCGTTTTAACATTCCTATATCACCCACCTTCTCCACTTAACCGTTTTAACATTCCTATATGTCTTTCTCATCAGCACTGCTGTATTTTTTTTTTTCTAGTAGTAGTTTCTAGTACTTTTTTAAATTATCTTTTTGATTACTGTAAGGGTGTAGGGTTGAATGTGAATCAGGAAAGTTTTTGTGAAGTAAAGAAATAGGGAAGTTTGGCACTCAGAGGTAGGACACTTACCTGAGGTCCCATATTTGATCTTCACTACAGAAAATAAAGAACACAAGGAATCTGAAGAAAGCATAAACAAACAAAAAAATAAATTTAGGCTTGATGAAACCTATAAGCCTGACAAAATTGTGAACTGACTTAAAACATTATGAGAGGCCTTTTTTTTTTTTCTTCTTATTTTAAAGTTTGATTACACAGTTGAATTTGAATTTTGTAGATGACAGTGGGGGATTGCTAGCCACTCAGAACGGAGTGATGGAAATCTTGATTACTGGGTTATGGGAATAGAAGAAGGAGAGCAGATTTTAATAGTGGAAGGGGCTCTTAGCAGTACTTTGGAAAGTTTCCTGACTCTCCAGAGCATTGGCTCTTTTTGACAGGAGAGGTTATTGAGGTCTCTGTGAGTGAGATGGCTTGAACCAAGTTGCAGATTGAAACGAGATGGAAGTAAATGAGGGATGAACTGGCAGCTGGACAGATTGAGAAGCATTGTTCAGACTTATGCATTTAAAGCGAACTTTGGTGTTAAAGCTTCTGAATGTCTGAATGAGCTACAGAGCGAGCGGAATTTGATTGTTCGGCCCTTTTATCCAGTGTGGGACGTGGATGGGCGAGGCATTTATCCTGCTACGGCCCCTTAGATTTACTGTTTGACATTGGTTTCCAAATGCTTCAGGAACTTTATTGAAAGAGTACTCCTTACACTGTGAGATTATTGTTTGAAACACCTTTCTATCTAGGAAAAGAAGGCTTTAGTTCTTGATGCCTGTAACTATTTAGGAGTGGAGGATACACTGAGGCTTGACAACAATGTTTTCAGTAATCTTCTGAAGGCTTTTAGGATGAAAGTATCTGCCACGCCTAACTTCCATTTTCTGATTTAATACGGAGAACGAGAGAATGGGGATTACTATGTTTTCATATCAGCACTGTCTGAGTGTGTCTTCAAGTGGGTCTTTCAACTCATTTTCCTCAATTGCTCAATTAAGGCATTCATTTCTTAACTTTTTTTTCAGGAGAAAAAAGAGGAGGAAGGAATGTGAAGAATGAGCAAATTTGAGGTTTCATCACTTTAAGAGATGAGACTTGTTGCTGTTTGGCTTTTGTGCTTCCTTGGTGTCCAAGGTTGCTCGCACCCCATGGATTTGGAGCCTATAGATTTTTTTTTTTTTTTTTCTGCAGAGTTCACAGTTCATTCTTGTATTCTTGGTGTCTTTTTTATTCAGGGCCCTATGGTCTGCTGTATAAATATAGGGAGAGTTGGAGAATCCCCTTCAACTTTGGCTGGTGAAATGGCAGAGGATTTTGTAAGTTATCAGAACAGGTTGCATCACTGTGCCTGCAGGCAGTTCAGGATGGCCATGTCCTCAAGGGAGTAAGCATCTCTGTAGGCTCTTAAGAGAGTTCGACAAACAAGTAGATTGCTCAGGCTGCATTTGGAAATTAAGTTGCTAGCTTTCCTGATTATGTGAGTGTAGGCTGGGAGTATATAAGTGAAGAGAGAGATGAAGGTGTAGTTCTTTCTTTAAGCTAAAAGTATGCAGAGTCACAGTCTGAGGAAAGCCCACATAGAGAAGACATGGAGGAGTTGGCGTGGACTGTGAATTCCCAGGCTCAGTAGTGAGGACAGAGTTAATCCTAGACTAAAGTAGAGTGTAGAAAAAGGGTGCAAGAGTAGTTTGCCTCATCTTGGAGACAAGCTCTCTATCTCAAGTGTATAGTAGCTAGGCCTATTTAGTGTCTACTTTATTTTCATCGTGGTACCCAGAGTTTTCTTAAAACTTGACCAACAAAATTACTGGTAGAAACTGAATAATGAAGTCCAGAAGGAAGTTGGATATGATCAATGGTGTCCAGCTGTTGACCAGGAGCAACTGGTGGGAAAAATGGGTTTCCAGGCCCACTCTGGACCCACAGGTCAGAATCTCCAGGTATTGTTTAAAGCTGTGTATACCTTTCTGGGACACTCTGGAGGGAGAGGCAGGTGAAACTGTGTGTAGTTGAGGCCAGCCTGGTCTATCTACTGTGTCTGGGACAGCCAAAGCTATACAGTAGAGAAGCCCTGTCTTAAAAGCAAGCAAGCAAGCAACCAACCAACCAGCAAGCCAACTAACCAAATAAAAAATAAAAATATGAAAACCCAAACCAACCAACCAACCAACCAACCAACCAACCAACCAACCAACCAACCAACCAACCAAAACTGTGAAGATTGTCTTGATGGAGGAGTTCAGTCAGAACACTGAATAGGGACTTCTAAATTCTCCAGCTTTGATCCTATTGACTGTAAGAGACTAGTATATTAGATCCCAGCAAGTCTTGTCAAGGGGCCAGCAATGTCACTCATTGCAAGACTGTTGGCCTGACATATAAGAGGCCCTGGGTTCTATTACTAGGACCACAGAAAGAAATAGAAGGTGCTTTCCCAGATCCCGACAAGATGTGAGATATGGGACACTCACTGCATGTCATCTCTGGAATTTTGTCCACTTTTCCAGCTGTAAGCATTGTTGCGTTGAGTCCTGGCTGAACTTATTTTGGACACAAACCTTTTACTATGATGGGAAGGGGTAGTGACCCAAGTAGAGTGTTACATACTCTGAATCAGGTCACCAAGTTAGAAGTTTTGAAGTGTAAGGTACACGGATGGACATGTTCCTTAATGAGACAGTGCATGCTTAGAATGTGCAGGGCTTTGGGCTCCATTCCTAACACCCTTCCTCCCATCTAAGGAGCAGTGTGGTAAAGTGTAATCGTGTAACTCTGACACAGATTAGGAGAATTTGTTTTGTTAGGCAATGAAAAAAGAAAACCGTGTTTTAGTTAGATTTTCATGCTTATTTTGGTTAATGAAAACCAACAACCACAGATCTGGAGTTACAGTGTTCCTCTGATGGTTCAGATGAGGTAGAGGATTGCATCAGTGTCCTCTAAAGGGCAAGACTGTCCTGATTGGATTTTATAATGTCCCCTGGGTGCTTTGAATATGTATGTCTCTCTTGGGGACTCTTGTTTTTAAGCAACCATTTTTTATTTTGGTCATTGATATTTGTAATCAGCCCTGCTTTTTTGAACAGATACCTCACAGTTTATTTCTATGATAAAAAGCTTTCGACTGCTTCAAGAACATCACTTTTGTACAGTGTCTCAGGCTTTGGATTTTGTATAGAGAAGTCATTGGCTTTTAGTTCCTTTTCCTTTATAGGAACAAATCACAGAATTTACTTAAAATCTCCAATTTAATTTTTTTCTTAAATAAAGTAATGGATTTTTGCAACAATTTACCACTGTATAATTTTTTTTTGGTTGAGATGTAATTTATGTAACACACAATTTACCATTTTAATGTTTGCAGTATTAGTCGGTTATTTTCATCATCCCATTAAGACACTTTATTCAATAAGTGGTCACAGTTACACTCTGTGAAAGAAACCATCTTCCCATTCACACACAGATGTCCGTAAGTGGGTGAGTAGATAAACATATTTGGTGTACACACACATACACTCAAACACACACACACACACACACACACACACACACACACACAGACACATACACACACATACACACACACTCAAACACACACACACACAGACACATGGGCAAGGGGAGGGATGGCTTATACCTTTAAAAACAGAAAAGGAGTAATACTGATACTTTGTATGTTATGATTACATGAATGAACTTGAAAGATTTTATGCCAAGTCATAGAAGGTCTGCCTTTTCTGTGATGGGCAGCATGGAGGCTCCATGCTGGGTGTTACTGTAATAGAGGTAAACCAGCAGGAGTTCATCAGATCTCTGGTAGCCTTCCTCAAAGGTCTGGCAAGCTGAAAGTCTCTTAAGAGTGGAAACAGGTAGTCTAACCAAGCATAAAGATCATGCTCTGAGAACTGGTTTTATATGTAAGCTGTCTCCACAGTGCAGCACCTGTAATTCTGGACTGGTGGTAGAGTTTTGGCTCTAGAACCAAGATCTATGGAGGACTTAAGAGAAATAGTATCAGGCCCAGCCACATCAGTAGAGACGTCAGAGTGGCCTGTCTTGTCCTCCAGGCCCTGGAGGACTGACAGTGGTGGGAAAGATCCAATATGGGGGCTGCAAGCTGACACCGCAGGAACTGAATTGCTGGCCAAGTGGCAGCTGCTAACAAGAAACTGTAGAAAAAAGGATTCTGGGTTCAAGTTGCCTCATTGCAGGCTAGGGAGGGAGGCTAGTTACTAAAATCACATGGTTGCATTGGCATGACTCTTGAAGAGACATAGCACCATGACCTTTTTACAGGTTTTTTTTTGTTGTTTTTTTTGTTTTTTTTTTTGTTTTTTTTTTTCCCTTTACCCTAAGGGCTCTGGGCCCAGGTGCCTTCCACTCTCTGCTAATTACTAATGGTTAGAGCAGGGCTAAAGTCCATTCTGCTCTGCTGATGTTCTTCTGGTTTTGTCAGTGAGCATTGCCTGTCAAAACCAAAACCTCCCCAAACCTCCCCCAAACCCTTCTCTCAGATCTGTTCTGTTAAAAATGACTCCTCATTAAGTCTGTATTTAAAATTTACAGATAGAAACTTTCTTATAAGTTCATGATTTTAGTTTGTTTGCTCAAGTTAATCTTTAAAATTGTGTGTGTGTGTGAGTGAACATGTGAGTGTAGGTGTGAAGGCATCCGTGCCGCAGTGTGCGTGCAGTTCTCTGTTTCTGCCATGTGGATTCTGGGGATTGAACTCAGTTTGTGAGCATGGCAGCAAGAGTCTTTATCCACTATATTTCCATCCCTCTTAAACTGATCTTGATGTCAAGTGTCTAGTAAAATTACAATGTAATTTTTATAAGCAGATAATGATTCTTTGAAGTTTATCTAGCAAGAGGTTAAGGACTCACTTTTTAAAAACTAGATAAGAATGGCTGTGCTTGTGGAGTTCTAGTCCTTTCTGTCATTTGTCTGAAAGCTACCCAGATTCCAGAGGTGCCTTCTAGACTGGTAAGGTTTTTGGAATGTTAGCTGCAGAATTTATGTGAATTCTCCAGGAACACCTGGCAAATCCCACCAAAGGAAGATCAAGGTTCCTGTGATTCCTAAACTGGGAAATGTAAAATGTCTGAGAAATTAGCGCCTCAGAGAGTTGGCAGGACTCTTGTTCCCTTCATGAAAATCTCATTCCACCCTCTCTCTGCTCATCTCTGTACGTGTGTGAATATGTCCATCACATTGTTACAAGTCTTTGCTGAGTCAGACTGACCTTAAGCTTAAAACCCTCCTTCCTCAGCCTTCTAAGTGCTGGGGTTGCAGGTTTGTGAGCTGTGCCTGCCCCTCCCATTACATTTCATATTCATCAATTCTTTTGAGTTTCTCCTTTGAAACTTTGCTACAAAAAGAATATCTGGACTATAACTGACCAGAAGACCTCACCGAGGTGCAAGATTTTACACAAAGAACTAGTCATGTCTGCCAAGATTGACAAACCACTAAAGTTTAACCATGAATCACAGAGCCAATGACCTAGCAGTGGGGAGACTTGGTGAGCAGAGGAACTGGGTGAACGGTTGTGCTTCAAAGCAGGCATCCAGAGCAGACTGGCTCGTCACCGTGTGTGGCTGTGCTGATCGCCACTCTGTTTTATCTCTGGCAGCTCCTTTAGTGGCAGAGTATTCCGAATGACCTTCGTGATGCTGGCTGTCTCCCTTGCCATTCCTCTGTTTGGAGCCATGATGCTGTTGGAGTCTCCCATAGATCCTCAGGTTCTCAGGTAAGTGCCCAGCAGTTTACCGAGGGCTCCCCAGCAAGCGTGGCGTGTCCAATAGAATCATTGTGGTTTGGAACTTGGTTATGAGTAAGAGAGCTCTACTTTAGCTTTTGAGTTTCATGTCGAATTAGATATAGCTCAGTATATGTGAAAGTGTCTCTGTCATTGTGACAGACACCAGCTATAAAAGTCAATGAAAGAAGCTTAAGCATTGGAAATAACTGACCTTAGTTCATTTGAAGTAGCAGATGGACACAGCAGTGATTCAAATCACCTTGTGTAATTTTTGTATATAAGATATATAATTTGTATTTTTTTTTTTTTTGCTAAGTTATAATTTACCAGTGGAGGTGTGTGAGGAGTTAGTCTATTGTAACTTGAAAACCCCTTAACATGTAGTCATGTTTGTGGTCACAGCAGGGCAGAGTCAGACCTTTATGGTGTGTGCTGATACTGAATTTGGGCAGTTGTAGAAAGGTTGTGTGGTTTGGCCTGGAGAAAAGGGAAGGAGGTTGACTGAGATTTGTGTGAAGGGGCTCTCTTAACTCCCTTAGCCTCTAATTTCCTCATCATTTTCTGTCTCCCACCTTTAGAAATCAGAGGAAATTCTAACTCTTCCATTTGGTTGAGTAAGTTTGACAGATTCACATAGGGAATTCACACAGATTTTGCAATAGCAAAACATCAAGTCATCATGCTAAAGCCTTTGAAGACCCCTGGAGATGCTAGTGGGAGGGAGCAAAGCCATCTGAGTTACTTTAGAGGAGTTAGCACTTCATGTAAGGCTTTACAAAGGACTTCATGCAACTATTGCACAAAGATAATACATACAACTAAATAATGTATTGGTGCTTCATGTATAAAAATTAAGATGTTTATATTGGATTCAAGTCACTAAGAACATGTTCAGCAGCTAAGGTAGGTGGTCCATTAGGTTTCAGAGATGAGGGAAGACACAGTATTGACCCTATATGGACACGTAGGCAAGAGTTACCTTGTTTGTTAGAATTGCTAAACTTTAGTAATTAATGGATAGTAAGTACAAAGACCCTCCCCAACACTGTAAAAACCAAAACCCAAACAATCACTGACTACAAATAAACATGCATAGTGCTGTGGAAATGGGACTAGCTTGTATCTTAGGATCCAGAAAGAATGCTGGCCTAGTCAGCTTGAGGGGTTGGTTCTAGTTACCTGTATGTGGTGGGCACTCTTTACATTTCCTGTCTGAGCCTTAACGTGTAGAAAAGTGTCTCAGTCCACTCCCAGCAGAACTGACTAGGTCCCCTTGAATAAGACAGTGAACAGTGACCGGAAACCAGGTTAGCTCCAGCCTTGTCAAGAGGCGCAGCACACAGCAGATGTAGATGCGAGTTTGGAGTTGACTGAAATCCTTTGGTCTTAGGGAAGGCTGCAAGGGGTGTTTGGCGAACAGAAAACAGCTCAGTGAGGATTTGAAGTTGTATAAACTTCAAATAAATGGGTTGTGCTGCAGGTGAGAAGGCTTAAGATGCAGCTAAGCACATCTTCCAAAGGCCTAGAAACACCCATGTCCTGTGGAAACAGCCCTTTTGTTCTCCCAGCCCCTGTGAGATGTAAATTGGAATGGAGGCTATGGAACAGCTAAGATGGCATGCCACAGAACCGTGTCCTGGATGTGGAATTTGTGTGAGACAGACTCAGCACTCTGAGAGTTGACAGAGCCAGCAAAGGGATTTAGTAAGCTTGATCTCAGAAGACAAAACAAGATCCCGACTGAAAAACATTAACAGCAACAAGATGAATAACTGTCATAAACAGTACAGCCCAGAGTTAGCAAGGGTGAGCTAGTGTCCCCTGCTTTAATGGGTGCCCGTGGACATAAACAGTACAGCCCAGAGTTAGCAAGGGTGAGCTAGTGTCCCCTGCTTTAATGGGTGCCCGTGGACATAAACAGTACAGCCCAGGGTTAGCAAGGGCGAGCTAGTGTCCCCTGCTTTAATGGGTGCCCGTGGCTGGCTAGCCAGGTGAGGCCCCTAGCCATTGTCTGATTTGGGCTTCCTGGTGGCTGGTCTCTGCTGCCAACTACTACCATGGAGACCTTGCTTGTCTGCCCTTTGCCTTTTTGTATCTAAGTCTGCCTGTCCCTGTCCCCATCCCCTCTCAGTCTTTGAGACAAGGTCTCCCTTTGTAGCCCAGGTTGGCCTCAAGCTTGTGGCAGTCTTCCATCTTTAGCCTCCCTGAGTGCTTGGATGATAGGCGTGAGCTACGATGCCCGGCTTTAAATTTCCTTGTTTTTTACCCACTGAGATTGTCTTCAGGCTGCCTGTGGGCAGGGACAGCACACAATTGCTTCTTGGGAACTTCCTGAGTGGAAGGACTTAAGCCAACATGGGGAGGTTTTGGTCTTGGCTTTGTGTTCAAATGTGGTTTTCTTTGAAAGCTCAGCTTGGTGGTTGGTCCTCTCAAGGTCAGAACTAAACTCCTTGGCCAAAGCAGGTAGGCTACTTCTTGCCTCTTTCGGCACTGAAACTTCCTAGGTAAGCTGAAAAGGATTTGCTTTTATGGCTGGTAGAAAGCCATGGTTGAGAGTCAGGGTAGAGGGAAGAGAGACAGTTTAATCTGGGTGTGATGCTAACTCAGAACTGGAAACGGAGTAAAGCACGCTAGGTAGGCAGAATAGAGAGCCCTTATATCCCCCCCCCCTTCTCAGCCCCTCATCTTTTGCCTCCCTCCACTGAAGCAGGCTAGGAAACAGCCTCACTAAATGGCAGGGTTGAGGGGAGGATGGCAAACACTACCTTCCCCTCCTTAGCAGTATGCACTGGGAACTCCCTGTCAGCCAGGTTCTTGGGATACAGCAGAGGGAAGCAGGAAGAAAGCCCTGGTCTACAGGTCATCACTTCTAGTGGTGCCAGAGAGGCAAGTACCAGAGAAGCAAATCCAGAAGTACATGAGAAGTGCGATGGGAAGATTAGAGCGAGTACAGGGCTGGATCCAGGGAGGTGGCAAAGTTCAAATTGGGTCCGAAGGGTGGGTTTCAGCAAGAGAAGAGGAGTTTATGAGAGTTCATGTTAAGAACCAAAGATAGCTGGTGCTCAAGACCCCACAAAGGGGGTTGGTATGGGGGACAGAAGAAACAAGGTAGGAACAGAGGTGACAGGGCCAGACTAGGAGCATAAGAAATCACTCCTAGGACTCTGGTTATGAGGGATCAGCAGACAGATGCTGTGATGTGAAGTGGGCTGCTTGATTGAGAATAGACTGTAGGGATGGGGAAGCAGAGAGAAGATACTGTGCAGGGCAGAGTAGCAGCAAAGGGCCCGGGAGGAAGGTGCAGTCAAGTCCTTTTAAAAGTGGCCTCAGCAGTATCTGGGAGCTGTGGCACTTTTGCCTGTGTATGGAATGAGTTTGGAGGAAGGTTGCTGGAGGATGATGGTCTGGGGTCAGCAGAATGTACCTGTGTGATGTCATCAGCACTGGATGTTGTTCCATGGCTGGCTCCCTCCCTTCCCTTACATAGGAAGCAAAAAGGTAGCCAGCTGTGGAAGGTCAACAGTGCTCTCCCCATGTCAGTTTATAGCTACAGTCTGTATCAGAGGGTGTGGTGGGATTGTTCAAGTGTATTCCTAAGTTTTAGCCTGTTATCGTAAGTGTTAATTTGTTTACCAATAAATATTTATCTTATATTGATATATTTTAAATAAAATTTACTGCCACAAGAGGGTGTGTGAAGGTCCAACTGTCCTGAGGCCTGGGTGGTGATGAGATCCTTGGGGTGTCTGGGATATGGGAACATGCAATATTTGTATTTTCATAATTATTTCCTATTATAATATTTTCTGATATCCTTGAATTTCCCCCTTAAGCTTTATTTTTCTGGCATTCAAGGGTGTTTTGGGAATGTATTTTGTGTGTCAGAACAGGGACATAGATATGTCACGGGTCCTCAGGAAATATTTTCCTTCGTGGACATTTTTATACAAAAATTCTTGCAATGTATTGTTTTACAGCTTCAAAGAACCCCCTTTCATGCTTGGTGTTCTGGAACCAAATACAAAGTTGCGACAAGCAGAAAGGCTATTTGAAAACCAACTTAGTGGGCCAGAGTCCATGGTAAATATTGGGGGTAAGTAACCGGATCTGTGTCGTGTACATGGCTGATTTGCAGGCTTTTGCTAAGGGTGAGTGGGTTCTGTGGGAGCAGCTGCAGTGGCTTGTGTCTCAGAGGTGAACTTCTCAAGGGAGCAGCTCTCTTTACTCTCTGTCTGGTTTGCATTCCGTTTCTGTATGTTTTATTGTTTCCCAGTGTCTCTGAGTATCCCTGTCTGTCCTGGAACTCAATCTGTAGACAAGGCCTGCCTCTGCCTCCTGAGTGCTGTGATCAAAGGTGCATGCTGGGCTATATGGGGTGATTTTGAGTTAATTTCCACAGAACACTTTCTTGGGCTCAGTATTGTGACAAATGAAGACACCGACATTGAGTTCATTTATTTAGTTAGATAGGTGTTCCTTGATAGCGCCCAGATCTTTGCTCACTTTGTCTTTGTTTTGCTTAAATTTTATTTTGAAGTGAGGAGCAGTGGTTCTGAGTGTTTCCAGTGAGCCCATCCATATCAGGAGGGGCTTTCTGGGAATGAGAATTGGGCCTGATAATGAATTTGACTCTGGGAATCGGGCAGTAAGGTCTTTTGTTGTTTTTTGTTTTGTTTTCTGGTCTGTTAGGATGAGAAATAAGCTTAGTATTGAAAGGACACAGTTAATGAGATGAGCCAACTTGGACTGGTGTGAGGATTTCTGAGAGGCAGCTTTACAGTGCTGCAGCCCTGTATCTGCTGTGTTACCCATGCAGTGGCTATAAACATTGTGTGCTTATGCGCTACGTTTAGTTTCTCAGCCTGCACAAGTGTTTGATAGACTCTTGTCCTGCCCTGCCTTTTCCGTAGTGATCCAAAGGCTGCCCATTTCTTCAGTTATTGCTTTGTTATATGGCTGTAAATTTTTTTTCCTAATAACTTTAATTTCTCTTAAAAGGTCTCGGCATTTGTTAGTAAGTTTCATGAGTTCTGGTGACAAGACAAACACTGGTTTCAGCTGGAATTGTAGTGTCACTTGGTGGTCTTTACTGCTCTAGTGAGCGCATCTTTGTGCACTTTCCCTGTCTCCCTTTGTCCATATTGAGGAGCTTAGTGTATTTGGTGCCATTTCTGGTGTAGACCCAAGGGGACCTCTCTGCTTCTATTCTTGTGGATGTCAGCTACAAGTTGGCACCCAGGTATCTGCTGCTGCTGCTGGAGGGTGTCCTGGGGGAGACTGGCAGGTGCTGACTGCCTCAGGACGGCACTAGAGAACAACCCCCAATTAACATACCATGATGGTTTTAAGTGATCCAGCAATTGTTATTTAACAAACATCGACCTTTGTAGCATTAATGGTGCAGAGATACTTTTTAGACAGTGAATTTTGAATTGCTTGCAAATAGGAGTCTAAGATGAACCTTGAGAGTTTAACCTCAGAGTTTATAGTTTAAACACTTTTCTCATCCCCTACATAGCTTCATTCTAGACACAGAGTTCAGCATTTTTGCAAGCTTAGCTAAATATAAGCCAGGCCCTCCTGTTCTCACAGCACTTACACCAGTTGGCAGCTGCTTGTAGTTACTAAGTTATGTACTGTCCAGTCTCAGGGATCCCCAGAAAGATCCCCCAGAATCACACCAACTCTCCAAATGCAAATGCAAAGCATGGTTTATTACAGCTGTACAGCTGAGCTAAGCTCCTGACTGTCACACAGCAGTGCGAGTAGAGAAGTGAGCTCCCCTACTCAAAAACACGGTTTTAAAACAAAGATCAAAGACCATAGAAATACCATTATCAGGCTGGGAGGTGAGGAGTCCGGAGGAAGTTTCTTTACTGTCCTGGTCAGATGGACAGCTGCTAGCTGATTGGTTGTCTTAGGAGGGGGAGAAGATGCTTCATGGTTGGGCTGGAATGTCCTCTGATTACCCAAGACCTTGGGCACTTGGCCTTGGGGTTTAGAAACTTCTCAGGATGGGGGACTATAAACTTCTCAGCTCCTGAAATAGCTCCAGGCCTCAAGGTGGAGGGACTGTAGTTTCCACAGTTAAAAGGTTATAAACATGGGTACATTGCTCTAAGGACAACAGTATTCGAACCTGAACATTTTTTTTCCTGCCCATAAGATGTGCTTTTATAGTTTCTTTTTCTACAAGAGTGTCCCATGTCTTAATCTCTTTGTAAAAGACAGACTTTGATAAGACACTCTCTTCCCATTCCACCATACCATTCTTCTTCCACCAATGTAGGCTCCTGTGTATGCTAAAGGTGGATCTATCCATCCTGCATTTTGCATTCCATATTTCTTCTTGGAGCATACAGGATCCTACCAATGATTCTTTATGCTTGGTGTCCAGGGAACCTAACCCCAACAGTTGGCACTACGTGTATCCCTGAGGCTCTTTCCCTTTTCTGTGTTTGCATCACCTAATCTTCTTCCCAGAACTGTAGACATGGTTCATGTTCCCAGCATTGTTTCCTTGTATGTACCCATTATTTCCTGCCTACACCGCCCACGAGTCCCTTTTTCCACAGGTGCTGCGATCTACCTTGTCATTAGAACAAAGCAGGACCCCATAGTTTCATAGCCTCTATTGAGTTAGAAAACTTCCCTGATTAGGAATTGCAGTTAGTAATTCCAGATAAGAAATTTGAAAATCATTAACCCCTTGTTAAACCTTAGGGGAAAACATTGAGAAAAAACAGAATTTCTAGGGAAGATTACAGCTGTCAGATGCAGGACTGACTGAGTGAAACTAAAGCCTGCCAAGAGAATGAGCAACATAATGAAAAAGAGCCTTCAATCGGCTCGAATCCAGCAGTGTTCTGCTGAATGAGAACCCATGAGTCCCTCCCTAGTCCGTGATGAAATGCTGACAGGCCTCATCTTGTGCAGGTAACCATAGCTTCGGAGTTTATGACGCAATAGCCTGGCACATGCAGAAAGACACATTCTTCCGCATCCTGTGGCTTTTACATTTTTTTCTGTCCCCTCTTCTTGGATGTTTCCTGAGTGTTGGCAAGGGTGATGTGGATGTTTTGGAGGGCTGAGCACTTGTGGTCACATATCCTCAGCAGTTTGGCCAGTAGAGAGTCCGTGTTAGCCATCACCCACTGCAAAGAACAGCAGCTCTGACCAAGGCTGAGGGCAGCATTAATGTGTGTATAAATATATACTAGAAGATATTTTGGCACCATTTCTATTAGCAAAACAACAGTAGTTTCCCCGTTAGGACCTATGGGGAGCATGGATAGCTTCCTCGCTTAGGGCTTTTGACTAGAGCAAACTATTCTCAAGATCTGTTTTAGGCTTATGGTAATGGAACACAAAGTAGAGAATTTGTGAGAATGGGGGTTGGGATCGGCACACAGGTTCAGGCTTTCTGAACCCTACCCTTTGCCATCCCCTACTGTAGTTGAGTTATTATTTCCACTGTCAGTTTTAGTCAGAGCTCACTCTTGGCACCGTGTGATCTGGACACTTTTGCAATGCCACCATAGAGGATATTTTCACTATCCTAAAATCCATCTGTGGTCTCCATCCCTCTTTAGCTCTTAGTGACTTTTAAATCTCTGTGTTGTTTGCCCTTTCCAGAATGTTGGTAGCAGTGAAATCATCCAGTCTCTTCAGGTTGCCTCAGTGTTTGTGAGATACTGGTCTGTAGTTACTAGGGCAATGAAGAAGTTGTATTCATAGAATGAATTAAGAGGTATTATTTCAGCCTCTGTCATCTGAAGCAAATTTTAGAGATTTGGTTGTAATTTCTTAAGGTAGAATTCACCAGTAATCCAGCTAACTGGGGGCTAAGGCTTTCTGTCTTGCAAGATTGTAATTACTCAGTTTCTTTAAGATACCTAGGTCTGTTCACTTTGTACAGCTTTGGATAATTATACCCTTTGAGGAAGCCCCATGGTTCTGTTACTTTAAATTTGTTCTGTTTTTTCAAGACAGGGTTTCTCTGTGTAGCCCTCCCTGGGCATCTTGGAACTCACTCTGTAGATCAGGCTGGCCCTGAACTCAAAGAGATCCACCAGCCACTCCCTCCTGAGTGCTGGGATTCAAGGCACTGCCTGGCTTGTTACTTTAAATTTTAAGGATTTAAAAATTTCCCATACATCATTTCTCTATCATCTTCAAATTGCTGTTCCTTTTTTGGCTGTTAAAATATAGCCAAAGTGCTTCCCTTACAGAGGAGACACTGTGGTCATTGCTCTTAGGCCAACCCTTAATGATCTTTTCTTTTTCTTTTTTTGATTTTTTAACAGATGTGATGTTTACTGGCACCGCAGATGGCAGAGTTGTAAAAATTGAAAATGGGGAAGTAGAGACCATCGCCCGGTTTGGTTCGGGCCCTTGCAGTAAGTTGGTGACACATCATTCCTTCTGACGTCACTTTCACTATTGGGAAACTTCTGACATTTTTTATTCAGGTGGTCACCTGGCCTTGGAGTGCCCAGTAGAGCTCAGTAATGACTGTTCTAGCTTTCCAGTTAGCATTGGTCATGTACCTGCTGAGGTTTTTCTGGTGTTATAGCCGTTATTATCCCATTCAGTCTCTGGTTGCCCTGTGGGAACTTCAGCTGTTAATCGATGGGGGGGTAGGTGCTGTTTTATATAAAGGCAGGGGCTTTGTGACTATCCCGGCTCACATGTGATTCCTTACTAGCCTGGTTCACAATGACAGTTGTGTGTTGGGTGCAGTTTGTGAGGCCTATGGCAGTGGGACCAGAACTTATCCCTAATGAATGAACTGGCTTTTTGAAGTCCATTCCCTATAGAGGGACACCTTGCTCAGCCTTGATACTGGGGGGAGGAGCTGGGTCCTGTCACAACTTGATATGCCAAACCGTATTGACTCCCCCTGGGAGTCCATGCTTTCTCTGAGGATTGGATTGGGGAGTGAGGTGGGGGTTTTGAGGAGTACTGGGAAGAGGGGAGGGAAGAGGAACAGTGATTGGTATGTACAAAAGAAAAAAACTTTAACAAAAAGATAACTCTTAAATAAAATAAATTAAAAACTGGTCCACAGATAGCATGGGTAGTTCAGTGGTAGAATTCTTGCCTGCCATGCAGGAGGTCCAGGTTCGATTCCCGGCCCATGCCAACTCTTTTATTGGCTTTGGGGATCTTATGCGTCATCATACTGGGTCACCTTGCCCAGCCTTAAAAGAAGGGGAGGTGCTTAGTCTTATTACAACTTAACATGCCATATTTTGCTGATGTTCGTGGGAGACATGCCCTTTCCTACACAGAAACAGAGGAGGAGTGGACTGGGAAGAAAGAGGGAGGGTTGGGGAGGGGCTGAGAAGAGAGGAGAGGGGACTGGCCAGGATGTAAAACAGAAACAAACACAACACAAAACTGGTCCACGTCCACAGGATTCTTACCATTTTTTTTTTTTTAAATTAATTCACTTACTGCAAATTTTTATTTTTTTTTTCTTGTGGTATTCTGTGAAATCCAGGACCTTGTGATTGATTACTAGGCAAGTGTTCTACCACTATGATACATAGCCTAGTTATCATTTTTGATAGCTGGGACATTTTATAAAAATGATGCATTTTTTGTTTCAAAATAAAAGCAGCATAAATATACAGAATCAAAATAAAAATCACTTAGGGTCTTCTGAAAAGTGACTGTAAATGTTGGAGTGAGTACATTCAGGAGCTTTGAATTCATGCACATCCTTATACTCTATTTGCTTCTTCAGTCTGCCCTTTGCACCCTTCATATAACACTTGTACTCAGGGCGTATATGGACCACTGACAGTGAGCACCCTTGAGGAGCACCCCGCAGTAAACACCTTATAGTGCATACCTTCTGTAAGCATATGCTGTGGTCTATGCTGCAGTAGCACCTGCAGTAAACACCTTACAGTGCACACAGTCTGTAAGTATATGCTGTGGTAGCACCTGCAGGCAGCACCCATGCTAAGCTCCCTGCAATGAGTCTCTGCAGAGGCATGTCCAGCTTTAACACTGTGACCTTTTTGCTCTGTACAGCATGGTGTCTGTTTAGGGAGGTATGGAAGAGCTACTTGGACACTGAAGAGGGTACAGGGAGAATCTTGGAGTAGCCACTGATACCTATTGTTTATCTTCCTAGAATCCCGAGATGATGAACCTGCCTGCGGGAGACCCCTGGGCATCCGGGCAGGACCCAATGGGACTCTTTTTGTGGTTGATGCATACAAGGGATTGTTTGAAGTAAATCCTCAGAAACGTATGTGACAACTTGTTTCTTTGATATTTTCAGCTCTTTCAAATAGTATACACATAAATCATATTTAGTAAGGTTGTTAAATATAATCTCCAGACAACTACAGTGTTTTCTTATTAAGTAACAGCACAGTATTGCCTACAGATACTTGGGATGGCCACCAGAGAGCTCCCTTTCTAGCCTACCTTGATGTTTGTTCCTTAGCCTCCTGTCTGAGAATCATTTCCCCCTTAGACGCTTCCTTCTTTCTCTCTCCTGACTGGACATGACACCAGAACCGATACTATAATATGTGCAGTGGATACAGCAGGGAAGAGCTCTGCATGGGCATTGCAGGCTGGCCTCTGCTTTCTGGGGTTAGGACTGGGGAGGGTACATAGCCTCTCTGTTCCTGTCTTTCCATGTAGTAGGGAAGGGTAATATTAGACCTTACCTGTGGACTCTTGCACAGGGTTAAACAATAGTGTACACAGGAAGTTTGGCATTCACTATATGCTCTTTATGTTATTGGAGTTTTGAGCTGAGAGTTCTCTCTTGTGCATTGCCCAAGCTGGCCTCCAGTTACTGAGTTCAAACCTTCCTCCAGCCTCTGCCTCTCCTACCTAGGATTACAGTGTGTCCCTCATTCCTGGACATTTTTAAAAGCTCACTATTGTTGCTGCATAATGTAAAAGCAGATGGATGAAATATTTGATTTTTTTCTTCCAGTTGACAGTACTAGATTATTTTTTTAACGTATTGCTCTTAATAGGTTTTTTTTTTTTAAGTTTGTTGATATTAATTAAAAAATGTGTTCTTCATTTTGTAATTATGCCTTTGGTAAAGTTTAGTTGATAACTGTTCTCATTGGAGGATTGAAAAACCATTTTAGATTTTTCTCTCGACATCAGTTGGGTTGATTAACATTCTGACATGATCAAGAACCAAGTTCCCAAAATGATGGCAAATCTTTCATTTTTTGTAACTTCAGGTTCAGTGAAACTGCTATTGTCCTCCGAGACTCCCATTGAGGGCAAGAAAATGTCCTTTGTGAATGATCTCACTGTCACTCGGGATGGGAGGAAGATTTATTTCACGGATTCCAGCAGCAAGTGGCAGAGACGGGACTACCTGCTCCTGGTGATGGAGGGCACTGATGATGGGCGGCAAGTGTTCCTTTCAGGCCTTCCCTCAATTAGTACAATAGCCACAGGTGATGGGCAGCAGACTGTGTTTCTGCTGGAAGCAGTAGTAGGGTCTCAGCACAGTGTGTCAGTGTCTAGGAACAAGACCTTAGTGGCTCTGGAGTCTGGTGGTGGCTCAGTATGATCTTCCTTCCTCAGAGCAAATAAATGAAGTCTCTCCATGGAGGTTCTAGACAGAGTGGGTGAGGCCCCCAGCAGGCCTGGGTTTTAGGTCGTGCCTCTAAAGGCTGGTGTGCTAGCCCTCACTGTGCTGACCTAGTTCTCTAGTTAGTAAGGGGATACTGGATCTGGTTTGGACAGGGAGAGCCCTTGCTAGCCAGCCTGTGACCAGGTCCATACAGATCCCTGACTTGGGTTTTATCACTCCAGTGGGAGGCTGAGTCACTGTCCCTTCTCCAGGCCCACAGGAGGTCATGGGCTCTTCCCCTGAGTGACTGCTGTGTTGGGCCCTCCACAGCCTGTTGGAGTACGACACTGTGACGAAGGAAGTGAAGGTTTGGTTGGACCAGTTGCGGTTCCCTAATGGAGTTCAGCTGTCTCCTGAGGAAGACTTTGTTCTGGTGGCAGAGACAACCATGGCCAGGATACGAAGGTGTGTGTGCGGTGTGAACAGAGCTCGACATGGCCTCTGGTAGGATAGAAATGAGGTGAATGGATGTCTGAAATGCTTCAGGCTCCTTTGGTACAATGATGAAAAAGTTGAAGTTAGTGCGGGCTTTCTCGTGTCTCAGCCTTTGCGAGGGTCACAGGTCAGAGTGTGCCTTGATTTCATGCCATTTGCACAGCCGACACAGTTTCCCTGTAAGGTGGGCTTTGCTTCTTCCTGCCTGTGCGGTCCTCAAGATGGATTGTCGCAGCTCTGCTTGCATTCACAGCAGACACATGTACAGTGTCTGTACATATATTTAAACGAAGACCAGTTTTATGCTTGTTAAAAATGTTTCCTTAAATTCTTTTCTACCTTGTGTTGCCTAATTGGGCATGTTCTTCAGAGTCTACGTGTCTGGCCTGATGAAAGGAGGGGCGGATATGTTTGTGGAGAACATGCCTGGGTTTCCTGACAATATCCGGCCCAGCAGCTCTGGCGGGTACTGGGTCGCTGCTGCAACAATTCGTGCGAGCCCTGGATTTTCCATGTTGGATTTCTTATCGGACAAGCCTTTTATTAAGAGAATGATTTTTAAGGTAATTATGAGAACGGATTTAAACAAGCAAGATGGAAATGAGCCTAGGGTCTGTTTCCATTGGCCTGAGGAGCTCTCAAGCTTCCAGTTCTAGTTAGAGTATCTAGTACCTGCCACACCTACTTTTAAGCATGTGTGTGTTCACACTTAGGTGTGTGCATGCATGTGAAGGCTAGATGTCAACCCTAGATGTCAGTGCTCTGACATCATCTACCTTATTTTGTGAAGCAGGGTCTCTCTTCTTTGCTTCATTAGGTAGCAAGGCTGTCCAGCCTTTGAGCCTCAGGGATCTGCCTGTCCCCAGTATTGTGTGTATGCTGCTACATCGGGCTCTTTGCTTGGTGCTTGAGTGGTGAACACTTTGCTGACAAAGGGACTCCCCTAGTACGATCAACAGGTTTTATTCTTTAACCTAAAACACGAGTTGAAACATCGGAGCCTCTGTCCCCTCTCCCTCTGTTCTCAGGCTTCTGAGTATTTTGTCACTTCACCTTCCGGACTTCAGAGCCCCTCCCTTAGTCCTGCTGCTGTCTGTCTACGTGGCTATTTCAGCCTGTTCCTGCCCTCCTCCACACCCTGTGAGGCATCTGCTTCCCTGGCTCCTGGATCTTAGGAGCCCTCTCACTCTCCAGAGGGAATGATTCAATCCCAAATGAACACACCCAAATTGCATTTTTCCCTTTTCTGAATTGGCCATTTCCCTGCGGAAATATTTGGCCTTCTGTGTGTCGAGTGTTCATCCTTTTGGTCAGCACTGTTCATTGGTTCCTCAGGGGAAAGCTAGGAAATGCAAGCAGATGCTTATACCTATATTTGTTTATCATGCTAGTTTAAACTCTAAAGCCATGGTTTATGCAGATCATGTAGAACTGAACTCCATGGGCTTTATTCTGGTCTTCTTAGTTCTGCTCATCTTTGTACTTCCTTGTCTTACAGTGAGATGCCTGGGTCCCCTTATCTTGCATATATTTCCTTTGTTTTTAAGACAGGATTTTACTACAGAGCTGCCTAGATTTGGGTAGATTTGATTCTGCCAGCCTCTGCCTCTCAAGTGCTGGGGTTACAGGTGCTTGCCACTACGGATAGACATGTTTACTGTTCAATCAGCTCCTCAAGTATTGATGCTATAGCTGTTGCCCCATCTGAGGAGACTCCAGAGCTGGCTCTAAATTCTACACAGCTTGCCCTTTCCAGTGTCTTTCTCTATTGCCAGAAATCATGTCCCTCCTGGGGTTTCTCTGCTTAAGCATTTTATGAGCCCCACAAGGTTACATCTGTTAGTAGCTGTGCTCAGAGGTGCTCAGCTCAGCACTCTGTACAGGGGCATGCTCACAGGGACTGTAGGCCAAGCTTCAAGGAAGATGGCAAATGGGCTCATTTAGAGGTGATGTCGTAGGATGGACTTGCTCACTTAAACCTCCCAGCCCTTTTGTGACTGAAAGGCTTTTTAAACTGCCATCAATTTCCTCTTACACTCCTTGAGTATTTTAAACCCAGCTAGAGGACTTGTGGTTAAGCTGTACTGATGCTGACCCAGTGTTCTGATGGAAAAGACGGTTTTCAGCTTGACTTCAGTGTCGTGATCTCTTGGGGTGTGGTCTTGTGGCTAGCTAAGTCATCACTGTCCCGGTGCAGGCTTGACCTCCTTAGTCTGGTCTGCCTCCCTGTCCCCAGGATGCTGGGCTACTCGTAATGAGAAGTTGTGTAATCAGTTTGCTTGCGGTCAGAAGGTAAGCTCTCCTCCCTGATTCTTCCTTTCCAGCTATTCAGTCAGGAGACGTTGATGAAGTTCGTGCCACGGTATAGTCTGGTCCTAGAAGTCAGTGACAGTGGTGCCTTCCGGAGAAGCCTGCATGATCCGGATGGAGTGGTGGTCACCTATGTGAGTGAGGCACATGAACATGATGGACATCTGTACTTGGGTTCCTTCAGATCTCCCTTCATCTGTAGACTTAGTCTCCAGTCTATTTAGTCAGCTCAGCAGCTGCTCCCGCTGTGCATGCCAGGAATCATCACATTCAGCCACCATAGGTCCAGAAGGAGCCATGAACATAGCTTTGTCTCTGTGTTCCTGATAGTCCTTGGAAGTGTGGGAGTAGCTGCTGCAGCCTGGAGAAGATGGAAAGGTGCCTCTCACCTGGACTTGATGTCACTTTTATAGGAAAACAGAGTATCTGCTGTGGGGAAGACGATTCACAGAAAGCAATTTCTCTTATAATTCACCAATTCATGAAAAGTACATGAATTCTCTAGGACTTGGAAAATTTCATATACTTGTCACAGGGTCTCAGGGTTTGGCGATGAGAGCAGGGGATTAGATATGCAGGGACCTTTCTGTTGTTTTTGGCTCTGTCCACCACACTCCGTGTCTTCGTTCTAAAGTGGGGCCATGCTTTGGGGGATGGCGTGGAAGTGCCAGTGCAGGTGAGTCAAGGCTGCTGATTGGGATCATGGAAGCTGAAACTGTTCTCAGGGCCACGTGAGATGTGTGAGAGTACCTGGACTCTTCCTCCACAGGAAAGGGGTGCCCTCCAACCTCTACATGCTGTGGCTCAGCCTCTTCATGCCAGAGGGTTTTAAGACTTCTATTTCAGTGGCCAAGAGGATTTCATTGGAGTTTTTTCTGTGACTACCTCCTCCACTGGAATTGGGTGACCCAGTGAGTTTGTACCTGCACAGGATGCTTTAGAAATGTCCTTTGTATGGCTTGATTCCTTACTTTTATATCTACAGATGTGAGTAGTGACCTGTTGATGCAATGTTTGTGCTAATGTAATAAGCTCAGAGTTGCTTATTTCTTGACAAGTATGTTTATACACTGGTTTTAATTTTGATAATAATAAATAATGTGAGACCCATTTTTCTTCTGGTTACTCTTTTGATGAAGTAGACTGGGGGGTTTCTTCTCTAATTTTTTTATTTTTCTGCTTTAATTACTTAACAGTGTCAGTATAAAAACCGTTTTGGTAAAGGGTATTGTTTTAGGGCCAAACAGCCATCTGATTTGCTTATACGTGAAGCTAGGGACCTCTCAGGCACCCGGGGTCCTCAGGTGGTGTCCAGGTAAGCTGATGTTAGCCTTCTCTCCTGTTTGTGGTCTATGCTCTTGGCACCTCTTTTTTTGTTTCTTTTGGGGTGTGAGAATGCTGAAAAGATTGTGTTTCTCGAAGTGGCCGAAACGATTTAACAGAAAAGTAGTTTGAACAGTTGAAGATATAAAAATTGAAAAGGTCAATAGCTGTGGTAAGTGAAAACCATTGGCTGGCCCTTCCCTCCCCACACTGCTCACGTTCAGTCGGGAGGCAGCTGGGGTCTGATGAGTTGTCTTTCCTAATCATGTGCCACTGGCTTGTAGAAATACAGCGACAGTAGAGTTGTGGTAAGTTGGGCTTCAGCCCGGTGAACGCAACCTGTGTTTCATCAGCTAAACAACTGTCAGTACTGCTTATGGAACTTTATAGGAAAGAAAGTTGAGCAGTCATATAAATACTTTGAATAGCAGTGATGTGTACCATCCATCAGGGACCCATGAATAGCCGGGCAGTACGAATGAGTCTTTTTAAGAGCTAGAGTGTTTTGTCTCTAGGGCTAAATTCTTTCTAGTGATGTAATTTTTTCTTTTTTCAATTTTTAGCAAAGGACTCTTGATTTTGACTCAGCTGTCCCTTTCAGCTCCCAAATGTCATTTCCTGTGTTATCTGATTATTTGGCATGGTAAGGTGCTAAAGAGGGCTGTCTTAGGAGGCTTAAATATGTGGCATGCTTGTCTTGTAAACATAAAGGAAATTTTCTCTAATATGAGTTATTGATATGTTCATAAGATTAATTAGTTAATAATTTCCCTCAATATTGTTTCAAAACTCTGTTAAGAGTCATTTTTTGCCTGACATTGTAATGCAATGCCTTTTGAGATTTTTATGGTCAACATGTCCTTACAGGGTGGTTATGTTTAATTTTGAAAGTTTTTGACATATACTGTCTTGCCAAATTTTTTGAGACATGACCTTGCTACATTGTGCAGGTTGGTCTCGGATTCATGGGCTCACGGCATTTCTTTCCCTCAGCTCCTGAGTAGTTAAACTATGTGTAACATTCAGCTTGCATATATTGAATTAGTGATGTCGAAATGGCCTTTCATGGGTAAGAACTGAGGCTCAAGGGCTAGTGACTGCTCAGTGTCACAGCCAGTACAAGCTGGAATCCTTGTTCTGATAGTTGAGGAATGTTCTGTGATGAGGTGAGTGGCCTTCCCAAGGCTTTTGAGGCAATGGCTGCTGCAGGTTTCAGGTCATGGGCTTGAGCCAGGACGTGGCTGGTATAGCAGGAGTCCCCTAAGATGCCTTAGGGTGTGTATGGTTGCCTGGGCAATAGTGGTGTGAGGAGTTCCCATGGGCAGGGATGAGAACAGTGTTTTATAGAGCGATGACGTAGGTCAGCTCACTTTGCCACCTCCAAGGGTTGCTAAACTAAGCAGAAGAAGCAGATATTAAGCACACACTCATGGAGCTGCACAATGCATTCATAGTTGGAGTAGAGCCCAGAGAAGAAGCCGAGTGAGTAGCCCCTTTGTTGGCCCTGGGCTCCTTGTACTCAGTCAGGATTCCCTCAGAATGAAGGCTCTGAGACCCAACCTGTTCTGGGATTGCCCTCTGTTCTGTCCCTGTGATTCATTCAGCCAAGCTCCATTGCTGTCTTTTCCAAGTTCCCAGTGCTTTGCTGCTCTTGGTTGTCTCTTCTTACAGGGCCCCACAGCCTGTCTGTCCCTACCTCATCCCCTTCACCAGGCTCCTCTGTGCTGTCTTCAGTGGATGGCTTTGACGGGTCCCCTCATTTACCCTACTCTGTGTTTAGTCTGTTCCCCATGTGTTGAATATTCCCAAACTATTAGCCTTCAAGACAGCAGAGAACTAGGGTGGAGGCCCTGCTCCTTTAGAAATGCTTCCTCTCTATTCTCTGAGTGCTGTTACCCTGTTGATGACAAGGTCTGAGCGATTGCTTAGGTCTTCAACACACTTGGACTTACAGCTTATCACTAGATGAAGTCTCCCGAGGCTAAATTCACCAGGCTGCCCACATTCCTGGGCTCCTATAAAGGGTAACATACACAGTAGTGCTTTGAGATGATAAACTTTTTATTTATAAATCTTTCCATCAACAGTGGCCTGATGCTAATGGTAGATGAGAGATGGATACCTTCCGCACTGCTACCTTGTTGACTGTATCTGCTTTGCTCTACCCGTGCTCCAGTAAGGCAACCAAAGGATTCTGTCTGTGCTCACATCCTGAATCTGGGTGTGTAGCACTAGGAGAATTAATTGTAGAAGAAAATGTGTATTCTCCTATCCAGTCACTCCTGTCTGTTCCCTGGTGAGGAGACCCTAAGGATCTGAGATGGCCAGGCTGGGGTGGAAAGTAAGGAATAGGGGGCACATGTGTGTCTTATTTATCACAGCCCTGGTCTTGCTGAAGAGGCAGAAGTCAGTGGCAGCGGAGAACAGGTACTTCCAACCTGTGGAGCCAGGGGATGACCCAGACTTCAGAGTAGCAGTGTAGAATCTGAAACCAAAAGAAGGACTCATCTGAGAACCACCCAGCTGCCCTGGAGACGCTGCCCATCTAGGGCAGCTCTTTTGGTACCTCTTGTGCATGCTAGGCAGTTGGAGGCTGTGTGTGGATGTGTACGCGTATGCATGTATTCCATCTGAGGCAGTCTCTTCCTTACCCACCTCCAGTTTTTATATTGAAAATCTTCAAACCTACTAAAAGTTGCAGTGATTCAAGAGTATCTGTTTCTCACCTATAGTTAAGAATTGTTAAAGTTTCCCACATAGCTTTTTCTATTTCTCCATAGAAAGATCATATGTAGTAACACAGCACATGATATATATACATATGTATATATGTATATTGTATATTTTATATACATATATCATGTCCTATGTATGTAGGTGTTGTATGTGATTTCTGAATTATTTGAAAACTTTACCTGCTGTAATCTTCCAAATTTAGAGTATTTCTTTGCAAAGAGACCTCAGGAAGTAAAGTCAGGTGGTATAGGTCTTGTGAGGAGTGGGAGAATACTGCCTTTCACCCCTGTGTCCCTTGAGAGAGTGCCTGCACCCTGCTGTCATGCATTCATGGTTGGGAGGGAACATCTTGGGAATGAGGTGTGCTGCCCATGAGAGGACTGCAGTCCCGAGTTGGCTGATATGGGGAGTGGGGGGGGGGGGGAGAGCAGGACTCAGTAGACAGACTCTTGTGTCTTACCCGCTTCAAGGCAGGGTTGGTTTGGAAGTCACAGTTGTCCAGATGGGGGTGCACAGTCTTCCTGCATGTAGTTCGGCCAATTTCCACCTCCAGCATATATTTCAGGCCTTTCACCACCTGAAGAAACCAAAGACCCAAGAACTAGGTTAGTTGGTATAGGGTACTTGAGGCTACTGCCTCCCTGGCTGCTAAGGACTAAGGTAAGGAGAGTTTTGGAGCTCATAGGGAGTCAGGCTCACGACTGAGCAGGCCCAGACTTGAGCCATCCCTCTTCCTTGCCTGCTGCAGTGCCTTATAGCCTTCTTGGAGCGGTAGCTGCCTTCTTGCCCAGAACTTTGGTTCTGGAGAAGCATGAGGATGGGGTTGCCATAGCCACAGATGAAGACCTGCTCTCTCTTTTTAACTGTCTTCTCACCCACCCAACGGTCCCCATGAGCCTGCAGCAGTGTGTTTAAGTGGGTGCCAAGCCACTGACTACTGCTTGTTGGCATTCATGGTACCTGCTGGCTTCTCCACTCTTGTGGGAACTGATTTGATCTTCAAAATAGCCCTTTCCGTTCAGACATGACCATGACTTAGTACTTTTTCTTGTTTATGGTTTCTGTATAGTCGTAGAAAAGTTGCTCAACTCTTGACCCCAGTCTTAACCAAATAGTGTGTGAAACAGTTCCCAACATCACGAGAAACAGAGGGAGAATGCTCATCCCCACAATGGGGAATTGGGCACTCAGGCCCAGAAGTCTGATGGTCTGAGGCTGGGCCTTGGAGTGTCCCTAAAGCATCTTTTCCAATAGGACATTACACTCTTAAAGAGTTTACAGTTGTCAAGATTATGGGCACCATCTTGACCCTGTGGCCCAGAGCAAACATCATCCTCAGCACGGCCTTTATGTACAGCAAATGAGGTTGCCAGGCGTCTCCCTCAAGGATTAACAAGGACTGTGCCCTCCAAGGTACTCAGGGAAGGACAATTCCTAATGGATAACATAAGTCACTAAGAAGGCTGGTGAGATGTGAGCAGGCTGGAGGAAGAGTGGGTTTGTGGATCTGAGACGGGAACAGGCCCAGCTCTAGGTGGAAAATGAGTGGATCCAGCGGGAAAATAGTACAAAGGCTTTGTGAACTGTGGATGAGGGATAACAGGAAGTGGCCCCGACCCTGTACCCTGGTAGGGCAGCTTCCGTTAGTACTGCCATACCCTCCTTGCTGGGCTCTCAGCCTCAGCATACCGCTGTAGGACCCTTATTCTACTGTTATTTCATGTTGCTATTGTTGGACTCCTGCCAGAGGCTTGGTAGTTTTACTAAGAAAAAGTCCCCGGCTGTCATGCTCAGCTCTGGGTGACACTGGTCTCAGCTGCAGCCCAGCTCTGCCCTGATGCTGTAGGTAATGGATTATGTGACCCAGCTTCCCAGAGTTGTACTGAGGGGCCCGGCTATTGGTCCTCCGCACCTGTACCAGGGCCTTGTTGACCCGGGACTCCTTGAACAAGAAGATGTCGTTTGTACAGTTGTTGAATTTTTCCACACTGTGCCTGGCTGCCTTAAGTACTTCTGGGTTATTGGTCTTTATTGTTTTGGGAAATCCTGGTTTCACAGTGGAGATTAAATCTTTGGAACAAAAATCTGAAAGAAACAAAGAACCAGAAAAATCATTGATGTCAGTGGAATACTGGATCAGTGGGTCATGCCTCATCCCTGCTGGCACCTACTTCTCTTAGATATGTGGCCCTAGCTCCTCCCATCTTCTGCTGTGTGCCTGCCTCCTGTTTACTCACTACCTGCATACTGTGCATGCTCATTATATTCTTCACTTGAAGTTGAGGACAGAGGCCATAGCATAGTCCCTGTCCCATAGTCCCTAATTACATGGCTTTCTTCAGAACCCAGGTTTATTCTCAACATGGGACCGCAGGCAGAAGAACTCCAGATAGGAGATGTGTTAATTTGCCCAGACTGGTTTCTGAGGCTGGCCGTGCTTCTCCAGTGTCTCTCCTACATTCTTGAGCCTTGTCAGAGTGGCCTGCATCCATGTCTGCTCAGGCACACCACGAACACAGCCTGTGACTGTACCACCTCTCTGCACTAGCTCCTGAGGTACTGGTATACAAATGTCCTACCGGTTGACTGTTATCCCTGAGTTTTGGGTCAGAGCCTGGTGTGCTATGGGTGTAAGAGGGTGGTCAGCTGGTTTCCACCTAGACCTGTTTTCCTGTACCAAGGAATCCATATTTGTGAGCAAAATACAGAGGAGTTGTATAAGGGGCATCTACCTTACAGCCAGGTAGAACTTGGACTCCTAACTTCCCTCCTGGGACTCCCTGCTCCCAGAGGAACAAGGCTAACTGATCTTGAAGCCCCACCTCACTGGAGACCCTGATTCAGTCCCTTGCTTAGCTCGTTCATAGGATCAGTTCCCAGGATCCCAGAGGCCAAGGTGGCTGAAGTGAGGGGGCCAGGGATTGGCCAGGTGTTTGAATTTGGCCACTTAGCTTCAGAGTCTGGACTTTATTATTGGGAAAATACAAGGTTCAGTGAACCAGTTGGCTCCCTACAGCAGAAAGTAGCTTGTGGTTCTCAATGTCTTGAATTTGGGGTTCTCTTTATTTTTAACTTTTTCTTCAAAGGTCAGGGATGAGTCGCATATGAAAATAAAAAGGGCCGATGAGATGGCTATGTGAGTAAGGGTGCCCGCTGCTGAGCCTGAATGACCTAAGTTTGATCTTGGTGGATGGAGAGAACAGATTCTCAAGTTGTTCTCTGACCTCAGTAGTGCCCACACACATAAATAAGTGAGTAAAAATTAAGATGTAATAAAATGAAAAGCTCAAGGCTAGTGGAGGATGGGATAGAGGGCTTTAGGTAGGTAAACATCTTTTCAAGACTTTGCTGAGATATCAGTGAGCTGGTGACTGGAGCTGGACACCATGATGCAGATGCTGGCTGTTATGGCTGTGTTGTTATAGCAACTGTAGATCCCAAGTTGGCTTTGAGGACAAGATGCTCCCCCACCCAGTGACTGAGTAGGTGGTCCTTGAGGCCCAGTGGAAGTGGAGGGAGACATGCCTCTTACCTTGACCTGGGGATTAGGAATTAATACTATAGGTAGATGACACCTCAGAATCAGAAGGCAGGAGGTTTTGGTTCTCACTGGAAGGCTCCTGTGGAGCTTTTGGGGAAAGGTTTCAGGATCTGAAGCCAGGGAAGGAGTTGGTCTTTATATTAAAAGATGGTCTTTAAAGCAGGCTGTCTGTATGACCACTAGAATTATGATGCCCAGGGCAAGGTGATCAGGCCCGTTGGAACCTCTTCCAGTCACACTGGATATGAGAGGTGGAGAGAGCTCAGGTCAGCAGGGAGGTTCCTGCTGGTTGTCAGGGATCTGTCAGAGGATCTCAAGGGAAGCACTAGAGAAGGCTGTCTGATTGCTTATTAGAACCTGACCGAGGGGAGCTAGGACAGCAGGGCAAGCATCATGTATAGTCCACTATCTGCAGCCCACTGCAGGTCTTTATGTGGGCCAGCAGGAGGGTGATAAAGTGGGAAGCTCATGGTCTATCGGACACGTGGCTTTAGGGATCCCACTGTGTGACCAAACAGGGTCTCTTCTGGCAAAAGGCTCCCGAGCTAGACACACAAGATTCAGTTACATCTTATCATTGCTTCCAGGCTTCCTAGGCATGGGCCACTAATGCACTTTATCCTAAGAAAGCAGCATGCCACTAGTGTTCCCATTCATTAGGGCTTTGGGACTGCGTCTGCGCTGTAGATTCATCAAAGCTGGGTCCTGCCCAGTGTCCTCAGGACTGTTCCAGCATGCTTTCCAGCCCTTTACGATGTTCCTGCAGAAGCCAAAGGAAGTCTGAGGACCGGGATGGTGGTGGAGCAAATGCCAGGCTCTGCTCATCTGCAAATGAGTCACTCATACTCTGTACCTCTTAGGGTCCCTCATCTATACCAGCAAAACCCCTTAAGTCTATGTTTTTGCCCTAAGTTCTATGAGCCATCCTTATGCTTTGAGGCCCTGAGTTGTGATCTCTGAGGCAGTATTGTCTCCTCAGATGTATGGATGCTGATACTTCATAGGATCAATTCTGTGTTTACCAACTGGAACACACTCAGTGTTAGAATCTTGGCTGTTTTTATTGTCTGTGCTGGCTTGTGTGAGCTGCTTTGACAGTTTTGAGCCTCTGGCCATCCTGTAATGGGGATGATGATGCTACTGACCTCTCAGGGTAAGAGTAAATGAGGCAGTTGGTGTGAAGCCATAGTGTCAGAATTATCCAGTACCAAATCAGGTACAACATGGCTACAGTAAGGATCTCCGAAGACAAATATATTCATTGAAAATCCTAGCACGCAGGCTGGACCAGTGGTCTGCTCAGGCCCAGATCTAGTCAGCACCAGTTTCTATAGCCTTCTGGGGAAATGTCTTACCCAGACCTAGTTATGCCCCTAACCCTTGCTTTGGGAGTAGGTGGCTGTGTGGCTGTAGGTTTCTTGCTTTAGCAAACAAGTCCTACTGGACAGGGGAAGGAAATGAGGGAGAGGTTAACCAGTAGCAGGGTATCTTCTTGGAAGAGGTGACATGTGGAGAAAGAAAGCTCCCCATTTTCACCAACAGCAAACGAATGTGGCAATTTCCTAAATTCTGAACACAGGACACTTCCCTGGGCCATGAATGTGGGGGTGGGCAGTTTAACTCCTCAGCACAGAGTGAAGCCATGTGCTCAGATTAAGATATATTCAGCCTCCCTGATGCCCTTGCCTTGGGCCCCCAGAAGGCTCTAGAATACGACAGGAAGTAGAGAAGGGTGTGTGTGTGTGTGTGTGTGTGTGTGTGTGTGTGTGAGTGTGTGTGAGATGACCATCAAGGGCCCAGGTTCCCAGCTTTTTGAGTCCTGAGAGAAGAGTCTGAGCATTCATTGTATTGAACTGAGGCCCTTACTGGAAGCATCAGGAAGGGTAGTACCCCAGTGGGTGGAGGTGGGGTTCATTAGCATAGCAGAGCAAAGGCCTGACCACAGACTTGCAAGCAAGGGTGGGTACTGTCAGGAGTACCTCAGACCTTCAAGCACCTCAGTGTCACTGAGCTACTTTCACTAAAGACTCGGGTCAGGGGCAGGAGCAGTTTACTGGCCGTTTCTAAAAGTTCAAGAATCCACAGTGGGCAGATGGGGGCCTGTGGTATGAGGGTGGTATTTATTTGGGTCTGGGGCAGAGGCCTGAAGGAGAAGCTGCTGTAGGCAGGGGGAATGGCGAAGACTCCTTTCAGATCACTGGGAAAATAACATAGGGAACCAACAGTACTCAAATATCTCCCCCAAAGGCTGTCCAATGGGCTGGCTATCACACTGTGAATGTGGCTACTCTGTTCAGTTAGGTGCCAGAGGAGGCAAGCCCAGCATCTTCCCAACACTGAGCATAAATAATGAAACTCCAGGACAGCTGAGACAGTACCCAGTGCCCTCCCCAGACCTCTCACATAGGCTAAGAGGGCTTTGTAGAATGAACCCCCAGATTCTGCCTATGTTTCTTCATGGACACTGGGTCAAAGGAACAAGAGGGAGGCAAGAGGGCCTTTTAGCAAGCCTGAAGGCTGCAGGACACAGGAAGGCAGGGTCTGTGGCCCTCTCCCAGCAGTGCTGTTAGCTACCTGTTTGGCAACCACCCTTAGGCTGCTGTGGCTTGTCCCTATCTCAGAGCACAAGCTGCCGCCCCTACTCATTCTTGTCTTATCTCCGTAGTGCCCAGTTCACAGCAAACACAGCAGGCCTTGAATTCTGGGGCTATGCACTTCACTGACTCTACCACTGACTTCTGGACACCTGATTTGCTGTGAAGGGGGATCTCACATCCCTGGCGTCTCTTGGGTATTCCCTTTCACTGTGCGTTCCCCGAACCCTCTGCCTGATCCTCTGTGACTAGATCAGGTCTGCTTCAGAGAGGAAGAATGACAGAAGCCTTATGTATAAGTGCTGTCCTCCTTTGGTGGGAGATGGTCAGTTATCAGCTTTCTTGTCCATTAGAGGCTCAGGCCTCAAACTTTATCTATGTGTTGAATCTGCTTGCAGAGGCAGATGCTATCCAGCTCTCTGTGGGCAAACAGGCATTAATGGCTGGGCTAGCAAGTCACCTAACCTGCCCATGTCAACTTCCTAACACAGGCAACCTCCACTCACTGGCCATCACTATGCTGACTGTGGGTAGGACTGCGTCTTATTGGGGTCCCTTGTAGTAATATAATAGGCAGGAAAGAAAAGCTGTCAGACACAGGCCGTTTGACTGAGACCCTAGCCTCTGCATCTGTCTGTCTCTGTGATGGGTCCTAGCACAGAACAGAACAGAAGTTGCTCACCCTATCTGCTGCCATACTTAATCCCTGATGTCTACTCAGCTTGGAAGTAGCTGCTGCCAGGATCGAGAGCCCCTTGCCCATGGTCTTTCCCTGGGCTCCAAGAGTGTCCTGAGAACATTACAAGACTAGCAAACCAGGGCCCCCATTCCTCCATTACTACAAGATAGTCGGGACAGCACCCTGAGATGGAATCAGATGATGCTTCTCTTACCTGGGGAACGCGCTCCATGGGTGTTGGAAGTCAGGCAGCACAGGGCAAGCAGAATGGCCAGCCACATGGTTGCGTGGGTGAAGGGCATGTGATGACCAAGGCTAGCTGTAGAAATGCTTGGCAAGTAGAGCGGCAGGGCCAAGGCAGGATGGGATGGCCCTGGTGGTATTGAGGGGCGTGGTTTCTTGTTGAATCATTTTAACCAGAAGTACTTCATCTCCAGGACTTGGGGCCACAAGAACAACCACTTCCTTTAAAGAAGTTTCTAAGTTGTGATCATTCGCAGGGGGAGGAGGAAGAGAAGTGAGACCCATGAGCAGAGCACCCTCCCTCCTACCTACCCCCACCACACAGGGAGATGCTGATATGAAGAAGCCAGGGGATTTTCAGAGGCAGAGTCATTTGACTCTCCTTCTCTAAATTTACAGCCTCCTCACACCCCATTGGTCTGAACAGCCCTCCTCAAGAGACAAGAAACCCTGTTGCCCTTTGGATGAGTGATTTCACCAGCAGGAAAGGTATTCATACTTAAATTCCTGAGGAGAGGCATTGACATGTGAGCTGAGTTATGGATCAGGGCCCACTGAAGGCTCAAAGCCATCAGAGGAGAGGAAATGGTGTGGACAGAGGTCTGATTTTGGCCTTGCCTCTACTTCCTGCCCAGTCCATGGTTTGGAGTAGGTACCTGTCGCCAGCTGTCCAAATCTGAATCCAGGCTCTGTTCATAACACCTGCTATCATTAGACTAGGAAATGACCTGCATGCCTCAGATACCTCCTGGTAAATTGTGGGGAAACATTGCAAGCTTCCTTAATATACAGGCTTGGCAGGAGTAGAGCAAGCTCTAAAAGGCCTCAGTATAGGGGAGGCATAGTTAGCTCTCAAATCTAGGCTAGAAAGGTAGTGTAGAAGGATGCCTGGGTCTTACTTGCTCCTGAGGAGACCCATGCGCCTTCTGTGCTGCCTGACAAACAGACGTAATCTCTGATCCTGGGGGCTCATGGGGAGCTCTGCTCCAGGTGAGTCTTGCTGGGTCCTACTGAATTCTCAACAGCTTGGTCTGTAGGATATGGACAAGATATGTAGTCTGAGGTCCCAATAGGTTTCTGGGTACTTTGAGGTTTGCTGTTTGGGTCGTTTTTTATTGAGTGCTGTGCATGGTGGGTGGTATTCAGTAAATGATGGCTGCTATAACAGCCCCCATGGTCCTTCCCTGAATGGCCCTGGAACTCTCTCAGTCTTGGCTGCTAGGATCTGGAACGCAAGGTCTCCAGTATATGGGACTCACTGCCAGTGATAGCTTCAGTTTTGAACATCCACTGAGAGGTCGTATGTCAGAACATAGCTGTCAGGGATAGGAGAGAGCTTTTGTGTTTCTAGGAGTGAGCAGAGTGTCTAGGTGGGAGCTGGCAGTAGATCAAGCAAGGTTGGCTGCATGTGATTTAGGTTCAGGAATTTGGAGTCTCAGCTCATGTGCTACACAAAGGACCATAAAGCTTTTGTGGGATACCTAGAGGAGAACTATGTCTCCTGTAGCTGCAAAGCCAAGAGTGCTAAAAATGAAATGCAATCTCATTCTCCAGTTGTCTGGATAGAACTTCAGGCCTTGCAGGAAGATTTTGAAATGGAAACACGGATTGCAAATTGGGATGGAGGACATGGGAGATTACAGAGAGGCAGGAATAGTGAGCCTGTGAGTTCTGGTGGGTCTTCTTTGCCAGGGAAAGAGGTGGTGTCTCAGTGGGCCCACCCTGGCTACTGACCTGTCAGTTTCTGTCAAGTCCCGAGTCTTCACAGAAGACTGTGTCTGTTTTGGGGTCAGCATGCAGACAGCCTCCTGGCCAGTGCACCATGAGATAAGCCATGTGGCAGGCTTAGGTTTTTCTCATGCAGACAAAATAGGTTACAGATCTGCAATAAAACAGGTTCAGGTGGGGGGGGGGGCACCAAACCTCTAAACAGTGTGTTTAACAATGTTGTATTAAAGAAGAGGTTATGTTTTTGTTTCCATAGAAAAAAGGGCCATGGATTTATTCAAGGTTAGAGCAGATGAGGTTTGATCAAAGGAGAATCCCCTGAAAATCTTAGCTACAGACATAAGGAAATAAACCTAAAAAATTATAAGACAGGTAATGTATATTTTACCTGCTCAAATATAAAATAAAAAAATCAACTTTAACTGATAAATGCACACTGCAAATCTATATGTGTGTTAATGCAGATATGTATGTTACCTTTGAAAGTTTATGTGTTTTCAGAACAAGGGGACTACATACTAATAAAAACAGGTGGCCCAGATGATCCAGCCTCTGTGCATGCTCTGTTGCTGTTTCCTAAAAGTTCTACATCTAGAACAGCTTTAGGGCTACTTGTTGGGATGGCCCAGCCTCACAGACTATTCTATCCAGGATTTGACAATGCATTATCTCATTTTTTCAGTGTCCTCTAAAGATTCCAGCACTCCAAGATATTAGGAAACGGTCTAGAGAGCATAACACTCACATTCCAAAGAGATGGGACGGGAAGCTTTTGGTTATTCAGTAGGTTATGGATATTTGTCATTGACTGGGATGTCGATTACAAATTATTATTGGCCATGATAAGAAAAAAAATGGAACAAAAGAGATTAGATTCAGGGATCTCTTTTTGAAGAGAAAAAGTGAAGATATGGTATAAAAATGATGGGATAAAATGGTATTGAGTCTACTTTTGAACAACCAATAGTCTCAAATATTTCACATTGGTATGGGTTTTTGTATATTAATACAAATTTGAGGTTATTTTTGTTGTACCATATATATGTTTCTATTCTTTTTTAAGGTATTTTACCTATGCAACTCATTTAAAAATGTAAAGTTTTAGTCCTTGAAAACTATTTAGTATAAGAAAGTATTATCTGTAGCAATCACACTTACAGTTATGATAGGTATGTTTTCAAGGTCACACAAAGATATATTTTAGATGGATAGATGTTCTTCAAACATTTCAAAGACCTGTAAAAAATGGCATTTAAAATGTTTTGTCAGCATAGGGCTTTTTATGACAGTGAGACACATCTGTTCCTGGCAGCACCAATTCATAAAAGGATGATGGACATCAAAGAAACTCCATATGGAGTTTTCTTTCAATGTGGCAAAACTAGCCATTTGTGTAAGAAATTACTTTTGTTTTGATTGCTTGACAGTACGCTGCACAAACCGAACAAGCAGGACACACAAAAAATAAAGAGACTTTTGGACTTGGTCAAGATTAGGTGGGACAGTCCTGCTTCATAGAAAAGTCTGTCAGATATTCTGTAGGACACACAGGAAAGCGACTGTTCAACCTTTGCCAAAATAAGGAAGGGCGGTCTTTCAAAATTCCTGTTTCATAGAAGAGTTGACCAGATATTCTAGGTTTATTCTTCAAAGTTTGGATTCCCAACTTTGCAGAGGAACTTTGAGTGGCTGTCCAGTCATCCAGATATCTCTATCATTTATATAGTTTTGGAAGTGGCTTGTACTGCACTTCCTGTTTACTCAGGTAATATATCCTTCTGTGGTCCCTGATGAAGTTAAAAACTATATAGTTATTCTTTTCCTTAGTTATGATAAGAGATAAATTAGGTACAGAACTTTTGACCCATCAAGATTGTAGGTATTGTGCAGCTAGATAGGAAAGATCAGGCAGTTGAGTGCCAAGGAATACTGAGTGTTACAGCTCGAATGGAAAGTATTCAGGCAGTTGAGAGCCAATGAACACCACAGGCTACAATAGACAGGTAGAAGCTTATAGGACTTACCAATATTAACAGTTCTGCTTTGGCAAGGGAAGATCTACCTGGTGAAGTTGTTACAATGGCCTGGGAAGGTTTTGCTTCTGCTCTGCCTCTTGCTGCTCTCTGTTCAGGAAATGTAACAACTTGACCCAGCCAGGGAAGGTACCCTGGATGGCATATAGCTACACTTCCTCAGCTGATCTCCATCCAGGGTCAGTTGCTGGCTGCTGCTCCAGCAAAGGAAGAAGGTTGTCACCCAAACTTCATTCAAGAGATCTATTGAGAGGAAAGGGTCCAGGAGAAGGTGCCTGCCTCAGTCTGGGCTGGGAGGGGGCAGCAGGGAAAGGGCTGTGGACTCAGGACTTATATAGGGCTTCTTGAGTGGGGACTTTCTAGGGAGGCTTCCAGGTGGGGATTGGTCAGATTTTTTCCTTTTTTAAAAAACAAACAAACAAACAAACAAACAAACAAAAGCCAACAAACAAACCTTGAGGTGTTTTTTTTGTTGTTGTTGTTGTTGATTTTTGGTTTCAGGGCTAAAATGTTTCTTTCGCTGGCTCATTTGGGCTTTTGGGTTTCAGGGCCAGGGCACATTTCTTTCACTGGCTCTGATTCCAGGGCCAAAGTGTATTTCTTTGGTGCTAGTTTTAGAGTCAGGGAACATTTCTTTTTGGTTCTGGATTCAGGAATAAAGTATTTCTTTTATTGGCTTAGATCCAGGGTGGATTTCTTTCACTGGCTCTGGTTTCATTTTCTTTGGCCACTTTTCCCTACAAAGATAGAATAAATAGTGGAATATTTTCTCCAAATATAAATGGACTGGACATTGTAAGTGTAATCCTTACCTGATAATTGCTCTTACTGTTTATAGTTTTATTATGTTAGAGTTAAAAATCTTTCCTTTTTATTTAGACAAAAGGGAGAAATATTGTGTAATATTTCTTTACACTGTGTGAAGATATGCCACTGTGATTGATTTAATAAAAAGCTAAACAGCCCATAATTAGGTAGGATTTTGGGGGCAGAAAGAATGATGGGAAGCCAGAAGCAGAGTTGAACGCACAAAATGGAATAGAGGTAGAAGCCACATGGTAAAACATAGATTAATACAAATATGGGTTAGTTTAAGTTATAAGAGCTAGTTAGCTGATTAGGAACAAGCCTAGACTATCAACTGAGCTTTCATAATTAAGAAAAGTCTCCTTGTGGTTTTTTGGGAGCTGGCTGGTGGGACAGGAAAAAAATATCCACCTACACTGGGGGTGTCACTGTAGGCAGCTGTTTGGTACTGTTCCTACGTTTAGGACAGCAAGAGGGATGCCACATGGGTATGGATCTGAACCTGTCCAGCAACCTGATGGGTGGCTCCATGGTGGGTTAGGAGCCTAGACCCTAACCCTCTACTGTACTGTGACTATGCTTTTCAGGTTGTATTTCTCAGTTTCAATTACTACATATTATTTACCTTTTTGTTTTGATTTCTCACATTGTCCTGAAATGAATAGGAGCAGTGGTGGTTTCTTTGAGTTTAACAAAGGCCTTGTCTTTCCATTCAAGTGGACTTTAACTCAGCAGTGCTTCAAGCTCAGTGGCACTGTTTTTGCATGAGTTTGAAGAATGAAACTTATGGACAAGAGGCTGAATATTATTGTTGGCTGCTTAGGAGAAAGAAGGCAGAGCTCTTGCTGTTAGGTTCCAGAAAGCATCATCAGACACCCACTAGGCTGGCGGCTTTTTTAGCACCAGTAGCAGGAACTAGGGTGAGCACAGGGAAGTCACACAGATGGCACACCTATAAAACGCCTGGTCACATCAGGAGGAGTGAAGATGGCAGGAACCGGACAGAACTGATGATGGAGTCACAGGCCTTCTTGGAACTGCTACCTTTAGGGGCATTTCCCCAAAATTGCCTGGCTGGGATTTACTTCATGCTCTCATCATCTCTCAGACCAGCCTTCTGAAGAAGAATTGGAGTAATGGCTGATCTTACTTTTTCCTGCTGGAATGGAGTTGTTGGCAGCAGGTGGCAATTGAGCTTTAAGAGACTGGCCCACCAGGAAGTGGAACATGTTGGGTGAATCTCAGGCAAGACCTCAAGGGCTTTGGCTCCAGGCTGTCTCTTGCTTCTGCTGTGATTTTGCATGTTTGCCACTGCTACTTTTCCCTGGTATCTGGCCTGGTGTGATGGGTGTGGGAGGATCCCCATTGCCTTTAGTGCAATGTGATTATCTCATGAAAATATCCTGTTCTACTGGGCATTTTTACCTGTGAATTATTATGAAAATGATTTCCTCTTAAGTTATACTGTTTAACTAAAGTAATGATTTTTATACAGAAATAGTTTAAATGGAATTTTGATGATTAAAGTTTTTTTAACAAATGTAGTAAGGCATGATGATAAAGGTTAGTGGGGAAATTAATATAGATAAAGGTAGGATATATGATAAAGCAAGGCATGCAGAAGATAGAAAGTAGGAACAAGGAAGTGTCACACAGCTAGGACTTGTGCTTTTCTCTTGAGGAGTCATATAGACCCTGGCTTAGGTTAAGGATTAAGGAAAAAAACTGAGTCCCAGAAGCCAGGCTATCTCAAGTTCTTTTATTCTTGATGTTGAGAAATGTGTTCATGGGTTTTGGTGTGCATCATAGCCAAAACAAAGCTTTAACTAATGACTTAAGGTTAGGTTAAGATATTTTTGTTAATGGAGAAAAACTTGGGGAACATTTTAAAGTTTAGAAAGAGGGACTCCCTGAGGTCAGGGAACAAAACGAAGGCAGCTGCTCTTCTGGCTGATGAACCTTTCTTGAGAGGATGGATGGATGATCAAAGGCGATTCCTTGTGTCCATTTCTGCCTTCAGCTTCCTGATATGATTTAATAAAAAACTGTTGACGAGTGGCTGTGCACCCCGAGGACTTAAAGTAGAAATGACTGTTTTTATATATGAAAGTTTACATTTGTGATTTTCAAAATATGATTATTTCTTGCGATAAGTAATAAGATGATTGGTCCTTTCTTTGCAACTGCAAATTGTAGCCTGTCAGTAAAAGAACTGGCTGAGGAGAAATAGCTTGCTTGCTTACATTTTGTTAGTCACTAACAAGTTGCTTGGACATGAATGTATGTGGGTTCTTGGGGATAATTTGTTTTTCACCTATAATACATTAAATGTTTAGTCATGTAAGGGATATGGAAAATCCTCACCCAGACTCCTCTCTGATACCTCGCTATTGCCCCAAGTCATGGAAATCCTGCTTGTATTTGTTGTAATCAGCCACCTGAAAAATAGAATGTAGTGACATTGTAATATTTATATTGTTGAAGGAGTTTTCTGGGGGTATACAACTGTAAGGGCAAAAATAAATAAGTTAGAATGAAGACATTAGAAGGTAGTGTAGAAGGAAGACATCAGGAAACAGAAGGGAAAATCAGGGTACACAACAGAACAGGAAAAGAATAGATCAAACAACAAGAAATAATAAAGCAGAGCTTAGCTTTGGCCTCAGAAAAATTCGTGTGTTTGTCTGTCCAGTAGTCAGCCTGCTCTGTATCTCTTCAGTTTCTCTGACTTGCTGAAGGCTTGCCATTCATCAACACCCTAGGTGAGATTTTGACATGTTGGAGGTGTGTGTGTGTTTCTTTTTTTGCTGGCCCCAGAGAATTAAATTTTACTCACTTAGACAAAAAGTCAATTGTGTGATTAGTCTGCCAACTCTGTGGTCCCCCTTCAATTCCTGCTCTGCTCCTCATAACAGCATTTCAGTTCTCTGGAACCAGTGAAAAAAGGAACTCCTTTTATTTAGTTCTTCAATTTCTTTTATTAAAGCTTATAGTTTTCCTAATAAAAGATCATGGGTATCTTTTCTTCCTTTTTTGAACATATTTTTTATTGACTCTTTGGGAATTTCACATCATGCATGTCAATTTTACTCATTTTCCAGTCCATCTGTATGCAAATTTCACCACTGTAGCATCTCCGTCATCTCCAAAGAAAATTTAAAAATAAATAAAATAAAAATGTAGTTACAAACAACAGCATCACAACAACAAAAAGCAAAATGAAAACAAGCAAAATACTTCTCCATCATGTCTTCATTTGTCTTGGTGGCATTGGGAGGGCAGTGTGTCACACAGCGGACCCCTTTGTCCAGACAGTTTTACTTGTAGATGTTCATTGTGTAATGAGTTGTTGGTCAGGTTCAGGGCCTCTGGCTTGTAGTACACCATTGACACAGGATCCTCACCAAAACTTCTCTTGGATATCTTGCTGTTGCCCCAAGTCATGCAAATCCTGTGTCTATGTTTCTACAGGATCAGTCCCTTCACATACTCCCAAAGGTCTTAGATGGGGTAGATGTTGGGGGGTGAGCCAACTCAAAGCCTTAGATATGTACCTGAGCAGTAGTTGGGTTGGCCAATCTGGGCTGCTGGGATCATGCCCCTCAAGTAGGGGGTAGAGCCAGCTGTCACACACCCATGGTGAAGGGTGGGACCAACTTTCCTAAGAGTGGGGGCAAGCTCTCCTCTGAGGGGCAGATTCAGCTCTCCTATGCCAGGATCATTGGGGTCTGCTCTTCCAGGGCCCATGAGGGACAGGGCTAGCTCAGAATGACCTTCATACTTCAACATGTATAATTCTCATGGGCCTCTATGTTAGTATGGGCAACAGGCATCAACACAGACCTCAACTGCAGTAGGACTGTAGACTCAGCAGTAGGTTGGGTCTGGATGTCACCATGGCCTTGGGTGCAGGCCACTCAGCTATTTATGGGCATGGAGGCAGCATGGTCCCTGGACTCCAACAAGGCCCCAGTTGACATCCCAGACCCCAGGTATCTGCAGAGCCTTCCATGGTAACAGGAACTGTTGACATCAACACAGAACCTAGCTGAGGTAGGGCCAGAGATCCAGATATGGCCTCGGCAGGAGCTTAGGCATAACTAACACTATGGTCCCAGTGGCCCTGGCAGTGATACAGTCCTTGAATACCAGCATGGCCACAAGTGCAAGAGAATCCAGAGCATCCTCATAGCCTTTGTTGCTAACAGGACCCATAAACACCCACACAGACCCTGGCTTCAGCAGAGTCACAGACCCAGACATGGCCCTTGGAAGCAGCCAGGCCCGAATATCACCATGGTTCCTAAAGACAAGTGGGCCACCCACATCAGCCTGTTTCTCACCACCTTCCCCTCTTCAGATTCACCTCTTTCCACAGCATACGAACCATTCTGACTCTCTCTCTCCCATTTCCACACCATATATCCATTCACCATAATGGGCTAGTGATTGCCTTGAACCAGCTGAAGCAGACCAGGTGGGTTTGTGGATGTCCTTCATCCACCTGGGCCTAATGATGCCAGGCAGTCCTTGTGGGTGTCATCTACATGCTTGGGACTAATGGTGCCAGTAATGCCTGTGGATGTCTTCTACCCATCCTGGTGGAGCATCAGTCAGGACTATGGGTGTCCTCTACCTGCCTGGGCCTAATGGCTAGTACACACTTTCATAGAGAGAGCAAAGTCACAAATAAAAGATCCAAAAATAAAGAGCAAAAATTCCTACTCTGGCACTATTAGACCCTAGTGATACCTTATGAACAGCTAGACCCTAAGCCTAAGTGGTTGATGTCTCATCCCAAACAGCTAGTTACAGAGAGGATCGTGGTGGTAGAAGATTATTACCTCAACATGGTGGGCTCCTGAACTCTGCTCAATCATGACTCTCCAAAACTGGCACAAGAGGCAAGGTCAGATAATATCTCTTAAATTTTTTTAAAAAATAATTCTTTGAAAATGTCTTACATACATACAATAGATTTTAACCATCTTAGCTACTATAAAAGGACTCCATTCCATATCAGAGGTATGATTCTTTCACAGAATTTATCACCTGTCTGTCAATTGTAATTATTATTTATTCAGATTATTTTTCAGGTATGGCAAATATGGCAACTACGGCACCTGTGAACCTCAAAAACCATCAGCATGGCTTGGAAACCCTAAGAGTGCAGTAGTACCATGCATACTTTGGCAGTCACCTGCTGTGGAATAATCCTTTTGTACAACTGTGAATGTATTACTCTTCATTGGTTAATAAAGTAGCTGGCTGACCAGTAGCTGAACAGGATAAGGTTAGACAGGAAAGAAGGGCAGAGTCTGTGGAATTTCTAGCAAAAACAGGGAGAAGCAAAGTGGACATGTGCTGAAAAAAGGTACCAAGTCACATGACAAAGCATAGATAAGAAATATAGGTTAATTTAAATGTAAGAGTTGGCTAGTAACAAGCCTGAGCTATTGACTGAGAATTCATAATTAATATTATATTTCTGAGTGGTTATTTGGGAATGCTGCTAGGACAAGAAAACCAGTAGCAGTTACCAGTAGCTCTCTAATTGGACTTAGGACCTGCTCAACTAGAGGGAAACCATATCTGGTACTGAAAAGCTATCCAACAGCTGAGGAAGGGTAGTGAAGTCATAGATCTTTCATGCCACATCAATAAAGTAGCATAATCCTTAACATTCTAAATATTTGTTCTTATGTGTACACATATGTGTAGCCCTCCTCAAGAAAACTTCCTTTTGCAACAGAGAGGGACCATTATAGGAAAACAACCAATCAAAATACAGAGATGTGAAGCCCGGTCCTAATTGATACATCCATAAAACAACTCTTGCATGTTAGTCTCAGGAAACATTGCAGAAGAAGGGGTGGAAAGATTGTAAAGGCAAGAGAATCAGGCAGTTTGCTGTGAGACTGTGTCTCCTATGAACACCCATGAGGTCTCACCAGTGTAGATGCCTAAACATGAGCTGAACGAGGACACCAAAAATAGACATGCTGATGTATGTGGGCAAAAGCTCATGAAGCTTCAACCCTTAACAAAGAACTACGGGCAACTAAGGGAAGCTGAGAGTTGAAGAAGTGTTCTTCTCCAGGGAAGACCATACCAACTGTGTATCAAATACCAGAGAGTCAGCCCTGAAACATACATAAGGCAATGCTATACATACTCAGCAGGTTGTATTTATATAGTTGGGAGTATATGCATAGATATGCACATATGTAATGTGATTTTTCATATTTATATATTTTACCATATATAATATGTATATATTCTGATTTTGAAAAAGAGCAAGAGGAATATTTCTGAGGATTTGGAGGTAGGAAAGGGGAGGGGAAAATAATGTAATTAAAATCTCAAAGAGTAAAAACAATTAAAAAATAAATATCTTGAGTGTAGATATGATGAAGTTTGTAAAGTTGATGAAAAAATATTAGGTACAGTTTGCAAAAGCCATTGCAGCATCACACAGACTTGCTGGCTAACTAGTAAACGTCAGTGCCCATAACCCAATGAAGTAATCATTCTTGTTATCTCACGGTTATAGCAAATAAAGGGGGCGGTTCTTACTATGGTTTATGTGATGTGAAATGTTCATCACAGGCTCATGTGTTTGAGCACTGTTCCTTACCAGGTAGGACCATTTGGGAAAGATGTGAAAAGCTGGGATATGGGGCCTCTCTATAAGAACAGGGAGACTATGGGGGAAGGTCTGAGTGCCATTGTTATGTGTGTCACCTCATGGACTCCTGCCTTCCTTGCCCCCTCAGAGCATTAGTAAAATGAAGTCTGTGTTCCTCATATTGCTGCCTGTCATGTTGTTGGTTCCAGTGAAATGAAAACCAATTGATAGAGACAGCCCATGGGAACAAGAAGTGAGAAAAACCACAGTGGGCAGAGCAGTCCTTCAGATTTCCAGCTTCCCTGAAAGGTATGCCAGAGACTCTAGGCCTGTAGGCTGAAGGTGGATGCCCCAATGTTACAAAGGAACTTGGGTGACTGTCCAGGCAGTCAGGTGTCATCTCTGTCATTTCTAGATTTTGGGAAGTTGCTTGCACTTCCCGTTTACTTGGATAATCTTATATCCTTCTGTGATCTTTGATGTAGTTGAAGATTATATAGTTATAAGTATAGTTTTTCTTAGTTATTTTAAAGAATATATTAGGTATGAAACTTTAGACTCACAAGGATAAGGTATATGATAGAATATTTTCTTTAATTTTGTTAAGTACAAGTAGATAGATATTGTAACTGTAATTCCTGCTTGATAGCTGTTTTGTTATATGTAATTTTACTATATTAAAATTGAAACCTTTTTTGATTAGACAGAAAAGGGTGAGTGGTGTGGGAATGTATGCTGTGAATAAAGGACTGTTTTGGCCGTGGCAGGCACTGTAGGAGTAGGCGGGGAAATTGGAACATAGATAGGAGAAGAAGGGTGGAGTCAGAAGAGACATGATCCAGCCCCCCAGGGATCAACATGTAAGCTAATACAGGTGAACCGCAGGCCACCTGTCAGGACAGATTAATGGAAATGGGTTGAATTAAGATGAAAAAGTTAGCTAGCGATATGCCTGAGACATAGGCCAAACAGCATGAAATTAATATAAACACGAGTCATTTTGGGGGGAGAAAAGCGGCTGCAGGGGGTTCCAAATCGTGGAGCTAGTCAGGGTCAGAAACCTCCTGTTACAGATGGTGCCAGCTATGATTGGTTCACTGATGCTCAGATCACACAAGGAGCCACGTCACTGTGGTCACTGTGAGGATCTACAGACAGCTGTCCATATAATGCATTGCGTGTGGCTGGTCTGTGCCCTTATGTGCAGAGAGTTGATAGTGGTGACCTGTAGGACGTAGAGGTTGGTGATTGTTTGGACTTTGACATCAACTATCTGCCACATTCTGATATAATGAATTTTTTTCCTGCCATTTTTGTGGCACTTGGAGTCTTAGGTTTTTGGCTGTGTGACTTTATGCATTTGGGAATCTTGAATTCTGGTTTGTCTTCTTACTATGTTATTTGGCCAAGTTAAATTATGTTTTAATTTTTCTTACTGTGTTTTTTTTTTATCACTTTAAAATCATGCATTCTTATTTTAAATTTACATTGGTATTAATTTCTTTTGCAAAGTAAGGAATTTCACTGACATTTACACATGCATATCATGTAAGCCTGGTCCTCTCTGGCTCTGTCTATCCCATCCCTCCTTTGAACTTCCAAGTCCGTCATCCCTTAACTGAAGCCCACCACTAAACTACCCAGATTCCTAATATATGGGATAACAAATATTTGTCTTTGTTGCTTTGGGTAATTATTAAAATACAGTGTTCTCAATTTACATCCACTTCTAGAAAATGAAAAATTTTCCTTTTTCCATAACTGCTTCTTGCCCTTGCTCCTGTGTATACACTTTCTTAGGTTGCACTCCACAAATTCCTGGGTAAACCCATCTTGATGCTGAACCAAGAGTTGTTAAATTTCAAGTGAACTATTCAGTAGGCAGTCTCTTTTATGCTTGGGTGAGTGTGAGTCTCACTACTTTATGTGAGAATGTACATTGCATGTACATGTAGATACGAAGGGGTTCACAGGACCATGTAAGTGTGCATGGAGGCCAAAGGTAGATGTCCACTGTTGTAGGTGGAAGTTTCTGTCTCACCAGCAACTCCCAAATACCCAGTAGCCACTTCCCAAATGATTGACTTGGAAGCTTAATTTAAATTATAAATGCTCAACTGGTCATCTACATTCAGGTCTGTTCCATGAAGATTTGTCAGCTGTTATTTCAGAGTCTTCCAGCTCCCAACAGCATGGGATCTGCTTACTCCATGGGTCTCCCCATCGTGATCCCAATCCCTTCCTTCATGTAATCCCTCCTCCCTCTCTTCAGCTGGACAAGTAGCTCAGCCTGGTGTTTAGTTATGGATCTCTGCATCTGCCTCCATCAGCTGCTGGGTTAAGGTTCTATAAAGACAATTAGGGTGGTTATTTATATGATAATAGGGAAAGGCCAGTTTAGGCTCCCTCTCCATTATTGCTTGGGGTCCTAGCTGGTCCTCACTCATCTTGTGAGTTCTTGAGTGTTTCCCTAGTACCAGGTTTCTCTCCAATCCCTTAATGGCTCCCCCTATCGGGATGTCCACTTCTTTGCTCTCTCTCTCTCTGTTGCTCCCCGCCCCCTTCCCCACCATCCCATTCTCTCAAGTTCTCTTCTCACCTCCCCTTGCTCTCCAAGCCCAGTATGATCATAATTTTCTCAGGAGATATTCTCTACTTCCCCTTCCCAGGGGTAATCTATGGATGTCTTTCTTAACTGTCTCCTATTACCTAGCTACTGGGAGTGGTGTGGGTTGTAGCCTCATAATCCTTTGCATTACATCTAAAATCCACTTATGAGTGAATGCATACCATGTCTGTCTTTCTGGGTCTATGTTACCTCACTCCATTTCTTATTTTTAATGTTAGAATTTATATCTATCGACGTCCCCAGAGGTGATCCTCATGTTTTTCCCTTGGCCATCTTTATGTCTTGTTGCTATTGATTGATCCTGCCTGTGGGACGCCAAGTGTGATAACGACAGGGGAGCTCAAGGTTGTTCAGCATTAAAGCAAGTCAGGGCAGGAACTCAAGCATGGTGACATCCTGGAGGCAGAAGCTGATTCACAGTCCTTGGAGGACTGCTCTTTACTGGCTTGCTCCTTATAGTTTGCTCAGCCTACTTTGTTATGGAACTCAGGCCCACCATTTTAGGGTTGTCACCAGCCACAGCAGGCTGGGCCCTCCTTTACTAATTAAGAAGGTGCCTTACAGGCTAGTTCACAGCCCTATGTTTTGGAGTCATTTTCTCAGCTGAGAGTCCCTCTTCCAAAATGACTCTAGCTTGTGACAAGGAGAAAAAAAAAACCTAATAATAACAACGACAAGAAACCACAAGGACATGTGGCAAGACCAGGTTCATTGTCGTCTACTGGTGGGAACATTTCTTCACTATTACTCAAGTAAAGGGGCCCAGTCTACAAATAGCAAAGTTACTCTGTAGGTAATATATACATGAACTCACAAAGAGTGAAACTATGATATCAAATGGACCCACACACCTCAGGGAGACCGTGAACAGGGCTAGCATCTGAGCAGTGAGTTCCCACAGGATGCAGGGAATCTAGCCCTATAGTTGGGTGGGAGACAGGGTCCAAATCTCAATACCCGACCAGTCTGCAAGGTGATTTCTGGATTCCATGCTCTTGGCTGTCAAATATGCTGGGAGTGCTTCTCTCCTTTCCTTCCATACCCTGTTCCTTCCCCTTTGGAATGTATTCAGAGGAACTTGGTGACTCGCTCCATGAACTGTCCCCAGTGTCACCAGGGGACTCACCAACTGACATCCCAGATTCTGAAGCCGCTCTGGCAGTCATGGTGACCTTGGCAACAAGCTTCCAGGTAGGAAAGACATCCTGGTCATCACCTGTGTCTGCACAGATGGGGCCTGTGCTCAGAAATGCCACTGCTGTGTGTATGTAGAACTTGTGAAAGAAACACGAAATTTCAGCCTCAGGGATCTAAACATCAAGTAAAAACAAAATAACCAATGCTTAGCAAGCTATGAGAGTGACAGCCCGATGACTGTCCGAGACAACCAAGGAAGGCAGGAAGGGTCCTCAGAGCCTTCCACGTAAGGGGAGAGAATTGGAAGAGAGAGTAGGCTGTGCATGTCAGTGCTTACCCACAGCTCCACTGCCAGCTCTGCTATTGCAACTTGTGTGATCTGGTCCAGTCAGCTGACCTCTGATACCATGTGTTTGTTCCTCAACACAGAGAAACATCATGTGAAATCTCACTGTATCATTTGTTACAAATGGTAGTGATTGCTCTCCACAAAACTCCACAGTGGTACTTGGCTCACTTCTGAGGCAACTCTGCAAGCATCCATGTATCCAGCAAATATTCCTCAAATGGGATGCACTATTTTGGCTTTAGGAAACCACATTTTTTTTTCAAAAGTGTGTTTTAAAAATACATATTTTTATTTTATGTGTATATATGTGTTCCTGTATGGATGAGAGTTCAGAGAACCCCATTCACAATGCTGATCACTTCCATTGTATATGCAAGTTCTGTACCAAAGGAGAGCCGGTTCCCTGTTTTCTAGTCTCTATTCCTACAGAAAATCAAGATCAAATGAGTGTTTGTCCTTCTGCTTCATGGGAGGGTCTGTCCTTCTGTTGAAGTCATTGGTTCAATATGTTGGTCTTCGGTGGTCTCCTTACTATGACCTGCTGTCTGTTTCCTCTCTGCAGGGAGTCAGCCTTTGCTCAAGACTCCCCAGGAGCAAAGTCACATGTCACATAACACACACCTAGTAGCTTTTTCTCTTCATTTATTAGATAGCTGTCGGGTGCTTCCTCATACATGTTTGGCTTTCTTCTCTGCAAGAACTGAGGGGTCTGCTACTATAAGTTTCATTTAGAAGGTGCAACATTGCCATTTTTAGGCTAGCCCTGACATCTAGTGGCTGTTGTTGTCAAAGTAAAACACAGCTCTTTTTCTGTAAGTAGCAACAGTTTATTATTTGAAGCCAAATGTGAGTGATTTTCCCAGGGAACGTGGATTCAGGTTGTCCCAAGTGGTTATGTAACAATCATGGATACAGAAAAAAAAGAGTCCAAAGTCAATGAAGTTATCAGATATATTGGGTGAATGGGTTATAGCTTAGCAGGAAAGTCTCTGTTATAGGTTCCACATGCTATCTTACAGCAAGTGGAGCTTAGGATTGGTGGCAGCTAATGGCTTCCCCATCCACTGCAAATATTTGACCTAATTGTCACAAAGATGCCTGGGAACATACAAAGGAGGGACATCGATGCCCATGGAAAGGACTGGTGATGGCCAAAGACACTTTGGCTTTCAATGTTAAGACTCCATTTCTCAAGAATCATCACATTTTAATCAGTCAGTGGACAGAATCTTCAAAAGAAATGTGATATTTCCAGAGAATTTAGTCTCAGAGCAGGTTAGGAAGTCATCTTATAAAACCAGAGCCACAGCAGCCTTTCTTCCAGGTAAATACTCCATGGTAACAAGGTACCTATATCAATCCATCCTATAGATGACACTGACTGGCCTAATCATGTCCCATTGGATTCCATCTCTCAAAAGTTCAACTCTCTCTGCATTGCCATGCTGGGGTCTAGGTTTCCAGCACTCTTGGATCTTTACAAGCTATATTATTAAGCTATCTCCAAACCTTTAAGGAGTACTGCATAAGACATTGACAACTGTCCTTCACCTTGCCTGTCTACTGGACTATTTCAAAGGAAGGCTTTACTCAAGTGACTGATTGAAAGACCTTACTGTTTATTTTTTTTTAAAAAGTCTTGACACTTAAGAACACATGAAAGAGGACAGCTCAGGCACTTGAGATGTTCACACTGAGAAAATTAAAAATTAAAGGGAGTAGCTGTGCCAGCTTGAGAGGTTTCCACAGGCTTTCAGTACTACTGGAAGGAGAAACGTAGCATAGTCTTCTCTGTATCTGTACCTCCTTTTCTCAATGACTCTTCCTCTCCCCAGAGTTTTCTTAGTCTGGTAGCCCCCCCCCCCACTTCCTGTCTGTCTTATGGCCAGTCAGCATTTTATTCAACTAGTAAGAGGGACAAATATCTACAATGTACAAGACTATAATCCCATAACATTTCTGTTCCTGTTTCCTCATGATCACCCACTCCCCACAAATCTCATCTCCCTTCTCACACTCCTACTTTTCCTTTGCCCAAATGATTGCCAAATGTAACAATAAGGTTTCCTGGTCCCGGGCGGCCAGAAGTCCAGACCCACAGACCTGCTGTGCCAGACCCCTTAGCCATCCGCCGCTGCTCAGGCCCCCCAAAATGATTCAGATGCTTATATTAACTTCATGCTGTTTGGTCTACAGCTCAGGCACATTGCTACCTAGATCTTACATCTTAACTCAACCCATTTCTATTAATCTGTCTGCCACGTGGCCCAGTGGGCTCACCTGTGTTCCTCACATGTTTCTTCTTTGGTGTCTGGCTCGATCTGTCTGACTCTACCTTTCCTTTCCTAAGTATTCTGATTCCCCACCTACTTCTTCTATGGTGCCTGTCATGGACCAAAACAGCTCCTTTATTTAAAGATTGATATTCACAGCATACAGAAAGATATTCCCACATCAGCCAAATATCTGTCAGCTGATGTCCCTAAATTCATTAACTTTCCAGATGTCTTCAGACATTAAACACAATGAATTACAGCCTAAACTCTCAAATACAAGACATAAATAAGCCTAAGTCACATCTTTTTTTACTCTCTGTCTCTCTCATGGCCAAGCCCTCACTTGTTAAGGTCATTCAACAAACTCTCTCAATATCTCCCACTGCCTTTTCTGTGCCTCCTTTACCTCCTTCTCCTGAACACAGATCCTCTTGCCAGTGATGCTTCAGTCACCATGGCCTGTTGTAGTGGGTTTCGGGTCCCGTGCGCCAGAGATCCGGGACCCACAGACCTGCAGCCCAGGACCGCTTAGCCGCCCACCGCCGCCCGGGTCCCCAGAAACGACTCAGATGCTTCTATTAACTTCATGCTGTTTGGCCTATGGCTCAGGCACATTGTTAGCTAGCTCTTACATTTTAAATCAACCCATTTCTATTAATCTGTGGGCCACGTGGCCCGTGGCTCACCCGTGCCTCCTTACATGTTGCTTCTTGGGCGGCTGGCTAGATCTGCCTCTCTCCGCCCTGCTTCTCCTACCTAAACTGATTTCTCCTCCTACTTCTTCTATGGTGCCCGCCATGACCCAATACAGCTCCTTTATTTAAAGATTGAGATTCACAGCATAAAGAAGGGCATTCCCACATCAATGGCCCAATCCCCTACTAACAATTGCTTGTCCCTGGCTATCTGACCTCCCGTTTGGGAGCTAGAGACAGATTCTCTCAATCTTTCTACCCCAGTTCCCAAAGTATGTTAAAACAGAAACCTCCATAATCATCCATGTTCCCCAAATATTTCTGCTTCAGAATCTACCTGAACACTCTAGGAAAAACTCTATTGGTGTAACAAAAGCCTCTCAAATTGTTTTCTCTCCAATATAACCAGACCACATTTTCAGATAAAAGGTTGTTCCCTAATTAACCTTATACAGCCAATCTAAGTTTTCCTGGATGGCTTCTCTCAAGAATTCTCAAATTCCAGATAAACACTCCTGTCAGGTTTCCTGTCTGTTCCTAAGGGTGGGTTCCCCCTTTCCTGGCTTTGGGACTCCTCTTTCTGACTACCAGGACCACAAACCTACTATGAACCTAACAGTTCCAAATGTACATCCAAGAATTTTTTTTCTAAATCTGCCCCTGTATCTGTCTTAACAGATTTCACATCAATGAGAGACTGCTGTAGCAAACCCAGCAGCAGCCCCAGCTCTCTTCTCAAAAGCTACATCCTGATCTATCATCACAGACTACACTTCCCTAGCCTCAGATGATCCTACAGAACCGGGACATTGACTGACACAGCCTGTTCTTCATGGCCTTGACCAGAAACCCAGCTTCCTTGGGCACCCTAATAACTATGCCCCAATGTTAGCAGGAAGAAACCAGAGAGAATGACACCCATTTACCCAAAGCCCAGCCACCCAATAATAAAACAAAAAGGTGTGAATGAAAGGACACTCGCTCACTCAAGCATGCGGCTCTGGCAGGCCTCGCCCTTCTCCCCAATTCCCTCTGCCTTCCTAAAAACCTTTATATTACATTCCTAAAGCCACCTTCCATGGTCGATTCCAGATAGATGATAGATATATAAATAGACAGATGATAGACAGACAGACAGACCGACAGATAGATAGATAGGTAGGTAGGTAGATAGGTAGATAGATAGGTAGATAGATAGGTAGATAGATAGGTAGATAGATAGGTATATAGGTAGATAGATAGGTAGATAGGTAGATAGATAGGTAGGTAGATAGGTAGATAGATAGGTAGATAGGTAGATAGATAGGTAGATATGTAGATAGATAGGTAGATAGGTAGATAGATAAGTAGATAGGTAGATAGGTAGATAGGTAGGTAGATAGATAGGTAGATAGGTAGATAGATAGGCAGATAGGCAGATAGATAGATAGATAGATAGATAGATAGATAGATAGATAGATAGATAGGTAGGTAGATAGGTAGATAGATAGGTAGATAGATAGGTAGATAGGTAGGTAGATAGGTATATAGGTAGGTAGATAGGTAGATAGGTAGATAGATAGGTAGGTAGATAGGTATATAGGTAGGTAGGTAGATAGGTAGATAGATAGGTAGATAGGTAGATAGATAGGTAGGTAGATAGGTAGATAGATAAGTAGATAGGTAGATAGATAGGTAGATAGGTAGATAGGTAGATAGGTAGATAGATAGGCAGATGAAGGAAAAAGGAAAAAAAAGAAACCTCATGTCCACTTCCTCCTCTAGAGGCTGACTAGCAAGGTCCAGAAATCAAAAGCCCCTTTGGTTCACCTAATTAACATGCTCAACCAAAATGCACCATTGCATCCTAGCCCATTTTAACACAGACCCCCTTTTCCTCTTTTTAAAAAGTTACACCTACAAGGTCATTTGAAGCTGTTTTTCTTCTTGAGTCAGAAAGTAGCCACTTTAACTCCTTTTTGCTTAATAAAGGGTCTCTATGTGAGTTTGGGTATGGTTTGTGCTTAATCCAGGGTCTGAAAGGAAGCCCCTACTCTGCTGGTGGGGGAGGGATGTCTCCTTCATCCTTTTCCAAGTCCATCCACTCTGCTTTCTATTCAGAAGAAGGCAGACCTCCTCCTATGGACATTAGCAAAATATGGCATATCAAGTTATAACGAAACTGGACACATCCCCTCATATTAAGGCTGAATGAGGCAACCCAGTAGGAGGAAAAAGGTCCCAAAAGCAGGCAAAAGAGCTAGAAACAGCCCCTGCTCCCGTAGTACCACAGGATCTTCAAGCTACACAACCATAACATATATTCAGAGGAATTAGGTCAGACAGGCTCCCTGATGTCAGTTTAGGCTCCATGAGCACCTGTGGGCCCTTGTTAATTGATTCTATGGGCCATTTTATTGTGGTGTTGTGACCTCTCTGGCTTCTACAGGTCTTCCTCATTCTCTTCTTCCGGATTCCCCAAACTCTTTCTAATGATTTGCTGTGGTCTTCGCATCTGCTCCCATCAGCTGCTGAATAAAACCTTTCTGATAATGCTTATGCTAGACACAGATCTAGTTACATAAGATGGCCAGTTCAGGTTCCATATCCCCAACTACTAGAAGTTTTCACTAGGGTCACCTTTGTGGATTCCTGAGGTTCTGTGTCCTGACATGGCCTATAAATGGACAAACTCTCCTGTCCACCTGTTCCCCAATAACCACTCAGAGGCTTATTGTAAATGTTTGGCTGATAGCTCAGGCTTATTACTAGCTAGCTCTTACATTTAAATTTACCCATTCCTATTAATCTATGTATTGTCACATGGCTTGTGGCTTACCAGTCCTTCCACATCTTGGTTCTTGGGCAGTTTGCAACATCTGCTTTGACTCTACCTTTCCTCATTTCCATCTTTAGTTTGAATGTACTGCCTAACCTTATTCTGCCTGTCTATTGGCCAAAACAGCTTTATTTACCAACCAATGAGAGCAGCACATATTCACAGCATACAGAAAGACCATCCCATAGCAGTGGCCTCTGATGGAGCTGGAGGCTTCTGCCCTGACTTACATGTAATGCCACCATGTAGAACCCAGAAGATCTCTAGTTCAAGGCTACATAGCAAGATCCAGCCTTAATCTTAATTCCTGAAGAAAAGATTCTTTAGCACAAAATCTTCATTTTACATGAAACTTTTAAAATAATAATTGTGCCTCAATGTTTTGAGTAAAATTAATTATCACAAGTTAAACAATGTTGCAGTTGAAATCGAAAAGCACCAAAAGAACACCAAAGAAACCTCATCAAAACCATTACCTCAGACAGAAGCACCAACAAGTAAGACCCAGAAGTTGCCACTGGGACATATGGTAAAGACAAGAGTGAATAACCAGAGCAGTATCACAGAAGGCTCAATGATAAAATGTGCTAATGAATAATAATTGTGCCTTAGTGTTTTGAGTAAAATTATTATCACAAGAAAAATGATTAAGCAGTTGAAATAGAAAAGCACCAAAAGAACGTCAAAGAAACCTCATCAAAACCATTACCTCAGACAGAAGCACCAGCAAGCATGACCCAGAAGTTGCCACTGGGATGTAAGGTAAAAACAAGAGTGAATAACCAGAGCAGAGTCACAGAAGGCTGAATGGTGCAATGTGCTAATGCTAGGAGAGCAGGTTATTGCCAAGAGCTGGCCACTGGATGTGGTTGCAGGACAATGGGCTTTCAGTGACCTGAGAGACAGCAAGATTTCAGCAAAGTGATAGAGATGAATGTTTACTTGATTTTAGTTCCAAACAAAATTCTCTGAAAGTAGAAGGACTCAGTATGAACACAAGACTTTCAGTAACTTTTCCTACAAAAGAAATAGAGTTCACTATTAAGGGGAAGGAGTATGGTAAAGAGAACTTGTGTTAGCTGTGTGTGCTCACGAGTATATGGGGTTTTGGTGCATATGCGCATGCTTGCATGGGGAGCTCAGTGGTCAAACTTGGTTATCTTCCTTAGAGACCACTTGCTTCGCTTTGCTCATTTGATTTTTGACAGTGTCTCTGTCTGGAACTGGGGCACACTGGTGAAATTAAGCTACCTGACCTTCAAGCTCAAGGAGATTATGGAAATGCATTATGATAAAAATATATTATATTCTAAATCACTAGAACTTTGACTGAATCTCAAAGCCAGGGGTAATAATTCACCTAGAGACCGTGGAAGGCTTAAGAATGCTTTCCTACTGTGGACTCTGCCTGTTTGTTTAACCTACTTTTTAAGAGAACAATCCTTGCCTTGCATTTCTCATGGAATCGTCTTTTACATCCTATGCTAGTGTATAGCTTTAATTTTAAATTATGTGTGGTTCCAAGACCCTGACCCAGAATGATGTGTGTGTATCATTTGTGAAAGCAGCAAATACTATCATTGAAAGTAATATAAAATGAATATACTTCACATACTTTGAATTAAGTATTTGGGTATTAGTTGATAAATAATGATATGTGTGGTACTGTTTTTTGTCTTGGTTAGTTGGAGCCAGTGAATTAAAGCCTCTTAATTAAGCCCTGTTCAAGATTTCTGTAAAGTATCCCATCATTCTGTATGTGATGTCCCGTAAATGTATGTATGTGAAGTTCCATAAATGAAGCCCTTTGTTAGAAGGCTAGGAGACACAAGGAACACGACACAGAGCACCTGAAACTGGACTTGTCCTTTGTCAAATTACTCCAGGGGGAAGAATGTTTATTTCATGCCTTAATGACACAGGAATGACACGGGTGTACTATAGGTGACTAGGAATTAATCTCCAATGTCTTAACCCACACGGGGATCAATCTCTACTTATCTGTCCAGTGATAAGATTACAGACACAAACACTGGCGTCACATTTTTACAGAGGTGCTGGGAATCAACCTCAGGTTCCCATACTTGTGAGACAAGCACTGAGCTATCAACTCAGACTCCAGTGAACTATTTCTTATGAGAACAGATAGCAGACTACATGCTGTTGTAGGCTGAATAGTGTCCTCCTAAAACATTTGGGTCCTGTCTTCAAAACGTGTGAAGACTTTGTTTGGAATCAGACTTGTGTTGGTGACTGAGGCATGGATATAATCAAATTTTTGAAAAAAAATGTATCCAATAGTTGGAGTCACTATATCAGAGTGTTTACTCCATATTGTTCAGCGCTGTGGGCTTGAGCAGACCATCTTTCCACTGCAGGAGGGCCTCGAGCAGTGGGATCAGAGTCTGTCCTTGATGCTTTGGGGAGCATATTCATCATAATGGGTTGCCTTACTGAGCCTTTACAGGAGAGCTTAGTCCTACCTCAACTTGATATACCATACTTTGATGATACCCATGGGAGGTCTGCCCCTTTCTGAACAGAAAGAGAGGACGAGTGGACTGGGGGTGGAAGTGGGCAGAGGGGAAGGGGAGTAAGAATTGGGAGGAGACGAGGGAGGGGAAGCTGAGGTCAGGATGTAAATATCTTTGCTTTAACAAATTACTTTTTTTATTTAATGTTGACTATCCTTGTAGAGAAATCACCTTTTAAACAGCCCATAAACGGAGTGGAAGACGTGGTGACAGAAACTTAGTTCTGTAAGAGGGAACAGCCATATATGTAGTTTTGCTGTTTTCATTGTTCATTGTATTTTGGAATTTTTCTATTTTCTGCTCTAAGGAAACAACAAAGGCAAAAATAAGGCACCTAAGAGTTAAAATATAGACCACTGACCTGGAAAAAACACACTGTAAAATTGATATTGATGCATTTAAGAAAGGACAGAGACATTCTATGGATGTGGGCCCGGCAATAAGAAAGAAATAAAAGGCGTGTTCTAGTCAAATTTCATTATATATGTGCACAGATTTATCTTAATGAACATTTTCACGTTGTATAACTAACATGTGCTAACAAAACTCGTAAGTTGAAGCTCTATCATCCTCAGCGAAGCCATGAGGCTGGAGAGATGGCTCAGTGGTTAAGAGCACTTCCTGGTCTTAAGAAGGTTCTGGTTTGGCACTTAGCACCCAGTGGTGACTCAGAACCACCCGTGACTCCAGTTCCACGATCACATATGCTCTTTAGGCCTCCCTATGATCGCACACATTCATTGCACATGGACCTCATATAAGCATGCACACACATACAAACAGAAAATAAAATTTAGAATCATGAAGTTTTAATAATACGACAAGGGGTTATTTGCAAAAATGACTTATGGTAGAGAATCCTGTCACCTACAGACCTTTCCTTGACAAAGTTGGTTAATAAGTGACGGCAATAGGTGGAGAGCTCCTTTTGACATAAATCAAGACTTAGGCTCATGCTTTGATGGTGTTACTGGGAATATCAAGCTTTCTTTATTGAGCTGTTAGTCTCATGAATAAAATAAATTGAATAAAAGGCTCAAAAGAAGCTCATGAACACTTGGATTCAAGTGTTGTGAGAAAAACAGGACAGGCTAGCTGGAAACATTAGGAGAGGCAGAAAGGGATGAAGAGGAAGAAAGTCCTTTCTATTGCAAGGTAGGTCACAAAGCAGCCGTGTGGAGACCTTGAGTGCATCCTTAACCTTGGCTGGTTGCAGAAAGATAGAGAAGAAGAGAGGAAAATTACTCTTTTTTGATCTAAGACTGTGGGGGGACTGAATGAAAATAGTACCCATAGGCTCACAGGGAGTGGCAGTATTAGGAGGTGTGGCCTTGTTGGAGAAAGTGTGTCACTAGGGGTGGGACTTGGGGTTTCAAAAGCTCAAGCCAGGCCCAGGGACTCTCTGTCTTCCTGCTGCCTGCAGAAACATATGAAGAACTCTCAGCTACCTCTTTAACACTCTGTCTGCCTACATGCTATCATGCTTCCAACCATGACAATAATGGGCTATACCTTTGAAGTGCAAGCTAGTCCCGATGAGATGTTTTCCTTTGTAAGAGTTGCAGACATTCTCCACAATCCCATGCAACTCTGCTCAGGCTGGGGCTAGCCAGCCACAGGGCAGCTGGGATCCTTAAGGCCCTGGCCAATGGAAAGACATCCACGGGCCTCCCATTATGATAAGCAAGTATATAGTGGAGAATTGGAAGACAAAGAGAGGCAGAGTGGTTCACATGCTGTGGAAAGAGGCAGAAAGGAAGAAATGGAGGCAGTGAGGAGTTGGCTGGTGTTGGAGGTCTCCTGCCACCTGGAGCCACTGTAACATCTGAGCCAGGCTGCCAAGGGCTATGTCTGGGTCCCTGGGCCTACAGCGGCACCCAGGGTCTGAGTTGATGTTCGTGGCTCCTGTTGCAACCAAAGACTGTGCGGTTGTCTGGGGCCTGATCAGCCACCTGGAACCACATTGGTGCCGCAGGGTCATATTGCACCAAGGGCCATACAGACCTGAGTGATCAGTGCTTCCACCGGACCCAAGCTGCTGCCAAAGGCCATGTCTGGGTCTGTGGTCCAGCTGCAGCTTGGGTCTGTGCGGGTGTCTGTGGTCCATGCCACCTCAGGAAGCCATAGGAAGCATGATAGATGAAATCAGAGGGCCATGCTAAGCCAGCCCTGCCCTTTGCTGGCCCAGGGAAAGTTAACCCTGCCTACTGTTAGATACTGCAGCAAGAGAGCTTGCTCTGATATTCATGGGAGAGCTGACCCCTGTATTTGGAAGAGATAGATCTACCCCCTCACTACAGGTGAGGGTGAATCAACCCCGAGGGCATAGGCATCCATCAACTGAGATGGATGGCTCCAGTGGCCAGGATGACCAGCTCAGGTATCACCCAGACCCACAGCTGGGCCTTGGGTTGTCCCACCCTAATATCTACCCCATCTAGGACTTACTGGAGCTTGTCTGTGAAGGGACTGGTCCTATGGGACAATACTCGCAGGATCTCCATGACTCAGTGGCTACAGGCTAGCCCATGGAGTTCTGGTGATGATCCAGTGATGACGCTGTACTAGAAACCAGAGGCTTTGAACCAGACCAGTGACTCATTGCAATGAACATCTGCTAGTAAAGATGGCTGAACGAAAGAGTAACACTACGTGGCTCACTGGGGGCCCCAATTCCAGGACAAAGAAAGAGGTGGGAGAGGAGGAGATGGAAAAAGATTGTCTTTTTTTCCTTTTGACTTGTTTTATTCTTGTTTGCTTGCTTTGTTTTGATTTTTTTAAAGAATAATTTCTGTGGGGGCCACTGCAGGTATAAGGAGGGGATATGGGGGATCTGAGAGGTAAGCAGGATTGGGGTGCATGAGATGAAACTCCCAAAGAATCAATAATGATGTTAAAATTTCAAAACAAAGTAAACAGTTGCCAAGGTCATGGCGCCTTTTCACAGGGACTCAAAAAGTCAGCAGGCTCTGTGGTGCTGCACAGGGGGAGCTGTGATCTGCCTTGAGGGAGGTCTTATGGAAGCATGACTCCCAACAGGGACATTGGTATCCCTCCCATTGTCATAACATGGCTTCAGTGAACCCCTCTGAAACCCCAGTGTTCTAAAGGCCCAGGCAGGATGAATGTTAAAGGAAGGAGATGTAACTATCTGAGCACTTAAAAACGGCAGAACTTTCTGTGGCCTATGGTTAAGTAGATTTCACCTAGCGGGCCCCAACAAAGCCTAGATATCTACACTTTTATTTACATGATGAATTCTGTATATTGATTCATGTGTGTTGAATTAGCCTCACATTTCTAGAATGACACCAACTAGATCATAATGAATTTTTTAGCTGTTATCTAGAATTGGGTTTGCGAGGACTGAAGGGGTGGATGTAGGTCCATCCCTTTTGTAGGAATATTCTTTCAGTCTTAGATCGGCGTTGTGATCATGTCTGAGCTGCTTGCTGTATTTCCTTTGACTGTAATGGCCTCCCTTTCTAGAGGTATGCTTGCCAACAGATGTGTGTGGCAAGCTTAGCTAGAACCTGGTTAAATATCAAGAGTTCTGGAGCTGGCCATATCTGGTTTTGCACATGTGGAAATAGTTTTCAAGATGTGTCAGTGTACTCAGGATATAATTTCTAATTTCTGTCTTGTGGTCTTCTCAACCTGTGCCTAAATCTTTGGTCAGAATGGACCACAATCTAACAGGTACACAATGATCCAACAACATCAGTTAAATGATAGTTTGAAGTTTTCTCATGTCAGAAGGTGATAGGTAGCTATTTCTGGGTATACACAAACTGTCTTGCATCCCCCATCCCCCAATCTTTACTAGACAAATGCTATACAAAGCATTAATTACTCCTTAAACAGATTTTATCTATCCATTGTATGTTTTAAAACGAAGAAACCAGCAAATCTCCTGATTCAGCATCTTCATGATTCTTTACTATTGATTAGTTAATAGATGTTTGGGAAGGGAACAGAGAAAATAAAGTGAATCCTAGGTATACACCTTTTACAATTTGAATTTATTTATGCATTGTTTATAGAAAATTTCATTATGTAGCCTGGCATGGCCTGCAACTATTTAGACCAGAAATTGCGCTAAGAAAATTGGATATCTAATGTAAAAGAATGAAACCAGATCTTGATCCCTCTGCCTACATAAAAACCAATTCCAAAGGTACCAAAGACCTTAATGTAAGACCGGATACTCTGAAATTGCTGTTGGAAAAGTAGGAAAAGACTCAATGAATGTTGGGAATTAAACTTTGTTTATTCGGAAGATAAAGCCAACCACGGACAAATGCACTATTATAAAATTTAAAAATTTCTATACAGCAAGAAAACAGCTGAGTGAATAGGTGCCTGCAGAAGTTTAATATAGAGAATATATGAAGAACTTAAAACTGAACATGTAGAAAACCCAATGAAGAAAGGCTAAGGAGTCTGGAGTGATGTCTTAATTGGTGAAGTATTTGCAGGGCAAGCCAATAGTGTAGAGACTGATTCTGATGGCTAAGAAGTGCTGGGGACAAAAGATGGCTGCCGAAGGTAGGAGCACTAAGGTGATGCACGATGCTTAGCTGGGTCCTAGGTTCTGGCTCCTGGCAAACAATGACCTCATCTGGAATGGCTATCTTTCATCTTTCAGTTCTTCGTAGATTTATAGAGGCCATTGGTTGGGGCTTGTTTCCTATTGTACTACTCCTGTGTTTGATATTCAGTGAGGTATTGGAGACAGGGATTGGATTCCCTTGGTACAGTGCAGATGGATTGTAAACCAGCACTGACCGCCTCTGGCTTCAGAGGGTTTCCGTCTTACAGAGTGACTGCCAAGGGTGACTAGCTAGGGGCAGATCCCATGTGTTTGGAAGTAGGTTTTATTCCTGAGTGAACAGACTTTGGATTCCTCTGGCAGCAATGTTTACAGTTGTTTTAAATGAATCCTGTCAGTATCAGCACTTTCAAGACTACTCCTTTCAATTAGAAAAACATACCATGAAGCAACCAAGTGGGTTATTACTCCCTTTTTGTATTTAGTTGCTGAAGCCAGGCTTTAGAGTGGTGCAAATATCCTACGCATTTGTGGATTCCTGTTGTTTTTCCAATGGCTTTGCAGCTGGTCCTGAGTCTATTGATATTTTAACCACCATCAGTGGTTCTTTGGCCCGCAGTCAGCTCTCCACCACTCAGGCTGCACCCCGGCAGGACCAGCTCTGCCGTACCACCAAATGTAGTTTTTAATTAAGTTTCTATCTTTTTTAATCAATAAAGACTCGGGAGTCAATGTTGGGGTGAAAACCAGCTAGCTCAGAGAGGCTGAGAAACAACCAGCTGGCCTTTCCTTTTGGTTGAGGAATGAGTAAGAGAGTGTTTTTCCAGCTATCTAAAATCAAAAAGGCTGCCAAACTCCGAATCTTTCCCTACTCCTTCTTGTGTGTCTGTCTTCCTGCCTCCTCTGTATTCTCTATGGGTAATTTCCTGTCAACTATTTGCTGATTTTGCTCCCCCCTCCAAGGTTGATTAATATAGTCTCAGGTTTCACAGTTCTATCAAATATCCTGAAACAGAATCCAAGTAGCATCAAATAATTCATTTAGAGTGAAGAAAAAAATGGAAGAGACTTTTGACATGCCCAGGGAAATGGTATTATTTTTGACAATTAAGAAAATGCCCCACAGGCAGATCCCATGGGAGGACGTTTTCTCAGTTGATATTCTAACTTGTGTCAAGCTGACATGAAGTAGCTAGCACAGGCCATTCTAGGTGTCCCAATGCCTCCCAATTTTGCAACGAAATGCCTTAGACTGGGAAATTAATAAATTGGGGTTTTTGTTTTTAACCTCTGGTGGTTGGGAATCCAACGTCAAGCTGTGTGGATATTCGGAGTGTAATGAGGGCTACATGTTCACTCTAATGTGGTATTTTGCTGTAAGTCCTCCAAGGGATGAATTAAGTTGACTTCTTCAAACTCTTTCCCAAAAGAAATACACTGCATTACACCAGTGAACCTCATGACCTTCAACTATCCAAGGCCCCACATCTTAATACTGTTGCATTAGGCACACTCTTAGACAATATGTCATGGACCAGAGTTGGTTCCCATTAGATATGCCTACCTGAGGGGAATCGGACAGTTCAGCTAAAGGATACTAGGTGAGAACTCTGAAAAAGGAGAAGGGCTTCAGTAAGGTGAGTACATGACAGTTAGGAAGTTCTCATCTTGAGGAAAGAGAGCCTAGAGGGTCAGAATAAAATATATAGTAGACTAGAATTCATATGGAAGTTTTAATAATAGATACTGTAGGCACATAGTGGGCAATTGATCAGAATATTTCACCCTTTGAACTTAAAAGTTATGCATCTATAGCTTGAGTTATTTAGGTGAAGTCATATTTGAATAGAGCTCACAATGTTGAGGTAGTGAATTTTTTAAAAATCATTTTCCTCCATGAGACAAGTTTTGTGGATTGGGATACCAGGATCGTTAGGAGTTAGGCTGCAATTGTTTCTATAAGAAATCAATAGCCACAGGGTCAGGCTTCAAGCACTTAGGCAGGTCTGTTAGAGAATAGGAAATTTTTGTAGGTCCTTTCGTTATTGGACAAATGATTACATTGAGAGAGAGAGAGAGGAGAGAGAGAGAGAGAGAGAGAGAGAGAGAGAGAGAGAGAGAGAGAGAGAGAGAGAGAGAGAGAGAGAGAGAGAGAGAGAGAGAGAGAATATCACTTATGTAGTCTCAGCTAGCCTTTAACTTGCTCTGTAGAGTAGTCTGGGTTGGCCTAGATCTACCTGCCTCCACTTACACTACTACACTGATACTTTTGTTCATCCCATGATATCCATATATGAACATACATCACTCAAGACCCTATAACACTGTCCACTTAGGAATGAAGATACCATCTCATGACCCTCCGACTGCTCTCATTTAACAAGAGTTCACCAAAAATGTGCTGTCCCTTTCCTAGATGACTCTAGAGGGTGTGAAAGACAGGGCCTCTGCTTCTCTTTCTAGAGGGAGATACACAAACTGGGTGTCAACCAGATACTGGAAGAAAAGTGCCATAGGCATCAAAGTCTGGTTTTTTGTGAACATCTTCAAGCTACCAAATCTTTAGGTATTGAAGGCAACAGGTCTGAAAAAAAAACCCACAAAAAATACAGAAAAATCCAGTAACAGTGAATGTTTGTGAAGGAGTCAACACATTTGTGATGTGGGCTAGAATCCATGATGTGTCTACATGTCTAGAAGGAGGAGCGGAAGAAAAATGCAAGAGGTAAAAGCCTGTCACCATGGCACCCAGGATCCTGAGAGGGGTGGTGAGTTACTGGCCAGCCTGCTCTTCTCAACAGCAACCTGCTTCAGAGAAAGAAGGGGAAAGATCCCGCCTTTGTGTCAACATGGGAAAATAGAAGGATAATATGCTGAGCGAAGGAAGCCACGAGAGGAGGAAAATATTGCATAGAGCAACCTAAAGCCAGATGCTAAGATGACCAGATGGAAACGAACCAGTCTGTAGTGGGAAGAAGTCAGAGATCTACTGTACACAATGACTGTGGATTATTGTGAATCACAGTGGTTCTCATCACTTGGGGAAATTGTATGATGAGATGATGAATCATGAAATGGTGGCACTTGGTGGCTTAAATATATAGATTTACTTTGAAAAGAAACTAATAGTTTTTGTATCACAGATACAGATGATATTTCCAGGTCCCTGTGTATATCACTCTTGGGAACACTTCTGCAGGCACAGTGTGGTGCCCAGCTCTCTGTGCACACCTTGTCTGGTTGACCTTTACCCAGACACATAATGAACAAAATAAGTAACTCAGATTTTAAAATCTGGGTCTTTTGAAAGTGGTTCGGTTCTGCAGGTATTGGTTGATGTCACTGCTGTAGGTGGTGCAAACATAGAGCCCCCAAAGTCACTGCCAGTGTTCCTGTGTCTGGCCCTCACAGCTGTTCTACTTCCTAGGGAAATGGATCTGTGCCTAGGTGACCAAAGGAACAATATGACCAGCTGACTCTCCGTGCCCCATGCACACAGCATTAGATGGATAATGGGGATTGGAGAAGCATCTTCCTCTCCCTTGGCTCCCACCAGGACAGAGAGGAATTGTCCTCAGTGAGGAAGTTCTCCAAGCTTCCTCAGACAGTGTTATCCCATAGCAAGGGGTCAGTGTAAGGTGCTGGGTGCTCCTGGAATCAATCAGAGCACATTTTTCTTTTCTTGTTCTCTTAGGTTCATCCACTTCTCTGCCAGTCAGCAGGAGCCTCTTCCATCAAGGAGACTGGAATAAGGAGGGGTTTGGTAAGACTCACAGAGTCCATCTGTGCATCACCCTGTGACTGACCACCCCTCCCCGATGGCCTGAGCCAGGAAGGGTCCACCTGTGTGCCTCTCTTCCACTTAGGGCGTCTGTGCTCAGAAAGGTGGCCCTTTCACAGGTTCCTGCAGATGCTACTGTCCTCAGGCTTTGTTCCATGCTGAGTGATGTTCCTGGTGTATTTCTGCAGTCTCCACAGTGTGGAACATTGGATGTTCATATATTGGCACCATAAGCACCTGCCCTTTCCTAGCCTGCAATGGAGATAACAATGCAGCAGCAGCAGCAGCAGCAGCAGCAGCAGCAGCAGCAGCAGCAGCAGCAGCAGCAGCAGCAGCAGTAGAGGTAGAGGTGGCAAGGACCTGTGTATGTCAGGTGCCAGATTTGTGGTAAAACTGAAGAGAATAACCCGAATAGTTTGCACTAGAGTGGGGTCAAAAGGTGGAGGGATACAGTTCCTCTTTAAGCACATTGGATGGTCTCTGGGTCTTTCCGCCTGGTGAGAATATGACAAGTCACTGTGGCCCTCTCAGAAGGAAGCCCACCCTGTCAGATTGGGAGATCTATTTCCCACCAACATTTCCTTGTTCCCTGAAATATGTGTTACTTTGCTCCTTCTCTGGACTCAAGTGGCAAACGCTTCAGCCCTCACCTTGCATCTTCTCAAAGGACAGTCAGTAGGTCAGTCTCTCCTTGCTCATGGCTGGATGTCCTGGGTGTCTTGGGAACAAGGTGCATTCTGGCTTCACATGGCTCCTATGAGGGAGTAGAACAGGGTGATGAGTGTTTCAGGTGGGATAGAAACAGCAAGCTGATTTGGAGAGACATCTAGGTACTTACAGAAGGGAAGTCACACGAAATATGAAATTACCTTGTTTGAATTGTGAATCTTCTTCATTTCACCTTCTTTAGCATCAGGGTGCACAAGGCATATTAGGAGGAGAGTATCTCTCTCTCTCCTCAGCTCCCTTACTCCCTCATTTCCTCCTTGCCCCCCCCCCCCCGTATGCATGCAAATTTCCAGCCAGATACAGATACAGTACAGATCAAATAACTTAAGTTTGAAACGACCAGAGACTAGAGCTGAGGTGATTTGCGAAAGTTTTGGGATCTCTCTCAGCCAGGCAAAGTATGTTAAAGCCTGTACCAGAGCCATGCAGCTAAAGCTGTCCCTGCCACTCTGTCTTCACATCTGGACTCCAGATGGACCCTCGCTGCTGGTTCTCAGTCTTTTGTTGTGTTCTCTGACTTGTTCAGCAATTTATCTCCTGGACACACCCACCAGGTCAGGTCCTCTGGGGTCCTCTGCTTCCAGTGCCACTGTCTCCTTGGCTCATGGGTACACCTGGAGACAGGTAGCTGGAGTGACATCCTCACCGTGCATGGTAGGTTCTCTGAAGTCTGATGTTTTAATTTTCCATGGGAATCATCAGCACTCCATGGATCTCCTTTCCCAGGGTTTCTGAGTCCTGTTCAGAGCAAAGCACTAATCCAGGACTATTCTGGGATCACTGCCCAGCATGGAGCTCCCTACAGGGGAGAGACAGAAGGACCATTAACTCAGACCTTCCCAGAATCTTCCCTCAGTCCTCAGGCAAAATCAATGCTGTCCCTAGCTTCAGCCTGTGATATGGGCACAGCTTCCCACCAGCACACAACCATCTGAACTTCCTGCCCGGCTCTCTCCTGCGCCTGTCTGCATCCTCAACAGGACGGTCCCATTCTCTGGTATCAGCCCCTAGGGAACATGGCGCCTCTAGAAGCACTTGAAACAGATACAAGAAAGGGGTCTCTTAGGAGAAATATGCAGGACTTCGGCTTGGCTGTGCTGGGATGGGGCCTGTGCTAATTCCTCCTGAGTGCCTACCCCATTGCACCAACCCTTCTCATCCTTGCCAAGATTCGGGCTGCTATCCTCTGCTATCTACATCTAGGTCAAGTTTTGGAGAATTCGGGGGTGGGGGTGGGGCAGACAGGATGTGACTTTCCCTGGTGAGTAATAGACACAGTGTCACCAACCCGCTAATGTGTGCTAAGACTATATTAGGGACAAGAGGCCTAATATACACTGGAGAACTGGACCATTGCCATCCAACTTACTTCTTTTAGCCTGCATCTGTCTCCATGAGCTTCCTCATTGGCTGCCATGGCTTTGGTCTTGTCTAAGTATTGTCTCCTTTGACACAGCAACACAACCTGTGTAAGGCTTTGGAAATCCTCTTCTTTAGGCCCTTCCAGCCTGGTTGTCTCTGTGGGACTCTGGGCATATCCTGGGACTGCTCCTGAGGGTCTGCTTTCCTGAAGGATGAGCTGCTGCCGTCTTGTAAGTATTCACAGCATGTGCTCTCTCCCTGGGCTTGCTCACTGGGAGTGGGGCTCTTGAATGTGGACTCCTGGGAGTATGTGCTACTGCTGGTATCTATCATCTCAAAGCTCTCGGTACTAAGATCTTGGGTGATATCATAGCTGGTGACTATTGAGGATATGAATTCTAAGGATGATTTTGTTGATGAAGACATTGTTGATGAAGATGTGGACACTACGCTACCCTCAATCTCTCTGAATGTTGCTATTTGGGGGTGAGGCATAGGTTCATGCTGGGGGGAGTTTTTTTCCGGGAGGGGTATCTTCAAAAAGGAAAGGGTGGGAGGCACACTATGCGCCCTACATCCTTTCATCTCATCTCCAGGCAGCTCAAAGAGTGTGGGCAAAGTGAAGGTGGGAAGGGTAGGGGCACTGGTACCCCTCCTTAGAGGCAGAGGAAGGTTGGGAGGTTTCACAGGTATTGTACCTCCCTGCCCTCTATGGTGGTCAATTCTGTGCTGCTTCTGCTTCTTTTGAAGAATCAAATAGGTTGCCATGGCGCGAGTATATTCTTTTTGGTTCAATGCATCTTTGATCTCTTGAATTTTGTAACCCATTGAAAACATCTGGAAAGAAAGGTTGGGGTCTGGTTCTTTTGGGATTTCTGCTGAGGAAATCAATGTGTCTTCCTCATGGTGCAGCCATGGGTGTGCCATGACTTCCATAATGGAGGGCCTTTTTGTGGGGTCCACTGTCATTAATTGATTCAGTAGGTCTTGAAGCTCTGGGGAGAGGTGATGTGGGATACAACAGTTTCGAGATAGAATCAACGACTTTATCTTGGAGTTCTCTGTCTCTCTGAATGGGAGGTATCCATTTACTAGAAGGTAGAGGACCACTCCAAGGCTCCAGATGTCAGTGGGAAGGCCCTCGTATTGTGTGTGACCAAACACCTCAGGAGCACAATATTCAATTGTGCCCCAGAAACCCTTGACCTTTTCCCCATCGGCAAACCTTTTTCCCAGACCAAAGTCACTGAGTTTGATGTGCCCCTCTGAGTCCACTAGGATGTTCTCAGGCTTGATGTCTCTGTGGGCAATATTGTGACTGTGGATATATCTGATGGCCAAAGTCAGTTCCCTAAATAGAGTACGTGCCTCCTCCTCCTCAAGATGCCCAAACTTGATGACATGTTTCAGCAGGGGTCCCCGAGAGGCATATTCCATCACCAGGTAGATTTTATGCTTAGTCTGGATGACCTGCAGCAACTGTATTATGTGAGGATGCTGTACAGCTTTCAGGAGATCAATCTCAGAGCTGATCAGGGGATCTGTACTTGTGCCTCTTTTTAATATTTTGATGGCGACCATGGTCTGGGTCTCAAGGTGGAGAGCCACTTTGACTTTTCCCAAGGACCCTTCACCTAGGGTGCCAATAACATAATAATCCTTGGCCAGGGTGTGCCTTTCAAAGGAACTGGTTGTGAGCTTTCTTGACATTGTCATTAACCTTGTTTCTCTTGGTAGAGGTGACTAGTAGCAACAGCAAGTATAGATGGCAGAGAAAAGAAATTAAATCCCTTCTAGTAACTTTCAACATTCATTGATATAAATTCTACGATTAAACAGTCAGGACATGCTTCATGAGCACAGAAAATCAAGGATGCATCGAGGACAAACACAGTGGATGAAAAGAATAAACGATCAGAGCAGAAAGGAAAGAAAACAAAATGGAAAGATAAAACAGTCAAGAAAACACTTATCTCCATTACAAAACACTGATACTCTTGGCTAAGGAACACATCGGGAGGGGAAGGGACTGATTTAAAGGCAGCAGTTGAGCATCAAGATATGTTTATCCAGGAATGCATGGGATGCAACATGCCCAGCTGAAAAACTGACAGTATATAAACATGATTAGGGGCAAGAATCCCACAGTGCCTATGAAGAAGAATGAAAATTTGTCATTTTCTGGAAGTTGAGGTAATTTGAGGCCACTGTTACATGTAATAACATAGACCAAGAAAGACAAATATCACAAGTTATTTCCAGTTATATTACGCAAGATCTGAGTGGTTTGGGGCTGGGCTGAAAGGATGGGGACTGTGAGGGACCTGGATGACAAAAGGGGGGATGGGATAGAAGGCAGCAGATCGAGAAGGCTAACACACTTTGTGTGTGTGTGTGTGTGTGTGTGTGTGTGTGTGTGTGTGTGCGCGCGCACGTTTGCAAAATGTCAATGGAGTGCTCTTATATAGTTAACACATACTAAGGTCGAGTTGAAAAAAAGAAGTAAGTCACAATTTTAAAGTGGCAAAGGGAAATAAGAAGTTAGGCAAAGAAAAATGGTTGTTAGCCAGGCCATGGGTGGCGCAGCTCTTTAATCTCAGCACTCAGGAGGCAGAGGCAGGGCAATTTCTGAGATGGAGGCTATCTTGGTTACAGAGCCAGTTCCACATCTACAGAGATAAACCCAGTCTCTCAAAACCAAAATATCAAGAAAAAAAAAGAAACAAAGAAAGAAAAATGAATGTATAAGAATGTCAAGTCATAAATAAAAATAAACAAATAGACAAAGTCTGAAATCAAAGCAACCAAATGAGTAAGGTCACATCAACAAAACACCTCAAAGCTCTAAGCTTGTGAAAGAAAAAAACCAGGAAAGAACTCACTATGTTGAAGTGTAGCAGATGCTCGATGTCAAGGTCCAAATAATCACGAACATTCAAATCCAGTCCAGCCACCAACTGCCTAGTCCAACCAACCATCGACCTCTAAGTCCTATGGATCACCACCAAACAGCACAGGACACACACCAGTCCCAGGCAGTGCAGTATGTCAAGAGCTGTCCTTCCTCACAATGTCTCCTTGTGAGATCAGAGCATTAGTGGGCCAATCACGGCTGCCACAGCCCTCAGGGGCTTATCTCACATTTTGGTCTCATGGGGGCTATCTTTATCTGTTACTTTTAATTTCACTGAGACCAGTGCCCTGATAAGAAACACCACAAGAGAGGAAGGGCTTTACTTCGGCTTATATATGAAGGGGTTCTGGGAGTGTTGGGGCCCCTCTTGGGCGTTTAGTCTCATGAATAAAAGAATTTAGTAAACTTGAAAGAAGCCCCTATACAATTTTGAGTGTGAGAGACATTTAAGAGGATGGGAGAAGGCTATCCCTGTTGCGATGGAGTCCAGCAAGCAAACCATGGGGAGGAGTTGGGCGTGAAGGCTTCAGAGAATGTGAGAGAAATTCCAGAGTGAACAGGAATACATCTCAGAGCTGTGGCTGGCATTGCAAAGAAACACAATCAGAAGGGGAAATTAACTCTTCTGAGATAGGAATAAACTGAAAAGCTGAGCAGGTTCATGGGGAAAGCAGCAACCATCAGTCTTGAGGGTCTTTTGGAAGCATGAGTTCCAGTGGGGACTCAATTATTCCTCCCATCTTCAGAGCACGGCTTTGGTTTGAGCCAGCTCTTGGGTGATGATCTCCCAGCCAAGGTCAGATTTTCTACAGGCCCAGGATACATTCACATTTATTAAAAGGGAGGGAGAAGAGGATGTAACATTTTGAGCACTTACCAATGCCAGAGAGCCTGATACCTACACTTTACATAGCACAGAGCTGAGTTTTATCCTGTTCGTGTTTCCAGGAAAACAGGAGGAGTTGGCATCTTCAGTTGATAATGGGGGAGGCTTTGGACCACAATGGCCCCTAAGGCTGTTCATCTCTGTGACAAGGTGACTGTCAAGGTAGTGATTGCAAATGGTGAGCATGGCAGAGGACCAGGAGGTGTCTGGTTACTCAGCATTGGCCGTCGCCTCCTCCAAGGTGATCCTGGTTTTATATCTATAGTACATCTTCCAAGCTCTCTATAGCTTCCCAAACAGCACCTACTGCAGAGTGCTCAAACACATGAGCTGGTAGGGACATTCCACACCATCAAACTATAACAGAATCTCCTCTCTATAGTAACAGTTACAACAAGGAAAATGATTATGTTTCATTGTATGTAACACTGATATTTATTAGTTACGGAATGTGAAGGATGCTGAAATGACCTTTTCAAGCTGTCCCTAATGCTATTGTCACTTTTTGGGTATACAAACAAACAAACAACTCAGATTGATTAGTGTAGTTCCCAGCTAGCCTTCAGCTTGCTCTGTAGAGCAGGCTGGGCTGGCCTAGATCTACCTGCCTCTACCTATAATACTACCCTGCTACTTTTGCTTTCTACCCAGAGGCCAAGACAAGAACCTGAAGCAAGCTAATAATACTTACTTGTTTGCTACTCCTGGCTTACCCAGCTACTTCGGTATACAACCCAAGACCACCTCATCTACTTAGGGAAAATGCTGCCCACAGTAGGCTGGGCCTTCCTACATCATTCATTAATCTAGAAAAGGCCACACAAATGTGTCCACAGGCCAATGTGATGGAGGCAACTCTTTTTTTTTCCTTCTCAAAAATATTTAATTATTAATAAAATTTGTTTTACATACCCTCCACTGTTCCCCTCCCTTCCCTTCTCCTGCTCCTTCCACCCCACCTCCCCCAACCTCACCTCCCATCCATCCCTCAAAGGGAGTAAGGCCTCTTTTGATTAGTCAACACAAGCTAACACACTGAGTTGATGCAGGACCTTTCCCTTCTTCCTTGTATCAAGGCTGAGCAAGGCACCCCATCATAGGGAGCGGACTCTAAAAAGCCAGTTTATGTATCCAGCAGAGATTAAGGGGATTCAAATTGAAAAGGACAAAGTCAAACTTTCACTATTTGCAGATGATAGGATCATACACATAAGTGACCCCCAAAACTCTACCAGAGAACTCCTACAGCTGATAAACACCTTCAGTCATGTGGCAGGACATAATATTAACTAAAAAAAAAAGCAGCCCCCCATATACAAATGATCAAGAGACAAAGAAAGAATAAAGGAAACTCAGGATCAGATCTCTGGGGAAGGCAGAGATATTAGAGAGAGTAAACACCACAATCAACTCTCACCCAGCTGTCTTCCAGCTTCCTTAGCCTCGCTACTCCTGGCTTCTTCTGCCTGCCCTGTTTTTCTATATCTGCCTTAAATACTTTCTTCATTCAACTAAGGCCTGGCACCACTACTGCCTGCCTGGGAGCCTGGAACTCCTTCTGTAAACTAAGATGACCTCAAACCCAGATTGGATTAAGGGCGCATGTCACCACTCCTGGGATATTCCCTATGCTGGGATTAAAGGTGTGAGTTACCACTGTCTGATTCTCCTAGACTGACTATGGGTAGATCCCTCTGATATCTCCAACGTTTTTATTACATTTGAAAATATCCCACACTTGTGTTTTCTTTATTGCCTCTATTTCAGTTTTCAAGTCTTAGACTGTTTTCTTCATCTTTTTAAATGTCCCCCCACCCTTGGCTTTGTTGGATTTCTTGGCCTTCTTTAAGGGATTTATTGATTTTTTCCCCAATTTTATGTTTGTCTTTTTCCATTTCCTTAAATGAATTTCCATCTCCTCTTTGAGGTTTTTATAACATCTTCATAAAGTTATTTTTATAGTAGTTTTCTCTGTTTCATCTGCATTGGGATGTTCAGGTCTTGCTGTTGTAGAAACTCTAGTTTCTAGAGGTTCTGTATTACTCTTTATGTTGTTGAATGTATTCTTCTACTGCCTTCTACCCAATTCTTCCTCATATTCATACAGTAGGAGTCTGTGTCTCCAGGGATCCTGCTTATTTCAATGTGTATTTCTGGGTTGTTGCCTTTCCTGCATGCTGTGATTCCTGACTGTCCTTCCCAATTGCTTCAGTAGGGGTGTGTGTGTGTGTGTTCTATGGACTCTTGGGGCTGAGGGGCTTATCTGTTCTTCCTGTTTGCTGCAGTAAGGGTGTGTGTCTCTGTTGGACTCTGGAACCTTGATGATGTTAGGTGTCTGGAGTCAGTTCTTCAGTAGATGTTCCTTCTAGGTTATCAGGTTACCAGTTTTGTTAGATTGACAAAAACTAATCAGCACTCCCAGTGTATGAGGAGACCACTACTCCCTGGCTTCTGAGCAGCCCAGGCAGTGGCTATTAATGAACAAACTCTATTTAGTAAAATAAACCCAGAATTAGATGTTGGGGGAAAGGCTGAAATATCAGAGAGACAGAGAACAAACCACGGCCAATTCTCACCCAGCAAACTCCTCAGGTAGAACAGAGTAGGTCCTGTCTCCATGAGTCCTCAGACTGACAGGGCATGAAGACAAAAGGGGAGAACTTCTCCTGCCTTCTATTTCTTTCCCTGACCAGCTATTTGACTTCCTTGTTCAACATTGATAGAGCTAGGATTAAAGGTGTGAGCCATCACTGCCTGACTCTGTTAGGCTGTGAACTCCCAGAGATCCAGAGAATCTCTGCTGAGATTAGAGGTGGGAGTCACCGTTCCCCCGACCTTTATGACTTGGCTCTGATATTTCAGATTACTTTTTATTGAGTATACCACCACACACTATTATGGTGCAACCAGGTCATGACCAAGACTCAGAAGGTTGCTTGAATGTTGACCTCCTGGAAGGTCATTACCCAGGCTGTTGATCCTAAGGTGTGTCTAGTACTTGGAGGAATGCCCACAGGTTTCTATGAGGGCAGACCCATACCCATGGGGTACTCTCTTGCTCCTTCCCAGTTCAGACCCAGTATCAGAGGAATTCCCACACTGCTTCAAAAGGTAGGGACAATATCCAGGAAAACACCTCGCACATTGCTCACAAGGCAGGACTGCTGCCCAGGAAAGTGACTCATTGTGGATCTCAGACCATGCCCAGAACCAAGGTTTCAGCCCAATTCATGCCCACTAAGCAGGGACCGCTGGGCTAAATATTAAGTGGAGATTTATATTGTGGCCCCATATGAGATCTCCAGCATTCAGGGGGCCACCTTGCTCACAGGCCCAAGGGCAAGCTGGGTGGCTGAGAGCTAGCTTCAGGACAGTCTCAGGAGCTAGGAGGTTTTCTGGGCACTGATTGACTGACTGACCAAAAAGTGATGAGTTTTGAGAAGTCGAGTGCTAGCACTGAAAGCCTTAAGTGTCTTTGGTCATCATCAATTATTTTCATGGACATATATGGCCCTTCTTTGTTTGTGCACAGGTAGCACTGTGATTATTACATGAAACATTTACAGTGTATGGGCTTCCCACACACACTATCTCTCAGCAACCCTAAGCTCTGTTTGCTGTAAAGTAGTAACAGGAGAAACCTATATCAGAGTCTTCCCCACTCGGCTATAACCCATTTACCTGATACATCTGATAACTGCATTGACTTTTTCTTTCTTTTTCTGTGTGACCACAACTATTGTATAACCATGGGGAAGCCCTGGTCACTTGGGGCAACCTGAATCCAAATTACCTGACACAGTCACTCACATTTGGCTTCAGATAGATAGTTTTTTACTCTTTGTGGAACAAGAACTGTGTTTTACCTCAAGAATATCAGCCACTAGATGCCAAGGATGACTTGAAAAAGCTATGTTGCAGCTTTTAAATAAGACAGCAGAGCACTTTCTTTATAAACAGAAGGGCAGACATGTATGAGCAAACCTCCTAAGCTCTGACTGATCAATGAAGAGAAAAAGCCACTAGGTGTGTGTTATGTGACACACTGCTCCTGGGGAGTCTTGAGCAAAGGCTGACTCCCTGCAGAGAGGAAACAGACAGCAGGTCATAGTAAGGAGACCACCGAAGACCAACTTATTGAACCAATGACTTCAACTGAAGGACAGACCCTCCCATGAAGCAGAAGGACAAACACTCATTTGATCTTGATTTTCTGTAGGAATAGAGACTAGAAAACAGGGAACCAGCTCTCCTTTGGTGCGGAACTTGCATATACAATGGAAGTGATCAGCATTGTGAATGGGGTTCTCTGAGCTCTCCCATCTATATGGGAATGTTTATTTTCCAGCAATGAGGGATGAACATGTGACACCTGTCCAGGTAGAGACAGCACAGGTGGCCTGATGGCTGCCACTCGGGGGGGCGGGCTTATCTGCATAGTGAGCTCTTCTTTGTGGTGTCTTCTGCTTTCCTTCTGTATTATTCAGAGTTCTTTAGAGTAACAAAATTTAAACAAACTATATTATTAGAGTAGTGTATAGGCTGTGGTCCAGCCATTCCAATAATGGCTGTCTACCAAAGAAGGTTTATGAATCTAGAAGTTATTTAGTTCATGAGGCTGAGTATCTCAGCTCATCTTTAATACATTCCAGTGTTGTGGGATTCAGGTGTCAGCTGACAAGGTCAAGGGACATTTATACAGAGCACCGGGCCCCCCGACCTGAAGGGGGCGGGGGAAAAGCCCCATTGAAAAGGGTCTGCGGGATACGACATGCCCTTCTTCCTGGTTCCTGGCTGCTGGAGGAAGGACCCCATCGTCCGTCCGTCTGCAGACTTCGGTCCCTGTTCAGGTGCTACGGTAACCTGTTGCCTGTACCGTGAGTGTTGGTTTATATTCTAATAAATATCTATCTGGTATTGGTGTCCCTGTGGATAAACGCCGCCTACATTCCAGGATCCTGGGGAAGTAGGTTCTAATGTCATGAAGGAATGAACTTGCCAGGGAGAGCAAACAGGAAAAGAGAGAGCAAGCTCCCTCTTTCCATGGTCTTAAAATAGGCTGCCAGTAAATGGTAAGGCACCCATTAAAGCTTGATCTTCCCACCTCAAAAGGTCTGGATTAAAAGTAGGTCTTCCCACTTCAACGGATTTCATTAAATAAATCCCTCACAGGTGTACCCAAATGACTTGGGTTTTAGTTAGTTCTAGACATAGTCAAGTAGACATCCAAGAACCGACATCGAACCTTATTTCCTTTCTCTCGCAGCGTCAGCTTTGAGTTTGTTTGAAACCACAAACCACTCTCTTAGAACTCCTATCACATCCCTGTGACTCACTGGAGGCATGTCAGCCTAGGCACAAACAAAGGAGGTGTAATTAGGATTTTAACCAGAGAGACACTGAATTAAGCCGCTTTGAACCGTTTTGAGGCTCATAAAAATGGCACTGACTGTAAACTCTAAAACAGAAGTTCAGTTTGGATATTGGATAAATTAGGCTGTTTTATACGAATGTGCTTAGTACAGCCAACTTTCTGTGTGACCTGGGGAAGATATCTTTAGTAAAGATGGTGAGACCTAACCAACAATGTCAATAGCTGTGGTCAGCCTGATCTAAACACCAGACCACACCTAAAGGTAGATTTGCCTGTAGCCAGGGCAAAAGTCCAACTCTGCGGGCATGGGATATTGAATCTTGGATCAGCATCTCAGATCTTGGGAGAAGATGAAGGAGGTTTGTGTGTTTCAGGTCCAGCCTGGGCTACTTCCTGAGAACCTGACAAACAACAGCAAAAACAAAACCCCCAAACAAACAAACGGGAAGCTCATTCTGAAGGGTCAGGCATGTCAGGCTTGTTTTAAGCATCTAAAATGCTTCTCTGGTTTCTTTTCTTGATATGTAATACAACTTAATTTCCCCTATTAATCTGTATGTTGCTAATCTATTTCATAGATTACAATTGTCAAAACCTTACTATTAGGTGAAACTTTTGAAGAAGCCACTAGCTCCCTCAACCCTAAAGCTCGGCTTGCTATAAGATAGCAGGTGAAACCTCTAGCCGACTCTATCCACATTCGCTGCCGTAGTCACTGGCTTTGGCTTTAAGTAAACAGTTTCTCACTTATAGTGAGAAAGCAGCAGGTGTGAGTTCATCATGGGCCAACTCCCTGATGGGTGAATCTCAGATAGAGGCAAGGCCCAGAGACCCCAGACCCCAGAATGTCTTTTGCTTCTGCTGTGCCTTTACATGTTTGTTGCTGCCATCTTTCTTTGGTGGCTGGCATGGTGTGAATGGGTGTGGGGAGATTCCCACTGCCTGTAATGTAGTGTGTTTATCTCATGGAAACATCCTGTTCTATTTTGCATTTTTTACCTGTGGATTTTTATAAAGATAATTCCTTCAAAGATGTACTGTCTAAATAATACTAGTAATGTTAGTTTAAATAGAATTTTGATGATTAAAAATATAAATAAGCAAGTGTCATACTGCTATAACATATGAGTTTCTACTGAGGAGGCATACAGATGGTGGCTTAAGCTAATGATTAAGATAAACGAGTGAGTCTCAGTAAGTCCAGCTAGCTTAACTTCTTTTAACCTTAATGTTGGGAGGTGTGTTCACAGGTTTCCGAGTACATCACAGCTGAAACAAAGCTTTGAAAGAAACTTAAAGTTAGCTAAGATATGTAGTGATATATTTTATATTTAATAAAATCAGCCTGGAATATCAGAGAACAGAATCACCCACAGTCAAGCCAGGAGGGCCAGAGAGTGGTGACTCTCACCTTTAATCCCAGCATGGGAATGACTGAGTGGTGACCTATGCCTTTAATCCCCATCACTCAGGAGACAGAGCTCTTTCTGTATTTCTGTAAGTACAAGGCCTAAAAACAAAACGGTAGCTCACAACTTTAATCCTAACTCTAGGATTAGGATGCAGAGTTGAACCCGGAAGTGAAACAACTGGGCAGAGAAGATATTTAGGGCAGGCGTAGGCAGACACTGAAGTATTCTGTAGGAGCAACAAGCCAGGCAGAGGCGAGAACTGACCGTGCTGTTTCCTCTCTCGGATATTCCAGCCTTTCCTCAATATCTGGCTCTGAGTTTTCATTAAATACCAACTAGAATTTGTGCTTTAAAGATAATTTTGTCAAACGGGTTTGAGGTGAAAAACCCAAGAAGATAATCCAAAGTTTAGAAAGCACATCATAGTCGAACATGGAACTCTTTAAGGTCAGGGAACAAAACAGAGCGACGCATTTATTACTAGCTGACACATCTACTTGCCAGGATCTGTTGATGACCAAAGGTGATAACTGATTCCCTGTACCCGTTTCTGTCCTCAATCTCTTGATATGAAAAGCTATTTAAGAGTGGACACGTACCCTAAAGACTTAAAGTAGAGCTGACTGATTGTTTTCCACAGGTTTGTGATTCCTTTAAGATGCCTTGGAAGGTCACCTTTCAGGATAAGTAATGAAGTGATTGGTCCTTTCTTTGTAACTGCAAAACTGCCGCCTGCCGGTAAAAGAGCTGACTGAGAGGAATGGCTTGCCTTCCTACACGGTTAATCTAAAACAAGTTGCTTGGGTATGAATGTTACATGGGTTCTTGGGATAATTAACTTTTCATGTGTAACACGTAACATGTTTAATCATGTAAGGAGCATGGAAAACAAGCTGTTTTAACGCTTGTTTTATATTCATTGTAATCATTCACTTGAAAAAATAGAATGTAATTATATTGTAATTTTTATATTGCCTGGAAGGTTTTGTTGGATGGGAAAGAACAGAGATGGAGAGAGTTAAAGCTGGAATACAAACCTCAAGCACGAGAGAAGGAAACCACGAGGAAAATAAAGAATAGAGTATGCAAAAGAAGGATTAAGATAAGCTTTCGAGGAAAGTGTGGGAGTGTCCTTCCCCCCTAACTCCACCGGATAAAGAAGTCATAGCCATTGAACCCTGTGCTGCTGGGAGGCTAGTCCCCCACTTTGTGGAGAAAGAGCTGTGTTTCACTTCAACAACATTAGCCACTAGATGTCAGGGCTGGCCTGAAAATGGCCATGTTGCAGTTTTTAAATGAAATTCACATCAGGCCAGTCAGCTCTTACAGAGAAGCAGAGGGCCAGAAGTGTATGAGAGAACATCCTAGGCTCTGTCTACCCCACGAAGAGAAAAAGCCGCCAATAGCCCTGTGACAATACTCCTTGGGGGACTTGAGCAAAGACTCCCACAGAAAGCGAAAAGATAGCAGATCATAGTAAGGGAACCACCAAAGTCCAATGTGTTGAAACAATGACTTTTATTGGGAAGACAAGGAGGACAGAGAGCTCTGTTGGAGCAGAGGGCAAAGGCTCACTTGATCTTGGCTTTCTGTAGGAACAGAGACTGTGAATGTGGGAACCAGCTCCCCTTTGGTACAGGACTTGCATCTGCACTGGAAGTGAGCACAAGTGAATGGGGTCGGTCGTGTCCGCCGCCCCCCCTCCGCCCCCCCCCCCCCCCACTCTCATCCTGCGTCAAAGCTCCTTTTCCAGGAATGGACACGTGACACCTGACCGGGCAGAGACCACACAGGCTGCCACCCTGGAGAGCTTATCTGCATAGTGAGCTCTTCTTCACTGTGCTGTTTCCTCTCCCTCCCCTCTCTTTCTCTCTCTCTTGCAGCATCCGGTTTTTTCCTGTGTGGACAATACATTCCTCCTTTGAGTCTCAAGCCATAAGTATGTGACTGAGTGTAGGCATATCAACCTAGTCAAAAACATTGGAGTTGTAAGTAGGGTTTTAACTAGGGAGACACGGATTCAGGCAGTTTTGAATTGCTTTCTGAGGCTCAAAGAACATTCGAAATATTCCTTATTTTTTTTCTTCTTTTAAGATATCTCTATTCTCAGCCCATTTCTTTTTTTATTAATTACTTAAATTTTTTTATTACTAATAAAATGTCTTTTACATACCCCCCACTGTGGCCCCTCCCTCCCCTTCTCCTGTTCCCTCTCCCTGCTCCCTCCAAGGGCATAAGGGTCCCCTTGAGTAGTCAACCCAGGCTAACATATCAAGTTGAGGCAGGCCCATCCCTTCCTCACTGTATCAAGGCTGAGCAAGGCATCCCACCACAGGGATAAAAGCCAGTTTATGTAACCAGGACATTTCCTGGTCCCATAGTCATGGGCCCCACCAACAGCTTGATTAGAGAAACTGTCATTCAGAGGGCCTAGTATGATCCCATACAGGCTCTCCAGCTGTCAGCCCAGAGTCTGAGCTCCCATTAGCTCTGGTCAGCTGTCCCTGTGGTTTTCTCCATTGTGCTCCTGACCCTCCCCCCTGCTCCTCTAGTTGTTCCTCCCTCTCTTCAACTGAACTCCAGGGTTCAGCCCAGTGCTGGCCTGTGGGTGTCCGCATCAGCTTCCATCAGTCATTGGATGTAGGTTCCGTGATGACAATTAGGGTTAGTTACCAATTTGACTATGGGGAAGGTTGGTTCAGGTACCCTCTCCAGCGATGATAGGAGACTTAGCTGGGACCTCCTTGTGGGTTCCTGTGGACTTCCCCAGCACCAGGTTTCTCCCCTGGCCCTTGCTGGCTCAACATGTCAGGATGTCTCTTTCATTTCTCACCTCTCAGTCCCACCCCCAGCTCTACATTCTAGAACCCTCATTTCCCAACATCTCCTCTCTCCCCTCCACACCCCTTCCTGGTTCACCCAGGAGATCTTAGCCATTTCCCTTTCCTGAAAAAATCCATATGTATCCCTCTCAGCGTCCTCCTTTCTCCCTATCTTCTCTGGGGTTGTGGAATTCAGCCTGCTCATGCTCTGCCATGTGTTTACTATCACTTATAAGTGAGTAAATACCGTGTTTGTCTTCTTGGTCTGAGTTACCTCATTCAAGATGATTTTTTCTAGTTCCATCCATTTGCTTACAAATTTCATGCTGCCATTTTTTTTTTTTAACTACTGAGTAAAATTCCATCCACAGTGTAAATGTACTGCAATTTCTTTATCCATTCTTTATTCTTTGCTTGAGGGGCATCTAGGTTGTTTCCAGGTTCTGGCTGTTACAAATAGCTGCTATGCGTATAGTTGAACAAGTGTCCTTGTGTTGTGGTTCAGCATCTTTTGGGCAAATGTCCAAGAGTGATATTACCCAGCCCATTTCTTTAATGATTCCTTTATCTTCTCTTTCCACTTTTCTTTTTGAGTTCTTTGTATATTTTGTATATTAAACCCCTGTCATATATGGCACTAGCAAAGATTTTCTTACATTCTGTTGGCTTCCTATTCACATGGTTCATTGTTTCTTTATCTGTGCAGAAGCTTCTTTGTTTTATAGTTTCCTATTTGTCAATTTTATCCTTAATTCTTGGGCAAATGGGAGTCTGGAGTCTAGCTTTCATGGTACCAGAAAGTGTCATGCAAACTCCCAAAGTAGGGAGACAACCAGCAGTCCTACCCAGGTACGATATCCATGAAGCACGCCAGAAACCAGCATGACCTAATAATCATAAGGGTGCAGTTGTGGCACACATAGCTGTGCTGTAACGAACAGCTCTCTAATTGGATTTTGGACCCACTAAACAAGGGGAAGACAGTGCTTGGTACTGGAAACCCAGCAAACTATTTGGTGCTATCGAAGTGGTTATTGAGGGAGAATCTCATCCCCCCAGCTCTAACAAAAATCTATGAACATTTGTCCTACTCACAAACCCATGTAGTCATCATCTCTCATCAGGGGAAATTCTTTTGAAACAAGTAGAGACCATTACAAAAATTGACAACCAATCAAAATACAGAATTGTGGCGCCTAGTCCCAATGGTTACAGCTACACAATACTCCCACACCTAAGGCTTGGGGAAGGGCTAGAGTCTTAAAAATTGTAAGAGCTACTGGATCAGGGATTTTGCTGTGAAATTGTGTTTCTTAGTAATATAGGGTCTACACCTATAACGTCTCAGAGACATGATTGCCCAAATGTGCACTGAACAAGATGACATAACAAGCTGTGGGGGATAGCTCAGGAAGTCTCAAACTTACACAAAGAACTATAGCAACTGTGGAAGGCTGAGTTTAGGGGAGAGAGCCTTCCCCAGGAAAGAGGCACATCAACTGGTTGCCTAGTGCCAATGATTAGACCTAAAAGACACAGACAGTATCCTGGCAAAACTCTAATGAAAGAAGTAGCAGACCTGTTTGACAAAAATTTTAAGTCACTGATGAAAGAAATTGAAGAGGATATCAGAAAATGGAAAGATTTCCCATGCTCCTGGATAGGTAGGATCAACACAGTAAGAATGGCAATTTTATCAAAAGCGATCTACAGATTAAATGCAATTCCCATTAAAATCCCAGTACAATTTTTTTTTTTTACAGATCTTGAAAGAACAATACTTAACTTTATATAGAATAACAGAAAACTCAGGATTGCCAAAACAATCCTTCTCAATTTAAGAACTCCAGGAGGAATCATCATTTCTGACTTCAAGCTATACTGTAGAGGTAGAGTAATCATAACAGCCTGGTACTGGCATAAAAACAGACTTGTGGACCAATGGAATAAAATCGAAGATCCTGACATTAACCCACATATCTATGAACACCTGATTTTTAACAAGGAGGCCAAAAATATTCAAAGGAAAAAAGGTAGTATCTTCAACAAATGGTGTTGGCATAACTGGATGGTAGTATGTAGAAGAATACAAATAGATTCAAACCTATCACTCTGCACAAAACTCAAATCCAAGTGGATCAAAGACCTGAACATAAACCCAGCTGCACTGGACTTGATAGAAAAGAGAGTGGGAAATACCCTCCAGCACATTGGCACAGGTGACCCCTTCCTAAATATAATACCAGTAGCACAGACACTAAGAACAACAATCAATAAGTGGGATCTCCTGAAACAGAGAAGCTTCTGGAAGGGAAAGAACATAGTCAATAAGACAAAATGACAGCCTTCAGAATGGGAAAAAGATTTTCACCAACCCTACATCTGACAGAGGACTGATGTCTAAATATATATAGAGAACTCAAGAAACTAGAGCCCCAAACCTAAATAACCCAATTAAAACATGGGGTTCAGAGCTAAAAAGGGAATTCTCAACAGAAGAATTACAAATGGCTGAAAGGCACTTAAAGAATTGCTCAACATCTTTAGCCATCAGAGAAATGCAAATCAAACTAACTTTGAGATACCATTTTACACCTCTCAGAATGCCTAAGATCAAAACCACAGATGACAGCCTATGCTGGAGAGGATGCAGAGCAAGGGGAACACTCCTCCATTGTTGATGGGAATGTAAACTTGTACAGCCACTCTGGAATGCAGTATGGCAGTTACTTAGAAAACTGGGAAATCAATGTCTCCAAAGATCCAGCAAAACCACTATTGGACATATACCCAAAGGATGCACATTTGTACTCCAATGGCATTCACACAAGTATGTTTATAGCAGAATTATTTGTAATAGCAAGAACCTAGAAATAACCTAGATGCCCCTCAACTGAAGTACTCCATCTACACAATGGAGTACTACTCAGCAGAAAAACGAAACAAAACCAAAACCAACCAAACAAACAAACAAAACCCAAACCAAAACAACTGAAATCCTAAAATTTTCAGGCAAATGGATGGATTTGGAGAATATTCTCCTGAGTGAGGTATCACAAGCCCAGAAAAATAGGTATGGGATATACTCACTCATAAGTGGACTTTAGACAAAAAATAAAGAATACTCCAGCTGCAAACTATAACCCCTGAATAGCTTGGGATCAGAAGGGACTTAAGAGATCCAGGGATTCCTCTAGGAAGAGAAAATAGAGATCTCCTTAGCAAATTGGGATCATAAGAGGTTGCAACCAAGAAGAGGTGGGAACAAATCATGAGAGAAGGAGATGGTTGAGTGAGAGGAGCAATAAAGAGGGAGAAAATAAGAGATGGATACCTTGATAGACGAAGCCAATGTAGGCTTGGAAAGAGACTGGGTGCTAGGGAAACCTCTAAGATCTCACAGGATGTCCCTGGCTAGGTCTTCAACCAATAGTGGAGGGGGTGCCTAAACAGGACACCCCCTATAATAAAATGAATAACCACCCAAAGTGTCATCACAGAACCTACATCCAACAATGAATAGAGGTGGAGGCAGAGATCCATGGCTGAGCACTGGGTGGAGCTCCAGTTGATTGGGGGGGAGGGGGTAAAATTTAGAGTCTGTATAAACAAGGGAATAGGGATTATGAGGAAAATTCCCACAGAGATGGCTAGCTGGAGCTCTAGGGGGCTCACTGAATCAAGAACAGCCACTGGGGAACCATCGGGAAAAGGAGCTAGGCCCTCCAAGGGTAGGCAACTATCGATTGGCATGAGCAGTATGTGAAGCCTCAAGGGGTGGGATCAGACTGTGTTCCTGTGTGTGGGCTGGCACCTTAGAGCCCATTCCCTGCAGAGGATCACCTAACCCAGTCTTGATATCGGGATGAGGAAATCGGACTTGCTGGAGTGGATGTGCCGTGCTGAGCTGACCCACCTTGGGACTTCTTGTCTTTTTGGGGAGGGGATGGGAAATGGGGAGGGGGGAGTCTGAAGGCTGACTGGGAGGGATTGGGAGGAGGGAAGGGAGGGGGAGCTGGAGATACATGGATAAAAAAGATATTTTTTAAAAAATAAATAAGTAAAAAAAAACACAGACAGGTAACATTATAAAGAGTAAATAAAAATTTAAAAATATATACATATAACTAATTTTATATATACAGAAAACACATAAACTAAACTTATCCTAATTATTATTAACTATCAAGTATAAATATATATTTATTAAATATCAAATGTATATTGAATAATTAAATATTATATATATCTATAAATATATTTAGTTTATAGAAAGATGCCATAAAATTGAAAGATAGTGAGGATGGGTATATGAAAAATTTAGAGGGAGGAGGGGGAGGGGAGGTATGTTGTAATGAAATTATAATCTCAAAACTAAAAAGTTTAAAAAAAATCAGAAGAGGTAGTGAGGGGGGAATGGGAGAGATTGGAGGGAGGGGACATAGAAGTTAGAGAGAAGAAAGAAAATGGGGAAATGATATGGGCAATGCTATGTTTATTTAAATTAATATTAAAAATCTTTATAAAAAGCTGTGTTAGTGTTGTATTTGTTGTGAGCAAACGCAAGTTGATGCAGAAAAGGTTTCTTTGGCTAATACTTCCATATCACCCCGCATCACTGGGAGACTTTAGCACAGGAACACAAGGCAGGAACATGGAGCAGGAGCTGAGGCGTAGTCCATGGTTCTGCCTACTGCCTTCTCCTCAGGGCCTGTTCAGCCTGCTTTCTTATAGAGCCCACTGTGATACGTGACCTCAACAGGAATGATTTAGGACTGAATACATTCTTCAGGGACAAACGAAGGTTTACTATTTGAAGGGGCTTCAGGTCAGAACACCCTAGAGTTAAGACCATTTAGATGGTACAAGTGGGTGCTGCTGTCTCTGGATTTGGCTGGTTAGTGGAGATTGAGAATCCTGGTCTCTCCTGGTCTCCAGAATGTGCGGGGGCAGGTGGTTCAATGTTCTCATGTTATTTCTCTCCCCTTCTCCCCATATTAGCTGAGGTGGTTTGACCAGTTAGTGCAGACTGACCTGGAATTACACTAATGGAGTAAGGGCTGGAATGCTTCTTTTCTCTCTCTCTTCAAATTCTAATTTTAATAAGACTGAGCAAACATACAGAAAAGCGAGAAAGCTAAGTGTCCAAGCAGGCACAGATGAAGCAAATGTAAAACAGTGAGTTGTGAACAGAACTATTTTAATGCATATTTACAAGCAACCCTTTTATGTATGCTTATTTTTAGTTATTTGGGAAAAGATTTGACAGTAGGTCAAAACATTGCCTAGATAGGGCTGAGGTGGTTGGTACTTTTAGCTTTAGAAAAGTGATCTTCACGGCCTATCAGTTATGTAGCAGCTAGAGACTTTAATGACAATGAGTAAAAATTCTCTAGTAAGAAGCTAAGAAATAAAAATGAGAAAGCCATATAAAGTAAGCATAACGTCGTAGGGTGGAGGGTAATAAGGTTAGTCATCCTACTACCCTTTGTGCATCTATCCTTTCCTGCTTCATCCTACCTTGAAATCTCTACCCGTTTCTTTCTTTTGTAAATGTGGGAGGGTTTTTTATTTTTTGCTTTGTTTTTGCTCTGTGGACTTACGTCTCTCTTACCTCATATATTCCTGATGCCTACAGAGGCCAGAATAGGACCTCACATTCCCTGTAATTGGAGTTACTGATAGTTGTGAGCCCCCCTGCAGGTACTGTGAATGAAACCCAGGTTCTCTGGAAGAGTAACCAGTGCTCATAACCATTTAGGTATCTTTACATCTCCTCACCATCTATTATTCTGTTTTTAGTTTGTGCTTTTGTTTAATTTAATTTTGCGTTCATATAGATATATGGAGCACAATGTGGCATTTCAATCTCTGTGCACAATAATTACTGGCTAATAGAGACAACATACACTTTAATGTCCTCATCATTATTGTGTGCAGCCTTCAAGTTTCGCTCTCTGGTGCTTATGCACTTAAGGCACACATGGAACTGTTGAACACTGGCTTATTGTTCCTATCTCATTGTTTGATACCAGTTATCTGGTCCCCAGCCTCTGTAGTCACTAGTAGTTTGGCTTTAAAAAGAATCTGCATGTGATATTTGTCTTTCTGGATCTGAAGTTACACTCAGCTCAGTGCTCCACAGTTCTGTTTATTCCGCCGTGTCAGGAGTCATCTCTATATGACTGAGTCATGCTCCATTGCACACATAACATGGTTTTTTTTTGCTCATTTATCTCATAATGGACATCCATGTTGATTCTACATCTTAGTTATTGTGAACGGCAAACAATAAACAGGGGTGTTCGTGCTTTTTTTGTGTGACATAAGACTGCTGTGTTTCCAGCTCAGTGGAATTAGTGTTATTTTTCTTGGTGCAACACTCTACCCTTGGGAACTAAAAGCATCCAAACAGCTGAGTTCAAAGTCAGAGTTGTACCAGTGGGAAACACCAAGTTATCTGTGGGCTGTAAGCACCATGCTGTTCTATGGACTCGTGCCTGGGTGGGCAGACAGGTTTCATATTTTTCAGGACATTCAGGACACAGAGTCTGCACGAGTGTTTTAATACATTCAGAAGTGAGGGAATGGTTAGGCCCCTGTGGGAGACTCAAAAAACATCTAGTTTGAAATAGGATAGGACAGGCTGTGGGGACCCCACACATCTGGCTGTTTGTGCTCATGTCTCTGGCTTAGACACAACTCAGGGGTCAGAGGTCATCTGGGCTTTGGATCTCATTGATTAGCTGAGGTGTAGCCTGGAGTTTCTGGCCTGTCCAGCCTGAGGGCCAGACCTGAAGTCCACAGCCGCTTAGCCCCAAATAATCACACAAAGGCTTCTATTAATTATGAGCTATTTGGCCTATGGCTTGTTACTTACTAGCTCTTTCAACTTAACTCGACCCATTTTCATTAATCTGTGTATTACCACGTGGCTCATGGTTTACCTATTTTTTTTTTATATCTTGCATCTTGGGCAGCTGCCTGCAGTGTCTCTGTGTGACTCCACCCTCCTTCTCCTTTATCTATGCCTGGTATTTTTGCCTGTCTCTAAGCTGGCTTGCTATAGGCCAAAGTAGTTACTTTATTAGCCAATAATAAAGCATATTCACAGCACACAGAAAGACATCCCACATTACCTAGGAGTTGCTTCCTAGTCTGATTTTAATTTTTTAAAATTATTTGATATCTCTCTCTCTCTCTCTCTCTCTCTCTCTCTCTCTCTCTCTCTCACACACACACACACACACACACACACACACACACACACACACAAATATATATATTTTGGTCAGGTTAGCCTCTCATTGCTCTAGTTTTGTTTCAGTAGTTGCTAATATTAGGAACTAACTAGAGAGGTAGATTTTGTGTCCCTGTATTTTTGCCAACCATCTTGAAGAGTAGACATGACTGTTTCAATCAGGGGGGAAGTGGAGGAGGAGAGGTAGATATCTCTAGTAAAACCAGTGTCTAGTGGAGACACATGATGGCAACTCATGGTCCTGCCTGTGGTTGCTTCCTTACAGCTCTGTGAGTCTGTTCTTGAGCATGGAAGTTGTCTTTGCCTCACCTCTGAAAACTGTAACCTACGGATTTGACAGGATGTTACTCTCGCGACAATGTGGCATTGTTATTACGACTGTTGCTGGTATGCACTGTCTATCTGTCTCCATCTTCCTCTCTGTTTCTGTCTATCTCCCTCTCTCTGATCAGTCTGGAGAAAGAGCGCTTCTGTTGAAGCTGGTAAAGAACAGCTGGGGTCAGGGCCTTCAGTCCTTCCCCGTAGGATGTGATCTGCTGATGATCAGGGAGAACTCAGAAGTGGACACTTCTTCAGTTGAACCTCGGATATGACTGTGAATGTGGCAAGCACCTGGTGAGACCTTGAGCATGAGGCTAAGCTGAGCTCAGGCCAGGGCTCTGTGCCACAGTACAATATACAATACTGCCATTGTCTCTGTGGCTCATAAATCAGCAGTAGACACGGATGTGAGAGCTACCAGGGGTAATACACAGGGCTAGGCAGGAAATGAGGTGTGGCAAGGTTGGAAGGGTCAGAACAGAGGAGGCTTGTTTTTCCAAAAGACCACTCTGAACCATGTAAGACCACATGGTCGATGCACAGAGTATCAAGCCAGGTGCTCAACTTTGCCCTGATCTCACCCAGCTCTTCGGCTCAAAAGACCCTGCAGACACTGAGGCATCTCTCCTCTGTGCCCCAGTCTATCTTCAGAGTGGGGAGGAGTGAGGTGGATCACAGTGTTTCAGCTCCTGATCTGAAGCTGCACAGATAGCTTCCGGAGGGGGCGGGAATACTAGAGCCTGTAAACAGATACCAAACATAGCATTTTCTGATGCTATAATAGAATATAACACACTAGATTTTAAAAAATATATTGATAGAAATGGATGAATTTTATTAAAAGGAGGCTTCTGAGGGCAGCCCTGAGAAAGAGAGAGGAGAAAGCTTAGAAGCACAATGGTACTGGGCTTTAGAGTCTATAACCAGGCATTTTCTAAGAAATCGTTTGCTCAGCTCATGGTCTAGGCATATGAACTCATGATGAGGGGCTTTGATCTGCACCATACAGGAGAAGTGTGGGGCTCACCATCCTCCTTTCATCAGGACCCCACTCCTGTGTTCATCAGTCTGATCCAGTGGTTACAGTGGAAACAGCCATTCCCCTGTGGCGGTTCACTTTTTAAAGACGCCCCCTCCCCCAATACTATCATAGTGGCTCTTCCATTGAAACATGAGCTTTGGGGAATATCCAGATGACAGATAGGCCCATCTATCAGAGGTTTATTTTTGAGGTGAAATAGGTACTAAATACTAGATGTGGATATAATGTCTCATTCAGGCTGAAGGAACCACAAGAGCATTGATTCATAGTTATTCTTATTGTCTTGTTGGCTATTGGATTGGGCACAAAGGGTGACTTAGACCCCAGTATCAGGAGAAGCTGGGGTCCCCTCACTTCCAGACTGTGAAGGATGTGGTCAACTCTGGGAGCCCTATCAACTTGGCCTTTGGTGGTAACAGTAGCCACAGACATCAGCACATATTGTGGCTGTGGCAAGGACATGGGTGCAGATGTGAGCCTTAGCAGCAGCAGCCCAGGCTAGGACATCACCATGACCCTGGGTATTGAGCAAGCCATGCACATCAACTCACTCACTGCCTCTTTGGATCTCCCTCAAGGTACTAGGTGGGCTGATGGTGTCTCCTCCCTGCTCAGGCAGAGAGCCCCAGACTGGCATGTCTTTGTGGACTTTTATATCCAATTTAAAGGCTCTTCTATTTTATAAAGGGTGATTATACTCATGCAATACATTCTGATGTCCTCATTGTCATATGATAAGGTCAATGAATTCTTTATCCTGGAACCCAGAGTGCGTTCTTCCTGTTTGAGTCAGTTGTTTTATATAATTTGTATTTACTTGGTTCTGAAGAGAATTTAGAGGTTCCTCTGAGGTCATTGCCTCAAACACGCAGTAGCCACATTCATGCAGTTTTTAATTTTTGGTTTTCCTCCTGGATCACTACAGATAGTACAGAATGGTGTTCAGTGACATATCTGAGAGAGGCAATTGTAACTTTTCCATTAAAAAAGTAAAGCTTGATCCTTGCCAATCAAGATAACTTCCATGCCCTGAGTCTCGCCAGTCAGTCAGGAAGCTTAATCCTTACCAATTAACGCGTCTCTGGAATTGGAGAAAGTATGCTACCCCATGGGCCTTGCTTCTTGCCAACTCCAGAATCTATAAGTGCATGTTACTGTTGATTCCCAGATTTATTGCCTCTCAAATGTATTCAACACTTGGCTACCCATTGATTTATTTAATCAGGCAAAAGGCACCAAGATCATAGTATGAGGTACTAAAAAGCCACATTAGTGAGAGCAACTTGTCTGCTAGGCCTCATCTCCTCTACTAGCCAGGTATGAGGAGTGGAACACGGCAAAATTTCTGAGAAATGCCCCGAGGAGAGAGACAAAAGTTACAGAAGAAGAAACTGTAGCATCTATTTTAATTCTATAGGTGGATAACAATCAATCAGTCCACAGACCTCAAAATACAAAGGCTGATAATTTTCTGTATTTGAGCCTAACCTGACTTTAAACTAGAGGGTGGAAAAACAACTTCTGGAAGAAATTATCAGCCACACTATTATCTTTTTGTTGGAGAGAGGATGACGCTCTTCTTAAGATTTTTAGGTTGCTCACACAGAAGCATATTATAATAGATTGTGGGGACAGGCTTTCAGTCAATCACTCTCAAGTCTAGCCATGGATGATCTCAAGTAGACACAGGTACTGATGTATGTATCATATTAAAATTTCTGAGATCAAAACTTAACAAATGAATAACAAATTTCTACTTCAAATTATAAAGAGTTCACTGAAGCTATTGATCTGATCTCAATGACATTTACAAGTGATGTCTATAAAAATAATTGTATGCCCAATTAAAATAACTGCTTGATAAACTGTGTTCTATAAGATTAGAATTTATTTATGTTTTTGGTTTATGTCAAAGTTCTATTTCAATATTACACAGAAGTTAATGTACCAGACTGGTGCAGCTGACCTCCTAAGTAAAGATGTCTACACTAATGTGAGATTAAAAGCGTGGCCTACAACATCAACTGGGTGGCAGTAGAATATGAGGATCACTTACAGGGTTGTTCAGTTCAAAGTGAGTCACTTGTCCTCTTGACTAGATGGGATATCTCATTAACCCTAACTTAAAAAAAAAATAAGATTCATATAAACTTGAGAATTTGTTAAACATTTGAGAATTCTGCTGCAACCAAATGAAGATATAGTGTCTGAAGCGAAGATATATATGAATAAGTCAAACTAATGTCTCATCAGCTGTTATGAATCATTACTGAAGAGCTGACCACTGGCTTAGATATCCACTAGTTCAGTGCAACCCCCATTTAAATACTGATATTATGTGTGGGAAATGGACAGGGACTTCCATAGAAAAAATGATAATAAAGAGAAAATAGTCCTACTAAGTATAAGATGTGCTACAAGAGCTCAATAGATGGATTTTATTGGTGCTGGGGGTTTTCATGGAGCAGACAGGATGGATCAGACAGGGCTCCAAAACACATAACAAATATTCACAATTTGTATCTGTGATAGATGGCATTTCAAATCAAAAGGTTAAAGAGGAATTACTGTTTAGAGATATTTGCCTATTGGGAGAAGGGCTGAACCCTGATCCGCTGTGTCAGCATTCCAGAAGATTCCAAATGCAGCTGAGACTGAAGCAAATGAAGTGGACACCAACACTCTGTGGAGGAAAGGTGAATTTATCGGCCATTGTGAGTGGGAAATGGCTTTCTATTAGGGTATATGTTTAGAAGCTTGATGAACAAAGGTGATGTTCTGTATTGGTCTGAAAATAAAAAAAAATCAACAAGGGAAAAATATCACCAGAAAAAGTAAACTATGAGGTGAAGAAAGATGTTTGCATCTCAAGTGACAAGGAACCTATGTGCTTCAGTAAGCCACAGATTTTAAGAACAGCTCTCATTGTCAAAAAGGCCACTGTTTACAAACCCACATGAAGAAGGAACTGCTCATGGAAATATAAAAGAAATTGGCCAATATGTTCGCTAAAAGGAAGCTTGCTCAGTGTCTCCAAAATTTTTCTTCTTAGTAGCAAAAGTACCTATCAGGCTATACTGACTGCCTAAATTTGCCTCAGAGACTGAAAGAGAGGGGCAGACAGGAAGAGGGAGAGGGAGAGGGAGAAGGATGGAGACAAAGATATTTGTGTCTTCTCAGTTAGTTGTGAGCATCCTAACAGGAGGTCTGGCTTCCCCTGCCTACAGTTTGCCCCATACAAGGCTTGCCCATTGGTGATGATCCCATCTCTATCAGGCTGTTGAATGTCTGTGAAGAGGCACCTTATTTTATGCCTCCCATTAAAGCTGGCACACGCCTGCTAGCCAATATGAACAGACTCCTGGACAGGTTCTGAAGTTGCCAGGAGAGTCTGAGGATATTGTGTAAAAGACAGCTTCCTCCCTTTGTTTCTGGAGGAAGGATTTGCTTCTGCCCTGTGGGGATTATTCCCCATCTCTATATGTTTCTCATCCTTTACCTTCACCAGGAGCTTTCTTACTTGGTCAGGTAATGTGTGGACTGTAGGATTAAAAGGTTCTATTTGCCAAGAATTGAACAGCGGTTGGGAGACAATCATGGAGACATATCTGGATATGGTAGTGTGTCAGGGAGGTGATCTCAAGAGGTGAAAGGACTAGAAGTGGGGGCCTCAACCAAGGCTTTGAGCCACCAGGGCTCAGCAATAAACACAATCTACTAGTCCATGAGATAGGCTCTCAGCTGAGAAGTCAGAGATTGAACCATTTACCCTCCAATTTCGGTCAACAATTAGTAAAGGGAGTTCTGGCTCTAAGACAGGAAGACAGCCATAGTAATGGTCACCATTCTACAGGAAGAAGGCTGAGGACTCTCAGAGGCTGTGGTCATTATAGAGATGAGGACAGTACCCACAGGGCCAGTTCTGGGAGGGACCCATTGTTACTGGATGATTTGAAAGCAAATGACCAGCCTCTTGGAGTTATGGAAAAGTACCCCCCCCCCCAGTTAAATCTGGGACTGTAGAATTGGAGTGAAGCCAATGTGATCTGAGTTTCTGTTTAATAAAACAACCACAAGCACAGCATTATTCAACCATTAATATTTGTCTTCCAAGTAAGTTGGCAGCATTGGTATCTCTAATTGCTAAATACATGTGGTTAGCAGAAAAATCTAAAATAATACAACACATACTCTCCATTTATTACAGTCAAAGAATGTATGCTATTTAGAGATTGTGGGAAATTAGAAATCTTTAAACACTGTGATAAACAAAACCTGGGTTGTGCTTTCTAATGCAGAGAGTGCCTGGAGTACTGTGTTCATTGCAGGAATCATTCCACATGCAGCACTGGCTGATGCTTGCAGACAACTTTACAGGCACTGTGTGGCATTGCTTCCCAGAGAAGGCATGTCACAGTATAAATGACATTTTCCTGTTCTGACTGCCCACTTCCCATCTTGGTAGCTGCTTCCAAATTACTATACAGAGACTTAATATTATCTATAAATACTTGGCTGGTAGCTCAGGCTTGTTACTACCTAACTCTTACATTTAAATTAATCCATTTCTATTAATCTATGTATTGTCATGTGGCTCGGACTCTGTCCTTTAACATGACTTACTTCCTAGAGAGCTGGATGGTGTTTCTCTCAACTCTACATTCCTACTTTACATCATTCTAAGTTTGGTTTTCCTGTGTAACTTCCCGTCTAGCTACTGGACTGTCATCTTTTTATTAACTAAAAAGAGTAATACATATTCATAGTGTAGAAAAGAATTCTTGTTCTACAGCATTTACGTCCCTATGTAAAGAGGAAGTGTTGCATGGAGAGTTTGGGTTTAGAATGTCCCCTGAAGACTCTTGTGCTCGGCTGGTGAGATGACTTAGTGGGTAAAAGTACTTGCTTGCTATCAAATAATCCTTCTGTACACTGTGAAAATGCATTGTTCTCATTGCTAATAAAAAGCTGATTGGCTGATAGCTAGGCAAGATTTGGGGAGAGGGCAGAGGGAATGCTCGTAAGAAGGGCAGACTGGGGAGTCTGTCTGTTACTGAATATTATTTTAAGGTGTGTTACTTTTGTTTATGCTCTGGAACATTTGTTTAATGATGCAAATATGTGTTACCTTTGTTTGACTAAATAAAATTCACTTGCAGTCAGGGGGCTGAGTCAGCAATTAGCTGACAGGAAGTGATAGGGAGGAGCCAGGTGGGGTAGGGCTTTTAAGTGGTGAGAGGAGACACACAAGTGCTTTTCCTGGGAGAGGAGGTGAGCGATGGGCTAGTCATCTTCTCTGAGGGGCAGAATTCCACATCAACTTTTGAGCCTTGGGTTCTTTAGAGCAACAAAAATCTAGATAAGTTTCCTTCTTAGCTTTGAAAGAGTCAGTGCCTGAAGGGACAGAATTTCCTCAGGCTACAGCCCTCACAGTTGGTAGCACTGGAGTTTCCGTTGCTGATTAAGACAGTGTGGCTAAAAAAGGCAGCTACGATGTTCTCAGCATTTTTATGGAGGTAAAGCAGAGAGAGAAACAAAAATACTCATTCCTGAAAAATCACATCCCAGTGAAGGAGAACACATGCAATCAAGATAGTGAGGGAAAAGTGTAAGGTGCTAGCTAGATGTTGGCAGTTTCTGAGATGAGAGATGGATTTCAAATGGAGGTATCCCAGGAGTCTTCCCGAGAAGGGGTCTTTGGACAGAGAGCTGAAAGATGCAGTAACAGAAAAATATAATGGAAAGAAGTGATGATGTGGGAGGGAGGGAGGGGGAAGGACCGAGGAGGAAGAGCCAGAGGAGTAAGGGGACAGAGGAAAGAGACGTGGGAAGGAGAAGTGGAAGTGGACGGATGGAACAGGGAGAGAGACAGGGGAGGAAGAGGCAAGATGGAGGGATGGAGAAAGGAAAGATGGAGGATGGGAGGGTGAAAACGTAAGTCACCCATTTCTGACCCATGGTGGTGGGCTAATTTGGAGGCAGGTGTTCTGTTCAGGCTTCTTACAGATTTCCCGTACTGGAGCTGTCACCTGCTCTGCCCTCACATCCCATATAGCCTGACTCTCTACCCCATCTCACCTCTCTCCCACCGCTGGCCTATGTTGGTACCCTTCCCAAATGAGCTTATTGCCTTCAGCTCTTGCTTTCAACATCTGTTTCCTGTAATCCCAGGCTAGTGAAATTATATTTGGCATGTGTTAAAGGACAATCCTTCAAAGCCAAACACCCATGATGTGATATGGGAATGTCTTTTTATGTTGTGAATAAAGGACTGTTTTGGCCATGGCAGACACCATGGAGGTAGGTGGAGGAATCAGAGCATAGGTACGAGAAAGAGGGTGGAGTCTGAGACTGTTAGAGCCAGACACCCAAAGAAGCAACATGGAAGAACACAGGTGAGCCACAGGCCATGTGGCAGTCAGGTTAGTGAGAATGGGTTGAGTTAAGATGAAAGAGCTAGCTAGCAATGTGCCTGAGCCATAGGACAATCAGCATGAATTTAATATAAGCGTCTGAGTCATTTTTGGGAGCCTAAATAGCAGAGGGTGGCTAGGCACTCTGGGGTAGCAGGTTAGTAGGTCTGAACCTATGGCTGAATGGGGCCAGAAAACCTCATTGTAACAATGATGGACTTGCTCTGTATAAACACACCAGTGACTACATCTTTTGGAGCATATGTGGGTACTGCCAAGAGTTCTTGGGGTGTAGATTTACCAACACAGCTTCAGTATAATACTAAAGAATCATGGCAGGGCAGACATCTTGGGCCCATCCTGGGGATTAGGGCCCATCCCACCACACCACATTTGTCAAGGGGAAAGGGAATACACTGTATTACCATAAGGAGTGTGCTATGCTTTTACACTTCCATTACACTTGAATCATAAGTGTTAGGACATAACAATGAGCCTTCTCCTACCTCCATCTCCCCCAGTGTGGTTGACCTTCCTGTCATCTCTGTGTGTGTGTGTAGTGACGGTACTGGTTCGGCTTGGTTTATTCAATATTGTGACACTATACATCATGGGATCTAGGGAATCCAGGGAAATTTTTTGGGCAATTTGGCCCTGAGCTATGGAGAGCAGTCCAAAGTTAAAGTAGTAGGATATGGAGCTGTTAGAGATAGAAATTCAGTCAATGGCTCTGGGACTTGTCACATATACCCTGGTCCTTTGTTTATAACATTCTCTTTCATTAAATTTATCATTCTTTCCCTTCTTCCTCCTGCCTCCTCAGGAAACAGGATGAGTTATCTAGATGGGAGAATGTTGGAAGACAGAACTGGACATTCAGGGTTTGTCGATTTTATGTCTTCAGAAAACCTGTGGTGAGTAGGGGAGACACTACTTTAGGGTGAGGACTACGGTCCAATTTCCTGTCCCTAAGGGAGAAGTCATCTCATCTTAATGCATCAGGAAACCTGTGCCCCATTCATGGGCCATATTGGCAGCCAAGCACAGCATTGACTCTAGGACTATGTTTCATTGAATTTTAAAATTGGTTATTAATGCCTTGGTCCACTTCTTGTTATAACTGAACGTTACACAATGGATGAATTATAAAGAAGACAGGTGCATTTGGCTCATGATTCTGGAGGCTAGAAAGTCCAAAAGCATTGTTATCCTCTCCTTAACTTCTGGTGGGTCATGGCAAGGTCAAAGGCATCAAAAAATGAGCAGAACTAGGTTATCAGAACCTGAGGACCCTCATAACAAAGCCTTCTATAAATGGACTAACCAATCATTTTCCTTCCAAACACCATTTAAACACAGATTTTATGGATCAAATCTCAAACACACGAATGCTGTGGAATAACTTGCTCACATTATGAAACTCTGAGACTAACCTTGGATCAGGGGACAGGAAATAGTGATAGGGAGGTCAGAGGAGCCAGGAAACTGCCAGAGACACACAGGAAGTAGTAGGGAGGGACTTAGAGATTCCTGGCCTTTGATGGTTTGGCACAGCTGGGAGAGATGATTCTTTTGCGGGGTCTCTGGCCAAAAAGGAAGGTTAGCAGGCTGCTTCTTGGTTCTCTGATCTAGCAGATTTTCACCTCATCATATGATTCCCAAGCCTTTATTGGTAAAGATAGAGGCCCAGTTAAAACTTAAATTTGGCGCCACATAGCTGGCACCTTCAGGACCAGAAATCCCATCAGACTGTGGTCTGACCTGCCTCTGGAAGCTCATCCCAAAGGGCCTCGGGTGCAGACCATAGTTAAACATATCAGTAGATTCGATGATGTGGCCACTAAACCGACAGAAAAGCAACATACAGACTTAGGAAGAATGCGTTAAACTATGGGACAGAATTTGTTTTGGTTCTAGACTTAAATTTAAAATAGGGTGTGGCCTTTACACTTTTATAAACACATGAGAACTATGATTTGCTCTCTAGCTTTTCTTGTGGATACATGTGGTGGCTTCAGCTTGGGATTGAGGATGGTGCAGGACTGGCAGGTAGCAGACACAGAGGTAAAGCTGTGTCAGCCACTCTGTCTGCCTTGTCCAGGGATGCTGGAGGCATCTGTTGCTAGGACTCCAGGACTCTTGTGGGCCCATCTGTGACAGGAGAGTGTCTGCCTTCTGGCCCTGGGCAATGCTATAAGAACTCCTGCTAAGCTGTGCCTTCCATTCCACCCTGAGTTGTCAACATCAAGAGTTCTTTGACACTTGTTCCAGAAGCTTCTTCAGGAAAAGAATTTTTCCTATTCAAGGTGGGTGGAGTTGCTCTGGGAAAGCTGATGGATGGCACATAGTGTGAGCCTGATTCTAGAGCAAGCTGTCAAGGCTGAGACTGCATTTGCCAATGCTGAGATTAGGCTGTGATAATGGAGAGAGTCTCATCAAAAGCAATCACAATTTTGATGTAAATGCCATTTTGGAAGACTGATTAATATGCCAAAATATTCAGCTCCCAAGGTATGATAAAAATAAGCAGAGTCCTCTGTAATTTTATGGCTTAGCATTCAAGTGACTGATTTAAATTCCATTTCACAAAATCCTATTTAGTATGCCCTCTTTTCCTAGGGATCTTGGAAGCCTGCTTCACTGGGACCTGAATTTGCATAGGCCGGAAACAACATCAGAAACCACAGGCTATTGTAAGATTGTCTTCAGACTAGAGTGACGATAATGCTCTGACCCTTAATAGCTCTTAAATCAGTCGCCTGGCATATGAATCATAGAAAAAAAAAAGCAGGAAGCTGGGGACAGGTTGATGGACATTCACTGGCCATGTGGCACACCCAGGCTGGAGAGACTATGTCTGTTGATTTTTTTTTTAGACTCAAGGTCTCCCTAAATGACCCATGGCGTTACCTCTCTGCTGTCCTGCTTTCTCAGCTGTGCCACCAGGTCTAGGTGGAGAAGCTTATTTAAGCACATTCCCCAGGGGCACAAGGCTATAGTGGTGTTCTAGCTATGACAAGGCCTTGTCTTCTCTGTCAGCCCACTTCCTTTCTCTCCTGTACATGCTCTCTTGATTTTTTCCCAAGGTATAAGTGTGCACAAACCTTCCATGTGCTCACTCAGCTGAATTTGTGACACCATCAACATGGCTAAAGTGATAGAAACATCCTTCATACTTAGGTGTCTTGCAACTTTCCCCTCTACCTCTCCCCCATCCCTTCCACTCCTTTACTCCTCCCCCTTCTCTCCCCATTTCTGACAAGTTAAAAGAAATTTGGAATCATACCTTTTACCAAAAGCCCTTTACTTACATTTATTTGACTTATTTTGTGTGTGTTCATGGGTGGGCAGGTGGGAAGTACAGCATCCCTCTTGTGTCACAGTGTGTGTATGTGTGTATATGTGTGCATATGTGTGTCTGTGTGTATGTGTGTGTATATGTGTGTGTATGTGTGTTCTGTGTGTGTTTGTGTGTCTCTCTGTGTGTATGTGTGTGTATATGTGTGTATATGTGTGTGTCTGTGTGTGTCTGTGTGTGTAGGCCAGAGGACAACTTTTGGGAGTTGAGTCTCTCCTTACTCTATAGAGGCCATAGCGCCTGAATACTAGTTTTCAGACATGAGCAAATGTTTGTAACCACTGGCCCATCTTGTCTGCCCCTGAGGTTTTCAGTGTATCTTTTAAGGCCAATAGCACACATTTTACATAGACACAGCACAACTGTCACATTGGGAAACTGAGCGCAGTGGTGCTCTCCAGCCATGTTTGTTGATGGTCAGTTGTCTTCTCCATGTAGGATTCAAGCATGAAGCACAAGTCTTCTTTACACACATCATTTAATTCTTTAACTCTGCAATGTTCCTTAGCCTTTGTTTTTCACGGCTTTGATATTTTTGAGAACAGAACTATTATTTTGACAATGTTCACATAATTAGACTTGGGTAAGGCATGCAGGGCATAGAGAATCCAATGCCAGCATACAGGATAGACAGCTCAAAGGACAGTGTTAATTGACAATTAATGTGGGATGATGTCTTAGCGTATGCTGTGAATACCATTAGGTAATAAAGGCCTATGGCAAGGCATCTTAGAAGCAGGCCGGAAGGGGAAGGAAGGCAGGTCAGAGAGAGAAGTGATCCAGCTGCCCAAGAAACAAGGTAAGCCATGACATGTGGCAAGACAGATTAACAAGAATGGATTAAGACCTGAGAGCTAGCTAGCAATAAGCCTGAGCCATAGATTCAATGGCATGTAATTAATATAAGCCTCTGGGTTTCTGAGGGACTTCGGTTCTACAGGTCCCGACCATGGGCTGCACGAGCCAGAAACTTCTTACTACAGACTGTAGTCGACTGTCCTACTTAGTTTTTTTTTTTTTCTTTTTCTTTTTCTTGTTAATCAGCTAGAGTCCTTAGAGATGAAGAACCCTCCATTGAGAAAATAACTCCATTGGATTAATCTGTGGGGCATTTTCTTGATTAATGGTTGATGTGGAGGGGCTCAGCTCACTGTAGCTTCCTGAGATGTATTAGCAAGCAAGCTGAGCAATCCATGAGGAGCAAGCTAATAAACAGCGCTCCTCCATGATTTCTGCTACAGTCTCCATTTCCAGGTTCCTGCTTTGCCATCCTGTCCTGGCTTCCCTCAGCGATTGACTTACAAGTTGTAAGATGAAATAAACCCTTTCCTACCCAAGTTGTTTTTAGCTATGACATTTAATCACAGAGTAGAGACGCTAGCTAATATACCAGCTATGTGGATAAGTACTGGATTGTTTACCTCCAGCAGGATCTTCTGATGCTAGAACCAAACTCAAGATCTGGGAATAAAATTCTCGTAGGCAATAGGGTAAGGAAAAAGTGTAGCTATGACCCTAGCGTCTTGAATCTTGTATGCCCATGCCTGCCGTCCACCCTCCTTGTGAGGGTCTAACCTCCTTGAGGTCTAACCTTCATTTTCAACTAAAGCTTTCCAAGTGACACAGGAGCTGAATTTACTTCTCTCTAGCCGTCAGCAGCACAGCTGGCAGCAGATGCTGCCCTGGCCACTTTGCTAACCACACAGTCTCCACCATCCTTCACAGTTCACACTGTAAAATGTCTTCTTGTTCAGCTCCCCTCAGATCATTTCAGATTTTCCACTTGTGTTTGCCATAGCTAAAATCTGGGCGGATGTAGAAGCTCTAGAGACAAGGCTGTCTCTCCTAGTTATTGCCCTGTTCTTTCCTCCCTCTATGCTTAAGGTTCCCTTTGGACAGAGCATGGTATTTCCTTACCTGGACACGCCATGGTCTCACTATCTTTATTTCCTGGTAGTCCTTCAATGGATGTTTATTTTCTCTCATAGTATATTCCCTCTTTTTCAATAAGAATAAAGCAGTCTTGGGTGAGAACAAAAAATTATGCCTATTTGGGACTAAATAAGAATTCAATCTGGGAGACACAAAATTCTAAGAGCTGTGAATTGTGGTCTGAGGATCGACGGAAGAGCTCCTGTATTTATAGCCTTAAAATACAAGATGAGCTGTCAATTTACAGCACTTCTTAGGAATTGTGGTTGGTGCCAGCAATAGACAAACGGTTTTATAAGATAAGGATTGTGCCTAGTCCCAGTCTGGGTAGGAGCAGGGATCCAGGGTAAAGATTGTTCCAGAGAGCTGTAGTTCCATCCACTTCAGGCTTCCATGAATTGACATCTGCTTCAAGACACAAACGTCAACAGGTCAGCTTGTGTAATAATGTGCCCAAACCTCACACAGCAGTAGCTCATGATTGCAGTGTCCTTGAACCAACACCACTGCTTTGGTTTTGTCTCCTGAGCCCTGCGCTGGGGTAGACAGTAGGACTGAGAACCATATGCGGCTGCTCAGTGGGCTTTGCTCTCAGCGTGCTTGGATTCTAACTGCCTTGCTTTCTATAGTGTGGCCACGGTATTAGGCTCACGGTGGCCACGGCATTAGGCTCACGGTGGTCACGGCATTAGGCTCACGGTGGCCACGGCATTAGGCTCACGGTGGCCACGGCATTAGGCTCACGGTGGCCATGGCATTAGGCTCACAGTGGCCACGGCATTAGGCTCACGGGCTTCGCTCCTTTAGTAAGCTTAGTGTGTTGAAAAGCGTCCTTCCTGTGACTCATTTTCTCCGTTCCTCAGTAGATAGAAGCCTTTCTTCCCATTTCTGGGGGCGGGGGGACACGACTCTGGCTAGAAGAGCCAAAGAACAGCTAGTTTCATCGAACAGGTTAAAGGGGACCTGGACCTTAACAGACATCTAGAAACATCCTTCTTAAGTGATGGGCTCCCATGAAAAAAGTTGGAATTTTATGGAAGCAAACAATAAACGGTCTCCTAGGAGCGACAGAATTTGTTGGGTTATATCTCAGTTGCTTCTGGCCCCTCACCTGTATACTGTGGACACCACAGATCTTATCTCATACAATTGTTTATTTGGCACATTTTTTTCTCCCACAAGCATATGAGTTTTCTATATCTTTGCCTCTGATTCCCAGATCCCCAGAATACTTCTTGGCATATAGTAAATCAGATCTTGAAAGGATGCTGCATAAACATCCACAGTCAACTCTGTGGCCCTTGGCTTTAAACCCGGCCTAAAGAGTCTCCAGGATGCAAACTCATCCAAATGAGCACTTCCTGAAATCCCAGGCAGGAGTTTTAGAGGAGTCAGGTTTTCGCGGGTCACTGTTACTTCTTGTCTGTATCTTGTCCCAATGGCCAAGATACTTCTTGTTCCTGAAGAAGTCTCAGGACACCAGTCACCAAAGCAGCATTAAGGGTCCCATTTACTGGTGCCTCCTTGTGGTCAGCACAACTTTGGAGCCTCAGCTCAATGTTAGCAGGAACTGGATTGGACCTGTAGCAGCTGTGATCTCTGCAATACAATTTTGGTTTGCTCTTGTAGCAATGTCAGATTCTGGATGTGTTGTTCAGGCTCAGATTATTGTTGTGCACACTGTACAGACCTAAGAGTGGATAGATGAGGGGCAGCATTGTCAACTGCCAACCCTACAGGGCGAGGGTCAGGGAACTCAACCTGAAATGCTAAACAGTCACCTGCGGCGTTCTTTGGAGTGATAAAGCAAAGACACCAGGATCTTGAATCTTCAAGTCTAATGGGATCTCAGTCCTTAGATCTATCCAGGATTTGTTCAAATGCAGGTTTTTGGGTTACAGTGTTCAGATAATTGTGATCTACTTTGTCATAGATGTGTCCCAGCATATTTACATTTGCCATGACTCCAAATGACTCTCTAGTGATCCGAGCGGATCAGAAACAACCAGTGGAAGAAGCTGGAAAGAAATTCAAGAGCAGAATAAAACTGCATTTGTAGGAGGCTTTCAGCTCCAGGATAAGGAGTACTGAGGTTCTGTTTTCTGGTGGCCAAACACCCCCATTTAGGCATCTCACCCAGTCCCAGCTAGAGGCACACATTGCTGGTTTATATCCATGCATTATATAATGCAGGCAGAGCCCCATTGAGCTGGTGTCAGTGAGAAAGTGCCATCCACGTGTCTGCCTCTTGTGGCTTGGTAATGTCCTTGTTGGCTTCTCAGCCAAGGGAAATAGACAGACATAGCATCAATGACCCAGAAACAGAAACTGAGATTATGAAGTAAATATCCAATTCTGTCTTACAATAGTGGCTAAATATTGTTTGTCCTCTTCTGTGCCTCTCAGAGATGCTGCCACTTTTGGCAGCTGACTGCCCAGGGATGCCTCTGGAAGATAGTTTGTTTTCCTGTGTGAGCCTGTAATCTTTAGTGTATAAGAACAAATAAAGATTGCTTGTGTGCCCAGTGAGAGGCATTTTAATAGGGGCACGAAAGTCTACGTACACGCGTGACGATAGATCCCTCCTTCCTATTTGCAGGTGCATAGCTGGGCAGAATTCCCTGGCTCTTGCTTTACGGGCTCTGAAAGCTGTCCTGCTCCCCTAGACAACATTTGTATGCTACCGTCTTGAAGAAAGAAGTTTGTCTTCTGTTAGAAGAACTGTGGAAAAAAGGCAACAATATTGCCTCTGCATTTGAAAGATATGGGGGGGTGGCGGATTGGTGTGGGCAGGCCTGGGGGATAGCAACAGCTGGCAGCATTGTGTGGGACTCAGCTACCCTAGGCTATGCTACTTCACTGGAAAATGTAAATGTTCAGCCCCTGGTTACAGTCACTGGCTGGCTCTGTAGCTTCAAAGACTTTGGATTCAAGCTGCCGCTTTCAAGCATTTGTGCTGGGAGCCTTTCATCACCCCTTTGGTTCTGGGGAGGCCTTGCTCAGCTCATTATAGCACAACTCCTGCCAATATCAGAGGCCGCAATAGTCACATCTACATGAGATGGCCACCCCAAGGAATGACTCTTCTGCCACTTTTCTGGCATTAACATTCTAGCATGTGTTTCACAAAGGATTTTTATGTTGTTTCCAAGTGCAAGGACCTGCTTTAATTATGCTGTTTGGATTTCAAAATACTAGGCTAAAATTTCTACAGCAGGACTGGGGAGATGGTTCAGCAGCTGAATCCCTTGTTGCTCAAATGAATTCAGATCCCTTCTGCTCATAATCAAAGCTAGGGGGCATAGTGGTGTGCACATGCTTGCAATCCTAGGATTCCAAAGACAGAGAGGCAAGCCATAATCAGGAAAATCTGGCAGGGTTGATCAACCAGTTTATGAGCTCTGGGTTCAGCGAAAAACCTTTCTTGAGTCAAGAGTAGAACAATTCAAAAGGCAACTAACATCAGCTTCTGACCTCGCACGTATGAATTTGTACGCTTGCACACTAGTGAACAAACGTGCCTATACATGAACAAGCAGGCATGCATGCCACATCTATATACAAAAGATTCAGGGGGCAGCAATATTTAACAGAGTTAAAAATCTAGTGTGTTTTGAGAGTTTGAGTTAATTTCATTAAATATATATATATTTAACCAATTCTGTTATCTCATAGGGAAACACTAAAGTCATCACCCAGTGTTTGTTTAGCAGAGAGGAGCCCATCTGGGTTAGGTACTTGGCTGACATCACTGAATTTGTTCTCACCAAACAGCTCTGAGAGATCCCTGCTGCATTCAGCATAAAGACAAGGGCAAAACCGAGGAGGGCTGAGTCAGTTCAGCTGTTATCAGATGATGAGGGCTTGGAGCCTGAATTCAAGTGTAGCTCTGATGCTCACAGCCTTCATTAGCGTGTTGCACGGCTTCTTTTCCTCCTGAGAGTTGAACGCCTTGCCACATCTTGATTTCTGCCCTCCCTTGGTTCCTTCAACTCTTGAGTGTACATTTTTGCAATTATTTTAATAATTTAGTTTGGAGTCTGTGGATATGGTTCAGCGGGTGAGGGTGACTGATGTACAAGCACGAGGACCTGCGTATGAGCTCCCAGTTCTAACACAAAAGCAAGTATACATATGCATGCTTGTAACTCCAGCCCTGGAGGGCAGAGACAGGTGAATCTCAGGAGCTCTCTGAGGATACAAGTTTATTTCCAAGCTTGCATATCTGGTGACTCACAGTAATCAGTAATCAATCAGGGAACAAAATGTGTGTGTGTGCCCTCCTATGTACATGTGATTAATTTTTTAACCATAAAAATGATCCTACTATTGTCACCTTATTGACCTGGAGACAATACAGAAATTAAGAGGAGAGATTGCCTTTTCATCTGAAGTCCAGCACCCAGCAAAAGCATGCTAAAATGGCCTTATGTTGCAAACAAACACGATTCCTCAAATATGCAGCCCTCCAGTTCCACAGCCAACCATATGCTGGCATGGTTACTTGTGGCATTGTTGAGCTAAAGGGAACAGTGAAATAAAGTTAAATAAAGGTCAGGAAATTCAGATAGATGAGGTGTTCAAAGGGAGGGAGACCACCCAGTATCCTGCCTTGTCCTGAGCACTTCGGTCAAGTTAGTGGGTGTATAAAGTACATGGCCACCTTGGAATCCTGGTGGACACATGCCAGTCTCCCCTTTTTGCATGAAACCTGCCATCTGGCTCAACTTTTTCTTCAATGCAAAACAAATCACACAGTTTCTTAGTATTTCAAATAACTCAGTAGTTTTGCTGATGCCATAGCCATGAACCATATATAACCTTTCTTTCTGTTCTTGATCTAATTCCTAAAGATTTATTAAGGAAGGTTTGCAGTGCAAATGGAGTATTGCATCCCAGCGGGACCATTTCCTAAGGTCTCTCAGAGTGCAGTTGCATCAGCCCTGGGTATACCTCTGCTGTCTCCATTCTATCCCAAGCAGAACCAGAGAATGATCTCCACATCACTCCTCCCTGAATGACCAGCACATACTTCATGTGAGATAGATCTTCAGGAAATGTCTCTGTTCAAACACCAGCACAGTGTTCTCAGATTGCTCTTAAGTCTCTAGAAACAAGTGGATTTCTTATCTGCATTTCCAGGCCTTACAAACCAGCTTTCAAAGCTAAAGGATTCAGTCCATGCTTTCTCAGATGGCGGAAGCACAGATAGTTAACTTAGGATTCTGAAGCAGAACCCCAGACATTAACCTCTAATTAAATCATATCCTCCTGACACCTATAATGTTGAGATTATGGTAATGCACGTGGTTATTAATTATATCTAATTATTAAATTAACATAAAGAAAATACCAAGTTTGAAAGACTTGGAGCCTGCTGCTTCCTGCCCATTATGGTTTCACTATACGTTATCCCCCAAAAGTTATGATAGAATATGATAAATGCTATGAGATGTTAAAAGATGGGACCATGGGAATGTTTAGAGGCTCTGAGAGCTCTGACTTCATGGCTGAATCCCCTTATTCAATTAATGGATCAATGGGTCATTGAAATGTTTCCAGATTGGATCTGCTATAAAGGCTGTGTTGGCTGGATGTTTCACACACTTCCTGTCCCTTAACAGGTGATGTTTCGTGTAGTGTTGGGATTCCACTAGCAGCAAGACCATTATTAGATGCACACTCTTGATCTTGAACCAGAATATGAACCTAACTAAACCCCTTTTCTTCATAAATTACCCAGTCTCTGGTACTGTGTCGTAGCTTGTGCTGGGGAAAGGCCAGGATAGCTAAGAAGGACCATGTTAGACAATGGTATTTCATCTTTTTCTCTACAATGAAGGTAGCCTTATGTCCCACATTGAGACTGATGTCTGTGTCTGGGTAGGGCACATTTGGCCCTTTAGCAAGTGTTGGCTTGCTTTTGAATGTTGGGTAATGTCTGGGTAAGATAATAAGAGAGTTGTAACCTGGAGGGAAACAGGGACTCTATGTTGATTTGAGAAGCAGGAAAGATGCAGAGTTTCCCCTGGGTACCCTTGACTCCTGATGTTTCTTAGCAACAGGCAATGCTTATATCTTTAGCTTCCACACAGTGGCCTTCCTAAATCTGATCTTCTTAGTGATACACTTAACTCCCTCGATGTTCTTGGCAATAGTACCATCCCACCCTTTCAACATTTTGTGTAGATGGTAGTAGGGTACTTGAAGGTTGAAGGCTGACACAGAGGTTCTGATCCAGCCTGGTTTTCTCTAACCTTGGCCTCTCTGTTATAGATAGAACAGTAAAATGTTCTTAAGTTTTAGTCATCAGAGAGCAGAGCACACTTTGATGAACTGCCTCCTCCATGCTTATAATTGCTGACACCACAGAGGCCCCATGGCTGAAGCTGGTGAGAAGCAGAGGCTAAATTCTTTGCCCCATGGCTTTAAAAGTTATCTGCCTTTCAGCTCTTATCCATGCTTGTCATTTGGGTACTTCACTGGCCAGAAAGATAGGCTTTTGGGTAAGCAAAACACTGTGATTTATAGTATGTTGGGTATTATGATTTGATTAGATTAAACATGATTAGAATCCTACAGAAGGACATTGATGTGGGAGATGTCTTTCTGTATGCCATGAATAGCATTTGTTAATAAAAGAACTGTGTTGGCCTAGGCAGGCATCTTAGAAGTAGGCAGGGAAATTGGAACATAGGGAGGGGAAGGAGGGCAGAGTCAAGAGACACCATCCAGCTGCTCAAGAATCAACATGTAGAAGTAGCACAGGTAAGTCACGTCATGTGGCAAGACAGATTAATGGAATGGAAATGGGTTGAATTAAGATGCAGGAGCTAGCTATCAATATGCCAAGCAGCATGAAATTAATATAAGTGTCTGAGTCATTTTGGGGGGGGGGGCTAAGCAGAGGGTGGATAGGTCCGGACCTTGGGACTAGTCTGTGCCAGAAACTTTGTTACAGGACTTCACCAATGTTTTTCAAGATAATTGTGCTAAAACTTTCTGATAAAATGTTTGTGTATTTTAAGGCACTTTGAACTTAATTTTATCAAATCAGAGTGATGTGCTTATCCTGATTGTTAGTAGCTCTCACATTTACCAGAAACCACATTCATTTCATTCTTCTGGATAAAAAGAAATTTATGTACAGACATCTAACTGTACTTTAGCAGTTTTACATTTATTTTCATAAATATTCAGAAAATTATGGATTACTATGTCCAGTAAATTTCATAAAGGTAATTGTGATCCTAATAGGTGATTTTGGTTATTTTCAACATTAGACCAGACAACTTAAGTGTCTAGAAAGGTTTCAAGGGCTTCCTGATGAGGCTAGCATGCAGTTTTTTCATAAATGGTAACCTGGAATCATGATATTTCACTGTGATAGATTTAACAGCAAAACAAAGTATGCAAGTTTCATAATAATACATTATAATAAAATAAATATGACGGATTACTGTAGTAGGAGGTTTCTGGCCTGGACTTTCGGGCCTAACCTCAAGGTTTAGGCCCACAGACCCACAGACCAGCAGACTCGCAGAGACACACAGATGCTTATAATTAGTTTTAGGCTGATCGACCTAAGGCCCAGGCATATAACTTGCTAACTCTGTACCCTTCATCTAACCCATGATTCTTCCTGTTCAGCCATGAGGCTCGGTACCTTTCTTTAGAGCAGCATGGTTGTCCTCTGCTTCTTCTGGCTTCTCTCTGGTGTTCTGCTCTGTGCTTTCTGTTCTCAGAGTTTTTCTTAGTCTGGTAGGCCTGCCCACACTTCCTGCCTGCCTTTGGCCAATCAGTGCTTTTTATTAAACCAGTGGGTGGGACAACTATTTACAATGAAGCAACACAATCCCCTACAGATTACATTAGGTTTTGATCATTGTATCATTTTACTCATATTTTAATTAAAACTTTAGCATACAAAATAATGGATTTTACTTCCTTATATAAATCCTTATTACTTTTTCTTGTCTCCTTTTCTATTGGTCCCCTTCCTCCCTCAGATGTTCCCACTCCAACTCTCATGTTGTACACACACACACACACACACACACACACACACACACACACACACACACATGCACATATACACACATGCGCGCACACACACATGCACATACACACATGTACAAACACATGTACATACATACATGTGCACACAGATGCACACAGATGCATGTGCACATACACATGCACACACACATGCATTCACACGAGTGTGCACATACACACATGTACACACACATGCACATACACATACACACACGTGCATGCACACACTCATGCACACACAAGCACACACATGCACATACACAAATGCACATATATACACAAATGCACACATGTGCACATACACATACACACATGTGTGCACATGTGCATGCACATACATGCACACACATATGCATACGCACACATACACAAATGCACATACACACATGTGCACATACATGCACACACATGCACATACACACATGCACACATACATGCATGCACACATGTACATACACACTCTACATAATTTGTCTTTTTCTCACTATCCCCTTTAATTTTTCTTGTTTCATCTATATTACATTTTCTATTTCTTCCACAGTGTTTCTGTTACTTTCATGCCTTTTTTGGGGTTTCAAATAAAAGAATGAACATAAGAATTTGCCGTTTTTATCCAGGCTTATTTATTTTAACATGATAATTCCAGGTCCTTTTCAGAAAATGTACAATTCCATTCTTTTGAATGGATAACACTATATTGTATATTTTTACAACATTGTGTTCATCCATTCATTTTATGATAGACATTTAGGCTAGTTTTGTATCTTGTGTATTGCAAATATTGCCTTAACAACATATATGTATAGGTATCTCTGTGAAATCCCATTGGGTATGCACCCAGGAGGGGTAATAGCTATAACAAATGGTCCTGTTTTATTTTGAAGACCATAGTGGCTAGGCCAATTACATCCTGACTAGCTGTGCATATAGGTTTCTCTTTCTCTACAATCCTGTCATTATTTTATCCTCTTATTTTATTGATGGTGGTGGCTATTCTGATAGGGGTGAGATGGAATTTCAATATAGTTTTAATTTCTGTTTCCCTGATTGCTAAGGATTTTAAATATTTTCCTATATTTTCTGTTCATTTGTATTTATTCTCTCGAGAACTTTGATCTCATTCATCTTTGTTATAAGTTTGCAATTTATTTCTCAGAAATTTTTGTGCTATTTTTTGAAACACATAATTTACATATTAAGTTGAAAAACAATGTATTCCTCTACCCAGCAGCAAGTTTCATCTGGCAGTCGGCTTCAATCAATGAAAGCTGGAAAGCTGGCTTTCTAGCATATTATGGAGGCTGGCTAATCCCTAATGTCTTCTTGAAAACATGTTCAAAGCATATGATAAAATAAGATATAACTCTTATATTAGGTTGAAGAAAAGGTCCATGAATGCAGGAGGAGGGGCCAACATGGCAATCTTCTGAGGGACCTAAAATCAGGTCTTCTGGGTAGACTTCCAAGATGTTGAGTGAGAATGTTTTGAATAACTGGACCAGCTCCCTTATACAGGCAGGTGGTTTCCTGTTCTTTGCCTTAAAGTTGGAAACAGATCTGGTTGTTGTAACTCAAGATGTGGTCTAAGAGCTGAATGATGCAGTATGACAAAACTCTCACCTACGTTCAGATGTGAACCAGATTCTTTTCAATGTCTTTCTTTTATGGAAACTTTCTTTCTCACAGATCTTGACTTCAGTGTCCCCCCCCCATTACCCCCCAGGTCTTCCCACCTCCCCTCTCCTCTGTGTCTATCTCCTTTCTGTCTCTCATGAGAAGAGAGCATGTTTCTGAGAGACAACAACCAAACATGACAAAGGAAATATGATGTGATAAAATAAAAACCATCACATTGAGGCTGGGCGAGGCAAACCAACAGAAGAAAAAGATCCCTGAGAGTAGGCACAAGAATCAAAGATCCAACTGTCCACACACTCAGGAGTCCAACAAAACACTAAGCCAGAAGATATAATATATATGCAGATAGAGGACAGTTGCAGACCTGTGTAGGCCCTGTGTTTCCTGCTTTGGCTTCTGTGAATTCATATGAGCCTTGTTGAGTTGGTTCGCAGGGTCTTGCTTCCTGGGTGTCCTCCATCCCTGTCTGTTGCTTATACTCTTTCTGACTCTTCTATGGGATTCCATGAGCTTTAAGGGGAGGGATTTGATGAAGCTGTGTGTTCCAAAGACTCTCTTTCTGTGTAATGTCTGGCTGTGGGTCTCTGCATCTGTTCCCATCTGCTGCAGGAGGAAGCTTTTCGGATGATGACTAAATAAGGCAGTGATCTACAAGTACAGCAGAATATCATTAGGAGTCATTTTATTGACAGGTTTTACACCAGTAATGTTTGATTTTACCCTCGGTCTCAGGGATATGTAATCTCTGGTTCTTGGTCAGGCACAGGGGTCATCTCATGAAATCATTGTCGAATCAATCATTGGTTGTCTGCTCCCATAAGTTCTGTGTTGTCATTGCCCCAATGTATCTTGCAGAAGGACAGATTGTAGGTCAAAGGTTTTTATGGCTGGGTTGGTGTTTATATTTCTCTTTCGGTAGTCTGAAGAGTACCTTCCCCCACAAAAGATAGTAGAATGTAGGGATGAAGGCTTCATACAGGCACCAGCTAGACTTCTTCATGTTCAATGGTGTTGTCCTTGACAATGCAGAGAGAAACCCGTTGTCTTAGCCACAACCTGAGTCGTTTAGGAATTTTCATGGGACCCTCATGACCAACAACTCAACTGAATGCAACTCAGTCCCTGTACTGGAAGCCTAGTTTGGTGAGAAGCGATGGCTTAAGATTCTGTATCCTTCATTATTAAGAGACTTAATTAGGATTGCATTAATATATTTTAGGAAGTTTCCACAGGTGGGGATGGGAACTGGAGAACCAGGTAGGGAGTGGGAGGGTAAGTAAGGTTGACGTAAGAAATATAGAGAGAGACAGCTGGGAACTCAGTGTCATTTGAGGGTGATATGGAAACCTTAGTGGATCAATTTCTTAGTGTTTATAAGTCCCAAACAAACCAAATGAAAAGAAAATAGCTTCTCTCTTTGATAGTTCTAGAAATAAACATTATTCAGCCAGGCAAGACCCTCGATGAAAACACAATATGTACACCAAAACAAAGGTGGATTAAGTGCAATATGAGCCACAGAAGTTGGGAGGAGTTCGTAGCTCTCTCTAGATCCTGGAGCCAGTTCTGGGTCCCATCTCCATAAGGGAATAGACACATAGTCCACTCTGGCTTGGTCTTACTTTTTACTCAAGATGATTTAGCAAAAATTTAAATTATAGTATCTATCTTGAGTTTCATTATGAATCAATATAAGAATGTTAGTATAGAAAATATTTAATTACTTTTTGGTTGCAGAAAATAAAATAATTTAAATTTGTATACATATGTTGATTATAAAATTTTATGAGTTGATAGTAATAAAATGCTTTCAACATATTAAGTTCAATGACAATAAGATAAAATTCCACAAGAGTAGTAAAAATTGTGACTTCAGACAGAACAACTGAAGTAGTAAAATTTCTTCCTGCTAGATTAGAGGCTGTTCACATGACCTATGAATAAATAATAGCAGGTTTTATGTAACACGATGTTTTCTTATATAAATTTGAAGGAGATACATAACAGTTTTATTTTAAAATGCTAGTGGATATAATATCCCCAAAATTAAATACTTATATAGAAAAGTTAAGTACTGCTTTATGATATGGGAGAGGAGCTTCCTACTTTTGTTCAAAATCTTCAATGATTTTATGATCTGAACTCAGGGCCTGGTTGGTGGCCCAAGGAGTAAGAGCTTCAGTTAGGAAGAGCCTAATGGGGACACTGAGCCATATGGAGCCAGACAGAGCTGTTTCCAGGACGCTAACATGACTTGGGTTCTTTTAGATGCTATAGAAGGATACGGTTTGGGAGAAGACAAATCTAAAAGCAAGTAGGAAGATGGCTAATCACACAGGACATAAAGAAGATGCTGTGGAGGGTTCTGGAGTTCCTAGAGCAATTGAAAGAGTGACTATAGTGTCACAGGGTACTTTAGAAGATATGTGTGGTGCCACAGCAATGGACCATTAGAGAGGGCAGAGGGACAGGAAGCAGGATGGGAGAAATTAGGAGTTGAGAAATGAGAAGACATAAGAGGTAAGAGAGGAAGAATGGGGGAAAGGAGGTGTTGAGGAAATTATTTGGCAGGTAGAACTAAGAGGTGCTAGTGATACACCATGATAAGGCATGGATAGAGGGAGAGGGTCCATCCTCAAGTGCCTTCCTGATTGTCTGGGCACATATATTGTGGGAGATGTCAGAGGCAAGCTAAAGTCCTTAGATGATACCTCTACATATTTTAGGATTAGTAAAAAATGAGGTCCTGTTATTGCTTATATTTTCACAACTGAAAATGTATATGTCTTAGTCTTTTACTTTCAGCTCTGGAACGCATGAAAGAGACCTAGCATCAGGCCGTTTCTGAATGAATGTGTAGGGTATTGTCTGAAAACCAGCTGTCCAAGGGGTATTAGAAGTGTGCATTCATTTCTTATTTGAGAGATGAAGAAAATGAGACCCATAAAGAGAATCAATTGTCAGAGTTAATATAATTAGTGAGTTAGTAGTTTCTTTTTTATGTCTTGATTGGTACAAGATGGAGTAATAGTTTATATTATGTGCTCAGGAAATAAAATAAGTGTTCTGATATTCTTATCTCTAATGAAGAAGGCAGATTTAGAAATATCTTAAACTTTTTTATTATTAAAGGACTGAAAATGGGGGCTGCTAGAATTGCGTCATCAGTAAAGTGTTTACTTTGCAAATACAAAGACCCAGTATTGAACACAGCACCCAATTAAAACTTGTGGTTATCCTACCACTTGGAAGGCTAATATAGAACTTCTTCCTGGTGCTCTCTGGCTAGCCGGATAGCCTAATTGACAAATTCCTGGGCAATGAGAGATGCTGCCCTGAAAGGAGATGTACAGCATAGCATCACTGAGAGTGATACCCAAACCTATCCTCTGGCCTCTGTCTTTTGCACACAAACATTCAAGTGAACATACACCCACAAGATGCACAGAGTGAAATAAAGGGCAAAATTTGCTTCAAAACTGTAATAACTAAAGGAATTACTTTTATTTCAAAGACTGAAATTGATTGAAATTAAAGTATGTAAAAATGTGTTGCATGCAAAACAGCTCAAAGAGAACTAGATTATGCATGCTAAACCAGACTAAACAGACTTTAAGATTGTGATGCTTGCATCACCTGAGCAAGCTTCGTCAAGCAAAGGCCTGGAGATTGAAAAGACAGAGAGACAGACGTGGGTCACTCTTGAAAGAAGAATGCCATTTATTGGAGCTTAGGGAAAGCCTTATATACCGGGATTGCCCTTTGACCTTGAGTAACCTCTGCAGCTCACAAGCAACACCTGACCTTAGCCAGCTTTTTTTTTGTTCTCTGCTAACTTCCTGATACCTTAATTGCAGCACCTGAGAACAGAACAGATAAGCTTAATCCAGTAAATTGCAGGCTAGTTAATAGTGCTAAACCCTGAGGGCTGCAGGATGACCTCCACAAAGACCAAAACTGTTAGTTGAGGCAAGGAAAGACATTTTATAATAATAAAATGGAAAATACTTTAAAATGACAGAATTAGAGAAATTTGATTCAGTCACAATAGTCCAATGCCCCTTTTTAAATATTGAGCAGGTTAACTAAACAGATGATCAGCAAAATATGGATGACTTAAAAACTCTCATGATGAACTTTTAGCTCCTTAGAATCAAAAACCCAAATAAAGCATTTCTTCTATAAGTTGCTTGGTGATGGTGTTTTATCACAACAGTGGAACAGTAACTTATTACATCAGGAGAGGGGATGGGTAGATGATGAAACCTGAAATGAGACTCTATCTTCCACACTTGAAGAAAGGGGGTAGCTACAGAGCCAAGATACTGAACAACAAAGCTGAGGTAAAAACACACCATGGTAGGTATATAAACTAAGTACCACAGGCACTGAGTTGACAGTTACGGCATTGTGAAGAAGATGAGGGTTTCTGAGTTCAGTTCTCAGTGAGTCTGCCCAATTTTAAGCCTTTGTTTACTGTGCATGGAGATGGAACTTTGCCATCTGAGGAAATGAGAGAGCATAAAGATGGTGCCCTTTTGTAAGCCAGGGAAAGGATAGGGAATGTAGAAAGATGCACATCTCTGTGTACCATCTTATGAGGAAGAAGCTATCACTTATCCACATTGTACAGGGGAAGGTTAGGACACTCATGATGACTAACCTTTACAAATGCACTTAGCTATGGGTTCGCGAGGGCCCAAACAGCAAATGCCACTGGCAGCCATGGTGCCAACCTCAACAGTGACAAGACCAAAGCTTTTCAACATCATTTCTCCCTCACCTCACCTGGTCCTTCCTAGGAATGACTAAAGCACCATCACCAAATACCTTGATTTAAATAAATGGTGGTATATATCTCCTAGAAGGGGTTGTTCACCAGCTATTCAAAGATGACCACGTGATACTCACAACTTTACTTCCCCTGGTGTGAGAGTGCGCTCCTGTAATCCCACAGAAGATTTCAATCTTCTCCAACTCATGGCAGAAAGTGGTAGGGCAAGAATAGGCACACGAAGGCAGAAGAAACAAAGGATGAAGATGGCCATAATCTGAAGAAAGCATTCTGGGGAACCAGTGTCTCCAGACCAAGAGCTCCTTCTTTGAGGAAGGGCACTAATTCTTTTTCAGGCCAACCCTTCCAAATGATAATGCCTGATAGTGCAACCCAGAGGAAGGGAAAAGGCAGAATGACGGCAGAGACTCAACATTTAGTTAAACTAGAAAACCCTCTATTCCCTCAAAGAGAAGTGGAAAGATAAAGTGAAGTTTGGGGCCAAACATAATTAAGAGCACAGAGGCAAAGGAACAGCGTGAGTCCAGGACAGAATCCTCATCGAGATGTGGGGCAGCCAGAGAACCACTTAGTAATCACCTACTATTACAGTCACGGGACCAAAGCAGAGCATGAGCTACTTGCAAGAAGGATAAGCAAAATAAGGATGAGCACACACAACCCAGTGCAAATAGAGGAAACCACATACAGGTGTAATAGCAGACACTGTGTACTCTAGGGGACAGAGCATGTTTCAAAGAAGACCATTTAGTAATGATCAAAAGGTCACTAGATGATGTGAAATAACTCTACATTTACATCTACCCAGTAACATAATTTCACCGTATAGGCCCAAACTAGTAGAGGTAGATGGTGGAATATTCAAGGCCACAGACTGTGGGCAACTTCAGCAACTGTCAACTATTGATTAAACAAGATGAAGAATTTTGAGACAACTGATGCCAGAGACCCCGAGCTGACTTCTGCAGTAAGAATCTAACCGAAGCTACAGGGAGGCACGAGTATGCCTCTCCAGTGTCAAAGGGCTGAGAGCATCCGGAAGTATTATGTGACGTCATCTGAAGCAGACATCCCCACACACCTGGAGATAAATCAGCATATTTTGAAACAATTCATAGAAATGTGAGGGGATAAGAAGAGTAATCAGAAAATATCTTGAAATTAAAAAAAAATATATAACATATTAAGTGCTGGGTTGTAGCCAAAACTGTGTCTAGATGGAAATTTTTATTTTTAATTACACATATTAAGGCCAGCAGAAGTACTAAAATTCATGATATGACTATTTGTTTCAGGAAGTCATAACAGTAATAGCAAACTAAACCCAAGACGCACAAAAAGGTCAAAATAGTTAAAGTAATAATAACTAAATGAAAATAAAATATGGACTTAATAGAATTGTGTTTTTTAAACATAAATATTCATTATATGATTTAGATATAAATTTCTCATCTGGGCTGATAATGCTGTCTCCAAGAGGCAAAGACCATCTAAGAAAGCCTCAACACCAGCCATAAGGGGCCTCTTTTGATTTGAAAAAGTACTTCAAATACCAAACAATTCTGTATTTCCTTTCCTTTCCTTTTTTGAAAATCAAATATCACATTATATTGCTATGATGTGATAAAATTAATAGCCAAGGTGACAGAAAACAGTAAAAATGATATCATGTAACTGAAACTGTTTATTCAGATACAAAATTTTTTAAGCTTTAAATAATATCTTGTTCACAGAATCCAGGAACAGCAAATGAGTATTCCATGTGTGAGAGAAAGTTAAGACCAGGCTTAGAAAAGGAAGCACAGGAAACTAAGTGCTCTAAAGGTAAGAGCTGGAAATTGTGGTGACTGAAAATGGTAGTAGGAGAAGATATGTGTTTGCACAGAATCTCTCTTTTGCACAGATGCTGCACAATGCAACACACACACACAGTAATTGCCAGAACTCGCTAGCAGAGGTGTGTGTGTGTGTGTGTGTGTGTGTGTGTGTGTGTGTGTGTGTGTGTGTGTGTACACTTGTGCGTATACTCATGCACAAGAAAATTTACATATTCATGTGTGTGATGCACATGCACCCAATAAAAATCAATGGCACAATGAAGGAACATGAAAACTGACAACATGAATAAACCACAGAAATGTCAAATACAAGTTCAAAAGAATATATATTTAGCTTTACTTACACCTGAAAATACATATGAATTAAAGAATTTCCCGGAAATGTATAAACCAATGAAACTGATTCCATAAGGTATCAGAAGCCTAAAAGCTCATAGGCCACATTATAAATTGAGAATCTGCTCAGGTTATACTAAAGAAGTATTGGAAGTAATTCTGGTAGCCATTTGCATATGACATGGCATCTTTTAGAAGGTACTGCTGCTGTGTGGGGAGGCTGGAGTAAAGTGGTGCATATTCCCTTTCTGCTGTGGCACAGTGGGTTAAGACTGTGAATATACATGTACATATGCCACCCCATGCATGAACATCCATACTGTGGGCACAGGAGAAATGACTCACTCTGAAGTGCTAAGGGTTGCTACTCAGGCATGTGGGTTGGAAAGAAGATAGACCATTACATTTTTGTATGTCTTTTATGATCTCTCTGGATAATTTTTAACCAGGCTCTTATCATTTTAAAATGGAGAATGGACAAAACATTTTACATAAAATATTAAAATAGTCTTCTCAGAGTTATTTCTTATCAGCTAGCCAGATGCAAACATCAGGAGCAACTTTGAAGCATGAATCACTGATGCCAAGTATGCTGCTGGCTGGGGCTGAACTGTGGGGCCTCCAGCTAGGACAAACATGGGGTGGGGTGTGGCAAGTCCCAGCTCCTCTGTCACTCTGTGGGTAGCAATGAAAACCTGAGCTTGGTGGCTCTAGTTCTCCTTCTGCTAATGGTCTCTTATTCATGTTTTTTTTTTTAAATCATGAAATAATAATAAAACTGAGACTGGAGAATGATTTCTGAAGTGAGAATGGTGATTATAACCCACAACTGTTGAGAATTAGCAGAAATTGTCATAGTTTTCAAAGAATTAAATTCCTCCTCCAATAAAAAAATGACTAACTGAATTAATTATCAATTCAGCAGCTTGCATGACAACGAGAGTTCCTGAACTTTTAATGAACTGTTTCCTTTAAAATGTTCTAATGGAGCTGACTTCAGAATGCCATTCTCAGATAATTGCCAAGATCCAAGACTCTCCCAAATGAGCTCCTGGGTGTCATCATTTCCAGTTGACCTTGGGCAAAGAACTGATGAGTCAATCCTGGTATAGAACAGGCTGCGAGAGGCATTGGTGGACGGCCATATCTATGACTGCAGTGCCCTGACTTACATTCTCACTCTTGGGTCATCCTCTTCCTTGCTAAGGATGGATGATGTTGGGTAATTTGTTTGGGATAAAGTTTGTGCTAATTGACTTCTGTCAATTGGACAAAAGCCAGAAATGCCTGAAAGAAGGGAACATCAGTTTGGGAGTTGCCTGCATCAGACTGGTCCATGGACAGGCTTGTGGGAGTATTTTCTTACTGATGTTTGATGTAAGAGGACCAGCCCAGTGTTCTCTGGAAAGCGACCCCCCAGATAGCATAAGAAAATAAATTGAGAAAGCAAGTAAACATTTTTCTCAGTGGTTTCTGCCTCAGTTCCTTCCTCCTGCCCCTATTTCCCTCTCTAATGGATTGTGGCATCAAAGTGTCAAATAAATTCTTTACTTCTCCAAGTTGCTATTGCCCAATGATGTTTTATCATAGCAATAAAAAAAACCCAACTGGGATGGGATCTTAGCAAATATGGCTCTGAGCAGAGACTTGGGGACATTTGTAGGTGGAGTTGTTTTTTTATGATTCTCCCTCACGAGTGCTCAATGTCCTGCAATAGTATACGTGGTTTGAGACCATTATACCATAAAGAGATGAAAACCAGAGCCATCCATAGCCAGATAACATGGAGAGGGGAGGTAAAGTCTGACTGCTGTCTGCTGCCCTAGCTCTGCTGCCAAGTAGCCCAGGTCTGTGAGTCCTGGGTGCCATAGTCCTGGCTCAGGGGGGAAAATTGCAAGCCAATCAATGGCTCAATTCCATTATTATTATGTGAGTTTTTAAGTGTCAAAGTGTTTGGTCCTATGTAGAGAAGTAAAGCGAAGCTAGAAGCCAGCGGCCCTAACAGAGACAGACCTGAAGAGAAGGCGGCAGAGTAAACATTGAAGGAATGTCATTCTTTCCATCACATGGTATCACATGGTGTGATGACTTTAGAATCTCAGCTCCTGCCTCTTATCTGTTGATTCTGATCCGTCTTCTAACAGGATTGGGATCACATGTGTTAACTCTCAGGGATTTCATTTTCTGATCCATGCTTAAAGCAGGATGAGGTGAGTCTTTTGCACATCCCTGTGCCTGAAGAGGTCTCTGCACGCCTTCAGAGTCCTCCAGAGGGAAGCCTTCATCCACCAGGGGTCTCACTGCTGCTTTCATGGCAAATACAATAAAGCAGGATGTTGGCAGGCTATGCAGCATCCTGCGTGTTAGGAAGCAAGACTTTCTTAAAGAGTCATAGTAGTTTTGCTGACTGGGAGAGGGATGAGAGCGGGAAGGGAAAATGCTCTGTTTGAGAGGGGATTTAAAGCTCCAGGAGAGAACATCTCTGAGCCCTATGACTCAATGCCTAGAAGGCTGGCAGGGCTTCTTTTTATTAATGTAATACAGTCACCACCTTTCCTAGTTAGGGCATAGGCCGGCCCACATGCAGAATCTACTCTGGAAGAGTCTGCATGTGGCAGGGCCACTCTAGGGAGACTGGAGGATTACCTTTCCACACCACAGACTTCAGTCTCCTAACAGTCTGACTATCAGCTGAAGGTTTAACGGTGGCTGCTTGTCCTTGCCTGAGCCAAATGCACCATACCTCAGAAGAGGCTTTTCCTTCAGCAAAGCTAATACTAGCCATAGTATCGAAACTCCTGTCCAGAAGAACACAAAGTGCTCAGCCTGTGTTGGGTGATGCATGTAGTATCTCACCCTTTCGACAACCCATAGGGCATGTAGAAAAAAGCTGAGGTTTCATGGTACTTACCTGCCTTGTGCTGAGAGATGGAACCAGTGTCTTAGTTTCCAACTTATGGTGTTGGTGACCTTCAGGGAGATTACACTTGGTTCACCTTTTCAGCTTCCTTCCTTCCTTCCTTCCTTCCTTCCTTCCTTCCTTCCTTCCTTCCTTCCTTCCTTCCTTCCTTTTTCCCTCCATCCCTCTGTCCCTCCCTCCCTCCCTCCCTCTCTCTTGCTTTTTTCTTGTGTATAACTCAGGGGAGGGTACTTGCTCACAAATTCTGTCACTACCTGGTGGCAAGGGTCAGTCTGCTCTTGGCACTCGGTGTGTATGAGAGGTAAAGACACTTCTGGGGTATGATGTTCCTCTGAGATGGCCAGGATGGCCAGATGGTGCAACCCGGCAGGATGGAGGGCTGCTATGTATGGGCATTCTCTGACCAGTCACAAGAGGAGCCAGATGTGGCTCTCCTTTCCCCTGGTCTATGGACCTCCAGGAACTGTTCCAAGCAAGTGAGCCACCTGGTCTTGCTACAGTGTTCTTCGTGGATCTCATAGTGCGCCTTGTGGGCTTTGGTCTCTCACCTCCACTTTCTCATGCTTTCTGAACTCCAGTTCTTTGTTCCCTGGTGTTACCTCGCCTAGGAAATCACCAGTATGAACATTCGTGCTGGGATCTGTTTTATTGGTCTGAAACCCAAGGTTGTTTTGCTGAATGTACTAGTGGCCCAACTGTCCTTCCCCCTTATAGTAATGTTGTATCCGACATTACAGAGTTACCCAAATCTGCTTTGGCCAGAAGAGATGTTGGGCTTATATACTTTGTCTACTAGCCACCTGAGGACCAAGATTCAGGACTGAGAGAAACCACAGTCTTCCTCTTAAACTATGGCTTGTTGAAAAACCAGCTGAGCAGAGTCTTTCTGAAAACTCAGCTTACCAAAAATACATCAAGAGTGTTCTATATTTTCTCAGGAAGTTTTAGACATAGTTATCTATAGTATTTTTTCTTAATCTCATACAGACACACACACACACACACACACAAATACACACACAGAGACAGACATAAATTACACAATAGGAGAGTGACATGACTCTGCCCTGAATTACTAGCTGCAGGAGGTTTTCAGAGGCATTCATCATGTACGTGAACCTCAGCTATATGAATGGAGTGCTCATGAATGAATGAAGTTAATATAATGTAGTTTTTATCTAAAAAGGTTTTATCAATATATACAACTGCTCCCCCCTTCCCTCCTCCTAGATCCTCCTGGTCCTCCCTGAGCCTCCTCCTATCCATCCCCCCATCCATTCCCTTATAATTTGCATAACTGATCCCTTCGATTTGCCACGAGTATAAGAATCACATCATCAAATGCTAAATGCTTCCTGGACACTTCTAAATGTAGAGGCCCTGGGTCTTAGGACCCTAGGTGCAGGCTAGCTCCTTTTGTTTGTCTCCAGGGCAGGCTCCTACAACAGGCTGGCAGCTCTGTCACCTGGCAAAATCTGCTCTAGAACATTGTGCAGAGAGAACACATTTGTGCAAAATTGCTTCTGTTATTTGCTACAAGGAGGCATGAAATGTCACGCATTTCTTGCTTGATGCTTACACATGCGCTGCTTTCCTGATACCAAGGTGGGGGGGGGGCGACGATGATAACTGTGAAACAGCAAAGTAAACAGCGCTCCAAAAAGGAGTGAGTTACCACCTTCTCTTGTGTTATAATTGGAAATTCCTATGAAACTCATGACCCATAACAAGCAAAAAATGTCCTCGGGGAAGCTAGATTCTTTGGGTCATTCTGATTGCATGCCAACCCACTCAGACCTTTACAGATTTAGTATATGATACTTGCTACACTCTTGATTCAATAGGTCAGACATTTGTACCCAGAGTAGATCACTGGATCCTCTGCTTCAGACCATGTCATCTAGACAACTGAGCGTCTGAACTCTGTGACATCAGAAGTTCCTGTGTTTTAACACATGATCCCAGCAGGGAAAACTTCAGGGTATTGCCATGTGGTGTCCTCTTGCCCCAAGAAGCATAGTACCCAGGAAAGACTTAGCTCTCCTTATAAGCTACATAGGGTCACTTCTGTTCATAGGTTGCACAGGAGAGTTCCACAGTCTACTTGGGCTCAGGAGACACAGATAGTCCCTTCCAGAGGAAGCTGAGAATCACACTATAAGAACACAGGGATAGGTCTACCTTGGTGCAGCTGCCTTTGAAGGTCTTGATTTATACCAGGGATAACACTAGTTGGACATATAGGGACTTGTCCTGGGACAAGAGAATGCTGAGATTAGGCACAATCATAAGGAGGAGGGTTTCCTAAGGAACTAGCCCACCATTGCAAAATTCATGGAGGGTCTATGGCCCATGGACCTTGTCCATGTCTGGGGCTTCGGTGGGAATTGGAGTTCCAAATAGCAGATGGAGAAAATGATGGCTGGGATCCTTGGATTATTCAGCCAATGGCAGTAGACCAAAAAAAAAAAAAAAAAAAAGGAACAGGAGCCAGGTCTGTATCAGATGGTATCTAAAAGGCTGAGCCCTGGCAAGAATTGAGATCTCTTTTAACCTTTTCCCTGAGCCTAAGGATTTCTTGTGCCAAAGACCAATTCCTGTGAGTCTGTATAGCTCCGACCTCTGTGGGGCTTTTCTGACTCCTCACCTTGGGGTACTCCCTCAGTCTTCCTTCTTGAAGCCTGTAGTGGCTTTCTGCAGACAAATACGATGGAAAATCAGGGAAAGCCTGGAAGTAGGATCATACTGGGAGATGACATGAGGGCCTGGAACTCCATTCAGAATGTTAGGCTGTTAAGGGCAGCCCTTAAGCCATCTTCCCCCAGAATGGAAAGATAGATCAGGAGCTAGAGGACACATACAAGTGGTTGTCACAGTCCCCAGCACCCTGAGGAAGCTTCCTGTGTTCTCTGGACTCATAAATAGCACTGGAAGACTTAGTATTGTCTTCAGGAACCAGCAAGTGCCTAGATCAAGTCATGGCAGGGAGGCAAACTGGATGTATCTGGGGATTGGAGAGAGTTTTATGTAGCATGGATACATAGAAAGATAAGGCTCTGTGAGGAGAAGCTGAAGTCTGGAGTCCTAGAGGAGGGCTGCACTGTGCGTAGGGCCTGGCCCATCTGTGTTCTCCAAGTAGGGTGCTCCTCCCTACAAGTCAATATCCAAACCTCTAGGACTTGCACTGTTTTAGCTTCCAGGCAAAAACCTGTACTGGAATGTGAGGTTCTCCTGGGAAAGCCAGGCTCAGCTGGCAGGCTCCTACCTTTTTCTTTGGTATCACCTTCTCTTTCCGGAACCCTAGCTCCCTGTCCACAAATACCAAGCTCACTAATGTTGTCTGGGGAATGTCTCTGAGACCTGGTTTTTGTTCCTACTTGCAGGACGTTGTATGTCCCCACATGCCACAAAGGGACTCTGGCTTTGCACGTTAGATGATAGAGTTTAAATAGAAAAGAGGATATGGTTAGTGGTGTTGGAGGTTAGACAGCTGCATGATGAGCGCCTAGAGAGTTTGAAGGTAAAACAGCTGGATGGTATGCCAGATGATTTGTGTGCAGGAGTCTGACTGCTCACAAAGGGGGCTGGGGGTGAGGAGTGTGGAAGATGTTCAAGGAGCAGGTCGGGGGAGACCAAGGGCAGAGCCAGAAATCTGCCCAGATACATCCGGTTTGTCTCCCTGTCATGACTTGATCTATCTAGGCACTTTCGGCTTCCTGGATCAGCCTCCTTAATCCCAGCCGCCTTGCCTAAAGCCCAGCAGAGGGCAACAAAGGCTCAAGAGAAGCTGTGTAGACCCAGGTCCTGCTGGACAGTGTAGATATGTGGATGCTTAATTAATGCAAATGTGTCTTAATCATCCTCAAATGCGGCTCCTGGTGAGGGTTGCCATGGTCACAGGTCTCTGTCTTCCACATTAGCTCCACATGTCCACATATAATTCAGGCAGTGCGTGACTGTGCTCTGAGCAGTTACCACAAGCAATCCTGGCTCCTGTTCCTCCTGCCACATTCCAACAGTCCCTGGAGATCTCCATGACTATGAGCCATGATAGAAATGAGTGGTCTGGTAAGCTTTGTTCCTGCTTCTGTGTCACCTTTGTGCATTGAACAACACTGCCAGGCAAGGGCAGGTCAGAGGAGAGAGAGAGAGAGAGAGAGAGAGAGAGAGAGAGAGAGAGAGAGAGAGAGAGAGAGAGAGAGAGAGAGAGAGAGAGAGAGAGAGAGAGAGAGAGAGACTCATACAAGTTCATTTTTGACTGTCCAGGCTCTAGGCCTGGTGAAGAGGTTTATAATCTTGGGTAGTTTTACAGCTACATATTAAGTTGAGTGAGATGTGCTTTTTGTCACCTAGCATCCCCAAAACTCATCAAGAGGGCAAGACATCACATTGCTTTTGAGTGGTGAGAGAAGCTTGGGAATGGTGTGTAGTTTCTCGTGGGTTACAGAGCAATGGGACAGATGTGCCAGGAATCCATGTTTTCGAGCAGAAGTAGGCCCTAACCTATATTATACACTTCTACTCTCAAGCCCAGCATTTAAAGGTTGACATAATAGGGACAGGCCTATCTTTACTTATCCTGAAATGGTGCTGGGGGTCCTGGCAATTGTGACAGAGGAGAAATTTGTGGATCATGACTTAGTGGGGCAGGTTTCAGTTGAGGGGCTGTAGCCAAACACCTTCCATGCTGTATTAGGACATTCGTGCAGAAGTAAATTATGTTGCCTTGTGTCATGTAGGGATGATGCAGGACTCATCACAGATGCGCAGTGGGTCTGCACCAGCTGCAGAAGTAGGAAAGGCAGTCTTGGCTATACTGTAAATCAGGCATCCTCAGCAGAGGCAATGAAAACTAGGCTGGAGCCTCCATGACTGATGCCACTTTCCTGCTGTTTTTTCCTTCTCATTAAAGTTAGAAGGAATCATCTGAAAATCACTGTTTTATTTTAGTTTTTCAGCCTTTCCCCCATGGAGCCACATAGGACTGTTCTAGTCCTAATAATGCCAGAGGTTAAAGTAACACATAGATTTTCACACAGAGAGGATGGATCTCTAGAGTGTACACGTGCCTGTGGTTTGAGGCTGGAGGGGGAGCTTTGAGCCTGGGGCTGACAACTGGCTGCTGAGGGTTTCTTTCCTTGGCAATGCATGCGCTTCGAGAGCCATGTGACTTGGTTCCGGGAACCGAATTCTTTCTGAGAGCCTCGAAAGAATCTTTGTGGCTGACGTGGGCCCATCTCCATTGAGACAACACTGGCTTCTAGAGCTAAAGGAGCCTAAAGGCTGAAAATCCCAAATACAGACCATTATGTGTACTCATTAAACAGTCCACAGTGTTCCATCCCTGTCCTCGGGAAGCTCTCCTTCATCCCTGTCCTCAGGAAGCTCTTCTTCATCCCTGTCCTCAGGAAGCTCTCCTCCATCTCTGTCCTCAGGAAGCTCTCCTTCATCCCTGTCCTCAGGAAGCTCTCCTTCATCCCTGTCCTCAGGAAGCTCTCCTTCATCCCTGTCCTCAGGAAGCTCTCCTTCATCCCTGTCCTCGGAAAGCTCTCCTCCATCTCTGTCCTCAGGAAGCTCTCCTTCATCCCTGTCCTCAGGAAGCTCTCCTTCATCCCTGTCCTCAGGAAGCTCTCCTTCATCCCTGTCCTCAGGAAGCTCTCTTTCAAGGACCCTTCCTCTACATTCCTTTGGCAATGTCTGTCCTTCCCTGCGACCCTGATTCCATCTTTCATTTCTCCACTAGATTTTCTTTTCCTGAGCTTCCTCTTTGGATTTTCCAGACTTATTTCACCAAGTCCTTCCAAATCTTCCCCATTAACCTCTGGAAGGGTTTCTGAGTCTCTGTTCCAGCACTCTGGCCTTTTATCCAAGCTTTTGTAGCTCCATCTCTGAGAGGAATTCTGAGCCATCTTCTTCCGAGTATGGGATTTGGTTGCTGTACTCTCCTAGGGATATTCTACCCAAGAGGAAAAACAAGAGGAAGGGAGCCATACGAATGTCCCAGCACATGCTCTTCTTGCTTGTTAAGCAAATGCAAAAAGCACAAAAATCTTATGTGCAGAATAAAGCTAAGAATGTTTCCATCATATCAGATCCCAGGGCCTGGTTTTAGCACAGGGCCCTCGGGATGAAGGAGCCACTGGAACCGCTGAGCTTGAAAGACAGATAGCACTTGGGGACGCATGACATCTTTGATATCTGCACTGTCACACCCCTTTACTACCTTGCTTTGGGCATATAATAGAGGATTCCTGTGGCCAGTATATCTGCCATTCATGAAGACTTCCAAGAGACTTTCTAGAATGCACTTTTAGGATGAAGGGCAACACATTACATCTCTTAGGGCATTTTTACATGGCCATTCATGTTTGTCTTATCGTGCTGTTATTACTAATTAATTCATAACACACACAACTACTCCATCTTTCTTTTCCTCTCTAATATAATTTTCTTAGCACAGTGCCTGGATCATGCCAATTTTTCAGCTGTGTTTTTTGAAGGTATCACTACAAGTGAGTAAGGCATGAAACTGGAGGTGGTAAGAGATGAGTGGATCTTGGGAGGAGTTAAGGGGACGGGACCGTTAAGGGTAAAAATGATCAAAATACATCATAATAAAGAATTAATAAAATGTTATATTAAAAAGGAATTTGTGAACAAATGAATGGATGGATGAAGAATGCACTTGCCAAGAATCCATGTATTTCATCTCTGTCTTCTTATCCAAGCATATTGAACCCATTATTTGCCATGCCTGTTGTAAATTTCCTGTGTTTGGTTCACATAGAATCTGAGGAGGTGAGACATTGGCCATTGAGTGGGCATGTGCTCTCTGTCAAATAGTAGTCATCAGAGCACCTTCTCACTGCATTTACCACTGCCAGTGCTTCAGTAGGAAGCTATTCTGGTGTTGGCCTGGAGCTTGATTAGGTCAGTTGTTTAAAAGGTTTTTATGAAACTCAAAAAAGGGTGAAAATTGGTCCAGATAAGTAAAGCAGGCAGTTAGGAGAGGCAATAAGCACTTCCGCATGTGCTTGGACAAATAAAGGCACTGGGTCACATGGGTGCCAAGGACTCAAGAGACCCCAAGCAGTCTGTCTGGACAGGCAGCTCAGTCACAGTTAGAGGTAGACGTCAGGGACAGAGGATGGAAGACATCCATCAGCGACACTGAATTTATAGCAGCCTTTTATAAAAAGCCTGGCTTGGGATCAAAAAGAAAATTATCTTCTTCAATGCTTCATTTCCTTAAATTTACAGCATCAATAACTCCTTTGGCTTCCTCATTGCTCAGCCCGGCAGACTTAACATGCGGAGACAAAGCATGAAGAAGACGTCCAGGGCACTCTTGTGACAAACTCATGTCAGCCTTTCCCTCAGGACAACCATGACCTTGGGACTTGGTGTCTTCTCATCCTCCAGATTCTAAACCCAGGACCTCCTCAGAATCTATGGACCTTATCCCTACCTCACAGACTCATAATCAAAGGCAGAGAACATACTGTAGCATGGTCTATAGGTCTCCAAGGTCCAAGGCTTGTATCGTATCCTTCAGGTGATGAAAAAGCATGTACCATCCAAAAAAAATCAGGACTAGTCTGTACACCATGGGGCACATGTGGCCTACCTTCCCAACAACACTCGAAATGTTTATTAACTGTTCTCAAGACATTTTAAGTGTTTCTTGGAAACTACATTATGGACTTTTCTTCTAGTCTGCTAGAAGAACATCTGCTCCCAAAGGCAATCATATTCATTATTGTCCTTCTTAATACCTACCTAGTCACTCCATGCCTGCTAACCCAGTGAAGCCTCATCTCCTGAGATGCTTTTCTCATTTCTTTGATGGCTGATTTTCCTCACATTGACCTCTGAATATCTAGCTGACATTGATGTCCCCTGGAAATGGGTTCCATTTTTGTTTTGAGGAGCATTGTGGCAGAGGAAATGGTGTTGGAGACAGGCATGGCTGGGACTTTGGCTTACCAAGCATGGTAAAGTACTTTCATGGTGTTGATGTATTACCTTTGGCTATCAGTACCCAAGAGCTATGTCTTCTACACATGCCTCAGCATTTACTTCACAGTTGAACCTTTGACTGGTTCCAGGCTTCTAATGTGTTTTCTTAGGCATAAAACCTATGGAATCCAAAGGTCAGCACTCTGGGCATCCTCCATGCCACATAAATGAATGTATGCAAGGAGGATGTCCTTGCCCATATTCATGTCCTTGACAGTATCTGAGCTTCTTTCTTGGTATCTTGGATCTTTCTGGCCTTGAAAATCTCAGAGACCACCCTTTATTGTCACTGAGCCTTCACTGGGTTACTATGGCATCTCTTCTGCCTCACACTGAAATCTGTCTCCATGAATGTGGGTACTAGGAAGGGCTCCATCCAAGAGCTCCAGTCCCCTTAAAACTCTGGGGAACTTCATTTATCAACACGATACAAGCCTGAGTTACCCAAGTTGAGTTACTCAACTCAGGCTCTGCCTTGATCAGACTGATCTCTCACTTTGTCTGGGGGGTGTTTTCTTGATAGCTTACTGATGTGGGAGTGCCCATCCCACTGGAGGTGATGCCACTCCTGAGCTTGTATAAGAAGGCTAGATGAACAAGTCACAGGAAGAAGCCAGTAATCAGCTTTCCATCATGGTGCTTGCCTCTGCTACTGCTTGAGTTTCTGCCATTATTTCCTTCAGTGATGAGCTGGGATGAAGAAATACAAGTCAAATAAATCCTCTCCCCCTTCCCAGGCTATTTTCGTTTTGTGTATTTTTAGCACAGCAACAAAAGTAAAGTACAATACCCTTTTTCCCTTTAAGTGGAAAAGGCAATGTTAGAAAAATGTGGAAGGACAAAATACATCCACCCATCAAAAATGGTGGTGTCCCTTCATCTAGAAAGGGAATGTATCTATGATTTACTTGCTAGTATAAAATAAAAATTCCCTTTATGTACAGCATATATCTGAAGTAACTAAATAGATATGTTAATGAAAGTAATTTTTGAAGTAAGAATTGTGAAGATTTTCACATTTCCCAAATGATGGGATTTGTAATGTAGCAAATAAAATAATAAAAAAAGAGTCGTTGCAACATAGAAACAGTGGGCCACTCATTCTCCACTAGAGCTCTACATTGTGGTGAAAATTTCTCCATGCAAAATGGTCAGGTTGTGCTGACAGCTGGTGCTGGCTAGAACCAAGAAGCTTTCTTTCCCCCCAAAACAATGTATCTGGACCTTTTAGACATGATTTATCAATACCTGTCCCTCAGAATCAGCACTACTATATGGCATCCCATCTCACCCGACTTCCACTTCATTTGATGGTCACATGCTGCTTTAGGGTCTTCTACATCATACCTGAGACAAGGTCTTTGGATATAGTGGTTTCAGGAAGCACAAGTAAGGAAATGCAGACACAAAGTTGTTTGTAATCTACTCCTGGTATTTGCCCAAACCTGCACACATTTGCCCTAAATTAAAAATAACCCAACCCAAATGTTCTTCGAATGGATAAATACCCTATAACCACAACCTAGAACACTACTCAATAATGAAAATGAATTAACCTGGATTCCAGCAATGACCTGGAGGTATCTCCAAGGGAGGCCAAGGGAAGTGTAACTCAAGAGCATTCATAGTCTATGCTACCCGGCATGTAGTATTCTTGAACAGGCAAGAATAATAGGAACAATGAGCAGTAGCTTCCATGGACTGTGAGTAGAAAAGGTGGTGTCTTCAAAGAATGTACATGCTCTGCTCTGCATGGCTTGGGTCCTGGAACTTTGACTAGGAGTAATAAAGAATAAAGAAAAGTCAAACACACACACACACACACACACACACACACACACACACACACACACACATATACACACACACACACACACACAGAGAGAGAGAGAGAGAGAAGGCTGGGATCAGGTAGGGTGCATGCTCTCTGGTGCAGAAGCATCTACTATTATACCAACATATCCTGAACCCCCAGCATGTTCATTATGTACAGCACAAGGCATGGGGTGGCTAATCTCTGTAGGTGACTAATCTCAAGTAGTTATCATCTAGGAGGAAGAGGCAGCTTCAGTTGCTAGTTTTTGTGCACACTCATCAATTGTCTATAAACTCTTGGACCAGAGGAAAAGGAGTTTTGACAACTCTGAGCACAGCCTACATAGGAATAGCTTTGCCAAGTTTCCATGGGTCCAAGGCCTTGGTCTTTGTTATGGCTGAGCACATGTTAACTATACATTCACTGAGGACTTTACTCACTCAAGGCTTCCTACAGTGCACAGCATGGGTGATGAACCATCTTTGACTGTGATAGCTCTTACTTATCAGTGTATATTATTTAAACTCTTAGATCATATACTAAAAAGGGTGAATTTCAGGCTCACAGCAAAGGTCAGAGACAGATATGATTGCTGTTATATTTATGAAGCTCTGGGGCTGGGAAGCTTGTTGGAGCAGAAGCCATAAGCATAGAGGTGCATGGTATGTCCCTGAGGTGCTGTGTGTGGTGCAGGACTCTGTAGTGAGATTATGTTACATTGTAAATAATTGTCCTGCCTATTAGTTTAATAAAAATACTGATTGGTTGAAGGCAGACAGGAAGTGGGGGTGGAGCTACCAGATTGGGAAAACTCTGGGAACAGGAAGAACAGAGCAGAGATGCCTCAGAGACACCAGAGAAGCAGATGCAGAGGATAACTCTGCTGCTCTGAGAAAAGGTACCAAGCCACATGGCTGAACAGGATAAGAATCATGGGTTAGTTTAAGAGCAAGAGCTAGCAAGTTATATGCCTGGGCCCCAGGTCAATCAGTGGACAATTAATATAAGTGTCAGTGTGTTTCAGTGGGGCAGTGGGTCTATGGGACTGTGGACTGTGGGTCCAGGCCATGAGGCTAGGCTAGAAAGTCTGGGCCAGAAACTTAACACATCAGGACTCCATGTCTACAATGACTGTGGTAGGAAGTAGTATTCTTACTACCTCTTGCAGTAAGTTAGCAAAATATTGATAACACAAAAAAAATAAACAGGGTTGTGAAGGTCAGTTCTTGTGTTAGAGACTTTGTGTTAGGAAGGGGAGGAGGACTGGAAGCTGGAGCCTTGGGCAGTCCCCCCTGCAGATCTCTCTACAGATATAGTGCCAGTGGTTTGCTTGGGAGACAATCCCAGGAAGCACTTGGAAAATTATGTGAGACCCAAAAGGGTCTGGAGCTAGAAGAGGCTATGTACAAAGTCAGGCAATGGCCATGACTAGCTGAGGGCTTAACTTAACGAGGGACCCTGAGAACCTATACCCCACACCCCAAGACCTTAGAAAGCTGTAACTGTTGTCCACCAATTCCCGTTGCTATTGGCTAGCGCTGCTCCCTGGGTATCATGGGCTTGATTGTGTATCTGGCTATCTTTTATCATTAGCAGAGATGTCATAGGAGCAAGCAGAAGGGAGGACTCATCAGCCTTTTAAGAAGTAAGAGCCTGAGAAGAAGAGCAGATTGGCGTCTCTTTCTCGGAGAAGGCTTGTCATGAAACAAGCATTGTTTAACATACTTTTTCATTTTCCCTTTCTGATCTCATGGACGTCCACGTGAAAGAGTGAGCAATGGCGTCTCTTTTCCCTGCCTCCACCCTCATGAGTGCAATCACCCTTGGGGCTCTGGGAAACATCTCAGGTAGACAGAGATCAGGCACATGAAACCTGAAGGTGCCATGGATGCTGATCAAAGGTCAGACCTCAGAACTTCCTTTTGAAATCCTTTGGCCATGTCTTGGTGGTGAAGCAAAAGCATACAGCTTATGGTCTCTGGGAACTGAGGCTTCCCAGCTCACCCCTCACTGTGGAACTGTCATGGAACACACTTCCCTTCTCAGTGGCCATGAAGGGAATGTTGTCACAGCTGTGTTGTGAGCCAAAATTTTTCCAAGGAGTTTTCTTTCAGCTTTCAAGTACACGTTTTTCTCAGTGTAGCAGTTTCTCCAGTTCCCTGGTAGCAGCCTTCAGGACTTCTAAAAGGCTGACAAGCACGCTGGGGACTGATGAGTGGCAGGGGCTGGGTGTCCTTGGCTGAACATTTGAACTGGGTCTTTTTCCTTTTGTAGCTGGAGTGAGATTTTCAAATGTGGAAAGCAGCCTTTGAGGTTTTGTTCTACGTTGTAGGAAAAGGAACTATTGTATGGAGAGGAATCTGCGTTTACACTTTGAGCACCTCAGCTTTCTTGTCAAATTTAAAAATAGCCTTCCCATTTACATACTTCATAAGAGCATTATTAATGGGATCGGATTTAATTAAATCTTAAGTATATTGGCCTAACACAGTATTTTTTCCCCAAATAAATAATGTTGAGGGAAAGAAATACATAAAGTAAAATATCTGCTTCAAAATAAATATTCAAATTCAGAGGGAGTTGAAGTCATATGAGGCAGCATGATACAGGGCTGGAATAGGAATCATGGGAATCATAGTCACAATGATAGAACTGTCATCTCTGCTCCTTGGGAGCCCCTGGGTTGTGCCTGTCCCTTGTGCTGTCTCCCAGTGCTTCTACACAGGTATCTGCTTCTCCCACTTTGAAAATGAAGTAAGTGAGGTTGATGTTGGTGAATTGGGTTTCAGAATACTCCCTTCATGTCTGCTGACTCTAAATCTCTCTCTCTCTTTTCCCTACCTCTCTCATATACACAGACACACACTCAGACACATGCACACACATGTGAATTGTGTATAATCCTGGCTACATGGCTCACTGGATAAAGTGCTTAATGAACAAATGTAAGAACAGAGTCTGAATCCCCAGCACTCACATAAAAATCAAATGGTCACAGCTTCCTCTGTAGAATCCCAGCATGCAAAAGGTGGAGGCAACAGACCCCAAAGCAAGTTTGGTAGGTTAATTAGAATATGTGAGTTCTAGGTTTACACACACACACACACACACACACACACACACACAGAGGCACACAACAGGTACATACACACAGTGTGCACACATGCACAAATGTTTATAAATATGAGCATACAAGTGTATGGTTACTCCCCACCCACGTGCAAAAACATGGTGTGCACACACGTTTAAGACGGTTAGAAGCAGTGTTACCCCACTCATCCAGAGAGCTAGTTAGCGCCCAGTATTCCAGTCAGGCCTCTTCTGCCTGCCATCATCATGCACCTTTCCCTAATAAACAACCCCTGCCTCGAGGTGTGTGTGACTTCAGATAAGGGAGACACAAAATTTACTCTGTTGTTGGAGGAAAGGGTCTCGGTGACAACAACCCCAGGATTAATAATTGAATGCCATTGAACTCAGCTCATCATTACCAGGAAGCCTCCATTCCTGCCTCCTTGGTTCTCCTCATATTATAACAGGCCTCTCATTGAACTTTGGACAGACAACATATCCCTCGCTGCCCACCGAGAGAGAAAGCATGGACTGTGTATAAAATTGCAAGTTCAAGTTAATCAAATTTAGTACACATTGAGTGAAAGTCTTTCTTGCACATCATTCTAGACACTTGGGCAGATCTCATGTAAAGGCATTTCATTGACCAACACTCCATGATGCAGAAAATCGGAGGTGGGACTGGCAGGTGAGATGCTGTGGAAATGAAAGCTTCAGCCAACGAGCATTACCCACAGGCAGCAAACCCAGTCAACCCCAGGGAAATCAATGCATTTCAAGCAAACTGGCAGAGAGAACGCTTCAGTGGAGTGGTTTTACAGGTTTCCTGCCATTGATGAGCGACGGGGAGGAATGGGATGCTGCTGTCCCTGTCTGATGATGGTTGATCTGCTGTGCTCCAGGTAGAATCAAAGAGGCCATTGGTGTCACTGAAGATTGGCAAGGGACAGCTGGAAGACCTGGTATATTGTTTTCAGGAGATGATAATAATAATGACCAGTAAGTTAAGCCAGCAAAACTGGACCTCTGTGCACCTGCTGCAGTGTGGCCAGCAGTGCAACAGATTCTTAGGTGTAAAGAGATCTTGTGTATAACACATAGACTGCTGTTATTCTATGCTCAGCCTGTGGGTGCAAGAGAGAGACTGGGGACAGATTGGGCTTCTCTGTGTCTTGGGTTACTGGCTAAAGGTGCCGCAAGTGCTTCTGGGTCTCTGGTGCCTGATTATCCTAAATTCAAGCCTGTGTTGCCATTTTGCATGTTCCTGGGCCAATCTCTAGAAGTTGTGGTTTCGCCTGATTAATTTCCCCAACAAATCACATTTTATGTTTTAGCTTTCAAGCTGAGAAATTGTTATCCATGTCTTTGGTACATAACTTAGAAGTAGAGGCTGCTTGCCCAGCCACACTGTCATAATTCAGGAGTGCTTCCAGAACAATAGAGCTCAGTCTAGAGGAGTTCTATTTCAGATGTCATCTGCAAATGAACACTTACAGGATTTAAAAGGTACAGGAAATCTCAGGATTGCAAGCTGCCTCAGTGCTGCAAACATCCATGCCTTCTCTGCGTCCTGGTAGTGAGTGGGGCCCCAGCAAACAAACCTGTGCCCAGTGTCTTTCCCAGGGGGAGACATGTGCTCTCTGTTCTGTGAGTTCTGGGTAAATTTGGCAAGCCTGACAAACTTGTCTTTATCTAATGAGTGTTTTAGGAGCCAGATCTGTGATTGTTGCCTCCAGGTAGTGGCACTTTTCAGAGTGCTTTACATAGGTGCCTCTTGTTCTGATGGTGCTTGATGACCAGATGGATAGCATTGGGGGATGGCTACAGGTCTCAGGTGAAGTAACACAGAGGAAGTCTCAGAGAAGCTGGGTTCCCATTCCTAAGAAGGAGGTTGGGGTGACCACAATGCAATGTATTGAGGGATTGTTATAGTTAGTATGTGGGCTGCTTGCTTTCCTATGGGGAAGTCACATAGGGTGGAGTTCTAGCCACTGGTGAATTCTTTGAGTTATAACTTGCTAAAGCCTGAGCTCTCATTCCCCTATCACTTGTAAGGTTTGGGGTAGGCTGGTTTCTCTAGGAAGCAACAAATATCTCCCCCCCTCTTCTGTGTGTGTGTGTGTGTGTGTGTGTGTGTGTTTAGTGGGTCATAAAGTCTATAAACTAGAAAAAGCAAGGGAGCTTCGTTGGAAGATTAAGACCAAGAGTCTCTGTAAAGGGGCAATGAGGCTCACTGTGGATCTCTGAAGCAAAAGGTGTTGGTAGAGAATCTTCACTTTAAAGGCAAGATAATTCCCCTTCCCATTTCCTCCACCTGCTTCCTGAAACTGAGGCACAACCAGAGTGCAAATGCTAAAGGTGCCTTTGGCTACACCACTCACAATTGGACAGCCTATTACATGAATGAAGGAAACTCAGAGCCAGATCTCAGGGATAGGCTGAGATATCAAAGAGAGGAAACACCACAGTCAGATCTCACCCAGCTGTCTTCCAGCTTCCTCAGCCTGGCTCCTCGTGGCTTCTACTGCCTTAATCTGTATTTCTATGCCTGCCTTAAATACCCTCTTCGCCCAGTTGTTTCACATCCAGGTTAAGATTATAGGCATAGGCACCACCCCTGCCTGCCTGGGAGCCTAGAACTCCCTCTGTAAACTAAGATGGCCTCAAACTCAGATCTGCTGGGATTAAGGGCAAAGGTCACCACTCGGGATATTCCCTGTGCTGGATTAAATGTGTAAATCAACACCCTGATCCTCCTGAACTGACTGTGGATAGATCTCTCTGATATTTCACACTGGGTTTTATTAAATATGAAACATATCACTACAAAAGTCAGTCTAACTTGACCTTAAGGGTGTGGCATTTAGAGCCATGTAGGTATTAGTGGAGCACACCTGGATGGCTCAAGTAATACCAGGCAGGGCCTCATCATCTGAACATCTGAAACTGCTGCTGGTCAAAGACTTGTGGGAATTCCTTAGGAGTACATCAGTTAGCAATATCACCCTTTCTCACTCTCCTCTCTGCTCCCAGCTGGGAAGTCCCTAAAGTCCAGACAAGCAGCTTCTATGTAGTGTGAAGTCTGCATCTTGATGTCTGACACTAATCCTACCCCCTAAAATTCTCGTATGCCAGTTCCTATGTGGGACTTCCTTGTACACATCAACAGCCCAGGGTTTAGCCATGATACTTTCCCTAGCTTCACTGAGAGTCTCTTTGTCTTTCAGGACTCTGGGATAGCTGGGCTAAAGAGAAATTCTTGTAGCCTCCAGTATTGAGAATTTCACAGCCATGCCTCATCATATCCAGCCTGGCCTGTATTCTCATAAATAGTATGTTCTATGCACAGACGTGAATCTTGAACAAACACAGGCTGGATTGCCTGCCATAACAAGGTAAAAGGGCATCTGGGTACCTGGTATTGCCTATGTTCAGGCAGCTGGGGCTCTTTGTGAAGAACAGAGTTTTAATATAGGACAACAGACACAGGTAGACAGATGGGCACAGAGAAAAGGTTGGGTGTCATTGCTGAGAGTGATGGGTAAAGGAGCCGTGGTGACTGATAGCTGAGAATCTGGCCGAAAAAGGTGTGCATCACACGATGGAAGATGCGTGGGCAGTGTTATGGACTGGGCTTTGTATCTTCTGAAACTCTCATGTTGAAACCTGAAATGTTAGTGCTCAGAATGTAACCATAGTTGGAGATAAGGTTCTTAAATAGATGGACAAGATAACATGAAAGTCTAAGAATAGTCATAATCTAACAGTCCTTACTGGTGTCCTTACTGGGCCAGGGGACTAAGACAAAGACGCATATTTGGGAGAACATCCTGCAAAGGGCCAAAAGACAGCAATGCATGTCTCATGGGTTGTGGCAGTTCCTTTATCTGCCCTAGCAGAGCAGTAGGGAAGGAAGCTCAGCCAGTCATGATGGGGGGGCCTGAGGCCCTTTCTACCACCTTGGCTGACTTGGGAAAGTTTCCTTACAGAGAACCCTGGTTCTGCTATCTGTGAATGGGGATGTTAAACCTTTCTTTCTAAAGCCATGGTTTAACCAGTGCGAGGGCCACCATTATCTTTTTGCTCACCTTGTATTGGAATTAAGATGTATGTGTACAGTTGAAGTAGGCAGAGGTGTGCCTGGGGCTACACTGGCATTTGGCTTCCTCTCCCCTCCTCTGGTAAAACCCACTTGTCTTGTTATGCTAAGCTGTGAAGCCTTTCCTGGGTCTGTGAGTGGATCTCAGGCTCCCCAAGCCAGGTGACCCTCTACATGTGTGGCTGCTCCTTCTGTTGTGCTTAAATTGTAGTCACTATTCAAACATGACTTCATTTACAGCCTCCTTGGCCTCTGTCTATAAGACAGACAGTTGGGACAATGTCTCCAGACACTGACAAATATCCACAATGGTATAAAGTTGCCCTGGTTTGTTTATTTTCTCCTCTGTCACACCTTAATACTGCTGTGTATGTCTGTCGACGCTATGCCATTCTGGTCTCATGCCTTTTCTCTCAACCACCCCAGTCTCTCCCTCTCTGGGAGCTTGACTTAGGCAAATCTGGTGCTAGATAAACTCTGGAGAGGTATCAAGGGAATGATCCTTTCTCTGTTTGGAGTCCACACATGATCTGGGGGGAGTCACAGTACAGGGCATGTGATGGTCTGTATCTCCAGCTTTTTTTCCTGCCACAAGTCTCCCAAAGGAGTGTCTTTGTTGAGGTGGGCACAACCAGGTGTCCTTGCTGCCAAAATTTCAGTTAGACCTGAGCTGGGGCATCCAGGGCTATCTCTGACTACTGCTAGCAGGTCTCTGGCCTCAGTACTCCTAGACTGAGCCCAGGGCTACATTCTGTCCTTTCTCCAGTGGTGACATGGAGAATGCTTCATCGAGAAGTTTCTTCATCTAAACTGAAGATGGGGACAAGTGTGGCATAATACTGCTACAAATGTGAAATACAATGGCATTGCCATGTGTTCTTCAAATGCAAGACACATGTTATTCTAAAAAACCCATTGCTAGGAAATTCATAAAATGCTATGTAAAGAGCTGATTTGGGATGTTGAAAGAGGCTAAAGATTTTCTTGAAATAAAAATTAGAAGAGCTTCATTTGAAAGGATTCCACATTACCACCACCCCCACCCCCACTTTATCATCAACTGAGGGATAAAGCTCAAGTGAGCCTCATTTCTTTTCTGGATTAAAGGCTGTCAGTGGTCAACCACTGCCTCCTACTTCGTAATTACCCAAGATCTCTCCAGAAAACAAATAGGAATGTTGCCTCATGCTAACAGGAGAGTGCAATTGCACAGCTCCTTATAAATGGTTGGAAAATTCTACCCTCAGTAAGTATAGCGCCAACCTTAACAGATCCTGCCTACTCACCAGGTATACCCCACCAGTCAGTGCAAGCAGAAAACAGAAATCGCTTAAAATGAGTGGTGACTATATACAGGTGACAAAGATGTTAGTTCTTGTGACTTTGTTCATGTGACTTAGAGTAGCACTAAGAATCTTGGCTAAACACCTTGATTTGCTGAACAGAATAATTTGAACCTGAGGATGGATTTATTGTGTAGTAGAAACAGACACAAATTGCTACTTCTTATTAATTGGCATCGTGAGTTAGAGCCAGGTGACATGAATGTCACGAGCAAAGCATCGTGAGTCAGAGCTGCATGCTGATCCCGATCATGTGCCACCTCTACTCTCCACACCTAGATATGTAGATATGATACTGTTCTCCCCTCTGTCCATCTAGATTCAGATCATTCCCAAATGACTCAACTTCAGTGAAAAGCAAAGCATGTAGCTTTGGAGGGCACAGGGGCAATGCTTGTTGACATTCATAAACACCCTGTGTTTACTCTTTGCTTCCTGATGTATGCCTGTGAGCTAGGCAGACACATCGACTTTTCTCTCAAGCCTTGATGGAGGCAGACTTGAGCTTACATTGTGTTGAAGCAAAAGGCTTGGTTGTGAGAGAAGAGGCTGGCTGCTTAGCTAATGGGACTGTCACTGCATAGTTAGGGTAGGTGCAGTGGTCATAGAAAGCAGTGGCCTGATAACTCAGTCAGCCAATGCTAATCCTGACAAGGAGAGAGGCAGAGAACCCAAAGTATTGGTTCAGAAGTAGGTATAGAAGCCGTGTGGCCTGTATCTCGCAGGTGTGCTGACTGGGGATCTCTAGTGGGGCAGATGTGTGTTAGACAGGAAGTGCTTACAGTGAATGTCAATGACTATGAGAGTCGGGACCATAGCATCCCTGTAACTCTTCATAAGTGGCTTTAGTGCCATGGCAGTGAAGGTCTGGTAGCAGACAAGCAAACTTTCAGGGTCTTTCATGGGTTAGCATCACAACAATTCTCATCTTCCTTGAAGTCTTCAACGAGTGTGGTCACGGAAAATCCCAATAGATCCCGAAGTCATAGATAGCCAGCAATAGCCTCACTAAGGCCCTGTCCTGTTTGGGGGCCAGCCCTCCGCACAGTGTTGGCAGCAGCAGCCTCATAGAAGACGCCAGGGGAGAGAAGAGGAGGTGGTACATGATCCTAATGCCAGGGACTCAGCCCTGACTTCACCTCACCGTCACTAAGGCTTTTAATAAGAAATTTGTTCTGCAAGCTGTTATTAAAAAAGGAAGAAAACCAAACAATAACAGAAATACCAATAGTGACACAAGTCTCAGGAATTAGCTCTTGACCTTCCTCTTGGAATCAACGCTTGCCTCTTAGATTTTGCCTCCAAAAGACACAGATGCCACCTATGATCCCAAGTTGCCTCTCTTGCCATTGTTAACATTTAGAAAGCCCAGGCAGGCAGCACCCCCTAGAAATGCCTCCAGCCTAAAGCCTCTCCCAGGAGACACCATATTCTACCCCATTGTCTCCCATTACCTTGAAGATTTTCCCTGCCTCGAGTCACTCCACCACATAAAGCTGTGGAGCTCCTTGCCCAGTGTCCTGTCCCTGTGACTGGCCAAGGCTGTGGACACCATGCCCCACTCTTCATTCCTGCTGGGACAGACAATGCTCTAGGACCCCAAACCCTGCCTACAGAATCTCTCATCCCTGCTGCCTTTCTCCACATGGAGCTTTGACTTTTTCCTGGGGTGCTCAGCAGGCTGAGGTATGCATCACTTCATTTACAGGCTTCTTTGGCAGGGTGCCAGCTACCTTCAGGCCCCATGTGTCTGTGGGTTTAACATCCACTGTTATCTTGCAGAGCTAAAAAGGTAAGTTCAGGAACACAAAGGCCTTGGGTTCTCTGGCCCTTGGTCAACTGAGCTTATCCTGATGACCAGGGAAGTAACTAGCTGGGAACATCACAGCCATGGTCATCTCTTCTGGAACATCTGATATTCCCAATGTTTGAGAGCAGAGAAGATGCACAGCCTGGCCTATTTTAAGAGATAGATCTACTATACTTTCCCAGACCTTGCTTGGACTCAGGTTAAGAGTTGCTATGCCATCATCGTTTATTAGCACTTGAATCAAGAGATGCCAGTACGCATGGCAATAGATTTGCAAATAGAAACACAATGCGTCCTCAAAAGAGGCTGGAATTTTAACTTGAAGAGTAGAGCCTCAGTATCTCTGAAAAGCCTCGAGGGTAAAGCTGGTCCTGAAAATCAGATCAAGTTTTGGCCATGGCCAGAACTATGGTGGCTATTTAGCATTTATATTCAAGGAGATGAAACAGTTATTGGTTAAGCAAGGATGACCTTTTGCCACTGACGCTCTTTATATTCAGAGTTCGTTCTTCATTCTAGGTGGCCTTTAGTGCTTTTAGAAGGCAGGCATCTAGCCAGCATTGAGAGCTGTCCTGCTCAGCATAGAAGTCTGTTCATGTTATCCTATTTAGCTATGTGGCCTGCCTGTAGGATCTGGAAAGCCAACCAGGTACCAGTAACTTACAAATATGGCCTTTCTCAGCATGTTCTTAGGGCCATTGTAATTTCATGGGGACATCTAGTCAAATGGATGTAGCTGGTCATATAATGCTTGCTTAGATTGATGAAGGCACTTGGAGGGTAGAGGTACCTGATAAATTGGAGATATGCATAAAATGGGGGATTATTGTATATCCCAGAGACTTAATACAGGAGGAATTTTAGGTATGGTTAATTCTTTGATGAAGTGGAACTTCAGTGAGGAGGGACACAGGACATCATGGGAGACTCTAGTGAGTTATGGATATGTGTGTGCATGTGTGTGTGTGTCTGTGTGTATACCTGGTAAGACTGAGACACCTAGTATATGTAAGAACCTGGTGGTAGGAGGATACTTCATAAAGTGGGAGACCTTGTGAGCTGAGGATACCTGGTAAGGTGAGGACTTCTGGTAAAGGCAGTTCACTCGAGCAAAAATTTGCAGGAATGGAACAGAGCCAGCTGTAGAAGCAAGTTGAAGATGTGCAGAAGCCAAGAAGGAGCATGGAAACCAGCCACTGCAAGAGAGACTTCCTAAGCACTGATGTCTTTTCAGGCCCCTCCACCCGTTCCCTAGATTTCTGCAAAGTCACCTAGAAATATAGAAACCTAAACCTCTTCCGTGTCCCTAAGAATTGTGTCTGTGTCTTAGTGGCTGCGTGATCTGGGCCATTTCTCTTGCTGTGGGTTGCAGCTGAGGTGTAAAACATGGATAAAACTGTGTAAACTAGGGCTGCTACTTGACTTCCTAGTACTTTGGGAAAAACACTATGTGCTCCGGGTCTCTGCTTTTCAGCAATATGGCTTTGAGAATGACTTTTCATCATACTTGAATAGGCTGGCATGGGTGTAATTGCCAGAAGTAGTTCTTCGTCACCAGTGGTAAGCCAGGCTGGGATTTTACAGGTACAGCTCTGTTCTTTTGTAACACCCATCTACATATGTGGTGTTGAGTGTGCTCATTTCTCTGAATTTCAGTTTACATTCTTTTATACTATGTTTTGCTTAGGATGCTGATAGGAGATTGTGTCCCTGTGCCCTGGGCTGTCCAGGTTGTATCAGTGATAGGAATGACAATCGTGGTAATAAGATGCAGTGAAGTACAGGCTGCAGGAAGGTTACTCTGATTTGCAGCGGATACTAACAGGGTCACTGAGGATGACATTTAGCCGCTTCCCCTACAGTCACCACAGACATGCTGTTCACTGTACTGTATTACCCACTAAATATGCTATTCTGTCACACACAGCCACAATTCATTAGTTTCAACTCAAATACAATCACTTTTGGTCATGACCAGTATGATGCCTGAAATGGCTTTGGTCTTATTGCCCTGGAGAAATATATAGTAGTTCTTGAGAATCTATAGCAAGGGCAGCTCCTTATAAAGAAGGAAGGCTCTTCCATTTGGAAAGACAAAACTTGGATATGGCAGGTAGATGGGTTAGCATGAGTGGACTAACTTGCCTAGACAGACTGAAACTAATCTTAAGAGATGGAAGTTTGAGCATCCCTTGAGTTTAAAATGCATCACCTCAGGACCAATGTAGTGGGACTGTGTTCTTGTACATTGTGAATATTTATCCCTCCTACTGGTTTAATAAAAAGCTTATAGGCTAGAAGGCAGACAGGAAGTACAGATGTGGCTACCAGACTAAGAAAACTCCAGGAACAGGAAGAACAGAGCAGAGATGCCAGAGAGAAACTAGATGAGACCCCAGCAGACACAGAGGAAAGAAGTTGAAATGCTGCTCTGAGGAAAGGTACCAAGTCACATGGCTAAACAAGATAAGAATCATGGGTTAGTTTAAAAATAAAGAATTAGTAAATTATATGCCCGGGCCCTAGGTCAATTGGCATAAAATTATTATAAGCATCTGTGTGTTTCTGTGGGACTGTGTGTCTAGACTACAGGCCAGATAGGCCATAAACTTATTACTACCAATGGCAGCCCAACATAGTGCATGCATACCCATGTAAAGACTTAGAAAACATAAAAAGGGTTCTAGAACACAGAAACGGAGCCCAAAGCAGCTTCCAAGTTGTGTCTCTCACATGAGCCTTGATTCAGAGATGCCCTGGCATGTTGTATGGGTTTGAATTACAAAATGGTGGGCTTTCAGAATGTAGCCTGAGCTGAAACAAGGCTGGTTCCTAAAGTCTCACAGGAGTCTCAGCGTAAACAACAAGATGAATATGATGGATTTAAACTTTCTGTGTATATAGACAAAAAGGAAACTGAGTCAAAAATGGCTTATTAGTAGCGGCAGCATTTTCTTGGGAAAAGCCCTGTTTGCTGGAGGCAAGCAGAGGAGAAGTTTTTTTTCTTTTAAAGAGAGGCTTCCTGACTCAGTGTTAGTGGCAGAACACTGGTGTGTCTTTTAAGAGGCCCTGCTGCCAAATACTTAAATGGAGTTCATGGGCAGCAGACAGCAGTGCTTTACTTGGTGATTATATGGACTTTAAAATTCCCTAGAGTGGTAATTGTGAGTACTATCCTATGAAGCTAGACTAGGACCTAGGTGGAGTCTGCTACCCTTGCCAAGCAAAGTGTAGTCAGAAACAGAAAAAGATAAGAGATATTCAGTAGAGACAGAGTCAAAACACCTCTAAATGGTTTAGAGTGTGTTTAAAAATATACTTAGGCTTGAGAGAAAAAATAAAAAGGAAAAGTGATGGAGAATGTCCTTAAAAAAGCAATAGAGTAAAAAGAAATAGTAATAAGTCACACAAAAATGGAAAATACAAAGAGTGTCTGGATACTTTATGCTATTGTCTTGTCTTTAAGTTTTTTTTTGACTGAAAATGAAGTAGTAAAAGCTGCTAAAAGACATTTGATTATAAATGCTGTTAGATTAATTCAATCTATATATTTTGTAAATGAGTTGACTTTAAAATTGAAATCAAAAGATATACTATTTTGAAGAAGAGTTTTTCTTTTTATTTCCACATAAAATAAGAGGCTGTGGATTTATTCCTGGTTAAAGAAAATAAAGTTTGCTCAAGGAACACCCCTGAAAACTCTCCCATGGAAATGGATGGCCCAGATCATTCAGCATTTCAGAGTACCTCTGTTGCAGTTTTCTCTGAGATTTGCAACCAAAAAAACTTCAAGGAGACTGGCTGAGATGATCCAGCCTTATAGACTACTCCACTAAAGAGTTGTTCATAATCTTAAATTTTTCTTTGGGTCCCCATGGGATTGCCAGTACCCCTATTCAGCAGGAAGTAGCCTAGAGAACTTCACCCACATCCTCCCAAAATGGATTATGGATGTTTGTCTTTGTTTATAGTGTTGGTTACAAGTTGTTATAGAGAATGGTGGGAAAAAAATATACAAAGGAAATTGGATTTGGGATTCTTATTTTAAAAAGACAAAAAAGGGGAAATGTAGTGGGATTATGTTCTGGTACATTGTGAATATTTGTCCCTCCTATTGGTTCAATAAAAAGTTGACACGAAGTATAGGCAGGGCTACCAGACTAAGAGAACTCTGGGAACAGGAAGAACAGAGCAGTGATGCCAGTGAGACGTAGAGGAAAGAAGTTGAAATGCTGCTGAGAAAAGGTACCAAGCCGCATGGCTGAACAAGATTAGAATCATGGGCTAGTTTAAGAGCAAGAGCTAGAAATATGCCAGAGCCATAGGCTGATCAACATAAAATTAATATAAGCATCTGTGTGTTTCTGTGGGACTGTAGGTCAGAACCTCAGGGCTAGGCTGGAAAGGCTGGGTCAGAAATTTATTATTACAAACCAACACTTTCCTATTTTATACAACAGTTCATAATGCTTAAGTCCTGAAAGGTTAGACTAAAAGAGAAAATGATAAAAATAAGTTATGAGATGGCCTATGAATAATTCTGACAGTAACCTGAGCCATTCCATCTAATCTACCTACTTAGACCCATCACTGTTCTCTTGGCCCCAGCAAGTCTCCAGAAATCCTACGAAATAAATCTTTCAATTATGCAGTCTTGGAACAACATTCAGAGTTGCACACGCCTGTTCAAGACCATACAATGAAAAAATAGCATGACTAAATCTAGGTTAGGCTGACCCCCAAATCTTATACTTTCTGGATGGCCAGCTCATTCAACTTCCAGTGGGGAGTATTTGGGCATCATCAATACATTCTTCCTAGAACTATTGCCTTAGAGAATGTTCTAGATTATCTTTTTAGATGAATGTTGTATTTAACTCAGGAGAACAGTGCTAGCAATTTTGAAAACATTAAGAGTTCAAGGTCAAGGTGGGCAATGTCAAGTGGGAGAAATTAACCTTATCATTATTCTAGGCAAGATTCTCACCTGTACTACCCACTGAAATCATCAGGCTAAATTTTTGACTAGATAAGTCAGTATTTCTGGGACTTTGATGCCCAGATTCCAAAGACCGGGGATATTTTAAAACTCAAGTGAGAACCTAAACACAGTGCTTTTGCATCCTTTGATGGCGCTCAAGACAGACATTTAAGTAGCCAGGGTTGTATGATTCATGATTCTTTCCCCCAAAGGCTACCCAACCATATTTTCTGAGTGCCGGCTGGCTTTTCCACTAGTAAAACACAAAGTAAATCATCACAACAGAGCCCAACTATCACCATTCATCAGAAAGAAAAGTCATAAGCAAACAAGCTAAAAGATAATTTTTGTTAAATAATGAACACTCGTAAAACAGCAATGACATGGTATTAAAACATCTGCGATTACTTATTTCTCAGCATTCATCTGGCAACTGAAGCAGCATGAAGCAGGAGTTGCACTTAAAGAATGACAAGAAAATAGCCATTCATTTAGCCAACAGAGTAAGGCCCATCTCATTTCCGGGATCCCCAGTATTGCTGCTCATGAACAGGATGAGCGTCCAAGGGGTAAACATCCTGTGTGTCTTCACAGTTCCTTTCTTTCAGGCTCCTGGGACAAATAAATGCTCGGCTTGTTTTTGAGAGAGGTGGGGCTATGACTCCCTCCCCTTTAAGATTAATGAGGCCCCAGACCTGTGTATTGCTGGGTATCTGCAGGAAGCCTGATGCTCCAAGCTGGGACGGCGTGCTGGGACTGAGCAGGGCCAGGGTAGGCGCTATGCTCCTCTAATTTTGCATTCTCAGGCAGGACCTATCTGTAGATGGAGACAGTAGATCTCCCAGTAGGTGCCTTCTTTCCCTTTTCAGCCCCACTTGTTTCTGAAGAGGAAGCCACAAAGACAGGGGACACAGAGGAGTTAAGCGGGCCACAGTTAGTGGTGACATGTCTCCTGCATTCTGCCTATTGCACCATATTCCATAAAAAATAAACATATTTTTTTTTTTAACTGTTTGTATATTGCTAATGGGGCACTGGCAGGCTGCAGAGCTGGGTTGTCATCGATCCATTAGAATCCATCCAGGGTCAACCACTGGGCTGGAATCTTTGGCATTTCCATGGGGAAGAATCAACATTGCTGGCTGCCCGGTGCTCTGCACAGTGCTGAAAATGAAGTGGAAGGAGAAGAAGAAGGAAGGGAGGAAGAGGAGGGGGAGTAGGAGGAGGAGGAGGGGGAGGAGGGGGAGGAGGGGGAAGTAGTTGTAGTAGTAATCATATCCTTCTAGGAGTAGAAGATTCCAGGGCATCATGGAGTCATTTGGCAATCACTTGGACTGTACAGTATCACACAGGTGTCTCTTCTCCACCTTCACACACGTGGCCCGGCTCCCCTCCATCCGCCAGCCTTTGGGGAGCTCACAGGTGGTTATTCTTGGAGAGGTAGGCGATGAGGGCGACAGCCACACCCACGTAGATTCCAGTTCCAATGGTGATGGATAACACTGCCAGGAACAGGGCCCTCCGGGAGCTGGTGCTGGCCTGATGGAAGTCTCCTTTGGCCACAGCTTTGTTTGTCTGCAGAGATGACAGAGAAAACAGAGAGTGAACGAGTTGGCAATAATGGGGAGGAGAGGGCTCTGATTGGCTCCTGTCCAACATTCAGTTTCACTGGATTACAGAGGCTGTGCCAGTATAGGCGAGGGCATGGGAGCAGCGTGTGTTCCCACAATGATAGGGCACCTGGTAAGTCTCTAACAGTTAAAGACAAGGATGGCTGCTGTTTGTCACTGCTCCAACATGACAAGGGAGTCAAATCCCCCATTCTGTCTGATCTTAAGGAAGTCACATCTTGAAGTGTCCCAGTGAGACCACAGAAATGAAGGCAGGGTCTCAGGAATGATATGCTTCTCATCAGGAAAACAATTTCTAATATATATATATTTCAACCTCTATAACCCAATAGAATGAAATTACATTTCTCATTTCCCAGAGAGAAAAGTAGGGCATAATACTATTAAATGCATCCCAGAAGTCTTGAGGTTTTATTCTTCAGAAGATAGCCTCCATGTTCTGTGGCACCCATAATTCCTGACAGCCCCCTAATAGATGGAGTTTTAACATCCTTCTGATGGTAAACTACTCTGTACGAGGCCATTGTCTCTGTGCTTGGGCACTTAGTTATAGAATGAGGCATTGGTTTAGTTAGGTTTAGATTTCCTGGAGTCATGAGGTAAACAGTGATGTTGATATTAGATATTGGCTCAGAATCAGCGTTTTGAGGGCAGACCCTGTAAGCCCTTCTAATCCTTTTTCACAGTTGAAACAAAACACACTATCCAGGGAGGGAAACTGGATGTTGCAGGAAGGTCTCACTCATTTCTGGAAGAATTCTGGGAAATATTTTGTTCTCTGATATGACTATGTAAGACACAATGCTCCTTCCTGCCTGGGGAGCCATCTATATAGTGGGTGTCTTAAAGCTTGGGGGAATCCCAGAGGTGATTACAGAAGCCCACGTCAACACTGAGGGACCTCTGAACCAGTTTCTGTCCCCAGATCTAATGGCTGAGGAACATGAGTTTCTGTGTACAGATTCTACTGGCTGGCTGAGACTCTGCCATACTATGCATGCTCCTTGATTCAGGAAGTGGAGCACTGTTGGATTAAGTTATAGCAATGTGGAGGGAATTCCTGAGTCACATGGCTCATGAGCTAGTAAGTGGATGCTTTCAAGACACATGTTCCCTTCTTGTCACACAAATAAATGAAACTCAGGGATAGATCTCTGAGAAAGTAGGAGATATTAGAGAGAATAAATACCACACTCAGCTCTTACCCAGCTGTCTTCTAGCTTCCTCAGCCTGGCTTCTCTTGGCTTCCTCTAACTTCTGTCTTTCTATGCCTTCCTTAAATACTCTCTTGGTAAATTAAGGCGTGGCCCCACCACTGCCTGCCTGGGAGCCTGGAACTCCTTCTATAATCTGAGATGACCTCGAACTCAGTTTGGATTAAAGGCATAGGTCACCACTTCCAGGATACTCCCTGTGCCGGGATTAAAGGTGTGAATCACCACTCTCTGATCCTCCTAGACTGACTGTGATTAGATCTCCAAAACTTCTGGAGCTTTTATTAAATCCCCACACCCTTTAGCTATTAATGATGCTAAGGAAGACCAATCCTAAGAAGCAGAGGACCCTCTTTCAGCAGAATGGCAGCGCCCACTCTTCTGTGGCATCCCCTAACTCATTCTCATGAGCCATCTTTAAAAAGCTGTATTTTCTCATTGGCCCCACTTTTCATAGTGCATCTGTGATGTTTATGCATTATATGAGGGTCTAGAAGGACAAACTATTCATTGAACCTAAAAAACAAAACATGACATGAGCCACAGGAGCTCAGACTTGGAGATAACTGGTGAGTGGAGTTTTCATTTTCCAAATCTCCTGATTCTGATTTAGTGAGACTGGAAGTCTGTGACGTGTTCATGAGGACCTACTTCTTCCACTGAACCCCTGCTCTGGATACTAAATTCTGAATTTTCAAAGCTAGGTTTTATTTTTTTCCTCCCTCGTTTCTTGCCTTGGCATTGAGCTTGGATGTCAACAGTGGACAAGGTTCTGATGAAGCAGAGTTGAGGGAATTTAAAATGGGAAGCCTCAAAGGACAGCAGTAATTAATTAATTAAGCTATAATTAGCTGGGTTTCATTTTACATAGCAATGCTCCCAAAACACTCCAGTGTCCTATAACATAATTCACTGTAATTGCCCTTCTTGGCATTAACCCCAAACAGCCCTGGGACATCAGCAAGCAGCATAGTTTACCACTCACTGCCTGTCATTATCTTAACCTTAGAATGGAGGAGGGGAGACAAAGAAAACCTGGGGGTGGGGGCCAGACAGAGCCCACTTTAACTAATCAAGAACCTCCCAGAAGATCTCCTGAGTGCCGCTTCCCTGTCTCATCAGAATTGAACTCCTAGTACTTCCTATGGAGCAAGACCTGCACTTCCCTGGTCCTCTGTGGCCAACTGGGAACCCAGAGTATGCCAATAGGTGGTGGTGGTAATGTTTGTAAGCAGTCAATAACTATTATTGGATGCTCTGAGCTCTGACGTCAAACCCCATTTAAAGCAGGATTTCCACTTCTGAATCCCTCTCTCTTGCTTATGTTTCTCCTGTGAGCCCCTCCCCCAACCCCCTTGCCATTTCCTTCTTCCTTTCTCCTTCTCTGCTGTCATAACCATAACTCTTCTGTTAATCATAACCATATCCCTCTGATAATAAAGCTCTTTTCTACATAGAAACAACTTAAAGTGTCTCCTACTATTCACCGCTGCTTTCTGTTGTGTTCCCATGTGCATCTATAGAAATTTGCCACCAGATAACCAGGTAAATGCGAACCATATTTAATCCACACAAAATACTAACAAGTGTGTAAGTGCTGAAATACCACCTTTAAAATCCATGCAGGGTTTAGCCCTTAGTAACTGATCTTTGTCCAGGGTTGAAAGCAGGGAGTTGTGGCCTTCCCATCCCAACAGTTGAACTCTGGCTCCACATTGAAGGTTCTGAGCATAGAGCTTCATACTCAAAGTATTCATATCTGAGGATCACATCCTTTTTTCTCCTAGTCTGCCTTAGGAGAACTCACTTTCTATTTTGTTGTTAAGTTTGGTGAGTATTTCTTCTTTCAACAAAATCCAGGGGGGTGTGACGTGAGGACAGTGTGGTAGAGATGCCCATAGCATCAAGTGGGTAAGGTCAGGCTGTGCTTCAACAAGGCATTCACATTTGCCTTTCCCAGGATCAGAGACTTCCTCAGGCCTCAAAGTCATGAGAAAAGTTGCTATTTACCTGCCCCATGACCTCAGGAAGGGGACACCAACCCTTCATCTCAGAAACTGGATGACTGTGGCTGCCAGCCTTCTTCTTAATCCTTGGGGGGCGGGAATCAGAAGAAGTGCCTACCTCCTGGCTAACAGCATAGGGTTCTATGACAGGTTAATTGCTATGTATGAAGGTAGGAGTGCTCAGCCTGTCTGCAGATGATGGAGGCAAGACTGTGTCCAAGTGTTTTCTTCATAAGACAGATTGGCCCAGCTCAGTGGGTTCTACAAGTAGCCCAGCTGCTCCTGACCACTCTCCTGGGGAAGGTGAAGGAGAACAGGAGGACAGGAGGGGCAAGGGATAAATGTAACCAGTGTCTCCAGGCAACAGAGACAGAGTGGGGGAGGGGAGGTTGTCTGGTACAAATAGTACCTGGAATAACTAGATTCGTCTACACTCTGATCTACATAGGAAACTCCTGTCAGGGCATCCCGTAGATGTGAAAATAGTGCTTGCTTGTATGTGAACTAACCTCCTACCTGTTGCAGCTTCCTTGAGACCCAACCTGACCTCCTGCTCTCTGTATCAGAATAGGCCTTAGTCCTTACAGTCAAGAAGTTTGTGTTGTGTCGATCATCTGTTGCTAAGAAACATGACATCTCCAACCTCTGTGGCCATAAGCAAGGCTACCCACTTATGGCTCACAGTTCGTATGGTCAGAGGTCTGGAAGAACTGGCTTGTCAGTCTGGCTTGGATTTGGTTGTGAGCATCTCCCAGTCCTATGGAAGATATCTGCTTCTTGAACTGGAAAGACTCAGAATCTGTTCCCATCCCTGCAGGTCCCTCCTTGAGCTGATTCCTCACTCTCACTCAGGATTGGGTACTCAAGACCCACCTGCCCTCAGTGGCAACCTCTTCCCGATCCTTCCTCAGGCCCCTTCTCACCACCAGGTATGCCCCATCATCTTCTAGAGGGACAACTTATTCATCCTCACTGTAGCTCAGAATCTTTGCCTCTAGAAAGTCTAAATCATAGGGTTACCCCCTACCCCTAAAGCCACTGGGAAACAACCATGTGGTCCCTGGGAGAAGGTAACTATTACTACTATAGAGGCACATGCAGAATGTCTACCTGTGGGCTCCTCTAGCCAGAATGGAATCTAATCTCAAGCAGCCTTTGGAGTGTAAGCAAACTCAGGCTTCCGGGCTCAAGAGGCTGCACCTCTGGAGGGTCAGTATGGGCAGCTTTCTTTCCCTTCTTCCTTTGCCACTTTAGAACCCAGAACTTTGAAAGCCACCAGGCTGAACAAGAAAGAGGTGACAGTATGTAGCAAGCACTAGATATTTCCCACCCATGTGAATACCTAGCCACAAAGATGTTCTGATTCACAAAGTCATGGGAAGCCTTGTTAGCCTACACCTTAACATGGTGGGAACTCTGCAGACTTCTTTCTTTGGTGGATTAAGAAGAAGCTCCTTTCACCTTGGTATTTCTTTGCTTGCACTTTGGCAACATGTTTTGAGTAATGTTTGTAATAAAACAGGAAGTGCTGGAGGCTTATAAGCCTGGAGTAGTAACGGCTTGGTGTGCACCTTTACATGCCAAGGAAGCAGGGCTGTGTCTAGCAGACATGGCGTCTATACTCTCGAACACTGCCCAGGTGGATTTCAGCCTACAGATAAAGTCACAGGACAGGGAAAGAGAAACTTAAAAACTGGGCTGGGAAGATGGCTTTGTAAAGAAAAGGGCTTACTGTATTAGAATGAAGACCTGAGATCAACCCCTAGTTGGCTGTGGCAGTGTATGCCTGGAAACTTAGTGCTAGGGAGGCAGAGACCACAGGAGCCCAGGGTTTGTTGGCTCCCAGGCTGGAATTTTCCTCTTTCTCCTTCTGGTCCCCCTCCCTCTCACTTCCCTTGTTCATTGCTGAATTGCTCTTTAACAGCGCTTGGCTGGAAGTTTCATACGAGGCTTAAGGTCAGATCGCATGGCTTTGTGTTGGCCCCGAGACTGAACACAACGAAACAGCTTCAGATGGAAGGACACGAGGAAAATCTATGGAGTCAGGGAAGGGATCTCAATATCTGCTCAAACTCAGGGTCCAAGCATCTCCACATCTCGAGTGTCCACAGACCTGTGCTCATATTAGAAATCTCACAGGAGATTTGCTGACATCCAGGGACCCTTGAGGATACCCAGTCTCCTGCTGTGATAAGACTATGTTTCCCAAAGTACCTGGGCTCTGGTCTTTCAGGGGCCAGTGATGGACCATATGCTGAGGTTTCTCTAGCTCTAGATTAAAATCTTGATAAGCAGTCTCAAAAGTGTCCATTTCCTTTTGCTGGAAACTAGTTAGTTTGAGGTTTTGGAAAAGCCATTACTTTCTCTGAAGACTGCCTCGCTGCTCTGCTCTTCCTAATGTTACTATCCTAAAGGGCAGAAGGCAGTCAGGCCAGACGATTCCATGTTCTGCATCATCTACCCAGCTAGCCTGCTGGTTGTTCTGGAAAGTTCTGGGTCATGCACAGCGTGAGTGCCTTGGCAGTGACTGCTGCGTCCCCACCTTTTTGAATTTGTGACAGGCTCCTGCAGTCTTTGTGATCACGTCTCTAGCACTGTGGGCACCGTGACTATGTGTCCTCTAGTATGAGTTCCTGCTGCATTACATTTCTTGGCATTCTCACAGTCCTTTCCATGATTTATTGTCATCTAAGCAGCCACTGTGCCAGGACAAGATACCGAGGCTGCATTGACAGCAGAAGTAGCACAGTGATATGAGCCCCCACAAGGGAATGGCCCTTAGAGACAGACAGCTTTCATTCCTATATTAACTGCTGTATACAGTGGTTAAGAAGAATTAGGGACAGATGGAAAACCTGAATGCAAATGTCTAGCCACTTGCCCTGCATTGATCTGAAAATTAGGTACTTATCTCCATGCCCGCTCAGTCTCTAATTCTGGTCTAACCGTGGAACTTCCTGCATTTCTTGAGTACTGTTACACCTTAACATGTCACAGTGAGATTACTGGTGTGTCCTGAGTTGAGCAGGCTCACTAAAAGGCTCTGAGGCAATTGGCGGGTACAAACTGGCTTTGGAGCCGACTCTGCCCTGAATGACAGAAGCTACAGAGAGAGAAAGTGAGCAAGAGAAAGGCCTCAGCTGAAGTCTACTGAGATGGGACAATTCTGTGGACATGGGACAGCAAATCCCATATTTTCAGGGGAAGCCTGCCTCACAGCACATCCCACACCCCACTCCTGGGATGTTGACTCTGATTTGCAGGCTCATCTGCACACGTCTAGGACCAGCATATGGAAGTAGAACATATAACAACCACCTCCATATGAGCTATATGTAGGAAGACCTCCCTCCAAAGAAGGTATAGCTGAGTGCACCTTGGTGTTTGATGGTTTCTATATTTCTTGAAGAAGGGCCTGATAACTACAGATCACCTTTCTTGTGACACCCAGGCCATGAATCCATGAATCCATGGCACCCACTGCCAACTGGTGCTCCCAGTTGTGTTCTGGGTTCATTGAGATCTTGAACGCTTGACCTGGGTGCCAAGATGTTCAGATATCTCCATAGGGCACCTCTGTCCCCAGCTGTAGCACCCAGACTGCATACTGTGGATCTGTGGTCAAGACCGCTTCACTGGCACTACTGGTGAGAGTTGTATCATAGACCACTGGCCTGGACAAAATCCAAATTCAAAATTTGCAGTATTTTCCTCCTGTTCTTTCGTTCTTTGGTGCTGACCTGTACTTCATGGAAATCCTACATCCTACCTCCTCAACAAGGCAACCTTATCTCTTTGTAGATTAAGGTAACCTCAAAACTCAGATATCCACTGCCTCTTACTCCTGAGTGCTGGAATTAAAGGTGAGTACCACTTCCTGCTTCTCTTCTCAGTGATGAAGTTGTTATTTTCTGGACCTCCAGTCTCTGTCAGAGACTTGCAATACGTGCTCCTGAAGTTGCCTAGAAATCCATGCTTGCTACTGTGCATACCTGTAAATCACAATATTCCATCTACTTGATTAACAGTTTAGCTGGATATATAATTCCATGTGGTGATATGGGATGTCCTTCTGTATGCCGCAAATATGTGTTGATTTTATTGGTTGATACATAAAGCTACTTTGGCCTATGGTGGTACAGAATATAGCTTGGCTGGAAAGCCACACTGAATACAAGGGAGAAAGAAGGTGAAGTCGGGGTGGGGGTGGGGGGATGCCAGCAGCTGCTGGAGGAAAAAGATGTCAGAGCATCACCTGTAAGCCACAAGCCACGACATGGAGATAAACAGATGCATAGAAATGGGTTGAGTTAAACTTTAAGAGCTAGCTACTAATAAGCCTGAGCTATTGGCTGAACATCTGTAATTAATAATAAGCCTCTGAATGATTATTTTATAAGCAGCTTTATGACCTGGCAGGACAGAGAACAACACTGGTTACAATGTGAGAAATTTTTCCTCCTTCAATGTTTTGCAGCCTTTTGTCATGTATTTTTTGTTTCTAGTACTTATCAGGACAGCATCAGTAGCACTGGGTACACTTCTGTGGACCTTCCTTTCTCTCCAGGCATGTTTGGAGATACCCTTCTTCCTAGTTTCTAAACCGCTAAAGTAAAAGTCCTTCCTGTTCATTGCTGAGCTCATCTTCCACCTCTCCCTTTCTTGTGTGCATGTACGATTGTCCACTGCTTGCCCTTGGTTACATTTTAGTAGACAGTGCGCCTTAGCTTTTCTCCAAGCCTTTTATGGGATTTCATTGTGAGGGTCACACTGCTATATTTCCAAGGACTTTCCTTGTTCTCTCACTGCTATATTTTCACTTCCTTGTTTTGCTTTGGAAAAATTCATTTTTTATCTCCCTGAACATATTAATTGTACAATTAAAAATGTTCTTTTCCCTGAAAGTGCCCAGTCCTTTTCTGAAGGCCCTTCCATTTGTTCAGGTCTTATTTGGGGCATGGGTATGATGGGGAAAGGTTTTCTAAGAGGTCAGGTAATTGCTGGATGTTATTTAACATTTAAGAGCATCACAAGGTTGACTCGTGTACAGGACTGATGCTCATGGGATTTTCATGGGAGCCTTTTAGATCCCACTGCCTGCATTGGCCCTCTTCAGTCTGCTCACATCTTTTGTGTGACATGTCACCATCTTTGTCTCCAGTGCCTCCATCTCCTTTTTCCTTTCCCTTTGTGGTTTGGTCTACTTTTCCTCTGATTATACCTTTGAAAACATTTTTAGGACAGAACTGAGAACACTTTAGCTGCATATGTCACTGAAAATACATCCTTCTTTTGAAATGTCACTCCAGTCAGGTTGGGTTCCCAGAATGATGCTGAGACAAAGACTAAGTGCAGGAACGATGTGAAGGTGATCATAGAGAAGGTCACTGAGAATGTGGAGTTAGGAAGGGTAAGCAAAGAGTGGGATGCGTCCAGAGAGAGAGCAGGGATGTTTATGCAAGTTTTGTTAAAGACACCTGGAAAAAATGTTTTGAGATATTCCTGAAAACAAACCTCTAGGGCATTTGGTTCAATTCCCTCTAACAGTGGAGGGTAAGTCTCTTCCATACTTCTGTCCTCCCCACCCAATGACCTGGTCACTCTAATACGTCGTCACAGGTCCTTGGCAATGAGAACTTTGAGTGTCAAGGTATGTGGAGGCCACACCGATACCATTTGCTGCCCCCCCCAAATCGTTTCATGTTGCTTCCAAGATCATTTGTATCTGTATCTACTGACAGATGAACTACATTGGGTAACTTTGGATTTCTAAGGAAAGTGTTAGGTTGAGCCAGGCCCAGGTCTGATATGATTCACAAAAGTCCCCTTTATTGGTTTGGTGGTACATTCCTATAATCCCAGCTCACGAGACTGGGGCAGAGGGATCAGACCAGGGGTGTGACATCACCCAGAGCTATATAATGAGTCTCTGTCAAAAATATGACTAAGCTTACTGTAGCCAACAATGACGTAGGAGAGGGCTGGGTAGGTCCAAGGGCATGATGCCATCAGAAAGTTCTCCTGATGTCCCTTGGTTTTGTAGACATCCATGGTGATGGGAAGGGTCAGAGCTAGGAGACAGAGCAGTGAAAAGTGTAGAAAGGCAGCTTAGGAAAGACCCTGGAATTGAAATCTGAAAATGTTAAGAGGGTTCAAGGAAGAAGTCAATTGATAGGTGTCACTTTGATATTACCATTCTTCTTACTTGGACAAGTCTCCATTCATTAATCCCTACCCCTTCCTGGACTCTGCCTGCTTCCCTGGTCAATCACCTGCTTCTGGAATGCAACTCCAGGACTGTGTTATCTGCTCCCATTTCATTCCTTACTGAGGACTTCCCTGTGGGTAGAGGGGACTGACTGCCCTAAGTATCGGTTGCTGGGTAACAGGTGACTCCAGAATTAGTGATGTGAAATGCTACCATTTGAGGGTAAACTATTATTTTAGAGTCAGGAATTGAGGTCAGCCCCACCTGACTTCTATTCCTTGTCTAACTTGTAGTTGTGTTCCTCTGAAGGGTACAAGATGGCTTCTTTCATACCTACCATCTTTTTCTCTCCAACAGGATGGTTATTGATAACTTCAACCCGGGGGCCCCAAATGAGAGATGAAAAAGGAAACTCTACGGAAGATTCGGAGAAGCCTTATGTCGGGTCCTTTTGGTTCCAGGTGAGCCACTGGAGTATGGCCAGGTACGAGGGAAGAAGACACAGCTGGGGGGCTGCCAAGAATCATCCACAGCCATGGCCTCCTTCCTTAGCATCTCCTTTGTGTATCTGTAGCCATTCTTTGGAGTCTTTATCTATGAAGAAATATCCCCAGCTCATGGCCGGCCTTCTAATTTGTGCAATTGAGTAAATTTCTCCTATTTTAAATATATGTCAAAACAACTCTAAGCACAGGAAAAAGAAAGCCACCCAAAAAACCCCCACCTTAATATGTCCAATAACTGCATTAGTAAATCCATCATTACTGTGGTTCACACAGGCTCAGGTTTTATTCCTTGTCACTCAATAGCAGTGTGGCCTGTTAGTAATGTAGGACATTTAGTAAAGTTTTGGGTGGGGCAAGACTCTGTCAATCAACCTACAATTTCTTGCCTCTTAAAATATTCTGTTGTTGTTCTGTCTTATTTTAAATAAGACAGACATTTGTGGCACTTAGTATAACTGTGGTCATGGTCTCAAGCTGGTGTTTGACACATTGATGCCTTTTGCAGAGTTTCTCGGCAGGGAAAGAAAATTGACAAATTCTAATGTGTTTATTTTTAAAGAAAGTCGTGATCAAATACAAAGTAACTAGAATGGTGAGAAGACACATTACAATCAAATGTGAATAGACTGTGAGACATGGAGTCAGGCCAGGGCAGATGGACAGCCTCCCACAGCTTTCTGGCCTTGGGGCCAATGTGATCTCTAAGAGGTACAAGGTGTGCTGCAGTTTCAAGGAACTGATGTGTTTGTTTTCACATTGTGAAATTAGCTAATTTAAATATAAATTGCAAACTAACTTCTGACTGTGGTTGACACCAGCATGCTAAGGCAGTCACTGATTCCTAGCTGGGCAACTAGGCCAGAGTGAGTCTCAAGATTCAGGGCTTATGCTAGAGAGCAAACTCTTTTCTTGCTTGGATAAGTCATATGACATTTAGCACTGAATCTTCTATAATTCAACTGAAACTAGAATGGTAAGAATGCCTTTGATTTTATATATATAATTAAAGACATTCTTAATACCTCCTGGAGCCATAATGGAGACCCACAGTTAGATACCATGCTTTATGGCTCTTCCCCTGTTATAGTCCGCAGACCCAGTACTGACTAGGCAAAACATTTATTTGTAGTGTAGTTGGCAACTTCCATCTTTATATTTTTAAATGTAGTATTTTCTAGAAGGGAGAAGCAACATTATAGAGACGCCTGACTTTTGTCGAATTGATTTTATCTGCCATTAAACAGCAATTAGAGGCTGTGAAAAGTGCAGAGTTACAGCACTGAGAACTTCCAAGGGTGGGATTTGTGTTGGTGACTCTTACTTCTGTGCTCACTGACCTCATGCTGGTTTAATAAAAACTTTGGTTCCGTGGTCCAGCTCACTGGTGGGAGCTCCAGCTGAACCTTCCATGCCCAGGGTAGCCTAATCCTGCATGCTGCATAGATTGCATAGTATGCCAAAGACGAATGTGTGCCACAGAAAGGCATTACTTAAAAAATGGTTTTCATAAATTATTGGAGAATTTTATATAATGTATTTCAATCATATTCACCCCCCCATGTTTCCCCATGACTTGAATTACATTTCTGTTTGTATTTTTGTTTTCTAATGCTTTCTTGTTTTCAAGAGTCTTTTGCCTTTATTATTGAGGTTGGTGTTCACCTGTGAGAGATCCCAGTTTGTGTTGCAGTAAGATGTAACTTGGCCTATCCTTCCAACAGAAATTATGTCGCTGGTGGGTAATGTGCATGCAGGAGATAGGTCTGAAGCTGTGGCTGAATTTCTAATGCTTTTCCAGGGAGAGAAGATAAGGTGTTTGCAAGGAGACAGCCCGTGAATAAACCAGAAACTCAAAAAAATAGTGTTCTCTCTCTGCCAGGGGCTAGAAACTCCTTCTCTATACTGGAAAATAAGCAAGCTCTGTGTTTGACCTGGCCCTTGAGTAAGCAATCAAACCAAGCCCAGGCTAATCAGAGGTGTGGGCTCTGTGCTTATTATATTCAAGGCACAAGTGCCCTGCTGAGAAATTAAAATACAAATGGATTCAGCACTCAAGCTGGGGGAAAAAGAAACATCACAAAGATGGTCTCTAAGGACAATAACATTTCACAGCTAGAGCTCATGAGTTTCCAGCAGAGAAAAAAAAACAAAAACAAACCTGGTTCTGGTTGGACCCACAATAGGAAATTATAAACTACAGGAAACAAGAGAGGTTGGTGAGAATACCATCTCAAAAAGAATCATTACTTCCTGAATAATGTCCTCTCAAAGCAATACTATTTTATTTAATCTAGGTACAGTGATCTAAGACAGTAGAGAGCTATACATCTGTGGAAACTGGAGTAGAGGTCTATGGCAATCTCAATGTTCAAAATAAGTGAAATTATTTCAGTGATTAAGAGGGACAGAAAGCTATAATTAATCTATAGTAGATAATAGGTCACATTTAAGCATGACACCAATTTAAAATTGGAAGCAGAGAGACTTTTCAAAAGTGAACGAATAGAAAGAGCTATGGTCATAAGACATGATTCACTACTCACAGCTGAAGAGCGAATTTGTGTTCTGGAAGACAGATTTAAAAATGTCAGCAAGTAAGGCATACAATGATCCAGAGACGAAACCCCCTAAGGAGACAGAGCAGGTAGAAAGAGTACTCCATGCAATGACTGGAGACTGTCCAAACTGAATCGGGAGATGAATCTTCAGACTGAAGAGGTTCACTGAGTCCTTAATAAAATAAGGTGAAGACATGGAGACGGCATGGAGGGACCACAAAGCCCAGGATGGAAGAATCAACAAGGGCTCAGTTTAAAGGCCTTCTGTTGTAGGATTCAGATGTTATTTGGGGAAGCTTAGAGGCATATCTCTAGAGTACTACGTAATTGAAGATTAGATAGTTATAATTTTATTTTCCTTAGTTATTATACCTTCCTGTCATTATTTTTGCTCTTGACCACTTGTCAACATTCACAGATTCAACTACCATCTCCAAGTACTGAACCTTGGCTTCCTAACTCCAGCCCCCTTCCCCCCCCAGCAGAATTCCACTACTTAGTTACCTAGCCAAGACTACAGCTAAACTTGCCACCATCATCCTAGCTGGCCATGGTGATATAATCAATTTTGCTGGCCATCCTTTGACTTGACGATTTGTCACAATAGAAACAGTTGCCAATTTCAGAGCCCCCTCCTTGTTTTTCTGATACTATACTCATCTAGACCAATTTCTGTCCTCTCTACTGCTGGCTACATCGGGGAACATGGCGAAAATGTGCACATCCTATAATTATTTCCCTCTCCACATTATCTTGCCTCTTCCCCGAACATCCCTCAAAAGCCTTTCAATTCTAGGGGGTCTCCAAGGCCTACAAGTCTTCTCTCGCCTGCCCTGTCCTGGTTCTTTTTCTTCTAACCTCAATGGCTACTTCTCTTGCCTCCTCATTGAGCCTCAGAACTTTTGGCCTATCTCCTCAGGAGGATGTCTTCCAATCTAAACACTGTGTTCAATCCCAGAGCGGTCCTCCCCTCTTACTATCTCTGGGCATGACTATCTACACCATGTTTCCACAGAACTGATGGCCTGTTTGTTTACATCATTTCCTGAGATGATGCTCATTTCTCCAGTAGCCCCAAGGAGCAGAGGCTGTGTCTTTGCTCATGTTTTATTGTCAATAGGTTAGCATATCACCTTGCTCATGCTCATGCGTGACACTGAACATTACTCCTTTAATGAATGGATTTTGAAAGTTTTTATTTTTTCAGCTAGATCAAGTCATTTCCGGAAACTACCTTTCCAACATGGATTAAAACAGCCTGGTGCTAATATTAAATATAGCAGATACTGACCCCCATTAGCCAGAAGTATCTTAGTACTGACTGTGAAAATTGAGTTTGGCACCACTGGCTTGTTTTCTATGGCGCCGCACTAGACTTCAATGCTTATTTCAGGTGTCTGGCTCGTTGTGTTCTGGTTTGCTTAGCAAAGGTGTGAGATATGAACTTCCTTTAATTGCTTTATCCATGCAGCCAGGATATAGGAGTGCTCTGCTGGTGCTGGCTCAAACCTAGCCTCTGGCCTTCCTGGAAGGTCATTGTTTTCTAACTGGTGACAGAGTCTCTTAGTCAGGAATGTGCCCCTCTGAATCCACTCTGTGCAGGGGCATCATGCTTGTCTTTATTTCTTGCAGCAAGAGAGTCAGATGTCAGAATTTATTTGACAGGTGAAATAAAACTGAAGTGGACTCTATGGTAAGTACAGTGTGGACCCAACCATAAGAGGAAAGGCTGTAAATCATAAGCCCACAAACTTCCTCTCTTACTAGAAAGTATTCACCTCAAAAGAAGGGCTTTAGTAAACTCAGCTTGGCTGTTTATTCCATGGAGGTGTGTCAGTGATCCAACTACTATAGATTCAGATCTGGTCCTTATGTTGAAACCTAATTCCCAATGAAGAGGGGAGGTTAGGCTTTGCCTTGCCTATCCTAATCAGAAGGAACCTTACCTATGAGGCAATATTTGATGGGGCATGTACACAAAACGGACACAATTCTATGGTGTGCTCTGTGGTTCTGCTCAAATGAATGGACGCTGAGCCACGCTGAGGGGACTGCCATTTGCTCTGCCTGTGTGCACAGCACTCCTGTCCTGCATAGTCTCCTGGGCTCCCTGATTGAAAGCAGAATGCAAATCTACAAGCATTCTGACATCGACTTCTTCATTGAAGCTTCTAATGAAGTGCCAGTTGTCATATACAAGCTAGCAAGAAACTCCTTGTTTGGAATAAATTCAAAGGCAAAGACAGAAAATTTACTTTTACCATATTCAAAAGAATAAGATACAAAGGAAGTTATTGCTTCCTGTACTGTATATGGCTCAATAAGAGCACATTGTCATCTATCTGTAGACTTGATGGTGTCTGATAGGCATGCATGTCTTGTCAGAACTGTTGGGGGGTTTCAAGTGAGATGCTAGATTAGAAAGAGAAGGTGTCTACCTAGATATTACCTTTGGGTGAGGGGCAGCTCAGATGTAGAATGAGAATTTCCTGAGGCAGGGTATGCAGCTGTCTCTTCTCTCTACCCCAGATAGAAGTAGCTCCATGAGGGATGAATTGATGTGTTAGCACTCTAGGTAAAGCATGATCTTAAGTTCTGTCCTTGTTAAAGGGTATCCCAATTTATGCCAGAAATTTCTGGAGCTAGGCAGCATGGGGAACTCTCATTGCAAACATCTGAAGTAGAAGTGGGGACCGCATCTGAGGGTTTAGTGTCTCGGGTCTGTTGGGATCTTGTTTCCTATTTGCTGAGTGCTTTCTACCTTGTGAATACTGGATAGAAGAAATGGTGGTCATATGGAGTAGTTGTTTGAGGATCTTCTTGGTCTAGCTTCTGCCACTTGACAGTGACACCAGTGTTGCCTTATGGGCCAGAAGGACAAAAGAGTCAGAGGGCCGAGTCTCCCAGAGAACTCACAGCTGAGACTCTCCAATCCTATCACGTATGGAAGGCTCTCCCCACCATCAATTCCATCTATACTTGTTCCATCTCCCTGTCCCGTATCTGTAGCACGGACTGGTTATCCTTGATAAGCTACTTCAGTGGGAGGTGTAGCTATGGAAACAAACACCGCTGATTTAGCTGTGAGTGCCCTAACGGGAATCATGGGCTCCTCAGCAATGGCTGGGAAGTGAGTTAGTTTGGTCTGCTCATCCTGTGTTTTGGGTAAGTGGTCTGCCATTACTATTTGAATGATTTATATCTAAAGGGTTTAGATGCTTTCAATGGAAAAACAATATGATAAATGCATTTAACAAGGGAGTTTTGTCTGGAAATGAGATAAAATCTTAAGGCACTTTGTTTGGTGCCCTCATCCTATCAGAAGGCTCAGTTCACAGGTCAGGATGGCTGTGATGAGGATCATCTTCTATATGGCCACAGTCTGATCCTGCAGGCAAGTAGCTCCTTTCCAAGTGTCTGCAAGCATTTTGGGATTCCAAGAGCTTTTCTCCCTAATTGTCCAGATTTCAAGTTCACTGCTTACCACTAGAGTGGCTGTCAGCAAGATTCTTTCCCTCTCTGAACTTTGGTCCCCTCCTCTGTCAGCTGGAGATACTGAGTCACTACATCATGGGGTCCCTGGGAATATGAAAATTTGGACACAAGCAATTTTTGAACAACAACTAAGGCATAATTGTGAAGGTCTGGTGATCAGTCAATCTGCAGCTAAGTATGCCAGGGGCTTAGGCAACAGCCAGCACATGTTCATGGATAATGTGGACCAGAGTCTAGGAAGGGCTTAGCAAGGGGTTTTCAATAGTGTGGAAAGTGAACTGGAGGTCCAATTTGGAGTTTCTTTAGACATCCGTGGCCTGAGCTGACTCAAGAGCCTAGTGCCATTGGCCTCTGAATAGAGACTGGCTTGCTTTCAGCATGGTGGTCCCATAGGGGATGATTCTTTGCAAAACATCTTAGGTCTCTAAAAGTAATATCTGCATCTCTGCAGATGAGTAACTCTGGCCTCAGTGACCCTGGCCTTAGAACTCATATAGTTCTACCTTCCTGCATTCTCTCTGTGACACACTGGGTGCCTACTGAACTCCAGAGTGAAGATGAGAACTGGGCTCCTCCCAGGATAGAGCAGGGGCAAAATTACCTTGAAGAAGAGTGGGTGAAATGGAATAGAATTGTAGCCATGTTTGGAAAACACAGATTGCCACAGTGAGTAAAATGCTTTAAAAGTCATTTTAAATTACATCCATCTTAGAATCTACATGTGCTTCAGAGGGCTGAGGATGAATAATTGCCTTGCTTAAGGGATGAACACATGGAGGTTTGGTAAAGAAGATTAATTTGCTAAAAATTATACACTTTAATGAAAATGTGTTTAGAATCTGAAGTGTTCTGAATCCAGGATCAGCTGCTGATTTCCCTATGTCCCTGTGGGCATTGAGATGTAGCTAGGCTACAGGACTCTATCTTCTTCTTCTTTTTTTGGAGTATAAATTCTAACTTTTACATTTTGAAATATATAAAGCTCATAACTTAATTACCACTCAATAGTCTTTTGCTTTTTTTTAGTACTCATGATATAACCAAGGATCTTGTGTTCGATGACTTGTCTACTTCTTGGTTGAGAAATCCAGACAGCAGTTATGGGGAAAAGGGAAAAGCCAGTAGCACATGATTATCTTGAAGACCACCCTTTAAAGACTCTACATTTAAGCTATATTGCTTTTCATCTGAAGTCGGGGCATCTGAGAACTGTCTTGTCCACACATCCTGTCATGGTGAGTGTGCTTTACACGTAACTACCAAGGCTCAGGGAACTTAAGCACAGGGTGTATCTCAATGCTTACAAATAAAATGATAGGGCACCAGGATGAAATGCAGACTGAATATGACAGGCAGTCTAATTGCCTTACAAAGTTAAGAAGTAGCATCACTGAAGGGCCCTGTGGGAAGGTGTGGACCTGAGTAACTTTGGAAATGAGGTGAGATTGTGGACTAAGGGAAAAGGACCTGTACCTGTGTTTTGCATTCAAGTTCTTTCCTGAGAAGCTATCAGTCAACAATTATGAAACTCCAGGTTAATATTGGAACTGAACAGCTGAACAAATAAACAGTGAACATTCAAAGATATAAAGTATATCACCACAGGTTTCTCATTGCAGAAGCAGGAAGCTGCATGGAAACAAGAGAACACTGCTATAATGATGTGCGATAATGGGTTAGTGTTGAAGGCATCATTTTGGACACAGAATAGATGTGCATCCATCACTGTATTAGAAATTAGTGTAAGTGTATATGTAGAAATATTTCTATGTATTTAAATGTACAAAAACTCTATTAGAAGTAGTCACATGACTAATGATGCACATCTATCTTGTAGTTTTGTCAAAGCAAGGGCTGAGAATCAACTGTTACTTTCTAGATTTTGGTTTCTTACACCACTATCCAATAAAAGAAGCCAGGGTTCTATGACGAAACAGCTGCTTCTAGAACAGAAGATGCACATCAGCAATTTTGCAGCTTTGCATTGCTGCACGTTAATACCAGGTGACCCAGAACAGCATCTTGTAGTGAAGAAGTAAGCTCTTGAGATGAAAGGACATTAGCTGGACACAGGGGCTGGTGTCCAGTGCTCTCAATGGCCAAAGCAACAAAGCAACATAACTTTAGATTGTAAGGCAAGAATGAATAAATGTATATGCAAGGGTTCATGTAACTACTTCTTAAATTTGCCCTACCTTTCCATCCTGAATTGCATTGTCTAAACTTCAATGATGATAAGAAAGTAAAAAGACTATCGAGGCTGGCACTCTGTGGAGAGCTAGAAGGTCCTCACTAATGTCAACATTTTAATTTGTTCCTACAAGTAGGAGGAGGCCCTAGATATGGTGTTCCTGTCATTCAGGCCAACAAGATGATGAAGAGCTGTACTACAGTACTCTCTGACTCTGAAGACATCAGAATGCTCCTTTAAATGCCAAGGCTCTGCCTGAGGTGCAATTGTGTGAAGACCACTGACTTGGTATTCTAGTTCTCATGGGCTTTTATCCACAGCATAGGAATTATTGTATCTACAAGCCGATAACCATCATGTAAGTGCCACTTGGGAAGCACCTAGTATCATTTAGTATCACTGCCTCTGCAGGGCACACACTTCTGTTGGGGGTGTGCAGTCCATCCTAGCTACCTAACAACCTGTCACACACCCACTCACATTCTTCCTGGCTATCTTTCTGTAGTCCACAATAGCACCTCTCCTGTACATGTTTAAGATGTTTCACGTTTTGGGGCTGTGATCCTGTGCACAGCTTCTGAGATCTTTCATGAGATGATATCTCCTTGCCTCCACTTACCACACACACTGATCATTCTCCAAAGAAAATAGTTTTACTTATTGTTCTAGAAGAGATGGCCACCAAGCTGTCTCCTGGCTGGACTACAGTATCTCAGCACAGATGCCAACGGACAAGGCCTTTTACACTCCTGAGCAGACCCTTGTTACTTATATTTCACAACTGACACTGTTCTCATTTTGAATTTGGAAACCATTATGAGCCTATGATGAGAGTCGCAAAGAGCCTTTCGTGTTGGAGTCTCAGCCGCTTATTTAATGTTATTTATCTTGATCATAGTTTCTTTTTCTGGCTGTTTTCAGTAGCAATTACATCCACAGATACTCATCTGAACACACATCTTAGAATACGCAGATTCTATATACTTTTCCACCATACTGCTGTTCTTATATGTCTGCATGCCTGTCACTGAGAACCCCTTCTTTGAAGAATTCAATTTCATACGTATAGTAGACAGATATGATGGTGACATGGCTCCTGAATCTAAGGGGCAGGTATTACACTACAGGTAGCCATGTGGCAATCTTCTTGTGGTGGGACAGAGTTGCTCCACAGCTTCCTGGTAGCCCTTGCATTGCAGCACCAAGAGGGAATTCCTTTGATTTTCATATGATTGACCTATTTCCCACCCACTCTTTTCAGGAGAGAATAGTGTGTGATTCTGATAGGGCATTCTCATGGATGACTTGCGTCCCCTCCTGTGTTACTGGAGGATGAATGAGTTTGTGGTTTACCTTTCAGAACATAGGAGATCCCCCCCTCCCCTTGACTACTCCCACACAGCCATACTCTGAGTGTCTGCCTTAGTCTTCTGTAGCTCAGTGTAGGTTCTTTGGCTACACTTGACATATTTTTTCCTTACTTTTCTCCAACCTATCTTTCCCCTTCTCCTTTCTTACTGTACATTCTGAGATGGTACAGTAGCAGGGGATGCTCTGTACTCACTCTTTTCCTGTTTCAAATGAGGGGTGAACAGCAGCTATGTTATTCAGGGAACCCATTCACCTTCATTTTTCATAACTGCATGTGGCAAGACAATGTACCAGCTGGAAGGAACACTTCTTTGGACATTTCAGCCTTGTCCATGTACCAGCTGTTGCCTTGACAGAAGCATTTAAGCAAGTCACAACCGTTTCCAAGGTGTTTTGTATGATTGTCTGGGATTGTATCTCCAGAGTCCTGAAGGCAGGAAGTAAAGTGCTAGTTTGGAATTAAGGTCCAGAGGGAGCCAAACGGTCTCTACCAGGTGGCTACTTGCATTCCTGTTCTAGAGCCAACTTTGCCCACTTCCACACCCCAACATGGGTGTTGGGCCTTTGCACAGTGCCCGCTACCTGAGCACCTTCTCTGCTCTGTGTCTCATACCTGGGATGTCTGCCCTCTCCATTTAAATATAGAATATTAATGACTTGAAATTGGTCACACCCAGGAATACCAGCTCTTTGGATAACTCCTCTGTGGTAGAAATCTGAGGATCCTACACTGTGCTGGAATTTCCTAGGTTAGCAAGAGGCTCTGTAAAGAGGAATCCATGCTAGAAGGGACCTGAGGACTGTTCTCTCTGAAGGGGAAGATCTATTTTGCAGGCCTAGTTTCCTCTCTGTCTGGGTTCATAGCTTTTGACCTAGAAGAGTTGTTAGAGTGAAGGGAGGGGCAGATGAACACATATCTCTTCTTGCTCAACAGTTCTTTAAGCAATGACTGCTGTTAGGACCAAGGGCCCAGCTGACACTGGATAATCTATAATCTTCAGAGACCTCTGTCACAGCTTTTAATTAAACCTGTGTCCCAGGAACATCTAAGTATACTTAAACAGTTTCCGTAGGCTTCTTCCTACAGTGCAATCACTTTCTAGATATGCAGCTGAAAGGAAATAACTCTTCTCCAGACAAAGGAGAAAAGTAAACATTTTCTCTTTGTAAGTTCATCATCAGTCATTTGTCTTTATAGTGAAAACTAACACATAAGTTAACTGAAATGTCAAAACACACAGCAGCTGTGGATATCTGCACACGACCTAGGTAAAACACACACACACACACACACACACACACACACACACACACACACACACAGGAGGAAGACAAGAGAGGGAGGGGTACTTGGAAAGAAGGGGTTTGCAGGACCAGAAGGGAAATGGGGGTGAATATGAGCACAATAAATTGTATACATGTATGAAACTGTCAAAAATAAAATAAAAAGGGTATTACAGACTTTTGAGTGGAAATGTTGAGATGTAGAAAGTGTGTCCAGTATCATGAACATTAATTGATAACAGACTCGTGCATGACATATTATGTGATGTGTATGAGCCTCTGTGTGTGTACACACGCATGTGTGCATGCTCATGGAAGTAGCAAGAAGGGTGGTCAAGGTAAGTAGTGCAGATTACATATGGACCAAATACCACACATACATGGAACCAGTCATTCCCAATTCACACAGAGTGAGGAACAGGCAATAAAATATGATGTCTTTACAGATAATTGCATTAGTTTGCCTGTGCAAAAGTATGTGTTTTATAAATGAAAGAAAAAAACCAAAGTTTACAATAAGGTACTCCTTTGGTTGGCATCTTCCCCAAGATGTAGGATCTCCAATTTAGAGCCTTAAATGGTTACCAGGAAAAAAAGAAAAAGAAAAAGGGGAGAAAGTCCTGCCCAGCACAGACTCTGCTTCCTCTACATTCTATTAGAAAAGAATGGCAAAGTCCTTTAGTCTCAGTCCCATCTTTAGAACACCAACAACCTCTGCTCTTTATCACATCGAGAGGAACTTATTTAAGCCAATGAAGTCGCAAGTAGGTCATTTAAAAAGCAGAAAGCTGCAGAAATCTTCAAATGGCAAAATGAAGCTGCCTCGGTGGGAGACTTTGTGTAGTAGGTGAATGGTAGCTTCTACTTGAGGACCAAGGGCTTGGTTCCACTTGATTTCTTCTTCGCTTCTCTCTCTTCACTGAACAAAGGCATACTTCATCCTCATATGTTCATGAAACACACTGTGAAAGCAGCCCTAGGCCCTACAGCTCAGAAAAAACAAGAGAGGTCTTTATTGGCAATGGTTCCCTTGTCTCAAAAGTCAACAGAATAAGAGATGGCTAGGAGGCTGCATCCTCTTGCTGTTTGGAGCTGGCAGAGTAGTTTGAATGTTGCGGAGTCAGGAATCATCCAGGCTTCTTGGTGAGACAGGATTGTGTGATGTTGCCTGGGAGATCATCCGTACAAACTTCTGCCAAGTGACACTGAGAGCTTACATTCCTCTCTAAGCCACAGAAAAGACTATTTCAAGGCTTCTTTGGCATTTTTGACAGAGAAGCCCATCAACAGCAAGTATGAGAGATGCATCACACAGGCAAAGCAAATAGCTGATATGAAAACACTATCTACAAATCAATAAGATAGAAAAGCTCTATGGCAGTAGGGAAAGATGTGAACTAGTAAGTTACAGGAGAAATAACATTGTTGTGACCATGGAAATGAAAACTGAGAAGCAATAATGTCTCCTTTTTGGTCCATGGTGTGGTAGAAGTTGAACACTGAGCTCTGCGGGTGGCGGAAACACCATTCCACATGTATGGCAGAAGGATGCTTAACAGTATCTGACTGAAGCTGGACATGAATAATTTTTGATTCAGTGGAATTTTAATTGCTGAGATGGATACAAAATAAGAATTTGAAAACAATTTATATATCTATTTTGGGGGAAATGGCTTGATTAGATTATTATACATTCATAGATCATAATGCTACAAAATCATTAGAAATATCAATACTGAACACTGTGTACTAAGAACAAAAGTATTTATATTATGTAAAATTTCAGGTTGCAATAGATCTTGATTTTCTTTTATTTGTAACACAAAACTTTATTCATGAACGTGTTTGTAAATTCTTGGTCTCCTGGGAAGACTGTCTTTAGGAAATAAAGACATGGAGAGAGAAGTTCAATTTTTTCCCCTTACTCTTCTCATATTAACTGTAGGGGCTTGCTATGTGAATAAAAAGGCAAAGAATGAATAAATAGAGGCATTTCACGTTAACATGTTCTACTACATGTGAGGGACACAGAGTGCCGTGATGCTGGTGAACTGAGGGGGATTGAATCTGGGAAATGGAAGCTGGTTGCTGATGAGGGTCCAAAAGAAGAGGCAGGACAGAGATGTCATCCAGGGGGCCATATGCTATATCTCCCCATGCCCTGAGGCTCCTAATAAAGTGACTCTGGCTAATTAGGAAAAGGCCAACGTTGGCTTTCATTATTAGATTAAAAAATGAGCTGCAGCAGTATCTCATAAATTTGCCCATTCAGAGTCCTGGGGTGCACTCTCTAGAGGGTCTTGTCCCAGGATCTTGGGAACAACCAAAAATATGCATACTTTCTTAAGATGTTCCAGGACAATCTGATGCTGTTGGCCCAGGGTCCATACTTAAGGAACTAGCCTTGGAGCCAGTAAAACAGAGGCATCTGATTAAATTGTGAAACTTCTTCCTCCAGGGTGATAAGAGAACCCTGAAAACCTACCTTCACCAAGATAACTGGTGATGGATCCATATTGATGTATTCTTATGCTCTAGTTCCCTCTGAACTGCTCCTATATTGGGTCCTTTTAGCTCTATTCAGAGAGGAGGAACCAGGAGGATTTCACATGGTGATCACATGTCACAGTGTAATCCACAAGGTTGTTCTGACGCTGGGTAGGCAAGCAGGTACCAGAGAGGTGACAGAACTTGGTAGTGTGCTCTGATCCCATGATGGCACTCAAGGCTGTGACACCTACTCAGACTGAAGGACAAGGACCTTCCAGTCTGCAGATGAACTTTGGATGGAGACTACTTCCAGGCACACACCTCCTCACCACTTACTGTGACTATTTAGTATGGCATTAAGCTTGCTAAAGGCCAGCAAACCCTAATGTGTTCACATTACACGATTCATTCATTTTAATTTTCCTGAGGGCATTGAGGACCAGAACAGAATGTGAAGAATGGCTAGAAATGATGGGAAAGATTGTGTTGTGCTCACTGGAGCCAACAATATCTCTACTGACTAAAGATAAATAAGGAAACTTCATAGCATCAGAGACAACCCCTCCAGCACCTCTGCAAAATAACACTGTTCCTTTCAAGTTCTGTTTTGACTTCTAAATGTATCCCAGAAGGGAGGAAAACTGTGTACCTTGGACCATATCCCATACCATGTTCCCTCCCAGCACTAGGAGACTTGTTTAAACCCCCAGTGATTTTCTGTCCTCTTTTATTCAAACACGCACTAGACATGTCCAGAAGAGAAAAAGATTCCTGGGTCCTTTCCTTACTCAATCCCAACAGCCAAATTATCACCCCATTACCTGGATGCTATAAAGAACTAGAAGGGACCCCTGGAGTAATTTTGATAAGATCTCATGGGAACATTAAAATTTTTCTCTGTTAGTTATTTTTGAGGAAACATAGAAAAATGGCTTGGAGTTTGTGGTAACAGATGGGCCAATGAACCTGATCTGATTGTTTATTGTATATATGCATTGAAATGTCATGTTGTACCCTGTAGTATTTATAGTTGTTATATATTAATTAAAGTGAAGATATATCGTTTAAAAACAAAGTTTGCAACTAGAAGCATATCTTAGTCATTGGAAATAATCATTAATAGAGCAACTGAAAAAAAGACTTGAAAATTGGTCAAAAGTGTGATTCCTAATTTCCCAGGTCCGCATATTTTTACTAGTGTTACATAATTAAATCTGGTGCTAAACTCAAGCACCAAGGGATCCTGCACACAGGTTTTCAAGTACTACATCCACGATCCTCACTGGTATCCCTTTGCTCTTCACTCACAGCCCCTGCTCAGAGAGATTCATGGCGGGGTATGAAGAGCCATTTTAGCTTAGCCTGATAGCAGTGGAGTACTGAACCAGAAGGAGACTAGTGATCCCTTTTCTACAAGCTGTCAGAGTTCTTGTTGAACTCCACTATGCTGCTATCTTTTAAAAGATAACCTCTCTACCCATTTACACCACCACACTCAGTCTTGGGACCGAGCTCTATGACTTCAGATGCTTGTGTTTGGCCTCAAAGTACACAACATCCCAAGTGTAACATGGCCACTCATTTGTATGTCTAAACAGCTCTGTAGCTACCATGGTCGCTGACATCACCTTAGCTCCTCCAAGCTTCCTGCACCGCTCACTACCATCCATCATCCCCGCCACTATGTCTGAAAGGATTTTCCCAAATCCGTATCACTCTCACTCTTCTTTGCTGGCAGCCTGCCATAGTTAGACTTGTAAATCACTCCCAGCTCAGAAGCTTCAGTGCTTTATAAATATGTAGAAAGGCTCTGATTCTACGTGTTTCCACAGCACACATGGCACAGGCAGTGCCTTGCTTCCTTTCTTTGGCATGTTTGTTTGGCGTTGACACAGCAAAGCTGTTGGATTCTAGAACGGCTGAGTCCATATCCATGATTTCACTGTGTTTCTCACTTTTCCTCTTGTCTTTTCTTGTTTTCCCCATCCTACCCTTCCCTTTTGTCTCTCTCTTTGTTCCTTTCTCTTGCCTCATATATTGTCAACTTCAAATCTGCCATCATTCTCCAAAAGGCCTCGAAGCAAGTCACAGGCATCTTTTTAAATTTCAGTATCATCCATATAGGACCTTCTCCTTCCCACAAAGTTCACACTAATGGAGGCATTAGGATCCATTCCTGGGGTTGTACAGAGGCATGTGAGCCACTCATAGGGCTTCTAGTGTTATTAGGAAGTATTCAATAAGTGTGTAGAAGCTGAGAGACACTCTTTGGTGTAGTGCAGAAGGATACTGCCATCTTTCTTTGGATCATGTTCTGTGATGATCATTTAGCTGTGTGTCACCACCTTCTAAGTGTTGCTTTGGATCCACCAGTCTCAGACTTACATGTGTGGTACTGCTGTAAGGTAATATGCCGGGGTGGCTGCATTTGTACCCTGGTGTGGTGGAATATTAATTTAAGATGTGTTACACTTGTTTGTGCTGTGGAACATTTGTTTAATGATGCAAAGATGCATCACATTCTTTTATGTTGAATTTGTTTAACTTTTGTAAAGCTGTATTACTTTGCCTGTCTAAAATAGCTGATTGGTTTAATAAAGAGCTGGAAGGCCACTAGTTAGGTAGGAGAGGGATAGGTAGAGCTGCCAGGAAGACAGAATAAATAGGAGAAAAAGAGAAGAGGGAAGAGTGAGAAAAGAGGAAGAGGAGGGATGCCAAGAGCCAGCCACCCAGCTACCCAGGCATCCAGGCATCCAGGCACCCAGCCACCCGGCCACCCAGCCACCCAGCCACCCGGCCACCTGGCCACCCAGCCACCCGGCCACCTGGCCACCCAGCCACCCAGCCACCCAGCCACTCAGCCACCCAGCCACCCAGCCACCCAGCCACTCAGCCACCCATGGAGTAAGAAGGAAAGAAAAAAAAAAACAGGCTAGAGAAAGGTAAAAGCCTAGAGGCAAAGGTAAATGGGATAATTTAAGTTAAGAAAAGTTGTCTAGAAATAACCCAAGCTAAGTCTGGGCATTCATGAGTAAGAATATGTCTTAGTGTATTTATTTGGAGCTGGGTGGAAAGCTCCCAAAGAGTAAGAAAAAACAAAGAAACAAAAACAGCTACTACATTTTATCACCCAATGTGGGGTTTGAATATCCTCCTAGAGCCTGAGAAAGCCGAAAACAAAGCTGACATGGCTCCTTTTAGAGTTTCTGTCTTACAGCAAGCCCTTGAGTACCCAGTACACTCAGTAAAAACAGCAAAGCAGAACAAAACAAAACAATAAGTAAAAAAATGCTTGCCACAGCACAAGCATCAGCATTCTAGAGCTCTGGGGATTGAATACAGTTCCTGGTCAAACATGTGAGCTTTTAGGCTTGGCTTTTACTGACCAAGAAGGGAGCAGAGCCAGCCAATTGAGCCCTGCAGAGGACCCATCTGTAGCCTCACAGTTTAAAGTCTTCCAATACTATCAAAAAAGGCTAAAAGATATGAGGTAAAATATGTCAAGATGGAAAAAAAAGGAAAAAAAAAACTCTAAACAGGTTACAGTGTGTTTAATAATGTGCATAGGCTTAAGAAAAGAAAAAGGGTATAGATAGTCATAGAAGGAAATAAAAAGTTTAAAAATAATAAAGCCTTTAAAGAGACAATAAAAAAGATATTAAAAAAATGAGCTACATAAAGATAAGAAATACACAGGGAGTCTAGATCTTATATAGTATTGTGTTGTTTCTGAATCTTTTGATTGCTGATAAGCAACTGCTAAGAGATATGGGATTGAAAAAAACTGCTAAATGAAGTAAACAAGCCTAGATATTTTAAGAATGCCTTAAATTTAAAATGAAATTTAAAAATGCACTGCTTTGGAGAAGAGGTTTTGCTTTTATTCCCACAGGAAAAAAGAGGCTATAGTTCCTTCAGGGTTGATCGGGAAAGACCTCTTGATTTTTGACAGATGATATATATCCACAAAGGTTGCTGCTGGTTTTCTCAGAACTTGGACATTATCTCAATTTTCTCAGAGACCCCTAAAGATTCCTTTGCCCAAAGACAGCAGGAATTAGTCTAGAGAAGATGATGCCCACATTCCCAAGAAGTGAGAAGGGTGCTTTTTGGTGGTTTTGTGGATTATGAGTGCTTATTGTCATTTAGGGAATATAGGATAAAAAGACAACTATTAATCTCAGATATTTTGCATTGGCATGGATTTTGGTATATTGGTACAAATGTAAAATTTTGTTTTTAATACTGTACATATTTCTATTCTGGGGGTATTATTGTTTTTATGCAACACATTTAAAAATGTAATGTGTAGTTAAGACATGAGGTTAGTAGTTAATACATAATCAAACTTGTGGTCATATTACATACGTTTTCAAGGTTAAGCAGGTATATTTTTAGCAGATAGATTATTTTATGATTTTACTTTATAAAAGGATGGAAATTGAAAAAACTCCAAATGGAATTTGCTTTCAATATGGCAACATTAACTACAAGAAAAAGACTGTTGGACTTTTTCAAGACAAGGCAGGATAGTCCTTTGAGATTCTTGCTTCATAGAAGAGTCAGATTTTCTGCAGGAGGCAGAAAAGAGTCTGCTGAACTTTTCCAATACAAGGAAGGATAGTCCTTTAAATTTCCTGCTTAATTGAAAAGTCTGTTAGGTATTCTAAACCTGTAGGCCAAAGATCGGTGCTCCAACATTGCAAAGGAATTATGGATGACTGTCAAACAGAGATAGATGTCTCTGTTGTTAGGTAATAGTACATCCTTCTGGGGTCTTTGAAGGATAGTTATAGTTTTCCTTAGTTACAATATAAAGTAAATTAGGGCTAAAACTTTGGAATCACTAAGATAATATACGACATCCTGTTCCTTCTTTGAGTTTGTATTTTTCAACTCAATCTTTGATTTTTACTAGAAGTTTCTATGAAGACTGAAGAGGTTTATGCATCAGTATACAGGAATTATATCCCCTTTCCCTGTGGCTATACTGCTCCTACTTCAGGCAGGAAGTTAGCCTGCAAGAACCACGTAGGCCACAGCCCCTCAGCCTGTGGCTGATATCAGGAGAGAAGTGTTTCAAGCAAGGGTGTAGAGTGGGATTATGCTCTGATACATTGTAAATAATTGTCCCACCTCCTGGCTTAATAAAAATTCTGATTGGCAGAATGCAGACAGGAAGTATGTAGGAGGCTACCAAACTAAGAAAACTCTGGGAACAAGAAGAACAGAGGAGAGATGCCAGCAGAGAGCGACACCAGCAGAGACACCGGCAGATGCAGAGGAAGGAAGACAATCATGCTACTTTGAGAAAAGTTACCAAGCCATATGGTTAGACAGATTAGTGGAAATGATTGAGTTAAGATGAAAGAGCCACCCAGGAAACGTCTGAGCCATAGGTCAATCAGTGTGAAATTAATATGTGTCTGTGTATTTTCTATGGGACTATGAGTCTGAAGGTCTTGACCACAGGCTGGACAGGTCAGAAACATCTTATTGCAAGGGTGAAGCCGAACAGATGCTGTTCAAAGATATGCTGTGCACATCATTAGGATTGATTTCTTCACGTATGTGAAGGGCATGAGATTCTCTCTCAGGGGCTCTTTATAGCTAGATGTGTCTATGTGAACTCTTGAAGTTCCTCTTCAGCACAGGTAGGGTAGTTTTTTTTTCACAAGGTGGAAGGCCCTCTGGATCCTTAGCTTTCTCCTCTTCAGAATCTTGGGTTATATATTTGAGAGTTTCATTGAGTGAATGGACTGGGCTCAACTTCAGCTGCAGGATGTGTTGTGTCTGGGGTGGATTTTACTTCTCTCTCCTGAAGGTGAAGGGAAAGAGAAGGTTCAATGGCAGAGAGCTTTCAGATGTGGTCAGCAGATAATGGGTGCTGACTTCATAAGGATAGCAACCTCACAGAGGGCACACTCCCCTGGAAACATTACTCTGTCACTCGTACCTGTGCCTGTGAGCACCCACATGTGTATTTTCATTCAGCAAGGATCAGAAGGGAGTCTTCTGCTCTGGGGTATCATCCTATGGAAGAATCATGTGTATGCAGGTCATTATGTGCTAATATAGACTACCTTCACATGAAGACAGTTCTAAAGTCAGCATCTCTGTCCTCCAGTAAAAAATCAGGGTACCATTCACCTGGGATCTTCTCTTTTCTCTCATATTATAGAGTTATTGTCATGTTCGAACTGAAGACAGCCTGTCACTTCAGTTTGTGGAGGTCATGGACACCCCTGTTTCTTCTGAGAAGAGGGTAAACAATATAACAACATGCCCTTCAGGCTCTGGCAATGCCAGAGAATTTCCTATTTGCCTTCTGGCAGCCACAGTTGAATTTGGCCTTCTTTTTTCTAAGAGAATTTTGTGTGTGTGTGTGTGTGTGTGTGTGTGTGTGTGTGTGTGTGTGTGTGTGTGTGTGTGTGTGTGTGTGTGCATTCAGGTGGATATGATATATGCATAAACAAGTATACATGTGCCCAGAGGTTAATCATAAATATCATTTCTTAAGAGACACTTGCTTTATTTTTCTCAAATAGGGTCTTTCATTGGTAGCTGGGCCTCATTGGGATAACCAGATGGCTGGCCAGTGAGCTGTGGGGACTCTATTTACCTGCCTCTGCTTCTCAGTTATGGAGTTATAATTGTGTGTTAGCTCTTACAGATCTTTATGAGACTGCTGAGGCTTGAACTTATGCAAACACTTTATTGGTTAAGCTATTTCTCTAGTCCATCCAGGAAAATCTTTATATAAGAACAGGCTGAGTGGGCTGCTCACAACTTAGTGTCTGTGTCTCTCACTGGGTTAGACTCCTTCCTAGCTGGGGGACCATTCTGCTCTCATCTAAATGCTGTTAAGTACAAATGATCCAACTGATTTCACATCTGTTGTGCACCAAAGACATGAATAAAAGATTTACAGATTGGCCACTACTGAGAGGGACTTCTCTTCAATACTTCATAGCCACCCTGCTGTTCAGGGTCAATGTGTGTGTCACACAGTGGGGAGTAGCTGGTACTATGATGCCACATTTATAGTGTCATAGGAGTGGAGGGGATCTGCTCCAAGGAGGATGTGAGAAAGAGCTGAAGAATAATTTTTCCTTTGGAATCTATTTGCCCTGTTTTCAATTCAGCTCATAGATGTGTCTCCTGTGAAGTTTGGTGGTAGAGCACTGTGGGTCTGGTTGTTTGTTTCTATGAGATTAGGTTGGTTGATTGTCAACACTGGGCTCAATCCCAGGACTATGGAAAAATTTTGGCTATTGAAAGATACACTTAGATGGAATATGTTTTTGCTCAAATGACATCAGAATAGGAACAATGAATGACAACTTTGTGCAGGGAAACCAGGAGGGGTGTTCTAAAACTGGAACTTTAGACTAATTTGAGAAAAATTGCTAAGAGAAGGCCCCAGGCCCCATAGGATTTAATATTTCCTAGATGATACTATCCAGGCCAGAGTGAAGGCCAATGTTTCTTACGTTAGAACATTCAGGTTCTTTGTGGCTGAGATGGAGAGTCTGTGTTCACAAGGCAATGAACATTTTTATCTGGAATATTTTACTTACAGCCATGGGTTGCCAATGGTGGGGGTGTATACCAGGAAAACAGAATGGGGGCAGGCAGAGCATCATGTCCCTTGGAGCTTGAGTCTCAGGCATTTGTGAACTGACCCACATGTATTAGGATCTGACCTTAGGTCCTTTCATAGAGCAGTAAGCACCCATAACCACAGTCACCATCTTTCTAGTCCTAAGGATTGTAACTCTTAAATTAACTATCTGTATAAACATTTTACTTATCGTTATATCTTTTACTTTGTGTATTTGAGTTTCTCTCTTTTCTTTTAAAAATTGCCTGCTATATATTGTATTAATTAAAAATAAAATTGGTTGTCTACTTATTAATTGACTGCCATTCCATTATTAGCTGTTAATTTCCCTTTATACTTGTTTTTAATCCTTCCATTTTATTCTGTAGATGTTTTTCAGCTTTTCAATTAGTCCTTATATGTATAGTTTAATTACTATCACTTCCAAAAAGTTTTGGAACTTCATTTTCTATGAATCTTCTTTTATTCAAGATAATTGTTTTATGGTATATATAAGTGTTGCTGTTAATTTTCAATGTTATGACAGCACAGGCTGACAATATTCACTAATGCTCTGTGCACCTGCATGAACCAAATTTGTGCTATTCCTATTTTTTGAATAATGCATTAGCATTTCAGAGTCTACCATATCCTTTACCATTTTATTTCATTTAAAAAAAATCTTTGTTTTGACACAGAATGTTGCTCCCTTATGCGCTCTTCCCATGAATTTGAAAAGAATGTGTATTCTGGTCTTATGAGAGATGTTCCTTTACTGTCGATGAGGTCAAGTTGATTGACAGTGGTGGCCAAGTCATCTATGTCATTCCTAATTTTCTCTCCAATCTGCAGCTATTGACAGGAGCTGAATCTCCAACTGTAATTGCATCTAAACCTCCTCAGTTCCAGAAGTGTCTGCCTCATCTGTGACTCTTTTTAGTAAGATGTGTATATATTTAGTGTGCTGGTATCTTTTGGAAAACTGGTTCCTTTATCATCATGTACTTTTTTTTAATCTCAAAATATTTTCATTGCTTAAAATTAACATGCCTACGTCAGTTTATTAAACTTAACTGTCAACTTGATACAATTTAGAAAGACGTGGGAAAAGATTATCAGTGAGAGACTTTCTACACTGTGTTGTTCTGTGGGCATGTTGGCGGGGATGGTCTTAAATTAGTTGATGTGGGAAGACTCAACCCATTGCTGGAAGCACAACTCCTAAGTAAGGGGTCCTGAGAACCAGAGTGGGGAAATTAAGCTGAGAACAAGCAAGCAGGACAGTGAGTATGGACAGCTTCATTCTCTCTGCTCCTAACTGTGGCTGCAATGTCAGCAGCTACTATGACCTCCCTGCAGTGATAAGCAGTACTATGGAGTTATGAGCCAAAGTAAACCATGTCTGGGTAGTCGGACACAGCAACAGAAATAAAATTGGAATATTGCTCAGTGTTGTTTTTCCTTGTTATAATAGTTCATCTCTCTCTATTCCTTTACATTTGTCTGTCTTTTTGTATAAAATTTCTTCTAATCAACATATAGTCGGATTTCATTGTTTTAAACCATCTACTCTGACAATCTGTGCTTTGAGGAGATCCTTAGGAGATCCACATGTGAGCAGTTAACAGTATCACACTGACAGACACCACCTTAATGTTTGGTATATTTGTTCTGGTTTTTTGTCACGTTTTCAGCCTTTTCTCATTTTAGTTGAACATCTTATATCATTCTTTCTTGTATCATCCACTGACTCATTTATCCTACTTTTTATGTGCATATATTTCAGTGGTTTCCCAGGGTATATAACACATACAAACTAACTTTCAGGTAAGATCTTGTCTCTTCATGCATCATTAACAATCTTTTGAGCAACAGGCTCTGCTCTGATGCCTGGGGCGTGCTGCCACATCTTACTGTCCATATGCTAGATTCTTGTTTTAGTTAAATCAAGAATAGCAAGGATAGGGTTATATTCTACTAGTATTTACTTTTTATCTACATCCTTTTTACCTACATCCTTTTCCTTATGCCTAAAAAATTTATTCAGTATTTTTTATAAACTCAGAAGTCTGCTGGCAATCAACTCACTTGTTTGAGAATTTGTATTTGACTTTGATGGATATATATATAGTTTTACAGCTAATGTTAAAAAATATTATTTTTTATTTTTTGAAATTATAATTACATCACTTCCTTCTTCCAAACTCTCCCATATACTCCTCCTTGCTCTCTAACAAATTTACGGCCTTATTTTCCATTAATTACTATTTCATGCACATATGTATAGGCATATCGATACATATTTATAAATATAACCTGCCCAGTCTGTCCCTTGTGAGTACATTTTCAGGGCTGACAGTTTGGTGTTGGATAACCACTTGGTAAGCACTTTCCTGTGGAAGACTATTCCTCTCCTTCCCAGCACTCATTATTTGCCTGCAGTTCTTTGTCTAGGGTTGAGACTTCATGAGCTTAAAGAGGTAGAGGGAACCCTGATGTTGCTGCAATACTTTCTTGAATATATAATTCTAATCTAGAATTTTTAAAAATTTAATTATATATTCTTCCAATTTATTAAAGTTTATATTCTACTGTATTCTTAGCTGCATGGTGTATCTTCATCCTTGGCTCTATTTAGGTAAGGTGTCTCCTACCCAAACTCCGCAGAGGACATCTGCTTCTGAATTTTTTTTCCTATTTTTTTTTTTTAAATTCTACAAATTAAACACAAAATAAGTAGGTTTTAGAGGTTGATGTTCACTTTGTTTTGAGCCCAAATTCCAAATCAATGGCTTTGTGTCTATCCCTGATATAGAATGGCTCCAAAGCATGACTTCTTCAGGCGTCTCTTCTGATGATCCTTAAGGCATTTCAACAGGCTTTTTTTTTTCTTTTTTTCTTTTTTTAACTGTGTTGGCATTGGCGCCTCTCTCTCTAGCTCTCTGTTATCTTTGCTTCAGTATGATTATTCTTCAAGCCCGTTTTCACATCCAACTGTCCTCTGTCCCCTTTTCACCCTGTGAGCCCAACAGAAGAGCCCTCAACTTCTCTCGCTATCCTCATTTCTAACATTTCTTTTTACTTTTTCTCACTTCAGCAACATCCCCACATCCTTGTGTGTTTTGCAGTTTTTCCTTTAGAGTCTTGGATATATTGATTATACTTATTTCACTTTAACTTATATGTTTCTAGGCGCTAACATAAGAACATGAGATTACTATGTTCTTATTATTTTTGTGTATTTTTATTAGTTATTTGAGAATCTCACCCAATGTATTTAGGTCATACTTACCCCCTGCCCCAACCTAGATCCACTGCCTTTTCCCTACCCACTCAATTTTGTGATCTCTCTTTAAAAAGTAAAATCATCAAGTTAAATTTGTGCTGATCATACACTCTTAGATGTGGGGTCTTCCACTGGAGTGTGGTTAACCTTCCAGGGCTCACACCCTTAAAGAAAATCACCTCTTCCTATCACCCCAACAGCTACCAACGGTCAAAAGCGCCTCTACAAACAATAGGATTTTATGCCTATCTCTCTTCTTCTTGCTGGGATTTTGTCTGGCTTGATATTGGTTTTAATTCCCTGAAAACTCCATCTCAATCATACTAACTTGACTTGGGATGATTATTTTTAATTTTGACTCTTGAAGTACAATATGACTTTTTAAAATGACTATTTTTTGAGCATTGTATAGAATAGTAGATTTGGAGATAAATAAACCACTAGCGTGGGAATTATTTTGGTCAGGAGTGGTAGGGTATTGCATACAGCACTTATTATAGTTATGGAATATACTCTTGGCTTTGGGATATACTTTTTACCAAGTGGAATGTAAATCTTGCAAATATCTCAGCTAAAATCTATAGTTATTGGACAGGTTTATTCACATGATGGTATGGCATGGGTGAAGAGGTATTATTGGATATTCTGGTTAGTTATTATTTTTTGTAGTATGCTGTGGCCATGGTGTGCCCTAAAGAAATTGATGTGAGTTCAATACTCAGCCCCTCTCTCCTTCAGAGTAAACATTGTCCTTATCACAAGCATGCTGGCGACCATCTTACTAGAGAGGGACAAATAACATGCCTCAGGTATATTCACAAGAAGGTTTTGCACCAAGTGGCAGAAGAGTTGTTAAAACATGAGTAGTTACAAATTAAAAATAGAGTGTCTCAGCAAACTCAAGATGCTGTACTTTATAAATGGCCACTTATCAGGAGAGCACATCAAACTAATGTTAACCGGGTACTAAACCAAGAAAATTAAGTCACCTAAGCACACACGTACTTAGGGCAGCATATCTTACTTACCTAAGTAGCAAAAGTGAGAATAATAAGCTTCCTCAGCACTGTGGTCCTAGGATATCAAATGTGATGGATGCTGAAGAGGTGCAAATGCCTCAGGTGCCTTTTTTATGGAGACAATTTCAATTTCTATATATACATGTTAGCAGCACCAACAGTTAAAGGAATATACGACCTTAGCCTAGATTTAAGACATGAATATTCAGCAAACTCATTTAACACTGCTAGAACAATGGTTGCCTTGCTGACTGAAGATCCACGAGCTTCTCAGCCCCCCTCCTCTTGACGTGCTACCATTGCTAGTGAGCCTTGGTAGACAGCATGACTTTTGAGAGAAAAACATTGCTGCGCATTCATAAGCTTGAAAACACTTTAGATATCTGTAAATTTGATATAGAATATTCTTTCAATTGATAACTACTGATCAATAAAAATTAAGTTTACTCTAGTGGAGTCTCACTGTGTTTGCACTGAGGGCAGGGCCCATCACCAGCAGTAGCTGGCCAACACACTCACACACAACTCAATTGTATTTTTGAAGGCCTTTTGGTCTCGTAACGCTTTGTCTTTTGCTTATATATCATGCTTTCTAATTTGGTGTGTCTTTATGTGTGTGCAAATGTGTGTATTTTGTGTTTATATGTGTTTCTTGTGATTTTACTTTGGTTCTTTTTTGTTTGATTATTTGTTTTCTTCTTTTCTCATTTTAAGATACCTGTTCATTTTCTAGAGAAAGAAAAAGAACAGGTGTGGATTTGAACTGGTGGGGACAATCTGGGAGGAGCTGGGGGAGGGGAAGCCGTAATCAGAACATATGGCATGGAAAAATCTATTTTCAATTAGAAAAAAGAAAGAAACGAATAAACAAAGTTGTTTTGAACTTGTTCATTTCCTCATATACCTTATAGTACATGTATCTTGGCACTATAGTCTTTCATCCTTGGAAATACAGCATCTGGCTGTATTATATGAATCCCAAAAGGCTGCTGTGATGGGCCCCATACCTCAGTCTCTCATAGTGTCCCAGAGTCTTTGTGCTATCCCATGAATACCTCAGTTATTTGCCATCATGCTGTATGGCTTTGGAGGCCTGATCATAACAAGGTCTTGTGCTCCTAGGTAACATGAGACATTTGCTCTTGTGACACAGCTGCCGTGCTATAAATAATTCTCACATTAGCCCAGTAGAAAGATCGCTTGGTAAGGAAAGAGAATGGCTGCTATCATAAACAGCCTGGTAAAAGCCCCACCCATAGCCAACACTAACCACCAATCATGACAGAAGAGACTTCCCAATGGTTCTGCCCAGCTGAGGTTCCAGATATCAGTGACAAGCCCACTTCACAGTGATCACTGAACTCCTTGGATACACAGAAACTATGAGCCTAACAATGGTGTTGCCTCATACCAAAAGTACAGCAAGTTTTACAGCATCATTGTCTCAAACATCATTTTGAGTTTTATTAGAAAACTTGGAGAAAGCATCACATAGAAATCACTTTCTCCATAAAATCAATAACAGCTATTCAGACCTTGGTCAAAGTTTGATACAAGTTAACCCTTCCATAGACTTCACTTTGTTCAGTAGTCTTATGGAAGATATTGCCTGGGTCAGGATTTCTAACCACACAGCAGTTAGTGTAGTTCTGGGTCTAGATTCAAGCCCTTGGGGCCTGTGCTTTGTGTAAAGCTTGGTAAGGAGCCTTGCCTCATTCAGGTTCTGAACCAGAAGGCTTAGTTTCATATTGTATGTACGTTAGTTACTTTTCTTGCTGCTATGACCAAATATCTGACAGAAGCAAAGGAGGGAAGAGTTATTTGGACTGATTATTTCAAAGGAGCAATGCCATAATGTCTTAGAAGTTATGGTAGAGCAGAACTCATATCATGGGAGCAAGAAAGCAAGAAAAGTGTAACGCACAGAAACCCCTGGAGAGAGAAAGTCCCCAAGGGTAAGAAATGAAGGAGCTGTTTTGGCCCATGTCAGGTACCACAGAAAAAGTAGGTGGGGAATCAAAATTTTAAAAAAAAGGGCAGACTGAGCCAGATGTACCCCTCCCCCCCAAAATATAAAAAACACAGGTGAGCCACAGGCCACGTGACAAAGAGATTAATAAAAATACGTTAAGATAAAAGAGCTAACTAACAATGTGCCTGAGCCATAGGCCAAACAACATAAACTTAATGTAAGTGTCTGAGTCATTTCTGAAGGCCTGATCAGCTTCGAGCAGCTAAGAGGTCTACAGGCAGTCTAGACCTCTGGAACCGGGACAAAGAAACCTTATTATAACAAGCTACTTCCTCTAACTAAACCCCAGGACTTTCCTTACTCTGACCTACTAACAATGGCATTATATTATAAATCTATCAAGGAGCTAATCTATTCATTAGACCAAGGCCTTCAAGATCAAATCACCTCTGGAAAGACCTGAGGTATCTTTTATCCAATCAATTTGACAGTCAAGACTAACTGCCTTGAAGCTCTTAACTGGAAAATATGAGCTGTGATTTACACAGGAATGTTTGGTTGGGTCATATCTGGGGGTCTGGATACTGCATGCTCTGGTTACTATCAAGGAAATTACTTCTCTTTTATTGGTGGAGCTTCACAGAATAAAGTACTACAGTTAGCAAGGGCTACACTATTGGCTTAGTCCATGTTCTGTTGTCTCAAAATAGCCAAGAGCAAGCAATTTACAAAGGGAAGTAAATCTGGATCTCAGTTTCAGAGGTTGGTAACACCAAAAACAAGAAACGGTATATGCTCAGCATCTGGCTAGGACCTTCTGCTGTGTTATAACATGTCCAAGGGCATCACATGGTGATGGAACACGCATGCATTTCAGGTTTCTTCTATAAAACTGCCAAGAACACCACGGGAGTCCTTCTCCTGACTAGTTAGTACTAATCACTTCTCAAAGGACCAACTTCCAGACCTCTAAATACTATTAACATATGACTGGAGATTAAGTTCCTAACACAAGAACATTGGAGAGACACATTCAAATCATAGCAACTGCTTATGACAACATTGATTATATTTATCAATGTAAAAAATATGCACAATGTTTGGGTAAGGTCCTTAAGTTATGTGTGTGCATCTGTGAGATGCACCAAGTGCCTGATCTTGTTGGTGTCACATTAGCCACTGTTCCATGGGAATAATCTAAGAACAAGTGTGTGTGTGTGTGTGTGTGTGTGTGTGTGTGTGTGTGTGTGTGTGTGTGTGCATGTGTGTGTGTCTGTGTGGATATGTATGTGTGTGTGAGTGTATGTGTATGAATGTAAGTGTGTGTGAGTGTGTGTGAGTGTGTGTGAATGTGTGTGAGTGTGTATATGTGTGTGTGTATATGGGTGTGTGTGTATCGGTGGGTGTATGTATGACTGTGTGTATATGTGTGTGTATGTATTATGTATGTGTGTGTCTGTGTGTGTGGGTGTGTATGCAGATGAAGAGAAGACGAAGGAAAGCTTTTCTACCATTTCTTGGCTTCATGGCATCCTCGGCTTTATTTTGTACTGTGTGGCTGCCACTTTGGAAGCCTAAATGTTCCCACCACTCTTGTCTCAACAGAATTCTTAGAAGAAATAAAATTTTGTGCCTGATAACTCACGTAGACCAGTGCCCTGTCCCTTTGTTACATACCCTCCAGACTGTCCCCAGTGGCAAGTTCTACTTGAGTCTAGTGTGAACATCCCACTTATGTCTTGTTTCTCTGATAACTTCTTAAACACAGGTTAATTGATGATTAGTGCCCTACAAATGACTTGTGGCTCCACATCTGAGAGCAGTTTAGAAAGAAGAGACTGAACTATGGCAGTAGTGACAGATGGGTCGCTGTGCAGTAAGGTTGTTTGGCTCATACAAACACATGGCTCAAGCGCTGGCCAGTTCTTTCTCTCACACTCTGATGAAAGAATTCCTGTGATTTTCAAGGTTAAGAATGACTGGAGGTTCTACCAGTCACAATGGATACAGACTTAGTCAGTCAGTCAGTCATTCTTACTAAAGCAGATGAGTCCAACACCACAGCCTTCCCCCAAGCTTCTCAGCAGGTTAGGCTTTAAGCTAAAGAACCTCACCTCCCCCTCCATCCCAAGATACCAAGCCACATGGACAAACAGATTAATGGAAATAGATTGACATAAGATAAAGGAGCTAGCTAGCAATATATCTGAGTCATAGACTAATCAGCATAAAATTAATATAAGTGTCTGCGTGTTTCTGTGGGACTGTGGGTCTGGACCTTTGGCCATACAGGTCAGAAACCTCATACAACCCCCCACCCCCACTCCCTCAGGGTCTGTGGATAATCTCACCTCCCACTTGCTCCCTAGACCTCCATCTCTTCATCAAAGAACCTGAGGGTTTCACATAGACCACAGCTGGGGAAAAACAAGTAGTTTTCATTTCTTCCTATATCTGATGACAGTTTTTTTGTTTTCTTGTTGTTGCTGAAATTAAGGAAACTCATTATAGAAGATAGCCTGGAAGCATGGTCCCAGGAGTTAAAAGACTGAAATAGCATAAGAGAGAGGGCTAGGTTGGGGGAGAGGAGGCGAGGGCAGAAGAGGGAGAGGAGTAGTCTCATCTGCCAACACCAAGGTGAGGTGAGTGATGCAGAAAATGAGACTCTACCGGTAAGAAGAAAAGGTCACAGTGGCTATTTCTGGTGTGTGAAACATTCCATTAGTGTGAGTATATGGAGGGCATTAGCACTGTGCACTGTGGGAAGGAGTGATTTAATACAGAACATCCTTCTAGCTTCAAAAGATGAGAATAACACGAAAGCTGAGAAAGCCCTGCTGGTATGGTGTTTCCTTCTCTTTGGGAGTTGGCTGAGGAACGAGCCAGAAGAGTTTGTTCTGTATGTGAGTCTACCATCAACTACAGGAGAGAGCAGTCTAAGGCCACAGTGTTAGAACTCTGATATCCTATACAGCCTTGATACTAGGCCTGATATTTTGACTCCCAAGATCCTACAGGCATACTGTCATGACCACCCCTCTTGTGCTCCATTTTTGGGGGAGATCACCTCAGAACCTCCATCATGAATGTTCTCTTATGTCCTCCATTTTGAGCTCCCTCAGGCTTTTTATTTTGGAGATTTTTTTTTTTTTAAGCCGTTCATCCTGGGGCATCTCTTCATCCTTTAAGCCCCACCATCCTGGGAGTTTCTTAGGCTCTACATCATCAGGCGCCTATCAGGCTCACCATCATAAAGTACATTTCATATCCTTCATCACAGAGTATCTTTTAGACTCAGACTTGCCCTCCTGGGGCACCCTTCATGCCTGTCATCCTCAGGCACTGCTCAGATCCTCCATCTGGACTACCCCCTCAGTCCTCTTTCATGGAGTACCTCCCAGGCCTTTCATCTTTGGACATCCTCCAGGCACTCCATCGTTGGACACCCCTCAGGCTCTCCATCATTGGACATCTACCAGGCTCTCTATCATTGGGCATCCCCCAGACTCTCCATCACTGGGCATCCCCCAGGATCTCCATCATTGGACACCCCCAGGCTCTCTATCATTGGGCATCCCCCAGGCTCTACATCATTGGGCATCCCTCAGGCTCTCCATCATTGGACACCACCCAGGCTTTCCATTATTGGGCATCCCCCAGGCTCTCCATCATTGGGCATCCTCCAGGCCTTCTATTCTGGAGTATCCTTTACTCCTTCTATTATGGGAAGTCACATGTGTCTTCTCCTAGGCTTAGAGTATCTTGAAGAAGGAGGCATCTAGTTCAAAGATGAACCTAAGCATTGACTATGACCCCAGTAAATATCCCTTTTCTAAGATACTAATGCTGCTGCCCTGCCAAAGAAGGTGTGATGGCTAGCTAGTCTTGGTTGCCACCATGCCTATATCAGGAATTAACTAAATCTCAAAAATAGAGGGGCACACCTGTGAGGAATTTCTGTTTAATGGAAAGATAGACTTCTAATATGGATCTTTGAAGTAGGGAGACCATAACTTTAATACAGATTTTTAGAGGTCAGAAGACCCCTTTGTCTGGGCTCCTCCTTCTGATGGAAGTCTATATAAGGATATTGAAAAAGGAAGTTTATGTTGTTGGCCTGACTGCTTTTGCCTCACTAGCAGGTCCATTTCTTTGTTGCCACTAGAGCCTACTTCTTCAGGATTCTAGTACATAGTGAAGATGAGCTGAAACACCCAGCTTTGTGAACTGAACAACTGTTGGATTGTTTGATCTTTCATTTATAGTCAGTTATTGTTGGATTAGCTGGACCACAGCCTGCATGTCATTCTAACAAAATCCCCTCTATATATGTATGCATGCATGTATATACTTACTTATGTATACACACACACACACACACACACAGAGAGAGATAGATAGATAGATAGATAGATAGATAGGTAGATAGGTAGATAGATAGAGATATACAGAGAGTAATTCTATAAGTTCTGTTTTCTAGAGAATCCTGACTGATACAAAAGGCACTGATTAGGAAGACTGCACCTATAACCTCCATGACTTCAAGCAGCTGTCATCTTTTGGGTTCCTTAGCCAACTTGAACAGAGAAAAGGCAAGTGAGTACCAAATGCAGATTTAGGGTCTTAAAAGATGTTGAGATGAGGAACAGAATGATATAGAAGGGCAAGCAGGAACTTCTGGCAGGATGAAGAGCTTATCCAGAGGCAGGTCACTGGGTTACCAGCTCCATAATGAAAGAAGGTGACAAGGAAGGGCTGCCTAGTGGTAGTGCTACCACTCACTGTCTCTCCATCATCAGGTTTGATGTAGCTCCTTGGGATAATCTATAACCTAAAGTGTCTGGCTTGGACAAGTGCTGGGAAGATGACATCAGTAGCTCTGGAAATGAAGTGTCAACTCTGAGCTAGGGAGGGGCGCACAGCCCAGGACACCTGAGAAGAGGTAGGAGAGAGGCCAGAGAGTTGGGGGCAGTGAGGGGAGAAGGAAAATGAGAGCTGCAAACACCAAGTGCTGGACCCTGGGGGCACTACCAGAACCACTATGAGTACAAGGTCTTTGTCCTGTTCTCTATGAGTCTGTGAGTTCCCAACATTTAGCATGTATAGGGTTGGCACATCTGTAATGCTCAGTTAAAATTCAGGGGAACACACTTTACAGAGGAAGGCTGTGGATGACAGAAGAGACATTACAAAGAGAATGTCTCTCTGCAAGCTCTAGCTGAATGCTGTCAAGTTGGAGGGCTTTAGGTCCACATTATCAAGCTAACCTGCTTTGTGTCCAGCAAGGTATTCTTTGTGACTCTGTTTCACTGTGAGGATTCAGTATAACTTCTCTCCAGAAGCAGTGGTCCTTACAAGTCAGCTCTAATACTTCTGGTATTGTGACTGCTGTGGATGTAAGGGCAGGGCCATGGCTGCATAGCAGGAGGGGACAGCAGAGCAGATGGGTCGTGCACTGGCATCATGACTTCATCTCTCTAGAGAATGAGATTGGAGTGCTTCAGTTTCTTCTGATTAACATCCCCAAAGGTAAAGTTGAGGGGATATGCACATCAAGTATGGGAGCCCCAGAAGAGGTTCAGGCACAAAGGAAAAGAGGCAGGACTGAACTAGGTAGCAGGCTAGACCTCTATGTCAAAGTTCCCCAGAGGAGCACCATTCATAGTAGTGTCCTAGGCCCATTTCAGAGTTGCATTTTTAAAGTATTTTCTTCTCCATTGTTGGTGGGAGTGCAAACTTGTACAGCCACTCTGGAATGCAGTATGGCAGTTCCTCAGACAATAGGGAATCAATCTCCTCAAGGACCCAGCAATACCATTATTGGGCATATACCTAAAGGATACACATTTGTTTCCCAAAGGCATTTGTGGGAGATTATGTTGTTCCATTGTAAATAATTGTCTCTCCCACTGGTTTAATAGAAAGCACTGATTGGCCAAAGGCAGACAGGAGGTGTAGGCGGGGCTAACAGACTAGAAGACTCTAGGAACAGGCAGAACAGAGAAGAATGCCAGAGAGAAGCAAGAGAAAACAGAGGACAACTATCCTGCTCTGAGAAAAGGTACTGAGCTGCATGGCTGAACAGGATAAGAGTCATGGGTTAGTTTAAGGGTAAAGAGTTATCAAGTTATATGCCTGGGCCTTAGGCCGATCAGCCTAAAACTGTTGTAAGCATCTGTGTGTCTCTGCGGGTCTGTGGGTCTGTGGGCCTAAACCTTGAGGCTAGGCCCAAAAGTCCAGGCCAGAAACCTTGTACTACAGGCATTCAACTATGTTCATAGTACTATTATTGTAATAGCAAGAACCTGGAAATAACCTAGATGCCCTTCAACTGAAGAATGGATTAACAAACTGTGGTACATCTACACGATGGAGTACTACTCAGCAGAAAAAAAAATGACATCCTAAAATTTTCAGGCAAATGGATGGATTCGGAGAATATTCTCCTGAGATATTACAAGCCCAAAAAGTTAGGCATGGGATGCATTCACTCATAAGTGGATTTTAGACAAAAAGCAAAGAATATCCAAGCTGCAAATCATAATCCCTGAACAGCTTGTGATCAGAAGAAACTTAAAAGAGATATCCAGAGATTCCCCTAAGAAGAGAAAATAGAGAAGATCACCTTAGCAAATTGGGGTCATAACAGGTTGTAACAAAAAAGAGGTGGGAACAAATCATAAGAGAAGGAGATGGTTGAGTGAGAGGAGCAAAGAGGGAGGTAGAAAGAGATGAATATCTCAATAGAGGAAGCCAATGTGGGGTTGGAAAGAGACTGGATGCTAGGGAAACGTCCAAGAACTCACAGGATGTCCCTGGCTAGGATTCCAAACAATAGTGGAGGGGGTGTCTAAACAGGACTTCCCCTATAATCAAATGAATAACCACCCCAAGTGTCATCACAGAACCTACATCCAACAATGAATAGAGGTGGAGGCAGAGATCCATGGCTGAGCACTGGGTGGAGCTCCAGCTAATGGGGGGGGGGGGAGGGAGTACAATTAGAGTCTGTATGAGCAAGGTGATAGGGATTATGAGGAAAATTCCCACAATGATGGCTGGCTGGAGCTCTAGGGGGCTCACTGAATCAAGAATAGCCTCTGGAGATCCATTGGGAAAAGGAGCTAGGCCCTCCAAGGGTAGGCAATTGTCAATTGGCCTGAGCAGTATGTGAAGCCTCAAGGGGTGGGATCAGACTGTGTTCCTGTGTGTGGGCTGGCACCTTGGAGCCCATTCCCTGCAGAGGAATACCTAACCCAGTCTTGACTTTGGGATGAGTAAATCGGACTTCCCTGGAGTGGATCTGTCTTGCTGAGCTGACCCACCTTGAGACTTCTTGCTCTTTTGGGGGAGGGGATGGGTGGATGGAAAGGGGGGAGTCTGAAGGCTGACTGGGAGGGATTAGGAGGAGGAAAGAGAGGTGGATCAGGGGATACATAGATAAAAATGACATTTTTTAAAATAAAAAATAATAAAATAAATAAAAAATATTTTCTGTTGTATTTATTTATATTTTATGTATGTATTTTGCCTGAATGCATATATTTATACTATGTGCCTATAGAGGTTGGGAGAGGGTGTTAGAACTGGAGCTGGAGTGAGGAATGATTGATTGTGAGTTATTAGATAGGTGCTGGGAACCAAATCCAGGTTCTCTGTTAAAGCAACAAATGCTCATAAACATTGAGCTAACTTTCCATCCCCAGGTTTGCATTTTATTTGCTGTAATTTTATTTATTTGTTTTCTGGCTGTGCTAGTAATAAAACCCAGGTCCTCATGCATGCTAAGCCTATGCTCTGCCACTGAGCCACACTCCTAGCTCCTGAATAGTGTTTTAAAATGCTTAAAATATGACACAAAGATTGAACCAACTCTAATGACATGAAATTTTTAAAGTACTGAAAATAATAAATGGGGCATATTTATAGACACACTACATCAATAAAGTCCTGAAAATAGCAAGCAAGGTTGTTTTCTAGTAACAGAATGATGTCACGGGTTCTCCCACATCTGTCATGTGGAGTGAAGCTGTCTGCTTTCCAATGTTGACACAGTTTAACACAGTTGTGTTGTAAGGTTGGAAGAGCAAGCCAGTTTCCAATAGACACTGATGAAAACATTGATTCAATTGCTTTCCCATTCAAGCTTCTTCAAACTCTAGATGAATGCCAGGGGCCTTGAGGTTTCATGGATCTTCCTAGAGCAGAGTAAGGGCAAAGGGGAAGAATATTCATCCTCTGGGCTAGAGAAGGAGATGAGAGGGGAAAAGCATGATGATCCACTTCTAGGTGCCTATTTCAGAGATCAAAACACGAGACTTAACTGGGTACTTAAGTTTCCTTTGCAGCTGTGCATATGGACAAGACTTGGAATGAAACTGGAACATGGAGGCTATATCCTCCCAGGCCCATGAAACAGATGAAGTGGGTATAGCTTGAAGTTCTCACACTCCCATATCCCCTCAAAGTCCCACGGACCACATGGAGGTGTCAAGAAGGAGCCCTCTTGCTGTAAAGGAGTGGAGGACAGACAGGGCAGAACCTAAGGTATAAAGCCTTGAATATTAGTTACTTTGTCAGTGATGATGCAGAGTACCTAATGATAATTGCTTAAGGAAAGAATTTCTATTTTATCTCACTGTTCAAAAAGAGATATGGTATACAATGGCTGGAAAAGCACAAGAGTTAGAGTGTGAGGTGGCTGCTCATATTTCATTTCTTTGCAGTCCCAGAAGCATAGAGCAGACAGAGTGTAAGACTTGGCCAAAAACCTCCATCTCCCTTCACCAGTGCAGCACATATCCCATGATAGACTTCCTCTAGAGAAATCCTGTCTTCTAAATGCTCTACAGCCTTCCAAACAAAACAAGACCCCAAACAAACAAACAAACAAACAAACAAACAAACAAACAAACAAACAAAAAAAGTCTCTACACCAGGAAGCCAAGTGATCAACCACATGAACTTCTGGGGCCATTTCTGTAGGGAGCCAGCCGCACCCTAAAGACGGCGCTTGTATCCGGCCTATGACTAAGCGGTTTAAGGAAGCTCCTTAGTAAACAAGTCACTGCGCATGACACCTTGTAATTTTCCAGCAAGAAGCCTGGCCCCCAGACAGATACATCATATTGGGTGAGGGTGTGCTGACCAATGGGAAAGGCCCACGTCAGAGATAAACAATGTTGCCTATAAAAGCGGCTTGCCTGGGAGGCTCGGGGTCTTCCGTTCTTTGCCCTAGTGTGTGAAGCTTCAATAAACCTGCTGCAGAAGGATCCTGTTGTACTGCGTCTTGTTTGCGGGCAAAGAAGGCGCGGGACAAGTGGTGCCGAAACCCGGGAAAGACAACATCAGCTGCACCAGCGGAGACCCCTCGGTGACGAGGAGGATTCAGAACTGCAGAGTGTTTGCTCGGAGAGGTATGGTCCCTGACTGAGGTTTGGTTTTTAGTGCTTACTGGCAGGAGGTTTTGGCAGGATTAGGTTTGGTTCTAGTCACCCTGATCATCTTTCTTGTGGTTGCCTTTCTTTTTCATCGGTTTCGGTGCTGAGTGCCTAAGACCAACGTAGGTAAGTGGAAGCACTCTTTGGTTTCGTTTATGGTATCATGGGTACTTCGCAGTCGATGATCTCAACCCTGGATTTAGTTTTAAAACAGCATGATATCAAAATTGCACCGAGAACCCTTAAAGGATTCATCAAGGAGGTTGATCAGGTCGCCCCATGGTATGGTTGTTCGGGGTCCTTTACTGTTTCTTCCTGGAACAAGTTGGGGAGAGACCTCGATCGAAAATTTAATGAGGGTGATTTAAGGATGGGCACCAACACTATATAGAAGATGATCAAGAATTGTTTAAGGATGAGTCCTGCTTGCCAGTGGTCATGGAGGGACAGATAATGTTGAGAGAGGTTCAGGATAGCCTATCAGAAACCGAGCGGGATGAGAGATTGGGAGCGTGCCCCAAGGAAACTGTACATAAGGAAAAAGGACCCCCCGGTACCGGTATGGGGGAGAAAAAGGAAAAAGGACCCCCGGTACCGGTATGGGGGAGAAAAAGGAAAAAGGACCCCCCGGTACTGGTATGGGGGAGAAAAGTTTCGAGAAAAATTATGAGAAAAATTATGAGAAAAATTCAGAGGTTAGAAGAAGGAAAGAGACCAAACTTACCTTCCCCTGGAAAGAATTGGCTAATTTAGAGAACAGGGATGAAATAGAATCTTCCATTTCTTCCTCTAAATCCAGCCATGTAGATGAGGAAGACCCACTAGACCCAGGAGATGAATTTGATTTGGAAGAGGAGGCAGCCAAATATGAGGCAGAGAGATACTACCCTGATGATCCTCCTCGTAACCAAATCAGAAAGAACAGGCACAAGGCAGAAAGCCAGCGAATGCACAGACCTCTGCCTACAGCTCCTCCTCCTTATGGTGTGAGCGGTGCTACAAACTTTTCTTTTCTGCCGGAGGCCACGAGGCGACAACTTAGTTTAGCATTTCCGGTATATGAGGGCCAAAATAATGATCGGGTTTATGCCCCAGTAGAATTTAGTCAGATTAAAGAGCTTGCAGAATCTGTCTGCAAGTTTGGTGTAAATGCCAACTTCACTGTTACACAACTTGATCGGCTTGCCTTACGGAACCTGACTCCATCAGACTGGCAGACGGTGGCTAAAGCTTCCCTGTCAAGCATGGGTCAGTATCTAGAGTGGAAGGCTCTATGGCATGAGGTAGCTCAAGAACAGGCTAGAGTAAATGCTGCGGCCATAACCCCTGAACAGAGGGAATGGACCTTTGAGATGTTGACTGGGCAAGGACAGTATGCTACACAGCAGACCCAATTTCCTTGGGGGATTTACCCTCAAATTTCAGCCATGGCCATTCGTGCTTGGAAAGCACTCTCTAGAAAAGGAGAGGGTAGCAATCAGCTTACTAAGATTATCCAGGGACCAAATGAACCATTTGCAGACTTTGTGGCACGCATGACGGAGGCAGCAAGAAGGATCTTTGGAGACCCTGACTCCGTCGCTCCTTTTATAGAGCAACTTGTCTTTGAACAAGCAATATCGGCTGCCCCCGTGTGTGTGGCCACCCTTTATTTGGATTGTAAGTAATGTTTCTATAGATAAAGATGTTTTAGAGTGTGCCCAGAGCACCTGCTTTTATACCCTTTGTTGGGATGCTCAGAAATATTCCTTTGCGATGGTGACTCACATGCCACGATTTGTGCCTGTGCCGGTTGAGGCTCCTAGCAGCATGAGTTTGTTTCGACCTAAAAGAGATTTTGGCATTTCTGCTATAATTGTTGGGATTGTTACGGTCACGGCTGTAGGGGCCACAGCAACCGCTTCAGCCCTCGCCCTTTCCAACACCGTACAAACTGCTCGGGCTGTTAATAATTTATCGGCCTCCATAACCATGGCCCTAGATAGGCAAGCATCCGCTAATACCCAAATTCAAGGAGGACTTATGCTGGTTAACCAGCGTATTGATTTGGTACAAGAACAATTAGACATTTTATGGCAAATGGCCCAATTGGGATGTGAACAAAAGCTTCCTGGACTTTGTGTTACCTCCATTCAGTATGAAAAATTTTCTAGGGCAGCTAACTTGTCGAAAAGCCTTTCTCAGTTTATCTTACAGAATTGGTCTTCAGAGTTTGAGCAGATGCTACGAGAGCTCCGCGTTGCCATCGTTCAGATTAATTCCACCCGTCTGGACCTGTCCTTAACAGAGGGCCTTTCCACATGGATTTCCTCAGCCGTCTCGTACCTGAAAGAATGGGCTGGCATGGGAACCCTTGGGATCCTCATGGTCGTGGGATTCGGAGGCAGTCTTTGGCTGATTTGCCAGATGCCAGCGTCCAGAAAGAGAGAAAGGACAATTTTGACCCAAGCCTTAATGGCTATTGAAGATAGACAATCCCCTACAATTTGGCTGACAGCTCTGAATGAGCAAAAATTTTAAGTTTGACTGATTGTGGTCACCTAGCCTTGCGGAAGGTATGCCTCTCCCTGATTGGTGAGGAAGTTTGGGCAGGCTTTGGCCTATTGCTTGGAATTGAGCAGGGTTGATTGTGTATACTGTATAGGTATGGCTCTTGCACTGAGAGGCTTAATTGCCATTGCACCTCATTAGAGCATACCTGTTATAGTTTCCATGTGGGTTGTAAGGCTAAGCACTGCAATGGTTCCACCTTAGAGTTTGAGGGGTTCCATGGAACATGTTTGTCTGCATATGGGCAAGGCACACAAATCCCATCTCCCACAAAGGTGCCGGGCTGGTCGGGAGGTGTACCTGGTGGACACATCAGGAATGTCTCCTTTGTACATAGTTCCCAGAAGTTTTGGGAGGACAAACCTCTGTTTCCATCCACTGGATAGCCTCCCTCTTTTTAAATATAAGAAAAGGGGGAGATGTAGGGAGCCAGCCGCACCCTAAAGACGGCGCTTGTATCCGGCCTATGACTAAGCGGTTTAAGGAAGCTCCTTAGTAAACAAGTCACTGCGCATGACACCTTGTAATTTTCCAGCAAGAAGCCTGGCCCCCAGACAGATACATCATATTGGGTGAGGGTGTGCTGACCAATGGGAAAGGCCCACGTCAGAGATAAACAATGTTGCCTATAAAAGTGGCTTGCCTGGGAGGCTTGGGGTCTTCCGTTCTTTGCCCTAGTGTGTGAAGCTTCAATAAACCTGCTGCAGAAGGATCCTGTTGTACTGCGTCTTGTTTGCGGGCAAAGAAGGCGCGGGACACATTTCACATTCAGACACAGCATGTGGCCTGACTCCAGGTCACACCTCACTGCCTTGTGGCTTCAGGTATTTTTGATGCTCAGTTTAATCTGTGATATTAGAATAATGCTCCTTCTGTGTTGCAGTGGGGTTTCTTGGTCCTGAGCCAAAATCCAGATTTTGTGTCTATTTTTCATCTTTACGTGGCTTATTATATTTTTATTACTCTATTTCTCTTTTTAAAGACTTTCTCTACCTTCTCTCTTTTCTCTCTGAAGCCTATGTACCTTTTACACACATTGTAACCTGTTTACAGGTCTTTTTCATCTGCATCTGTTTTATTGTGAATCTTTAATCATCTTTCAACCAGAAGAGCTTGTAAAATACACTCTCTTAAAGAGCTGCATAGTTTTTGCAGATAAGGCTGAATCAGTAAGTTCTCTTAAAGGAACTGCATCACTATTCATGGCCAGCAAACAGAGCAGATCAAAAAAAAAATGCTGCTACTAAGAAACTGTCTTTGTTTCCTTTTTTGTTCAAAATAAATAAACAGAAATCTAAAATCAACCACATGCTACTGAGTCTTCTGTGAGACTTCAAGAACCAGCCTGATTGCAGCTTGCATTGCCTGCCGCCAGTCCGCTGGTGCCATTTTGAATGTGACCCAGATGCTACGCTTTCTTTGTACAATGACCCGCTTCAGATACACCATTTGGAAGCTGCTTTTGCTCAGTTTCTACTAAAACCTTTTTAAAAACTTTCTCAGGCATTAAGTGGATATTCGCCTCATGTTGGGCGCCATCTGTTGCATAGGGGTTTCTTGGTCCTAGGCGCCCAGAGGCCCAGGCCCTGCCGTGCCAGACCTCTTAGCTGCCAGCCACTGCTGCTCAGGCCTCCAGAAATGACTCAGATGCTTACATTAACTTTATGCTGTTTGGCCTATGGCTCAGGCACATTGCTAGCTAGCTCTTTCATGTTAAATCAACCCATTTCTATTAATCTGTCTGCCACGTGGCCCGTGGCTCACCTGTGTTCCTTACATGTTGCTCCTTGGGCAGCTTGCTCGATCTGCCCCTGACTCCGCCCTTCCTTTCCTACCTATGCTCCAATTTCTCCTCCTACTTCTTCTGTGATGCCTGTCATGGCCCGAAACAGCTCCTTTATTTAAAGATTGATATTCACAGCATACAGAAAGGCATTCTCACATCACTTCTGGGTTCATCAGACAGCTATTAGGGCAGTCAAAACTTGAAAGTACATTACACTGGCAAGGAAGGCCATGGTGAAGTAGAAAAGTCGTGTAGATCAAACACAGGCAGGGAGGTTCAAATCCCAGCGAGGAAAGTACCTTCGCTTCTTCAGGTATGAAAAGCTTTGAGGATTTTGATATATGTGTATAAATTAGTTATTCCTTTCAACTTGAGGTTTTCAATTATTAAAACAGGCCTCTCACAGAACCCCTTGACATATAAGTTAGTTAATTGCAAAGGAGTAGAAGTACTTGATAGCAATAATGTTATACTAAAATATTTGACAATTTAGGACTTTTCCCCACACTTGATCCAACTAGGAGGTGTTATTAAACTTGGTTCATTTAATTCCCCAACTCACTAATTATATTAATTTACACATGATAAATATTCTAAATATACCTTTAGCATCTACACAGGCAAATCAGAATTTCTATTTTGACAAAAAGGTGCCAGTGATTAAGGTTTTAGTCAAATTTATGTTAGGAGCAGTTTTTAAGAGGATAGGAGTTAAAATTTATTTATTCTCTATAAAACATTCATTTATATCTTTTTTCTAAATTTCTGGTATCACAGTATATTTCTTGATGATTTAAAATTCTTCTAATTGGTTTGCTGAAATTGTCTTTCCAAGTAAAATGAACAGAAAATGTGGACAAAAATGGCTTTTAATAAGTTAGTTCCTCTGGTTTCAAGATTTCATTATCTTTATTTAATGAATATGCATGTTTGTCTGCATGTATGCATGTGCACGCACACTATGTAATCCTCTGGAGCTGGAGTTATAGATGGTTGCGAGCTTCCATGACCTGGACTCTGCCACAGTAACAAGTGCTCTTAACCACAGACCCAACCCACCAGGTCTGTTGATTTTTGCTGGTTACTGCCCTGCTTTTCATTTAAACAAATAAGAACAATAAAAGATGCATGTTTATAGTCTTTTACGAAGCTGCATATTACAGTGTAGAAATACTAGAAGATCTTATGAAACAGCCTCAATGATGGCCAGTGTGTCCTTCCTGATAACCATGCAGTGGCATGTACTCTCAGCTGTCTGTCCTACCCCACAGCAGAAGGTTAGTATGGTGGACTGGCTCCCTTCTCCTTTCAAACTGCTTTCCCATGCTCTCCTGGTTCCAAATCCTGCCTACTGCCATCTAGAACCTAATCCTTTGAGGTCACACTTGACGGTAGAAATGTCTAAGTCTTTTCATGGAGTCCAGAGAAGAGATGATTGTTTTCTGCCCTTTAAGCTGCAGGATCAAACAGGGAGGGAAACTCCTTAGTCTGGAGAGGGCTAAATAGAGGTGTGCTAAGTAGTTTGGGTCAGTGCTACTGGCCCAGCTTCAGGAGGAAACCGAAAGGAAATGAATGTCTTGTCTAGGCCCAAAGGTGCAACTGTCAGAGCTAGAGGGGAGTGAACCCAAGGGAGACAGGGTGTGGGCCAGATGCTGTGCATCAGATAAAGACAAGGTCAAATTCAGATTCTCTCCTGAAGACTACGGGTAGGTAGGTCTGAGGCTGTCAGGAAAGCGGCACTGTGTGAGAGGACACAGCTTTGTCTAGACTGGCAACGACAGTGACCAAAACAAAAACTGACTTTCCCTGGTCTCCAACAGAGGTGGCAAAACCACACGGAAGCTGTGCAACTGGGAATACCATCCCTCCAATGGACAGAGCACATTCTCTGCTCTCACGGTCCCAGGGCAGTTTTGTGGAACACTGCATGGTGATGTCAGCTCTTTATGCCTTGTCTCTTCATGGAGACTCAGGAAGTAGAGTAACTGTCCTAGACCCAGCTAGAGCAGATGTCACCAAGTTCCTGGAACACCAACCCACTTACCTATCCATCAGACTTGAAAAACAGGGGCTGTGGTACCTTCTTCTGACAGATTCTGAGGTACAGAATTGAGCACAATAGCAAGACTGTGGGTTTTGCAGCCAGCTCTGTACCCTGACTGCATCTTGTCTTCTTCCTCCCTGAGACTCAGTTCCTTTGTAAAGAATTCCCCCCTTTCCTATTTCAGTTGTGAAGAGGTACATCTGAACTCTAGATTAATGTGGCACTTGGTACCTGTATGTTTCCAGGTGTGGGGTGGGGCTGTGGCTAAGGCACACACTCAGTATCCACATGACATATTAAGGTCCCTGAGTGTCTACTGTGCTGTCTATATCACGGTCTTCCTCAGACCTCAGGACTTCAGATTGCTGAGAGCTGGACCCTACTTGCAGTTTATGGTGGAGAACAATTACCATTCTGTGCTGGATTTGAGAAGGGATATTTCTAAGCTAAGCTATACTTAGAAACATGTCTGAGGTGGTTGTGCTGAAGCCTGTCGCCTAGCTTTCAATCCTGTTCAGTTACCGAGGAATAAAATTAATCCTTCCTCAGGTTAATGAAAGGTTGTGCTAAGTCTGCTTTGAGCCTTGTTGGCAAAGTCTGCTGTTAGTCCTTGAGCTTGGGATATTACATGCCATGGATAATGAGGGTATGACTACTTCCTCCCCTGCTTCAAAACAGGGTGGCTTGGGTGTCTGTGTGGGTGAGGACCGTCACAATATTCTTAAATGGACATTACCACATTGAGACGTCTTTAATCCCCCTTTCAACCCACACTGGCATACTTCCCTTCACTGAAAATAGGGACTGTTGTGAAATACACAGGCTGCTATGTGTCCTGCATGTCCTCAAGGTTGGGATAAAAATATCAAAGAGTTTCAATATTTAAAAAGATTCTATTCACTTACTTAAGTGTGTGTGAGTGAGCACACCATGGCATTTATGTAGCAGTCTGAGGACAACTAGAATTTGAATGTAGAGGAGACTTACAAATAATACATATATTTGTTTTGTGAGTATGAGTGTGGGCATGTGCACACATGCGTGTGTGTGGGGGTGGGGGTGGGGGGGGGAATAGAACAGACTGGCCATTCTCATGAAAGCTTCTCATGCAAGTATGGAGATAAGCCAAACTGTTTGCATTTAACTAAGCATAGTCCTATAGGATTTGGGATATGTTAAGTCTTGTTCATCAGGATGTCGTTTCCTTGCTTGCCATGAGGTGCTTATGTGACTGTAGGCAGCTGTGTAGTGAACAGGACATAGGAAGGGCATGCTTGTTACTACAGGCCATTTCAAGTCAGAAGCAATGGTTCTGTTTTATTCTGGAACCCCTCAGTTACAGGGTTGTTCAACCTTGGAATCACATCTGATGCTGACAGGAATATGGGTCTGGTGGGGAATCTCTGTGACATCTAAGCCCATAGATGCTCCCCATAATCTAACTGGAACCTTGAGAGGAACACTGTGGAAGAGCAGGGTACCCTCAAGGAATCACAGGGGACTGATCTGTACCATAATCTAAATTGTTGTCCCCCAAAGACTCAGGTGGTAAGGTCTTAGCTCTCATAAATGCTGCTGGAAGTACTAGAGCCTTTAAGAGGTATAGCCTAGGAGCATAGCCCCCACAAGGAGTATGAGGCCCTGGCACCTTTCTCTTTCTTGTGTCTTTTGCATCCTAGTCATGAGGTAAGAATTATCCCACTATGACATGTGGTCTTAATGCTGTTTGACATGATTTGGGGAGAGATATGAACAAATACTTTATCCTAGACAAGAAAATGAAGTCAGACCAAAATATAAATACTATCAGTCCAGCTTGGTGAAGCAATGGATTTTACTGGGGTTACTTATAGGAATATGGTATTTTTATAAAGTCCACCCCAGCATATGAGACAGATCACAAGAGCTGGAAATCTGGAGCACACAGTGTGCAAGCAGCTCAACAGGTTGGAGCATGTCCTTTGTCAGTGGTTCAGCTGGCCTGAGCCTCTTTAAAGAAGCGTGGTTGTGGTTGGTCATAGTTTCCTATAGGCAGCTGGGGTGATCTCTGCTCCCTCCAGGTTGCTTGCTTGGTTTGAGTCTCCTCTAAGCAGCTCAGCTTGCCTAAGAATGACTCTCAGCAGTTTTTATTATTTACTCTTCAGGAAGGAGCAGCCTAGTGAATCTGATCAGTATCAGGGACTTCCTGAAGCTGTCTTGAGTGGTTTGCTTTCTGTCTTAATGAGCTTCACTGCAAGATGGAGTGTCATGCATTGGGCTTGGATGCACAAAGCTTAGAGGATATGCATAGGGACCAACCTTAAGGAATGGTTAAGGTGGGCTTCAACAAACCATTGTTCCTTGATTCACCATCTGGACAGACTTCAAATTGAGTGCCTGTCTTAAGGACTACAGATAAACTGAAGTGGTATGAGGGTATGGCTGTATGCTCAGATCATAGCACATGCCTAAGATGGTTTTGTCAGCTTTAAATTGAACATTTGCTAGGCTCTGAATCTGGGATCTTCATAACCCTTAAATTCTGGAAGATGATAATGCTAAACCAGGCGGCAAAGAGGGAGGGGCAGAACCAAGAGCAGGTATCTTAAGAGCTAAGGAGTGCTTAGCCTGGGTACAAGCTCTCTCTGTGTATGTTTTAGCACAGATGAGCATGTGGCAATGTGATCAACATACATAAAATGTCATGTGAGCTGGCAAGGGGCTTTGAGATCTGGATTTCCTTCATTATATTAACTCAAAATGTTCCCAAACCAAATCAAGGCAGGCAAGCTTGGGAATAGTTTAGTAATTTGGGACTGTATTTGGTTATATACCTTTACTAGCCATGAAATTGGTAGCCTGTTACCAAAAGTACCATGCACACTTCCTCTTCTATGAACGATATACCTAGTAACCTCAGATTCCATCTGCATCATACCATTGGTACACCTCTCTCTTGGCACATGAGTAAGCTTCTCCTCTCCTTAATACCTATCATGTTTGGTTAGCTTCTTTTCAAATGTATTCCCAATACATCCCAATAAAGACTAGAAAGGGGCAGGATTCAGCATGAACTGGTTTTGGGCACATGGGCAGTAAGGCAAAAATATATTCTGAAGCAAAGTGTTAAGGATAATCCTTTATTTATCATTTTATATCTATACATATTTTGGCATGCATATTATTAATGTCAAATGCATTGTATGGAGGAATATTATAGTAAAAATGATTATATGACTTAATTTATTAGTCAAATAAGAAACCCACCCTCATTACACCCTAGTAACTGGACTCTTGAACCCCACAAAAGCCCCATACAATAACTGGAGTACTTAAACATGTTTCCTCACATGGTCTCTGCTCCCTTGCAGGTGGTTTGGAGTTTTCACATTGCTTTGCCTTAGGTTAAAATTTCTTTGTACTTTTGCAAATCTTTGCACCTTAATTAATTTCCTTGACTAAAAGTTCGAGAATCTGGAATCACTTAAATCTAACCCCAAATACCACCAATAAAACAGTGTAAAAATCTAATTGTCAAGAAGGATGTGATTATAGCTTGTGTGTGTATGTGCAGGCAAACATGCATGTGTAAATGAATATGGTATATTTACATAATCCTGTATGTTCTCATGCTATGTGTAAGTCAGACATTTACTCTCTGCCTGGATTTTTATGTGAGTGCTGGGGATTCAAACTCATGTCCTTAGGTTTACAAGCATTTGACTTCAATTCACAGATTCGGGAGTAGTTAAGGGAACAGAATTTGTATCCTCACCACTGCTGGGAATTGTCACATCCTAACTGTGCTGCTTTTCACCCCTAGTCCCTCCTAACAGTCCTGGCCACCAAGAGACATCCGTTAGAACCTACTGCCTCATGCATGCCTGAAATCTTCCCTTACCATAAGAAAACATCATTCACCTGGCCTCTTAATCAGTAGCTCACCCATAAAAGGCATTCTTAAGTGTTGGTAGGCTCCTACCAAATGTCTGGGCCTCTTCCCAAGTTTGTGAACTCCCGTGAGAAAGGTTTGAATACATCTTCTAGTGTTTCCATTTAAAGTGGGTCCCAGGGTGGGAGGCGGATCCTATCTTTTGGGTTTGGATTTGGAAGATGGCCTTGCTAATGTTTTACATTGCTTCTGCATTATTTATGTGGGCTTACCTATAGGAGAAAATATTAATTGGTTGGCATAACCTAAGATTGAAATTTCATGACAAAATGGCTTCTATATAACCCAGCTTGTGAGTCATTGCCTGCAGCAAGATAGGTCAGTTCTGGTGGCCACACGAGCTTAGAAGGCAAGAATATCTACTAATCACAGCATAACAGTCATGCCCCTGAGTACAGTCATGCCCCTGAGTAGTCAGGGCCTTGAAAACAGACCTAGGTTATTGGATATTTGTATGGGAGTTCATGGTGTATGCAAGAGATATTTGTGAAGATGCTTTGAGGAGGCTGTGACCAACCATTTCTGAATGAAAGTGTGTCCCAGGCTCTGGCTAGACAGGACTTAGCACTCAGAAATGGCCAATGATGCTATCCTCAAACCAGGAGTTTCTGGTTTCAGCCTTCATGGTGCCAAAAGACCCATCTAGAGGGCTTAATGTTTGAAAAGATGCAAAAGAAGTATAAGAGCCCCTGTCCTGCTAGGGGTCTGCTACACCTAATTAATACCATCAGTGATACCATTTACCAAAAACCATCACACATTGGAAACACACTCAGAGCAAGCCCCAAGCCTAGACAGAAGAACACACAATGAGATTTCAATTTGGGGTGCCCAAATGTTCATAGAGCACCAGAGCACCAACCCTGCTTTCAAGAGTCAACACATGTTTGTTCTCTACCATACATCACTAATCACAAAATCAACACTAATTATCTAGACAAAGATTTGCTACAGCTGAAAAAAAAATTCATTCAACGTGCCATAGGGAAAATCAGAATTTGTGCACTTATTCATCCAAACAATTAAAAAAAAAAATCAGTGACTCATCTGCAGCATAGATTCTGTGGAAGGAGGAGGAAATCAGAAATCTGATTTGTCTTGACTGTATCAGGTCATTAATATTTATGCAGAATTGTTTAAAATCAGAAGTTGCAAAATGACTCTTAGATGTTACAATCAGCTTATTAAATATTCACATGGAAGCAGAGATAGAGGTGCAGAGGGGAGAGAGAGGAAGGAAGAAAAGTAGAGAGGGAAAGAAAGAGGGGAGGCTGGGGGGAGAGCTCACAGGTGAATGCCTGTTGAGCTGAATGCAATCTCTTGAGGCAGGGATGACATATTCACCCAACATACGGTCCCCTCTGTCAGGCTTCTCAGTTTATTTGCCTGAAGAACCAGCACTGTTCTCAAGCCTGCACGAGTGTAAAGGCCATTGCAGTCCCCTCACGGTCACAGTCACCTATGCTTTTGTGTCTCTTGCCTGGGGAGGCAGAGGCATCTCAGTCTTTCTACCCACTCTGTCTTGTCAACTCTCTCCCAGTGTTGCCCTGTCTCCTGCTCCCCAACTCATTCAGAGCTGGGACACTTTCTCTTCCCATTACAGCAGTCTCCTAGCTTTCCAGAGACAATCCCAACTCCCCGCCTGGATGGTCGTGGCTCTCAGGTGCAAAATTAAAGCTTGAGTCGATGAAATCAGCTAGTGCTTATAGGGTGCATTCAGCCATAGGATCCAATTTACTCTAAACCTAGTGACATCGAAGAGTAATAAATTCGAGGTCAGAAGAGGTAGATGGTGGAGTGCAAAGGACATTGTCCCCTAAGATCTGTGACTGTTATATACACAACTCAGTGTGTGGAGCACATGGCCTCCAGGTCCAAGTGTTTCACAAGTTCTAAGTCACAATATTGAACAATAAAAATAATAATACTTCAAAGCCTGTCTTTGTGCCTGAGTTTAGAGGTAAACATAAATACATTTCCTTGGTTTTTTTTTTTTTTTTTTTTTTTTAATAAAGGCAGATGGGTGATAGTTTCTGAAAACATTCTGTCTCCAAGATAAATAATCATATTAGTCAAAGGAGCACCATAGAGCAAGATGAGGAACTAGCAGCCTGAGCAGCTCTCTTAGTGTTTATCTCCAGCCAGTCCTGCTGTCTGTCAGGTCTTCACAGCACCCAGGGAGGGCCTGACTAGGTGCTCTGCTCTTTTCCTCATGAAAAGACTCCCTGGGGAAGTCAACCTCAGAAAACTTTCTACCCACTGTTTCTTGATGCTGTACTTGTAGTTGAATTCGCCCTGACTTTAAATATTCTACCATCAGGGGCAATTCTGGTCTGTCTCTAGAGCTCTCAGACCCCACCCTGTCTTTTTAGCTTTTAGTCAACTTCCTAGCACATAAAGTGTCTTACTCTGGTCATCCATGTCTTATTTCCAGGAAGGAACCGGAGGCCGAAAGGGCTTAGATCTTCTAGGAATAGTTTTACCTGACCACATCCTGCTCCTTCCTCAGGAACAGTTTAGAGAACACAGTGGCTCTGCCTCTAAAGCCCTAGAGGCCTCAGTGGTGAGGGCTGGCTGCCCATTGTGTTCCATAAGGCATTCATTCAGTGCACTGGGGTGGCTGGATGTGTTGTTTTCTGTAGCCAGCCCTGCTCAACTATGTCTCACACTCTTAGGAGACACTGTATTTCTATCTCTAGATCAGATACGAACAGATGCATTTGGTGAGCAGCCACCAGGGGCCAGAACCTAGGCTTGGTGCTTCTCTGTATTATTGAACTAGGGACTTTTTTCTCCTTGGCTTTTGAATGAGAAGTAGGAGGAATTGGCAGGTTTCTCACACTACTTAGCCCCAGTAGGCTGCACTTGGTTATCCATGCACTGCAATATAACTTAAGTTTCAATTAGCACCAAAAAGGATAGAAATTTGAGCAACAAATAATTGAAATCCCTCATATGAGACCTCATCAGTCTAAGCTAAAATATCGTACAGGAAAAGGAGAATGTTATCCATTTAAACAATTTGGAGAACCAGAAGAGCAGATTCATGACTTGAGTAATGGCAGATTAGGAGTCTTTCAATAGGTGGCATCTAAAAATCTCACAGAAAAAAATAAAAGAGATTTTAAGCAGCAAAAAAGAGTAAGATGAATGACTCCAAGGCCAAGGTTAAGGAGAGGCCAAGAAACTAGTAGAATGAGCAGGATTCACAAGGACAGACTGTTATTTCACCCATGGCGTCACCCAAGAAAATATATTTTTACTACTTTGTGGGAGAGAAGAGATGCAAACTTAAGTCCAGAGCCCACCAAAAGGGTGGTCTTGGAAAATCAGCCACTGCCCTGAGATGGAGCACCAGAGAGCTCAGCAGTGGGAGGTGAAAGGGAAGTGAACCTTGCTAAGCAAAGTCCATAAAGTATCTGCTCACTATGATCAAGAAACTGATCAAGATATAACTCAGGAATCTGGGAAGGTCAGTGGAACCCCAAAAGAGCCGAGCTGATCTGAGGAAGCAGAATCAGAACTCTTTAAATTTGTCAATATCTAAACCCAAGGTTATCACTCTGGGGATGGCTCAGTGGAAGTTGAGACATGGAAGAGGAAGCTGTAGATCAGAATTCTACACCAGGTGCTCACACCTTCAAGGATACAAGCGGCAAGACGATATTTCCAAAGACACGGGATGGAGAGGCTTCACCACCAGCAGATTCACAAGAAGGGAAATTTCCAAAGTCATATTTTAAGCAGGTAGGGGCACTACAGAGTGGAGGGTCAAAGACTGTGGGAAGATGAGGATCACATCAGGCAGAAGAAGAAGCCAACGCAAAGGAGTACCTGCAGGACTGAACACTAGCATTAGCCTTCAGGAGGCATTTGTGTCTTCCTGTTTACCCATCCATTCACACCCATCCTTTCATATCCATTCATACCCATCGTTCTTCCCAAGGGCAAATTGTCTTCTCTTTTCATGTTAAGAAGCTGACAGACGAGGAACATCTTCTAGATATTCTACTTCCAATCCTGGACTTTTCCCAAAGCACAGACACACACGTCATTATCTGATGCTCTGTTAGGCGTTTTCAGACACAAACGCCAAAATTAATGTGAGAAGAAAAAAAAAATCCAACCAGTGTTGCCAGTATTAAAAAATTAAACCATTAATTTAAAGTCTTCTGAGAATGCCTCATCTAAGTTTAAAATAGGCGATGATTTGTTTTAAATTAAGCTGCAGAGAGCAAATGAAAATGAGACTTGGCAAGTGTGACAATTACACACTTACCACATCAGCACAGAAAAGCACTCATAGGTTGTCACTGGCACAAAAATGCTTAGATAAACCCCAAACCCATCTATAGTGTACTGAGAAAGTACTTAAACATAGTTCTCAGCAGTAAAATCTGGTCCTGATCTCTGGGACTGGAGGGCTCACCTGGAAGTCGCTTTGCTCAAATATACCTATCCTTTTACTTTTTAAATTTGGCTTGCTCTGGCTTATTGTATTGGCAGAGAAACCTATTATCAAGTTATACAGAAAATCTGTTACCTGTCAGCCCCCTTTCCTTTTTTAAAAAATAACCCTTTAGTTCTGGAGGAGGCAGCTGGTGCAGTCTGGAAGTACAGGGCATAGATCCCCATAGGAAAGACCTTGGATGTGTCCCTTGGGAGCTGGATTATCATTTCTCTCTCAATCCCTTAGCTGCTAAGTTTGTCATGAGACCCTTTGTGGCCAGTAGGAGGCTGTGCTGGGAACTCAGTACCATCATTATAAACCTCACCTTGTTTTGTTTTTCTCCTTTAAGGCCTCTTTTCCACTGTCCTTTGCTGTGCTGGCCTCAATTTGCACATTCAAATAAGTCACTAGAGGACTAACAAACAGTGCTGCTCTTTTCAGGCATCTGAGGAATTTCAGGGCTCAGAGACCTTCCTCTTAGGGCTCACCATCTCTAGCTCATTCATTCTAGATCGTTTGTTACTTAGTACAAGGGATGTCTCCGTGTCCCCAGAAGACACAGTGGCTTGAGCACTGACTCTGACTTCTAAAGACCTACTTAGGCCCTCTGGGAAAGTTTTACTTCAGGTCAAGGTGAAAATTTCGAAGTTGGGAGAAACATGAGAAGGGATGTGATGCATTACGATATTATTTGATACACCTTGAACTTTAATAGAGAAGCATAGACGGAAGGACAGAGCCCCATGAAGGGAGCCAAGCTCCGAGACATCAACACAGGGATAAGGAAGCACATGTAACTCCTTTTCAAGTGCATAAAGTCAGCCTCTCAAACTTCATCACCTGCCTCCTGAGGGACACTGCCAGACCATCTCTTCAAATGTGTCATACAAGAGAAATGGAAAGAGGGTACAGGTTTGGGAAGGGAGGGAAGAAGGGAGGAGAGAGGAAAAGAGGAGAGAACACAGACAAATATCCACCCTGATCTCCCTGAAGATGCAGAACTGCAATCAGTATCCCCGTGCCAGGCATTGATACTCCCATGTCTCCTTGGAGGCTTGCATTCCAGAGACAAGAACTAGGCCCTTCTACCCCCACAGAGTCTGTTCAACAGGCTTGATGGTGCTGTGTGAGCAGTGATACCTTGCAGATAAGGCAGAGAAAGAGTGGCATTTGAGATTGAGCTGAGGATTAGAAGTGATTGTCCAGATGCTAGATGAGGCCCTGGGGATGGCTCCAGCTATGCTAGACAGGCAGTGAGGAGTAATCCCTGAAGATGAGACTCTCAGGTGAGGGTAAGACCATTACTGGAAGCACCACATTCAAGCTTTTGAAAGAAGCTCTTGGTAAAAATAAACATATTAAAAAACACAAGAAACCTGAGTTATTTTGCCTACAGTTTGGCAAATGGAGGAAAAGTCCCAACAATTTGCTATAATAGATTTTGAAGGTATCTTATCAACCTTACAGGTTTTTTTTTTTTTTTTTAACAAAAAAAACCTGACAGATGTGGCACATCCCCACAAAGTCCCGGGCTTGACCCTTGTGTGTTGGCTAACTAGCCAATTAAGCAGAGAACTAGACATGGTAAGAAGCACAACCACAGATGGCATCATCTGGCTCTATGAAGAGCCATACCTACTCTTTAAACAATCCCGGTGACAGTCCAAAGAAATTTTTGGCTTTGTTTTTTCCAGAAAATGGACTAAAATCACTGACAATAATCCCACAAACTAGCCATATGGAACTAGTACTAGTGTCTAGGTAACACAGAGGGACATACACTCACATCCCTTGGGTGGCGCTCTTGAAGTGTGCTCTAGCAGAGGATATCTGATGGTAGGCTTCATATTTAAACCATGTGATATTTCTCTTCACCTCTGAAGAACTTGTGGAGCCTTGTTTAGAGGGAGGAAGGTTAGGACATTGTGGAAAGTATCAAACTCCAAAAAACCAAACCAAACCAAAACAAATAAACAAAAAAACCATAAGTACCTTCAGTTCTTGGCATCACTTGGTCTAACTTGGTTGTCTTCTGTAAGTTACCAGGACTCAGAACAGACAGGGTTTAGGGGTAAGAACACATGAGACTGTGAAGGCTGCTGTGAGGGCTGTTATTTCACTGGGGCTGAGAGGAATAGGTGTATAGACCTACAGCATTCTCATCTTTACATGACACCACTATGTCTGCCTACATGCCAGAAGAGGGACACAGATCTCATTATAGATGGCTGTGAGCCACCATGTGGTTGCTGGGAATTGATTTCAAGATCTCTGGAAGAACAGCCAGTGCTCTTCATCTCTGAGCCATCTCTCCAGCCCTCACTCTACTATGTCTAAAGTCTAAATGCTTCCTTGATGTGGGAATGCCCTTCTTTATGCTGTGAATCTCAATCTTTGAATAAAGGAGCTGTTTTGGGCCATGGCGGGTACCGTCGAATAGGTAGGAGGAGAAATCAGAGCTTAGGTGGGAGAAGCAGGGTGGAGTCAGGCAGACCGATCCAGCCGCCCAAGGAACAGCATGTAAGGAGGCACGGGTGAGCCACGCGGGCCACGTGGCCCGCAGATTAATAGAAATGGGTTGATTTAAGATATAAGAGCTAGCTAGCAATGTGCCTGAGCCATAGGCCAAACAGCATGAAGTTAATATGAGCGTCTGAGTCGTTTCTGGGGGCCCCCGGCAAGGCGGGCAGCTAAGCGGTCCCGGCAGGTCTGTGGGTCTCCGGATCTCTGGCTGCACGGGACCTGAAAGCCACTACTACAGATGGCGCCCAACGTGGGGCGATTATCCACTTAATGCCTGAGAAAGTTTAAAAAGGGTTCTAGCAGAAACTGAGCAAAGGCAGCTTCCAAATTGTGTATGTGAATCGGGTCTTTGTACAAAGAAAGCATGGTCTGGGTCACATTCAAAATGGCGCCGGCGGGCTGTCGGCAGTCAGTGTAAGCTGCAGCTGCAACCAGTCTCACAAAAGACTCAGTAACATGTGATCGATTTTAGATTTCTGCCTATTTTGAACAAAAAAGAAACAAAGACGGTTTCTTAATAGCAATATTTTACGGGGTGTGCTCTGTTTACTGGCCACGAATAAATACATGGTCCGTTTAAGAAAACTTAGTGATTCAGCCTAATTTGCAAAAACTGTGTTTCTTTTTGGAGAATGTATTTTAAAAGCTCTTAAGGTTAAAAGATGATTAAGGATTCACAATAAAACAGATTCAGATAAAAAGAAAACCTGTAAACGGGTTACAATGTTTGTAAAAGGTACATAGGCTTCACAGAAAAAAGAAAGAGGTTAGAAAAAGTTTTTAAAGCGAGAAATAGAGTAATAAAAATATAATAAGCCACGTAAAGATGGAAAATAGACACAAAATCTGGATTTTGGTTGTTATTGTGTTTTCTTTTAATTTTTTAACTGTTAATGAGCTAACTGCAGAAAGACAATGGATTGCAAATACCAAGGCTACTAAGTTAAACAAGAATGTATTTTTTAAAGGTATTTTGATTTCAAAATTTGTGTCTAAGGATTTATTGCTTCGGAAGAGTTCTGTTTTTGTTTCCACAGATGAGAACCTGTGGATTGCTTCCAGGCAAATATGGTTTCATCAACCAAGACCCCCTGAAAAAACCTCTGATGAGAAGAGATGGCCAGATCAGCTTCATGGCTGCAGATTATGATCCAGCCTCAATAATCCGTGAGATTTTCAACGCCCCTTAATCAGCAGGAAGTAGTAATGGATACCTACGCCCAAATTCCCCAAATATTGTTTCTAAATGTTTGTTTTCATCATAAATGGTTAATGGTCATAGTCAATCTCTTTCTAAGAAAAAACGGGGGATATGGTATGTGAATGCTTTTTTAAAAATTAGATTATTGAATTTACTTAGATCAGAAAATCAGCTGTTAATCTCAAAATGCTTTACATTGGTATAGATTTTGGTTTATTGATACAAATTTAAGGTCAATTTTGTTATGCTGTATGTGTTTTTCTATTCTTGTTTAAGGTATGATGTTCATGTAACTGTTTTAAAATTGTAGTGTATAATTAAGAAATGAAGGTTAATAGTCACTTTTGATAATCAAACTTATAGTTAGGTTAGTTAGGATTTTTAGGTATACAAAGATATATTTCAATTAAGTAGGTAATCTTCAAATACTTCTAAGACCTACAGAATATGGCATTTAAAATGTTTTAAGAGCTTAGTCTTTTCTGGACAGTGAGACAGGTCTGCTCCTGGCAGCACTAATATACTTCAGCAGGAAAATGGGCATCGAAGAAACTCCATATGGAGTCTACTCTATTTGTGGTAATGGTAAGCCACTAGAGAAGAAACTGTTTTTATATTGACTGCTTGACAGTATGCTGTTTAAACTGGACATGCAGGTTCCATAAGAAGATGACCTCTGAACTTTGGCAGAACAAGCCAAGATCATCATTCAGGTTCCTGCTTTACAGAGAAAACTGTCAGACATTCTTCAGGACTCAAGGAGAAGCAACGGATGAACTGTGCCAGAATGGGCAGAGCAGATTTCCTGCTTCACTGAAATGAAAAGAGACTCAAGGCCTATAGTCTGAAGATGGATGCCCCAACTTTATAAAGGAACTTTGGGTGACTGTCCAGGCAGATAGGTGTCATCTCTGTCCTTTCTAGATTTTAGAAGTCGTTTGCACTTCTGGTTTACTTGGGTAAATATTATATCCTTCTGTGGTCTTTGATGTAGTTGAAGATTAGATAGTTATATGTACAGTTTTTCTTAGTCATTTAAAAAATATATTAGATATGAAACTTTATATTCATAAAGATAAAGTAGATGATAGAATATTTTCTTTAATTTTGCTAAATACAAATAGACTAGATATTGTAACTGTAATTCTTACTTGATAGCTATTTTGTTTGTTATATGTAATTTTGCTATGTTAAAATTGAAACCTTCCTTTTTGATTAGAGAGAAAGGGGGAAGTGATGTGGGAATGCCCTTCTTTATGCTGTGAATCTCAATCTTTGAATAAAGGAGCTGTTTTGGGCCATGGCGGGTACCGTCGAATAGGTAGGAGGAGAAATCAGAGCTTAGGTGGGAGAAGCAGGGTGGAGTCAGGCAGACCGAGCCAGCCGCCCAAGGAACAGCATGTAAGGAGGCACGGGTGAGCCACGCGGGCCACGTGGCCCGCAGATTAATAGAAATGGGTTGATTTAAGATATAAGAGCTAGCTAGCAATGTGCCTGAGCCATAGGCCAAACAGCATGAAGTTAATATGAGCGTCTGAGTCGTTTCTGGGGACCCGGCAGGTCTGTGGGTCTCCGGATCTCTGGCTGCACGGGACCTGAAAGCCACTACTACACTTCCTAAAACATGTCAGGTGTGGATCAAGTCAGTCTCAGGTTCAGAAGTTACTGAGCCTAATCCCAAGGTGAGCAAGGAAATTGTGGATGGGATTTGGGGACTGGATAGGATTTGGGGACTGGTCACTGTATTTTCAGTACTCTTTCTACTTCTTCCTCCCTTACTAGATGATTCAGCCTCAGAGCCCCTGCCCTGAGCTCTGTGCGCTCTGTAGCAAATGCACAGCTGATCCCTCTTTGCTCACTAGCACAGCTGGAGGAAGCCTGGCACATGCCCACCTCCATGTTCAGCACCTTGGTTTCTAAATGTTCCAATCCTTTCTTCCCATCTTGTGTTCTCTTTGCCCAGGACCTATCTTTTAGACTTCCCTCTTTCTGAGGCAGACTTCTTCATTTGAGCTCAGGCTTGCCCAGAAACCGTGATCTCTTGGTGAAGGTTCCTCTTCTCCAAGCTCTTTCACACGTCTATCATGACCTTATTCTGTCTATGACTAAGGATGCATCCTGAGATGATGGCTCTTCTGCTTCCCAAGCTCGCCCACCCCCATCACATAGGGTCTTTCCAGCAAGTCTCTCCCACCAGTTCCTACATGGAATACCCATATCTTACTGTTTGATCTCTTTGAACATACACTGTACCTACATGTGTAACAAATAGTGGTAGTCTGCCTAGTATGCTGGATGTCCTGGGTTGGATTCCTAGCATTAAAAAATTAAATAAGCAAGCAAACAAAAAGGCTGTCATTTATATCTCTTCAGTGACATTAAATATTACCCTATTTCTATTCATAACAAACTTCAAAAGACATTGCTCTGTGCACCAATTTCAACTGCTGTCTCCCATGTATGTTTGCATCCTTTTAGCTGAAATGTGATAGACTTACAAGAAATTGTACAAATTGTAGACATGGTAGAGCTCCAGGAGTTTTCAGTGTGTTGCTGACAGAAGGACAAGAACTAGAATGCCCCAGAACTCACAGCACCTTCCTATGCACCTGTACAGGGCCTACTGTTCTGTTCTTGATGGCATGGATTCCTGGAAATGGAAGGTTAAGGAGAGTCTATTCTTCAGATTGCCCCTCCCTCCAGTCCCTGAGGACTAGCCAATGCTCATCCACCTCCTCTCTGCTCCCTCTAGTGCTTAAGGCTTATCTCTGTCTTGGCTCATCTTGTACCCAGACCTCTCTCTAAAACCTCAAACCACACATCCAACCCACCTGCCCTGTGTCTCCCTTCCATATCAACAAACTTGCTGAAGCCAAGACAAGCCCCACCCTGCTCCTTTTACATGCCTGCCTTCCTGCTGCATTCCACCTTCAGGGGCCCCATCCCTCTGTCTCTTCACATTAAAATGCAAACTCATAGGTCATTCTACCAAAAGACATTCCAGTTTATCTACTTATAAAATCTCTGGTAGCAGGAGTGGTCCAGCCCCACTGGCTTTCTTATGGATTACGGTGACATTTTTAACTTTGGGGCCCTGCTGTCTGCTGCTTTCTGCTGTAATACAACATGGCTCCTCGTGCCCAAATCAGAGCTCAACTCATCTTAAGAGATAAAAGTCCTTCGGTTTACCTACACAGCCTTACCTGTTCCTCATTTCTTGTTTCCAACTCTCACACCCAGTATGTCCTGGCTTCCATCATACCAGGTCACTCTTCACGTGTGCCAGGCTAATTCCCATCATAGAGCCTTTATACTGGATGTCTCTGCCAGGAAGGCTTTCCCTCAAGACTTCACTAGAAAGCCAACTCTGTAAAGTGGGAGTTTGATCTGTTTTGTTTACTCCAGCGCCCTGGATCAGGGTTGACACATTCTGTATGCTAATAAATGTAGGCTCATGGGTACATTTCAAGGAGATACTGACCAGCTCTGCAGGGCCTCTGTTTCCCCAGAAGGTTCCCTTTCCCCCTCATTTTCCTGGTTCACTTTGCTGGCACTATTCATAAAATTCCTACTCTGGTTCTAAGGACCCATCTCCTATTTAATTATTGCCATAATATTGCCGTTAGTAAAGGAAAGAACATTTCATGAAATGAAATGAAATCAAGGTGTAATAAGTGTCTCGAAGAGAAGACTCTGCTAGTCACTTGGCACATGTCACTTCAGGGTCTGTGTTGCAGATGTAGACCTAAGGTCCTTAGGGAGTGTGTCCAGCTGCAGTTTCAGGACATCACTTGTTCTAAGGGACAGAGTGCAGGGTCACAAAATCAAACATGACCATATCTCCTCTGGGATCTCTGTGCTGCACATTCTTCAAGTGGGATGTGGGGGTAGAAGACCGAGGAGGGTGTCCTTGGATCCTAGATATGTTTGCACCCAGAGGAATCCTGTTGCAGTAGATCCTGGTTTAAAGGATAGAAGTGTTGGCATTCTGCTTCACATGCCCCCATACTTGCTACCTTTATGAGATCTGGAAGTTGTTTAATCTTTGAAAATTTTTTTCCATTTCAATGGAGATACTAATCCTTCATTTTTAGACTTATCAAAGGGATTGAAGAAGATAAGTGTGGGTGTTCACTGGCTTACAGCAGTTACTCAGAAAACTGTGGATTTATCTCTACCTTTAGCATCCTTCGGACACACCAGTTTCTAACTTCCTCTGCAGCCCATACCTCTCTCTCTCTCTAAGCTGGTTTGCAGAACTGGCTCTCACTGGGGGCCTGATGACACCATGAAAATGAAATGGGCAGCAAGCTTCACTTGCTGCTCCCCACTCTGTATCTACATCAAGTCCTTTGTCCCAGCTCAGGACACGATGTTGGATGACAGGCTTTTCTGCCAGATTCTCTATCCTAAACCCCCAAACTCAGTTTGCACTTGGCCTTTCTGAGTCCAGCCTCATTCACAACAAAAGAAATGTGATCCCAGCCTGAATGGGGTCACTTGGGTGGCAGCAGTGCTCACACTGAGTGCTTAGGAAATCAGCCAGGAGGCTTGTTACAATGCAGGTTCACAGGCCCCACTCCAGAGGAGCAGGTCTGTGCTGGGGAAGGAAAGCGCAGTCCTGAAGCATTCTCTTCCTGGAGGGATCAGAGCTTTGGCAGGGGCACATTGTGGCACGCAGTCTCTGATGCATACTAAGTGCCCACAGAGTTACTCCTGCTGTCTGTCAGGACTGCTAGTCTGATCTCACAGCTTAAGAACTCCTGTCCTCTGTCTGCCTCTGTCCAGACATCCACTTGCCTGCAGATCCACAGGGCTTGAAAAATTGTGGTGCCCAGCAGGCCATTGAGCCTTCTGTCCTAACTCCTTTTGGGAAATCTTGGGTTTAGGGATTATTTTTATGACGTGCAGTAGACCAGAAAACAGACATTGCCCATAGATCTGCTCAGAAGACAGAATCCAAGATGCCCAAGTGTGTAAGCCCAGGACAGTGATTCATTCTTTTCACCACTGACTGATTTAATCTGTGTCCCTCCTTCACTTTCCCAGAATGACCAGTGTGTTTCTGTCACCTCACTGAGAGTTGCTTTGACAGTAGGTAGCCACAGATGACTTAGCAGTGGATGCACCGAGATAGGTTTCCCGAGAAGGAAAAGAATCAATAGCAAAAGCCAACCCAACCAACCAACCAAAAACAACTAAAGAACATGTGGATGTAAAAGATCTCTTGTGAGCAGTACCACAGCCTCAGGGAGCCTGGCTTCAGAATAGCACTTTGCTGGGCTGTAGTTTCCCCTGAGGCTCCACAGCTGACACTCTGGGGCCTTCACAACATCTGCAAAGAACCTCCAGAGAAAGAAGGCACCGGGCTTCTCCCTCCAGCCCAGGATTAGAAGTCCCAGCTGGCCGTGTCTAGGCCAGCTTTGATTCAATTTAGAGCTTGATTCTGAGTGTGTCTGTTCTAATCCATACGGACTCCTCTTGGCAGCTGCCAGCTCTCCTCAAATGGCCTGGAGATTTCTTTCCTGTCTTCAGTGTACAGCAGCCTCTGGCTGGGCTGAGACTCTGGGAAGTGTTTGAATATGGAGGACCCCATCTAGACAGGACTTGGATATGGGCCCCGCAAAGAGGATTCCATCCAGATCATTCTAAAGGAAACAGCAGCACAGCTCTGGGGTTCCATAGCAGGGAACCCATTCTCTGAGTGTAGTGCAAGGGGAAGTTGGGGAGGAGGGAGAGGAGCTGGGAGCACCTCTCCTCCAGCAGCACAGACCCACCCTTACCCATTGCAAGTGTTTTAGCCTTCCTTCCAAAATAAGTCACTAGAAGCTGGTACAGAAGGTATACTTTGTACTTTCTGCTGAACAGTAACAATCATCTTGACCACCAAAGGTATTAAATGCCTTGAACCTTGAGACCCACAGCCAAGAAGCTCTTGTAAAGAAGCAGGTTGATTTCTGAGATGAGACTCTGAATGCTCTAACACCTTTGGGACAAAGGTGCTGGTGCCTTGCCCCGCTTCAAAGAGGACAGGGGCTTCCCTGCAGGGACTGTCAGGCTGAGATAGGTTTGATGAAGGCTGGCTTCTGGTGTGGTCACATAGGTCATTATTCCTTGACCAGTGCCATTTATCTAGGGTTCCAGTGTTTTATAGCCTGGGAAGAGGTGACACCTTCCCCAGTGGAACATGGAAACACCATTTTCAATCCAAACTTGTCAAATCTCAGCCCTGGTTTTTACAAGTTGTTGTCTGTACACCTGTGTCTAGGGGCAGATGAGCCACATCTTTCTTATTCTAGGATGACATGGATGTGAAGTGCAAGGTCTTGGGTCTAGATGCAGTTGGTAGCATGTTCAGCTCATGAGATAGATCCACAATGATCTTGCTGAGGGAGGAGCTGGCTCTTTTCACCTCATTGTCTTAGCCTTCCCTTTAGTAAGTAAGGCTTATTGTCTAGCCCAGACTTAGGGAGCTTCTTATATAGGAGGAGATTACACTCACCGTGAATATTGTACACAGGTCTTTCTCCAAACCCTCATGTACCTGTATCCTCAGTATGGGCAGTGCCTGAGGAAGCCTTGGAGGCCAGGCTCATCTGAATCTGCCTTAACTCACAGCTGTCTGGGCTTTCCACACAAGTTTATATTGACCGCAATCATAGTCTGTAGCATTCATAGAGTACATTCACAAGAGATACTTAGACAGACCTTCCAGGCCAAGACTAGCCTGTGAACAAGCTCTCAACATGACCTTAGAGTGCTTCTCTTCCAGAATTGAGACCAAAGGACAGCACAGAACAAGAGCTGTGCTCTGCTCCACCTTCCTTGTCTGACTCCATATGCTTCTAACCCCTACCCCCCTTCCACAGCCTGTCTAGTGTACCCTTTCTCACATCTTGAGGCAATTCTCTGCCTCTTAGTCTTGGCAAAGAAGCACTGGTCCTCAAGAGGGCTTCAGCCTTTGCTCTTCCTAGGATATCAGGAAGGGGAGGCAGCTGGCCATTGCTGGAGTCATTGTTACTGACCCAAAAGAGCTGGACAAGGCTCTCTTATACACACCAGTCCAAACTTCATCCATTCAGAAGCCATCATGAAGTAACTGCTGGTTCAGGCAGAAAAGTCATGTGTAAATGAGGAAAAAGATATTTCAAGTATGTCAGTGCATTATTTACAGCCTCAGTTCCAGGATTCTAAAAGCTTGCAGGGTATCCTGGCACCCCCAAGGGTCATCTCCCACCTGTAGAACCTTCATACATACTAGACCCTCCAGTACTCTGTGTTTCCTGGGGCTGCCTTTCTCCCTGCTCTGGATAGACAATGACAGTGGGTGGTGCTGCTGGTAATTTCATGCTTTAATTCGTGCATATAAATGCCCTTCTTTTATGAATAAGACTGAAATCTGTTTCTTTATTAGGAAAAAACCTTTTTCAGAACTTGCGTTCCAATGGGATGCTAAATAGTAAGATAAGCTGGGAATTGGTTCCTTTAGGTACCATTCAGCATGGGACCACAAGGGCAACTGGAGAGCAGGTTCTGATATGCGAATATTTTACAAAAATGAGCCTTTGACAAGAAAAACAAACCCTGTTCCCTCATTTCTGGCTAGGCTTGGTGTTTACAACGGTATCTCTAACCTAGACCAGATGTTTCCCCACAAGCAACACACCAAGTCTTGTTTAAAGGTCAAGCGTTCAAAGGCCATCTACCCTCTGGTAACTGAGTTCCTGCTTCAGTTATCAGTTCTGTTTCTGAAGGCAATATCACAAGGACAAATCTGAGTGAGCAGCAGGTAAGGCCACCTAACAACCCTGCTTGGCTCTCTGGGGGTACTGCATGCTTATTGCATGCAGACATCTCTCATGGCCAGGCTTCTTTGGCTATCCTTGGTGATGGTACGCTTGTGCAAACATCACCCCTTAGGGTGGATAACCAGCTCACAGAGGCTTACCTCATGAGACAAGTAGAAGGCCGCAATGCCCAAGGGCCAGAAGCAGCAGAGCATGGAGAAGACGCTGAGCCCCAGGTGGTCCCGTGGGGGCATCATGAGGAAGTTGTCCTCACTCTCTGTGTCACTGGAGTAGTCACTCTGTAGAGACAGTGGGAAGGACAGAAGGGAAGTTCAGTGACAGAGCGATGGAATGCCACCTGGCGGCTGTTCTAGCTGCTTAGTGCTGATGCTATCATTACTGTGATCACAGAAAATGGGAGCTGCAGACAAAGGTGCATCAGTGGGAAAACTGGCCAAACTTCTCAGACAGCTAAATAGTAGGCAAAATGTTACAGAAAACAATTGTGATGTAAAAGGTCCTCAGCTTACTATGGTTCATCTTGCAGGTTTTTCTGTTTTGCTTTAATTTTGGTTTAGTTTAGCATTGATTTATCCAGGAATTAAATGCATTCTGATTTAGGACATATTAGATTTATCGTGGGTTTATTGGGAGGTCAATGAGGAAAGTGATGTTTCAGAGATCTCTGGGATCCTGGTGTGGGGTGATAGGGATAAAGAAGGTGGCCTTGAGGACTTTTAGGAAACATACCCTACCCTCTATGTTGCTTTTTGTGCTCAGGACATGATGGGGCTATTGTGGACTGAGTGAGGATGCTGTCTCTAGCTATGCTCATTTCCTTTGGTGCTGCTCTGAGTCAGGATATAAGGGGCCCAAGTTCCATCCAGATGTACAGCCTCCCTCATGGGGATCTGACAGCTGCTCTGAGAGCAGCTGCCTATAAATGTGGCATATGTGATATATCTCTTCACTGTGATATAATGGCATATGGGACTCTCACAGACCTGCTGAGAATTTCCTGGGAAGTTCTGATGTAGGTGGTTGGGGAGGTGGGCTGGGAATAACAGCAAGGATGATTCTAAGAGTTACAACCACAACCTGGCTACCTCGGAGAACTTATGCCTGCTTTTCCGATCTTGGATGGATACGCCTGGCTGGCTCCACTCATTGTGGATTTTATCTCATCAAAGCATATGCCCTTTGTGCTGACACATCAAAAAACAAGGCTCCCTTCTTCCATTGTTTATTTCACACAAGAATAAAGCCCTAGCTTACTCCAGACACTGTTTATAAAAATAAAAAAAGAAACCGAGTCTTTCCTCTTCAAAGAGCTCATTATCATTCATATCTTGCCGGGAGAAGCTTGGGAATGTTCTATGGAGCTTAACTGTGGGATGATTCCACTTGATAACCTGCTGCACCAGCCTATTCATCCCCCACAACAGTCTGGAGTCACCCATACACAGATGCCAAAAATCCCCCAAATGAAAATGCCGTTGTGTATAATTTTACACATAAAGCTGCAGAAGCCCTAGCCATCAGGCTGACAGCATAGCACTACACTGAGAGGTCAGGGACTCTGTGTGGGAACTTTGTTTCTACGTAGTTAATAGAAGAAAAACGAGCACAGGGTATTGGCATCACCCACATAACAAACAAGATTTTCTTTGGGTGGTCCTTCCATAGAAGCTGATAACCTATTGCCTAAGCAGAGCTGCTTTTCTTCAACACACACAGGCAGGCCTGAGGGATAGAGGTCCCATGCTTCACTTCCTAGAGCAAAAGTCACCTCTGGAGGCCATGTGGCCTATCATGTCTCTGTCCTGCTGGTCACTGTTTCTCTCTACCTGGTACAGTGTCCCTTCCATGTGTCTGGAACTGCACAGTGTCCCTTCTACAGAACTACATCTGTGGAGTTTCATCTGTGGAGTTTCATCTGTGGAATTTTTATTCTATTCAAAGTCTCCCATATGGTCTCCAGAACAGTAAAGGAAAATGAAAATTACTATCATTATGGCTATCTGAGATGGAAATTATAACAGCCGACAGGGATGCATAATTCATGCAAGATTCGAAGACTGCACTGCCCAGGCTTTGCAGTGCATGGAATCACCTATCAGGATGAAGGACACTCTTTGCTCTGTCAGAATGTTGTCACATGGTATGCTTTCACATACAGCCCTGCCACCCTTAGAACATCCATAGTGCCTTCTGAAAACTAGTGAACTCTGTGATCTTACTTTTTAATTGGTGTGTGCCAAAATGGTTGTGTAGGTGTGGCAGTAGCCATAGAAGTGCTGAAATTATCCCATACAATCAAGGCTAGAATCTGCTGTTCCATAGCACACAAGAATGCTAGCATTTAGTATCTCTGAAGAATTACGTCATTGTCCCTATGTCGTGAAGAAATTGGTTTCAGAACAATAAATACTTTGCAGATTCTTAATTGAACCACGCATTGAAGTGACAGAGTTGTTCTTGCATGACACCAAAATAATTAATCAGTTTGATGAAAATGGATTTTCAAAAGGCAAGAAAAATTACAAAGAAGATAAGAACATTCTGGCTTGTATTCCTTCCTTTGCTCTTCCATCTGCAGAATCCTCATGGGTTTAAGTGGTGATGAGCATAGAGCCATCAAACAGGCGGGAGGAGATACAGTCGGCCCAAGAGATGCACAGATTCATTTCGCCAAGTGGATGAAATATGCACCACTCATGCAGAAGAGACTTGGCTTATAGGGTAGCTGTCTTTTAAATCTCCTTCCTATGTCACTGCCTGGAACATCTGCAGCAGATGGCAAATACAGGAGTTCTGGATTCATGAGATGTCCCCTTGCAAGCTGCAAGAAGCAAGGCAGAAGCAAGTGGGCTGCTGGCCCTACAGCCTGTGCCCGCTGATTGGTTCTTCCCCTGAGTGGCATATATTCCCACTGAGCTGATGGATCTTAAACCTCAGATTATTATTTTCGTTGTTAAATGGTCACAAGAACAGGCTTTGTGCTGATCTTCACTGAGTTTCACACTCACTGCAAACAATGTGAGCAAGTGCTGGCTGGCTGTTTCCGGGGAACAAAGTTTGATTCAGCTCTCTTACTTGGATTCTCACCACCACTGTGGGCACCTGGAGTCCTCCTTCTTCCTACCTGGCCATTTGGCAGAAAGGTCACCATTTAGTCCTAGGAGGCACTTTGGATGGGTTCATTATACTAAGCCAGTAGCTGCTAGCCACATAGACCTATGCAAATCATATCACTTAGGATTAAATACAATCAACAGATGGTTCCTTGGACTCACTAGGCATTCCGTTATTCAGAAGCCACAGTGTTCAGTTTCTGTCTGTACACTTCTGTCACATACATGAAGAGCTCATTTGGCCAGTACAGTAGTGGATTCTCTTCAAATGTCATTTCTTGTTAGGGGCTCTCCAACACTTGACAGACTGTTCAATCTTCCATGGCAGAATCTTGACCTACCCAGAAATTTTCTGGTCTGAATTCCAGGCAGGCAGAGATCACAGGTATGTCTTGGCAGAAGGCAAGGACTCAGTGTACCTTTGCTGGATAAAGAACCCACCTGTGGCCTTAGCCAACAGAAGCACAAACTTCAACTAAAAAATGACTCCACCAGATTGGCCCATAGGCAAGTCTGTGGCAAAAAAATTTGTTTTTGATTAATGATTGATGTGGGAGGTTCTAGGCACTGTGGGTAGTGCTACCTCTGGAAAGGTGGTCCTGGCTTTTATACCTTAAGTTCCTGCCTGGACTTCCCTCCATAGTAGCCTGGAGTTAATGAAATAAACCCTTTCTTTCCTCTGGCTTTCTGTCATGGTATTTATCACATCAATAGAAACAAAACTAATACAAAGTCCATGTTCTCTGCTTTGCTCAAAGTCAGGTCATATTAAAAACCATCATAACCCCTGTAGGCCACATTGCATGGTACCTGCATGTCTCACAGGTCTGGGATCTCACAAACACAGAATACAAAATAAGGCCCATTTCAAAATATGAGTACAATTGTTCAAAAAATGAATTTTCCAACTTGGGCATATGTTAGGAACATGTGTTTAGTATTTCCTATTTGGTCCTAGGATCCCCACTGATGGAAACTGTATCATGGGATGGCAAAATACAAGTGAAGGAAACCTGCACCAGGTTGAGGATGAAGCTCAGTTGGTAACATGTTTGTCTTACATGCACCAAGTTCTTGGCCTTGATCCCCAGCACTACATAAACTGAGCATGGCGAGTCCTTTTCCTGTTTGAATACTGGGCTCTCAGACAACTTTTTATAAAACAAATAGCACTTATCTATTAATCGATTTTGGAAATAAGTTAATGAACTATTAAAAAGTAAATCTTATTTATTTCTTCCAGTAGCATATAGTTCAATGTCCTTTAACTGATGTGTATTCCTTGAGAAGAAAGTTTCTATCATTTTTGGAGACATTGACTTTATTAAAACCCTGAAATATGAAGTACTTTTTAAATGAATAAGTAAAAAGTATATAGTTAACTTATAAGAAAACCAAATAAAGCACAGGTGGCATGTATGTCATGTAAGGGATGGGATGACGTCACCTCTGCCCACTTCCAGAGCTTGTTTTGAAAGAGATGAGACAGAGGGCCCTGTCATCTCCCATATTACCACCGACCCTTTCCTTTGGAAAGGTTCTCCATGTGATTCAGAACCAGACAGAACCGAAGAAGAACAGGCAGAGGTTCTCAACCTGTGGGTCATGGTCTCTTTGGGGGCACATAACATATTTATATTATGATTCGTAACAGTCACGATATTAAAGGTATGAAGTAGCAACTAAATAATTTTAGGATTGGGGGTCACTACAGCATGAGGAACTGTTTTAAGAGGTGGCAGCATTAGGCAGGTTGAGAGCCAGTGAACTAAAGAGATGCGCGCCATTACTAGATGGCAAGAAGGAATGCCACACTAACCCATAATATTGAGTTGTATCTTTGTTGCTGGTGATTGAGTGACTTCCAACACCTGAAGAACAGTTACCAGCAAACAGTGGAAGGGCAGACAGAGTGTTTGCTGGTGTGTAAATGTCTAGCTGAAGATGAAGGGGAACATTGCTGTGTAACTCCCCACCAGGAATGGTGCCCCCCCCCACCCCGAGTTACTCATACTTTGTTCTGCTTTGGTTTTCTTCATCTTGGTTGCAGCCCTTCAGGTCCTAGCTCCTACTTTCTCAGCTCCCGTGAAGATCCCCTTCCCACGGATCAACATGCTTTGTATGAGATTTCAGTTCCTCCTATAAAATGTTTGTTTAGCCTTTTGGAGCAGGCACCATGTTTTGAAGAGCACCCCAAATAGCTGTCATCTCCACGCGCTTGTGTCAAAGTCATACCTGAAGTCACTGAACAAGGCACAAATTCCCATGGGGAAGACTGTAGCAAGAGGAACTTGTACATGCAAGGCAGTGGTTAAAGGGAATCTTCTGTCTATAAGCATTTGTTCTGAGCAAAAAGCAAACTAATTTCTCATGAGAAGTATCTAGTTAGCATCTAAGGATGACTAAGACCTTTGGAATCTGTGATGTTCTGAAAGCAGGAGTCAAAAGGAAGCATATAACTCGTTAGGATTCACCCCTGGCATGGATTTTGGTAAGGCTTTGGTCATGCAGGTGGAGCAGGATGATAAGGCATACAATTATGTTAGAGGGTTCTGGCTCCATATGTAACCAATGGCTAGATTAGGATAAGAAGCTCCATCTATCTATAAGACAATGTCTCTGCCATTGTTCCCTAGGTCTGTGAGTGCTCAGTGCCCTGGGAAGGCAGCTTTGGCAAATGCCATCTTCAGACCCATCTTACTGTGGGATCTCAAGAGTTTAGGTGCAGTCATTGTCTTGCAGGTTTTACAGTTGAGATTGTTGGGTTGGTTATTGTTCTTTCCCCCTTTTTTTCATGCTATTTTACTCTACCCACCCCTCTCTTTCCCACTGTCTACATATGCATGGCCATGAGCCAATAAGATCACTTGACTAATGGAGTTAACAGCCCACTGTTGAATAGACACTACTGTCTAACATTACAAGACTAGGTAAGAAATAAGTAGGGCTATACACTGTTTCCTGTAAAGCATAGGATGGGAAACTCCCAGTAACAGAAGCTCCAGGATGATATAGGAGCTTACATAAAGGAAGCAGAAAAGCATAAACTACAGACTATATATCTACAGGGCTTACTTTATCCCTCACAGAAGTTATAATTTTAACACATTTTTTTGTTTATTAAAAATTCATACAAGATGTTTTGATTATGCTTATTCCCTTTCCAAGCTTCTCTCAGATCCCAACCTACCAAATTCTATGCTTTTACTTTATCTTTTCAATAAGCAAGCAAACAAAAATCTCCAAGAAACACACACATACACACACACAATCCCCAAACCAGAAAGCAAATATACAAATAAAAGACCAATGGAAAACTATGTCAGAACAAAGCAATCTGAGACAAGTCTACAAAAATACCATTGAGCTTGTGTCAGGTCGGTCATCTACTGCTGGGCACAGGGCCTGCCCTGACATGTGGATAATAAGCCTGATGAAACTCCCTTGGAGAACATTAGTTTTCCCTTTGCAAATGGGTGTCAGTTACAGATAGCTTCTTGGTTAGGGGTTGGAGCCTGCATCTGCTTTGCTTTCTTGGTGCTGGGACTCCATTTAGCTTGAACCTTTGCAGGGTGTATGCATTGGTACCATTGTCTTTGTGAATGCATACATGATCAGTCCTGTTGTGTCTGGAGGGCACTGCTTCCTGGGAGACATTCATTCCCTCTGTCTCTTACAATTTTCGCCCTTCTCTTTCACATAGCTCCCTCATTCTTGAGGAAAGGGCTTGATGAAAATACCCCATCTAGAAAACGAGTGCCCCCCAATTTTCTCACTTTCTGCATACTGTCCAGTTGTGGGTCTTTGTGTCTGTTCCCATCTACTGCAAGAAGAAGCTTCTCTGATGATGGCTGAGCAAGGCACTGATCTGAGTCTCAGCCCTGTGTGTCCAGTACAGCACTTCTCAATGTCAGCAGCAATGTCCTGTGACTTTGTACTTCCTTTCAAATACATCCAACAGAGGAGAGTTCAACATCTCTAAAAAGTGACTTTTTAAAAAGCTTGCAAGTTAGAAATAAGAATTCTGCCTCTTGAGGGCTGAAGAAATAGCTCAACAGCTGAGCACTGTCTACTCTTCCAGGGGATCTGGGTTCAATTTCCAGCATACCCATGCAGCCCCTACTTACCTATAACTCCACTTTTCAGGTTTCTGACACCCTCACACAGACATACATATAGGCAGGACATGAATTAATAGAAAATAAAAATAAACCGTTTTTCTAAAAATGAATTCTGTCTCCTTATTCATTTTGACAACAAAACAATGCGAGTGCAGTAGAGTTGGGGTTGTAGCTGAGAAACATTGGGAAGGCACGGGAAAGCACATCACTGACAGTTATACTTTTCTTGCTCTAAAATTTTAACTTCCGTGGCCACCTTCTCCCCACTTGTGTATTTTTCAGTAAAGAAGAGTGTGTCATCAGTGGCCTCACATCAAGGAGTTAAAAGATGATCCGTGTTTTAGAAAGGAGGCATTGGTTATGCAATTAATCCAAAAGGAAGGACACCAGGCCACAGGAGAATCTTGATGTATCAATAAAGAGATACCTTTAGGCAAAACTAGAGCATATCAAATCACCAAAACCAGGCAACACCAACCGCTTCTGTGGAGTTATCCCCAGAGTCAGCTGTTTGCCTGAAATGACGAATTATTCTTTAAGAGCCAGAGTTCAGGCTATAGTATTTCAGAGCACACCAAACTTTTAGAATAGACCACTTTCTCTTTTGAAAATTTTATTTTCGAGTGAATGTGACAGGCAACCAGAGTAGGAAGGGCTACTTTTCTTAGTGCCATGGTAAAATAACTGACAAGAAACATGTCAAGGAAGGAGATAGATCCCGTGAGCATGGGAAAGCATGGACACTGGAGTGGCCTAATCTATGATGGCAGGAGTTTGTGGCCATCACTTCCTACGTCTTGGCAGACCAGGGAACAAAGAGCTTGGTCTGGACCAAGGGCCAGGCTATAACCCTTGAAAGCACTCACTCCAGATACCACTCCCCCCAGCTAGGCTCTACCTCCTACATCTTCTGTAGACTCTATTTACAGGACTACCAGCCAAGAACCAAATGTCTAAACCTATGAATCTGTGGAGATACCTCACATTCAAACACTAACATGTCTGTGTCTAAGAACTCATGTGCTATAAACTCCATTTCCAAAATCATTTTTCAATGGGAATAAGAGAGTAGAAATGGAGTGTGGCTCCAATGTCTGAAGGTGGGAATGGCTAGGAATAGATGAGGCAATTAGAGTGGTATCCCCATTGTACCATGGTGGTATCCTGTCTCTTACTGTGGGATATCCTGTTCTGACTAGGTATTATGCCATTAAAGTGCTCACTGTCAGATGGGGCCCCTCTGTTTTGAGGCATAGAACTGTAAGACATAAATAAGCCTGTTTTTGAAAAATTTTACCTAGTCTTCATGGCATGGTTATTAGAGCTAATGTGGAGGCAGCCAGCCCCAAGAAATGAGATGGGAAGGGAAGTGGTCTGAGCCTGCGCAGCCTTTCTGGGCATCTGGGACCTTTTGCAGAAATCACAATGGTTAGCTTCTAGGTGATAGGTTTTCCTATAATTTATAGAGCAGATAAAGAGACAGGAAGTCTTCAGGAAAGAGAGAGAGAGACTAAGTATACCTCCTCAAGACCCGTGGAGAATCTAGGAGTACTGAATACCCCCAAATGTCAACTAGGGCAAATGAGAACATGACCACAAGGTGTGGTGTAGGAGAAAGATTTTATTGTAGATTTTAGGGAGAATACCAGACCATGAGAGGAGAGAGATAGGAAATATGGAACAAAACCACCAAACTCGGGGTATCTTGAGAGATAAGACAAACACAAAGACCATGTCCAGGCAGGATAAAGAACCATCACCATTTCCAAGAAACTGGGTACAGAGAATAAACTCAAACATGGTTGTAAAAGCAAAATCAGACCTGATGTGAAGGATACTGCATGAGTCATACAAAAGTGAGCAGTACACAGCAGAGGAGCAATGTGTATAGTGTCAGACCCAAAAAGCCCAGGACAAATGGCTGACTGTGGTGCCTGTTACCATAGCTGACTGTGGTGCCTGTTACCATAGCTGACTGTGGTGCCTGTTACCATAGCTGACTGTGGTGCCTGTTACCATAGCAAAATGCAGAGAGGCCTCCAGGCTCACTCAGTGCTTGTGGACTTCTCAGCTCCTCTCACATCCTCTCCCTGAACATCAACAGCCCAGGAGCTCCTCACCCTTTCCTTCAGCTTCTCTTTCCTCTACAAGCCTGCTGCTTCAGACACAAGCTCTCTTGGTCTCTTTGCTCACCTGAGCCCTTGTCTCTTGTCAATGTCCCTTCTCTTCCCCTCTCTCTCTTCCTCTGTCTCTGTCTCTGTCTCTCTCTCTTCTCTCCCTCCCTCCCTCCACTTTTCTCTCTCCTCTCATGGCCTGGTATTCTCCCTCAAATCTACAATAAAATCTTTCTCCTCCACCACACCTTGTGGTCACGTTCTCATTTTATTCATGTAGCAATGATAATGGTTTGCATTATTGTTATGGACATAAGCTCATGGCATGCTGCCTTAGCCAGCTTTCTGCCACTATAACAAAATCCATGAGGTAACCTGTGAAGGAAAAGGTTACTGTGGCTCAGCATTAACAGTTTCAGTGGGGTTTGTGGCAAGGAAGCACATCATGATAGGCCATACTTACTTACATGACAAGCCAGAAAGCAGAACAGAACAGAAGGAAGAGGGGAAAGAGGAAAAGAGAGAGAGGAAGAGAGGAGGGGGAGAGAGAGAGAGAGAGAGAGAGAGAGAGAGAGAGAGAGAGAGAGAGAGAGAGAGAGAGAGAGAGAGAGAGAGAGAGAGAGAGAAGGTTCCATTGTCTTTTTTAAAAGGACATACCCACCAATGACCTACAGGTTTCCTGCTAGGTTCCACCATCACACAATATTGCTGTCACTGGAATCAAGCATTTGATGAAATCATTTGAAAATCATTAAATGTACACAACAAATATCAGGTTTTAGGAAGAAAATGAGACTTTAGTCTGATGGCCACTGACTTAGTAAAGAACCTTTGTGCAGAGGGATCAGCATGTGCTAAGGCCATGGGTTGACAGTGGGCTCAGGACTGTGGACAGTAAGAGGGTACATTGCATGAGGTGGGAGGGAGGAATGCCTACATCTAGCCCATGCCACAGGCCAACCACACCCCACTGCTTGAGAATGCTGGGTATGCCCTACATCAGTTTAAGTAATAGGGAAATACTCAGAGCGTTGCTATCACAACTACCGGACAAGCTATTAACAGTAGATGTACACCCCACTTTAAATCTACTTTGTTCTTACAGATGATTTTCCATAGCATGCAATAACCACATACATATCTTCTAAGACAAGTGCCTACTTAAGAATTTTTTAACTCAAGTTTGCTATGTTTATCTGGGGAGCTCAGCATTTAATCTATTCTTTATTTTTTTTTTTTCTCTTTTTACTGGTTTCACATGGAAAGTTGAAATGTTCCATTGAGGGGGGGAGGGGAAGAGAGAAGGAAGAAGAGAAAGGACATTGACAAGAGAGAAGGTCTCGGTGAATAAGGGAACCTGTTCTCCCACTCCTCCTGGGAATGTTCCTTTCCTGAAAACAAAATCCTGAACAGAGAAAAACTACAGGCAAGGCAAGTGACCACTGACTCATCACATACTAACCAGCCATTGTTATCTCAGATACCGCTTCTCCAACAATATTCTCTGGCTTTAGACCTGAATTCTAAGAAGGCACAGTGCCTCTTAGTCGAGTTTGGTAATATCAATCAACCTTGAACACATTCCCTGTAACATTACACCTCTCTTTTAAGGTTCCCCCGCAGTGGGGGAACCTTAAAAGGACAGGCTCTGTCCTTGCACAGGCTGAGGCTTTCACTTCAGACCCCACATTGCCAAACTAAGAAAACCTGCTGAATGAACAGCTGTGCAGTTGGTAAGACTGCAGGAAGTGGGCTGACAGGATGCCAATCAGTACAACCCTTTAGTAAGCAAAACCATCAGGATGTAATAAAAGCACAGATTTTAGTCTTTGGCCTCACAATCCTAGTCCTAGGAATTGATCTGAGAGATTAAACAATGAAAACATTGGATGAATGAGTACAAGATGTTTTATCGCATAGTTATGAGTAACTACAAAATGTTGGAAACATATGAACTTGCATGTTCATTCAAAGAAGGGTGGCGTTGCATGACTCTTCCTGGATATACCTAAACAAACATTTACACATGTCGGATAGGCAGACCAAACAACGGATTCTACCCAATTCTAGATAGGTGAACCAATGAGTTCTTTGGAGTAGTTACTTACAGGAACATGGGTAGCATGCAGGCAACCGAATAACACAGAAACCCACTCAAAATAGATGATGATTTACATCCCTGGGGCACCTGTACAATCTACAGATAGATCTGCTGATCAGAGTATCTCACTTACCAGTAGTTGGTACTGCTTCTATGACCTTGGCTGGAGACATTGTGACTGTCTTAGTTTTACTGAGTCTCATAAGTTCTGTGAGTAGCTCCTGAGTCATATGTGCCTTCCTCTTTACTCTGGGAAGGAATGTCCCAATTTTGAAGAAACAGCCATAGGACAGACAGGTTGGAAAGTGAACTGTGCTGTAGCCCCGCAGGAGAAAATAATGAAGCTTGTAAAAAAATGATAATTAAGATCAGATCAGAAGAGAATTTAATAAATACTGTATCCCTAGAGAGATAGAAAAGCACACAAGCTTGTAACTCATGATGTTTCATTTAGTGACAGACTTCATGTCCAACGATGGTCACATAGAATCTTATTCTGAATTACATTGAAGTCGTCTTAGTTTGTCAGGCCAGTTTATGAAGCTGCACAATGAAATTTCCTAATAGTGCCTTTTATAAGAATCATCTGGCTATCAAGTGTGTGAACAAGTATGTTGCTGTGTAAAATAAATATCATATACTAGTATATCCACAAATATCACAGGAACCACAAGAGTTGGACATTTTTTAAAAGATGTTCAGATGAGCAATGAGAAATTTGGCAGTCACTAAAGGAATAAATCAGTGCTACCTACACTGCTAAAAGTTAAGTAGATGCTATTGGTCTCCTGACTGGTCAGCCTGGGAGATATGGAACCATTTTTGTAGTTTAAGTTCAATTATACAGAGCCAATCAGACAAGCCTAAACTTACAGCTGACCTTCAATGACCCATATTCTTTGAAAGTCAAGGTCGTGACCAACAAGAACAGACAACAGGGCTATGACAATATATATAGTGTGGGAGCTGGGTCTGAATCCCCTTTCCTTTGCTACACAAACAATACAGGGAGAAGTGGAATAAATGAGAGGGGGGGTGGGGGGAAATGGAAGAATGCACTTCATAGACTAGGAAAAGTATTGTAACTGCTAATAATTATATTCGTATGATATATGCACGCATGCTCACATATGCATGTGTGTATTTGTGTGCACATTATATATATTTTTCTGTACGTAATTAGGAATAAAGAAACACCATAACTGCAACTTACATCCAAAGAGTACAGAAAAAATATATATCCACAGATGGGATAGAAAAGCCAGCACACATGAAGTCCAGAAGGGAGATGTGTACAGGAACTTGTGCATTAGTCCTGCAGCTTTACGTCAGCTATCACCTTAAACATAAAATGTCAAAAGTCCTTTCACAAATGTTCTATTTCAGTAGGAAAACTCTACTTTAAATTGAATTCTTTTCCTTTGAGGATTAAGCATTGCATATAAAATTTTCCTCTTCTGATTGTACTTTAATGGAAATGCTGATGTGAAAGCCACTGAGGAAAAAAACGAAAAAGGAAAAACTGAATTCTTTTTATGACACATGAAAATTTATTTAGCATTGCAATCTGGCATCTCATCCTGTTTTTCCTCTTCCCCTTTCACGGGGAAATTACTTAGTGGTCTTTGATATACACATCTGCCCTCAAGAACATAAGATATCAAACACTTGCAATAGATGAGCTCGGACCAAGTAAACCAAAGGGGGCCCTTGGGGTCAGAATGACTTCTCAAAGCACAGGGCAATTGTGCACCCTCTGCAGGGCCACCAGGCAAACAGCTGCCAGTGCATCTGGAAGAGAACTGGTTATTTAAGCCACAGGATGGTGGTTGAATTCTCAAACTCGGAAGCCAAGCAATCAACTGATGTGAACTAGAAGAACTCACCACAAAAGTAGGAAAGTAACTGCAGGCTGCAGGGCAAGAAGTGTGTTGGGAGATGCAGCAGCCAAGTAGCATGCCAGCCCTCCCTAGAACTTAAGGCAGGTTTGGGGAAACTGATACTCATCTACCCACAACTATTCTCTTCTTAGTAGTAGTCTCTATGCTGCAATGGAAAAAGATTTTTTTCCAAATGCCATGGGAGTACCATAGTGAGTCTCCCTTTACAAGACCATTAGCCATTCTACTCCCGTATCTTGCCCAGCCCCGTCCCCTGCCTCTTTGTCTGGGATTAGAATCTCCTTGTACTTGGTACAGAGCAGGTAAGCAGTGGATTCCCACCTGAACAGTCTGATGTCAGTTCACCATCTCCAAATTCCTGTACTAGCTGGCAGCATCAGCTCTAGATAGCTTTAGAATATGGTATCTATATCTTTCATCTTTACAACTAGGAGGGGATCCAAAGCTCAAAACATAGGCACTGGAGAGGCCTATACTCCAGCAGATCCAGATGTGATCAGCCATCTTCTCTGTCGGCCCTGCATTCCCACTGACCAAGGGGCCGCACCACCACATGTAGAAAGCATCCACAGTGCAGGTGAGCTCCTTCATTCAGAGAATTCGTTTCTAAGCCAACAGCTGCTTCTCTGGAAGCACCAATTACAGCAAATCTCTGTGTTCGTCAAAAGGGCTGTGTATTCTGTGTAACTGAGTATCAGCCATTTTAAACAACTCTTTTATATTTTTCTTAGGTGTTCTGAAACATTCTGCGATGTAAAGGAAAGCGTTTATTTAAGTTGTCTAGTTAGAATCTGAAGACCATAGAATGAATATTAAAATTCATTTAACAATTGCCTTGTCTATATATATGAGTGTGCAAAAATTATTTAAAGTATGCAGATTGTATGTACTTTGAAATAATACACAGATATATATATGTGTATATATATATATATACTTTGAAATGGTATATATTCACTTTGAAACATAACATGTATATATATATACACTTTGAAATAATTTTAGACACTCATACAAATTTTAAAAATAGAACAGAGTTCCTGTAGAAATGGCAAAGATAGAACAGAGTCCCCACATGCCCTGACTTGTTCCTTACATAACCATAGTCCAATGATCAAAGCCCACACAGTGACTTCGATTCAGTCAGTACCTGTGACTCAGTGCTGGCCTGACTGTAGCCACCTGCTCTCTATTGTCCTCTGTGTCAGTGGTGGTGGTTCTGCAGATCCAGGCACTCACACAGGTTTATGTAACCACCATTAATCATGAGACAGAAACTGTCCATCATTTCCAGGAGCCTTCCTCATCTTCCTCTTCAGATCACATGCCTGCTCAGCCTTAGTTCTCGACCAACTTTGAACTATTGTCTGCTCTTATGGTGCTGTATTTTGGCAATGTCATACAGAGGACATCATACTGCACATAGAGTTAATGCAACACTCCTAGAATATATCCAGGTGTCTGCATAATAACCCATGAGGAGAAAGTAACACACCGTGTCTATCCATCCACTCACCCACTGGAGACATTTCCCCACTGGAGACATTTGGCTGCTTCTGTTTTATCACTATTTAAAGTAAATAGTATGGATAAATTTGTTCAGAAATTCATGTAGGTGTATGAGTATATTTCCTCAAACATGTACAAACAAAATCCACTTGGACAGGGTTAGTTTAACTCTCTCTCTATATATAAAAGATGTTATTCAGAGTGGCTGCGTTTCTATGGGCAACATTTGGGATCCTTGCAGTATTGAAGGCTCTCCTCTGCCCAAGACCCCATCATGCTGTCTACAGTGCAATGCTCTAAATCTTCTCAACTTATCATGGGCTTCATCATGGCTGGCTATGGCTATGGGCTTGTAACTTTCTAATAAAATTCTCCTGAAGGGTGATTCCTTTCCTTGAGCCTGCAATAATTTTCAGAAGTGCTTATTCTGCATCTTCACTAGCACCTGGGGCTGTCATTTCCTTTTCTGAGTTTTGTTATTGGTTGTTTCTCTTTCTTTCTAATTCTTGTCACTCTAAGAGGTATGCACAGATATTCAGTCATAAATTTTCTCTGTGCTTCCTGATGGCTGCGGATGTTGGACATCTTTTGTGTGTGCCCATTTGTCATCTATTCATGCTGTTTGGTTGTGACTTTAAATATTTTGCCCATTTTAGACATTTGGTTACTTACATTTGAGTTGAGAGTTACACTCTCTCTCTCTCTCTCTCTCTCTCTCTCTCTCTCTCTCTCTCTCTCTCTCTCTCTCTCATCCTTAGTTTGTTAACTTGACACAATTGAGAATCACCTTGGAACAGTCTCAGTGAGGGGTTGTCTAAATAAAGTTATCTGTAGGAGACTTCTTGATTCTATCTACGTGTGAAGACCCAGCCAACTTTGGGTGGCATCATTCCCTAGGCAGGGGATCTGGAACTGTGTAAGAATGAAGAAATAAAGCTGAGTACAAACGTATACACAGCTACTGCTTTCTGTTCCCTGGTATGGATGTGTCAAGAACAACTTCTTTAAGCTCAGGATTTCCTGCTATAATGAACTATGACCAGGAACTGTGAGCTAAAATAAACCCTGTATCCCCTAAACTAATTTTATAAGGGTGCTTTATCACAACTAAAAAAGAAACAAAGAAAATGTCATACTAAATCTTTGCTGGGTATTTTTTTTTTTAAGTATTATCACCCATTCTGAAACTTGATTTTTATTTTGATATTGACCTATGTGGAGTTAAAAAATTAATCTGGATTGTGCTTTTGGTACCATACCTAAAATTCTATCATCTAATACTTAGGTTCAAGTGGTTTCTTTGTTTCTTCCCAAAGTTTTATGATTATATGTTTTACATGTATGTGTGATGACTCATTTATTTTTAGATCAAAATTTTAATATGTATTTCTTTACTAAATTATCTTATTTAAAAGAACAAGTATGCCTACCTGTCTAACACCTAATGTGAAAGACACCACTAATGTCAGTGTATGATAATTTTGAAACAGGTTAGACTAGTTAGTTAATAAATAGCAAAAAAACCCTACTTAATTTATGTTTTGCACAAATATATGTTTGAGAAGGTGAGACCAACAGTTAAAAGAATCCTATAGCAAATCTTCCTGTAGCCACCACTCAGATGCCACAATTGGCTTCATCATGTGTCTGCCCATCTGTTCACTTTTCTACCCACTCTTCTCTTTATCTTGTTTTTCTAGAAACACAATTCCTGTGAGCCACGACCATTTCCCTGAACTCTTCAGTATACACATCGGTAACTGAGGCTCAGTATTTACTTGCCTTTTTTAAGTATTGAAATTTACAAAAAGGAATAATTTTAATAGGAAGCTGCTGTAACTCTGAGTTAATTTGGATCATCATAATCTTAACATTGAGGAAGAAGGAGAAGGAGGAGGAGGATGAGGAGGAGGAGGGGAGGAGGAGGGATTTGGCATTATCTGATTTCTTCTTTCTTAGTTGTGAGACCCTTGGGACAATCACCAGCTTCCTTGGTATGAGCTGTCTTGTGGTCAAGACACCATGCTGCCTCAGGGCATCAGAGATATCATACCTGATTCTATATGTGAATCTAGCATGCAGGTATGGTAGAAAAGCAGTGTTTGGAATGTCTACTTTGTCATCTGCCATTCTATGGAACATGACTGTCTTTCTTCTGCACCAGCCTTATTCTTCTTTAGTGGAACACTCACAGCCAAGGGTCAAGTGGGACAGTAATCAGTTTGCAGAAATTCCAGCATCCCCTGCATAGTGACCAATCTAGTTTTATTTTGTGCTTATTTCACTGAAATAATAGGCTGGTTGAGGCATTCCACAAGTGGATGAGTGGGATGTTGGCAGACTCCAGCTCCTCTGGGCCCTTCAAAGGTTCCTAGATTCCCAGAACTAGTTCTGGTGACCCCAGAGAACTCCAGTGCATCAGGTGTTGTGGGTGACTGGTGACCCCAATGAGGGAGCAGTAGGAACAGAAGGGACAGAGCTACCTTCTATTCAGGTGAACATATTTATGTTGTAGCACAGCATCACCTCACAGAGAAAGTCATGAAGTTCTGCTGCTGTTTTTCTTCAGCCTTTACTGGCACACGAGACACTGTGACCACCTTCAGCCAGTGACCTCTGGAAGCACACCCTGAGCACTTAGAAAAATACAAAAATTTCTTCTTATATTTCCCATTGCTGTAACAAAATACCTGAGGTTTTATAAACACAGAAGGTTTTTGGAGGATGCAAGTTCAAACAGTAACTCTGGTGAGGGCTCCTGTCTACACAACACCATGAAGGACAGGTTTGTGGTGAGGACATCTATGGTAAAGTGGAAATTCAGAAAGGGGAGAGGAGAAAGTCTTGTCTTTTTTGATAACCCCCTCTTGAGAACCAAATCAGTGACAATGAGAGCTACTTAACCCTCTTTTGAAAGTGACAACCCTTCTCGCTTTAGCACATGGAGAATCAAGCTAAAGAAACATAAATTGTGAGGTCCACACCTAGTCCATGCCAATCCTGTCGTGAGACATTGATCTACAACTGTAGCACCCAAGGGGATTATTGTTGGAACAATGCATGCCTCTTAATTGTTTGGAAGATGAGGTGTGTGTGTGTGTGTGTGTGCGTGTGCGCACGTGTCTGTGTGTGTGTGTGTGTGCGTGTGCGCACGTGTCTGTGTGTGTGTGTGTGTGTGGTATGTGTGTGTTTCTCTTAAAACTCTCCTGAAGTCCCCATCATCTTTATCTCAGGTTCAGTTCTAATGACCCCAACTTCGGTCTTTCACCGTCTGAACAGATCTTAAGTGTGACAAAGAAATTGTAATGTGGGGGGCAGTGGTCAGCCCCTAAAATGGCAACATCCTGGGATCTCCAAGCCTTAGGAGTCAAAGGGACTCACATCTCTCCCACCCTATGCCAATGACAAATGGGCTGGTTGGATGTTACAAGGAGACAATCTTAGCTGACCCAGGAGGCTCAACGTACTGACCAAGGAAAGAATGATGTTGAGTTTCTTTTATGAGATCATCTATGGCTTCCTGGTCATTCCCTGAAGCAAAATTAGAGTACCTGTCTCCAGCAGCTGCCATGAATATTAAATATGTAAAATGGGACTGATCACTACAATTCTCCAAGCCCAGAGAAACACTATGTAGCAGATTTGAACACCCTATTACAGCCAGTATCTTAGCCCCAAGCCTTGGACTAGGTCTTTCACATACAGAACTTGGAGGAACATATGTTCATAGCAGGTTCTGACCTTCTAGTTTCTAAGACATTGGGGCCAGATGCTTGCTTAGGGTTTTGGTAGACCTCCCTCCCTCCCCGAATCCTTCCCTTCCTCTTCCTCCCCCTTCCCTTCCTCCCCCTCCCTCCCTCCCTGCCTTCTCCACTTTTCTCTTTCACCCCCCCTTTCCTTCCTTTGGTATCTAGTAGCAACTCTTCCCATCCGATTCTCTTTAACAGCAGCTTCTCTGAAATAGCAATCTTTGTGTAATCCGCCATGTTCCACAGAGTGAAGCTGGACAGGGAACATCACACTTGAGGCTTTAAGATTCCCAATAGTACAATGCTTCTGAATGAACTCTTAACAACTGTTCCCTTGATGCCTCTAGTTCATTGGCATCAAGGCAGTGCTGCTCTCCACACAGGCCCTGGTGGCTCTTACCTCTCCAACAGTGGGATTTCTAAGTATGTGTCGGCTTACACATGGCACTGCTGTACACTGGTTCTTTGCTTACAAGTGCACTTCAGGTGCAATGTGAAAACCTGCTACAGACTCTGGGGATGTTTTCCAATTAACACCAGTGACCCACAACGTGAACTTCTTGTCTTGAGCATGTGGTTTTTAAATTAGATGGTGGCTACTTTTCCTTCCTAGGCTTCACATTTCCCTGGTGACTGAATCATGAGAAACAATGTTATTTTCATTTCCTGTGAGAAAAGAGACAGAAAAATAAAACCTTTTTTTTTTTTTTTTGAGATCTATAGGAAACTCTAGCTTCTAAACTATCCAGATTCCCTGATACTCCTTTGGCCTCCACTTGAGAGTGAAAACAGAACTCTCATTAAAGACAGCCTGGAAAAGATCCACTCAGTATGCCTTTCAAGAGGGGAGGGGGTGCCATTCTCTCATCCTTCTGTTCCCGAATGGTATGTTTCTTTCTGAGAAAAGCATTAGCCAAGAAGGCTGCAGTGTATGACCACTGAGCAGGGAGGCTTTGGTCTTTATCTGTAAGTCCATCCTCTGTCTCCAATACCTCATGATTCTAACAGGCGAAGCTACTAAAAGCAAAACAATGAAACAAACTCTTCTTACTATCTTTACCTTTTAAAACTGCAGAGCACCAACCCTAGATCTGTGTCATACATCACTGCCCAGAGTTTCCATCAACATGGGGTCCTACGTTCCACTCCAAGCTAAGCGAGATAAGCTGCTTCCGATGCACATTTCCTTTATGGTGCCAGACGATACTGTGATATAAACTGGGATCCACTAAGCTAAATGTGAGCTCAGCTTTGAATTTAATAATGGACTTCATAGCATGTTGTCAACAGTGTGATCGGTATGGTCAATAATACCAGAATCATAATATGAAGATGTGTTTGTAGGAAAATTTCTTAGTTTCTTTTCTACTCTGAGAAAATACAGGGGAAGAAAGGCTTACTTTAGCTCACGGTTCTTGGATACAGTTCATCATAGCAGGAAATTCACAGGAGTTTGGGGGAGTTCATCCTGTTGTCTTCTCTTTTTAGCATACATATACATGTGGAGCACGTATGCTTGCACACATATTTAAACGTGTGTGGGTACATGTAGGTAGAGGCTAGAAGGTGGCTTTGGGTGTCTTCCTACTAGGAGGCATGTTTTTTTTTCACTAATCCTGAGTATGCCAGCTAGGCTAGTCTGGCTAGCTATTCCACCAAAGGAATCAGCTCTCTGCCTCCTGTGTGCTGGGATCACGGGTGGGCTGCCACCTCACTTGGCTTTTAAGTAGATTCTGGCCCTCATGTTTGCAGCTTTTTACCTACTGAGCAATCCTCCCCTACTTCTTTAACCAACACATTTTCAGCTTCAGTGACCATTTTCAATTCAAAGAATAATCTTCTATTTAAGGCTCATGCTTATTGTGACTGTTTTTTCTTTCTGATCTTTGAGATGGGAAGACCCACCTACAATCTAGGCCACACCTTCCGCTGGCAGTCTATATAAGACATGGAAGGAGCAAATTTTATTCTTTGCCTGCTTGCTTTCACATTGTTGGTATGTCCATTCTTTTGCTGGCGTTAGAGGCTACTTCTTCAGGAATCTGATATATACTGAAGAGCAGCTGAGATATCCAGCCTCATGGACTGAATAACTACTGAATTCTTGGGCCTTCTGTTCATAAGCAGTCATTGCTAGAATAGTTGGAGCACAAATTGTAAGTCATTCTAATAAATCCACCCCATTTTTTTCTCTCTCTCTTTCTGTGTGTATGTACACACACACACACACACACACACACACACACACACACACACACACACATACACACACACACGCATAATTTGTTACTCTAAAGAATCCTAATAATATACTAGAGATCGCATCACCCACCATGGGTTGGGCCCTCCTGTGTCAATCAACACAATGCACCACACACCACACACAGACTTACAGGCCAATGAGGCCAATGTGACCTGAACAGTTCTTCAATTTGGGTTCTCTTCCCAAGTGACTCTAGGCTGTGCCAGGTTGACAAAGGAAACTAACCAGCACAATCTGTCCTAGGTCTTTTTTCTTTTTTCTTTTTTGACTGTTGAGACAAGGAGACTCTAGTCATACTGTGGAAACTTAATATAACTACAATTTCATTTAGAATTAGAATTCTTTTTGTAGTTGTTCAAAACTGAGTATGAAAGAGAATCTGTCAGTTCTGGGCTTTCCTTTTTCATTGTTATTCAAACTCCATTTGTCACAATTACCATGCTAAAGAGCATGTAGCTCAGAAAGGGCAGATTTCGTGACAGTAATGATCATCTTGCAGGGACAGGAGGTTTTGTTCTCTGGTGATGACTCTGTTTATTGGCTCCATAGCTCTAACAGACCTTCAGCCACTCAGGAGATTGACAATGACTCAGTCATCACAATGAGGTCTGCTGACTGCATATTCCAATTACTGTCTTTTCTGCTTCCAGCAAATTTGGTTGGTGCCTGTGCATTTGCTTAGCACTGGGAGTAGGGGTGCATTTCAAAGGAATCTGACTAATGACCCTGAATCTCTATGACAAGAGGATATTCTATAGAACAAGCCTCCTCTTCCCATAAAATGGCTTTATTATTACATACCTCAGTGTATATCAGTATCTACTGACACATATAAGATAAACATGTGTATGTGAGAGCATGTAGTAAAGAATCTGCCAATGTGACCACAACATTATTAGGGAAAGTTTTTGTTGAGAATAAGTGAGAAAAAAATACCCAGAGTTTATTCAGAGCAGAGAGAAGAGAAAGCAGATTAAAAATGGTTATGGCTAGGGAAGTGGGAGAACAGGAAGGGATAGTAGAGACGTTGAGATAGTAAGAGACTGAGAACAGAATGCAATGAGAGAGCAAAAGAATGGTGCTTATTATACAGGAGGAGAGGGATAGCAAAGAGGGTCAGTAGACAGGTTGGTTAGTTGGGTTGGTTATAAAAAGGGTGAGTAGCTGAGTAGAGGGAAGCCAGTGAGCTGGAGGAAGTTTAGGCTAGAGGAGATAATAGGGGCTAGGATGCTATCATGGACTCTGAAATGTATTAAAGAGGTGCTTGTGATACTGTGGGAGCATGGAGACCAGCATTCTGATAGGCCATTAGGCACTATGGGTACGTGTCAATTGGAGAACCATATGTTCCTTGTGATGGATGTAAGAAAAATGATTCTGTGGGTGTGTGTGTGCAGAAAACCTGTTTTACAAGTTACTGAGAAATGCTGGCTTTTATCTAACTTCCAGAAATCTTTCTATAGTCCAGCTTGAGCTCATTTCTGGATATATGGTTTTCCTGAGACATAACAGACACAAGGCTGTTGGTTATTATTATTTGAGAAACATGCTTAAGTTATATATTTTGATGAAATTTTATACCCCAAATGAAAATAATCAGTGTCATACTACTCCTCTGAAGGTAAGAGTGGGGAACATAGCTTAAAATACTTGCCATGAAAGTATGAGACCCTCCATTTGAATCTTCAGAATACAAATACATCTGGACATGATAGAACATGTATTTATAATCATAATGTTCCTACAGAGGCGTGGGAGGTTAAGACTGAAGAATCCTTAGAAGTTTTTGGGATGGCTAGCATACCATATGTAGCAGAAGAAAAAATTAAACAATGCAAAAAAAAAAATACCCAACAAAACCAATTTGAGACGTATATAAAACAATGTGGAAGATAAACACACACACACACACACACACACACACACACACACACACACACACACACCGGGGGGGGGTAGAAAGAATAAATAATTTCTATGGAAATTGCATTTGATATTACTTCTAGACTGGTAAATATATTTTCTTGAAGGTAAACTTCACCCCTGGGTGAGCCAAAGTTATCTGCACAGTGCTTTATTGCAGAACAAGGTGAAATTGCAGCTAGAACACTAGAAAACCACAGGGGAGCATCAATGATTAAAATAGTTACCTTTGATATGACCCAACACTGATCCCAAAGAAACAGAAGTGTTTAAATACAATTTTTATGGGAAGATTGTCCCAAGGGAAAAGCATGAATAGCTTAATTTTCTAGTACCATAGGTAATGATCTGTCATATTATTTAAAGATAATTAATTTAATTAAAATTTTTAGTCCAATCACAAGCCATCTGTTCTAGCTTGTTTCTGTTGCTATAATAAAACACTGACCAAGGGGCTGGAGAGGTAGCTCAGCAGCTAATGTCACATGGCTGTTCTTACAGAGGACCCAAGTTCAATTCCCAGCATCCATATGGCAGCTCACACAGGAAGGTCTGTAACTCCAGTTCAAAGTGATGCAATACATTCTTTCTGTCTTCTAGTGGCATGGCATGTAAATGGTACACAGATATGCATGCAGAAAAAACACCCATGCACCTAAAATAAGTCTGAAACAAATCAATCCAAAGAGCACTAATCAAAACAAATTTGTGGAAGAAAGAAGGATATATTACATCTCGCAGGTTAGAGTCCTTCATCAAGAAAAGCTAAGGCCGGAGCTCGAAAAGAAACCCTGAGGCAGAAACTGAAGCAAGTATCCCAGAATAATACTGTTCACTGGCTTACTCCCTCTGACTCACTCAGTCTCCTTTTTTATACAGCTCAGAAATACTTGCCTAGGGTTGGCACTGCTCACAGTGGGCTGGGCCCTTCTACATCAATCAGCAATCAAGAACATGCCCCCAGACATGCTCACAGGTCATCTGATGGAGAAAATTCTTCAACCGAAGTTCCTTCTTCCCAAGTATCTCCATCTTGTTAGCAGTAAAAAAATGACCAATACACTCTCTGTTCACATCTAAACACCCTTTGTCCACATCTGTCCCATCTGGTGTATGCTAAGATACCCATCCATGTCCAGAATTTCACAAGATGTTCCAGCAAGTCTTCACATGAGTTCTTGGAAGCAAGGTAGAAAGAAGTTAATTCATGTCTCTAGAAACTCGAAAGATAGTCAGCAACAGCCAGATCAGGGCTCTCAAGCTCAACAAAGGGCAGCACACCAAAGATGTTTGTCTGTGCAAAACAATTGAATTTTGAATGAGAACAGATGGGGTCCTGCTGATCTTGCAGGCTGCTCCTTGCCTTTTCTTAGTGTCCCCAAAGCATTTCTTAGAGGATAAGGCTGTCTAGACAAACCAGGAACTTTGCTAGTGGGGAGGACTAAATGATGGAAGCAGAGAGACCCAGGCCAACTTATCAGAGTGGGGGTAGGGAGTCTAAGACTATAGTCTTGGGCCAAGTGTCAAATTGAGTCTAGTCAGAAATTTAATAGAGTGTTTCTGGAGATGAGGGGACCACAGAGTCTGTGTAAGCTGGCTGACCTTTGGGCAGGGTAAGAGATGAAGCAGGAGGGAGCAAGGTGGGCAGTGGAATCTGGGGAACCTGAAAGCTGTTTGAGTGCATCCCCAGCAATGTAGGCTCTGAAAACATCACATTGAAAACATCATCTGCTAGAGTTATCTGTTTATAACCAGTCTAACCAGCGATGATCTAAATCCCAGGAAGTCAGACATAGTGGAAGAGGAGAGAGGCAGGGAGAGAAAGTTCTAAGCACAGCTGGAGTAATATCATGGGACAAATACCACAGAAGAAACAATGATTGTTCACATTTATAGTCCAGGAAAGTAACTAAGAAATCAAGTAATACACACACACACACACACACACACACACACACACACACACACACACACACGACTAAGTAACCCACATTTCAAGTAAAAATATAGAAAGCATGTTCCATATTCAGGGTAAAAAAAATAAAGCAGTCAGAGGAACATGTCTGAGTGGGGACAGCTGTACATTTGGCAGGAGAAGGACTCCAATCCAGATGCTGAAAATATATGCCTAGAGTAAAGGAAGCCATATTTAAGAATAAAAGAGAGCACAATGACAATGGCTCAACATCATATATTAAAGGGAGAGACATCACTACCAAGTCGTTAGATAGCAAACTGAAATGTAATCTGAAATCAATTAAAACAAATGGGAAAGTCTTTCTCAAGAAAGATGCAGCATGACAAAGGAGTCTACACACTTGAGAGACAGATCTAGTATGCAACTTGGACAGAGAAAGAACAATATTACAGCAGAGTAGATAGCATACCAGTGTATTTTCAACAGCCGGCAGCATCCTTAACTGTGAAATCATCCCCCTCTGCCACCCAAGACAAAGAAAGGCAAGTTGCTCATTATAACTACCCTTCTTTAAGGCTCACCACTCGTCTGTTTGAAGGTTTTTAGTCAGTGCAGTGATGTAAGCAAAAAACAAAAACAGACAACAACAACAAAAATCCCCCAATTCTCCAAAATCCCCCTCCCCAAATTATTCTAAGTTGCCCTGACTATATGATTACATGATTGATCTTTTATATCTGAAGCCAGGAAAATCAATTTTCGAGAACATTATCATTTCCTAAATTCGTTTTGTTTTCTTTGGGTCAACTATTGTACATGTTATTCTTAGTCTTATTAACCTTGCTTGGCTCTCCTCACTTGTCTGCTGAAGACTCTGCTCTCCTAAGCATGTATGACTGTGCAAAAGCTGCATTGTAGTGGCCACATGAGCCACAGGTTTCTGAATGGAAGCACAAACATAAAAGTCTCCTCAGGGGGCCCAGGCTGGGAGTTCTCAGAAGTCAAGAAGTGGCCAGTGACATTCCCAAACCTGTCTCTTTGTGATCAGTTTTCAGACACTGTACAGTGCTGACACAGAAGTTTGCCATAGCATACTCTTCCTCCAGAAGAGGAACCAAACCAAACCAAACCAAACCAAACCAAACCAAACCAAACCAAACCAAACCAAACCAAACCAAACCAAACCAAACCAAACCAAAACATCATGGTCAGTAGGAAGCAAGAAACTAGAGTTAGTAAGTAAATCTGTCTTAGCACCAAAGGCTCTAGCAAAGCCAACTGTGTGATACTGGAAGGTCTCTTCTAGCAGGTGCCAGCATCCCTCACTAGACTGAGAACTTAGCATTCCCTATCTCCAGGGTTGTGAGCACTTTATGTCACAATTTGCAAAGTGCCTGACATGAAACCAGTGCTCTGTGAGTCCACTTGTCTCTCCCTTTTTATCACAAGGAGGAAAAGGCCCAGACGTTATGAGTAGGTGTAGACAATGCTTTATGTGCTTTCCGAGTCTGAACAGATGTGCAGTGAAACAAATCAGTCAGCAATGGCGTGTCTTCTGACACAGGTCATCAGGACTGGCAGCGGGAGGGCAGGACAGTCCTCTTGCAGTGGACTCTAACCACTCCATTTCACGCCATGCCTTTAACAGCAATTGTATGTTTTGTCAAATCACTTTATTATGTGCCCCTGTAATCTCACTGCTTGAGCCTACTTGTGTGAAAGGAGAGGTAGCTTCCTGCTGTCAGTGCTCCTGGAAGCTTCAGGTTTTAGGTGAGGGCTCGGAATCTGGTATATGATCACTGACTCATCTGAGTTCCAGCCCTCACCTAAAACCTGCAGCTTCCTTCTGCCAGGAAGAAAGTCTGGAGGAGTTTGGCACCAAGCCAAATTATTTCTGCCCAGACTGTCCTAAAGAAACCAGTAAAGTGCCTGTCTAGTGAGACTGTATTGAGCAATTCTGAAAAACCCTGGGAGGTCTCTCAGCTTTCTCTCATACCATACTAAACCACATTCTGTTCCACTCAGTAACTATTAGCAGGAAAGATAAAGTAAACACCTGATGGAGCTTTCTATGAGTCTTCTTGAAACTGACTCTGGAACCCATGCACCACACTTCCACAAACATAAAGGCAAATGGAAGACTCCACATGTCTCAGAATTGTGGCCGAATGATAAAGGCTCTCTTAGATCTAGGATTGCTCTATACAAAAGAGGAGCTGGTGAGCATCGTACCAACCAGCAACTAGGAGCTCCAGCTCTTAATTATCCTGGTTGAGAGAATTCTAACCTGTCACCCCACCACTGCAGCCAACAGGTAGCCAACATAATCAAGCAACAGTTAACTATGGGCAACGAGTGAGGCCAGAGGACCAGCAGACCATCTACCCACCAGCTAAGCTCAGCTCAGTGTTGGCCTCATGAGAAATTGCTGTGGGACTATGCTCGTGTACACTGTAAATATTCCTCACTGTAAATATTGGTTTAGTAAAACACTGATTGGTCAGAAGCTAGGCAGACAGGAAGTATAGGTGGGGCAATTAGACAAGGAGAATTCTGGGAGGAGGAAGAACAGAACAGATGCCAGCAGATACAAAGAAAGTAAGACAAGAATGCTGCACTCCGAAAAAGATACCAAGCCACATAGATCACATAAATAAAATTATGGGATAATTTAAGCATAAGAGCTAGGCAGTAATATGCCTGACTATTGGCCCAGCATTTACTATAATATTAAGCCTCTGAATAATTATTTTATAGGTTTGGATCTTGGGGCTAGGCTGGGCAAGAAACTTATGACTACAAGAAATGTTTATTTTAAGTCACCAAATCGTGAAGTAATTTGTTAAACAGTAAATGTTAGCCAACACATGTCTGTCAATTACTTCACATAACAAAGAAAATCAAACCCCATAGAACATGAATTAATGCATGTTTTTCTTTTTTTAACTTTTTTTTTTCAAGAAAAAAATGTAATAAAAGGCATTGCTGTTAGATAAACCCTAAAAATGATTTTGAGAACATTTCTTTATTTTCCTAGACTTCTTGAAAGACTCAGTTGTAGTAGGAATATGTTCTGGTACATCGTGAACATTTGTCCCTCCTACTGGTTTAATAAAAAGCTGACTGGCAAGAAGGCAGACAGGAAGTGTGGGCGGAGCTACCAGACTAAAAATTCTGGGAAGAGGAAGAGTCAGGTAGAGACACCAGGAGAGAGACCAGCAGACACAGAGGAAAGCACACAACCATGCTGCTCTGAGAAAAGGTACCAAGCCACGTGGCTAAACAGATTAATGGAAATAGATTTAGATAAGATGAAAGAGCAATATGTCTGAACCATAGGTCAATCAGCATAAAATTAACACAAGTTTCTCTGTGTTACTTTGGGGCCAGGTCTTGGGGCTATTCTGGGCCAGAAACTTTTTTATTTCACCTAGTAACCAATTTGAGTCACTTCTTAAAATCCACCATTGGGTTCTTAACTTTGAGAAGTTGAGAGTGGATATACTATACTATGTTGTGATTTCTTGTCTTCAGAGTCTGCAGGGGAATGGAAATGCCTTAGTCTGGGTGAACTCCTTAGAGGTTAACCAGAAAGTCTGTCTCAATGCCCAAGTGAACGTTTCGAACATTCTGCTGTTCTACTAATATTATTTAGGAGGCCTGTCATCTGACCAAAGTAGAAATATCAATGTGCTGTATCAAGTAAGGAAAAGCCACTCTAAAATATAAACACACAGTCACATTATCACCACGACTAAATAGTTCAGTTACCTGACTCTTAAAGTATGTTTTTCTCTTGGTCACCAATGCCACTGCTTGGACCAAGGAAATCATTTGGGTGGCACAGCTCATTCCCTCAGGCCCTTGTCTTACCCATCAAATCCCTGTACTTCTCAGGATAGGTAAGTCTGTTCCTCTTAACATCATCTCCTAATTTTTAACCCAAGAGATTGCTTCTGGATAGATATCAGACCTCTGCAGAGTTCCAAAGCAAACAAACAAAAAACCAAAACCAAGCTGAGGTTGTTGCATAAAAAACCTGCAATAAAATGGAGCCCAGCTGGTAATTGATTGCCAAAAATGTAGAACCAGACATAGCACTAATCAATACAAGCTGCATTTAAATATTGGTCATTTAGTTTCAAGCTCAAGATATCTACACATGTTAAAAAGGAAGAAAATCTTTAGGTCTTTCTGAAGTCTCAAAAGAGGACTTGACTGAGGCCTAAGAAGATACATAATGACCTCTTCAGTTCTCCATGATCTTGACATATTATGTCAAGTTGATTCCTCAAGGAACGTGTCAAGAGGGAAGAGGAATATACAAATGTGAGAGGGAAAAGGATAATGGAGAAATTCGGAAATTTCATTACAGTTTCAATCTAGCCAGTACCCCAGGCCATAATTACGAGGACACAGTGCACCTTGGAGCTGATTTTCTGAAAACCCTTACTGGAGCTGTACATGCTCTGTGGGTTGCTGTCTTTATTGCCAGTCATTGACAAGCTTCACTTTTGAAGTATGCCTTTTCCATAGCTAATGCTGTCCTGATTTCCTCTCCCTCCCTTACGATAACAGGGCTCTGGGCCTCCAGTTTGCTATATCAACTCCTTCTGTCCACCTACATCTCTCCCACACCTTCCTTCCACTCTGTAGCTAGAGCTGCTTCCCAAAGCACATCTTGTCCATTTTAGTTAAGAAGGATTAATATTTCTGTGCCCATGTGCTGTGCACCAGGACCAAAGGAAGCTGGGAGGAGCAGGTTTATTTCACTCACAGTTCCATATAACTGCTTGTTATAAAATGTAGTGAAGGTAGCTGCAGCATTAGGGAGAACTGACTCTGTCCCTGACCAACTGCAGCCCTTGGGAGAACAGGTCTTGTACCTGGTCTGAAGAGCACAGTAGAGTTGCCCCTGATGGTGTGGGTGCAGGTGAGCTGATCCTAAAGGCATGAGAGTGGGAAAGTCTGTCATGTGCTGGTGTGGGCAAGGGAGAGATATTCACTGCATCCTTTGTCCCTCACCACCTACAGCAGGTGGGAAAAGCTGGTCCCTGGGACATGAGAGTAGGGGATTTGACCTGCAATGGCTGTAGCACTCATAAGAGCCGGCTCTGCACCTCTTCCCGACAGAAAAGTAGAGCTGACACTGTGGATGGTGGGGTGGGGGGAGGAATCAAAGGGCACAGGTGATCCACCTCTGCAAAAGTGCATGGGAGACCTGGCACAACCCCTCATCTGTCATATGGTAGAGTTGTGATGTAGAGTTGCCACTCTGCCTGCTGTGGTGGGTGGGAGTATAGTGGGATTATGTTGTTACATTGTAAATAATTGTTATGCCTACTGGTTTAATAAAAATGCTTATTGGCTAGAAGGCAGACAGAAAGTGTGGGCCAGGCTACCAGACTAAAGAAACTCTGGGAATAGGAAGAACAGGGCAGATATGCCACAGAGGTCCCAGGGAAGCCAGTAGATGCAGAGGAGAGCTATGCTGTTCTGAGAAAGGATAATGAGCTGCATGGCTGAACAGGATAAGACTCATGGGTTTGTTTAAGAGCAATAGCTAACTAGTAATATGCCAGAGCCACAGGCTGATCAGCATAAAATTAATGTAAGCATCTGTGTGCCTCATGTGGGTCTGTGAGTCTGCAGATCCAAACCTCAGGGCTAGGTAGGAAAGGCTGGACCAGAAACCCCAAACAACATGGGAGAGCTGGCCCTAGGGTCATGAGAGCTGGATACCAGGTCCTGCCCCTCACCAACTGCAGTACATGGAGAGTAGGCCATGCACTTCACCAGGGAGCACACTAGAGCTGACCTTGTCAGTGGGGTGCAGGTGAACCAATCCTGTGGCTGAGAGAACAGGAAATTGACACATTCTCCCTTCCTTTGTTTGCCATGTTGTTGCATTGGTGGGGGAAATACACCTTCCTTACACCACTTGCCAACTGTGGTAGGCAGAAGAGCTGGCTTCTGGGACATGAGAATGGAAGAGCTGTCTCTGTTCCTCACCAACTGCAGCAATCTGGAGAGTAGGGCATACGCCTTGCTCAGGCAAAACAGTAGAGCCAGCCCTGGTGGTGTGAGTGTGGGAGAGCAGCAGGAAACTGGCCCTTCTCCTTGCTGCCAGCTGCACTGGATAAGCTAGCTGGGGCAGCTTACCCAAGTGGTGATGATGAGGAAGACATGGCAGACTGACAAACCCAGCTACCACCCAGGCCCAGAACTCCCCTTGGATATCTGCCTCATTTGTGAATGGTCTGGAGTATGTGAAGAAGCTAGATCTGCAGATCCAAAGCTCCAGGATCTTCATGACACAGAACAGATATCCAGGAGGAGTTCCAATGAAGGCCCAGTATCATTAGTGTAGCAGAAGCCAGAGGCCTCAAGCAAAACTAATGATCCATTGCAAAGAACACACATAAGTAAAGATACATGGATTAAAGGGTATACTGTGTACTCACTAAGCCACACTATAGCTTCCATGTGGAGATTTTTGTTTTGTTTGCAGGGAAGGTCACAAGGGCAGAGGGTAGAGGTAAAGGGACAGGGAAATGAGTGGGGTTGGGATGCATGATGTGAAATCCTAAGAATCAATAAAAAAGGTTTCTGGGTTTTTTGTTTATTTAAGTGGCAGTAGGAACTCAGGTATGGATAGAACCTGAAAGCAAGAACTGATGCAGGAGGTGCTGCTTTCTGGCTTCTAGAACCCAGAGCACAAGCCTAGGACTGACACCGCCCATAGTGAGCGGGGCCCTCTCCCATCAATTACTAATTAACAAAGTGCCTTACAGGCCTGCCTACAGCCTGATCTTATGGTGGCATTTTCTTAGCTGAGGTTCTCTTCTCTCAGATGACTTCAGCTTGTGTCAAGGTGACATAAAACTGTCCAGCACATTGTCCCAGCTTTCCTGCCTGAAATCTTCCATGGTTCTCTACTATAGCCAAGGTAGAAGTCAAAGCCTGTAGCCTACAGGCCTCAGATCCTCCACGTGGTGTCCCATTTGCTCTGTGCTATTTGGTGGATTAATCACTGGAAGCTCCTAATTCTCAGTTACCTCATACTTTTTGAATTGGAATCTAGCAGACTGGTCCATAGGACATGACCCAGCAGAAAGGACAAGGGATATGAAAGGTACAGATGGGCTTTGATCCCCAGTCCTGCTTCCCGTCCCTGAAGCTCCAGCTTGTCAAACCTGCCCTTCTGTCTTTAGCTTCGTGTGTGACTTTCCTGAATCCAGTCTCCCTCAGATGGCTAAGGTTCTGGGTGGTAGGACCCTGCTTCTCACTCAGGCAGATTTCTTCCTTCCTCACCAGGCCCCAGATGCCTTGGCATTTCCATTCAGGGCCGGCTGCTTCTGTGCTTACTGTTTTTTCCAGGGCTGGTATTCTCTTACAATAATCCATCATACCTCTATGTATCTGTTCTCAAGATACAGGATAGGGGTTCTGCTTCTATAAGGATCTATGACAGCTTCCCACTTAAACCACCATGTCAGATCTACATTCTTTTTGGGGACTCTTTTCAGAGAGAAACAAGGCACTCCTTCATCAGAATTTCTGTGTCAAATTCACACTACACGTGTGGCGCTTGCTTCCTGATTTATACAGGAGAGGAGGATTTAGACAATTCCTCTTGGCCAAACTCTGAGACTTTGGAAAACAACAGGCACTTGCACCAGGCATTAGCACAGAAGGTAAAGTACCCCTCATCTAGCTCTCCTTTGACCCTGGCTGGCCTTGTAACCTTCTCTACCTATCAGCGTCGTAACAGGATATAAAGTCTATGCTTAGGGAGGTGGCTATTCAGAGACCCATTGGTGGCCCTCATAGGCTCTCTTCCTAAACACTATGTTCAGGTCCCAGTAGAGCATCCTCTGTTCTCTAATCCTCCTGCATTGCATTGGCCTCTCAATGACTTACTCATCACATGGCTATTGCCCTAACTCACAGAGTCCTGCCTTTGTGTGTATGTGTCCTCATTTGCCTTAACTACTAAAGAGGTAAGGCATGTTGGGTTCAGGGACATAGTTCATTGGACCAATGCTTTCCCAGTGTTTGAGAGGTCTCAGGTTTAATTCCCTTACCCCCCTTTTAAATTTCTGTTGTTTGTTCTGAAGAGTTCTGGGATAGCAATGATCTACTAGTAGAAACTTCAGGTGTAAACTAAGGGACCCACTATGAGAGCAAAACACTTTTCCAGCTGTTCCTACAACATGTGTCTCCAGCCTCACATGTCCCTCTCTCATGAAGGTTGCTCAGTGGCATTATCACCAACTGCCCTGCCATCCAGAGCTGGTGTCCTTCCACATACAGGGTTATTACCACAGGTGACTTTGGCCAGAATCACTGCCCAACTTCCAGTCTTCTTCCATCCCTTCCATCCTCACAAACGCTCAGGAGTAAAGTGATACCAAGAACACCTTCTATATAATGGTATGACAGCTTCATTCCCTGGCTTTTGCTGGGCACTCACAGGTATCCCCCAGACCCCAATGCCCCCATCCCAGATGGTCTCCAACAAGTACACCCTCTGACCTCCAGCTCCTGTAACTCCTCCTCTTCCTCCACGTCATATGATAGGGTGTGGATTTTGATGTCATCAGCTGAGAGGTCGATGAATTTCCCATCAGGGTACTCCAGGCTGTCTTTGGTGGGTGACCGGTCCTCAATAAAGGTGGTCTCACAGCAGTCAGTGGCCACGCCATCCCCCCAGGAACGGAGTACACCATCTGAATAGAGGATGATGTTGGGACGATAGTGGGACTCCACAGATTGCTGCAGTGTGTTTGGGTCCAGCAGCTGCTTCACTGGATCATTTCTGCCTCCTTCCAGGTTGCCTGGGGTTGCACTGGCCATCAGCCTGTGGCTCTGGTACTGAGGTGCCGGGTAAACAGACACCAGGCCATCCCTGCTCTCAGCCATGAAGTTTCTGGTGTTAATTAAGCCATTCCTTTTGCTGGCATCACTGATCTTACTGTGTACCAGAACACTCTTCTGCTCAATGATGCCATCCATGGTAGACTCCCTCCCTGCTGGACGTCAGGCTAGCAGACTGTGCTCACTGGTCACACGAGCCCCATGGGACCCATTTCCCTGGAGAAGCAGGAAACAGATAAAGTAAAAATTATGCAAAGCTCACCACACAGACCCACGCTGAATCAGAGTTTACTAGTCACCTGACATGCATAGTAGCTATGGAGTCAGATAAATACAGTCCATCCTGTTCTGTGAATTTTAAAAAGGTCCCATTAGTGCGCCATCCAGATTAAGCCAGAAATCAATTACCTGCACCTCTATGAAGTCTTTGCTTCCAAATGGGGGAAGCTGCAGGAACTGGATCTCCTGCAGCCCTACAGAAGCTTCTGCCTGCCAACAGACATCCTGAAACCCTGAGAAACTCAATCACATTAGCATCCCAAAGGTCTACAGAAGAATAGAATTGTGTGTCTGTAGTGGGGATTGACTAGTCCAAGTACACAACCATTCATTCAAGCAGGAGAACATGCCAGCGGAAAAGCAGCTTAAATCAATAAATACCCTTACAGACTGCGGACGTACATCATGTACATACCGGTATATTCTTGTGTATCTAGTAGGCTAAGCACTGCATCCATAAGTAAACAACAACTCCAAATTGTTCCCTCTTAGATAATTTTGTCATCTAGGTTTGCACAATGTAGGAAGAAATAGAAAGAGGAAAGAAGAGGAAGGAAAAATAAAGGAGACCAGAGCTTAAAGTTCTAGGAAATGGAATGAGTGCATTTCCTCAGATTTCATGATAGTAGCCTTTACACACACACACACACACACACACACACACACACACACACACACACACACACACACACACACACACATACACACACACACACACATCTCATGTGGGCTGGGGAGATGGAATAATTAGAAAAGTGCCATCAAATTGAGTTTGATCCCAAGAATGCAAAGGAAAGAGTAATGTAACGTGTGGTGGATACCACTAATTCCAGCACTGCTGGGGCTGAGACAGGAGGATCCCTGGAGCTTGCTGGCCAGCCAGTCCTGCTGAATCAGCAAACTCCAGGTATAGTGAGAGATCCTGTCTCAAAAAAACTAAGGTGGAGAATGACTGGGGATGTCATGTGATGACAAGCTCTGACCTTTGCACACATATACACACACATGTGGAGACATACACATCAACAGTGGGTACACAAACACAAGCTTCTTCTCAGGCTTTTTTAGCAGTAAGATTTTTCTATAACATTTAAGTATTTTCTAATTATAGACTTTTTACTGTACGTGGTAGTAAATACAGTGACCCAAAACTGCACTCTGATAAAAGGAAGAGTGATGGAGAGGACCTGTGTGACTAATTGAAAATTCTGAGATCTGATTCAAATACGAAGGTCAAACTGCAGCAGAAGCACTGAGAAATAATGAGAATGATTAATGTGAAACTATATACAGTTTAGAGAAGGGTCACGATGCACCATCACCCCTGCTTATGCGGTTTTGACAAGTCTATCTCTGGAGATGTTAATACTATTTGAGAACTAAAATCTTGAACTAACTGCTTGAAGAGAGATTGTGTAGGGGTGACTGTAACATACCAAGGGTAACATGTTTGAGGACCACCTCTGTGCGTCATGTCTTCCAGGCACTCACAATGTGAGCGGATATTTAATATTGCTGGTCCAGTCTTTCTCCTTCTATGGAGCAGGCCCTAGCTTGCTCTCCTGAGTTCTTTGTAGCACTGTGGTCTGGTGGGCATACTAGCAAGCATACAGAAATCTTGGAGTTTTCACCCTCTCAGCCTGAGTTCCATTTCTCCAGACCTTGAAAATATCTTTCTAGCAGGCATTGATTACATTTGTTCAAATCCAGCCTTTCATCTTCTTCCATTGATTTGCATGCTCTTGGACAACCAGAAGTAACATTTTCATTGGCTGATGAGCACCCATTGCCTCCTCCCCTTATGGTTTCCATTGCATTCTTCTATGCCAGTTTGACAGCTGCCGAGGTCAGGATCCTTCTTCTACCCTGACAAGATGTTATGACCAAGGAATCGGTGGCTTATTTTCCTGTTCTTGCACAAGGTATGGAGCCAGAAGTCAGGGGCTGTGTGTTGAAGTAAAGTGTTTTCTGAATTATGCAACTAGAATAAGCCCTAGTGCCTAGTGTTGTCTCTGAATTGACCACGCACTAGAGGCAGATATGGCTTCATTTCTTTCATAATCTCTGTAGTTTGTTGTTCAAAGTGTTGTTGACACACAGAAGACTCAGTGAAACCTGGAGTTAGCTAGAAATGTAGAAGAGCTGAGGTATATATAGCTCGGGGAGACAGAATACCCTTAGTACACATCGGGTCCTGGAACCATCCCCTGCTCTACACATATGCACACAAGATAGCAGAAACTATAGCAGTTTGAATCACAACCTACATTCTTATATGATTTCTGCATCTCAGTCTGCATGCAAAGGCTTAAGGCTAGGTGAGGAATGTGGTAAGTATGAGTGGAGGGCTTATATTATTGTATAGCAGTGCTATCATATGACAAGTTACTTGCTTTTAAGTTGATTATTTACCCTTTTTTGCTGTTTTTGTGAGATTGTAATACTTTCTCCTTAAATTTCTTCCTGCCAAACCCTTCCATCTATCCTTTCTATTCTTCAAATTCATGACCTCTTTTTTCATTAGTTATTATGATAGTCATAATATAAATATGTTATACTTATATGACTATATAAAAATTTTATAGATTATATTTATATATATAAACATTTATAGGAACAGTATTTATATAAATGATTTTATAATATATTGTGCATTTAGTATAAATATAACCTGCTCTGGCCATACAATGCTGCATGTATGGATGCTTTTAGGGGTGATCATTTGGCACTAGACAACCAATTGGTGTTCTCTTCCCTGGAGAAAAACCCTTCTCCTGATCCCAGAACAAGACATGAAAGTAGGATAGGGATCTCTAGAAAGAAGAAGGGGTCCAACAAATGAGGAAGGGGGAGCAAGAGAGAACCATGGAGCTGAATCTGAACACAGCACATGGCATACAAGTATGAAATTATCCAATATGCGTGGAACTCATGTATACTGTTTTTAAAGAAAAAGAAAAGTAAAATCTGAAACACTTCAGTTCCCACACATTTTTGAAAAATGTATTATTTAATTGTGTGTATGTGGATATGTATATGAATTCAGGTGTCCCCAGAGGCTAGAGGAGGGAGTGCCAGATCACCAAGTGCTGGAGGTATAGGGACATGTAAGCTGGCTGACCTGGGTGTTGAGACCTGAACCTGGATCTTCTGTAAGGCCATTAAAAACCTCTGAGCCATCTCTCCAGACCCTAGATATAGTCTACTAATAGATATTGATAGCTAACATGCCCAGGACCACTTTTAAAATAATCTAGGTAGAAGGATTGAGTACCAACAATGAAATGGCACTGGTGATGAACTGGAAATTCATGAAATTGGTCGATGCAGTATGTGGTCGGCTATGCAATTCTCTCTGGCTCCATCCTGTCTGAAATTTTCTATAGTAGATCTTTTATCACTGGGTGAATCCGTATGTGTAAATGAGGGAGCGGCCAAAGTGGGGATATGCAGCAGACAGATGACCAAGAGGCATGGAGGAAGAAAAGTGGGGTCTTCTATGAGGTTTTTATTTGTTGGTTTTCAGTGTTGGGTCCCTAAGCCTGGATCTGGTACACCTTAGAGAATTTATCACTAAACGCCATCCCTATCCCCACTTGGAGGCTCCCCACTGGAGACAGCCAGTGAACTGTGAAGACTTTTGAGTGAGATGCGCTCATCACACAGGCCATTTGAGTCTATGGGTCTGTGAGCATGAGTACCAGGAGGAATATACAAACACACACAGATCTGGTACTTCACAATAACACTATCTCTACTGCTCAGCTGACTTCAGGGCAGTGAGTAGAATATTCAGAGGCACAAAATATCCTATAAGACCCTTTGATGTTCCATGACCCAAGAGAGTCACAGCAATATTGTTGTGTGTTCTACCTATGTGAAAAGAAGTCATGATGGGCGAGCCAAAGAGTCTCCTCCAGTGTGATTAATGCCAGAACATACCCTCAGTTGTTCTTACTTTCTAGGGAACAAAGCTACATGTTGGCAAGACTCAGTTTAGCTTCTTCAGTCCTCTGTTGTGGGCAGAGTTCTGGTGTGGGAGGCAGGCATGGTACACCGGCTCAAAGTCACTGGTTCAGCTCATGAAAGACCGACTCAAAGCACAGCTGGTCTAACTTCATCAGTTTCTACTAAGGTTAATAAGGTAACTGTTTACCTGAGACTATTTCTGAAGCATCATTGCAAGGCTCTTATGACTTTCCTCTAGAAAACCACCAAAATGAAAGGTGACAAAGGGCAACCAAACACACCTGAGTGGGATTCTTACCCCCGTTCCATTTCCCTTTTGCATGTTTTCTTTATGGTTTATTTGGATATTGACTCTTGATACTTCTATTGCTGTTAGTCTGGAGCAAATCTCTCCACATAGATCTCCTTTTCCCTCCAATTCAAAAAGCCATTCCCCATACTTCATTCCCTGGATGCCATTGGGGACCAGGTTCTGATCTTGGTCCTGGTAATGACTAAACTTATTCTGCTGAGCTGGTCAGATGTTTTATTTACAAATCAGAAATATTGTACTGGGATACTCCTGTTACTATACTCTCTCTCTCTCTCTCTCTCTCTCTCTCTCTCTCTCTCTCTCTCTCTCTCTCTCTCTCTCTCACACACACACACACACACACACACACACACACCTTCTCCCTCCCTCTCTCCTGTGTGTCTCTCTCCCTTCATCTCCGTCTTTCTCTGTGTGTCTCTGTCTCTCTCTCTGTCTCTGTCTGTCTTTCTCTGTGTATGTGTGTGTTGGGGGGAGTTCCTTTTAATTCATTCATCAAAAAATAATTAATATAAGAGATGTTTATAAAAGTTCTATAGATTTATTCATGTTGGCACATTTAAAAATTTTATGAACAATGATATTTGGGATCATGAGTAATGAAACCAGCCATCTCTGCTGAGGACTGTAGGTATAAGGTTCTGCCACCATAGAATCTCTTGGGAGACTATTCTGAGTGTTGCTTGCATTTCAAGGCCCCAAAGTAAACCTCTCACTCCAACTCTGTCTCATGGGCTGAGATTTGAATGTCCATTGAACATTCTTCTTGAATCAGAAATCTGTTTCAAACTGGCCTTTTGAGTGTGAGAGATTCCTCTGGGGGATCTACCACATTGTCTTCATCAGTCACCCAGTAATTTCCATGGCATTTCTTTCTGCTCAGTAATTCCCGTGTAATCCACCTCAGATATCACTTTTTCTCAAAGAACAGATATCTGAAATCAAGGGTTTCACATTGTCCCACTCAAGCTATTACAATGTGTCTACCATGTTTCTAGGCACAGCTCCATAGTCAGAGCCACTCTTTTAGCCACCTTTATATTTTCAATGGCCAGCTGTACATCTTTCACCTTGCTCCAAAAGTGCTTGAAGAGTAATACGCAGTCTTTAGCAAATGATAGACAACCATGGATCCCTCAGTAAGTGTGCCAAGAACTTCACATGAAAGTGTAGCATTACTCTTATTCAATAAAGAAAAACCTCTTGTTTAATAAGTGCTCCACAGAGCTGTACAATAGATCACTTATCTCAGACTAGGCTGTGAAATCTAGTAGCCTCTCTTGATTGATAAATAAAACTTTCATTTGCAAAGAAGCTAGGTAGCCAGAGGTTCTTCATTTCTCAGCAGGAAGCATATCACTATACAATCTCCCAGAACAAGCAATCTTCCAGTACTTGCCTTTGGCTACAAAAGCTGCCATTTGATTTTCATCAACAAAGTGTTGGCATAAATGCCATCAGGGGGCATCAAGTCATTGTGAATGTGGTTAGGAAAGGAGGTGGGTCTATTCATCTTAGTCTGGTTGTGATGCTGTAGTAAAACACCTGAGGTAGGGTAGCCTGTACAGAGAGGCTTGTGTAGCTCATGACTCTGGTGTCTAGAAGATCTAAATAGAATGATGTCAGCCTCTTGGTGAAAGCAAAAGGCATGGGAGAGCCAAGAATCAGGGTAGCCTGGTTTTATAATCAATATGCTTTTGAGAGAACTTGTCCAGTCTTAGTCATTACCAAGAGACAGCATGGATCTGTTCATAAGAGCAGAGCCCCTGTGACCCTGTTACCTTCTTCTAGGCCTGTCCCATTAGTGGACCCTCAATATCTCTAGTAAAAGGATCTTTGCAAGGACTTCCATGCATGAACCTTTGGGGGAATGAACCACATTCAAACAGAGCATAGTCAAATCTCTAGTTTATTTAAGGTTGATAATATCTAAAGACCACAGAAGTGCTGATTTTGGAAGATTTCTAAAGTTGAACAGAGGGCAGCAACCTGCAAATAGGAATCGTCTCTTAGTGCAAGTGAAAGCCAGTATTTGAGGACAGCGGGCTTCAGAAGGACCCAGTCAACTACTCATAGCACAGTTGGACTCAAGTACCAATGCAAATCCACCAGTAAAAGGTTCAAAATGGGAGATTCAGATTATCCCTCAGAAACAGGTAAAGGAAGGGAGTGGCCATGCATCAAACTATCAGCACGTGGAGAGGTCAGGGCAGGTACAACCATGCATTCACTTGACAAGCATCTAGTGGTACAAACTGAGTGAAGATACTGGATGAGGGGTCATGGATACCCCAGCTGGGAGCTGCTCACGATGTAGGGTAAAGATGGTTTGCCCAAGTGCTGAAGTGTAATGAGAGCTTGGGAGAAGGGGAAATGGGCCTGGTGGGAAGAAGCATATGGGCAGTAACCTAGTTTTGGGATAAAGATCTTACATTTAAGGAAAGGTTTACAGGGTAGAGTGGAATTAGTTTAGTCACAAGATCAAGCAAAGGGCATGATCCAAGCCACATGCTAAGGTCTCTGAGGCAGATAACAGACGAGAAAGTGCCAGGACAGCTGGATCACACACAGTCCAGGGATAGGAAAGCAGGGACTTGAAGGCAGGAGCTCCATGTTATTTTCAGGACTTCCACTCCAGGCCAAGATCTTCTTCAGCATGTAATAAGGGGAGAATAGAAGCGGGAGGGAGGGTGAAGACTCTTGCTTCTGATTAAACCGTTAGACAGAGATAAGTGACTGATGCCATATTGGTGAATTCACACATAACCAGATGAGCTCACCCAATGAGAGTCTTCCCATTACATCACCTCCACTGCTTAGGAGATGGTGGCACCAGCCAGGTCTGGCCAACAGGGTTTCAGGGTGACTCCCCAATGTGAGACATCTGCCAGAAAGATAGTCTTTTCTATCTTAGGCCAGAAATGTAAGTAGAGATTGATCTTTCTTTAAAATTGTTCTAAATTTTATTTTATTTCAAGCACTGTGGTGTTTTGAAATAGAAACTAGAGCTGCAGTGGATGCTTAACTTGGCCATGCCCTGTGATCGATTTGGTGACTACTTGGATTGTCAGAGAAGAGGAGAGCCTTTATCCAGTGACTGATTGATGCAGATTCAGAGAGCCAGGCTGGCCAAACATTGAGGCTATGCTTGGAGAGTCCTGCTGAGAGAGGGAGAAAGAAGTATAGAAACCATTGCAAGAAAACCCATAGAAACCCGAGCCAGGATCATGGGAAGTTACAGAGTCTGAACCAACAACCAAGAAACCTGCATGGGATGGACACAGGCCTTCTGCATATATGTGACAGTTATGTAGCTTGATTTATTTATACGGGGGACTCCCAGAAATAGAGTCAGGGGATGTCCCCAGTGCTTTGATTGGCTCTAGAGAACCTACTCCTCATGCTGGATTGCCTTGCCCACCCTGAATATGGGGGGTGTTGCTTGATCTTATGGCAGCTTGATATGCCATGCTTTTCTGAAGCCCATGGGAAACCTGCCTCTTTCTGGGTGATTGCAAAGGAGTAGTGGATGGGTGGGATGAGGAGTAGCGAGGGAGTGGGAAGAGAAGCTGAGGTCAGGATGTAAAATAAATAAATTAATAGAAAGAAAGAAAATAAGACAGAAAGAAATTAGAGCTGCACACAGAGCTTATTTCTTGAAAAGCAAGCCTCAGTCACTGGACTGCTGTCCTACAAGCCTGTGTGGCATGACCATAAGTTCTCTATGGCAAATCTGCATAAAGGTATCATCAAACAATTAGAACCCTGTGGTCAGGGCTTGGAGAAGTGGCTACCGTGACATATCCAAGTAGAACCCCTCATAGAATTTTAAACAGAAGCAAAACCACTGGCCTGAAGAGGAAAGGAGAACGTGTTGGCATCTTACCACAAAAATCAGAATGAAGTCTGCAAGAGGGTTAATTTTCTCTGCAAATTCATAAACTGTTGATTACAAGGAAAGAGTGAACGGGGTTACACAGTCTTTGTGCCCTGGGTCCTCAAGAGAATAGTTCCTCATCATTAATTGATAAATTGGTATTCTGGTTCCATAAAGCAGTCTCAAAAGGTAGAATAATTAAGCCTGTTCTGAAAGGGGTGAGCAATAGTTTTCTCCCGGTCTCAGAGCACAAGAGAAAATACCCTTACTGAATGCTGGAATCATGAATGCTCCTGGGCACCCATGCGATTCAGTCTCACTGTGGCCCTGCAGTGTCTTTCAGCTTCCACGGGGCCTAAACAGAACAGCTGTTGATGAAAGAAAACATCCTCTGATCAGCAAGAGGGGCAAGTGGGACCGGACCAACCCAGGTACATGTGATGACAAGGTGTGCTCTAACTGCTCTGAAGACCTAAGTGGCAGCTGCACAGCCTGGGACTTCTCAGACCAGGTTATCCCCACTCCCTGGCTCTCAGATTGAAAAGTTGTGGGGCTGAGAGTGACCCCCCAACTCCGTTGAAATAATGAATGATTCCAGGCACCTGTGGGACACTTCAGTTGCTTCCTGACCTTCATGGGGAGTCTGTTCCTTTGAGCACTAGGGAAGAACTTTTTATTATAGGAACAAAATAGTAAACTAATATGATTATCAATTCCATTCAGTTCTTGTCTGTAGTACTTGGGATTCTAGGTTGGTCTACACTCCTGAATTACATCCCTAGATCTCATTCTTTTCAGAACATCAGCTCTATTGAGACAGAATTCATGAGTCTTAAATCTTCGCTAACTTCTAAAGTGCAGTACTGAGTCTAGACCCTGACTATGAAGAGCTCTACAACTTCTCACTCTCATTCTATAGCATTCCAAACACACCACAGCCAACAGGCTATCTCACTCCATTTCCCCAGCCCCTGGTCAGTACTAATCTTTTCTTCCTGTTCTGGATTTGCTTATAATGAACACTTTATATCCACAGATTCAGGCAAACCCCTTGGGATTGGCTTCTTCCCTTTAGCATGTTGCTTTCATTGTGGATCATTCTATAGTTCTTTATTCCTTTTATAGCTGAATAGTATTCCATTGTATGCACACATTGCATTTGGTTACAGCTTTCATTTGGGGGATATGTTAATTATTGTCACTAAATCTTCAAATAACATTGAGTTAGTTACAATCTCAGCTTCTGGTGAGTGACCGATAAAATAAGTCTTTCCTTTGGTAGGCATACTGCCATAATAAAATTATCTTTAAAAGTAAATAATATTGCAATACTCTCAGTAGACACCTTTGAGATGAAGAAATGGCATGGAACACAGGTGATATGATGTGGGAATATCTTTCTGTATGCTGTGAATATCAATCTTTAAATAAAGGAACTATTTTGGCCCATGACAGGCACCATAGAAAAAGTAGGCAGGTGTGTGTGTGTGTGTGTGTGGGGGATCAGAATAGGTAGGAAAAGAAGGGCGGAGTCAGAGACAGATCGAGCCAGAAGCCCAAAGAAGAAATATGTAAGGAAGTCAGGTGGGCCATGGGCCACGTGGCAGGACAGATTAATGAAAATGGGTTGACTTAAGATGAAAGAGCTAGCTAGCCATGTGCTTGAGCCATGGGCCAAACAGCATGAACAATATAAACATGTGAGTCATTTTTCGGGACTGAAGCAGCGGTGGTCTGTGATGGCAGGTCTGTGGGTCTGGACCTCTGGCCAAGAAACCTTATTGTAACAGTGACTGACCTCATACTCAGTTGGAGAGGGACATGTCTCTGAAATATTGGCAGGACTAGACCAGGCCTACCAGGCATGGTCTCAATGGGAAGCAGAAAACACAGACACCACAAGTGCCAAGTGACTTCACTCTATGAAGTTAGACCTTTCTGATATAAAGAGCCATTTTTGAAACCTCATCTCCTCCTTCCACACCAAGAACATCTCACACACACCCAGCATGCAGGCCCCTATAGGCCGGCCTCATGGATAAGGCAGAATTACATAGGACTGTTCCGTTTAGAAATCCATGTTATAAGTTTAATTTTCCTGCATGTGGGTCTAATGCTCAATAGAAAGTTTTGCTCTGAAGAAATACCAGGAAGAAATAAACATTCTGGAAATCAGTGCTACAGAATACTTGTTTCTAAACCAAGGCGTGGATGAGAAAGTAAAGATAACCAGAGTCACCAAAACTCATATACGACTTTTCCTTTGTTTCTAAAAATATTAATAATTCTAGGGTTAGAAATGTCTGAATTTCCCTCTTTGGTTTTTCTTGGATGACCCAGTTGGTCCCCTCCCTTCATCAACAGGCCTGCACCAGTGGTCTGACAGGTTGTTTGAGGGATACAGTGAAAGTTAGGAAGTTTATCTAATGTTCAGATCTCTGTTGCTGACAGGAACCCTCCGAACAAAGATTTCTGTGGACAGTAGTCACATTTAGTATAAAACTCAACCCATGGAGCAGCTTCCCAAGCAGGAGCGGAAAGTAAAAACAACCTAGGAAACTGAGGGAAAAAATAAAAGTAATTGCAGATTATCTGAGCCAGGGCCCTGGTGTGTAATGGGTGGGGACAGCTCCCAACACTTTCAATTGCTTCTTATACTGCTCAATTAAGCAAAGCACTCAAAAGGCACCCGATGCCAGTTACTCCTGAGCCCTGGCACTGCCAGAAGTCTTGTGTGTAAACAGCTAGCTCCCCTCCAGCTAAGCAGACAATATCCATATTGAAAGGGGAAAAAAAAACCTGCAAATCTTTATTCAACAATCCTTGTCCAGCTTTAATATGTATGGAGGGGTAGCTTTTACGTCATCTTGATATGCCGTGTTTGGCTGATATCCATGGGAGGCCTGCCACAGAGGAGGAGTGGGTGAGGGGCCAAAGGGGAGGTGGGATGAGGGGCTGGGAGGAGAGTAAAAGAGGAGAGAGGGAAGACTTTGGTTTGGATATAAAATAATAATAATAATTAATAGTCATTAATAAAAAAGAAAATTCAGCTTTAGTACAAATACATGGAAAATCTAGGATTTGGCAGTGGGGATTGTCAATGAAGTATTCAGAGCCATGTCAGTTATTATTATTATCATTATTAATTATTAGTGTTATTATTATTAAAAACTACCTCTAGTACAAGCTCAAGGAAAAGCCTGTGATTCAGCAGAGCAGACAGTGAAGCATCAGGGGCAACATCCAAACAGCATCTCGCCCTGCAAATGACAGTCTTTGTGGTCTGATACTTCCTGCTTACAGGTTAGCTCAAACTTCTGTTGGGGAGTGAAGGCTTCATATAGCAGCAGTGGGGCTGTCTCTATTCATTCTTAAATGATTAGCGAAATCTAACAGTTGATTCTGAAATAAGGACACTTGGCATAGTTGGGCAATTGCTTTCTTTAAAAGTCATGCTAACTCCCCATTGCTTTGTGGTTCTCTACATTTCTTCAATCTCCTCAAGCAACTTAAAAATTGTATAAGCACATAACTATGCAAATGTGTGGGGCACAGTATGATATCTTAACACATGTATGCGATATGAACAGACAAAATCAGAATGATTAATAGTTTCATCAGTATGACATTTTGTAGGGGAGATGTGGGTAGAAGAGGTTTCTTTATCAACAGCAGTACCAGATGCCAATCAGTGCCATCGCCAGCACCCTCACTACCACGAGCATGAGAATAACTTATTACTACCTTGAGAAGGGTTTACACCACCAATATCACAAGCAGTATCAATGTGATCACCAGCCTCAGTACCACTCCTAGGACCAATTATAAAGCCATGTCCAGGGGTGCTGCCCATACCACCATCACTACTTAGTGACTTTGCAGTTGCTATCACATTACTGCTATTAGCACCATCCCCTCCACTGGGATACCACCATTACTGTTCTCACCATTGCCAACATCATCCTGGCACCCCAGTGTAGTGATATATTTTATATTTGATAAAACCAGTCTGTAATATCAGAGAACAGATCCACTCACAGTCAAGCCAGGAGGGTCAGAGAGTGGTAACTCATGCCTTTAATCCCAGCATGGGAAGGACCAGTGGTGACCTACCTATGGTCTGACAGGGAGTGGTGACCCACACCTTTAATCCCATAATGTCAGAGACAGATCTTTCTGTATTTCTGTGAGTTTAAGGCCTAACTACCAAATAGAGGTAGCTCATACCTTTAATCTTAACACTAGAATTTTGATACATAATTGAACCCAGAAGTGAAACAACTGGGTGAAGAAGATATTTAAGGAGGTGTAGGCAAAGAGTGAGGTATTCTGTAGAAGTGATGAGGAGCCAGGATGAGGAATCTGGAAAATAGCTTTTACCCTGAGAAGTTGGCTGGGTGAGAATTGACTGTGGTTTGTGTCCTCTCTCTGATATTCCAGTTTTTTCCCCAATATCTGGCTCTGAGTTTTCATTAAATACAAACTAGAATTCGGGTTTCACCCCAGCATACCATAATCACCACCACTACCATCACAAACACCTTCACATCACGAGGATTTTTGCAAACTTTTGCTCATGGGCTAAACACATAGTATCTACTGGTATTTGTAAAGTCCAGAAGATGGGGATGGACTTCACATTTTCAAATGGTAGATGGAAAGACTTCATGGCACATGATGATGCCATGCCATACAAATGTCAGTGTCTGTGGACAAACTTTTGTTAGACTATATTCATAATACCTCACTCCCAGTTATTTATGACAGCTTCTTCATAAGGACAGTTATGATAGAAACTATATCATTTGCAAACCTTAGTATACTTACAATTTGACTTTTAATAGAAAGCCTTTATCCATTTCTGACCAGAGTTGCTGTCTCATCAACACACTGGTAGACCACTCAGTGTATTACTGCAGATGCTAACAGCATAGCAGTAAGGTAAGGCTGCCACTACCCATTAAGGGGGAGAGAGGATGTCTTCATACCATTTGGTCTCTAATTCCCATTAGTGAAGCTAGTTTTGGTGGGGAAGCCTTGGAGCTTCTGTTCTGAGAATCCTTAATGTCAGCCTCTCAGAGGTCCCCACACTCCCAGTCTCTAGAAACGTTTTGGAAGTAATGTTCTTCCCTGTTGTTGGCAGAAGCAAAACCAAACACCTAGAAAAATGTATGTTAGAGGCAGTCCTAAGAACTTCTCCATAGACGGAAGGGTTTAAAATTAAAGAGAGGGAATTATTGCTATAATTTGAATGAATTGCTTCCCTCTGACTTAAATATGATAGAACTTAATCCCCAAGGTAATGGTATGGGCTCCCCAGCCTCCAGAACTATGAGAAGTAACTTTATGTTAGTTATTACTTAACCTGTGGTGTTTTGTGATTGCATCAAGAGCAGACTAACACAAGCCTAAATGCAAGAGGAAATAAGATGCAATTAGTAAGGATAAGCAAAACACCACAAATCAGAAGCACAAAGGCTGCAGATGCTGACACCATCAGATAAAGACTACACTCTAACAATACTGAATGTGTCTAAAAATAGAAGGCTCAGACTTTTAGAAATAAAGAAATACATTGGAGAAAATTAAACACTCAACAGGCAGACTATTACTTCCGGCATTAAAGTTGATTAGATGTTCTGAATGATCCTCTTGCTGCAAAATTAGAGCTTGGATTTTGTGAGACACTACTGGCTTGGAGGAAAATCTCTGAAGATTGCCCCTATGCCACACAGGCAATTAATGGAAGGGGTATAATCACACCCAGAAGCGAACACCAAAGAACTGTTCTCAGCTAAGATTCATTAAAGACTAGGTCTCAGATGTATGTGTGCATCTGGCTCACTGGAGAACCTGCTAGAATGCAGATTTCCAGGTCCAGAATGTGAAAAAAAAAAGTACATGGTGAAGTTAGAAAATTAGATATTAAAGAGGAAATAGAGTAAATGGGAAATAAAACCATGAGCTATAGAAAATTCCCAACTCTGCATCAGTTACTCTATGGGTATAATCTATATCAATAAATCAGTGTTTTTGTGGTACTGGTGAGGTGTGTGTGTGTGTGTGTGTGTCTGTCTGTCTGTCTTTGTGTGTATGTGTGTGTGTGTGTCTGTCTTTGTGTGTATGTGTGTCTGTCTGTCTTTCTGTCTGTTTCTTTGTGTGTGTGTGCAAAGATGTTCATGGCACATGAAGGCTTTGCATACTCAAGGGACATAGTTTAATAAATGACTCAAAGATCAAAGAGGCCATGTGGCCTCATCTGTATCACCAGTGAGGATGCTCAAGGCAGACCTAGGATGTAACTGGCTGTGGCTAGGATCCACTTCATGGGGAAAGGTAAAGAAAGCTTTTCAAGAATCACATGCCAATCACTTTTCCAAGTTCATAGAAACAGATGCAAATATGAAAATACAGTGTTGTCATTAATATCAGGAATGATGTTAATAAAGAATGCTGAGGTAGCCAGAGTTCAGGCCCTGGTTTCAATCCTTAAGAGCAAAATAATAATAATAATAAACTGATAGTGATATTATAAAATGAGGAGGATGATGATATCCTTGGGTTGCAGAAACAAAGTAATACGGTTATTTGCTTTTTCCTATGTCAAGGCTTTTCCCTTCAACCTCAGATTCCCCATATATACCTAAAAATCATTATTCTATTTCTTCCCAAAATATGTATATACTCAATATAAAACTACAACTTGCTTATCACAAAAATTAAGAAGTAAATACATAGCTTCATGGGCTAGGATTGAATCCACCTTCTAACAAGAATGACATTGACATAGTAAATGCTTAGCCTGCTTCCTGGACCTTCACATTGAGCACAGAGGACGGGCTCAGCCTGAGAAACATGAAATTATCTGTATCTAAAATTAGGCTTTCATAGTTCTGACTGATGAGAAAATGATTCTCAGTGCAATCTAGCTTTCCTCTGTTAATATCTTTAATTTACTCTTATAGCCATTTATTATTCAGCTACTAGTCAGTAATGGTACCATTATTTCTCTACTAGCCTGTGATGGCCTTCAAAGATGGAGTAAGGTCAAAGAACACAAATTAGGCTAATATCCCAGCTCCAGGGAATGTGTTGCCCAACTGGAGTCCATTCAAGGTGAGTCTGACTCCTTGGTCAAGAAGAAGACCTTTAGGAAGGCAGGAGGGACGGCCCAGCATCAGGCCCCTTTATTCATTTCATTACAAAACTTGCCAACAGATAGGAACTTGGATCCTATTGTAAACTCTGTGGATTACATTTTATACTGAAAGGACCAAGCTGAGAGGGATGCTCCACAATGAACAGAGAGATGAGTCACCCCTCCAACAGCAGCAAGGACCCCGAGAATCAGACTTTGGGCAGGAAGCCAGGGCTAGGACACAGGCATGGCCTGCTAGGGAGCTCCTGTGATTACCTGCTTCCTGGAGCAACAGAATTAAGCTTTTTTTCCCCCCACAAATGAGGATTTTCTTTATAATGAAAACATTTCCTTTAAAACCGTAGCCAATGATACAGTGTCCCAATAGGGACATAGCAGTTTTCATAACCAGCATCTCTGCACAGGAAATACTGCAGTTGCACTGTGGTCCCCATCCTTCTTCCTATCTAATGGCATGCTACCATGTTATCCAGTGGCATGCTACCTAGAATGACACTGCTCACTAGGGTAGTGAGGAGAAAATGGAAATTGTGTTACTTGTCTGGCAGGAGAAATCTCTATGCTAGAAACACTAGCACACACAGCTCTGCAGTGTGAAATCCTGCAATTTTCACAGTTGGGAAACCTCACACTGAGACTTTCTAAAATTTTCTCTGAAATGAGTAATTCCTTGGGATATCTGTCAGGCAAACCCTGACATCAAAAAATCCCCAATGATACCTTTCAGTTATAGTTCTACAGAAGACAGTCTTTACTCAAAACTTTAGTAAAACTTATCCAGAAACAGACAGAAGAGCTTTCCAGAACTTTGGGGTAGTGAATAAAATGAGTCTTTGCTAAGATAGTCAAGGCATACAAGAAAAAGGAAATCCAAATAGGTAAAAATACAGCATCAAAAAGCAGTCTTTAAATGTGTGGTGCCCAAATATAAGGAACCGAGTTTTGTCCCCAGCATGCACATAAAGAGATGGATATAATGTCATATATTTCTGATCCTAGAACTGAGGAACCAAAAACAGGAGGATTGCTCAAGCTTTCTAACCAGCCAGTCTAGCCAATGAGTGAGCTCCAAGTTCAATGAGGGAACCTCTTTCTAAACGCAGGGTGCAGAGTGAGAGTCAAGAAGGACCTTAAACACCAAACTATAATTTCCAAGTGCATATGTGTGCATACATGAACCCCCACACACAGGTACTTAAGGAAACCAAACTGTAATTTCCTAAAATAAAAGTAAACTCTGAATTTCACACATAGTAATTTGTTAATACATAACCTGAAATATTTGATGGAGGAGTTAAGAAACCAGAATCCATTTCATGAATTTAGCATAAATATAAAAGTTGCATCAAGCAGTGGGAAGATGAAACAAAATTATTCCTCAGTCAAGTAACAAAAATTCTGAAATTATAGAGAAGGGATTCCAGAGTAAATGCACACAGAGGTAGAGAAAAGACGTTTGAAGGTATCTGAGAGGTTCTCAGAACTGATACAAGATGGACTTTTCAAATTCAGAACACTTACATCAAGCAAAGGAAAGCCAGACCTCTGTGTTCATCAAAAAAAAGACTGAGAGGAAAAGCACATCAAGAGTATACTGCCAACAACAGAAACTATGCACATATATGTGGATACACACACACACACACACACACACACACACACACACACACACACACACACACATGCACACACACACACGCGCGCGCGCACACACAATCCAGAAATGATTTTTAAAGTTCCTTAGTAAAAACTTTTAATCTAGAATTTCATACCTAGCTAAACTTACCTTCATGTTTCTGTTTAGAGCCCAAGAAAATGAGCCACTTGTAGGCTGTCATTAGGATTATTTCTTTTATTTTCATTTTTTATTAAAAAAAATATACCACCACTATTATCCCTCTCTCCCCTCTTTCCAGTCCTCCCCCAGCTACCCCCTATCCATTTCCCCCATCCGTTCCTCAGAGAGGGTAGGGACTCCCAAGGTGAGTCAAGGCAGTCTGGCAGATCCAGTTGAGGTAGGATCAAGCTCCCCCCCCCCCCCCCCCCGAACAAGGTATTTCTCTTCAGGAAATGAAATGGACTCCAAGAAGCCAGTTCATGCAACAGTAATAAATTCTGGTCTCATTGCCAGAGGCCTAACAAACTGCCCATGCCATTTGACAGTCATCTGCTGTCATTTCAGAGTCAGTGAGCTCCCATCCCAATAGCTTGGTCAGCTGTCTCAGTGGTTTTTCTCATCACAATCTTGATCTCTTTGCTCTTATAATCTCTCTTCCCTCTCTTCAGCTTGCCCCAATGCTTACCTATGCATCTCTGCAACTATTTCCAAAAGTTGTGGAATAAAGGTTCTATAATGGTCATTATGCTAGTTATTAGTTTGATCATAGGGGAGAGCCAGTTTAGGCACCCTCTCCACTATTGCTTGGAGTCTTTGCTGAGGTCATTTTTGTGAGTTCTTAGGTATTTTCCTAGTGTCAAGTTTCTCTCTAACCCTACAGTGGCTCCCTCTAGCAACATATTTATTTCTTTATTCTGCATCCCTGTCACTCCCCCAAATCAACCATCCCATCTCCTCATGTTCTCCTCCCACTTCCCCTTTACCTCCTCCCACTATGGTCCTAATTTACTTAGGAGATCTTATCTATTTCCCCTTCCCAGGGAGACCTATGGATGTCATTCTTACATTTCTCCTTGTTACCTAGCTGCTCTGGTGTTGTGGATTGTAGCCTGGTTATCCTTTGCTTTACATATAAAAATCTATTTATGAGTGAGCACATACCATGTTGTCATTAGGATTATTAAAGACTTTCATTAGAATAATCAAAGCATGCTCCTCAGACAAAATTAGAACCCATCAGAGAACGTGAAAACAAGAGGCAAGTAGAAGAAAGAAAACAAGGAATACTAGATTTCTTTAACAAGCATTGAAAACAGAAAATATCACCAATAGCTGTAACAGAGATGAACTCATAAAATCTAGATAGAGCAGTAACTGAATAATGATAAGTTTTATATGGGGGAAAGGATCTAAGTTCTTTGTGCAGCTAAGGAGTGACTAGGGTCTTGTACACTATAAATATTTGTCACTTGGATTTGTTTAATAAAATGCTGATTGGTTAGTAGCTAGGTAGGAAGTAGAGGTGGGCATCCAGACTAGGAGAATGCTGGAAAGTGGAAAGGCAGGGCAGCAGAAGCCAGCTGCAGAGGAAGAAAGATGAGAATGCTGTACTGAAGAAAATGTACCAAGCTTCTCAGAATTCTCCTAATGCCCCACCTCTACTTCCTGCCTAGCTACTGATCAATAAGTATTTTATCAAACCAATACCACTGATAAGTCCTTTCCGTGTTCAAGAACATTATCCTACAGGATAAGAATGAAGATAGTGCAAACCTAGAATGTTGTCACCTAGAAACATATTTAAAAATGATAAGGGTAACATGCAATGATATGAATATGTAGTAAATACGTAGTATAGCTTCTTAATGTGTGTATGGGGGAATACATTGTATGTATGAATTCCCACATACAAAAAATAAACAAGGAAAGCTAGAGAACCAAGATTATTTTGCATTCACAAATTATTATCACACACACACACACACACACACACACACACACACACACACACACACACACTCTCTCTCTCTCTCTCTCTCCGCATACATGTATGTGTTCTGCCTCTAGGGGCTCAATAAAGTATGCCTGTTGTCTATCAGATTTTCACCTCTGAACATCAACCATCTGTACCAGGGACTCAGGACACTATGGTGAATCGGTGCTCACTCTAGGGATTTCTCCTCCATCCTATCTTTGGTCTTTTCCTTCTGCATCCTTTGGCTCATTCTGAACTCAGCAATACCACTTACTCTTGCTTCTTTCTAACCCGATGGCGAGGCTTTGCTAATCTAAGCTCCTTGCTTCCCCCTCTGTTCAGCTTCCTTTTCTATAGCTGCTCAAGATTATTCCAGGATGTTCTGTGGGGGAGGTGGGAGTGGGAGCTGGTTAAATCTTGTCTTATTTTTTTTTTAAAAAAATCGTTTTGAAGGGCTATATTTATTTCATTTCCAATTCCTGCTCTTGTTTTAACTTTTGCATGCTCATTTGAATTTTATTTTAGATTTAAAATACAGCCTTTCACTTCTAGACTTCCCTTTTAATTTTGTTGGCTGTAGGTTTTTGCTTGTTTGTTTTAGCATTTATTTTTAATCTCTTATTATACTTACCTCATTATTCATCTGAGCATTTAAATTACAGGGCATTTCACTATTATTCCACTCACTATCAACTTCCCACTCACCCTACTGTTAACGTTGTTAGGATTGGATTGCTCCCTAATTGTTTTACCTTCTCTAAGTTCTATCCCATTTCATTAAGCATTGTCCTTTCTTACGGTTTTCTCTTTAAGATCATATTGTACATCCCAAAGAGGTCCAGGCACTTGATCAGATCAATCAGCCTGCAGTAGACCCCACTGGGAGACCACCTATACCCACCGATGTCGTGTCCCATGGAGTGGCTCACACTTGGGTTTGTTGGACACCATGTCTCCCGGGTCCCACCAGCCTCTCTTGGAGATAAGCTCCCTACTTGCAGCATCTAACTGTGGCTAAACTGGGCTTCCTGGGCAATTAAGAAATCATCTGGAAACAGAGATTTAGACACAGAAGGCTCCTCAGTGTGCTGTACATGGCGTCTATCACAAGACCCTTGTTCTTAACAGTGCTCACTCATTTATTTTACCTTCAGAAACCACAGGGGGATCAAGATGGGTCAGAAGACGTTCAGATATCTCCAGGGATGTAGATGCTGAAATGACTCACTAATGCACACACTGCCCTAATTGAAGCCTATAGGCTTGTCAGACCAGGGCCTGCATGATGTGGCTCCAGTAGCTTGAGGGAACCATGCACTATTACCAGCCTCTAGGAAAAATGAGTCTGAGGAGCTTTTCTTCATCTCCCTGGTTTCTAGAAGGCTATGGTGGTGGCTCTTAACAACGAGTTGCATACTGGTATTTTCCTTCTCCTGTTGTCCTCCCTCTCGCTTCTATGGCATCTTGGAGTCACCTCTCAGAAAGCTACATGTACAAAAATGCCTGACTTAAGAGGGTCCTGGGTGCCCTTGCCAAATCCTGCTTTGCCCAGTTGTTATGTCAAATGGTGTGTGACAGGGGGCGGCCACACCTACATCTCCTTGCATGGCAGATTCTTCCTCTTAAGATGAATTTCAGAAAACCGAGTGGGAGCAGATCCTTCAGTTTCCAAGAGAAAATAGAAGTGACATTATATTGGCCACCTTGGACTCAGGTGGCCCCAAGGAAATTGACTAGTGGGCTCTCCACCTCTCAGGGACTTTCTTTTTATCTGACATGATTTCCTTATAACACAAACATGCTCTGGTCCTTGCCTTTTCTCCTTCTGGGGTGTGGACATGGTAGATTTAAAAAAGAAAAGTTTAACTTTATCCTGAATATGATGATGAAAACTAACTGTAGTAGTACTTTCTTGTCAGGACCACCAGTCCTCAAATAATGACACAGAGACTTATGAATTATAAAAGCTTGGCCTTAGCTTAGGCTTTCCCCTAACTATTCTATAACTTAAATGAACTTGTCTTTATTGATCTACATTTTGCCACGTGGTTCAGTTACCTTTCTCCTGTCCCGTATATCTGACTTCTGCAGAAATTTGCTGGTGTCTTCCCAGAGTCCTCTCTGCCTAGAGGTCTCACCTATTCTCTCCTGCCTAGCTATTGGCCGTTCAGCTCTTTATTACACCAATCATAGCAATACATCTTCATACAGTGCACAAATATCCCACAACATGTAGCTCCTGGGAGGCTCAGGGAGGAAGACTGAAAACTTAAGGCCAGATGTGGCTATATAATAAGTTTGAGGCCAGCCAGGGCCACATAAATAGATCCTATCTCAATACACCAAGGACTAGAGATACAGCTCAGTGGCAGAGTTCTTATCGAGCATGTGTGATGTCTGGGTTTGGTCCTTGGCATGGAGGAAGGATGTAGGAGCACTATAATTTTAGTTTATTTTACATGCCTGTTGCCGTATAATTCACCAAGACTTTTAAAGCCTGGATTGGTAGACTCTTACATCAGAGCAACAGTAGGCTCTCAGATACAGATATGTGAACTTAAATAAAAATTCCTCTCTGGAGCTGTTTATGGAAGCTTGTAGGCCCTTGATATAAACTGGGGCCAAGAGTGGAGAGTATCACATCGTTGAGGTCAACATTTGAGAAGATATAAACTCTCCTGTCAGATCTGTCATCCTGGGCCATGTTTGAATAAAGGGCCTCCTACCAGCAAGACTGTGATGCATGCAGGTGGCCTATACTTACCAGAGGACCAGAGGATTTCATAGAATGGAGAGAGAAAGACAGTTAAGAATCCCAAGTCTTAATCTGGCATGTTACTACCCACAGACTATTTTAACACTTTGATTCAGGAGCTGCAATGGTGAAGTTTAGCTTCTTACCCCAATATTTGCATTTTTGATCTCCTGAAGTAAGTGTAGTCTCCATCTGGTGATGTTTTAGCCCCCTCTCTAAAGGAGAGTTCTGGAAAGTGTCCAGTCAATACAAATGCCTGGAGCAGACTTGGAGAGTCAACTTTGAATCAACAAATATACAATAATATATTAAAATATCAATAATCCATATTGACTGTCAACTTGGTAAGATCTAAAAGTATCTAGGAGGCAAGCCTCTGGGCATGCAAGTGAGGGGTTATCTAGATGAGATTAACTGAAGTGGGGAAGACCACCTTAAACACGGTTGGGCTCTTTCCATGGATTGGGATCTTAGACTGAGTATAAAGAAGAAAGCAAGCTGAATACAAGCATGCATCCTCCTTTGCCTCCTGGATGTTGATGCAATGCGACTGGTTGCCCCAAGCTCCTCCTGCATGACTTCCCTGCCATAAGGGACCTGACACCAAGAGTTAAAACAAACTCCTTAAGTAGTTGCTTTTTGTCTGGATAACACAGACAGTTAAGATCACATTGCATTTACATTTCATTAAAATATGGATCTCCACTAATATACAAATTAGACATCTAAGAATCCCATGTGGAGTTCTAAGCTGCTGGGGTAAGAGTATTAAAGGCAAATCACAGGTGGGGATGTATGAGTGCAATCCTGATTCTCTTCTCTAATCATACTGAAGGGAGCCTACATATTACAGATTCAAGAGAAGTCTCTGATGCCTCATTATGCTAATGTCTCAGAAATTCATCAGCCACGGACCATGGCTGTACCTGCCTCTGGTTCTCTTGGTCACCAAGGTCATTCTGCAGGCTTCAACTTCTTTCTGGGTCTTCATTTCCCTGGAGCCAAGGATCTATCATTAGGAGACTCTCACCACACACCCAACTCTTTGCTAGGTCCTCTCCATCATGTGCTGTAAACTATTCCATCAACTTTCCACCAAAGTGTCAACCCTATACTTTATTTTTCACAAATTCCTTCAATCCATCTATAATAGCTATCTTGGTTGTCAAGTAGATGAGATCTGGAAGCAGTTACAAGCCAGGCTTTTGCACAGGTCTGAGAGGTCATTTCTAGGAAGGTTCAACTTGGAGGAAGACCCTCCTTCAGAATGCATGGCCCTTTTCTTTAATTATAAGAGTGTTTTAGGAAAATCACAGATACTTGTATGATTGCCTTCACTTCTTGCTGGTGTGTCTATCTCTGTGGCTGCCACCACCATCATTACAGTATCTTTGGGCTTTAGTATAGACTGAAAATCAGCAACTACTCCCACCATCTTTCCAGGTTTCAGCACCATACCGGGTCTATTGAGATATCCAGCTATGTGTACTGAGCACCTAACATATGCTTATCTTCTTCAGTGTGAATGCAGCCATTGGTGAACTACTCAGCCCCATATGTCATAAGCTGTTCTATTAATTCACTTCACATACACACACACACACACACACACACACACACACACACACATACACACACACACACACACACACACACACACAAACCACACCACACCACACCACACCACACCACACCACACCACACCACACCACACCACACCACACCACACCACACACCCCTGTAGTGATATATTGTGTAGGCTCTTAAAAAAAAAAAAAAAGGAAAGGTTGCCTGAAGATCAGAGGACAGAGCCAGCCACAGAGTTAGCCATAGAGATCAGGGAGTGGTGATCCACACCTCCAGTCCCAGCATCCGAGAGGGAGGCAGAAACAAAGATCCATCTGGATCTCTGTGAGTTCAAGGCCAAACAGAGCCAGGTGGTGGTGGCACCCACCCTTAATCCTGGCACTTGGGATTTCATGCTTCTGCTCCCAGAATTTGGGAAACACGCACACTTTTAATTCCAGCACTAGGAACTTTGAACCAGCAAGTGATATGGTTGGGCAGAGAAAGGAATATAAGATGGGAGGAGACAGAGCTCGGTCCTTCCTCCTATTTTGTCTTGCGGTTCTCTTCCCCTATTCAGTCTGAAGATTTGTGGAGACAGGATCTACCCTTTTTGGCCTGAGGAGCTGGTGAGGTGAGAAGTGGCTGTGGCTTGTTCCTCTGTCTCTCTGATCTTATGGCATTTGCCCTAATATCTGGTTCCAGGTTTTTCTTATAATACCTATTATAATTTGTGCAATACACACCTCAACTCTACTCCTACAAAGAATCTTCCCTAACAAACCACCCAAAGTAAATCTCTGACAAGAACAATTAATTCTTCTCCCTCGCCACCCTAGACCAAGCTAGCATCATCCTTCACCCAGCTTATATGAAGGATCTTCTAGCACCTTCCTACTTACATTATTGAGTTTGTACAACAGCATCAGGGGTCTTTCAGAAATGGAATTGATTTTGTGTCACTTCTGAGTAAATTTCTGAGTGGCATAATGTCTGGAGAACATAGCAAAGGCCCTAGCCTGGCTGATGTCACTTTCCATCACCAACCCCTATGCATTCCCTACTCAGACCCTTTATAGGTCCCTTCTTTCTATGTTCCAACGTTACCGGCCCTCTTTCACTTTAGAAGGATAGAAGGGTATTTTTGTCATCCACGTGGTTTTTAAACTCCTGAGTTCAAGAGGTTCACAAATATCCCTCTATCTGTGACTTCGGGTTAACTATGCCTGACTTCTCTGACATTTTTTGAAGGACTATTTTATATATATATAAAGCATAATAAAGATTTAAAAGTGTGTATCCTGCCCCGTTCTAAGAAGAAATGAATTAACAGCTTTCATAACAGGGATAATAAAGCTCTAAGAATTAGACCTTAAGCAGCTGCATAGCCTTAGACAGACACCCAAGATTAGGGTAGAGAGTATGACTTGCATATCTGCATGGATTCCTTCCAGCTTCAAAATTCTTTTATTTATTTATTTGGTTGGTTGGTTGGTTGGTTTTAAGTAGCCTAGCTATTTTTATGTAGCCTAGCTGTTCTGGAACTTACTATGAAGACCAGGATGCTCTTGAACTCACAGAGATCTGCCTGCCTCTACCTCACAAGTGTTGGAATTAAAGGCAAGTGCCACCATACCAGCTACTAACATCATCTTTAAACAGTTTAGCATTGATGCAGTCCCTTTATTAATATCCCACCCACATTTTCTCCCTGGGTCACAATCTATGAGGTGCTGACGCAAGCTACCCAGACTGCAATGGAAGAGCATCTCCAAGTGTGACGCTTCTCCCCATGCATTATGTAGATCTACTTTTCGAGGAATGATTTTTGAGAAATTCTACCAGCCTAGTAACTTCACAGCTATGTGCTGTTCTAGGGTCACCCAGGATCCAGCTGGAGCAGCCCATGTCTGTGTAATGCTTGCACTCCATCCAAAGTTTGGAGGTGGATGGTGAATTTAGTAAGGAGAGACATGGATAAGGGCCATGGAGAAGCCGTGCAGCAGAAGGGAGCCTGGGGTGCGTGGGTTGGGAGGCATCTCCAGTGGGTGTTTCTGGGGATGGTGCTCATTGCACCTCAGATCAAGAGCAGAAGGAGATGAGCTCTTCATGAGTCTCTGGTCTATTTTTACCACTTGGACACCATGAGTCATGCCACTGATTGTCGCTCAGCAGTGCTGCCGCTGAGATCACAGGCAGGCATGGACATCAGAGTATATATTTGGGATACTGACCTCTCTCTGGTTTAATCTCATTTTTCCATAATGTTTTCCCGTCTACCTCCTTAGCATTACCTGTGCATCTGTCATGCATACCCTGAGTGACAAGTAACAGGCAGAAATAACCCCTTTCCCACTATCATTTCTGCCTGCTGGCAAGCTGCCCCTGGCAAAACAATTAATAAAATAAAGCCAGCCTGTCTCCATGGTCATCAGGAAAGGGCAGCCAAGAAGACACAATGAGCCTCTGGTTCACTCACCTGCCTCAGTTAAAGCCAAAGCTTATAAACTCTGATGCTAAGTTTGACAACTTTGTGTGCTATCCACGTTCAATCATGACAGCCTTATTACTGGAATATCTTGAATAACTGCCAAATATAATTTTGTAAAAATTTAATTTATACTGAAGATTTCATCTAAGTTTATGATAGGACAGTTGTCAGTATAAGCAGAAAATCCCTTAAATGTGTTTTCCAGACACCCCAGAGCTTTGCCTCTGATGAAACACTTACAATTCAAAATTTTTATATTATTCAGTGGCCTTTGCAATCTTTTCTCTCTAATGGAGAAGATACAACCCCACTAGGCTTGGATACATGCTCACTAAAGTCAGATGGTCAAGTACCATGGTTGATGCCCATTTGATCCAGAAAGTGGATCTGCATGTTTCTAAGAAAGCTGTAGATGGGCTGTTCGTAGAATGCCATTTATTCTTAAATGCCACTAAAATAGTTTTTCAGTTTGCGGGAGTGTTTATTTCAGGCCAGTGCTCATCCCCAGGAAGGAGAGTATGCAGGGAAAGATGAACAGTGGAGTACCCTGAGAAGCATGCCTTCTCTGCACACCGTGATTCATCCTGAATCAGAAGATCTAGAACTCCACATAAACAAAGCTGCTTCCCAAGTGACATTGCCTCCCTGTGACATATTGGTTCCAGATCATGCTTCTCCTGAGACAAACTTCACTTGCTAATAAAAGGTGATAATTCAGAACAGGTGACCTTCTCAGCGGTGACACAATCCCCATGCTTACATGTTGCCACAGCTTTCCAGAAGCTGACCAGAAAGGAGTGGTGGGACATGGATAGTCATCCTTCAGCTTCCCTTCAGAAGCTGGCTTGAGAGGAGACCTTTAGTGTGGACACTGCCATTCTCCAGATCCCAGTGGACTGACTCAACACCTCCACAGACGCTGGATGACCAAGTCAGCATTTGCTGTAACCAAGACACGTCTTCCACCATACTAGAAATCATCTCTAGGTTGTTTATGATCTAAGATATGATGTAGAGATTATGTAAGGAGGAGTCCCACCCTCAGGGATGACTGTAGTTTACTTAGGAAGCATTTTCAGAAACCTGGGCAGGTAGCTGTGCATAAGGTGGAGAACGCTGGAGAGATGCTATGCTGCTCAGTCAGGTTCTGAAGAGGCCAGACTCAGTCCTGAAGAGTGTCTAGAAGATGACCCTCAGGAATTCCAATGAAATGTGAGAGCTGGACCTCTGTTCACCATCCTCCTGCTTATTGTTGTTGGGAACTATTCCAGGGACATTTTCTCTCCAACTCTGGTAGCTCACTGGTACCAGTTAAATATTCTACCACTGCTGAAAATAAGTTCCCAGGTAGAAAGCCCTGATCAGTGAGTAAGAAGCGTGGGCTGATAGAGGTGAGTACCTATAATTCACACCTGGCCCAAAGGTTGTATTTTTCTCTTGTAAACAAGATTCTCTTGATGAGACAGAGGATCCTCCATTAATTTTGTAAGATACAACCTACTGATGAATGGATGGATGGATGGATAGGTGGATGGATGGATAGATGGATGGAGGGATGATATCAGAGGCACACAGGTCAAGTCATTTACAACTGAATATGCCACCATCATTCCATAAAATGGACATTGTTATTGCCACCACCACTTGAAGGGCAGGATATGAGGTTCAGGGAGGTAAACCTAGTTGCTTATGCTTGAGTAACTAACCCAATCATTCTGGCTCATGGCCTCCTTTCCAGTCTCTGCTTTCCATGACTTCTCATAGACGTGCAGCCACTGAAAACACTGTCTACAACATAGCTTGTGGCCTGAGAGAAAACTGAAGACCAGGGATTCAGTGAAGTAGAGATAAAAATCTGCTACAGCCCTGCTGTTCTGCACCTTCATACCCACCAGCTCTTTGCCTTGACCCAGCCATGACCCCAGGGCTGGAGATTCTCTACAGAGGATTTACAGGCAGAACAGGTCCCAATGGAACAGCAATTTCAAGAATTTTAATGTATAAGGAAGTACAGTGTTCCAAGCAAAGCAAATTCTGGAATATAAGGCATAAAATAAACTATAGCATACATAAATAGATAAAATATGCAGAAGCACTGTTTTCATAGTTAGAAACATGAAGACATTTCTTTTCCTAAAAGCTTCAATTATTTTAGTAGGTGTGCCAGCTTGAGGAAATCTCGCCTCTTTTCATTCTCTCTCTCTCTTTCTCTCTCTCTCTCTCTCTCTCTCTCTCTCTCTCTCTCTCTCTCTCTCTCTCTCTCTGTGTGTGTGTGTGTGTGTGTTTTATGTGGCAATAAGCTCTCTTGCTTCCATTTTCAATTTTTCTTCACTAATTAAGAAACATTCCCCTCGGGCTCCCCTGAGTTGCAGGAGCTATGGCTGCCAGAGTCAGATCAGGAGCACAATCTGTTCTGCTTAACAGGAGATGGATCTCCCTCCCCACAGGTATGGGAATAAACCACACACTCCTTATCTCCCTTCCTTATCAGGTGGTCTCTGACATCCCAGTAGACACTTAGGGATGTTCAGCATTTCTAAGCCAAGCTTTTACTGAGGTTTTGATTTTTGAGGGTTTTTTGAGCCAGGCATTGATTGGAGTGAAACCTAAGGAAGGATGTCACTGTCTGATATGACAGTGCTTTTGCTTCATGTTCTGTGGCAGGCGTGGCACATATAAGTTGAGAAATGGGAAAAATAAATGTTTATGTTATAGTTTGGCTCTTGAAAGTTCCCCAACACCCACTTATTGAAGACTTGGTCCCCAGCACAGTGCTGCATGGAGGTGGTGGACCTTTAGGAAGTGGCCTTGGCGGGGGTAATGTTAGGTTACTATAGTATCTTTGAAGAGGCTTTTAAAATACAACCCAAACCCCTCCATTCCTGTCTCTTTATCCCCTTCTTTCTTCCCTTCTGGCCACCATGAGCTAAAGGTACCTTTTCTACATGTGTTTCCACCCAAACTAATGAAGACTAGTGACTGAAACCCCAGAAACAATGAAGCTATGAACCCTACATCCTTATGTGACATTGAGAATTCTGTGATGGTGACACGGTGACACAGCTGACTCTCATGGCATTTGCCAATTAGAAGCACCTATATTACCAACAACCCAATGTACTGGGGAAACTTCTGACATTAGGATAGAATTTGAACTCACTGGTAAGATTCTCCGTCCTTAACTTTTGGGGAGAAAAGGAGATTACACTTTTTTTTTACAACAACCAGTAGATAAAACCCTAGGTGAGTTTCTGTAGATTACATAGTTGCAAGACAGGAGATAGTCTATTAAAGCATCAACTATGAACGCTGAATAAGCGAACACCATCCACCACCCTGCCCATCTCCAGTTCCAGAAGAGAAGTCACAGCTTGGTACTAAATTTCATCCTCAAGTCAGGTGCAATCACTAGAAGACAGAACTGTTCACCCTTATTTCAGGAAAGACCTTTATCTAAGGAGAAGTTGGGTCTTTCGTTTTCTTTCCCATCAACCATTTGAACAATGTTACATTATCTGTTCAATAATGCCACATGAAGAAAAGAGAATTCGGGGGCAACAATATGGCTCAGCAGAGGAAAAAATACATGTTTTTACAACTTTGGTGACCTGATTTTGGTCCTTGAAACTCACAAAAGGTGGAAGAAGAAAACTGACTCCATAAAGTTGTCCTCTGACCTCCACATACATCTCATGTCTCATGTTGCTTCCTCTCTTTAGGTACACCTACACACACACACACACACACACACACACACACACACACACACACACACACACACCACCACCACCACCACCACCAACAACAACAACAACAACAACAATATATGAAATAAAAAATGAATTTTTTTATAGGTAACATAAAGACATTTTGAATGTGCAGCTTTGATTAACATGTCAACACTTAGGTTTCAAATGAGCAATGAGAATACTTTGGCAGTCATAAAATAGAGACATTAAGTAATAATAGTCATAAAATTGAGACAGAAATAAAACATAATAATAAATGAGGTAAATAAAGCCTTCACATCCAGGACTTTCTTGATTGAACTCCCAGCCTTCATACAATAGTCAAGGGTCTTCAGAAAGTCTTCAACTTCTTTGCAAGAAAATTAAAAATGAGATAGATAGCACATGACCCTATTTAAGAAAGCATGCCCTTCCTCGAGTTTTCACTACTCATCTGTATCTCTCTCTGGTTGATTACTCATGGCTCTGGCATCTCTAATATCTTGGGGTCTTGAATGCAATCCAGGCTTCACCTTTCACAACTTCATGCAATGACTTCCCAGGGCTTGCATTCATGGATTCTTCTGCCGTACACCAGACCTCAGTCTTTCCTTCCCAAGGAAGAGAATTGCATGAACCTTTATTTGTTATCCTTCATGGCTCTAAGTGGACAACAGTGACAACTCCAGCTGAATCACATTTGCATAAACTTTCTTTCCTTTGTTGCTTTTAGGAACAAGAAATCCCTGACCTTCCTCTTTACAAGTTGGAAGTTTAGCTGAATTGGGTCTTGCCTGAAGACCACACTCCCTCTATTTCATTTCATCTCTTTCAGCACAAACCTTGACACCAACATTACATTTCCTAGTGCTATTTTTTTCTCCTTAAACTCTAAATTTTGTATTTTTTACAGTACATGCTCTTTTTTCATTATTGATCTGCATAAGAATGGTACTAATATCTACATGACAGAGTCAGTATGAGGTTGTCTTGGAATCTCCACTGCCCCCCCCCCCATTTTTTTTTTTTTAGTTCATTACTTTACAATTTAGCCTCAGGAAAATTCTTAGAAAATGTACAAAAAAATCAAAAACAAACAAACAGAAACAAAGCAAAAGCAAGCAATCAACAATAACAAAATTCAGGTTCTTTGCCAAAATCTTACAAAAGTGCTCTCTAGCCACGTTGCTAATGGCGTCCCGTCCCCCCCCCCCCCCCCGAATCCCTTGTGCTAGTGACCCTCAGTTCACAGAACTCTCAGAACTTCGGCTTTCCATACTTCTAGGATGGTCTATTAACCTGTGCTTGCCGCATTCAAACACTTTCATAGTCCAAAGCCACAAAGTATTTCACATTCATTCAAAATCACCACAGACTGCCATAACAATAGCCCACACCCTGGTACCAACTTCTAAGTTACTATTGCTGTAACAAAACATCATGACCAAGGCAACTTATAAAAGAAAGCATTTAGTTTGGGCCTTATGGTTTTAAAAAGTTAGAGGCCATGATGGCAGAGCATCTGAGAGCTTACACCTGGATCTCCAAGCAGGTAGCAGAGAGAAGATGATACTGGGAATGGAGAGAATCTTTTGAAACCTCAAAACCCACCCCAGTGGCACATCAAGGCCACACCTTCTAATTTTTACCAAAAAGTTCCAATAACTGGAAACCAACAATTCAAATGCATGAGGCTATGGGGCCCACTCTCATTCAAACATATATTTATATACTAAATTGTAGTTATTTTCCTCCCACATTCTCCTTTCTCTCCCTCTGTTAACCTTCTCTTCTATGAATTCTCTCCATACTTCTTGTCTTATTTTATACGTGACTCAGTGAGCTTAATTACAGTTTCTTGATAGAATGGGAAGTTATTTTTACTAAGAAAGGGCAACTTATCTGTGGCTACAACACTAAAGAAAGAGATAGCCCTTCCCAACAACTGTTAATTGCCAACAATCCTAAGTTCCTATGTGCAATGGCTCTGTCATATCCAAAAGACTTTTTCTCCATGAACATCTCTTCATCCAGGATCCTCACCTTTTCCACTTCTTTGTGCTGTTTCCAGAACCTTGGAGAGGGTGTTACAGCTGTTAATGTTAAAGACTCTATTATCACTATTCTAGGTGCTTTGACCTGTGGTGGGTTCATGCATCTGCCTCTTAGTGTAGTATAAACCTTTTCTGATGAGTGCTTGACTGCTCTGTGGGTATAAGGGAGCCTTTAGAAGGCAGTGTGACTATGGGACTGTTTAGTGTATTGGTAGTAAAAGGTTTTCCTTATGACCTAAGACTTCTTAGCAAAGGATTTTTGACCAAGTTATAGAACCAGACACGAGTTCCTGTTCGTGGAGCTGGCTTCAAATTCAATAAGAAAGCGGGTAGTTACCACTGCATATGATTAGATGCTTTCTATATAGCTAATGTCCACTGACACTTCCTTAAGTGACATGGTTTTCATGGTACCAGGGCTTTGGCTCTCTGATGTACCCCATAAATCCTTTGTGAGGATGAGTTATTGGCCAGACCATCACTTTCCACTGTGTTGTTTTCTTGATGGCTCTGATGTTCCAGGTCCAAAGAAACCTTTTCTGAGAGCATCTAAGAAAGGCATCATGATGTACCTGAGGGGGCAGTGCCAAGTAGGTGCTGGGAAGTGGTGTGGAGATCTGATGAGGATCCACTGGCGGCATCTTCGAAGATGAATCTATCAACATCAGTTAGTGATTCTGACCACATTGTCCCAGTTGACGGCAGCTACACTGCCATTCTTGATGCTCTTGATGAATTTTCTACCTGTACAGTCAAAGAATTTTTGGAACGGGGAGAAGTTTGCCACCCATGTGCAACCAAATGCCTTGCCAGTGAACCTCTGGCAGATGAGACACGTGTCATTATGGACATGTAGATTCAGTGAAACCCAAGGTGTATTTCAAGGTGCCTCTGGAGGGAAAGAACGCAACCTCAGATTTTTAAATTTTTATTTTTTTTTGCCTTTCTATATCCTTTTTATTTTATTAGTTTTTTTTATTTATTTATTTTTTTTACATTATCTCACACTATAATCCTGGCTGATCTCTAACTCATTATGTAACCCAGGTCTTAAACATTTTGCCACCCTTAGGATGCTTTTTCTCTGATGGGTGTGGGGTACTGCATCTTAAGGAAGCTCTGGAAGTTGGGTATAATCTGCGGCAAATGAGATACTTTTTGATGCTTGGTGGTAGGGTAACTGTGTTGAAATTCTTCATCAGACGATGCAATATTAGGGTCTCTAACATTGGAATGAAGGTTGCACACCTCTGAAAGCCCACAAACTTCAGGAGAGATGGATTGGGTCCCCCTCAGGTAGGATTGTATACCCTATCACTTTCCAGAGAAAGCTTGTGTTATGGGTCATTGGACAGGAAGTCATCCATGAAGTGCTTGGGGTTAATTTCTAAGGTAAATTTTTTAGGGTAGTATAGAGAATGGGTTCCTTGGATAAGGTTTGCTGTCTAAACAGAGATTCTGTTCAATTCAGGTATACTCAGCATTTTGACCTTGCAACATGATGTCATTTATAACATTCAAACTTACTAAGGTACACACACACACACACACACACAAACACACACACACACACACACACGCACACACACTCCTCACAACATTTTAAGTGATGGACTGCATTCATACTGATCCTTAGCTGCACAGAGTGTGTGGGCCTCAGGTGGACTTTCCCATCTATGGGAGCAAGATGGAAAGTGCATGGCAGGTGTCACTTTGCCTTGGAATTTGCAATCAGCGTGCCCTTCCTTCCTCTTGTAGCATCTGAAGTCTTTCTATTTTTCCTGACACTTTCTATCAATAACACCTTACAACAGCATTCACTCAATTTTAAAGATGTGAGTATCACATCTGGCATCATTTCCTGTGTTATTTGCAAGATATAACTGAGTGAATCAAACATTCCCTGGGGCAGCAGAGACTGGGCCTGTCCTGGTGTCTTGCTTGCACAGATGCACAGACACCAGCTCTGGAGTTTGGTGGCAAACCCATACTTTGTGAGAGATTGGCTACACTCCACTTTCTGCTTCCCCTTTCTTATACCTATCATATTGGTTGTTTTACTTCCCTCTAAGCATGGGAAAAGTGATAATAGCTTTTCAAAATGCAGAGATTTGTATTTGAAATATGCTTTGATTAGAGTAATAAAGCAGTGACAGAATTTACAACACAATGATGATCTTCAGTCTCTTGGCAGATAATCAGAAATCATATATATATGATTGACAGGGGCTGGGAATTGGGTGGAATTTATTTTTGGCTGAAAGACACCAAGTTTTGCTCATATATATTTGGATTTATATATATAAACATATATATATATATGGAAACTATTCACAGAGATCTCAACTATTACCTAATTTTTAAATAATAGAAGTGTCTCTTCCATATTATAAATGCATCTGGTTCTACCCTTCTTTTCCACCACCAAGCCAGGTTTACTTAGATAAGCCACCGAGAATATCTACACTACAAGAATTTTCTGCAAAACTATGGACAAGAACCAACCCAACACATACATTTCACATAATGAAAATTCTGTAAATGTTTATACTACTATAGGCTGGCAGGTATTGGCGACTCTCCACACTTTCGGGTAAACATCTGTGTTTATGGACAGCATGTGAAGCAATCTTGCTGGGCAGTTGAGGTGGACCGTAGAATATGAACCAATTACATTCCATGTCTTCCTGAAATAACTGTGTGCCAGCAGGTGGGATAATGAGAGAACACAAAGCCCCATTTCCTGTTCCTTTCCAACCAGTTAGAACAATATCAGATCAAGAAACAGTTCCACCTCTCCTTCAAATGGTAACATTCATAAATATCAAGATCCACTGGCCACAGAAGTCATTGAGGAAAACAGTGTGAACACGCTTCAAACATTGCAATGTAACAAACAACTGGATGATGCATAAATCCCACTACTGAACATTTATCTAAAGGAAACGGAATTGGGTTCTATAGGGAGACATCTGAACCCTACGTTCACAGTAGTACCATTCACAAGAGCCAAGATTTGTAATCAACTTAAGTGTCTTTCAGTGGATGAAATAGAAGGACAGTGATTACACAGTCATGATGGAATAGGATTCAGTCTTTAAAAAAAGAAACAACAATCCCTGCTATTGGCAAAATGGATGAACCTGAGACATATTAAATGAAATAAGACACAGGACAGATATCATCTACATAATATAGAGAATGTAAAGTAGTCAGATTTATAGAAGACAAAGGAGAATGATGATTGACGGGGCTGGGAATTGGGTGGAATTTATTTTTGGCTGAAAGACACCAAGTTTTGCTCATGTCAAGTGAGCACGTCTTTGCTGTCTACAAAATCAATGTTTATATATAATAAAATGAACTAAACTCCCGAATATTTGCTAGGAATGAGTATCTGATGTTAAGTGGCCTTAGAACTCAGTTATTAGAACAGGGGGAGCCTTGACAGTGCTAGGTGGGTTTCAGCACAGCTTGTGGTGATGGCCTCAGGTCTGGACACTTCTCAGTCATCAAGGCTAGCCAATGCTTACAACTTTCGGCATGACAGACATTCCTTGATAAACTAAGGTACTTTGAGGTTTTCTTCTGAGCCCACAGCTGGATACTTTCTTATTGACCAGGCTTTGCTATCACCATGTGGTAAACATCCTGGGCTGAGGTCTGGGAAATAGTTGAGTGACCACTGATATAACTTGTCAATGTATCTCATGGACGGCAAAGGCTTTTCTGTATGCAAATCTGTACTAGGCTGCTAGTGTAAAACCATAGGTAGATAATACAGACTGGAAACACCATGTGCTGTGTGGGCATTTACCCAACATTTCCCATCTAGTTGCAATATAAATGAACCCATAGATGATAAAGAAAAACAAAATAGAGTATAACTCTCAACTATTTGCTGGACTCATTAGCTAAATTCTGAAAGCCACAACAGGATGTTTTGCCGCAAACTCCCTATGTTTTCTCTTCAGAATCAGTAGGATCCAGGATTGGATCTAAAAGCTGTGGTGACAGGTCAACTTGTAGCCAAGACTCAACATTACTGCGGAAATTTTGATTTTACACGACCACCCACTTGTCTGTTACTTCTTTATAGTATGTACAGTGTGGTGTGTAAGGAAGACAATTTTTTTTTTCAACCAGCCTCAGTCCCTTGCGATCATTTTGAAATCTAAGGATCTTATTTATGATACTAAAAAGCGGAACTAAAAGACAGAGAGGATTGTTGGCTCGTAAGGTTTGGAATTAACTGTCCAAGGCTTTCCATATAAAACAAGCAAACAAAACAAACAAAAAAGAAACAAAGACTCCAATAAAAGTGAATACTTCTAAGAAAATACGAGCCTGCAGTGAGTGAGTAAGTGAACTAAATTCTGCCTTGAAGATACTGTAAGACCCTTTAATAGGCTTCCCATTGATGGACTCAGAGTAAACAAAATAAAACATACCCAGTTTGTTTGTTTTTTAAATGAAGGAAGTGGGTAGAAATTGAGAATTAGAAAGAAATTGATACCAATAACTGGATAACCAGAAGTCCCGTCCTGGTCCACAACCAACTAAGAGGTGAGTGGCACCTGGACCCTCAGAAACCATGGTCTCTGAACCCCAACCTGGGGACAGTGCTCCTGTCCCACCCATACACAACCCTGCCCTAAACCATAGAAACCTGGGAAAGTCCCCCCCTCCAGCCCAATCCCCAAGAAAACACAGCTCTAGGGACATCCCACGGGCCAAACAATGCCTAAACCACAGCCTACAGCATGACAACTGGGCAACCTACATCATCACCCACTGACATTTGGATAACCAGGAGCCTCCTCCTGGTCCACAGTTAACTAAGAGCTAACTAATAGCCTCAAGGCTCACAACTAAGAGCAGACAAAGAGTGAACCGAGGAAGAAATGGGCAGATGCCAGTGCAAGAATACATATAAGAATATAAAGAACAACATGACATCCCCAGAAGAACTGATGGCTCCACAACATCAAGACCTGAGCATAACAATGAAGAGGAAACAAAAGGAAACGACATTAAAAACAACTTCATGAAGATAATAGAAGCTTTAAAAGAAGATAGAGAAAAACTCCCTTAAAGAAATAGAAGAAAATACAAACAAAAAATTGGAAGAGATGAACGGATCTATGAAGAAAACAAAGAAAACCAAGAAAAAGAAAACAAACAGGTGAAAGAAACATTCCAGGAATTAAAAATTGAAACAGAAGCAATAAAGAAGGCACAAACTAAGTCAAAGCTGGAAATAGAAAACCTGATGAAATGAACCGGAACCACAGATGCAGCATAAACAACAGAGTACAAGACATGGGAGAGAGAATCTCTGGAGTGGGAGACCTAATAGTGGAAATAAATCCGTCAGTTAGAGGAAATACTAAAACCAAAAAGTCTTAACACAAAACGTCCAGGAAATCAGGGACACCATGAAAAGACCAAACCTGAGAATAATTGGAATGGAAAAAGTAGAAGAACACCAGCTCAAAGGCACAGAACATATATTTAACAAAATCATGGAAGAAAACTTTCCCAACCTAAAGAAGAAAATGCCTGTAAGGATAGCAGGAGCTTACAGAACACCAAATAGACTAGACTCCCCCACACCAAAAAAATCTGCTTGCCACATAATAATCAAGTCACTAAACCAACAGAACAAAGAAAAAATACTAAGAGCTGAAAGAAAAATAGCCAAATTACCTATAAAGGCAGATCCATCAGAATAACACCTGACTATTCAATGAAAACAATGAAAGCAAGAAGGTGCTGGTCAGATGTTATACAGACACTAAAAGAGCATGGCTGCCAGGCCAGACTACTATACCCAGCAAAACTGTCAATCACTATAAGTGGAGTAAAGAAGATACTTCATGACAAAATCAGATTTAAACAATACCTATCCACAAATCCAGCCATACAGAAAGCTCTAGAGGGAAACCTTCAACCTAAGGAAACCAGATACACCACTGAAACATAAACAATCGATAATACCACAGAAGACAAACACAAAGAAGGGAAATACACACAAGCTACCACCAAAAGTAACAGGAAATAACAATCATTGGTCATTAATATCCCTTAATATTAATGGACTCAATTCACCTATAAAAAGACACACTCTAACTACATGGATCCAAAAACAGAAGCCATTCTTCTGCTACATACAAGAAACACACTTCAACTTCAAAGACAGACATAGGCTCAGAGTAAAGGGTTGGGGAAAGACTTTCCAATCAAATGGCCCTAAGAAACAAGCTGGTGTAACCATCCTAATATCTAACAAAATAGACTTCAAACTAAAATCAATCAAAAGAGACCAAACTATCTCTACTTACAGATGATATGATCACATACATAAGTGACCCCCAAAATTCTACCATGGAACTCCTAAAGCTGATAAACACCTTCAACAATGCAGCAGGGTAAATGCTTAGAAATCAATAGCCCTTCTATACACTAAGGATAAAGGGGCTGAAAAAGAAATAATGGAAATATCACTCTTTATAATAGCTGCAAATAGCATTAAATATCTTGACGTAACTCTAATCAAAGAAGTAGCAGGCCTGTTTGACAAAAACTTTAAGTCACTGAAGAGAGAAATTGAAAAGGATATCAGAAAATGGAAAGATTTCCCATGCTCCCGGATAGTAGAATCAACATAGTAAAAATGGCAATTTTACCAAAAGCGATCTACAGATTCAATGCAATCCCCATCAAAATCCCAACACAATTTTTTATAGATCTTGAAAAAACAATACTCAACTGCATATGGAATAACAGGAAACCCAGGATTGCCAAAACAATCCGGCTCAACATGAGAACTTCAGGCAGAATCACTATCCCTGACTTCATGCTATACTATAGAGCTACAGTAATAAAAACAGCCTGGTACTGACACAAAAACAGACTTTTGGATTGATGGAATGAAATGAAGACCCCAACATTAACCCATACACCTATGAACTCCTGATTTTTGACAAAGAGGCCAAAAATATTCAGTGGAAAAAAGATAGTATCTTCAATACATGGTGTTGGCATAACTGGATGGTAGTATACAGAAGAATGTAAATAGATCAAAACCTGTCATCCTGCACAAAACTCAAATCCAAGTGGATCAAAGACCTCAACATAAACCCTGCTACACTGAACCCGATAGAAAAGAAAGTGGGAAATGCCCTCCAACACATTGGCACAGGAGACCATTTCCCAAATATAAGACCAGTAGCACAGACACTAAGAACAACAGTCAATAATTGGGATCTTCTAAAACTGAGAAGCTTCTGTAAGGCAAAGGACACAGTCAATAAGACAAAATTACAGCCTACATAATGGGAAAAAATCGTCACCAACCCTACATAGGACAGAGGACTGATCTCAAAAATATATAGAGAACTCAAGAAACTAGAGCCCCCAAACCTAAATAACCCAATTAAAAATGGGGTTCAGGACTAGAAATGGAATTCTCAATGGAAGAATTACAAATGGCTGAAAGGCACTTAAAAATTGCTCAACATCTTTAGCCATCAGAGAAGTGCAAATCAAAACAACTTTGAGATACCACCTTACACCTGTTAGAATGGCTAAGATTAAAATCACAGATGACAGCCTATGCTGGAGAGGATGCGGAGCAAGGGGAACATTGTTTCACTGCTGGGAGTGCAAACTTGTACAGCCACTCTGGAATAGAGTATGGCACAATTGTACCCCAAAGGCATTATCTCAACTATGTTCATAGCAGCATTATTCATAATAGCAAGAAACTGGAAGCAACCTAGATGCTCCTCAACTGAAGAATGGATTAACAAATTGTGGTACATCTACACAATGGAGTACTACTCAGCAGTAAAAAATATACCATTCTAAAATTTTCAGGCAAATGGGTGTATTTGGAGAATATCCTCTTGAATGAGGTATCATAAGCCCAGAAAGATAGACATGGGATGTACTCAGTCATAAGTGGATTTTAGACAAAAACCAAAGAATACTCAAACTGCAAACCACAGCTCCTGAACAGTTTGGGATTAGAAGGAACTTAAGAGAGACATTCAGAGATTTCCCTAAGAAGAGAAAATAGAGAAGATGTCCTTAGCAAATTGGGGTCATAACCTTGGAACCAAAAAGAGTTGGGAACAAATCTTGAAAGGAGATGGTTGAGGGAGAGGAGCAAAGAGGGGGATGGAAGGAGATGAATATCTCGATAGAGGAATCCAATGTGGGTTGGAAAGAGACTGGGTGCTAGGAACTCGCAGAATGTCCCTGGCCAAGTCTCCAAACAATGGTGGAGGGGGTGTATAAATGGGACTTCCCCTATAGTCAAATGAGTAAACACCCTAGGTGTCATCGCAGAACCTGCATCCAACAGCGAATGGAAGTGGAGGGAGAGATCCATATCTGAACACTGGGCAGGGATCCTGGTCCAGCTGAGAGCAGTGGAGAAGAGTCTGTATGAGCAAAGGGATAGGGATTATGAGGAAGGCTCCCAGGGTGTTGGCTGGCTGGAGTTTTGGGGAGCACATTGAATCGGGAACTGCCACTGGAGGTCCATCAGGAGGGGAATCTGGGACCCCGGGGGCATTCAGTTTTGACTGACATAAACAGTGAGTGTGTGGAGTCACGAGGGGTGGGATCAGATTGTGTTCCAGTTCATGCGCTGGCACCTTGGAGCCCATTCCCTGTAGAGGAACACCCAGCCCAGCATTGACTTTGGGATGAATGAATTGGCCATGCCTGGAGTGGATGTGCCATGCTCAGCTGCCCCACCTTGGGACTTCTTTCCATTTTGGGGGGAGGGAATGGGTGGATCAGGAGTGCTGAGGCTGAGGGCTAGCTGGGAGGGATTGGAAGCATGGGAATACATTGATGGAGATGACATTTTTTTAATGAAAAAATATAAATATGTAAAAGAAAGGACTGCAGAGGCTGCCACTGAAGAATAAATAAGTGTGAGGCTGTTTTAAATATCTCCAGTGTAGAAGAAAACACACTCACCACTAAGAACTTTTACAGGGGCATTTGATTTAGTATCAAGCTTTATGGTCACTCTAGTAATGGGAGGGATGGACTTTACTGTCACTGAGTGATGACATTCATCATCCTGCGTGGACAGCTTGCCAACACCAGCAAGGATGAATTATGGTGCCCATTTTATAGATGAGGAAGCAGATGATCAGGGAATCAGGGAAGCCATTTATCTTGCCCAGGGTTAAAAACTGGTGAATAACTGCATATACGTTTCCCAGCATCCGTCAAAGCTCACATCCATTCCAGTGCATCCATACATACTTATAGTGACTTCTAAATGACAATAATCTAAATAAAAGGAGCAAACTTTGTGACAATAACTAGAAAGCTTCTATCTTTGGTGGTTCTTTTCATTGAGCTACAGTTTCAGTGCCATCCCTGCTGACATACCAACTGGCTTGCTGGTAGAGACTGACAAATGTATCACCAAAGTCACATGGAAAGGCATGGGACAGGGTCACACTCTGGTTTCCTCTAAGCCACTTCCTTTTCCCTATGTAAAATAATAGCAAGCTTCACATAGCAGGCAGGCACTATTTGCCTAGCATCCTGCCAGGCTTTAGCAAACTTTCCAATATGATCCCATTTGAATCCCCAACAGCTTTAGGATTGTATTACTCCTGCTTTGTGTACTTAAAAGCCCAAGTCCCAGTTCTAAGATCTGAGTCTAGTTTTGTCCAAACAAATTCTCCTGTATGGAAAGAAAAGGCTATTCTCTAGTGGGCTTGTGGTCACTGTTTGATTTGGGCTACCAACCTGGTGCATTTAAGGAGCACAGTCTAAAGAGTCTTCCTCATTCAACTCCTTAGAGAGTGAGTTAGCATTGTGCCACCTTGGTAAAATACCTGAGATAAATAGCTTAAAGGACTTAAGTTGGCATGTGGCTTCATGGGTTCCATTCATGGTAGCTTAGACCTGTGGCTTTGCACATGTGGAAACACAAGACATCCTAGAGGGACTATGTGAAAGAAGAGGGTGCTACCTCATGGCAGCCTGAAAGGAAAAGAAACAGGGGACACATCCAGATCCTGCTATCAACTTCAAGGTCAAGTGCTGCGGGACGGTCTTTGCATATGTCGTAAATATGTGTTGCTACTATTGGTTAATAAGGAAACTGCTTTTGCCTGTGGCAAGATGAAATTTATCCAGGCAGGAAATCCAAAAAAGATACAGGAAGAAGGAAGGCAGAGTCAGGGCGGATGTTTCAAGCCACTAGGGGAGCAAGATATAAAAGAACATTGGTAGGGCCACAAAACATGGTGATACATAATAATAGATATGTGTTAATTTAAGATGTAAGAGCTAGCTATCAAAGCACACGAGCCACAGAACAAAGAGTTTGTAATTAATCCTAAGCCTCTGAGTGGTTATTTCATAAGTGGCTATAAGACCAAGGGACCAGGAGAGACAGAACAATTTCTGTTTACAAGCAAGCCTTCTGTGGCCAACTTCCTTTCTCTAGACCACACAAAATATGTGTTCTCTTTCTTTCGAAGAGCTTTACATGATGGCCTTTGGAAGACATATGAGTTCAAAAGTACAGAACAGGAGATATCTACATCACTTCCATCACTCAATATAGCATTAGCTGGCCAACCAGAAATGGGCTCAGATTATACATGGAGCTACTCTTATATATGAGTCAAGACAGGGGCAACAATGATGGATGAGTGTCCTCTTCAAAGAAGCACTGAAGGGAAGGAACCTCTTGAAGTTGTCTAGAGCTGACCATCAGCAAGTGGGAACAGACAGGCCATACCATTCTATTGTTCTCTTATCTAATAGGAACATACTTCATCTTGTGATGATTATAAGAAAGTTGCAAAAGTTAAGACCACAAAATATAACTAAAAAATCCCATCAATGGAGTGGAGAAAGTTTTCCTTTTGGACCGTGGCATCTCATTCTTGTCTTGGTTTAAATTCATATGATGTTGTACCATATAACAACTGTCAGCATCCATAATGTAGCGAGTGCATGGATGATGTCTTTGTGACTACAAACCCTTATTTAACTATCAAGGTAACAAACAAATCCAGAAGATAGCAGAGTTTTTCAGACCCTGAAACACTCTGTAATGTGGGATGTCTTTATGTATTCTGTGACTATGCTTTGTTCCGCTTGCTAATTGTCTGTGGCAAGGCAGCCTAGGTGGGAAATCCAAGCAGAGATAACGATGAATGAGGACAGAGTCAGAGAGAGAAGCTTCAAGCTGCTGCCCAGAAAGCAAGATGTAACGGAACACAGGTAAAGACACAGAACGCGTGACTTACAATAGAGTAATAGAAATGAGTTAAGTTATAAGAGTTAGTTGGTAATGAGCCTCAGTCACAGGCCAAGCAGTTTGTAATTAATATAAGCCTCTGAGTAATTATTTTATAAGCATCTGCAAGACTGTGGGTGGAAGAGCTTTGTCCAGACCGTGGGGCCCGGCCAGGACAGAAAAACTTCCAGCTACAAGTATGCATCTCTCCCAACATAGAAGCGGAATAGACACAGAGACTTATAAAGCTAGGCCAAAACTCTACAAGGCACTGGGACAGGATGCAGAACTACATGGTATCTGCCATTTCAGGTCCCTCCTGTCTACACAGTGGGGCTTCTTAAGGTAGCCAATGACACCTACTGCATGAACCAGAAGTGAACAGCTCTTTGTCCTGAGATTCTTAGGGACTTGACATCTAGCAATGCATTTTTATTTATTTATTTTAATTTGTTCTTTGTGTCTTTCACATCATGCCTCCTGATCCCACTCATCTTCCTCCCCATCACAAAATAAAATTTAAGAGAAAAAGAAGAGAAAAAAGAAAGAAGGGGAAAATCTCATCATGGAAGCTGCAGTGTTACATGGTGAGTCATTCAGTAAACCCCCTTATCCATAAATTTTTGCATGCAAGCGTTTATTGTAAAAAATCATTGTTCTGGTTCAAGGCTCCTGGTCTCTGCTACACTGATGATGTTGGGCCCTCACTGAGACTCTTCCTCGACATCCTATTGCTGCCCTGTGTCACAGAGATTCTGCAGCCCTGGGTTCAAGGACTGAACATGCCCTCCCCCATGCTCCAAAAGATCACTGATGGGGTGGATGTTGGGGTGGGCAAACACATAACCCTGGTTCTGGGCTGGGTAGTTGCAGGGTTGGTCAGCCCCCAGTTCTCCCGTCTTTGCCAGCAGGGTGGAATCTCCAGCATTGTACTGGTCAGTTCACCCTTTGCAGTGATAAGCAAGGGGCAGAGCCAGTTCTCAGGGTTTCAAGTCCTCAGGATTGGTTCTCCCACACCAACATCTTCAGGGCCAGCTCTATTGTATTGCCCAGGCAGGTATAAGGACCACTCTCCCAAGTAGCAATGTATTTTAATGAGCTGTTTAAAAAAGATGCATCCGATGGAAATCCAGTTAAATAAACTTAAATCAAGAAAAAAACTTTACAACTATACAGTGCGTGGTGGGGGGAGTGGGGAGGTAGATAGATTGTGTGTTAATTCAGATTCATGTCCTTATGATCATGTAAACAAGTTTGTGTCTTTTTAGCAAGATTCAGAGTCTATTTGCAAGTGTGTGCTAATTGCCAGAATGAAAACTGAACCAGATTCATTGAGGTTTGTTGGAATAATTCTGCCAAGGCAATTGACTTTGGCAGTGGTAAAGAAAGGTTTCCACACCAGTGTCCAAAGGCTTCTTTGCATATTCTGAGGACCTCACAACATGTTGATAGACTCACATTTGCAAAATGCCTCTGGTAGGCTTTCTCTGCATCAATTATTAATGGGCTTAGCAGAGTAGAGTCATCATAATTAATGTCTTAATCCCATATAGGCCCACCCCCAACATTGGATCCACCTTCTGGATTCCTACCTAATAACAGGTCCTCACAAAGGTGTGAGCACTCAGAATAATTATATTATACCCTCCCCCCTCCCCCCCCCACACACATTTCTAGCAGGGCTCTTTCCAGCCTGCACCATGTGAATTCAGCCCTCAAAACGATGAAATAGTTAAATGCAGTGTATTTTTGTATAAAGTTGGTCTCCTTCAGGCCTTTCATTATAGTACAAATGAGCAGACTAATATACTTGGCAAGTGTTCCAAGGAAGCTTTGTTGTTTTATTTTTTCTTTGGAATTTGAGAATTTACCAAAGGAAGGTTGAAAATGCACTATACCAACAGTGTCTTGTCAATAGCTGAAGCTTAGAAGGACTCACACTCTAGGACTTACCCATTCCATTCTTCTCTAGCCTATGGGATGGTCACTCCTCAATAACTCTTCCTGACCTTGGATCTGGCACACACTTTCTTTGTTCAGTGTTGTTCCTTGGTGAAGTCTCATTCCTTCAAGAAAACCATAAGGTTTTCTAGGGACTAGCAAAAAGAGTCACCCTTTCTGAGGGAGTCCACATGGCATGTGTCCCTGTGAGCGCTGAAGCAGAACAGTGTCTGACCCTTGATAAGAAACTTAGAGTCATTCAAAGAATAGCAAACTCACTAGAGCCAAGAACCAGGACCCACTTTCTAGGCAGGAAACAGTCAAAGCACAGGACGATCCAGCTAGTACTCACAGCCATAGCTCCAATATGAAAGAGACCCAGTGTCCTCTGCTTATCACAAGAAGCAACTAACTATGGCTACCCTGTCGTTTTGATGGTTCATAGGCCGAAGTCTGTTCTCAGCTCCCTGTCAGGTAGTGAAAACCATAATCAGTTACAGACAGACGTCATTGTTGTGGTGGGAAGGTAAGGCTGCCTAGGAAGTGTCTGTGTCATGTGTACTTATCATGTTATGTTTTGCTCTCCCAAGTCTGTGTGGTGAATACAACATCTCCATAGGATCTGAAGGATACTGGCCTGTGTGGAAATTCAACACTGAGGGTCTTGCTCACAGTCAACATTACCCTAGGACTGAATTACTGAATTGACTTATGAATACAGATATTTCTCTCTAGTCGTATGCCATCACTCACTAGGTAATACACCAAAACACTTAGTAAGTGGGTTAAAACAGCAGATTCAGAGTTTTATGATCCACCTATTGGAGTGATGCTGGGCTTCTGAGTTCTTGGCCTCTATCCTGGGGCCACTCTTCTAGTGAGGTAGGGCTCTATTGTTCCTGGCTGGCACACAGTGGTGCTGTTAATGTGTCTGGCAGTGAGAATGGTCAGCTAGACAATATTCAGGACAGACTCACTGTCACCTTCAATAAGATGTGTTGGTCAGAGACAAGCATGAGGCCCAGGCTAGGTCACGTGGAGGAGTGGGCTAGTACTCTCAGTGGAAGGCATTGACAATGCAGAGTAGGGAGCTGAGTTGTTGAAGTCTTCCTCAGAAACACTCACTATTACCAGAAGCGAGGTCCTCCAGAAAAAGGGGCAAGAAGTTACTACATGGACAGGTGTGGGTGTGTTCCAGATTCACGCTCATTTATTTACCTGATTCTACTATATGCTAGAGAACATACTACATATCTTTGCAAGTAATCTCTCCCTTTCTTTGAGAATACAGAACTCATCCACAGTCCAGAAATAGAGGAGCCAGAGCAAAGAGATTAATGAACTCTGGTAGGCTGTGTGTCTGGGAAGGAAGAGACCAGGCATTGAAACCCCAGTCTCTCACAATCCTCCTTACAACAACCTGCCTCCAAGCCTAAGGTGTAACAGTAGAGATGCCATGCTGTACATTTATGCCCTTTTCCAAGTGTGTAAATGAAATGGATGTGAAGGGTCTTTATCATAGTGTTACATAATATGATCTCATATGCCCTATACTCCTTGACTCCTAATACAGATTATGTGAGTTTCCTTATAGCAAGTAAAAATAGATGTGGAACATAAAAAGCTGTTGTCAGCATCTTCAGCTGAAATGGTTTCTACTTGCCTTGGCAATACATCTCCAACTTATCCTCCAATCCTTGCTCCTTGTCTTAGTCCTTCAGGACCTGGCTGCTAAAGTATGGCCTGTGAGCCAGCAGCACCTGGCACCTGTTAGAATCACAGGCTATCAGGCTCTAATCCAGACAGGTTAATCTGCAACCTGCGCATCGTCAGAGCCCAGGTGTCTGGCATCGGTACAAGTTTGAAGATACTGCCTCCTGAATGCTGCAGTAGTCAACACCGATGCTTCTGGGTCTTTCACAGTCACCACAAATTAACCTATAGTAGTTTTCTCTGGTGTTCTCTCTTTCCTGTTGCTATAACAGAATACTTGAGGTTGATACCACACACACACACACACACACACACACACACACACACACACACACACACACACACACACACACACACACACACACACACACACACACACACACACACACACACACACACACACACACACACACACACACACACACACACACACACACACACACACACACACACACACACACCTAATTAACCTACAATTTGGAGAGTCAAGATCATGACGCCGGAATCTGCTCAGCTCTGGTGGGGGTTACAGTGGTAATTCATTCAAGAAGAAGCAATCACATAATGAACAAGAGGCCCTGAGGAACTAGATTACCCTTTATAAGAACCCATTCTTTGGGGAGCTAATTCGTTTTTCTGACCCAATTCACTCTGCAAGGCCTATTTCTGAAGAATGACATCCCAGAGGCTTATGAGCTCCCGTTAGATCCCTAAAGTTCCATTACCTCAATCACAACACCAGAGATGAAGTTTTTAGCTCAGAAAGCTGTGAGACTCTTAAAGCATTTCCAAACTGTAACAGAAGGAGAACCAGTTTTTAAATAATCCCAAATGAGTCTAATAGTCAGTAAAATAAGAGAGCCACCCTAAACCCGGGTGCCTCAAGGTATGGTCCAGGACTGGTCATAGTGATTCACGTGCTCACCTGTTATATTGCCCAAAGTACAGAGAGCTTCCACTGTATATCTGTTTTCCTGATGATTTTGCCAAGCCTGTCACCAGTTGGTTGCTCTCTGAGTTTATAAACACATCTTTACCTGAAACTTTTGTCCCAGGCTGTGCCCTGGATGTGGCATTGGCTGAATGCAGCACTCACTTCTCAATGTCAGTACTTCGCCTTGTCCCCACCTTCCTCAGCAGGCTATAAAAGTTAAATCTTCATTTCATTCTATACTTTCTTATAATCAATGCTGGCCACAGTTCTAGCTAAGGCATCTCCTGGGAGGTTCTGTTCACTTTCTCTATTTTCTTTGACCTCATACTTGTTATCTGGGGTAGAAAAATCTACCTAGAAGCCATGATGAAAAGGTCATGAGATCATAGAGATACATTCCTGACTCCACTGGGCACTGAGTCACCACCTTCTGCCCCCAGGTTCACATATAGTTGGAAAAAGAAACTTGAATGTTCAGTTTCTGTACAGTATAATGAGTGCTCATGGTTTCCTGTAACTTCTTGCTCTAATCTTTCTAACCTGTATGATGTCTGTATGTTTCAAATGTTCATGCTTTTAAGGAAGAATTTACAGTGCAGGAAGAAAAGAGAAAAATGAGTAATAAAATACCAACAACAAAAACCCAGAGAAGGTAGATCATACTTGGCATCGACACCGATTCCTGTGTAAGTCTGGGGAAGTCCCCAGACCAATGATGATCTGACATTTCCAATCCTTCCCCCATCTTTCTAATCTATCATTTCACTAAAAGAATTTGGAAGTGATGAGATTGAAGAATTTCAGGACCCCAACTCCCCTTCACATGAATAATGTGTCCATATAGTGTGTAAAATTGGTGCTATTCATCTCTGTCCCAGTTTCTGACTCATGAACTCAAGTACAGCATCACATCGTATACGACCATGGCACTCTTCTCTGGGAGAAGGATGGGTCTCTGTTTTCTCCCCTGGAGTCTACTGAGGTGGGATTCAGGTTAGCAGAAGGAGATATTTGTGACTCCTAAGACTGATTAAGGGAAGTTTGTATAAACTATGTCTTTGATAGAAAACTCGAGCTAGAGCCTTTAACTGTCATTTAAGAAGCAGGCAGCCTGAAGGCTGCCACACTGTGCTGTGGGGTAAAATGGTGTACCCTAATAGGGAATCAACATGGGACCCTCGGATAACAGTTTGTGGAAAGGTCTCCAGCTTTCTAAGTCCCCACTTTTCCAGATCCAGATGCCCTTAGTGCACACCTATAGCTGGTGCTAGAGGATGCAGCTGATCCTCTAAGGTGTTCATGCACCAATTTTAGGGCGATCCAAATCATCCCCTGATGTTTCTCATGTTGTCCTATAAACCTGAGTCACATCATGAGTGCAAATTAGATTCTAAAGCCACCTCACATAATCCAGCCCCTCTAACCTCTGACTCTGCCCCATTCCCTTTTCCTAGAAGCCTGGACTCTCTCCCCTGCCCACTGCATTTATGTTTAGGTCTTGGCTGATTCTTGCCACAACATTCTACTTTCAGAACTGTCCAGAGAGCCGAGGCTACTTTTCTCATACTCATGGCAGCACAGCGTAGCCTACACCCTGGGCATGACTACATGAACATGGGGTGCTTTACAGTCTTCTCAGCTAGGTTTCTGAGCCTAACACCACAATTAGCTTTATGCCAGCCCAGTCATCCAGCCTGAGCAATCTGCTCTAGTCGTTTCCACTGCTGTGGGGCTTGAGCCAAATCTGCTCCCACAGAATAGAGAAGGCACACACCCACTCAGAGAGGAGGGACACCCTCAGACTGCAGTCCTGGGGAACCCAGAGCATCTCTCTCAGGAGGGAAGACGGTAGAAGAATGTGCCCTGGGAAACACATGATGTTTGTAGAATTCTGGCCCAGAAGAGGGGCAAGCAGCATGATTAAAACATGATTCCTGTTCACGGATGCAAGTGGTTATTTCTACAAACAGTATGTTTTTAAATCTTGCTTTCAGCTCTTTATGTAGAATATGTAATACAAATTTAGTTTAGCAATGTTTTTCAGAGTTATCAATGCTAAGCTAGTTAGTCTTGCTACAGCTAGATGGATCCAGGTTTCTTCTTACTTATCTTTATTTATGCTTCTTCTATTCATTTGGAGATTGTTGCAACAGGAATTATATTCCTCAGAAACTGTGAATTATATGATTACACAGACTGTCCCCTTGCCCTTTATTCAAGTCTCTAACCCAAAGATCCATATGCACTGAGTTTGGGGTCAGTTTGTTAGCAACAAAAACATCAACAACACACACACACACACACACACACACACACACACACACACACACACACACACACACAAACAAATAATAAACAACTAGAAAAGTCTGTTAATAATTCTCTAGTACCTAAGATTGTACAGTTTCTAATGTAGTCTTTATTTTTATTTCGGCAAAACCTAAATCACATAAAATTTTACCATCTGAATACTTGAAATGAAGTACTATGATGTTCTGTTCACTCAGAATGGGTTGTGTTGTGGTGGGAGATGAAATCATTTTATACCCAAGTAGTCTATTTCCTCCATGCTCCATCCTTCCCCCAGGTACCCATACTGCTTCCCCAAGCACTGGGCTCCCAGGGATATATTTTAGGATGCTTTGTATGTCATGCTTTTTTCATGATAGATTGGATTTAATTGCAAACCCTTCAAAGGGTCCTGTTTGTCTCTTCTTGAGTCTAGGCTAGCCTAGAGCCTTACTACTGACCTCAGGAATAGGATGGAGGTGACACAGTATGGACTGGAGACAGTTAAGGCAGGTTACCTCGCTCCTGTTCATACATTGTCATCTTTAATACAAGGAGATCAGTTGCTTCAGATCTACTGTGCTGGATGCAAGCTCAGAGATGAAACATGTAGAGATCCATGGCCCCACTCTGTGGGAGAGCAAACCAACACACTCCAATCTCAGACATCTGGGAATCCCACAAAGGGTGACAAACAGTCTCCATGGACCCCTGTTCAAATCCTAACAATGAGCCATGAGTATGGAGTTGGGCCAAGTTTGTTACACAACAGTAGATAATAAGCACATCCAGTAAACTATTGGCCAATATCTAAGATTCTAAAAGTTTCAAATGTACTTTCACTTTTTTAAAAAAAAATTATGGCATAAGGCACACTCCCATCAATGTTCCTCTCTTAACCATTTTGTTCTGTACAGTGTAATTGCATTAAGTGCAACCATGTTAGCCTGTAACACATTTCTGAAACCTTTCCATTTTATGTTCTGAAACTCCACAGTCAATAAACAATAACCTATTATCTTCTCTCCCGCCACCATACTTCCAGCTTCTATAAAGTTGATCGCTGGTATGTGTCTTTTGTGATTGGTTTATTTTACTTAAGTCTGCAACGTTTGTCCAGGATATAACATATGTCAGAATCTTTTTCTTCTTAGAGGTTAAATAATATTCCTTTGTATGCACACTATTCTTATTCACTTATCTGTTGGTTGCTGTCATGTTTTAGTTGTTACAAATGTGGCTATGAACATGGGCATGAAGCATCTCAAGACTCTGATTCCAATGATCTTGGATGCATAGACTGAAGTAGGATTGTAGAATGGAGATGCCCAGGGAAGGCTGGTACGAATTGCTATTTAATCTTCCTTGGTGCCTCTCATCTTTTCCACAGTGACTGCCCGACTTTACAGTCTGACGACATGTATGGATCCACTTTCTCCACATCCTTTTTAAAACTGGCCTCGATGTGAAGTCAGTTAATGTAATTTACCACTTGATTTTATTATCTGGTAGGATAATTCTTCACTTAAAGAAATGTTTAGCATTGCGGCTTCATTTTTTTAAAAAATGAATTTGTCAGTTACACCATCAAGCTTAGAAGGCAATGGACACCGACATTCTGATTAAATACCCTCTGCCCTATTAATCACCACAGAGGGTTTCTGCTCTCTTACTCCATGAGGAAACCTACAGTTTGCACTGTATGGATCTCAAATACATTTTTGTCAATTCTCAGCATCTCATCTTTGGTAGTTCTGATAATTCCATACCAGGGTTCCTGGATGAAAAGTTACCAAAGATACCCAGAAGTGAAGGTGCTGAGAGAGAATAGCAGGATAAGGTAATAGCCAAGTTGAGCTTTGAATGAAGTTATCGAGAAGCTAAATGAAGCTGGAGATGGAGGTGGGCATGTGACATGTATATACACACATACTGGTACATATATGTATCAATGCCAGGGTAGGGGGAACCCCATGTTCTGGGAAGCAGTGATGAGTCTGGAGGGCCTACAGCTACTGTTTTAAGAGCTTCATATCCTCTCTAAATTGTCTGTCCTGTGTGGCTAGAATGGAGATGCCCAGGGAAGGCTGGTACGAGAGCCAGAGGCAGGTGTCCATTTGGCCAGCTTACTCCTGGACAGTCCTCACAGCCAGATGGCAGGTAGAAGGAACTGCAGGAAGCTACTGGGATAGAATGGTCAAAGATGGGTCCAGATGTGTCCATTGAGAAGGTTTGGCTAGGAAGGTAGAATGTGCAGCTAAGCCCAGAAAAGAGGAGAAACATGGTTACCACATTTATGAGTATCCTTCCCAGAGGAGCTAGGAAGTGAGACGGGGGCTGGAGGGTGGCAGGGAACCTGCAGAGAATGTGGCCACTAGGAACATTCCATGCAGTGAACTGAAGGCTGGGCCTTAAACACTGTCTTACAACAGAGAGATCAGCTGGGACCCAGCTGCATCTGTAAGTGATTTCTGACTTAGGATGGACAGCAATGCTTAGGAATTCCTAAATCTATAATGATGCAAAGTGATAAGTATTCAGCAGCAGATACATTCTGGATTTTGAATTCATTTCCTATCCAGTCTGCTTCTTGTGTCTGATTCTTTGTCACCTTGTTGTCCCGGGCAGAGGGATGCAGTCACAGAGAGTCTTGCAGTGTCGAGGGAAGACAACTGAGGATGCAGCCTGGGTGTTGCTATGATATTTAGATGCTTGGTAGGTTGGGTGCTGTGGGGGTTTGAATAAGAATATTCCTCACAGGCTCAGGTCTCAGCCTTGCTGAAGGGAGGACATCACTGGGTGTAGGCTTTGAGATTATATAGCCTCATTCTATTTCCAGATCCCTTCTCAGCTTCATGCTTACAAGGGAAGATGTGAGTGCTCAGATTTCTGTTTCGGCCATCATGCCCACCACTTGTTGTCATGCCCCTCTGCTATAACGGACCCAGCCCTCTGGGGCTATAAACCCAAATAAACTCATCCTCCTATAAGCTGCTTCTGATCATATCACAGCAACAGCAAAGTAACATACATGTGTATTCAGTGCAGATTAAACCTACTGTAATACATCATGGGATTGGTCTCAGGGCAGAACCCCACTGTAAACTGAGGGAAATCTGAAATCCACAATCAATAGGAACACCACCACACAGCTTCGTCAAGAGGTCCAACTATGGTCTGGATATGAAACAATGCCGCAGGGTTATATGGTTAACCTTGGCCTCCAGATAGGGACCTACTTTAAGATGTTATGAAAGCTTCAGAGTGTGGTACCTGGTTGGAAAAAGTGTGTCACAGCAACACGAAACTCTTCCTTATCAGGGGATCAGAATAAACAGAGCCAAAGCCTAAGGACTGAACACTCTGAGATGATAAGCCAAAATAAATCCTCACTCACATTGTTTCTGCCAGTCATTTGATCAAAGTGATGTATCATTACTACCACAGCCCTCTCACCCTGATAGCTCATGTTGCATGTAGGAATTGCAGGAGTGGGGAAGACTCAGGGAGGGGCATGTGCATCACCAGTAGGATTCCAAGATCCCCTCCTGGACCAAGACAGACACTGACAGAGGTGATTTAATATGGCCCTTCAGAGACAGTTGGACTGATGCCTGCTTCCCCCCTCCCCCATAAATATACTGGTTTAAAGGCCACTGGACAGAGTCCAACTCACTTGAATGTATTTTCTGAATACACAAGGCTCAGAATGTCAGCTCCAGGAAAACCAGTGTTTCTGGGCAGTATCTGAGGAAGAAAAAAATTTCCATCTTCTGGGAAAAGATTAATGCTGAGGGCAAGACAAGAACAAGGGGGAACTCGCTGTTCTGTTCAGTTTAGGTTGTTCTTATGGAGCCTGTGGCACTGGAGGCAATAAGCCCCTCCCCTCTGGCTGCCTGGATGTTCTGCAGGTGATTTTTGTTCTCTTGGACTCGTGTCTGAGTCATGCCTAGCCTATGTAGCATGTCACACTTGCTGACTTGTAGGCATTCTATCCCATGGAAGCCATTCATACCGCCTGAGCAGCCAAGCATAGCAGGGTGAGATGATATGGCCTTTAGAAATAGGCCAAAAAGCAAGCATGCTCTAAAGGTGAGACTCTGCAGCAATACCCCATTCTGGAAACATAAGGGTGGACAGCAGGTTGGCACTCTCTGACTCTCTTGGTCATGTCAAGAGGCCAAATGTATAAGAGGGGCTTGTCCAGAGTGTGCCGAGAGAACCAACTGGAGTGACAGGCATCTCCCCTTCCCTGGTTTTCACTCCCCATTTCCCTTAGCAGTGCTACCATCTGGCCAGGGAGGGACATCACCAGCAATAAGGACCTAAGAGTTGAAGCTACTGTTCGTTTCCCTGTGCCAGCACTCATAACATGATACAAACAAGCCACACAAGCTTTGGTCTGGCCCCTCCAGCAGAAATGCTTGTGTTTCCTACATTCATTAGCTCACCCAGAAATCAGAAGTCACCCCTATGTCATCAAAGACAGCTATCCATCCCTAAGTGAAGAGTTGAACAACAAAAACCACTACCACCAACAAAAACAAACAAACAAACAAACAAACAAATAGTATTTCCACTCCAATCTGAAGACAAACCCCAGAGCTAGAAAGTTTGGAGAATGAGGTCAGAAACCCTTGGCATCGTGAAGATCCTCAACCATGTAAAAGTGACAGTGACTGAGGCCCATCATCAGCCAGCACTCAGCTCTCCTTTAGCTCCTTCACTAATCTATTCCTCTCACAGGCTCAATTTCTATGGACATGCTAATATTCCCAGGCCCATGGTTTTCCCTAACCTGGCTCTGTGTCACCTGGATAATGTACATAATTGTTCAACCTTGGGAGAGATGAACCCATTTGACTCCTAGTCAGGAAAGCCTCTGCAGGTCATTGCAATAGCCAGAGGACAAGACAAGGAGAGGCAGCAGTGTCCTTGAGCAGCTAACGATTTATACCAAACCTTCCAGCTATCTATGTTATGTATCTGGTTCCTCTGGGCCTCAGTGTACCTTGCTAAGGCTGTAGGATCCCAACTTGTATCTGGAGACAGTTAGTGAAGGATTCTATTGGGGGTGGGGCTATGGAAAAGGTCAGTGGGTTGTAAAGGAGTGTCTCAGTTGGGGGAACAAAAATGGCCAACCAATAAGGTGAGAAGCAAGTACCAAAATTTCAACTTTCACAAATGCAGTCTTGAGGTCACAGGAAATCTGGACACTTAAAAACACTCCTACTCTAATAAAGAAAGAGAGCGCTGGAGGCTTGATCATGGCCAAGCACGGGTGGGGAGAGGCCACGGTGCTCCCCTCACGGCTACAGCAACATTTCCTGTTCCTGGCCTTGTAGGTGGGTGATACACATCAAATATTGCAGTTGAAAATGTGGGATGGAGACACATTCAGTGACCCAACGTTCTGAAGTGTGCAGTTCTCAGAAAGGTACCTGGAAAATCAGCAGTAAGAAAGAGGCCTGCGGAGTACTACGTGTTCTGAGTCAACAAATATGTTTTCTCCCTATGGATCCAGAATAAACTGCAGCACTGTAAAAACACATCTGGGGCTTTTTTCATAGCCAGAATCCAGTCAGTAGGAGCAGTCAGATTAGCAATGGTGCCAAGGAGCATTATACAGCAAGACCTGGACAAGGGGCTCAAAGAAGGTAGGTAGGAGCTCAGGATGTGGTTCTGAGGCTCTTGGTGGAAGCTGTACAGTATAGCCCTGGCTGTCAGAGAAGCCGCATCTGCACACACACATTCGCACTGTCCTACACACACACAGAGGTGGGGTCAGTATGCAAATGAAAGGGGAGAGAGAGGAAATAGCAAACTCCAGCATCCACTCTACGTGAACTTTAAATAAAATTCTAACTCTGTCAGGGAATTTAGAGAGTTATATTATGACAAAGCGCTGAAATAAATGAACTAAAGCCCTGGAAATTGAGGGGGGTGTAGTTTGTGCATTAATCAGCCAGTTTCTGGTTCTGTGTAGGCGAGATGGAAGGAACGGGGCAAAAAAAAAAAAAATTAAAAAGGCTGCATCAGCCACAGGCATATCAAGGCTGAGTCCAGGTGGGGGACAGCCTACAGATCCTATTTGCAGTCACTTTGAATTCAGGGAAGTTTCTAGGTCATGCAGAGCAGATAAACAGTTCTGAAGTCTGTCTAGGAATGTCTGAACGGCAAGTCCTAGCCAGACCCTGCTGTATCCATCTCAGGTATTACACATAGCTATTTACTCTCCTGTGAAGTCTCCTCTTTTCACCACCCCGAGGCCCTGCACCAGCATGCAAGGGTGTGTTCAGCTGGTAGAAGCAGGGTCTCTCATGAGGAAAACATATGGGAGACAGGCTGAAACTGAGATTTTGGAAGGGAAGGTGGGCGTAGAAATGCCTCTGTCTTACTAGATGCATTTTTAGACTCTGCAAGTCATTAAGTGTGGGGCTGATGCCAGTCTCTCATAGGATAAGTTGGGTATCCTAGAAATCTACTAAAACTCAGTCTTGAGCTTGTCTCTTAGCATGGATATGCACTGATCTCAATTCTATCCCAGAGTTGATGTTGGGACCAAGACCCACTTACTTCAAACCTGCTCCAGCTCAGAGTCATCACAACCAGGTAAGGACCAAGCTCATAGGAAATCATTTAAATGTATATTATACCCATCATGGAAGAGTAGGTTTATATAACATCCACTGTTTTAATTTCCTAAGGGAGAAGGCTGAATCCCAAACGCGCTAGAGGTGAGAACACTGCATTCTGCTTTCTGAAGTATGTTTAAAGTTGAGGCAGTGGACTGCAACCTTAGTGGTTCTAAGTATCTGAAACATGTTTGCATTTTACATTTAAATACATTTGGGTCAAGACAAAAGTAGGGGGAAAAAGCATAGAGACATGTTCAAATGGCAGCCCAGTCTATCAAACAATAGATTCAAAATGAGACATCATGATTGCTCAAAATATTACTTTCAACAGCTAGCCTTTTTTAAAAGATGGATCTTAGGCTCAGTCTAAGTTGTCTCTCTGAGTTACATCCCCAAAGTGTTCTATAATATAATTGAAACACATTTAGAAACTAAAAGCCATCAAAAAAATTCACATTAAACAATGGTTAAGAGCACTAGCTGTTCTTTCAGAGGAACTGGGTTCAATTTCCAGCACCACAGGGCAGCTCACAACTGTAGTTAACTTCACTTCCAGGAAATCTGACATCTTTATATCAATGCACATAAATAAAGATTTAAAAAAGAATCAATAAAGGCATTTAAACACACACACACACACACACACACACACACACACACACACACACTTGAACTTCAGCAGCAAAGTGCTTGTGTCTGTAGTAATACTAACTAGACTTTATACTTTGTTTTTATGTGAGGTTCCAAAGTTGTCTCTGTGCTTTATGAAACAATATTTGCTTGTTTTGTGGTCCTGGAAATTGAACATAGGGCCTTGTGCACTCTAGACAAATATTTGATCACTGAGCTATATGCCTATTTCATGTTTTATTTTTTCATTTGCAATGGGATTTTGATAAGTTAAGTTGCCCAGGCTGGCCATAAACATTTCATGTAGCCTAAATAGACCTTGAGCTTATAAGCCCCTGCCTCAGTCTCCTGGGTAAATGGAATTCCAAGATGTACAGATCTGGTATTTATTTTATCTTCTCTCTCTCTCTCTCTCTCTCTCTCTCTCTCTCTCTCTCTCTCTCTCTCTCTCTCTCTCTCACACACACACACACACACTCACACACACAGTTCCATTTATGGTTATTTGGTTCTAGCTGTTTTTCCAATCTCAATGCTTACTCATTGTTTCTCTATTGCCTCATTTTACTTTATTTTGGGTAATAGATTTAATAGATTCTTTGTCACATGGAGGCTTAAAATGATTTAGACTTTGTGACACACACACTCTAAATCATCATGTGTCCCACAAGGTGGCTGCCTTTTGTTGGCAATATGACTTATTATGATTTAAAGCAATGAATTCTATGCAATGAATTGGGAAAGTTTTTATAATGTGATAGGAATCCACTTTTTGTTAAAGTTAGCTGCACTCAAACACTATTGCTCACACGGCTCTCCCCCATGTTCCCTGAAACTCTCTAGCTGACAGACTGGACTGTTGACTATCTCACACATATTCTTGTGGGAGAGCTGGTCTGCCCTCAGGAAGTGTACATACACACTATCCTCTTGTGACTCCTTCCAACCAGTTATAGGATGCATACAGGAAAGGCACGCCCATTCTCATTTCCCATCCAGCCAGGGACTGCAAACATGCCCAAAGAAACAGCCAGTTAAGACTTGTGGAAGTTTGAACAGAGTGGAGCCCACAGGCTCATATATTTGAACGTGTGGCAGAGGCATTATTCAAAAGGATTAGTGGGCGTGGCCTTGTTGGAGGAAGTATGTCACTGGGGGTGTGTCTTTGAAGTTTCAGAAGCCAGAGCCAGGCCCAGTTTCTCACTGCTTCTTCCTGCTGCCTGTGGATCTGAATGTATTAGAACTCTCAGCTCCGGGAGCACCGTGTCTGCCTTAGTTTATCACCATGCTTCCTGCAATGCTGATGAACCTCTGACACGGTAAGAAAGCTCCAATAAAGTGCTTTCGTCTTAATGAGTTGCCTTATGGTGTCCCTTCATAGCAATCGAACACTACCTAAGACAAGACTCAAAGGCATCCACTACCTGGAGCTTCTTTCCTTTGGCCAATAGTGACTGTTATAAACACTTTGCTTTCAATATCCCGAGAAGAACGAAAAGCATCAGAATTTCAGGAAGGTTTAGAGACTCCTCTGAGGCAGTTCAAAGCTCTGGGGCAAATCCCAGAGTTTGAACACTGACCTTCTCACAGGCGCACCTGGAAGTCCTTTGGGAGCAGGGTGACACAGAAGACAGAAGACTCACTCTTCCCCTGCCCCGGCACACCATGTGTTTGTAAGGAATGATGGCCAGGGGTCTGGGCTGGGAGTGGTGCTCACGGACTCTCTTTAAGACAGATTTGTAAATTCCCAGTAATAATTTGAAACATACAAGAGTCTTGCACAAAGAATGTTAAACATTTATGTCAAAACCACCTGCTGGTCGTTATTATTACAGCTCTGGTGGCATCGGCGAGAGACTAGCTAGCCTGTCTTCAATGTCTTGAGTATTTTTACCTTTTTGACATTGTGTCTCAATGTCCTCAGTGCGGTGAATCTAGGTCACTGTGGCCCTCGAAGCATCTCCACGAGCACATTGCTATAGAACAGTCCCTTGTAACATTCGAATACCATCCCATTTTCTCCTACCAGCTGATGCTGACAAGTAGACACCTCCTCCTCCCATCCCATAGTGTTTCTAAAAGTCTGGTATTGTTCAAACCACAGGTTGCAATACTGCGCCAGTTACTGCCATCCCTGGGGATATACATTCTCCACAGGGGAGACAATAAAGGGCCAGTGTGCAAAAGAGGATGCACTGGCATAAGACAAAAACATCAAGGTTTTATCTGGAAGGACATGGTGAAAGTGCTTACCTACGTGACAGTTGTTCACTTAACAAAAGGTTAACCAAGGATCCCTTTATATGGTGCTCTTCACAAAGGTGTTCCAAAGTCTACATGACCAACTCCAAGAATATCATTGACATGCTTAGAAATGGCTTTTATCCCAAAGAAAATGCAGAGGTGGATAAAACGGATCTACATGGGAAGACATTCCTCTTGCAAGCCCTCCTGGCCTTCTCTGGTATGTGTGGCACCTGTCTATAAAATCACACTGGGTACCAAATCCCAGGCAGGGCGCCTTTTCTGAGGACCTCAGTAACTGTGACAGGGATACCCACCCAAGGCTTCCCGATGAACCCCTAGAGCACACAGCACTCTCAGTGAACCTTGCAGCAGCAACAGCAGAGATGGAGTCTCTGATAGAAAACTTACATAAGCAATGTCTCCTAGCAAATAATTCTCACTTGAAGAGGCCAATATGAAAGACAAACCCTCTCCATGCCATTGCTAAATGTGGAAGAAATTGCTTATGACTTATGAATGGAGTAAAGTTTTTACCATTTTTTTTTTCAATTACTCTTATTCTTGTAGCAACTGGTCAGCTAACAGCTAACCCCACGGCAAACAGGTATAGGAAATTTTAAAAGCCTTTTTCCTCAGTAGCTAGATTTGTCTGTCGTGTTGCAGTGTTCATTCCCTGTTCCTCCAAGAAGAATAACAGACTGTCTTTTATCCCTTAGGATATAAATGGGGAGAGGTATGCTTTCCCGTTTATTTGAACATCATCTGTGCTCTACTGAGGCCACTAATAACAGTCATATTTTGGGGCTAAAACATAATTCAGTGACAGAACCATGCTTAGCATTTGTGGTGAGGTCTAGGGATCCAATCCAGCAAAGAAACAAAACACACAGACAGTTATTTCTAATGGCCAGGCCAGCCTGCCATGAACTGCCATCCCCTCAGAGACAGGACCATGTACAGACAGATGAAGTCAGCTAAGAATGCCCTTTTTTTCCCTTTTAAAGTTAAAACCAAAATGAAGCATGTATGAAAACTCTGTACACAAACATATTACTTGGCTAGGTCATTAAAAAAATAAATTGAAAAAGCAATGTAATTTATTATTTTTAGCTCATAAATTTGCTTTATTGGATACTATATATACATTTGTATTTGTAGAAGCTTACAGGACACAAAGTGATGCTCTGATCTAGCTGTAGTATGATGTAGAATAACTGAATCAAGCTAATTAGCATGTCCCTCCTCTCAACAGTCATTTTTAGGGGATAGGTTTTGGAGTCTCTGTTCAAGCAAGGCCTCCAGTACTCTGAGAACCAAGGAGAGGCTATGTTTCTGTACCACTGAAAATGTCTGCAGTAGAAAAGTTTGAAATGTTCCCCCTCTCCCTGTGCCCTCATGCTGCAGTACTCTCTCCTAATGAAAAGGGCCAACTAATTTATGAGTGCTTTCTGCACAGGCAGGCAGTGGGGGCAGGGTGAGAAAGAAGGCCACCTGATCACTTACAGAGCCAAGTTCACCCTAGCAGAGGGCCAAAGTGTTTGAAGGCTTGAGCAAAGGAAGCAAAAAAAGAGAATTGCTTCCTCACACATCCACAGGCCCTGCACCTGTGGTCTAGAACTTCAAAAGGACTGTCAAAGGTACATGCAACTCCTCTGAAAATTCCACTCAGCTTCTTACTCCCTTCCTCCGAACTAACTGATACCAGACTGCTAACACTACTTTGGCGACCCTACTTTTCCTCTTTGAAACAGCTTCTCTGCCCGCACCCTGCTGCTCCGGCAATGAGACCTTGACAAAGAAAAGTTGGCTGGCTCTGAGGTTTGTTAGGAGGCTGTCACTCTGCAGGTCTGTGCAGCTCCCTGTCTCTGGATTCTGACCAAACTGGCTGGTCTGTAGAAGAGGGCCCCACAGACACATGTCCTACTGCCTGATTCTAAACAGAAAAAGAGAGCCGCTTGGTATTGCTCCAACCCACGTTCCCCAAACAGATAAGCTCGGGCCACCGTTTGCTGCACCAAAAGCCTGGTGAGGCCATGGAAGGCACAGGCATCCCAGTTCTTGCCCGCAACGCAGAGGCGCCACCGCTACATCTAACCGCAGGAGCATGGTGCGCACCTTTAAGTCTGAGGTGCCCCGTGCCTGCCTGAGCTTCTGCTGCCAGAAGACCCCACGGAAAATGAAGACTACTGAAAGACCCCTTCCTGTCGTCCTTTAGTAAAGCTAAGTGATCCCTCCGCTGTCTCCTCAAAGCTCAAGTGAAGGGTCTCACACCGAGGGAAGGGGGTCCTCAGAACAGGCAAATGTTCCAAGCCCTTTCTTAAGGAAAGTGTCCAACTCCACGGGCGGCCCACTCTTTCTTTAGTATACAGAGGAAGAGCGTGACTGAAGTGTAGAAATCACGTCTGGGGACAACAAAATTAGAATCTGTACCCCCTTAACGTATTTGGGCGCCAGGACTGGCGGCTCCAAGGCTGCAGACTGTCGCGCTGCCAGGGGCCGGTCAGCTCATAAAACCCAGTCTCTTCCTGGTTGAAGGCAAGGGGACTCTAGAAGTCCTGCCCTCTGTTCAGGTGTGCACCCCAAGCTCATCTAGGTCCTCCTAAACTCTACCTTCCCATTCTTTTCCTTCTGTGTCCCATGTGAACCTCAGTGCCAGCTCCGGGGGTACCCTGCTCAGCAGCCCCTGTTGGACTCAGCTAGGTTGCTCTGGGAATCGGTAGTAATCACCTAGGTTGGTGTACCCGTACCCCAGCCTGGCTCCGAGCAGCCTGGCTCCGTCGTACTCAGGACACAGACTCACTAGCTCTAACCGACGACGTACAGCAGCCCCTTCGTGCCTCCTGGGTACCCAAGGTGGCGAGGCGCCAAGGTGCAGCTCGGGCCGATAAAACTGGTTCCTGTCCTCCGCATCTTCCCCGCCAGGCGCCATCTCCCCTCTTACGGGGCGACACTGTGTCTCCCTCCCGATCCGGCCACCGCGACCCAACGGGACTTACCGTGGCGAGCACACCACCGCCTGGTCTGCGAGCTGCGAGGCGGAGCCGGACGCCCGCCTGCGACAGGGCATCCTCCCGCGCCCGCCGCTCGCTCGCCGCCGCCGCCGCCCACTCCCGCAGCCCCCGGTCTTCCCGAGCCGCTCCGGCGCTCCGGACTTACCTCCGGGACAAGGTGACCCGGCTGGTGCGCCTAGGCGGCCGCCCGCGCGTCTCAGGAGCGGGCGAGCGTGCGGGGCGCGGGGCGGTGCGGAGCCCGCCTCTGCTCCTGGGCTCGTGGCTCTCCGCCTCTGCCCTCCCCTGCGTGCCGCTTCCCCCGCCGCTCCCCTTCTTGGATCGCAGCCAGCGCCCCGGGTTGCCCCGTGCACACGGTTCCCGAGCGCCAGGCGCGGGGCAGCGGTGCTGCCCTAGCCAAGCTGGGTCCTCTTGGTCCCTAGAAGCAGAAAGGGAGCGGGCTGAGCAAGGGGTGACCCGGAGTGCGCCGCTCCGCTCTGTTGGGTTCACAGAGCCTGGCGACTTGCGTGCAGGAGGAGGCGGCCCTGGGCCCGGGGGAGGAGGAGGAGGAGAGGGTGCAGCCGTGGGCGACGGTGGCCGCCAACTTTGCCCCCGGCCAGCCGTGCCCTCGTCAGTGATAGCGGCTGGCGGGTGGCCTGGGGCGGGTGTCTGGAAACGTTGGGGCGACAGAGGTTGGGGGGAGGGGGACTGCCATCGGGGACTAGGAGGACAGGAATTATCTTCAGACTGTGGAAACGATGGCTTCCCTTGGTCCTAAAGGGCCTCCCCAGGCTCCGGGTCGACTTGAGGTTCCGAAGAACCCACTCTATGTCCAGACAAATCCCAAGTCCTGAGCAGCAGAACCAGGGATAAAGACAGAGGCGGGAGGTCTTGGAGTCCGTACTCTGAGACTCAGCCTGCAGCCTGGACCCAGATCTGGTGTAGGTGCACTGCGGGTGGCCTTATAGTAGTTGCCACAGGAAAGAAACTGGGGCGGCGGCGCCTCAGGGCTGGGGGTGGGGCAGAGCGGCGGTTTAGAGTAGGTCGAGGGGAGCCCTAGGAGAGCCGCCTACGAAGACAATCTACATTTCAAACGTTGGGGGAATCAAGCATGAGTGGGTGTGTTTTCGTTATAGATTTAACAGAAGGAACTAGAAAATTTGCCAAAAGCAGGATCAAAAGTTGTTTTGTCTGCGCCACCCCCCTTTCAACAATAGTGGGAGACTTCCACACAGCCCAGACCCAGGGTTTTGTCCTGGGGGAGTGGACATTGCTTATCCCCTGGTGATTCCTTGGTTCTATAGCCTTCATAGATAGAGAGCCCGCCCCCTGCCTGAAAACCAAGTTTTTGCCCCAGAAACTGCTGCATCTAGCCAAGTGGGGTTTCCATCTCCAGAGCTGGAAGTGGCTCTACTTCTGCCTGAGAGCCTTCCTCAGTACTCGGCTTCCACCGACCACCCTCAGCAGTTCAGAGAGTAATCAAATCAAAGTAACGTAGAAAGGCAACTGCTCTGATTTATAGACCCAGGTGTGTTCACAGCAGCTCCTTGCTTGGGTTCATCTGAAGGTCTTTACATCTAAACACCACACCCGGTTCCCAATTCTGCAGCAGCTGGGCGCCTGGCTTTCTTCCACTGCTTGCTCTTAGCTGTGGACAGGGCTGTTATCTGGGATGTCCTGAAAAAGACATTATGAGTGTCTCCCATCCAGTAGCTCTTAAACTGAAGAAAAATATCAACCCTCTGTAAAATACCTTACAGTCTCTGTTGGATCCTTCCTGAAGAGAATATTCTCTCCTCTCTGAACTGCTAGGCTGAGCATGTGTTGTCAGACTCATGTGGGATGGAGAATCAGCATTGCTGTTTGCCTGTTGAAGACACCAAGGCTCGAAAGGCGGAGCCTCATGGCTCCCAGACTGGATGAGTTGCCTGCAACTATCCTATATTTCTTACATTTAAGGCAGTGCTTCCTTGATAACCAGACTTTAGATTGGCTTTGAGGTATGCTTGGTTTTGCCAGAGCACCTGCCTGGATTACAGCTGCTTGAATTTTAAAGTAGAATTTCCTAGATATAGCAGGCAAGTAACTTGCAGTGTGTAGTGTTAAGCCTGACTAGAGGTCCCCACTGGCTCTCTTCTTCCTCCAAACTGAGGGCAAAGGAAGAAGGTGTCTTTGCCCTGGCCTCCAGGGTTGAATCCCTGTGGCCTGTCTCCATGTGGACGGTTTCCTGTGGATGATTTACTAGGTCTTTCCAGGGCATATGAGCAGAGAAATTTATCCACAGATGGACAGTTTTACCTAGCCTTTGGGTTAACTGGATATATGTGTGTGTCTCTCTCTGTGTGTATACATACATACATACATATATATGTACTATATATAAATATATAGTAGACAGATAGGTGGTAATAGAAATGGACTCTGTGTGTGTGTGTGTGTGTTTTATATATTTGGATGTCTGAGAAAAAGGATTTCTAAGACTTTAATTCTCTTAATCTGCCTTATCCACTTTTCCATTTAATATTTTACTTGCTAATTGTGAAGTGGATATCCACCCCTCAATTCCTAAAGTGTATTTTATACTTAGTACAGCTCTTTTTGATCACACTCCAAGTCCTGAGAAAATACTTAGTGATGAATAGTTATTGAAGAATAAACTGACACCGGATTCGGATTATGCTGTCAAAGGTAGAAGTCAGGTAAAATTCAGTGGCAGAACACTTGCCTACCATGGCCCTGGGTTCCATTCCCAGTACCACAAAAAGAAAAATCATCTACTAAATAAAAAGAACACGCTGGAGAAAACTATACTAGCTGTTTTGCTTTGTTATAACTTTAATTATTATTTATTTCATGCTGTTTGTTCATTTGGCTTTTGGATCCTAGATAGCTGCTGTCTCCTCTTGGCAGCACCTCCTTCACCACTCAGTTGCAAATTCACAGAAGCACAGACTCACACAGTGATGCCATCCAAATGAGCCTTTCATTTTGTTTCAAAAGAAATCTACAGTTCTTAATCAGGAATCATGTGTTAACAGAGATGCCACCTGTTTCCGGCAGGTGATAGAACACCTTAGTTGATCTGCCATACTAGCATACATGCGGGACAATTTTTCCTACATGCAAAACTCTGGTTGTTGTTCAGAATGTTATTGTAGCTATTTTGCTATAAAGGCTTTCAAGAAAGTTAGTGAAGAGCTGTCATGTATCAGGTTAGAACAGGACACCACAGAAATTGCTAATCTCCTGGAAATTGGCTAACCTTCTCAACAATGCTTATCTCTTCAAGGAGATTACAGAATTCTCAGAGCTTTGGGAGGTGAGTAGGGCCAGTTCCTGTGTTGTGAGGAACTGTCACTCAGGTACTAAACAAGCTGTCAAGCCTTTGGATAGCAGAGATAGGGGACATGATAAAGAGAGCAGAGATATAAGACTTTTTTTTTTTTTTAAAGATAGAAAACATTTCTAAGTGTGTATTTAAAACACTTTAAAGTTTAGGGTTATAGAAAGTATTATGATATTTTATGCCACGTGTTTAGATGTCAACAGCATTCATTCAAAAACATCTTTAGATTGTAGGTAGGAAGGTTCAGCCTCCTCATGTTGGCCAAAGTATCAAAAGAGATAAAATCAGATTGTACCCAATTCCAAAACTATGTCACTAAACTAGGCTTCTGTTTGTTTGCGTTTCCCCTTCTCCCGCCAAGATGTGGTATTAAGTTGTTTGTCTTGAGTTTAGGAGATTCAAGAATCAAAAGACTGGGCTGCCTTGTTAAAATTAAATTTTATTAACTTGGAGGGTAGAATGATAGTCATTCTGAAGTTGATTTGTTAATAAAGATGGGGGCCAACCCCTACAGGGGACATAGATTGCTATCAAACACAAAGTGAAAAATTCTCTTAAATGAAAGCCTGAGACAAATGGTGGCACAAATTTACAACAGAAAACAAAATGAAACAGAATGCTAGTTGGATGGGGTCATCATCTAACCAAACACCTAGGGTCTCAGTTTAAGCAGTTACAGAATAGATAGTTTTTTGGGTGTGGTCAATGTGCTCCATGATGGACCAGGGTTTTCAGAGCTCACTAGTGATGGGACTACCACAGCAGAAAAGGAAAGCCTGCCCCTCTGCAGGTGCCCTTTCAGGCTCACACCACAAGGCCTGAGTAAGGCAAAACTAGATGCTCAGCCTAGATCACAAGGGGGGAAAATGGCCTCCTTCTGGTGAAATCTCAGAAGTCACATTGACATTAAAAATGGAATGTTTTGCAGTGGACCATACCCAGGAATGAGATGAGTTCTTTATATATGTGGCTTTTTTTCCCCCTTCAGTATGGGGAATTAAATCTCAGGCTTCAATCACTGTAGTCACATACTCTAACACCAAGTTGTAGACAACAGCCCTTTTTCACCTTTTGAGGAAGAAGGGTCTCGGTATCTAGTCCGGGTTGACTTGGCACACTCTTTATATAGCACAGACTGTCTTTACTCTTCCTGCCTCAGCCTCCTAAGTATCTGATTTTACAGACCAGTGCCAGCATATTCCAGCTCCACATTAAATAATATTTTGTTTACCTGTTACAGAATTTCACTCAATAGCCCAGGCTGGCCTTAAACTCATTAAGAATCCTCCTGCTTCACCTTTTCAAATGTTGAGATTAGAGGTGTAAAACCACACTCAACTCTTTATGAACTCGTAATCTGTGAGGCCCCAAGAATGACCACAGAGAATTAAGAAGTTATATACTGGGGTGCAATAACTCACCTGTAGTCTTGTCAACAACGCAATGGTTGTTAATAGGGGTCATCAGCAAAGGGTTGACTAAGTAAATGCATTAAGGTCAGAAACTCAGGAGGCAAGAAAACCTGGCCTGAAGAAGGTGTCTGCTACTCGCTGTCACTCTGATCTGACTGGCAGAGTCAGGCTTCCTTGTATCTAAATATAAATGATTGCTATGATGTTTCCTGCCTGGTATTGTGTGAATGTGTTCAGAGGACTCATTGTGTTTCTCTGAGCAGACTTGACTGGCTATTGTTCTGAAACATGGTTGTCTACCGAGTGCTTCATTCAAGGAAGTGAAGTACCTTACAGATTCTTGGCACAAAGCCTTGCTGACTCCTGATGTCTTCAGAGTATAAAAAGCCTAGAGCCTTTGGGAGAGGGCAGACACTCTTTCATTTTTGATCTTTTTTTTTTTTTTTTCCTAGATATAGGGTCTCACATAGACCAGGCTGGATTTGAACCCTTAGTCTTCTTGCCTTCCATCTCTTTTACTGTTTTTTCCATGGCTTATGTAGAATTCCCTAGCCCAAACTGATCTTGAACTTGTGTTGATCCTTCTGCCTCTGCTTTTCCCAGTGCTAGGATTACAGTCATTTGCCACCACCCACAAATACAGGTCTAGTCATTTAAATCTAGAGCATGATACAAACAGACTGGTTTGTCTATGTTGGTGTTGGGGAGAAGATGCAGGCTCCCAAGACAGACAGGGGTGGGATGAACTCCGACTCATCCATAACTCAGCAATCTCCTCATATAAAAGCATCAGCTCCTGATTCTGTAGAATGGTCATCATGACATTGACAGGACAACTATGGCACCTGATATCAGCAAGCATGAAGAATACAAGTTGTTATTTTCCTGGGCTCAGAGCTCAGGTGTACTGACAAATATGTACTTCCAAGGCCTCTATCTTCCCTCAGTATCTGATGGAACCCAAATCATAGGCTTTGTTTCCCATTCCCCGCCACTCCTGGGATGCATTTCCTTATCCAGCTCTCAACTTTACACACCTTCATTGGATAAGCTTTGCCACCTCTCAGAAAAGCAGATGTGAGACAATATTTAGGAGATGATGCCTGACCTGGCCTATTTTCCTAAGTTTCAGAGCTTAGGTAGGTCATTTATTTGGGGAATAATTTCAAGAAGTGAAAGGCCACTGGGTAGACAAGGTAGGGGCATTACATGGAAGAACACCAACCAGTAACCTCCACACGAACAGACAGTTCTATATCCCTGGGAATATTTCTAAGTACAGAGAATGTTCCTTGGAATCACCCTACCAAAGGAAGGTGGAAGTGCTTCTCCTCAGGTTTGCTCCCGGGGTAGATAGGGTGCTAACATGCTAACACCTGCATTTTTTCTTTCATTCACATGTGTGTATGATGTCCATCTCTCTCTCTCTCTCTCTCTCTCTCTGTGTTATATGCATGTTTGCATGTGTGGGAGCACACATGGTGATGTGTGTTCATTCATGTGTGTGGTTAATAATGGGTATCTTATTGAATTACTCTTCTGTAGTAGGATTATGTTGTTATATCGTAAATAATTGTCCCACCTACTGGTTTAATAAAAATGATGATTAGCTGAAGGCAGACAGGAAGTGTGGGCAGGGCTACCAGACTAAGAAAACTCTGGGAACAGGAAGAACAGGGCAGAAATGCCACAGAGACACCAGAGAAGCCTGCAGATACAGAGGACAACTATGCTGCTCTGAGAAAAGGTGCCGAGCTGCATGGCTGAACAGGTTAAGAATCATGGGTTAGTTTAAGAGTGAGCTAGTAGTATGATAGAGCCATAGGCTGATCAGCATAAAATTAATACAAGTGTCTGTGTGTATCTATTAGGATTGCTGATGCAGATCTTGGGACTAGTCTTGGCCAGAAATTTCTTACTACACTCTTTACCTTCTTCACTGAGGCAAGGCCTCACCTTTATGTCTTGTCCTGGATATCCAGCTTGCTCCAGAGAACCCCCTGAGCACCAGAACTATAAGTATGCAAACCCATCCTAAAGTTTCTGTGGGTTTTAAGGACCCAAATTCTAGTCGTTATGCTTACATGGCAAGGCTTTAACCACTGAGCCATCCCCCCCAGCCCAGCAGCTACTTTCATGAGCCAGGCCTTGAGTATGTCAAGTAGCTGCTCTCTGACATAAGAAATGTGTAGCTAGAGCCAGGATATTTGCCTTGCATTCATGTGTGGAATGTCTATATTCTCCATCAAATGCTAATCACATGTACTCTTTACCTGGGGTGTAATTCAGTGTATAGAATCCTAGTATTTACCTTCACAATTTGCATTTGTGTCCCAGGTCTTAGGTGTCCTCCTGATCTTACATTATAGAGGTTTTCTCTAATTCAACTTGGCCTCAAAGCTGCTCAAAACCCTTCCAATTTTGTCAGAAAAACACGAGGTGGAGAAGTTTGATTTACTCTGCCCAGTAGGGTAGGCTCTGGAACTTTGCCATCACACAGTCCTTCATGTGTCCAACAGTTGGGAACACTGTGACAAAGAGTCAAGTTCAAGGCCTGCTCCCTGGTAAATTCCAGCCTGTGAATCTGTCCAGAGTCATTCAGCTTGCATGTTACCTGCAGCTGTTTTGCTTTTTCCCAACTGCTCATTCATTTTGCTTTCCTAGATAGTCATTTGACCTGCAGGCTTCTTATTCTCCTGAATGTTTCTGGATACCGCAGATATCAAACAGCCTGGCCGTAATGTAGACTATGGCCCACATGTCATCTGTGTGGCTGGTCTCCACATGCCTCAGACACCTACCCGATTCACCTATGGCAAATGACTCACCCTTGGTTTCCTAGTTAATCATTTCCACGGTCCAGCTGATTGCTCTATAACGCATGCCTGTTATAATGACAGAGGCAGCATCCATCTCATCAATATCATTTAAAAGTGCTTAGTTTACCTGAAAGTCAGAAATTGCGACTATCCCCAAGACTTTTGGAGAGGAAGTAAAAATAAAAGAGAAAAAGGAAAACGAAGGAAATAAAGAAAAAAAGAATTTAACTTTAGAAATTCTTGACACCAGGATGAGCCAAGTTCCATTCTGACTTCTGATGCTGTGATAAACACCATCACCAAATGGTTTCTCAGCTCATACTTCCAGGTCACAGTTCATCGCTGAGGGAAGTTGGGGCAGAAGCTCAAGCAGAAATCTGAAGGAAGGAACTGGAACGGAGATCATGGAAGATCACATCTCAGAGCCTTGCTCCCTCTGGTTGAAACTGAAGTTGTCTCACACAGCCCAGGACCACTTACACATAGTGGGCTGAGTCCTCCCACACAACCAAGAGCTGAAACAGCTCCCCACACACATGGCCACAAGGCAGCCTGATCTGAATAATTCCCCCAATTGAGACCAGCCCTCCCTCCTTCTCAGTTCACTCTTGGTTGTGTTGAGTTGACAATAAAAACTAACCAGGACAGGTTGGGAGACGACGGAGTCAAAAGCATTAACCTCAAAAACGTAGGACAGACACCCACCCCAATCCATGCTCTAGAGTGGACAGAGCCCTCTGCTTCCTCATCAAAATTAGATGAAGCTGTGTTTTCCTTGTCTGACAGGAGCCCACCACGCATGGCCACTGCAGCAGGTCTGATGTGAACAGCCGAGAGCAGGGGACTCTTGGAAACACTGCTGGTGCAGAACTGCCCATTTAAATGTATCATTATTTATTAGTGTGATTTTCTGGCAATTTCTAAAAGACTCAAGAACTTGTTTTAGGCTCAAGAAAAATATATTTCTTGCTGCATTTGCTTTTTTCCCCGCTGCAAAAAGAAAAAGTTCTATTGCAAAAATAACCTTCTGTACTCTTGGAGGATTTGGAGCTGGAGGGAAAACAGAAGGGTAAGCGATTTCCTTTCTGTAATTCTGTTTGTCGCTTGCTTTCAAAGGGAAGAGTGACTCCTAGACAAAGGAACTTAGACAGGTGCCTGCAATGCATGCATCTTCTCCCCGCTCCCCTGCTGCTGCTCCCCACTTGTTCAGAGCATCCTAGGCTTGTGAGACCCTGACTATTCACCATCATGTTTTGCCTCCAGAGCCTTTTTGTGTGACTCAGAAGATAATCTCATGAGGGTCATCTTCCACAGCAGGTAGCATGCCTCGCAAAGTTTGGAGTTTGGAGTACAGGATAAATGTCTAATAGGGTCCCTTTGGTTCAATGATTACCTACCAAAACAGGGGTTTTACCTGCTAAAGACCCTCTTGTCAGAGGAGATAAATCTCCTCCCACCACAGCCATGGAAGGAGGAGCAAAATGATCCAGAAAGAATAAAAAAAAAAGTTTGGGCTGGGGTGATGGCTCAGTGGTTAACATGAAAGCATGAGGACCTGAGTTCAAATCCTCAGCACTCACATAAAAAGCCGGCATTGGCTGCATGTGCTGTGTTATTTCAGCATTGAAGAGGGTGGCAGATCCTGGGAGTTCAATGGTTATCGAGCCTATCTCCAAATAGTTCAGTGAGAGACCTAGACTTAAAAAAAAAAAAAAAAAAAAAAAGGCAGTATTAGTGGAAACACCGAAGGTCCCCCTTTAGTCTCTGGTCACTAATCTGCACATGCATATGTGCATACACAAAATTTTGGGATCCCCGTGATAAAGCAGCAGTTTGAGGTTGAGTCAACCTGCATACTTTCTCCAGAAACAACAGCAGGCATCTGTTTGGGTCTCCTGCTGGGCAGGTGGGGAGTAGGGACAGGTGACTCCTGAGGCCATAGCCCTGCCCACAAGCAGAAACAGCAGTGACTGTAGCCTGTTAACTGCTCTAAAGAAAAGATGTCTGGTGAGCTGGTGAGCAGGTGAGCAGGAAGGAAGGAGTGATCCAGACAACTGGATGTCCAGTGACCAAAGGGTCTCTGACCTAAGTGGGGACACACTGGGGAGCGGGAGAAAATGATGCTCTTATTGGTTCTGCTATACTGTCTTCCCTCCTCAACTTGACACAGCTGGGATTGTTTGGGAAGAGAGATCCTTCACTGAGAAAAATTCTTCCATCAAATTGGCTTGTGGGTAGGTCTGTGGAGTGTTTCTTGGGCTATTGGTTGATTGAAGGCCCCAGCCACTGGTGCCTGTGAAGGTGATTGTGAGTTGTGTGAAAAAGCAAGCAGAGCATACCATGGATAGCAAGTCAACAAGGACCATTCCTCTTGGCTCTCTGCTTAGGCTCCTGCCTCCAGCTTACTCCTTGATTCCTTGTCCTGATTTCCCTCAGTGATGGACTGTAACATACACACGTAAGCCAAATAAACCCTTTTCTTCCCGCACTACTTTTACTTAGAAGTTTATCACCAGAATGAAATGCAGAGCAGAACGAACACAAGTCAAGTTCTTTTATTGCTTTTTAGGTCTGAAGATGCACAAAGCACCAGAATGCAGATTGTATAAAAGGGTAGGCTGTGGTGGTCTGTTATAGGTCCTCATTATAGATCATTATTAGCCTTTACTAACATAATTGCAGAATCAGATCTATGTGGGAAAGCCTGAGTAAATTACTACAAACAGCACAGAAAGTTGCTCCACAGAAAGAATCCTCATGACAACTTCAAAATAGCCACTCACTGTATCACATCCTTTTTACAATGTGCTTTACACACAAAACCCCTGAAGCCAGCAATGTGGATGTAGTTTCAGTTCTCTTTGGACTCTCAAGCAGGGCAGCTCTCCAGGGTAATGTCTCACAGCCACAGGCACATCTCCAGCATGGTATTGTTTCATCACAACAGCTATGCGTGATCCTCCTCAGGAAGTGCCCCATCCTGATTCCTCTATGGGAGAAGCCAGCTTCTGCCTGGAACAACTCACCACAGATCAAGTAAGCTCTGTAGTGGTGGCTTCACAGGAAGTAGAAAAGTTCCCCTTCTGGGCTGTTTGTGATCTGAGCCAAGCTTTGGGATAAAAGAATCAAAAAGATTTTTAAAAACAAAAGTTTATCCACTTACATTAAGCTGAAGTTAACTATCGTTGAAGAACAAAAGGTATTTCTAATATGTTTGGTGCAGCCTAGACATAGCATTGATGTATCTTCAATGGTGTAAGTCAAGTCTACTGATGCCTCAGAGGCACTGTAGGTCCAGCATGGTTCATTCTTGGCATTTACTATAAGCACTTACCCAGCTTCTAAATCTTTATAATGTACTTTTTCTATGTTTTTATACATATATCATGTGTTCATGTGTGTGTAGGACCATATGTGTATCTTTGTGGAGAATGGAGATATCAGGTTCTTATCTCCAGATGCCCCCCACCCCCCACACACACATTTTTTTTTTCTCTCCATTCTATCAAGTAGGCTAGACAGCTGGCCAGTGAGGCCTGAAGATCTGCAGATTTGCATGCATTTCTCTCTCATCCTAGCCCAGTGCTGAGGTTAGAAGTATATGCTTTGGGACCTGAGATTTTTAGGTGGGTTCTGGAGCTTGAGCTCAGCTCCTTCCTTGCGCTTGTAAGATAAGCACTTCAGTAGCTGAGCCATGCCTTCACCTGCCAAATGAAAAGCATCTCTGTGTGTGTTTCCTGACATATGCTTGTGTTCCACCTTCCTGACTGCATCACTGTCTGGAAGCTCTTATATCATAAGGAACACACCTAGGTACATGTGTGGAATTGCTCATGCATATATAAAGATAAGCACTGGAAATCATGCAGAGTGAATTAGGGTTATATTTTCCATCCCAGGCAGTGTGCACCCTAAGTGAAAATGTATGCGAGCTGGACATGGCACTCCACTAATATCCAGGGCCATTTTCCTGTGAGTTCTCATTACCGTGTGTGTGTTGGATTTCATATTACCTTTATAATATATTAAAAACTTGCAATATCTATAATGACGACATAATTTGTCATTTCAGAAGTTCAGAAAATAAATAAAGCAAAATTAATTTTAAAAAATTGACATGAAAAACAGAAAGTATTTAAAAACAATTTCTTTCTCGTAGTTAGCTAAAGTCTGATATCCAAATGAGGCTCATTTTGGTCCTGGCTCATTGGTTCCTGCGATGCTAACTGGCTTGTAGGGGACCTCCGCATTCTCTTTCATCCAATGTCAGGACACACAGTCAATCCTGCGGAGCCCCCACTCTCAGAACCTCTTCTAATCCTAAGTGCTCCCAAAGATCCTTCCTCCTCCAAATAACATCACAATGGTGTATGGGGTAAAACCTCAACAAATGGACTGAAGGGAGGCACAAACATTCAGTTCGCATGTTGTATAACAATTGTTGCATCAATGACAGTACCTCCCCTCAATTATCAAGATGGGTACATCTCACAGCATAAACAGAAACCTCCTCCCTTGTTCTCCTGCCCACCACTACTGTTCTCATAGTGTGTGGGGTGACAGAGCCTTGGGAAGGGACTGTGAGCTGAGATCAGTGACAGTCTTATGGTCCCAAATCCACAGCACAACATGGAGTGTCTAGTGGATAATGTGAGTGCTACAGTCACTCAGCTACACTCCTTTCTGTCATCTTTGCTTCCTCAATGAGTAGCGATTGGATCTGTGCTTTCCTGGTGTACTCTGATGGGCTTTTCCAGGCTTTGTAAACCTGCCTTCTCAGCTGAGCATGCAAGAGGGCATCGCCAGGAAAAGGTCAAGACAAGTCCAGGAGTGAACTTCCAAGCTGACCACTTGGACCACAGCGGAGTGGACTAGCACCTGAAAGGAGAGATGTTGTAAGGTTGTCCTGCTGGAGAAGAAAAGATCAGATCTTTGGCTTTTGCCTTTATCCAAGCCTGCCACTGTCTTCAAGCCCCTGAGTTCTCACTGTCCTATAAATAGCTCATAAGCTAAAACCAAAATAGCAAAATAAGAGCAATCTGACTGTTCTTGTTTTAACAGCATGCTCTGGTGGCACTCCCTTAGTGGCCTTGATAGGACAGGGCAGAGCTGGCCACACTTGTAATCCAGGAGTGTACAGAACAGCCTGACTTCTGGCTCAGACTGCTGTGCCCTAGGCTGCAAAGGCAGCTGACATCCCATACTGTTGGAAAAGGCTAACACCTGGATGTCTATAATCACTGTTGCCAGCATCATGCCCAGTACAGGCCTCTGTTCTCATTGTACACTGGCACCCTGTTGCTGGTTTCACAGGTACCTCTGGTGAGAAAGGGAGGTTCTGAGGTCTTAGGCTCACCAGTATCCTGGAGCTGACCACCATCTGGGTTTTGAACCTAAGCGGGTTTTTTTTTTTTTTTTTTTTTTTTCCTGATATCTGCTGTCCAAAGAGATGGACATAGGGCTGTACAGACACCATCTTTTTTTTGTTAATTTAGCCCACATGACTACTTTCTGGAGCTGGTGTAGGTTGGTTAGGGGATACAGAACCCACATTTAGAAAAAATAGGTGTGCTCTGAGTCGCACCCCAGTGTTTCCCTTTATCCTTCTGACCTCTGCTCTCCAGCGGCTGACCTCCTTGTTCCAAGCTTTCTTTGGCCTTGGACTTATTTTCCTGTCTGAGATGTTTGTGCCAATCCCAGTTCTGGGGTAGATCAGCTGCTTGCTCCAGAACTCAACTTCTACAGAAACAGAGTTTGGTAAGGGTATAACACACGGAGTCCATTTGGTCTTTAGGACTGAGAGCTGGTGACTCACATGTGGAAAGTGTCCCTGAGGTCTTGGACAACGTATTTTTTTCTTTTCCCTGTCACGGCCTATGTAGGAAGAAGCCTAAGCCAGCGTTCCCGACCTAGAGGGGCTCCATCTCATGCTTTGACAAGAGCGAACATATAACAATTGAGAAGCTGTTGACGTTACACAGGCACTTAGGCTGCTGACTGGATCAGGGACAATGTGCAGAAGCTGTTGTTCTGTTCATTGGAAGTGCTTGGGTGTGTGCACCATGAAATAATATCAGGCTCTAGGCACACTGACCCAGGTCCATCGTGAAACTTCCCTACTTCTACACATTCACTTGTAACTCTGTTCAGAGACAGAGCCATTCATTTTTATAGAAAGGGAAGGAGAGAGGGAGAGAAAAATTGACTTAAAGGATCTTAATGGGAGAAACAGAAGCTAAAACTATTAAGGAAGAAATCCCACAACAAAATCTGCTTTTGCTCCAGGTCTGTAAAGCGGCAAGTTAATCCATTTGTCAGCTTTTATACCTGCCAAATGGAGATACTCACTTTTAAATTTTTTCCTAACACCCAAGGGCTTCGGGAGAATCAATGAGCTTGCACTTCTGCATGGTGCTTGTGTGATGAAAGGTGTTATGTCAATAGCTGAAAGATATAAATAGTAAGAACTGCATATTCAGGATGCCTGGGGTGTCCCTTGATGGTGATGTGTTGACTCAAAATAAATTCTGCTCCAGCAGATGAGTGTTTTGAATCATGCCGAGCGGCAGTGAAACTACCTTTCCACCAGGCAGGGGTGCAGATTGCACATCCAGGGAGCCATTCAGAGAGTGGGGCATAGGAGCATGCGTTTGTAATTCTAGAGCTGGAGGGAAGGGGGCCTCGACAGAGACAAAACTGAGGTGAGTTGCAGGCCAGCCTGGCCTCCATAGTGATATCTTAACTCCAAAAAGTAAAAACCAAGCAAATACAAACAAAGGATAATTGTTATTGATAGGATTGATCCTTGTCCTATTCATAACTTAGAGCTTATGGGCTTGAAAGGCTGTTCTGGGGGCTGAAGTCACTAAGAATGTGTGCTGCTCCTGCAGAGCGCCTGATTCATACATGTCAAGTGGCTCACCACCACCTGCAACTTGGGGATCAGATTTTCTTTTCCAGCCTCCTAAACCAGCTACACACGTGTGTGTACACCTCTTTCTCTTTCACACACACAAGGCTGTTGTACAGCTTATAACCCCATACATGTGTATGCATGTGCTTCTGTGTGAATGAGAGAGAGAGAGAACGAGTGAGAGAAAAAGAGAGCAATAAAAAGGTAACTTGAGATTATGAGAACAAATGGGAAAGGTGTCTTAACATATAAATCAGGACAACAGTAGCATCCCTCCATGATAAATCAGTAGGTAGGACGAATTGTATCCTGCAGGCATGTGCTTGCTATTGAACCCTGTGTTAACGTGCAAAATACATGAGGTTTTCCTACATATTTCACTCCATCCCTTCTGCTTTTTCTCACCAAAGCTATATCCTAAAGGCACCCGAGGATGTGGCTAGTGGGATCCCACTCCCATCCAGAACATCAGCAGACCCTCTCTTGCCTTCTGGGGCCAGGACAGGTGGAAAGCGTCACACCACAGGAGATGCTGGGAAGGGAAGCTGGGGAAGTGTGGAACATCCTTGAGGCAAAAGGAGGCAGAGTAGTAAGAGCAAGTGCCAGCCAGCATCTGTCTTTGTCAAGGGTCAACAGCCTTGGGGGGGACAAGTACAGTAGGTGTCCATCTCCGGACTCCAAGGTGGGAACAAAAGTAAAATAATTTTCTCTTCCCTCTGGCTCATGCAGCTAAGCAGTGTTTTATAATTAGAGGATTTTTCCAGGGAGAGAACGTCAGAAATTTATGGAAATAGAGCCCGCTTATTGGATGCCTGCACATAAGCAAAGAAAGGACAAAACACTTAGGGAAATTAGAAGCCATTTAGAAAATAAATCCACAGGGAATCTTTAGAATTTCAATGGAGTGAAAACAACTGCCATTTTCTACAATATTTCCCTGTCTCCTTTCTTTTTCACTCCCAAGGCCATAGTTTTCCAGAGAGTGCTGAGCTGCCAGAGATTTATGAGCAGGAACATGCACAATCCCAAAAGTGAAGCATGCCTTTAAAAAGTGAGGCCAGAGGCCACAGCAAATATCCTGCCTTCAGAGGAGGCAGACAAGAAGCTCAGCTCACTGCTCAGACAGTAAACTCAAGATGCTGTAGAGGACAAAGGATGAGCAACGCACAGCTGCCACAGCAAGAAATTACAACCAGATGTGGGAAGCGATGAAGGATACATGAATGAGGATCTGTTCATCCAAGACGAGACACCAATGACAGACCAAAGAAACGATTCCACTCTAGTCTAGATCAGGGAGCTAGTGAATTTACTGAGGCTCCTTACAGTAATATAGGTGGATAGGTGGGAGGGTTGCTCATGGAAGCATGTGTGACTTAAAAGCAAGTGCATCCTGGAAAAGACCACTGCAGCATGGACAATGACTCAGGAGTCCTGCATCCCTGGAGTTACTCTACAACGCACAGTCCCCTAGGCTGCTTAGAGTCTTCTCTCCTTGGAAACTCTTACTTTTATTTGGCCTTGGAGAGGGGTTGATGAATCCTGAAAGCTTCAAGAACTTCTTGAGACTTTCGAATTTTGCTTACTTCCATAACATCAAGGATACTCCCATTCAAGTGTCTGTTTCAATTTCGAAGACACGGTGAAGAACAGAGGGGGTCTGAGTGCCATAGGAGGGAAACTATGTCATACAAAGTCCTAACCCATAGAGACAGGGAGTCTGACTCAGCCATTGGGTTGTCAGGCAATCATTAATCTTGTCAAAAGAGGGAGCTGATCTCGTTTGCACAATCCCATGTCCCTGAAGTCATATCTTTTGTCACCATGTAGCAAGTCTGTTATTAAGCACTTAGTATAAATAAAAAATTAAACCCTTAAAACTACACCTACTTGGCCAAGGTTACATCTCAGTGGTGTAGAGACTGCCCACTACATGCAAAGATCTGGGGTTGATTCTCAGCAGTATAGAAACACAATAGACCATGTTTACATGAAGATAATATTTTATAATGTTCTATTTTAATTTTGTGATCATTTGAAGATTTTTTTTTTATGTAGAACATCTTCCCAGAAGAAGAATCCTTAGTTATTTGAACATAGCTATAAGAATATAATAAAAAAGTGTTCAGATTCAGGGAAGTTGTTGACTATTTGCTGAGGTTCAAATCGATGTTTGCCAACATTTCCCCAATGCACTTTTGAGGTAGGCTATGGAAGGGGGTCTTTGTGAGCATGGTAAAGGATGCTGCTCATACATGCTTCTTTAGGCCCCCCTCTGCTATTATGATCCTCTAGCAAAGCACTGATGGAAACAATTTACTCTGTTCTATTCTAGCCCTATCTGCATCTACACAGTTGACAAAATCAGTGTTTTAAATGAGTGTCGGCAATCAGTCTCCTAATCTTAATTTCTAATTGGATGCAGCATCATTATGCTGCATTATTTAGAATAAATCATTGGATTCGCTAATTCATATTTGTAACATGTCTCACTCTTCAGAAAAATATTAGGTTGATTTATTAAACTGTGCTTAATAGACTGAGCTACAGTATTAAACACACAATGATCTCATATTAAGATAAAGATGAGGAGTGCATTCCAAGGAAACTTTCAGATTCTACTTTCAGGGTGGGACTGGTAGGAAGGCACCTGTGTACTGCCTGCTCCTCTTTCCTCATGACCAGATGGATGCCATCTACCTTTTCTTAATGTAGCCTTTTTTTTCCTTATTAGACAGTTTCTTGGTATACCATTATGACTAATCTCAAATTTGCCATCCTCCTGCCTCCAGAGTGCAGTAATTGCTACACATCTGGATTTGAATGCTTCTCTTTGATTGGTATAAAAAGTTTCTCTCAACCCTGTCTTTTCACCAACACCAAGAGATGAGACCAACACCCTTTCTTGTCTCTTTGTTAAAAGACATCAGGACCAAGCACAGTAACCGACCTACCCATCACCTGGATGAGTTCTCCAAAAAAAAATTCCTCTTGCCAGAATTTCAGATTCAGCTAAATAATCTACCCCTCATGGTTCTTTACGAAACCTTTCTTTTGCATAGACTCTACCAGTTTCAATCAATCTCTAAATTGTAGGAGCTTTTATAATATTTTGATCATCTAGCTAATTCCACAGACAGCCTGTCCTTTTCTGGGTGATTGTGAGGATGTAGGAGTCATCAGCATCCAGATCATCCCAAGGGAAGAACCTGCATTGATATCTTTCTCTTCTTTTTTCCTATTTTTCCATGTCTCCTCTATTTTTCTGTACTAGATTGAGCCCAGAGACTGGAGGATATGAAGCAAATGCTTTACCACTGATCTATACCACTACCCCCTACCCCTCAATTGATTTTTTTAAGCTTTCATTTTGAGAAAGTTTACTAGGCTGGTCTTGAACTTGTGAAGTTAAGGAAGGCATTGAATTCAATTTTTCTGTCTCAGTCTTCTTAGTGGCTAGGATTGGAAACTCAAGCCACGCTACTTGAACTTGACTTTTAATTTTGAAGGCACATTTAATTCAAATTAGAGCTTTTAATAGCTCGACCTTTCCAGAACAATTAAAACAGAAATTCTGGGTATGGAGCCTTGGTATTCATATATTTAACACTCATATGTGATACTGATGTGCTTCCAGGGTCAAGAGACTCTTGCAGAACAGGTTGATATTTGTCACTTGGCCATTCAGTCATTCATTTTATCAGGTATTTATTCAGTGCCTTGTATGTGCCAGACACTTCTGAATTCTAGAAATAAAATACACATAAGAGTGACTGGATTCCCACACTCTAGGACTTCTAGAAGGAAAATAGAGATACTTGTAGGATCAAGCACACAGTGGGATAAGGACGGAGATGAGATGATGTACAGAGTATGTCTGAGGAAGTGTCACTTGCTCCAATGAGATCCAGTCCTGGACTCCAAGAAGCAACCATATACCATCCAGGTGGAAGGAAGCTGTTCTGTAGCTATGTCCTCTCAACTGAAGCACCCCACTGAAGGGAGGCTTCTTAAGAGTTAGAAAATGAATAAAACTTACAACTTAGGAAGCCCCTTAAGCTGAAAAGATTCACAAAGCCCCCTTTATTGTTATATAGCCAATACCAATTGCTGGGTAGAGGGGGGCATACTGGAGAAGCTGTTTGCAAGTCATGTAAGGAGCTGCAGGCATATAGCTTTGTTGTTTGCGGGGTGAGGGGCCTTTTAGTGATGTAGATACCTTTGACTCATCTATATACTCCAGTGAGTGACCCCAATACACCAATTCACTAAGGTTGACTTTGGTGGAGTCATTTCTTTGGCCTGTTGCCCTATTTAAGATGAATAAATGTTTATTTTCCTAAGATAAACCACCTAACATAAAGTAAGGAAGAAGTCCTGTAGCTACTAAAAGTCGGGATTTTTTTTGAAGAACAGAAAGCAGTAAGTCAGTGCAGCCAGGTACACTGGGTGGTTCACATGCATTTGAAGAGTGTATGGGCACCTGGGTAGAACTTCTTGAGGTACAGCAAAAATTTGGGTGTGGAGATATATTTTATATTTTTTTTAAAAAGCAGTCTTGATTATTAGAGTACAAAGCCATCTCTCCTGCCTTTTTGTTTGTTTGTTTTGTTTTGTTTTGGAGACAGGGTTTTCTGTGTAACAGTCATGGCTGTCCTGGAACTTGCTTTGTAAACCAGCCTTGAACTCACAGAGCTCTTCCTGCCTCTGCTTCCCAAGTACTGGGACTAATGGCTTGAGCCATCAGTGCCTGGCTTCTGGGTGGTGCTATGACACTAAGAAGCCTTGGATGAGAGCTGGACTTAGGGTAGGGCTTGCAGCAGAACAGGTTTTAGAGCTGACCTATCTAGCAAGACCACTGCAGGGGGTGGGCCGCAGCTTCAGGGTACACCATACAGAACAGGGGAAACAGCCACGTGGTTACTGTGAAGACCAGGGGTGAGAGAATGGTGACCCAGTAAGGGTCAGAAGAAACAGTCTTTTTTGTCTTCTTTTTCGATAGTGCCAGAGTAGTTCAAACAGAATTGCAGGGTTCACTGTAGGCCTGGACATAAGGAAATCGTGCTGTTAGTGCCAGGTGGGGCCAGAGGGTGAATGCATCCTCTATCCTGAAGGAAATGAGGGCACTTCCCAAGAGCAGCGAGAGACTGTCCTATATAAAGGCAATTACTCTACCTGCTCTTCTGTAGAGAAGTAGGTTAGGGATTGGACTCTTTTCAAGATGAGTCAGGATGAAGGGTGGATTGTAGGCAAAACAGAGGTAAAAGACAAAACCCAGAATCCAGACCTGGTGAGGAACCTCTAATACAGAACACGAAGTATATATGAAAACGTGTGTGTGTGTGTGTGTGTGTGTGTGTGTGTGTGTGTGTGTGTGTGTGTGAGTATGCAAGTCCCCATAGAGAGTGAATGGCTGTGTAAGTATAGAGAGTGTGTCATTGTGTATGAGAGAGTGAGAGGTGTGTGAATATCTGTATGTGATAATGTATATGAGAGGGCATGTGCATTTTTGCATGTGTGTGAATGCATGTCTGTCAATTCTAGTGTGCACATGTGGGCATGTGCTTGTGAGTATGTGTGGAAAAGGGCTGCAGGAGAGGCAGACTTGTATGAGGAGCTCACTGCTGTCATGTGTAGCTCAATTCTTTCAATTATTACTCTATCCCTATCTGACAACCACCATGAGGCACAGGTATCACATTTAGTTAGGTACCAGCATGAATTTCGGGCAGGGAAGAATTTGAGTGTGATTTCCTCTACAAACTTGGCAGAATTCCAAATGTTCGAGGAAAGCATGAAATTGCCCCATGTTCAGAAAATAAAATTAATAATGGCCTAACCTGACAGCTCTATGTTCAAAGAACACTGTAACAGTCAGGGAAGAGAGGCACTCTGGGAAACACACGTGTGTATCAGGAGGTAGGGACACACATAGAACTTTGACTGTCCCCAAAAGAGGAATGAGGTCTGGAGCCAGACAGGGGAGCTCATGTACTTTTGGATCCTGTCACCAGAACCAGAGCTTCTGGGCGTATGTGGAGATCCAAGCCACAGAACATCTTGGCAAACTCTGGAAGTATCCTGCGTCATGGCTTGGCCAGCTATAAGATGGCCTGTAGAAAGATGAGCTGCACTCAAGCCCTTGTCCTCTAGAGCTTCCTTCAAAGTCTGTGATTCTTCTCTTTGCACATGTGTGTTGCCTGAAGGGCTTTGTGCTTACATGCAACTCTCTTGTTAACTTAGACAGTTATTTATTTCATCTGTGTTCACACCCACATGTGGCCAGTGTTCATGAAGAGGTTAGAAGGACTTGGTAGCAGGAAATGATTCTCTCCTTATACTATGTGAATGTTTGGGAATCAATTGCAGATTGTTGGTATTGGCAACGAATGTCTTTACCTGCTGAGCTATCTTGCCAGCTCCACATATAACTGTTGTTAAAAGAATGTTTAAACACACTCTAGAAAAGTGGTCCATGCTTACTTTTGCTATAAGAGGCTTTGCTGTAGCAGAAGATACTCAGAGATGCCGACTCCTAACTGCTCATCTGGCCTTCCTGTAGGAAGAATATAGCCTCATACTCTTCATATTCCTGTCTATGTAATTCTGACTTAAAGCATCACAAACCTCTATTTTTAGTTTATTTTCTGTTGCTATAGCAAAGAGCATAACATGAGACTGTGAAATTTATAAAGCCTTTTTTGGTCCTGGTTCTGGAGGCTGGGAAGCTCATTGGTACTGACATTTGGTAAGATCCTCCACAATGTATCATCATATGGTGAGACATATTAAGTGGGGATATAGTTCAGTTGTAGAACATTTGCCTAGCATGTAAGAGGCACTTGGATAAATCCCTAATAGTAAGAAAAAAAGAGAGGGATGGAGGAAGAGGGGCAGGAGAAATCAACCTTGAACACCTGTTCCAGTCCTGCAGTTAAAAAAATATTTATCCCAATACCGATGACTCCCAACTTCTCACAGTCAGTGGGAAAAAGATATGTGGGCAGACCAGCTCTCAGAGGAATTAGCCAGATGACCATGTCATTAAAGTAGCCCCTTAAAAGCCAACAGTTGATTGGACATGGTCAGTCTTTGCAAAATGGTTTTGCTTTGATGGGTATGGCAAAGGGGGTGAGGTCTTAGAGTTAACCATGATTGGCAGAAACTTTTTTCCCATCTGGGTCTTAGATTCCCTGGGTAGCACTTCTTGTCTTGCTATGTAATATCCTGTGTGAACTCATCGTGACCCATGATCTCTTTTTCTTATAACTCATTCTGTGTGGGATCATGTATTTGACATAAGAGTATAGACTAATACAGATGGGAAATGCTGGCAGATAGGCCAGATAGAAAATGAGCTGGAACTAAAGGTTATTGTTTGTAGGGAAGAGACATGTACAGGGCCTTCTGACACTAGATATGGGGCATGGCAGGGGGGGAAAGGGAACAGCTGGATGTTGGCTAGTCCCATCCCTTCTTGACCTGGAAGAATTTCTTTGAAACCTGGTTTTGAATTCAGTTGTCTAAGATGGGAGTCACTGACCTCTGAGGAAGCCATTCATATTATGGAATAAAGGGATTTGCTTCATGTTTTAATGTAGGTTTTTGTGAATACTTACAAATAGAGAAAAATAAAAATGTAAAGACATTCAATATATGTGGCAGAGACTCCTTAAGAGAGTTGCAATATGTGATAATTCGTAAGAAAAACTATGAGCAAACAGCAAAAGGTGAATTCCCTATAGATATTTCTTTCTTGGCACAATTGAAAACATAAACTTGGCAATATAGTGTGATTCCAAGGTCTGTTAATATTTACTTTCAAGCTTTCTGGCTCCCTTCACCCTTTTGTAACCCATGAATGTCTTGTGCATTGTTTTCCATGCACAGAATTGTGTTAAGGTGATTAATAGCAGGGATTGTACATGGCAAGATAGGGTTCCCTGAGCCCATGCTTGCTCTTGACCTGAGCAAAAAACTCAAGAAATGATGGGAGATGAGAAATGATCAGGTGATGACTGCTGAGCTGAGACCAGGACTCTGAGCAGAAAAGGGCTTTTCTCTATCACTCTGTAGCTGAACCTGGTGGTCTAAGACTCTTATTTCTGGGATGTCACAAGGACTCAGAATGACTCCAAGTATACGTAAAGGTACCAGCTACAGTTTATTTAATGTTGCTGCAATAAAGATCATGACCAAAAGCAAATTGAGAAGGAAAGAATTTATTGTTACTTATTCTTCCACATTACAGTTCATCAGTGAGGGAAGCTACCATAGACACTTAGGGTAGGAACATGAATGCTGAGAATGAAGTCATGGAGGCATGCTGCTTATTGGTTTGCTCCTCATGGTTTACTCAGCCTGGCTTTTTATTCAACCCTGCCCAGAGGTTGAATCACCCACAACTAAACTGGGCCTTCCCGCATCATTCATCCATCAAGAAAATGCTTACAACTCACTATTATGGAGGTATTTTCTCAATCCATTCTCTGTCTTCCTAAGTGATGTCAGTTTGTGTCAAGTTGACAAAATGACCTGCATAGTAACATCATACCAGGAAATGAGTTTGAAGTGTCAAGAACATTGTCAACCCCAGCCACAGAGTTGGGGGAGTAGAGTCCTGTACAAATCTCTGAAAGTGATTTGTCTTTAGGAAGCAAGAATGTCTCCCAGGGGTCAGGGATGTAGCTCAATTGGCAGTATGTTTGCCGAGCATGCACAAATCTTTGGTTCTATCTCTACAGTTGCATGAAACTTGCCATGATGGTACATGCCTATAATACAAGCACTAGGGAGGGGAACACAGGAGGTTCAATGTTATCCTTAGGTTCATAGAAAGATCAAGGCTAGCCAGGGATACATGAAATCTCATCTTCAAAAAGAGGGAGGCAGGGAAATAAAAAGAATATCATTGTGGTGCCTCTGATATCTACTTTTCAGGTCATTGTTTCTCATTTATTTCTCTGGATAGACAGCTCAGTTCAGTGGTAGTCACATTTGGTGTGGGAACACAGAAGACTGGGTCAGTGACATCTCATTCATCACAGAGATGTGCTTGCACTACTGTTACCAAGTCAATGTGTGTAGGCACTGTGTTGGGAAGCTATGTTACTGCTTTGCTTTCAGAGGCATTGGTGTTGTGGGGAGCAGGATGACACATATTCATAGCCACCAGTTTCTTGATGATTCAAAAGTTTCCCAGTGGAAATATCAGTGGTGTGTGATGTGGGAGGCATTGCTGAGTCTGACGAAGCCATGTTTTGTATTAGTTCACTCCAATATGAACATATGAATATCACAGAAAAGTCAGAGACAGTGGCCCTGTGGCTCTACTATTCAAGTGGATTTGGCCTCTGTGTGAGTGTGTTGCATGTATGTATGTGCATGTGTGTAGCTATGGGTGCACATGTTTGTTCATGCATGTGAAAGCCAGAAGTCAACATCAGGTATTTTCCTCAGTTGCTCTCCACCCATTTTTCTCACTAACCCTGGAGCTCACTTATTCAGCTAGTCAAACTATCCACTGAGCTCCAAGGATTTAACAGGGATTGCAGATGTGTGCTACTGTACCTGAGTTTTTATTTGGGAGCTATAGATTTAAAGTTAGGCCTTCCTAAAATGGCAAACATTTTATCAATTAAGCCATCTTGTCTGAGTCCTGTCTTTTTAAAAGTAGTGACACCACTGCAACAATTACTTGCCATCAGAATGGTGCAGATACTGAGATAGAGATGGATATGGATGGTTTCCTGTTCTCAGATTAGAGGAGTTCTTAAATCCATCATGGATGTCTTTAGGTCATGTACCAAGGTCAATGAAGGGGCCATCAGTTTCTGTACTGTCATTTTGGTACTGTTGGAAGTAGCCTTGCTGACTCAGTGCCTGTTTAAAAATTACCCTTATCATAATCATGTTCTAAACTTGATAAGAGATCCAAATTTCATTCCTGTCTGGTCCATATCCACTGGACTTCTAGACCACAGAAGAAAAGAATTATTTCTTTTGGGTGCCTAGCAACTGCATCCCACCAGAAGTTCTCCCTACTTCCCATTCATGGGCAAGTAGCTCTAAGTGTAGTTGTCCTCTTGGGAGGGGTTTGGAAAGGACAGGACTCACCAGCAACCAGAACAAAAGATGAATTAGTATTTAAATAATGCCCCACTTACAAACCATGAGATCTTATGAGAAGTTAATTTTTAATAATGACCTAAATCATCCAGTTCAGAGGGGTCAATCTCTGGTCCTATTATACAGCTGAGTAAGGAATCAGCTGCAGACAGCATTTCAAATGTGAGTGAAGGCTGATAATATGCAAGATGCTCAATGAGGACTTTTGCTGAAGTGCAAAGAGAAGTGGAAGCCTGGACACCTTGTCATTGACAGCCTTCCAGATTCCATATGCACGAGGACACCATATTTCTTAGTGCTTTCTGCCTATTTTGCCCATCATTGTCATGGCCTCTCATTTATCTCTGCTGGCTCTGTTAGGCTCAGCCAATGTTCACTGGCTGAGAATTTCAAGATCTGTTGATGATTCTCTGTTCCCTCTCCAATTAACTTATAAATTATCTCTATAGCAATGAAACACACTGCCGTCTCTATAAATAAGTACTACTTATTAATGAGATATAAAATTATCTGCTGTCACTTCTTCTTAGTAAAGCAGTGATTTTTATTTTTCTAATGCTGGACCCCTCACTTTAGCAGGCAGTATCCTTAATCCAAGGAAAGGCATGGGCTGAAAGTGCTCTTTTGTGGGAATCAGGATCTCCTAGTGAACTTTCATGGTGGTGCTGCTGTATGTGCTCACTCCTGACAAGTGTATGGAATAGTTCTGAAATAATCAGAGGAAACTACCCATTAGTGCTACTAGAATAATCCAAAGAGAAACTTGGTAGACGGTATATGTTCCTCCCTCTACCACAAAGCATGCAGTCAACAATCTCCAGGATTTGGATTTACTATTTGAATGTGGGGATCCACTCTAAGGATGGGGACATTTTAAAATTCTGTTTCCTGGAAAAAGGGACCTAGGAACTAAATTTTTTTTCTGGCATGACTAGACTTTTTTCAATCCTTTTACTAAAGTATGTCGACTACATTTTGTGTGCCACGGGGGCAGAATTCAGAGGTGACCCCACCCATCTCCTTGTGTTCTTCTCCCTCGAGGCACTGATGGATGGATGAAGGTCATGTTAGTGAGAATTCTGCAGAGATGGTGGAATTTTTGCAGCATTGACTCTAGAATGAGGATTGTCTATCATAACACACCCAGATGGGCCTTTTAATCTTACTTCATGCTACAGAAAGAGAAGGAAGTCAGAGATACATAAATTGAAATGATTCAACAGGAGGCAGGCCTTCCTTCCATCAGTGGAAGGCCGTTATTGAGTGTCTTGATATGGCTTATAAGAAGCCTAGAGACCAGCTCAGACCTCCACCCTAGAGCAGTAGGAATGGAGATACCTGAGCAGTTCTGGATGCACACTCTTTCCCTGCAGGCAGTCTTTAGCCTTCTGGGGGCCCAAGCAGAGGATCCAGCACAACGATGACCAACTATCATTGAAAGACGTGAGACTAAGTAAGCAGTGGTTTTCTCCCACTCATCTGGAAGTTGTTCATGTCGTAGGAAACTGATGCCAGTGAGAGGACACGGTTTTAACCCACAAGCAGTGAACACCTGCTCTACCTAATATGGCTACAATCCTGGGGGATGGAGTCCCGAGTTCTAAATTTGTATAAATTGCTATAACAGACAAGAGAACAATGCCCACAGAGAGGAAATCTAGTGCTTACAAACGTGAGTCAAGAGGTTATTAGTGAAAATTTTCAAGGTCACTGGCAACCTTTGGAGGAGACTATTACCCATTATTACAGCTCTTAGCGGGCCTCTTCCAGTCTGGCATTGCTTAGGGAATTGCTCATCTTACACCTGTAGTCTTCAGTTTGCAGAGAAAGAAACAGATGGAACTTTCTAGGAAGTTCTACCACATCCAGGTATGACTCTAGGAAAATGTTCTAGAGGGAGTTCTTTAAATGGAGAAAGGAAGCTTGTCTGTCCTACAGCAGTCTCATTGGCTGATACGTGTGCTTGTTCTTGGGCAGTACTGACCCAACCATTTGCTTACATCATCCTGTGATCAAAGCTTATTTCCAAAAGCATCCTTCATTCACATGGCTCCATTCACTCAATTTTTCATAGAGGAAGTTCCCATGGAGAGCTGCATTCATAGTTAAGGGTCAGAAGCTCAAAGAAGTCAAGTCTCTCATTTAAGGTCATAGCTTCTATGGTGGAAAAATGAGTTCATGTCTTTGAGTTCTGCCATTGCTCTCTTATACTCTTTTTTTCACCAGGAAGCCTCTCCTGTACAGAATTTTTCCTCCATAATCTGAGTCAGCTATAGTTGGAATCTCTTTTTTGTCTGTTCTGTGCCTCTTACTGCCCCAATAGTCAAGACTGGCAATTTCATTATTAGCATGCATCAAACACACAGCATATGGGCAGGGAGAAAGGCCATATTGTGGCAGTACACCCAATCAATTGGGTTCCTTGGATCCTAACAGATGGGAGAGGGCCTGCCTTCCCACTCAGAGCCAGACAACACCCAGACATGCCCTGGGCATGCTGGTTATATAAACTATCTACTGGGGCTCTCTATGGTATACATCTGATTATAGGCTTTCACCAGAGTTGTTTGCCTATCAAATAAAGTCATCTCCAGTACTTGCTCAAGGTTGGCACAAAAGAGAAAAGATTAGGAAGACAATTGTTTTGATTGTCAGGTGTGACTCTTTGCCATGGAATGCATGAGTAGTGGGCAACTGTTAGTTCACCAATGATATGGTGCATTAGATGCCAAAGTAACAGGAAAAAAAAGACAGTTTAGTATTAAATTATTTTTTCATATCGTCTTCTTATATGGATGGTAATACTAAGCTTAAGGACAGGGTTTTTACCACCTATGTGGGGATATTTAACTATTCAGTTTCAATAATGCATGTTGTTTATCATGTGTCTATCTTTTTATAGAAAGCAAGTTTAATGACCCCAACTTACTGCCTATGAAGTTTTGGGGTATGTACATCCAGAGTGAGTCCTTGTTCTCACTCTGCTAAGTATGCAAAAAGGGATGGTTCTTTTTTCAGGTAAGAAGCTAGGGTGTTCCAGTTTGGGCTTCTGTGCAAATCTAGAGAGGATCTTCCAAGAACTGAATCACCAAAAAAGCATTCAGCAGATACTGCCCAAGGCCCTCTATCAAAATCATCTCTGGTACCCTTCGTAGCATAGGTGACATGAAAGCCTACACTGAGCCCCTCTCTAAAATTTCAGTATCACAAAGAGAGAACCATTTAAATAGTTTCTCAGGGATGGATACCATGCTGGCCAGATGGCTTAGCCATGTTTGCAGCCTGGAGTCTTTTCTGATGGGGGCTTTGCATCTTCCTTCTTGGGTTGCTCATATTCTTCAACCAATTCATTGACCACATGACATGACTGGCATTCTCCTAAGAGAGTTTGCATCCTGGGCAAGAGCTAAACTCCCTTGACTCACTCCTAAATATCTACAGCATGCATACTGCTATGAGAATACTCAGAGTGGCCACAGTGACTGGGATCACATGACAATGCACGGCACATAGTTCATTGATCCAAGGAAAGAGCAGATGACAAAATAGCCATTGATCTGTTTCCAGACTTATGGCCATACTATCATCTTCCTTTTGATTACATGAATAGAGAAACAAAAACCATACTAATTAGCCTTGATTGCAAGTGACATTGCATTCAGAGGCTCAGTGGAGAATCAGATGCTGTAACTTTCTGCAGCTGAATTTGTCAGGGGCTTAACCTTTTACAAGAGGGTGGTCTGCCTGTAGGCTACATAAAGACTACAGGGGAAACTCGTGACTTCCCAGCTACTTAACACATGTTCACATCCCAAGCATGAGAATCGAGCTGCTGAAGTCATTAGATGATACTAGCACCCCTCCCTTTCCAGCCTGGCTCAGGAGCCTGTCTGTCCTCCCACTTGCGTTTTTGGCAGCATAGCTAATGAGCCAAACTAGAAGGGCTGGAGGAATCGCTTCTGAGCAGCAGCAGTGGAGTCAGTTGGTGCTTGCAGAGCCGGTTATACCACTCTCCCCAAGCCCTAGGTTGCACGCCATACCATGTTCCTCCCTTTGCACCTGCAATAAAGCTGTGGAACCCCTGAGGCAGAGTTATTGAACATTAGGACGCCTCTTTGGGAAACCGACATGCAGGGTCTCAGACTAAACCATGCCATGAGGAAGTTAAGCAGTTTTATAGAGGGACTGCATGCCAATTCAGTCCATAGTGATCTTCAGTCACCAGGTAGATGGCAATAGAGACAGCCTACAGGTTAATTCTTCTCCTCAAATCCAGCCATCCATTCTGATACACTGTGAGAATAAATTGACACACCAGACCCCAACACATTGTAGATGAATGAAGAACTGCTTTGGGATCACTGTCGCCCCCATCAGGGCCATCACCACGTTGCTGCTTGGGATAAAAGTAGTGTGAGAAGTATGTTAAGACACCAAGTCTTTAGGCAGTATGTTCTTCAGGACTGGTGGCTGAAGTGTGAACTACAGAGACATCAAGCTCCCCAAAGCTCTGCAAGCTAGTGCTAGGCCCTGGATGATGAATGAATGATGTATAAGCTCTCTTACAATGGCTCCCCATCTCAGTAAAGCTGAACCAAAGTCATAGTGTGCCTCAAACTCCTCTTTCTATAGATATGCGAGTCAAGTAGAACAGAGGAATCACCCGTTTAAAGTCTGTTTGTCTACAGGAAAAAGAAAATCACCAATAATTACTAAATGTGTTGCATTCTGACTTGGTTTAAATTTAGAAGGTCTCTAAGAATCCAATACTCTTTTGTACCTCCAAAGGTTCCCAATCTAAAGTGCTGTTTGGAGGTACTGGAAACTGGTGGTCTCAAGGAAGATCTTAAGTTATTGAGAGCATTCTTTTTTGGGGGTGGGGAGGAAGGTAAGATTGTGGGACACCAGTCTTTTCCTCTCTCTGTCTTTCACTTCCAGCCCTGAGGTTAACAGGAAACCTTTGTTGACTGCTTCCACTATGATGTGCTGTGTCAACATAGTACTAGCCCAGCCCAATAGGCTGGGATGCGGTCATAAAGTAAAGTCTACAAAACTGTGAACACAAACATTCCTTTACCTTTTATAAACTAACCATCTCATGTATTTGTTATGCTAATGAAGATCTTACCAACACATTAACCAAAAAACTAACAAGTTAAGTTAGAAGACATTGTGGATTTTATGTGTGTGGTATTAGAAGATGGATTTAGGCCCTTATATTTGTTGTTAATCAAGTGCTGTAGCACTGAGTCACACCTTAGCTCATATTTGTGTGTGTGTGTGTGTGTGTGTGTGTGTGTGTGTGTGTGTGTGTGTGTGTGTAAGAGTCTTACTGCATATTCCATGTGGCCTCAAATTCATGATCCTCTTGCCTTAGCCTAGCTGGTATAATAGGTATGGATGACCAGCACATATGGATTATTACCTCACTTTTTAAAGAGTCTTTTCAGAAGTGATAGAAAGAATTTGAACTTTAGAAGTAATCAGAGAAGTGGTAGACTCTACGATAAAGTACAAGCAAAGTAGCCAGTCCATGGTACCATTTTCTCCTCAGTAGGAATCAAAGGCATGTGGGTGAAGGATTAAGCACACCTCTGATATGGGTGAGGTATGCTTTCAGCAAATGATAGCTATTATTTTTGAACTATATGTGGTTTTCAATAAAAACCAACTGTGGCTCAGATTGCTTGATGATAGCAGAGAAGAAAGGACTTTTTTTTTTCTCTAATGACTCTGTTGTGATACCATTTCTGAAAAAAAGGCAGAGAACCTTGCTGTCTGGAAGAAGAGATGTATTTTAGGCTGTAGGGTAAATCAACATTCTTTGCTTTATGTCATGATTTTATGAAAAATGTGTCACAGTTCTAGATTTTTTGCACTAATTAGTTCACTAGTAATAGTCTCTTTTTATTATTTATTTTTAACCAGAAAATATGGTTAGTGGTTCCATCCTACCTGAATTTCATCTTCCCTGGGATACATCTGTGGCTACATTCTTCTGGTGACTATCAAAATATTATTAACTTCAAAAGAAAATTTCATTTAATTAAAAAATGAACAGGGAAAAAACACCCTTTAAAATCTTGCATGATTTCTTTGCAATGAGAGGTTACCCATCTAATCTCAGACTACCAAGAGCCCCAGTAGAAGAAGCAGAGAAGCTGTGTTCATACTGAAAACTGGTGTTTCCTAACTGGCCCATACCAGCAGCCTCAAGTACAAATAGAAATGAGGCACAGGACTTGACAACTCATGGTCATTGAGCCAAATTTCCTCTTATGAGTTAACCTCACCATTGCTATAAGAGCTACTTCTAAGTACCAGAAGCCTCTTTAATATTGTTAAGTTTCATAAAGTTAGTGAACTTGATTCTCTTTATCCAGACGTTTTTCCATCTACAAGTTGGACCAAATAAAGATTGTAAATAGTGGAAAGAGAGCACCTCTACTGAGCATCCTGTTATTACTCCCTAAATAACCCAGTATAAATATTTATCACATACTATCCCTGTACGTGATTATACTTAAAATCTGTGCCAAGATCAATGGTCTCAAGTATGAGTTAAAATGATCCATGATTTAGATGAGATTAAACAGGTTTTAAAGATTTTGGGAGGATGTGTGTGGATTCTGTATGTTACACTATTTCAGATAAAGGACTTGATTCTTCATGAATTTGGTGTCTGAGGAGTCCTGTAATCAGTATTCCAAGATTACTTGGGGGAGATCTATAGGCTCTTTACAAATCTTGAAGAAGATCTTTGGCCAAAACTAGCAAAACTTTAAATGGAAATCATAGATCAAAGTCAAGGTGAGCCATGTGCTCTGTACAATCATTAGAATGTCATACTTTAAAGGCATAAGAGATGCTGATGGAGGAGAGAGCAAGGTACTCCTACTTCCTTGCTGGGAGCTGAGAATAGGAACTGTTGGTTTTGCCTCAGTGTTTGGTGAGAAGTCCTCTTATTTTAGGGAAATGCATGGAGAAAGCACAGAATAACACAAGGAAATTGAGTTTGATGCACTGGGATTAAATTAGCCACCACCTGTAGCTGTTCTTAGCCATAGGAGATTATCTTTGAAATTCTCCATGAACAGAGATTTTAAAGTGTGATTTGCTCATCTCATTTCAGAATATCAAATAATCCAGTTGACCAAATAGTAGAGGATTTGAAGGTTTATACCAAGGAGGTCCTCTTAGTGACCACTGCAAACCAGTGGCCTCAGTTTCAGGTAGATATGTCAGGTGGAGACAGCAAGGACCCAGTCAAGAGGAAAACCCTGAGATGCGTGGCCTGCCTGGTTGGTAATGCCTTTACTCGGGCCAGCAACTATAGTTCAGTACTGATGAGTCTCTGCAGAGGCCAAACACAAAGAAAGAAGCAAAACATAGCATACTTAGTAGGAAAGAGAGTTCCCGTGATTCTGGATTGGCCAATGACTAGTAGCTTGGCAGTTTGCAGAATTTCTGGGAAGTGGAAAATCTCTCTTTATTCAATGAGGCAAGAAGGATGAGGACCATTGTTTTGCTGTCTCCGTTCTCACCTCACCCACTCCATGCCTCTGGTAGGCAGTTATCTTGAGGGTACCATGAAACACCGATGTATTTGGGTGAAAATCCCAGACCCATAGGATGGCCTAGAATAAGGATTAAAGAATCGGGGTCCTTGGGGACACTATATAACCTATCTCATACTAGGGCGAGCCAATTTGATCTGAAACAGTCAGCCGTGAGCACTACCACTTACAGCCAGCGCATCCCACCGGGTAAGATCACCCTAACCTAAGCTTCCATTTTAGGAACATGCTGAAAGAATCTGGGTCTTCCTTATAAAAGATGTGTAAAATATAAAACACATATAAATTCAGCTTCTTGACATTTATACAGAAGCTCTCTTCCACACAGAAAGATTAGATGAAGTTGCAAATATAATTAGCAATGGAGGTGTAAGGAGGGCTTTTAATTCATAAATGCATATGTGCAATTAGTACTGGTATTTCCTTCACTGCAAGTATAATGGCTTTGTGACACAAGAGAGCATGTGGTAGAGACCAAAGACTTTCCCTTACAGGGCAGGAGAGTAAAAAATGGAAACTTTGCTGAAAATAGGCAGCTCTGCTGCTACTCAATACTAAAGCTGCCACAGACACTTCATAAACAAATGAGTTGGGCTGTCAATCATGACCTTTTAGTTACTAAAGCAGGTGGAGGGCTAATGTGCTGACTCCAGAGAGAGGTTCTAGAAACGAGACGGCACAGATGTTCATCAAGAGTTGGGTGTCAGAAGTGTTACATATATTCACCTTATGCTCTTAGCAAGCCCATAAAACAGATAGCCAAGTTTTAGAGAAAAATACATCACCGAGCATTCTGTGCTGGCAAAATGCAGATCTGTGCTTCCCAAGCACCACGGCATGATTTTTGCTCATTTTTGAGGATTAATGCTCCTTTACTATTAGAAGTGAAATAATCTGATCAACAAAGCATCCATATCTGACATCTAAAAAACTATTGTGCTCTACAATTTATTTTGAGATGAACTTTGATATTTGTCTTCATCCTGCATATCTGCTAAACAAGTGTTCCTTGAGTTCTTGGACAACAGACATTGCACTTGAATGTGTTTATGTAGAAATGACTAATTCTGTCAGTTCCCAATATCTGCTTCTTGTGGACTAGATAGATAGAAGACATGGCCTCGTATTTACCTTTTGTAGCCATTACTTTGTGCTCCTTCCTGTAGAATTCTTTCAAACCTTTAAGTGAAAAAAAAAATGGTGTAAATACCTCTCTGTGTCCTTCCACCTTCAAAACTATGAACAGACTTGCAAGGCTCTCCAGAAATATCAGATTCAGGTAGGCTGCACCTGAATAAATCATCTCAGTCATGGGGACTGGTATCTCCAGCCTGCCTTAGCTGCTCTGATGCATGTGTGTACAGGTCTATGTGGGTGTTCAGGCTGATCTTGTCTAATAAAATGAAATGAAACAAATTAGTCAGCTATGACATAACATATATGCAGAAAGGATTTGCTGCACCTTCTTTCACTTTTATATTTATTTCATTTATTTATATGCCATGCACTGGAAACAATGTCATGTTCAATCAAAGATTGTTAGGTGAACTGGGTAGGAAGCAAGTACACTGCTGTAATTCTAGCTAGTCAGGAAATGGAGGTGGGGGACTGCCAGTTCAAGATCAGCCTTGGCCTCACAGTAAGACTCTGAGGTTGTGGAGAGGCAGCTGAGCACATGACTCAATGGTAGAGTGCTTGCTTAGTACCCTGAGGGTCAAGGTTCAATCCCCATTGCTGGGTAAACCTAAGAAACAGATGACTGGTTCTCATCTCTGAAGGATTTGCAGATTGTTGGGTGATGTACTGATCTATCCAGCTCCATTCCCCACATTTCATTTTGTTACTGATTTAAAAATTACTCGGTTTTATGCTATGTAAACCTTTTGGTTACTATTACATTTCTTGCTTATTCCTGACCTGGATTTATATGATAAAGCTATTATTACTTTCCCAATTACATATGTAAAAGACAGACCCCCTCAATCTGTTTTTGTTCTCTTTTTTATTTAAAGAAATGGGTTTTTTTTTTTTTGGAGAATTTTTCTCTCTCCTTTTTTTAATGACTTCTGGTTTTTATGTGTTTTTGCAGGGTTTTGCTCACTTGAAATATACACATCCTACTGAAATTGTCTTTATCGCTGCCCCATTGTACAAATGTACATGTGTTATCAGGCAAGAGAAATACAGTGGCTAACTCAAGGCTGAATCAGATTTGGGGGGAAATAGCATTGAAACTGGGACAGCAGCATGTAGCAATGCAAAGAGGCACACTTCCACAGGTATGAGTGTATTCAGTGATGGTTCAGGTAAGCGAAGACAAAATTTTAAAGTTTTAAAGGCAAAACTGGAGAGGATTTAAAGCAATATTTTGCTTCAAAACAAAAATAGATATTTTGAAACAATACCCTTTGGTCATGTGATTCATAAGAAAGATGACATCAGTCTCTTATTGGACAGACAGCTTCTGTAAAGATAGTTTTTGTCTGGGCTATGGTGGCTTTTATGATCTGTGTTGTTCTATCAGAGTCTTGGTGATGTTGCTGTCAGACAATTCTACCTGTGCAAGATCCCTTAATTGCTATGCTCCCAGCTTTCTCCTTTTGCTAAGGATGACATAAGTCACTCCATCTGCATTCTGTCTAACCAAATGTTTGGTTGTGTTTGGCTCATTTGCTATTCTAGAATTTACATTTTTAATATAACCTGAAGGGGGAATCTTACTTCTCCAAAGTTTATTAATCATGTCTTGTGGCTGTAACAAATTACCAAAAGGTTTTCTGGCTTAAAATAACACAAAGTTACTATGAAAGTTCTGTGGAATCTGAAAAAGTCTAGCATTGTTCTTGATGCTTGAACTAAAGTTTTGAAAAGGCTTATAGGAGAGGCTGTGCTACTTTGTCCTCTAGCTGCTTGATAGTACTCACATCACTGACTCATGCCTCTGTCCTTAAAGTCAGCAGCATCTTATACCCCATTACCTTTTTCTAGCACTGACTGTACACAGGAACCACTGCTTTTAAGGTCTCCTGTAATTACGCTGCAAACTTCTGTGTAACCCACCTCAGTATTTTGATACTCAGGACCTTACTCACATCTGCAAAGACCCTTTGTCATTCATATAAATACGGACAGCTGTGGACTTTTATATGCTGCCTACTACAGCATGGAGTAGAATTGGTTTTGATGGAATCTATCTCTCTTTTTTTTTTTTAATGTTTGAAATATCCTATGCTAGGGCTAGAGAAATGGGTGAATGGCTAAATGCTCTGGTTGCTCTTGCCGAAGGCCCAGTTTCAGATCCTAGTACTGACATGGAGGCTCACAAATATGTAATTTTAGTTTCAGAGGAACTCATATCCTCTCTGGCTTCTGTGGGTACTGTATGTTCATGCTGTACACACATGCATGAAGATAAAATACAAATACACATAAAATAAAAAAAAATACATGTTAAATAAAAATGAATAGAAGTCTTAAGAGAGTTCTATACTTACATGATATTTGAATTTTTTCTGAGCAATCTCTACTCTCAATTTGTTTTGCCCTTTATTAGTGTCACACAGATTTGATTACTATAGCTTTACAGACTGCTTTCATACTTGTACCAAGGCAAGCATTTCATTAATATTAATATATACAAATTTATTACTTTTTAATATATTTTTATTATTAAAAAGTCTTTTTTCCCATGTATCTCCCTGCTTCCCCTCCTTTCCCTCCTCCCAGTCCCTTAAGCCTCCCCCTTTCCCATCCCCTCTCCCCAAAGGGCAAGAAGTCGCAAGGTGGGTCAGCATAGCGTGGCACATCCATTCATGGCAAGTCCAATTTTTCATTTCAATATCAAGACTGGGTTAGATGCTCCTCTGCAGGGAATAGGCTCCAAGGTGCCAGCCCATGCACAGGAACACAGTCTGATCCCACTCCTCAAGACTCCACATACTGCCCATGCCAATCAACAGTTGCCTACTCTTGGAGGGCCTAGCTCCTTTTCCTGATGGTTCCTCAGTGGCTGTTCTTGATTCAGTGAGCTCCCCAGAGCTCCAGCCAGCCATCAGTGTGGGAATTTTCCTCATAATCCCTAGCCCCCTGCTCTCAGCTGGACCAGGAGCTCAGCCAAGTGTTCAGCCATGGATCTCTGCCTCCACCTCTATTCATTATTTGATGTAGGTTCTGTGATGACACTTAGGGTAGTTATTTATTTGATTTTAGGGAAGTCCTGTTTAGGCATCCCATCCTCTATTGGTTGGAGACCTAGACAGGGACATCCTGTGAGTTCTTGGAGGTTTCCCTAGCATCCCATTTCTTTCCAATCCCATCATGTTGGCTTCCCCTATCAAGATAACTCTATCAAGAAATCCATCTCTTTTTTTCTCCCTCTTTGTTGCGCCTCTTGCTTAGCCATCTCCTTCTCTCATGATTTGTTTCCATCTCTTCTTGGTTGCAACTCGTTTATGACCCCAATTTGCTAAGGAGATCTCTATTTTCTCTTCCTGGATGTCTCTCTTAAGTTCCTTCTGATCCCAAACTGTTCAGGGGTTGTGATTTGCAGCTTTGGTATTCTTTGCTTTTTGACTAAAATCCATTTATGAGTGTGTACAACCCCTGTCTATCTTTCTGGGCTTGTGATACCTCGCTCAGGAGGATATTCTCCAAATTCAAACATTTGCCTGAAAATTTTAGAACGTTATTTATTTTTACTGGCTGAGTAGTACTCCACAGTTTGTTAATTCATTCTTTAGTTGAGGGGCATCTAGGTTGTTTCCAGGTTTTTGTTATTACGATTAATGCTGTTACAAACATAATTGAGCTAATGCCTGTGGGGTATGAATATGGATCCTTTGGGTATGCGCCCAATAGTGGTATTGCTGGATCCTTGGCGAGACTTTTTCCCAGTTTTCTGAGGATCCCCCATACTGCTTTCCAAAGTGGTTCAACAAGTTTATACTCCCACCAACAGTGGGGGACTGTTCACTTTTCTTCCCACCCTCTGCAGCATAGGCTGTCATCTGTGTTTTTGATCTTAGCCATTTGGACAGGTGTAAGATGGTATCTCAAAGTTGTTTTGATTTGCCTTTCTCTGATGGCTAAAGGCGTTGAGCAAGCAATTCTTTAGGTGCCTTTCAGTCATTTGTAATTCTTCTGTTGAGAATTTCCTTTTTAGCTCTGAATCCCATCTTTTAGTTTGATTATTTTGGGTCTTAGGTTCTAGTTCATAGGTTTGTAGGTTAATGTCGGGGTCTTCCATTTTATTCCATTGATCTACAAGTCTGTTTTTATGCCAGTACCAGACTGTTTATATTACTTTAACTCTATAGTATAGCTTGAAATCAGGAATGGTGATTCTTCCTGAAGTTCTTTTGTATTTGAGCAGGATTGTTTTGGCAGTCCTGGGTTTCCTGATATCCTATATGAAGTTGAGTATTGTCCTTTCAAGGTCTGTAAAAAATTGTGTTGGGATTCTGATAGGAACTGCATTGAATCTGTAGATTGCTTATGGTGCACTTGCTATTTTTACTATGTTGATTCTTCCTATCTGGGAGCATGGGAGAGCTATCCACTTTCTGATATTCTCTTCAATTTGTTTCTTCAGTGTCTTAAAGTTTTTGTCAAACAGTTCTGCTTTGACTTTGGTAAGAGTTACACCAAGATATCTAATGCTGTTTACAGCTATTATAAAGGGTGATGTTTTCCTTATTCATTTTTCAGCCCTTTTATCATTTGTGTATAAGAGAGCTATTGATTGATGTTTTGAGTTAATATTGTACCCTGCTAAATTGCTGAAGGTGTTTTTCAGTTGTGGGAGTTCTCTGGTAGAATTTTGGGGCTCATTTCTGTATATGATCATATCATTTACAAACAGAGATAGTTTGACATTTTCCATTCCAATTTGCATCCCCTTAATCTCTTTGCTCTCTTATTGCTTTAGTTAAAACTTTGAGAACTATATTGAGTAGATAAGGGGAGAGAGGACAGCCTTGTCTTGTTCCTGATTTTAGTGGGATTGCTTTGAGTGTTTTTCCGTTTAGCTTAATGTTGGCTGTCAGCTTACTGTATATTGCCTTTATTAAATTTAGGATTTTCCCCCTGTATTTTTCCATGACTTTTATCATGAAGGAGTGTTGGATTTTGTCAAAGGCTTTTTCAGCATCTAAGTATATGATCATGTGAGTTTTTTCTTTCAGTTTATTTATATGATGGATGACACAAACAGTTTTTCATATGTTGAACCATCCCTGTTCCTTGGGATGTTGAGAAATATGTATATTCCTTTGTATTTGGGTGGAAGGTTCTGTATATATCTATTAAGTCAATTTGGGCCATAACATCTGTTAGATCCCTTATTTCTCTGTTGAGTTTCTGTCTGATGGCCTATCCAATGGTGAAAGTGGGGTATTAAAGTCTCCCACTGTTAGTGTGAAGGGTTCGATGTGAGACTTAAGCTTTAGTAGTGTTTCTTTTACATATGTAGGTGCCCCTGTGTTGGGGGTGTAAATATTCAGGACTGAGACTTCATCTTGGTGGGTTTTTCCTGAGATGAATAAGTGATGTCTGTCCTGGTCTCTTGTATAGTCAGGTGTTAATCTCCCGGGTCTGCCTTTATAGGTAATTTGAATGTTTTCCTTTGCACCTCTCAGTATTTTTCTTTGTTCTGTAGATTTAGTGGCTTGATTATTATGTGGCAAGTCAGACTTTTTGGGGGGATCTATCTTATTAGGTGTTCTCTAAGCTTCTTCTATATTTATAGGCATTTCCTTCTTTTGGTTGGGAAAGTTTTCATCTATGATTTTGTTGACTGTATTTTTCTGAGTTGGTGTCTTCTCCTTCTTCAGTTCCAATTATTCTCAGGTTTGGTCTTTCATGGTTTCCTAGATTTCCTGGATGTTTTGTGCTATGTCTGTTTGGTTTTAGTGTTTTCTTTAACTGACGGATCTATTTCTACTATTCAATCTTCCACTCCAGAGATTCTCCCTTCCATCTCTTGCATTCTGTGGGTTGTGCTGCATCTGTGGTTCCAGTTGGTTGCTTTAGGTTTTCTATTTCCAGCTTTGCCTCAGTTTTTGCCTTCTTTATTTTCTCTATTTCAATTTTTACTCCTGGGATGTTTCTTTCACTTATTTGTTTTCTTTTTCTTGGCTTTCTTTATTTTCTTTCAGGGATTTGTTCATCTCTTCCAATTTTCTGTTTGTATTTTCTTCTCTTTCTTTAACAGAGTTTTTTATAGCCTCTTTTAAAGCTTCTATTATCTTCATAAATTTGTTTTTAAGGTCGTTTCCTTCTGTTTCCTCTTCATTGTTGTGCTCAGGTCCTTGATGTTGTAGAACCACCAGCCTCTTCTAGTGGTGTTTTGTTGTTCTTTATATTGTTATATATATTCTTGCACTGCTATCTGCCCATTGTTTCCTCAGTTCACAGTTCGTCAGCTCTTGGTCAGCTCTTAGTTGTAGGCCTAGAGGCTGTGTGTCTCCTGTAATTGCAGCGGTTGCTCTTAGCTGGATCTTAGTCGGCTCTTATTCAGGTTTGGACCAGGAGGCTCTGGGGTTTTTGGTGTGTGATGACACAGATTGCCGTTTGGGTGGGTTTGGTTCGTGGGATGTCCCTCCAGCTCTGTTTTTTTGGGGGTTGGGCTTGGAGGTGGGCTCTCCCAGCTTTTTTTGGTTTAGGATAGAGCTGGGTGTGGTTAGGGTGCCAGAGGCTGGAGTTTGGGGACCATGGTCTCTGCTTTGCCTGAAGGATGGGGTGCCATGTACCTCTTAGATAGCTGAGGACCAGGAGGCTTTGGGATCTCTATTTGTTGGTGTGTGATCTTGATTTTCTTTTCATATTAGCTTTATATAGCCCTTGCCAAGACTCATTAGACTTAAGCACAGGAATGGAGGCAGGAAATAAATATTTATTAATTAGTGTGAAAATATTTACTTTGTTACTTACACTTCCCACTGTAATGTACATTATTCTAGTAAGTTTTTATGTGCTGTTTGAGCTCACGTGGAGTGCTTCTCCCATTTCAGACCCAAGCATATGTGTCCTAATGCATCTTCCGAAGCCCCTTGTTTGGGGATGGGCTATCTCCCACTAACTTGGTAACTGGGAGGGAAGAGAACAGCAAAACAGCCCACAAGTAAAATCATCATGTCCTGGATGCAGCAGACATTGCTGTAACTTTTTCCATGATATAAGAATGTGTACAGTGGGAGAGAAAGGTCAGAAGTGCAGGTTTGGGAAGCTCATCCATGGAGAGAATTCTCAGTGACTGGGGGACTCCAGATGAGTGCTTAACTTCCACAATCAGTCTCTGTTAGATGTTGTGGATGCCACGTTTGATGATACTGTCTCTGTTTCTATCTGTTCTTCTACCCAGAGGCCTGAGGATCCCCTTGGTTGTGCCCCGAGCTCCCTGGAGCGGGAACTTCAGTTGTGTTCCTCAGTTGGTGAGTGTTTGTAAGCCCCTGATTTGATGATTTCTCTTTTTTTTCCTGTTACTTATTCTCACCTGAGAGGACACTCTGGTCTTATTTGGACTCTGGGGAATGCCAGGTGCCTGCCTCAATGGTGCTTGCTACTCAGTTTCTGCAGGATGTTTTGAACACCCAATTTAGCATTATTCAACCATCTATTTATTATTTCTATCCATCTGTCACTTGCTATGTATTCTTTTATTTTGGGTTGTTATATACTTAATAAACCCACTCATTCAAAACTGAAAGTACATCTATCATGGATTCTTCCCCAGACTGTATACCCTCTTAGGAAGAAATTAAATATTGTAAAGACACATGGAGGTGTGTGTGTGTGTGTGTGTGTGTGTGTGTGTGTGTGTGTGTGTGTATGCTTTAAAGCCTCTACATTTTATAAATTTCTTAATTTGTGTAGTCTGGGCTATTCTTTTGATTTGGTATCTCTTTTTAATCCTGATCAATTGAGGTAAAACAGTTGATTTTTCTAGTTCATGTCATCTTTATGAAATCAAAGTTTCCAGTCCCCAATCAGTTCCAGCACTTGACCAGTTGAGTCTGTTAGAGGGTTGGAGTAGACAAATATTTGGAGTTAGCATTTCAGAAGCACAAATTAAGGCTGTTAATCATTTCTTTTCCATTAAAGAGCTTTGCCTTGTGGCTCCTTCACAGTCAGGATAAAAGGCATCTATAAGCAATTGCATTAAAAGAATGTGCACTCACCTCACTCTTCATTTCTTCAGTCAGAAAATAAAAATGATAATAAAGCTTGGAAGAGGGCAGCATGGTGGGAAGGCCAGAGTTTCCCATGATGAGGTGGGCACTAGGGTCCAGAGCATGGAGCATGGGGTCTTGTCCAAGAATGATCCTTCAAGAGGGACAGTTTGGTCCAGGTTTCCTGTTTCCCTTTTTAGGAGCCCGTGACATTCAGTCTGGCAAGAAGTAGATCCCCAGCTCCGGAAGGAACAGGACTTTTCTTTCATCTTCTCTCTATGTTCTGTATGATCTTCACATAATGAGGGGAAAACAAACAGTACTTATTTCTGGGATACTATGATGGCTTTTGTAGTGCTGAATCCTTATGACCTGCCTTCCTGCCTGTGTTAGCCTTCATGGTGAACCATTACACTATTAAATGATGGGCAGCTGTAATAACTGGGGCGCTGCTTTCAGAAAATCTCAAAGGACTAAAAGCCAACAATGGTTTGGCTAGATGGATTTAAGAACTTCTTTGGAAGCCAGGTGAATGCGAGAGATTAAACTTTTTTGCTTAGGTCTCTGCTATTTGTGGCAGACACAGGGTCTTGTCCTTTTAGGACTCTTCTAGAAGAGTCTCCTGATCATATTTGTGTGACTACATCTAGCATTGCATATTATTTTCTTCTGAATCATCTGTACATAAATGTTAGTCTTATAATAAAAACCCAGGCACTAGATATGTGGGTAAATGCTTAAAGATCAGAGAATCAGAGGAACAAGCCACTAGAGAAACTTCTCACCACTACTGAATAATCAGGCCAAAAGGGAAGACTTTGTACCCACTAATCCTCAAACAGAAAGCTTCTGAGTCCTTAGCTGAAGGGGAAGGGCTGAACTTTGGCCTTATATTCCTTTCTATGCCCAGTCATATCACTTTCTGTTTTAACCTTCCTAGAGCTGGGATTAAAGGTTTGTACACTCACTACCTGACTGTGTCTCGTCTTTAGACTAGATTAGTCTTGTGTAGTCCAGGGTGGCTTTGATCTCACAGATATCCAAATGCATTTCTGCCTTCTGAGCACTATGACTAAAGGTGTGTGCCACCATTGCCTGGCCTCTATGACTAACTCTATCGTTGGCTTTGCCTTCTGATCTTCAGGGAAGCTTCATTTCTCAGATTACAAACACCACACATACACATGTGTGTGTCCATGTGCAATGTTAGTGACTGTCTGTGGGGACATTATGTTGTACCATTGTAAATAATTGTCCCTGCCTATGAGTTTAATAAAAAGCACTGATTGGCCAAAGGCACACAGGAAGTGTGGGCAGGGCTACCAGACTAAGAAGACTCTAGGAACAGGTGGAACAGAGCAGAAATGCCAGAGAGAAGCCAGAAGACACAGAGGACAACTATGCTGCTCTGAGAAAAGGTATCGAGCCCCATGGCTGAACAGGATAAGAGTTATGGGTTAGAGTAAGTAAAGAGTTAGCAAGTTATAAGCCTGGGCCTTAGGACAATCAGCCTAAAACTATTGTAAGCATCTGTGTGTCTCTGTGGGTCTGTGGGTCTGTGGGTCTGTGGGCCTACCCCTTGAGAATAGGCCCAAAACCTAATATTACAACTGTCTTAATAAATGAAAGTATTGTTCAGGTACTTTGTCTTCCTTCTCTGAAAGTTTTTTGACTTTTCTGCCTGTACATACACTTTGTCATTGTTCTCACTGCTGTCACCACTGAGAAGTCGCTATTTTCTTACATTTAACATAATTTCAGGCAGGCTGTCTGATGCAGCTGGATTCCTCTCTCAGAACCAGAACTTACATTTCATCAGTTATGTGATACATCATAGATAAATGACTATGGCATATGATACATTTAGACAAATAGCCCCGTATGTATAGCTCTAATAGGTAACGATGTAGATTGTGATTATGCTGGTATTCCTTTATCTGTTAGCTGATGTTTCTCTCATTTAAAAGATTATTTTAACCATTATTTCTTCAAATAGTTTTCTATCCAATTTTTGTTATTCTTTCTTTCTGAAATTCTATAACACACATGACATCATGCCATGAGTCATCTCTACCTGGTTTGAAGTGTTCAAACATCTTTTTTTCCTAATTTTCAGATTATACTTTTTACATATAATTTTTTGTGTGCATATTTTCACGTATGTGAGCACACATATGTGTGTGGCAGCCAGAGGTCAGTGCTGGCTGCCTTCTTCAGTCCTTCCCTATCTTATTTTCTGAGGTAGGGTCTTTCATTGAAACACACTCTCATTTATCAGCTAACATGGCAGGTAAGCAAGTCCCAGAGATCCACATTCCCAGCTCTGAGATTATATCCCTGCACCTCCGTGGCCATCTTTTGCGTGGTGCTGAAGACTGATGGCAAGTATTTTACTAATTGAGGTATCTAGAGTACGTCCTTTCTACTGACCAGGTGCTGATCTCAACTGGCTCTTCTGGTATCTCCAATTTGCTTATAAAATCTCAATTAATTAAAAAGTTATGTGCTATAATTTTCAGCTCTAGAATTTCAACTTGATTCTGTTTACAATTTACAAATTTCCCTTAAATCACTGAGGACACTTATAAGCACTGCTTACCTGTTTTTTACTGCTACATTGGAATTATTGATGGTTTATTTAAAAATATCTTTATTATTTTAGAGAAGTTTTAGGTTCACAGCAAAACTGTGAAGCAGGTTCAGAATCATCCATCATAATCCGTGATACACATAGATATAATTTATCTCACAATATTCTTGATGTATCCACTGATTAAAACAAGTGAACCCACCATTCATGGTTCTCCCAACATCTACAGTCTACATCAGGGTTCACCGTAGTTGCTGTACACCCTGTGGGTTTTGACCGTCACGTCACATAACTACATGTCTCTGTCACATCATTACAGAGTTCAATACAATATCTTTACTACCTTAACAGTCATTTGTGTCCTCTCTTTTAACCCCCCCTTTCCCTCTGACTCACCATCTCTTAGCTTTGCCTTTTATATGACAGCATGTATCTAGAATCACACAGTATGCATTTTTTTTCACATTTTACCCCCCCCCCACTAATATATTCTTCCATATCTTCTATACTTGGATCTACAATGACTCCTTCTGCTAACAGCTTGATCCCCAGGATGATACTTGCATGAAGTGGTGAAACCTTCAAGGGAGGGACCTGGTAAGAGATCTTTACGTTATTGGGAGCATACCATTAAAGGTCCCTGGTCCCCTGCTAATTTCCTTTGCATCCTGACAATACTCATATTCATCCTGAGGGGTGAATTTCTCCACTGTATGTTCCTGCCATCATGTACGCCCTCACCAGAAGAGGCACAATACAATGATCCGTGGATTAAATACCCCAAAGTGTGAACCAGAGTAAATCTTTCCTTGTGAGAAAGATATGTGATTATCTCAAGTATTTCATTAAAATGAAAGAAAGTGAAGTCACAGTTTCCTTTATGTCTTTTCACAGCTTGAAAATTCATTTCTTTTTAACATTGTCTGATGTACCAGAGAGTATTTATATCTACACCTACTGAAAGGCATCTTGATTGCTTATAAGCTTTAGCAGTCGTGGATAAAGTTGCTATAATCATGTATGTGATAGGTTTTGTGTACACATAAGTTTCTAACTTCTTTGTTTAGATGCTGAAGCATGTGATTGCTGAGTCACAGTCTAAGAAAGTAAGCTTGGTTTTGGAGAAAACCATTAAAGTGTTTTCTAAAGTGGTTGTGTTGATTTGTATTCCCACAACAAACAAGAGTCCTTGTGGCTTCACAGTCACCAGCTTGTGACGTGGCAGTGCTCTGCATTTGCCCATTCTAGAGATATGTGGTGGGGGGGGGGCTGTTAGCTCACATTGTCTGATGGTGTATAATGTGAAGGACATTCCACCTGCTCCTTTATTATCTGTAAGCCTTATCTGCAGTAGTGTATATTTAAGGTCTTTGAGAAAGTATTTAATTACATCACATATATGCTTATTGTTGGATTTCTGTTTTCTTATGTATTTTAATTAACAGTCTTTTGTTGGAACTCTTTGCAAATATGTGTTCCTGGACTTTAGTTGATTTTTTTGTTCCTTTCATATTGTCTTTTACAGAAGAAAAAGAATAATTTTAATCAATTCAGCTTCACAATTAATGTTTCCATAAATCACGTTTTGATGTCACTGTCAAACCACAGGTGACGCAGAATGTCTCTTGTGTCACTGATGAAGAGGTTTTATAGTTTTTTGCTATCCAGTTAGAACCGTATATTGTGAGTCAGCTGTTACGAAAGGTATGGGATCTGTATGGAGATTCAAAGTTTTTGTGTGTAAATGTCCATTGTTGAAAAGTACTATTCTGCTGTCTTGGTTTTATTATAAAAACAAATTGGCTACATGTATGTGGATCAGTTTACCTCTTCTTTTATATTTCATTGCAAATATTTTATTTTGAAGTTATTCTATTGCTTTTAGATATCTGTCTTTTCTGTGATTATTGTTTTGTGAGCTTCTGTAGCCGTTCTTCTGTTCAAAGATTCTGTCCTCTGTTATGCTGGGTGCCCCGACACACCACGGAAGGTCGTCCCCACGTCTGCTGTGGTGCTTTTGCTCTCTAGCACTTCTTTTTCCCTTATTCCTTAGGATTTCATCTCTCTGTTGCATTTCCCATCTGTTCTTGCAAACTGTTTACCCATGAGATTTTTTGGCACTGTAGTCAGTGTCTTTTAATTCTTTGATGATTTTTAACACCTGTGCCACATCTCATTCAGATGTTTGCTGCCTTAAAGCAATAGCCTGTCATTTTGTTGTTGAAGGATGAACACAATAAAGCTCTAGTGTAGACCATGAGCACTGCAGAAGTAAGTTGTGGGGGTAGGGGAAGGTTCTTCAGACTCACACAAGACTTCAGGTTTCCAGGCTTCCAGTGAGCCAATGTCTACATGCTGGAAACATGTTTCTCTGGTCACCCTTCTCTCTAGACTAGAGATACTTTTATTGGGCTTTTAAAAACTTCATTCTTTTGTATGTCTAGTACTTTTCAATTGTATGCCAGTAATTGTGATTTACATGTTACAAGAACCTGGATTATAAGCTCCTACTTTGAAAGAAGTTAGACTTTGTTGTAATAAGCAGCTAGATCCCAAATTATAAGTGCTAATGACATAGCTACCAAAGGTATCCCTCACTTCAGTGCTGTCTTGTCTGCCATCCCAGTACCATCTCCATGTTTGTTAACACAGTGCAATGAAAGGTTTCAGTGAAAAGAGAAAGAGAGTTTGTGGTCAAAAATGTATGATATCTTAGCAATGTAGCAATGGAGGGTTACTAGCTTAAGGCCTGCCTGGGTTCCCGAGTGAGTTCTAGGTCACTGTCTTTATCCGAACCTATTAATAGCTATGCTGTGGCTGATTTTGACATTGCTCTGTTTCCTCAAACGGTCTTTTGTCTTTTATCATGACTTTTATAGTCTGAAGTTTCTGGCCTTACGATCAGTCCCAAGGTCCAGACTCTCAGTTCCAAATAACCACACAAAGGCTTATATTGCTTACAAGCCATTTGGTCTATGGCTCAGACTTATCACTTGCTAACTCTTATACTTTAATTCAAACCATATTTTTATTTATGATTATCCATGTGGCTTGGTATCTTGCTCAGTGCAGCATTCTCATCCTTCCTCTGCATCTGGCTGCATTCTGCTCTGCTCTTCTCTCTACTTGACCAATCAGCATTTTATTAGACCAATAGAAGGGACAAATATGCATTCCAAAGCATTATCCCATATCAATGACTTGTAATTTTTTGGTGTATAAAGGTAAGATAAGGACTGGAACTTAGTGACAGAATGCTTATTTAGTGTGTATGAAGTCCTGAGTTTGATGCCCTCCCCCAGTACAATGTACAAGTAACCGCAAATGAAGCAACAAAATAAAATTAGTAATTATATTTTTTTTAGTAGCTTTCTTGGTGGAAAATTCTTGTCTCACTTTTCATTACACACAATTTGCAAACAAGCTCAAAGAGTTCAGCTATTTATCTGCTTGTTAATTGAGCTCAAGGATATAAAAGAAAGTAATAGTGAGGTGGTAGCACCAATGTGAACCTTTCACTAAACAAAAGAAGCAAACCACCTTGAAAATTAAAATGACTTGTTTCAATGACACATGTTCTTTGAAGTTCACTTGATATAGTACAGTTTAGAGAAGTTTACCAGCACATTCTACAATTGAGGTAGAAAGGCAGGGGTGATTTAGAGATTTTTTCATAAAGCACATAACCAAGAAACCTACAGGGGAAAAGTCAGTCTAGTCAGATATGATAGCCACAGCTTATCCTTAGCACTACATCTCTAAACACAATAGATGAAGAAGCCACTTAGACAACAGAAAATGACTCTATTATAGGAGAAAGAGTCACATGTATCCATAGAATGTTGCTGTTCAGGGTCAGAGAGATGGGTGAGAATAAATCATCCCCTAAGAAAGAATTTCATAGAATGCTGTCCCTCGTGAGAAAGGCTTTATTCTGTATGATACATTCACACCACAGAAGAAAAGTCTACATTGGTACCTTCTCTGTGACCTCACTAATTTTTCACCATAGAATTGCAAACCCTGTGTGGAAATGTTTTAGATATACCAGTATACCAAGTGAAAATTAGTGAAGATAGCTAACTGAAGATCAAAATTGATAATTTGGGATCCAAGATTCCTATTAATCAATAATACAGTTTCAAGAAACCCTCTCTCTCTGTCTCTCTCTTGAAAATAGATTCTTCTCTCATACAATACATCCCCAACACAGTCTCCCCTCCCTCCACTCCTCTGATTCTCTTCCCACAACTTCCCCTCTCCCTAGATCCACTTCTACTCTGGCTTCCTTCAGATGAGAGCAGGATTCTAAGGGACAACAACTAAACACCAGAAAGCAAATACAACAAGACAAGGCAACACCCTCACACCAAAGCACGACAAGACAATCCAACTGGAGGATTTGTTTATGTTTCCTGGATTTCTTTAAGGGATTTATTCCTTTCCTCTTTAAGGACTTTTATCATCTTCATATAGTTGATTTTAGGGTCCCTTTCTGCTGCTTTAGCTATGAATATGAATGTTCGGGTCCTTCTGTGGTAGGATAGTTGAGCTCTAGTGGAGACATATCCTGACTGTTATTGATCGTTTTCTGACATGGGATCTTGGGTGGTTATATGTCTAGGTGATGGTTTCTGGGTTTGTCTTTTTTGGGTGGGTGCTTTATTCCTTGGTTTCTGTTTCCTTTTGAGACTTTTCAGAGAGTATGATGGCTATGTATTTCCTGCTATGCTGATGTGTTTACAGGCAACACCTGCTGGTATTGGAGGCTGGGATGCATGGTTGAGTCAGGGTAGGAGGTCAGGAGAGGATGATCTGTGGGATCCACAGGGGGTGAGAACAGGAGGGAAGGGAGGCTGCAGCTGGTGTTCTGTTGCAATACTAGGGATCCTGAGGGATTGGGTCTGTTAGGAAACAGAGAGAATGCAGAAGGTCTGTGGACAGGTTACCTGGTCTTATGGCAGGCATGGCCAGTTAAGCCTCTCTTTTCTAAACATTTGTAGGGATTATAATAATGCCTTCAAGACCCAGTGTGCTCTCTGGAACAGAGCAGGTGCTCACGTTGGCTTATTGGGTATCAACTGAGGCTTGGTGCTGACAGCTCTGATTTCTGTTTTGGGTTCATTTCTGGCATAACTTGTGAACAGAAGTGGGGTGAACCCTTCCATAACAAGCCTATGACAACATTTCCATGGAAGACTCTGCCTTTTCCTCCTGAGTTGTCTTGGGGCTCACATGCACAGGTCTGTGAAGCTTGTAGTAACAATTTACTCCCCATTCTGCATCTGATAATGGTACTGACTACATATTGATTCTGTGCATAGTTCTGAGAATTAAAGGAGACAGTGCATTTGAAAGCCAATTGGAAAGTGTCTGGTACAATTAAAAGATAAAGCCACAATGCCAATGTATTTAAATTGAGTTGTGTTCCCACAGAGGGCATTCATTATGATCTGGTAACTTTAAAATTACACAGCACTCATAAGAGATGTCCCATCGGCCTTGACAATGAAAACACTGTTGGTTGTTCCTACCCAGAGGCTTGGTTTTATCAAGATTCTTTTTTTTTTTTTGTTCTTTTCTATTTTTCTTTTTCAGCAGTTGGATTGAACTTAGGGCTTTACAGCTGCTAGGCAGGAACCCTACCACAGAGCTACACCACAGACCAGATGTAAAACTTTTAGGGTACAACAGAAATTTATTATAAAGGGTTGTGAATTTTCTTTATGACATCACTGTCAGTCTCTGTAGTCATAGTAGTTGCCAGAAGCTTCCTGTGCCTTGGCCAAAGGAAGGAAGAAAGTGTATTATGCATTTGCGTGTTTGTGTCACACGTGTAGCAAGGTCCAAGGGAGGAGGAGGAAACTGAACAGCTTATATCGTGCGACATGGAATCTAAAGTTAATCACAACAGATTCTATTTCTTACATAGAACTAGGTTGTATTTTTTTACTGAAAAAAGATAAATAAGTTCATTCCAATTAGCCATTTTTAGTCATTTTACAGTGTCTTTGATTCAGAATACTGTTATACTTATAAATACATGCTTTTATCACCTAAAATACATGATAAAAATAATTTCACAGTATAATCGTTAAGAAGACAGAAAAGAACTTTCTGAATTCATTATGTAGGGAAAACAGGCTGAAGGAGGCATACTTGTCTTCCTAGTACATAAGAGATACTGGGTTTGATTACAAGCATGTACGCACGCGTGCACACACACACACACACACACACACACACACACGCACACACACACACACTCCACACCACACTAAATAAGCATCTCAAAAGATAAAAGGAAATAGGGAAATTTAAATTGAAGATACCATTTCATTTTAAAGAAAGCTACCTTTGCATCCAAATGAAGCCATAGCACTGTGCACACATCTCTTAAGATGATTCTGGAGATCAGCAGCGTTGCCGTCATTCCTGACCTGGGCTTACTCTGTGGAAAAGAATAGATCTTCTTTCTGCCTGCCTGCTGTTCATTTCTTCTTTTTTAAAGTCATTTTAAAATCTTATTTATTTTCCTTCCTGACCACAGTTTCCCTCTCTCTTTCCTCCCAGTCTTAACCCCCTCCCCTCCCGTTCACTCTTCATTTCTCTTCAGAAAAGAACAAGCTTCCAACGGTGTCAACAAAACATGGCATATCAAGTTGCAGTAAGACTAAGCACTCCACATTATATTAATACAGGGCAAGGCTACCTACTATGAGGAATCCCCCAAACCATCAAAAGAGTCAGAGAGCTCCTGCTCTCACTGTTAAGAGTCCCACAAGAAGACCAAGCTACACAACTCTCACATATATGCAGAGGACCTAGGTCACTCTCATGCGGGTTTCCTGCTCGTCAGTTCAGACTCTGTGAGCTCCTATGAGCCCAGGTTAGTTGTTTCTGTGGGTTTTATTGTGACGATATTGACCCTTCTGGCTCCTACAATTCTTTCTCCCTCTTCCTCACTCAGCAGATTCTCCGAGCTCAGCCTAATTTTTGGCTGTGAGTATCTGCATCTGGCTCCTTTAGTCTCTGGAGGAAGCCTCTTGGAGGGCAATTGGACTAGGCATCAATCTATGTGTATATCCGATTAACCGTAGACATCATTACTTTGATATTTCTTCCCTTGGTTTGTATTTGGTTCCATCCTAGGTCTTAGGGCCATCCAGCCTGCGGATCCTTGTTCTCTAGGTAGTGTCAGGGGTGGGCTCATTCTCGTGCCATGGGTCTCAGGCCCGAACCTATCATTGGTCCACTCACTGCTCCCACAATCTCTACCCATGCACATTTTATAGGCAGGGCAAACTGTAGGCAGAAGTTGTGTGGCTGGGTTAGTGTCCCAGTCCCTCCACTGGAAGTCTTGTCTGGTCACAGGAGATGGCAAGGTCAGGGTACATAACCCCTGTTGCTTGGAGTCTTAGCTGGGGTCATCCTTGTAAATCCTGGAAGTTTCCCTTTCACCAGGTTTTTACCTCATCCCCAGATGCCCCCACTTCGCAGTCATTTCTTTCAGTAACCCCCCTCCAGGTCTCCCACCCTGATCCCTCATGTTCTCATCCCCACTTGCTCCCAATCCCATGAAATCTCTTCTATTTCTCCTTCCCAGGGAGATCTGAAGATTCTCCCTTAAGCCCTTTCTTGATACCTAGCTTTTCTAAGTCTGTGGATTGTAGCATGGTCATCTTTTACTTTATACCCAATATCCACTTATAAGTGTGAGTGCATATTATGGGTTTTTTTTTTGTTTTTTGTTTTTTTTTTGTTTGTTTGTTTGTTTTGGCTCTGGGTTACCTCACTCTGATGAATTTTTTTCTAGTTCCATTCATTTTCTTGCAAATTTCTGATGTCATTGTTTTAGTCGCTATGGAATACTCTATTGTGTAAAAGTACCACATTTTCTTTATCCTTCAGCTGAGGGACATCTAGGTTGTTTCCAGGTTCACACTACTATGAATAAAGCTGCGATGAACATAGTTGAGCAACTGTCTCTGTGATATGATTGAGCTTTTTTTGGGTACGTGCTTAGGAATGGTATAGCTGCCTCATTTCCCAATTTTCTGAGAAACCACTATATTGATTTCCAAAGTGGCTGTACAAGTTTACACTCCCACCAGCAGTGAAGGAGTGTGTCCCTTGCTCCACATCCTCTCCAGCATGAGCTGCCACTTGTGTTTTTGACTTGTCAGGTATAAGATAGAATCTGTGTCATTTTGCATTTCCCTGATGGCTAAGGATGTTGAACATTTTTAAAGATCCCAGCCATCTGAGATTCTTCTGTTGAGAATTATTTGTATAGATCTGTACATCATTTTAAAAATTGGGTTCTCTTTTTTGATGTCTAGTTTCTCCAGGCTTTATACATTTTAGAGATCATCCCTTTGTCAGATGAGGGGTTGTTGAAGATCTTTTCCCATTCTGCGGCCTCCCATTTTTTCCCTATTGACAGTGCCCTTTGCTTTACAGAGGATTTTCAGTTTTATAATGTCCAGTTTGTTAGTTGTCAGTCCTGTGCCTGTGCTATTAGTGTTCTCCAGGAAGTTGTCTTCTGTGCTGATGCGATCAAGGCTACCTACCACTTCCTCTTTTATCGGTTGAGTGCCTGGATTTATGTTGATATTATTGATCCATTTGGACTAGAGTTTTGTGCAGGGTGATAGATATGGATCTATTTGCATTTTTCTACATGCCGACACCAGTTATACCAGCAACATTTGTTGAAGATGCTGTCTTTTTCCCACTGTATGATTTTGGCTTCTTTGACAAAAATGAAGTTCTCTAGGTATGTGAATTCATGTCAAGGTCTTCTATTTGATTTCTTGGTCTACTGTATGTTTTTATACCAAAACCATGCAGTTTTTTTAATTTCCATAGCTCTGTAGTAAAGTTTGAAATCAGGTATGGCAGTATTTCTGCAGTTCTTTTGTTATACACACACACACACACACACACACACACACACACACACACACACACACACTGTTTTCAGCTATCTGGTTTTTTTATTTTCATACAAAGTTGAGTATTCTTTCAAGGTTTGTAAAGAATCATGTTGGGATTTTAATGAGGATTGCATTGAATCTGTATATTCCTTTGGGTAAGATGGGTATTTCTACTATATTAAGCCTATGGATCCATAAGCATGGGCTAGCTTTCCGTCTTCTGATATCTTCTCCAATTTCTTCAAAGAATCAAAGTTCTTTCCACACAGGTCAGTCACTTCCCTAAAAGTGTTGATCAGCTGTAGGAATTCCTGGTAGAAATTTTTGGGTCACTCACGTATATTATCATGTCGTCTATAAATAATGATACTCTGACATCTTTCTTCCTAATTTGTATCCCTTGATGTCCGTTAGTTATCTTACTGCTCTAGCTAGAATCTCAAGTACTATATCAAACAGATATGGAGAGAATGGACAGCCTTGTCTTGTTCTGATTTTAGTAAAATTGCCTTAAGTGTCTTTCCATTTAATTGGATGTTGGCTATTGGATTGCTGTATAATGCCTTTATTATGTTTAGATATATCCCTTGTATCCCTAACCAAGACTTTTAACATGAAGGGTTTTGGGATCTTGTCAAAAGCTTTTTCAGTAGCTAATGAGATGATCATGTGGTTTTTTCCTTTCAGTTTGTTTATATGGTGGATTGCATTGACAGATTTTTTTTTTAATATGTTGAACCATCCCTGCATCTCTAGGATGAAGCCGACTTGATCATGGTGGATAATCTTTTTAATGTGTTCTTGGATTCAGTTTGTGAGTATTTTACATACATTTTCAAGAGTAAAATTGATCTGTAGTTCTCTTTATTGTGTCTTTATGTGGTTTTCATACCATGATGACTATGGTCTCAGTATCTGACACATTCCTTCTCTTTCTGTTTTATGGAATAATTTGAGAAGTATTGGCATTAGATCATCTTTGATAGTCTGATAGAACCTGCATTGAACCCATCTGGCTCTGGGCTTTTTAGGGGGAGGAAAGAAAGACTTTTAATTACTGCTTTTATTTCTTTCGGTGTTATAGATCTATTTAGTTGTTTATTTGCTCTTTATTTAATTTTGGTAACTGGCATTTATTAAGAAATTTATTCATTTCTCTTAGGATTTCCAAATTTGTGGAGTGCAGGCTTTGTAGTATGACCCCATGAATCTCTGAATTTCTTTGTCTGTTATGTCCTCCTTTTCATTTAGTTTTGTTAATTTGGACACTCTTTCTGTCTTTTAGTTATCTTGGATAAGAGTTTATCTTGCTGACTTTCTCAAAGAACCAACTCTTTGTTTCATTGATTCTTTGCATTGTTCTCTTTGTTTCTATTTTATTGTTTTAAGTTTGATTATTTCTTGCCTTTTATTCCTCTTGGGTGTGTTTGCTTCTTTTTGTTCTAGAGCTTACAGGTGTGCTGTTAAGTCACTAGTGTGGCATCTCTCCAAATCCTTCATGAAGGCAATAAGTGCTATGCCCCTTCCTCTTAGAAACTGCTCTCCTCATGACACATAAGTTTGGATACATTGTGTATTAATTTTTATTGAATTCCAGGAAGTCTTTAATTTCTTTCTTTTTTCTTTCTTGATCCAGTGATAATTCAGTAGAGTGTTGTTCAGTTTCCATAAATTTGTAGGCTTTTGTAACTTCTGTTGTTGAAAATTTATGATGGTCTGATAGGATGCATGGGGTTAGTTCAATTTTTTTTGTGTTTGCTGAGACTTGCTTTGACACCAAGTATATGGTCATTTTGGTGAAAGTTTTATAAGGTGTTGAAAAAAAGTGTACTCTTCAGTGTTTGGGTGAAATGTTATGGAGATATCTGCTAGGTATTGGGTCATAAGGCCTGTTAATTCCATTTCTCTGTTTAGTTGCTGTCTGGATGGCCTGCTCACTGGTGAGAGCAGGGGTACTGAAGTCTCCCATTATTGATGTGTGAGGACCAATCTGTGACTTAAACTTTGACAGTGTTTGTTTCCTTTGCAAACATGGGTGTTATTATGGAGGGAGCATGGACATTAGAGAATCAAGATGCCATTTTGGTGGATTCTTCCTTTGATGAATATGAAGTCTCCTTCCCCATCTCCTTATTATTATTTTTGGTTTGAAGTCTATTTTGTTAGATGTTAGAATAGGTGCGTCAGCTTGCTTCTTGGAGCCATTTGTTTGGAAAATCTTTTTCCAGTCCTTTAATCTGAGATACTGTCTACCTTTTATGTTGAGGTGTTGTATACAGCAGCAGGATGGATCTTGTGTTTGTATCCATTTTTTAAGTCCATGTCTTTTTATTGACAATTTAAGTCCATTGATACTGAGAAATATCAATGACCAATGAATATTAATTCCTTTTATTTTGATGTAGTTGTTGATGGTGGGGTGTGTGTGTGTGTGTCTGTGTGTGTTCCTTCTTTGTTTTAAGCTGGTACAAAATTATTTATTACCTCGTTTTTGTTGTAGCTAACCTCCTTATGTTGGAGTTTTTCCTCTAGTACCTTTTGTGGGCTGGGTTTGTGAATATATACTGTTTATTACCCTAGAGTCAGCAGCACATCAGTCTAGGTCCTTCTGGCTTTTAGAGTCTTCATTGAGAATTTGGTGTAATTCTAATACATCTGCTTTTATATATTATTTTGCCTTTTTAATCTCAGATTTAATATTATTTCTTTTTTCCTTGTGTTTAGTGCTTTGATTATTATGTGGCAAGAAGTCTTTCTTTTCTGTACCAATCTGTTTGGTGTTCCATAAGCTTCTTGTGCCTTTATAGACATGGCCTTCTTTAGTTTGAAAAATTTTTCTTCTATGATTTTGTTAAAATATATTTCTGGGTCTTTAAGATGGGAATATTCTTCTTCTTTTATTCTTATTAATCTTAGATTTGGTCTTTTCATCGTGTTTCAGACTTATTAGATGTTTTGTATCAAAACATTTTCGATTTAACATTTTCTTTGATTGATGTATTTATTTCTTCTGTCATGTTCAAAGCCCGAGATTCTTTCTTCCATCTCTTTCATTCTGTTGGTGATGTTTGCATCTGTAGTTTCTGTTCACTTCTCTAGATTTTCTACCTTCAGAATTCTCTCAGTTTGTGTTTTCTTTATTACTCCTCTTTGTATATTCAGGTCTTGGCCAGGTTTATTCCTTTCTGTTAATTGTTTGTTATTTTATTGATTTGTCCAATATTTTTAAATTGTCCCTTGATTTCTTTAAGGGAGTTTTTCATCTCCTCTTTATCAACCTCTGTCATCATTATAAAATTGGTTTTAAGATCGTTTTCATGTGCTTCCACTGTATGGAGTATTCAGGGCTTGCTGTGTTGCTGGGCTCTGGTAGTGACATATTGCCTTGGCTGTTGTTTATGTTCTTACACTTATGTTTACACATCTGGATTTAGAATGATTATAGATCTAAGTGCCATTTTCTGGATTTGTCTTTGCTGGACAGGTGTTTTCTTTCTTGATTTATGTTTTCTTTCTGATCTTTATGCTGTTTTGGTCTATGGTTGAATAGACAGTATCTGCCTATAGTGGGGGCTAACTTCTGATAGCCTGGATGGTTTCTGTTCTAGGATGGAGGGTCTGCTCAAGTTTGAGACTGGAGTTATGGCTATATGGGTGGTTTCTGATTTTGGCTGAGTGTCTTCTGGGGTTCAGGCTTCTGGCTTGGCTTCTGGTGGTATAGGGGGCTTCTGCCTGGTTTTCAGGGAATTGACCTGATCTCTGGGGTTCAGGATGCTGGCCTGGCCTCTGGTGGAAGAGAAGCACGTTCATTTCTATTCTTCCTTTACCCTGTCTAGTTTCCTGATTCTTTCTTTCCTCTTCCAAACAAACATCCAATGACTGTAATCAAGAGTTCTACTTTTTCAGCCTCTGATGCAGTTAGCTCTTTTTCCTAAATATTTCTCATACTTTTATTAGAAATGAATTAAGATTATGATGGGGTCTTTGAAGCATATTTACCAACTTTTTCTTTTCTTGCTTGTGTTTTCTGTTTGTATCCATTTTGTATGATGAAGGGTAAGTTTTATGGCTACTAATAAAGGAGTCTTCTATGGCTCTATAAAAATAAAAATCAAAGAAAAGATGAGGCAAAAAATAGCAATAATCTATAGAGCTTGTTTTAAGTACCCTATTTGTTAAGTGTATGTGTGTGCGTGCGTGTGCGTGTGCGTGTGCGTGTGCGTGTGCGTGTGCGTGTGCGTGTGTGTGTGTGTGTGTGTGTGTGTGTGTAGCTGGAGCCTTTTCTCTGTCTGGCCAAGCCCCTCAGTCCTTCAGCCACTTATAAAATCATCACTCTGAGGCTTAATATTAATTACAAAATGTTTGGTCTATGGCTCAGGCTATTACTAGGTCTTACATCTTAAATTAATCCTTTATTAATCTGCATATCATTATGTGTTTCATGGCTTTACCTGTATTCTATCACATCTTGATCCCCAGAAGCATGCAGCATCTGCTGTCACTCTGCCTTTCTTTTCCCTTATCTCTCCTAAATTTCCCATGTGGCTATATCCTGTCTTGCTGTAGGCCAAAGTAGCTTCTTTATTAACCAATTGTAGAAACTCATATTTACAGTGTGTAGAAAGACCATCCTATCGCATGTGTGTGTGTATGTGTGTGTGTGTGTATGTATGTATGTATGTATGTATGTATGTATGTATGTATGTATGATGCATGTGTGTAGACATGAGTGGGTATCTAAACACTAGGGATGTGAGCTGGTGTTGTTCTTTACCAGATTTTTTTGAGACAGGGTCTTTCTCAGTAATCAGGGAACCTTCCATTTGGGGCTAAGCTGGCTGACCAGAGAGTCCTCAGATTCTCCCGTTTCTGTCCTCCCAGTTCTGAATTTATATGCATACACAGCTATGCCCTGGGGATTTAAATTTTAGACCAAGTGGTCTCATCCACAGAGCCTTCTCTTCATTCAAAAGGTCTGCATTTTAAATTTTAGTAGAAAGGAAACCAGTCAAGGTTTGGACCAGGTATCACATATATAATGTAGGCAGATTCCCAATCCTGGATCCTCTTGCCTTAGCCTCTTGAGAGCTGAAATTTCAGATATGTGCTTCTATACCCTGTGAGAGGACTTTTTGTGTCTCTTTTTACTTACCTTGTGTTAGGAGTAAGAAGAACGGAGAGGACATGAGCTGTGTGTATTTTATGGGAGTACTTCCCATCATAGAGCATGGCACATCTATCCTATCTGGAATGAAGATAGTGAATCTTTCCTGTAGCCCTTGGGGCTCTTTCTGGGGAACCTCTTGTGCGCCCAGCCTGCAACTGACATGGTCCATTGCTCTTGATATCTGGTGTTTCTGAATGAAATTTTTAATTTCTATTATTTACATTATTTTAAACTTCTCACAAAATTGGTGATTTTTCATATTATTTCAGGGCTTCCAGATGTAAATTTGTGTAACTATGCTGAAAATGGGAGAGTGGGAGAAAGCAAGGCTCTTCGTGTAAAGGCCTTATTGTCAGAGGTCTACTCTCTCCGAGGGGAGCAAGCTACCCTTGCTAAGCCTCAGTAAAGATGAGTGTGTGTTTACAGGGTGCTGGTGAGAGCTCTTGGTCACTTGCTTCTACCTTTAGCAGCATCTGGAAATTGTTCAGTAAGTGTATTTCTAAGACCATGATATAGTTTATTTTTCTGTGATAAACCTGCTCCTAGAGGAGTTAGGGGTGTTTGTGCAATTATTTTAACATCTTAATGTTGGAGGACAACACACTGCAACACATCTTCAACAGTCCCTCCAGCTGCCCGGAGATCTTTGTTCCTAAGTGGCATGCCAGTTCAGCCGGGGGATGATCTTCTACAGGGTGGATTTTAACAGTCAGTGAGTCCATGTTATGAAGAAGAGCTCTTGATCCTTAAGTTAAATTGATTCAATTCTGATCACTGGGATTTTCCTCTAATTGGTCCTCTTGAAGACGGGTTGCACAGCTATCTCAGGGAACTTGTTTAAGGATACCTCTGGTGTGACTTTCATGGTGTGTTTTCTCATCCAGGCACACGATTCATGCCACACCTATGACAGGAAAGCTCTTCACATTGGCAGATGTCCTTCCTGCTCTTGAGAAATGAGGCTCTAAAATCAAATTTCCATGTATAAATGAAGAGCTCTTACTTCCATTTCGCTGTACCACTCCACAACAAGCAGCAGGAGAGGAGTGTGGCAGATGCTGTTGCATGATGAAGGCTACTGTATGATGGAGGCTGCTGTATGATGGAGGCTACTGTGTGGTGGAGGCTGCTGTATGATGGAGGCTGCTGTATAATGGAGGCTGCTGTGTGGTGGAGGCTGCTGTGTGATGGAAGCTGCTGTGTGATGGAGGCTGCTGTGTGATGGAGGCTGCTGTGTGATGGAGGCTGCTGTGTGATGGAGGCTGTTGTGTGATGGAGGCTGCTGTGTGATGGAGACTGCTGTATAATGGAGGCTGCTGTGTGGTGGAGGCTGCTGTATGATGGAGGCTTTGAGTTTAGATGAAGACTTAGCATGGTTGTCAAGTGGGTGACATCCCAGCTAGGTTCTTTCTCTATATCTGATCAGAGCAGAGTCAACCCATTGGGAAGACATTCTTACCATCTTATCAGCCTTCTCAAGGTAAAAAAAAATTATAGTAGGGGATGTCTACTTTCTTTTAGAAATTCAAATAAACACTCTCCAATATTCAAAAAATCTTTCTTCAATAGGAAAAGCAAGTTAACTTGAAAGCAAGTAACTGGAAAGTTATTAATTGTTTGATTAATGCCTTCCTCTGCCCCTGTTTTTCTCCACTTGATACCTCGAAATTTCTACTTTTCCAGTTATTCCTTGTTTGGCTGTGTTCTAATTAATCTCAGGGCCCCAGATGATTTGCTATCATGCAAACATGTTATATCAGCCAAGTTTTAAACTTGTCTACCAAGCTTCTTGCCACCTCTTGACTCCAGAAAATTTATAGGCTCTGCAAAATCTATGTTCTTTATTGCAGAAGTTTTCAGAAATAAGTTTTAGTCTTTTATTTTGCTTATAAATGGTGTCCAATTGAAATAAAAACTCTGATATTTTGCTCTTGTAAAAATGACTATTATCAAAAATACTTTTAAAAAGAAGTACTGGTATGACTGTAGGAATTCTTACACATTGCTAGTGGTATTGTAATTAGGATAACAATTACAGAAAACAGAAGGCAGTTTCCCTTCAAGCTAAAAATATATTTGCCATGCGAGATGGCTGTTCTACTTTTGCATATACAACCAATTAAAGAAAAATAAACGACAAATAGACACCAGTACATTCTGTCTCAACAGAGAAGATGTAGGATTAGCCCTAGGCCCCTACCAATGAGTGGATGAGTAAAGAATGTCGAATCTATGTGTCTGAATTTTATCTATCTATCTATCTATCTATCTATCTATCTATCTATCTATCTATATATCTATCTATCTATCTTTCCTTCTTTCTTTCTTTCTTTCTTTTTTTCTGTCTATCATATATCTATCTATCTATCTATCTATCTATCTATCTATCTGGATAAATATAGGTATAGATGTAGTGAACTATCAATCAGATGTAAAAAGAATGATATTCTGCCATTTGCAACAAAATTAACAAACCTGGAGGACCTTAGGCTAAGTGAAATAAACTACTTGCAGAAACAGAAACACTGTTTACTGTCATTATGTGAAATGCCAAAAACCAAAATTAATGTGAAATAGTGATTGATTACTGGAAGTTGAAAAAGTAGTATAGTAGTTAAGGGAAGTTGGATAATGACTGCCCAATCACAATTAAGTAGAATCAGTTTTTATTCTCTATAACACTTAGGGAGACTATAGTGGACAAGAACCCATTATATATTTTTTTAAGTAACTAGAAGTAACTCAGTCTCCAAACACAAATATTATTAAAAGATAAAAATATTAGTCACTTGATCAGAATGTGATGGGGGATATCTTTTATATATTGCAAATGTCATTGTATAATAAAAGAACTGTTTTGGCCTATGACTAGGCATCTCAGAAGCAGGCAGGAAATCTAAGCATAGATAAAGGGACAAAAGGGCAGAGTTAAGAGGGACACAATCCAGCCACTCAAGAAGAAAGGTGTGAAGAAACAGGTAAGCCATGACCACATGGCGAGACAGAGTGATAAAAACAGGTTGAGTTAAGATGCAAGAACTAGCTAGCAATGTGCCTGAGCCATAGGCCAAGCAACATATAATTAATATAAGTGTTTGTGTGTTTCTGTGAGACTGGGGGTTTACAGGTTGAGACCATGGGCCAGACAGGTCAAAACCTCCTATTAAAAGAATGTATTATACACTTTTACTAAATACTACACTAAAGTTGGGCATGGTCATGTTCATCGTTAATGTTGGTACTGTGGAGGGAGATGCAGGCAGATTCTTGAGTTTGAGGCCCATCTGGTCTATGCAGTGTGTTTCAGGATAGCCAGTGCTACACAGAGATACCCTGTTCTAAAAACAACAAAAATACTATAATGTACCTTATAATATGTACAATTTTTATGTATTAACACATTTTAAATTTTTTAATGAGAGAAATAATGATGCATAATTATAGATATTTATAAAATATAAAATTGTTATATTTTATTATGTAAGCATCTTTTTCAATTATCAAATTTTGACATCTAGTATATCAATTCCTCAGTTATTTTTTGACATAGCAACAGTCAGAATCATCTTTTTTTTGTTATTTTGAAATAAACTGTTTTATTGTCATTGTTAATGTCATTTAGCATTTCATTGTGTTTGGAACACTGCAACTTAGTCCTCTGCTTAATTTCGTACCTCTTCACTGATGTCTTCCCATCCTCCTTTCTCTCCCTTCCCCTAGCTTCTGTGAATCACTACTCTATTCCCCACACCCACGAGATCAGCGTGTTCAGATTCTACAAGTGAGTGAGATCATGTGTATCTATATGCCCGGCTTATTTCCTTAATATAATGTTCTCCAGTTTTATCCATATAACTAAAAATGATAGGATTTATTCTTCCTCAGGGCTTGAGCAGTATTCTGTTGTGTATAATATACCACACCTTCATGCATCTGTTAATATGTACTCTGATTGATCCTGTGCCTTTGTTATTGTGAACGATGACACAGTGAATATGGGAGTGTGGGCATCTTTTTGACATACTGATTTCATTTCCTTTGGATAAATACTCAGCAGTGAGATTTCAGCTAGCTATGACTTGCAGGTTCAATGGAACACATCATTTGTAGCTTCCACCTCTCCCAGCATTGGAATTGGGCTGACTGAAACTCTGATAGCTGAGTTGTTAGAGCCACATGGTCCAGGTTTACATGGGTCCTGCAACCTTACCTTGTTTACTCTTGATCAGTATGTCCTGGTGGCCAATGGATTGTAGACCTGGCTCTGCTAATCTCCTGTCATTGCAGAACACTGTCTAGAACATTCTCTAGGTAATTCTCTCTCCTTCCTGTTGAAGGGTTTCTGTCATCACCCTCCATGTTCACCTATATCATTATAAGAACTCCTACTCAGCTTGATGTGTCAGCAAGGACCCTGAAGCAAGGTTACATTCTGTCCATGCCAACCTCCAAGCAGGTTAAAATGACTTCAGAAGTCAGTTTGCATTTTATCATTTGCTTCTCATTTGCATTTTCTGTACAGTTCTTGCCATGGTTTAGATGTGTGCTGTGCGGCTTTTAAGTTAAGCACAATTCTACACTAGACCGTGGATTCTGTGAGAGATAGTGGTTGTATTTACCATTCCACTATAGTACATAGCTCATATATGGGCCATGGAAGAGTTTGCATAATAAAAAAGCAAATGCATCTGCATTATTCTAAGGATGAAATATAAGATGGCAGCACGGACAGCCGCCACTTCTTTCAGAACAGAGCCCTGATACCGTGGCCACTCTTGATGAACTGACAAGCATGACTGTGATCTAGGTCTTGAACCTGGATGGCAGCTTTAGATTCTCACAGTTGGGACTAGAGATAAGGATTCTGCACATTGGACTTCTGCTCTTTTGGTCAGCGGACTCCAGTAGGGTTCCACTGAAAAACAGCTCTCACTGTTGCTTCCTTCTGATGGTGTGCCAGCTTTTTCTAGCCGTGCTGACCACTTCCAGAGAATTTGAGGATAATTATGATAAGTGAGGACAGGAAGACTGAGGGCAAAGCTTAGAGATTTAGCTGGAAGCTAGGAGAAAGAGAAACTTGTCAGTTGAATCCGAGGATAGGTGTCTACTTAGCAAACAAAAGAAAGCACAGAAGGACGGAGGCAGGAGTTACTCATATTACAAGCTCAGAATATTACCTTCCTGACAGGTTCACTTTCCCTAAATATTTTGAAATGAAGGACCACAGAACTTGGGAAGAATATATTTTATTTGGTTTGGAGCTTCCCCAGTTAGAGGGTGTGATTAGTGGCCAAATCAACTAAAAGGCTAAGGAGCTTCCTACAATAACACAAAGAAGGAGTTAGTGTGAGCCCAAGCGCTGTTCACCATCTGGATGACTTTCAGCCCAGAGCCTATACTGCATGCTAGAGGAAAGACAGAGCATCTGTTAAGTCAGAATCTCATGATTCCTATCTTTGTGACAGGCATCTTTCCAATCCTATTTTAAACACTGATAAACTCCCCATATATAAAAGGAATGCTTCGATTTTGGATGGACAAGTAGCACTAGGAAAGATGGACAGAATCTCAGCTCTATAGCATCTGACCCCTGCGTCTTGAGGACTCTGGCCAAAAGAGAATGATAAGTAGGAAGGACATTTATAATGAATGTATGTTTCTACTAGAAACTGCAGAAAGGCTCCTCCATTGCTCTGCTCACAAATCATCAGAGAAACACCCACAGCAACTGTGCCTGGCTCTGAAGATAAACATGCTTGGAGTTCCAATGTCTGGCACAGAAATAACAATGCTGAAGTTCTTAGAACCCTTGTTTCTAATAGTTCTGAGTGTATTACACACATTAGCATTTTTATGTGAATAATTACACAGTTCATGTTTAATTCTTCTAAGCTTACACATACAATCTTCTTTACCGATGATGACCTTTGTGTATATGCCCTCCAAGGGTATGACAGCAGGGGTCAACTTGTTTCCTGGAGACATGGTGCTTGGGGACAAAGGTCTGTGAGGTAGATCATCAGATAAGGACTTTTGCTACTTAGTATGTTAAAATAAACAAATATTGAGTACTTGAGTTATATCTTCAGGATCTACATGGTGGAAGGAGAGAATTTGTTGCTGTAGGTAGTCCTTTGCCTCTAAATGGGCAACTGGGAGATAAGACAACATGCCCTGTGGTGAATTGGGTTCAAGTCTTAGGTCTAATACTTAGCTGAAGGAACATGGGTAAATTCTTTAATAATAATAATAATAATAATAATAATAATAATAATCAAATAAGTGTTGTGCACCTATACGTGCAAGAATCTTACTTCAATGACAAAATGATATTTTGCAGTAAGTCATGACAATCATTTCAGGTCAGGCTCTGTTTCCAAAGCATATGACCTGGATAGAAAGACAACCCTCATCATTTTAGATGATGCTGAGGAATTACCCTCCCAAAAAAATTCTATCGCCAATTACTTATTTGGAGTTCTCAGTTCACCTCTGTTCCTCTAGATAAATAGCTGCATGGCACATATAACTCAGAGTCCATGAGATCATGGTGTTATAGTTTAGAGATGGTTTGATGGTTTGATTATGTTCTAAGAGCTTCAAGTGCTGGAAGCTTGGGATCCGCTGTGGTGAGGTGGAGATGTGGAGTGTTCAGGAGCTAGCACACAGACCTGGCCAGGGAAGGGCGGGGCTAGATGACGATGAGATGAGGAGTCATTCTTCAGCATGTGTTTTCATCTAATCCTGTGCCAGAACAAGATACTCAAGCTCAGTGCTTTGTAAAAGAAACAGTCTCATTTGATACAAAGTGGAGAGATTTAGGAGAGCTGTACTGGTGATGCTGAGGTCTTCTCTGGCTGTGCCACACAGTAATAGAAGGCAAGTGTCGCACGAATAAATGAGACTCAGGGATAGATCTCTGAAGAAGTTGGAGATATTAGAGAGAGTAAACACCACAGTCAGATCTTACCCAGCTGTCTTCCAGCTTCCTCAGCCTCGCTTCCCTTGGAATGGTTCCTTTCTGTGTTTCTATCCTGTCTTAAGTACCCTTTCGGTAGTTAAGGCATGGCCCCACCACCTGCTTGGGAGCCTGGAATTCCTTCTATAATCTGAAGTGACCTGACTCAGTTGGGATTAAGGGTGTAGGTCACCACTCCCAGGATACTCCCTGTGCTGGGATTAAAGGTTTGAATCACCATTCTCTGACCCTCCTAGACTGACAGTGGTTAGAGCTCTGCAACTTCTGGAGCTTCTATTAACTCCCCACATAGACTGTGGGTCGATTCCTTCTGATATCTCCAACTTCTGAAATTTTATTGAATCCCCACAGACAAGTATGTGTGTGTGTGTGTGTGTGTGTGTGTGTGTGTGTGTGTGTGTGTGTGTGTATGTGTTCTTATGAGAAAGAGAGGGGTGTAACGTGGCCACAAGGTAAGACAGGAAGCCATAAGTGGATGAATTCAGGATCCTGCTTTCTATTTATATAACAACTCGGTCTTGTGAAAGCCAACTCACTCCACAATACCAGAATTGAACTTGACAGAGGCAATGTCTATAGAAACCTAAACACCTTCTGCTAGGTCCCACCTCTAAAATTATCACACCTCCCATCATTATAATAAATCCTAATTTCCCGTCTCTTGAATATTTGAAGGATGCAAACAAACTGTATCCAAACCATAACCAGATCTTAGTAGCATGGCCCCACAGGGTCCTCTGTACTGTGTGTTACATATGCCACAGCAGCTGTTAACATAGAAACAGGATGCTGAGCTGTGAACACCCCAAATAAGTCCCTGGTTTAAGGTCACTCTTGGAAGGGTAACTTCCTAGAATTTCTAAAAGGGGTCTCCATTAGGCAAGATAACCTTTTGCTGAAGGTCTCCTCATCAGCTAGACTGCTGTGGGATTATACTCTTGTACATTGCAGATGTTTGTCCTTCTTACTGGTTGAATAGAATGCTGATAGGTCAGAAGGCAAATGGCTACCAGACTAAGGAAACTCTGGGAAGAGGAAGAATAGAGCAGAGATGCCAGGAAGACACAGAGGAAAGAAGATAAAATGCTGCTCTGAGAAAAGGTACTAAGCCACTTGGCTAATCATAGGTTGGTTTAAGAGTTAAAGGTTAGCAAGTAGTATGCCTGAGCCATAAGCCAAACAGCATGGAATTGTGTGATTATTTGGGACCAAGCTGCTATGGGTGATCTATTTGGGACAGCTGTTCTGGATCTTGGGGCTAGTCCGGGCCAGAAACCTCATACTACACTGGACCACGGGTGTTGAAGCTTAAAGAAGGGCCTCCAACAGTGTTTTTTAGCTTAAGAATAAGCAACATCAGCAAAAGAATTATTTGTCCTAGGGTGCTGAGATAATCACAGGTCCTAAGTTAAACAGATGTATTATCAAGAAATATATTAGCAATATTTTCCAAATGTGCTTACATTTGAGTTAACAGCTGATGAATACAAAGTGCTAGGTACCTGGAGGTAAATAAAAATGCTTTACTGTGCATCTAGATCATGCTTTAAAATTTATTTAATACTTTCATAGCTCATTTATTGTGAAAGCAAAATATATCATCATACGCTTTTATTTTGAGAAACAGGAGCCCCCCAAACCAGAAAGAGATAGCTCAGCATTTAAAAACAAATAGGTTATAATACACACTTTCCCCTTCTTGACTTCTTCACCCAGACACACCCCTCTCCAATTTTGAAATTCGATTCTTCTCACTTGTATAAAGTTTTTCCCAGCTGCCTGACTGGGCTTAGCAATTTCCTTTTACTACTGACATTCTTACTGAGTAAGCTGATGATGCATTTTTTAAGGTGAGGAGTTTCAGTTTTACTACTGAGCAGACAAACACCGTTCAGAGAGACCCAAAGCATCTCTCTAGTTGGAAGTTCCTCTCCATGACCTGGTCTAGGAGTTCTTGTAAAAGTCCTCAGAGTCAAGAACCCTGTGTGACACTAGGTGAGAGTTGATAGAAGCCTGCAGCATACCCTGGGAGCCCACATCACTCCAGGGCAAGATGCAGTTCCTGTTTCTTCCTTCTGGTCAACTCTCATATTCTGTCAAGGTTTCTAACCCCCCCCCCATTACTCTTTAAGTGTAAATTTGCTCTCACCCCAGCACTTCCTCAAGAGATTTCTCCAATATGTCCTCACCATAGTGAAAACTCAGCAATTATGTTAATTCATTTTTATTGCTGCGACAGAAAATCTAACATAAGCAATGTAAAAAAGAGAGGATTCTTTTATCTCACAGTTTCAGAGGCTGTATGTTCTCAATCCAAACATAATGGCAGCTGGAGTATGTGGTGCACAAAACCCTTGTTTTATGTCAAACAGGAGGGAGGGTTGGAGGGAGGGAGAGAGAGAGAGAGATAGTGAGTTCAGGGAGAGAGAGTTCAGGACTCCACGAATTTCAGAGGCCTCCTCTCAGAGTCCTACTTCTTCTACCTAGGTCCTACCACCTAAAGTTTCCACGGCATCTCAGAACTGCAACACTAGCTGGGGGCAAGTGTCTAAAAGGCAAATCAGTGGTGTTATTTCATGTTCAGTTCATAATACTCATCATGGATTCTAGTGCCTCTGAGCCTCACTAGTCACCGATGGCCCTGGTAACACTAAGGACAAGTAGAATCTTAGCTACACACAAGAATTGCATTTGAAGCAAAACCTCAAGTAGATCATATGTACCTCAAGTTTTATAATTGCAGCTATGGTGGTTCAAATTAGAACTGTCCCATGGGCTCAGATATTTAAAGACTTAGTCCTTGTTAATGGTGCTGTTTGGGGAGGTTAATGAACTTGTAGGGTAGGTCCCTGGAGACAGGCTTTCAAACTTCCCAGTCCCACCATATTTCCAATTCATTCTGCTTCTTATGTGAGGTTGAGTTATGATCTCTTAACTTCCTGTTCTAACACCTTCCACCAAGTTTCCTCTGCCACTGTGGACACACCTACCTTCTCTCTCTTTAGAACCACAAGATAAACCCTTTCTTTCATAAGTCACTTTTGGTCATGGTGGTTTTTAATTTGTTAATTTTCAAATTTAATTTATTATTTATTCCTTGTGTCTTCCATACTGGGTCTTCAGATCCCACTCCTTTCCCTCTCCCCAAAATAAAATTTAAGAGAAAAGAAGAAAGAAAGAAAAAAGAAGGGGGAAAATCTCATCACAGCAGTTTCAGTGTGACACAGTGAGTCACACAGTAAACCCCTTTATCCATTTATTTTTGCATGCAGAGGTTTATTGCACAACAATCATTGGTCTGGTTTGAGGCCCTGGTCTCTGCTGTACCATTGATGTTGGGCCCTCATTAAAACTTGTTCAGAATACCCTGTTGGTGCCCTGTGCCATGTCGATCCTGCAGTCCTGGTCTTCAAGACTGAACCCCTGCCCTCCCTGTGTTCGGCAGACCAGATTGGGTAGATGTTGGTGGTTCAATTCTGGGCCTGGATGGTTGCAGGGTTGGTCAATCCTTCAGCTATTCCTTGTCTTCTCCACTAGGGTGACCTTTCTAGCATTACCATGGATAGTTCCTCCCTTTCAGTGATGAGCAAGGGGCAGGGCCAGTTCCCCAGCTTTCATATCACCAGGGTTGGCTCTCTCACACCTACACCTTTAGAGTCAGCTCTACTGTGTTGCCCTGGTGAGGTGTAGGAGTCAATCTCCTGAATGCTGCTGCTGGTGAGGGTCAGGGATAGCCCTGCTGCCTTATGATCTCAGGGCCAGCCTTCTCACCTTTCTCAGGAGTTGATGGGCAGAGGGGTGATGTGACAACTCTCCCCCACCCACGCTACTACAAGATAGTGGGGACAGCTCTCAACTCTCACAAACTTGGAGCTGGCTTATCCACATGTCCACCAATACAGTTGGCTCTATTGTACAACTCAGGATCATGGTGTTTTATCACAACAGAAACTAGCTAATACAACTACCCTAATATAACTACCCCATGTCAGAGATTTCTTGTTTTATTTGTTAATTAACACATCTGATTATGAGACACTTTCTCCAGGTGGATTCTAAGGACTGAAGGTATATTTATAAGATGCCAAAGGGCAGGCATTTCTTGGTAGAGGCTTATCCCTTCTGCTACATGAGGAAGCCATAGAATCCCAACAGCAACCTCTATGTTCCCGAAGTACTTAGATATATGTTTCGAAGTTCTTAAAGAACCCAAGAGCTACTATCTGAGTTTTAATGGACCATGGACAATGATACCTGGGAATCCTCTTCTTTAGTACTGATCATTAGAACCATAAGCAAATACTGTTACGTTAGACTTTCTCCCTCTCAGGTCAACCTTGTCTTGGATGGGACATAACTGGGCACAGTGGTTCACACTTATAGTTCTAATTCATCTATAGGTTGGGGCAGAAGAAACTCCCTAGTTAGCTGTCATTTTCAATGTGACTCAAACTAGAGTCCCCTTTGAAGAAAGTATTTCTTTTGAACAATTGCTCAGACAAGCTTGGTCTGTGACCACACTGTGAGGAATTGTATTGACTGATAACAGATGTGGGAGAGCCCAGCTCACTGTGGGTGGTACCAGCCCTAGTCAGGTGGGTCTGGGATACATAAGAAAGCTGGCTCAGTATGAGCCAAGAGTCAAGTCAGAGAGTGAGCCAGTGTGTGATTTTCCCCAATAGTTCCTGCCTGAGTTCCTGATCTGACTTGCTTCCATGATGGACTGTGACCTGGAAGTGAAGGTGAAGTAAACACTTTCCTCTCCAAGTTACTTTTGGTCAAGATATTTATTACAGTGACAGAGAGAAAACTAGACCAGACACCAGAAATAGTTTGAGTATAGTGTAATCCTGAGAGTAGAAGATCACTAGGATGTACTACCTGCTGGTCGTCACTGGGATCTCATTTCTGAATAGCTGCTCTTGTCCAGCATGAAATGTCTTAAATATACTCAACCAAATACCAAATTAAACAAATACAGGACATATCAGACCTGGATAAGCCCTTGAACTCAGCAGGTAGCTCTGTTCCTGAAATGATGAGAAACTGGGTCTGAGTGTGGCATCCTTTCTGTGAGGAATATAATTACCCTTCAGATATGTCTGGCATTTTGTCATAAGCATTGCAGGTTTCCTTTTTACTCAATCCTCACTGCCACTAAATGAAACAAATTCTATTTACCAAGAAACACACAGAGGCTTGAAGAAAACAGTTTACCTGTTCAGAGTGTACCACAGGCCTTCAAAGCTCAGTCCACTCTGCAGCTCACATATTCCTACTATTCTCTCCCCCAGCCCCTTTCTATTAGCTCTTTCTGTCCCTAGACAGTTTCAATTCTATCTTCAATGTCACATATGCACACATTATTCCATAGGTCCTGAAAGGATCTAGGAAAAATAAATGAAAACAACATGGTATTTATCTTCCTGAGACTGACTTAATTTGCTTAATATGATTATCTTTAGTAGTATACGTGTTTCTGAAAATGACATAACTCTGTGCTTCAAGGCTGAAGAAGGTTGGATTGTATATTCACACACTACCTTTTCCAAAAGCGATCTTTTAACTTTGAACACCTAGGTCATTTCTATAACTCAGCTGTTGTGAATAGTGCTGTGATAAACATTGATGCGCAAGTATGTCTATGCTTTGTTGATGGCGATCATTTTGGAAAATGTCTAGGAGTGGCAAAGCTGGGGCATATTACATATTTGATCTAGTGGTAATTTGGAGAAGTTTCTGCAGTGGTTCGATTAGCTCATATTCCTACTAATGGTGTATAGATATGTGTTCTCCTTTGTCACATTCTCTCAGCAATGTTTTCCATAATGACTGACAGTCTGAGTGGAGTAAAGTGGAAGCTCTCCTCAATTTGTTTTGCATGTCTATGATGGCAAGTGAGTCTGAAAATTTTAAAAATCTATTTATTGGCCATTTTTATTCAAATGTTTCTCATTTAGATTTCTGAGTTCTTTATATATTTCAGAAATTAGTCCTCAGTGTCAGGAATCTTAAGGAAACTCCCCTTGATAATTCTAATTGACAGGGACAGTTGAAATTATCAATGCATACAAAACTTGCCTTTCATTCTATCCTGAATGGAGGGAAATCTATGTGGTAATGATGGATAACCACTGGACTATGGATTCCTGATGGCCTTTTATAGTTATCTTGGCCAGGAAACTCTGAATTTGAGAGGATTGTTCGAGCTAAACTGGTAGGTAGGATACTGGAAGGAAGTTAAAAGCTTGAGAGGGTATCCTGTATGAAAGAGTGGCATTGAAGGCTGTTGAGCAAGGGAAACACATGACCCAAAGCAGATTTAGGTCCAGGTGAGTTGTTAAGAGCAGGACCTATCACACTGAGTAGTAGTAGAGCCTGGATTCTGGAAGTATTAGGGTCAATTCCTTTATATGGTTGACAGATACTGAGCTATAGTTTTCAAGGTGATTCATATCTGCCCCTTCCTAGATACCTCTCATCTGGGCCACTCATGCTCCAGGATGCTGTGGAGCTGAATCATATTCAGACTCCACTCTGGAATCTTTTCCCCCCCAAATTATAACTTCCCTCTGTAGTAAGAGGTTTTTGGCCTGGACTTTCGGGTCTAGCTTCAAGGTTTAGGCCTGCAGACCTACAGACATACAGAGACACACAGATGTTTACAATAGTTTTAGGCTAATTGGCCTAAGGCCCAGGAATATAACTTGTTAACTCTTTACCCTTAATTTAACTCATGACTCTTATATTGTTTAGCCTTGCAGCTCGGTACCTTTTCTCAGAGCAGCACAGTTGTCTTCTTCTTTCTTCTGGCTTTTCTCTGGCCTTCTGCTGTGTTCTGCCTGTTCTTAGAGTCTTCTTAGTCTGGTAGCCCCACCCACGCTTCTTGTCTGTCTTTGGCCAATCAGCCCTTTTTAATAAACTCATAGGTGGGGACAATTGTTTACATGGAACAACATAATCCCCCTACATCCCTCCTCAGATGTCTCAGTAGCAGAGAACTAACTAACTCAGGATCTCTGGTTGTGATTCATCTTATTGTTGGTAAGACATAATCAACACTGCCCATCATTCATATCTGCTTCTTCCCGGTCATGTCCAAAGAGATATAGTTTGATACAAGCAACTTGATTTTCTTGGGCATGAGTTTATTCTGCAAAATAGTTGACATTTCAGTCTCAAGAATTAATAAAACAGCTAAGTAGAGTTGCCAAAACCTATGAGTATTCTAGTTTTAGGATCAGAATGTAAATCTCCTATGATGAGCATTGAAAAGTGTTCAAATTAATTTTTGGCATTAAAAATATTTTCAGCTCCAGTTAGTACAGCTTAGGGCAGAATTCCATCTTGTTGTCTGTGACACAGAGGTGTGAGGGAGGCTGCTGCTTTCTGGCATGGCTATGGCAAACTCTGAGTGTGGTGTGAATGTTGGTAACTAGGATAAGAAGTGGATGTGGGTGCTATCTGGGGTGCAGATGCTTTCTGAGCAAATATATACGTGACAAGTAAAGGCTTGGAAGACAGTGTGCCAGCTTTCTTTATTTGTTCTAGAGTAATTTGGTTCATTCAGTGGGATGTGTGAGTGTGAGGCACTTTCTTCACCAGATGGCTCCAGTAGCTTCAATGTGTGTTTTCTACTCCAAGCTGTGCACAGTTGGATGTAGCTGGATGTGGTTACTGTCACTGGCTATGCTCTTGTGGGATCCCCAATAGCCACTCCCCTGATTTATCTTTGAACTCACTTGTAATAGCAGAACTCTTCTCAGATCAAGGCGAGAAGAACCTGTTTAGTACACCTGTACCATGATGTGTCAGTGCATTGTGGAAGGCTGATCAGGCCCCTACAGGCCATGCTAGAAGTGTCAGTGGCTTAATACCTTAAGGGCAACCTCAAGCAGTGGAAGATGAGTCATTGGTAAATATTCCTAGCTTCTCTGTCTTTCAGAAGGAAAATTCGAAGGGCATCACAGAAGGTTCCCAGTGGGTTGGACCTTAGTTGTCCTTGCTGTGACTCATCCCATCTTGTCTCCTTGGCCTCAGATCTCCCCTTTCCTTCACTTTGTCTTCTGACTTGTTTGCTCTTCTTGGATCTCTCTAAATAAACTACTCACTTTAGATCCTTCCTCTCATCTGTTTTTGAAGCAAATGTAGAACAAGAGAACACTGTATTGGAGCTGAAGAGCAGAAGGCTGTTCAGCCACACTGTGAGAGCCACCTGGAAACAATGTGTGAAAGGTACCAGACTATGGAAGGTTCTACCATATCACTATTTTATGGTTGAAAAGTGAAGCTGGTTGAAGAACAAAAGAACATTTCTTGATGTTGTAGAGTCCAGAGGAGAGAAGGAAGGACAGGAAGGAGAGAAGGAAGGAAGGGGAGAAGTAAGGAAGGAAGGAAAGGAAGAAGGAAGCAAGGAAAGGAAGAAGGAAGGAAGGAAAGGAAGAAGGAAGGAAGGGGAGAAGGAAGGAAGAAGGAAGCAAGGAAAGGAAGAAGGAAGCAAGGAAAGGAAGAAGGAAGGAAGGGAAGAAGGAAGGAAGAAAAGGAAGAAGGAAACAAGGAAAGGAAGAAGGAAGGAAGGAAAGGAAGAAGGAAGGAAGGGGAGAAGGAAGGAAGGAAGGAAGGGAAGAAGGAAGGAAGAAGGAAGCAAGGAAAGGAAGAAGGAAGCAAGGAAAGGAAGAAGGAAGGAAGGGAAGAAGGAAGGAAGAAAAGGAAGAAGGAAACAAGGAAAGGAAGAAGGAAGGAAGGAAAGGAAGAAGGAAGGAAAAGAAGAAGGAAGCAAGGAAAGGAAGAAGGAACTATTGGAGTTGAAGTACCAGTGGAGTCAAAGCAAAATGAGAAGAATGTTCACGAAGGACTCAATCGAGCATGGGAAAAGGCCAAACATTACATGGAGGATTTCTAGAAAGAGCTAGTGTAACAATAAGGCACCCTTGCTGAACTCCCAGAAGGGCCAGAAGCAGCAACTCTCTGACTCCATACAGAATACTCATATTGATGTTGGGGCTCTGGCAAACTCCGGGAAAGAATTCTTAGAGAATTATGGGCATTTGATGGGTTCAGACTAGAGACAGCCATTGAAAACACACAAATCACCAAGTCTGATCACATTAGGTCTTGATTACTTTTTAAGAACAGGTGGGCTCTCCCATCTCTGCTCTAAATATGTCATGCGGGGCATTAAATGCATTAGAGTGTGCCATGCTGATGGCTTTCCCACACGACGTCCAACTCAAGAAAAGATGATACAAATTACAACTCATCACAAAGCTGCAAAAGTCAGTCAAACCCTGAAGAAAGCAAAACAGAGACTGGGATTTAACACGACTTCTAGGCTTTCATTTCGCCACAGTTTCTAATGCTCAAGATGATAGACCATCCCACCTGCTCTGTTGTGGAAGAGGAAGTATCTGCAGGCGTGGGAAAGGGCAGCCAGCAGCTTGAGTTCAGGCCAGGTGGCAAAACGCTTTCTATTGGTAAAAGGAAGGTGGTCCATCTCTGTGAACTTTTACATTTATATTTTTGAGAGCTTTTAGTTTGAGTGTTTTACATTGAAAATTTCGACTTAAAATTTTAGATCTTATTTTACATATAATTTACAAATATCAGTAAAATATCCATACTGCATTTGAAGATTTATTTATTTTTAATTTATATGTATGAGTGTTTGGCTTGCTAAATAACATATATAATCAACATATACATAGAGCACAAGCATGTAGCTTGATAAATTATCATTTAAAAGTTGCATTTATGAAGTCAGCTCCAGACTCAAGAGACTAAATCCTTCAGGATATTCTCCATATTGCAAAGAGAGAAGGATGCTTCTAAGGTCTGACAAAACAGCCTCCTGCTGGCCAAGTATGATGACTTGCCTTGTGTATCAAAAAGGTTTATACCTTCTGGACTTTCTGGTGCAGCTTTATTATATTTCTTTTCAAAAGTGAGTTTTAAATTGTGTTTAAGTACAAATAGCTAAATATGGCAAACCTTGTTCTGCCAACAACCCTTTTGGCTTCTGGAAAGAAGTCCACTACCTTGATTTCAACAGCACAAATGAATTTTTATATAAGTGGAATTATGCAGCAACTGTCTTATATATGCTTATTTTTACGTAGCTTCTTTTAATGAATACTTAATATTACCTTTATATGCATGCATGTATATATGCATGTATGTATGTATGTATGTATGTATGTATGTATGTATGTATGTATGTATGTATGTATGTAGTTGGTACACGTGCTATATGTGGCTGTGGAGACCAGAGATTGATACTTTAAGATTTCCACCTCATTTGGGGGGTAGTGTCACTCAGTGAGCTTGAAGCTTACCAATTGGCCAGTGGACTGCTGAGATCCTTCTGACTCTGCTTCCCAGCGCTGGGATTATAGGCCTATGACACCATTTGCCAAAGAGCTGGGGATCTTAATTTAGATCTTCATGCTTGCACAGCAAGCTCTTAAAGTACTTTGCCATGTTCCCAGCCACCAGCACATATACGTTTTGATTAATAAACATGTTTATTATTCCAGATCCTACTGAGTGTCAACAATGTTTCCCTCTATACCCTGGAACCACAAGGTAAATGAAGATAAGCATAGAGCAATTTCTTAGTGCACAATGTTGGGGCCCACATTTTAGAGGTAACCACGTTAAAACACACCAGTAAGACTTCCTAGTGAGGATCAAAAAGTACTTCCTGTGTTGACTCTAGGTCCATGGGACCATCGAGGCACCAGTGCTATGATTGAGGGTCTGTTTGTCATAACACCAACATAACATTCCAGTCCATCTGACCTAGATAAGGAGATCTTCAATGTTTTAAAATGCCACTGAGTTTGGGGAGTTTGTTTCCCAGCAAATACTGATAGATACAGTTGTTGTGGTGATATCAGAGAGTGTAGATGCAAAAGGGGAATTGGCAACCTGTCTTGGAGTAGAATTTATCACTTTCTCCTAGAAGTCAGTCCCTTGAACCAGCATACATACCTGCAGGGGAGGTGGGGGAATGAGAGGAAGCTGGTCTTGTGAATTGCAACATTGTCTGAATGGAAAAACTGAAGCTTGGAGAAGTCAAATAATGTATCCAAGATCAAATAGGAAGTAGTACTATATTTTATCTGGTCCCCAAACTGAACTTTTTCAACTTGCATCTATCTCTCACTTTTCAGCTCTTTCTTTTCTGTTTCCAGCTATTAGATGGGTTCATTGCAGTTGGCTGTTGAAGAGGTGAGGTCTATCACACCTCCTTGGCTCACTTGATTTTTCTCTCGTACCTGGTCAGAAGAATTATGATGGTCATGGTTACATGAGTGCTGTACGTAGTTCATGAAGTCCCTTCATAGGCCTGTCTTCTTTGATCTCATCTGAACAGTTCTGTGAGATTGTTATTTTCTCACCACACCAAAGTGAAAACAGACACTTGGAATAGATCCCCACTAGTAAGGTCTGCAGATGGAACAGACTCCCATTCATGCCTTTCAAGTAAAACTTCAGGCCTCTTTCCACAAAAAACAAACAAAAAGGGAAAGGAATTATTGATAAAAGGGGAGCTTTGAGAAGATCCGGGAAGCTGTCCAAATGTTCCATGTGGTGAGTATAGGTGGATTGTTTAGCTCTTTGCCAGGCTTTTTAGATAGATATCTGTGAACCAGAAGGCTCTATTCTGTTGTAAAAATATGTTAGAAAAGCCTTTATAGCTGGTAATACAAGTTCAGATAAAAGCAAGGTCAGAGAATCAAGCTTCAGGGAAGACTCCTTGACTTCAGATGCTCATTACAGAGGAGCCAAATCTGGTCAGAGACATCCCAGAGTTCAACAGGTGAGATACCGAGAGAGAAACACGGACTGTTGGCAAGTGTCCCAGAGACTGCAAAGGGGCATGGGGATGAAGAAGAGTTGTCTGGGGGTGTAGTCAGCTCTGCAGAGCGGCAGTTTGGGGAAGGATAAACTGTAGCAGGCACGTATGCTATGAGATTCCTATTTTGTTTCTCTCCATTGCCCCCTCCTTCCCTTCTTCCTCCTTTCCATGTAGCAAGTTCAAACACTGGGGGATTTCTCCCCCCTTCCCTCTCCTCCCTTCTCACAAAGGGTCGAGCGTATATCTCAAGTGGGCTTCAAGCTTCCTATGTAGTCAAGAGTAACCTAACCGATTCTTTTGCTTCTATCTCCAGAGCAGGTGTTAACCCCTCCCCAACTCCTAAAAGATCTGTATCTCTGTGTTTTCTCTCCCTCCCTTGTTTTCTTCCCCACTGGGTTCAGTTTGTGTTGTCCAGATACTCTTGCATGTCAGGCATGCCTTTAGCAGTGATCTACCTACCAGGGTTAATGTCTCCTTTTATAGAAGCTGTCAGATGCCAATAGCTCCTTGGCTAGTGATGGGACTTTGTGTCTGCCTTTCCTTCTCCATTCTGGGATTTTTGTCTCCCTGAACCTGCATAGGCCTTGTGTACCGTGTCACAGAGTTTATATATGTACAACTTCCTTGTGTCTGGAAAGCACTGTTTCCTTACATAATGCAGCATCTCTTACAATCCTTCAGCTTCTCTTCAGTGAAGATCCATGAGCCTTGGTGTATGTGTTGTGTAGTATGATGGTGGTGATGATGTGTATGTTGTGTATTGTATGTATATTGAGTGTTGTGTATGTTGTGTGTGCAAATATGTGTGTATGTGCGTGTGCGTGTGTGTGTGCGTGTGTGTGTGTGTGTGTGTGTGTGTGTGTGTGTGTGTGAGAGAGAGAGAGAGAGAGAGAGAGAGAGAGAGAGAGAGAGAGAGAGAGAGAGAGAGAGAGATTTCCAATGCTTAGAACTAAACATTCTGCAGTTTTTAATTCCCTGCATGATTTTCAGTTTTGTGTTATTTTTTGCTCACTGCAAAATGACTCTCCTCTGATGAGGGTTGAAAGATGCACTAATGTGTGTATATAGTAATAAATCATTAGGACACTTGGATTCACTTTCCAGGGGCATAAAGGTCTGATTCTCTCCTTTACTTCCATCTTCCTTTCATCTGTCTCATACTCTTTCTGTGACTCTCTTTCCTCTATTTAATCAAACTCTGATCCTCGGCTGATCTGAATTGCTGCATTTTATTATCACAGTATAAACCAGTGCAATAAAAGGAAACTCAGATCAACCATTAGCTGGAGATACTATGGAAAATGAGCAAATTAGGTTCATAGATGTGATGAATTAATAATTGATGTGCTTAATAAACCTCCACCTGCCTCTTATATGAAACTTTATATGTTCCATAAAATGAGTGAGTAATTTTTACCAACAAAGCTACATATTAAATTACATTCACAATGTTTCCACACACCATACAACACATTTTACAGAGGAAAGAAAAACAGCACACCCAGAGGGGAACAAACATTGAGAGGAAGGCATCATAGAGACCTTTGGAAGAACGTGGAAAGGCTCAGCCCCAGCAAAGAGCAGAGGGTTTAACTTTTAAAATGGGTGAAAGTGATTATGGATCCAATGAGCCATGATGATTGATCCTACACTGTTTTTTAAGATATAATATTCCAGGCCTGGAGAGATGGCTGAGCAGTTTAAAACACTGGATAACTTTCCAGGAACCCTGGTTTAATTCCCTGCACCTATGCGGCAGATCACTACTGTCTGTAACTCCAGTCCCAGAAGATCTAATGCCTTCTTCTGGCCTCTGTGAGCACAATTTATGATTGGGTGCACAGATTTCATGCAAGCAAATCACCTTTATACATTAAATAAATAAAATTTTAAAAGTTAATCTTTCACAAACCAATCTATAACAGGGGATTTAACCAAGTAACTTTCTTCTTAAAATGTTTATTTAGTTTGTGCTTATTGAACTGAGCTGTTGAAATGCAGAGGCTTCATGCAGTTTGATGCCGACTGTGAAATCTTTGCCATGTAAAGCGTTGCCATGAGGGATATTTTCATGATGTTTAAACTGCTCTAAAAACTAGATTATTGTGATAGTTACACAACACTAACTATGTATTGAAATCATAAAGTTGTATTTTTATAAATGATTACTTAATGACATGTCAATTATAGCTTCAGAAATCTGTAATAAAAAGGATGCATGGTGCATATGGCAAATAACAGTACTCTTCAAATATAAACACAGACAACAAAACATAAACACGAGAGAGAGAGAGAGAGAGAGAGAGAGAGAGAGAGAGAGAGAGAGAGAGAGAGAGAGGGAGGATCAACAAATCACAGAATAAGAAACACTAAATGGATAGGAAATGTGAAAACATTCTCAAGTTTGCAGTAATTTCAGAAGGATAACTATGGCAACTGAGTGTCCTGAGACTGACAAAGTACGAGAGTACTGAGTATTGATGCTGGTGATGAATTCTGAGAATTTGATGCCCTTTCTCATTGTCAATGGGCTGTTTGTGTGTCTGAGAACACACACTACACACATAGAAATTATATGATTATATTTATATATATTGTTTTTAAAAAAGATGATAGGGACATTTTGTGCTGCTATGGATGGGATGTGGTTTGTTCTCCAAAGATTTCTTTGCTAAAATCTTGTTTATCCTATATAATAGTGTGTTGTAAAGTGGTGGAGCTTTTGAGAGATGGAGTCTGGTGAAAAAGTTGATCATAACCAACCTCATGAAGAGACTGATCCTAATGGGTTAGAGCTTGCAGAGTGAATCAGTCCCCCACAAAGCAAGTTGGTATAAAATAATGGGTCTTGGCCTTTCTCTCTTTTGCCATGTAAAGTTTGTCTTGGTTTTGGGTTTTTGTTGTTGTAATTATTATTTTTTGTTGCTAGGACATCATGCACTACTAAAATACAAGGGGAAATTCAGTTAATGACAGGGCCAGGGCCATAGAGATTTGACTACGTAGTCAGAATTGTGAATCAAACAAGCAAACATTCATTAAGGTACTAACTTCAGGTATTTTTTTTTTTTAATATAGCTATACAAAGTGGAGTAAGACAGGCAGAAAGTGACACCAGAAGATTTCTGGAAGGAATGTTGTCATGTAGTGTTCCTTCCTCATCACAGATTTCAAATGGAGGTCACACTCCAGATGTCCACTCTCCTCTATGACTTGAATCTTTGTACCAAGGCTAAGGTACCAGAGCCCCAGGATGTGGAATTCCAAGGGTATAGACTATTAGCACAATTGTGCTTCTACTTCCATAGTAGATATTTAAATATGACAGGATTTTGGTGAGCAGTGAGGGTAAAGAGACAGAGGATGAAAAAAATCGCTGATTAAATGGCCTTACCAAATTTCCTCTTAAAAATTCAGTTCACAAGTAGTAAACCATTGAGTCAGGAGGCTCAATGCCCACACTGGCTCCCTCAGGGTGTGTCCAGAGGCCCTAAGGCAGAGGTATTATTTGTAATTGTATTGTTCTATCCATTACAAGAACAACATTTTTTAAAGCCCACTGTGAATTATTTTTGTTGAAATTAATCTAATAGAAAAAATTAAAGAACAATGCAATGAAAAGGCTACATTCATAATATAAACAAAATTGCTAAAGCTTTAAGTAATCCACAAATGCTCTGTGCACAGATTTGTTCAGCTCTGCTGGGAAATATCCAAGAAAGCCTAAAAAAATAAAATAAAATTGTTCATTTTATTTGTGGATGAAACATTTAATATTTTCAAAAAAGTAATTTTTTCTAGATTAGTTTATGAAATAATTGCAATTTCAATGAATGTACCATAGTAATTTTTGTGAACTTGGCAAAAGAACATAGAAATATTCAAAATTATTTTTAAATTACACTTAATGAATATGCAGGTAACCTACCGCCTTACAAAGAATAGTGTTGCTATAAATGACTCCCAAGTCACTATAATCCTACTTAATAGCACTTATAAAAACTAATTCCAGGTGAATTAAAGTAGAAAAAAATGAAGTGAGTATAACCAAAATTAAGGATTAAATCAGTAAATATAAAGTAAAGAAACATTTATACCATTGGGGTAAGAAAAAGGCATTTAAAAATCATACTTAATAGGGAGGATTAATAATTTTGTAAGCAAACTATTTTTTCTACAGTTAAGATTAGCAAAATAATCCTAAAAGATTAGAAGCAGAAAGAAAACTTTATGACATGCCTTAGAAGATTATATTAATGCCTAGAAAGAAGTCCAATAAATTCCTTTGAAGAAAAGAGAGTAATGCAAATCTCCTGTGGAAGGGAACTATTAGAAGATAATTCAAAGTAAAGAAAATCCGAACATTAAAGCTATTAGCTGAGATAGTCACAGGGAGTGCTGGACAGCTATCTCAGCAGAGGAGGTCAGTGAAGAGAAGGGGTGGATCTTTGTACACTGTGTTACTTACTGTCTTTTCCATCACTTTCTGTTTGCTCGGATGGCAAAATACCTGAGAAAATCAATGTACAAAATTAAAGGTTAATCCTGGCTTTGATTTAGAATTTAGTCTGAGGCTAATTGGCCTCATTGCTTTTAGGTCTATAGAACACAGATCTCCAGGGCAAGGAATGGCTGGTGGAATAAAGCTGTTCAGCCCATGCATGATATTTAAAAGGAAAAAGAGAGGGAGAGGCAAGAGGAAGGAATTGGGAGAGGAGAAGAAAGAAGGGAATAAGCCTGGGATAAAATGTATTGTTCAAAGATTGGCTCTTAGCAAATATTTCTTCCAATGAGGCCATATCAGTAGCTATAGGCCAGAGACATCTGTGGTACTACCTGCAGCCCCTGACAGGTTCTGTTCAGACCTCTACTCAAGTGAGAATGGGATTCTTTGCCACAGGAAAGATGTTCAGGATGAAGCAGTAAAAGTAAAGTTGGAGTTTATTAAGAAAAAATTTGACAAACATTTAAGCACAGATATGTGGTTCATGGAATAAAGTGGCTTGTAAGTATCTTGGCAGCAAATGTATATACAATACAACTTTGGAGGTTTAGGGAACTACATTACTCAAAGGATTTCTAGGGAAACTCCACTTTGTCTTTTTTAAAAAATGAGATATTAAGTTGAAGTATCTTGAATATTACAATCTGATAAAATAAAACTATGGGTCACCAAAGCTGCATAAGCAGTTGAACAATGTCTTTTACTATAAATGGATTTTGTAGACCTATTTGTTACATTCCCAGGAAATTTCAGGTTACACCTGGCAAAGAAAAAGGCCATATTTGACTATATACTTAGGCCTTAAGCCTGGTTATTATACAGTTGATTTTCCCTCTTGGAAAATTGGATTATCCCATTGCTATCTTAGCATACAGCTTCTCTTTTCATTAGCTATATATACTATATTTGTGACTTTCAAGTTACACCTTTTTATTTGTTTGTTTGGTTGGTTTGGTTTGGGTTGGATTTTTTGAGACAGGGTTTTTCTGTGTATCCCTAACTGTCCTGGAATTTGCTCTGAAGAGTAGGCTGGCCTTGAATTTGTAGGGATCTGCCTGCCTGTGCTGGGATTAAGGGAAAGTGCCACCATTCCTGGCCTCAAGATACATCTTGAAAGATTAATTACAGACCGCCAACTCCCTTTTCTTTCTTTCAATAAATAAAACTATAGGTGACTTCAGAGGTCCCTTGGTGAAATTATAATTGGATAATGTAAAACTAGGAGCCACTTGGGTTTCCCAAAGGGATTAGGGTATTTCCACTTCCTGCAAATAGGGAGTAGCTATGACAGGGGAATAAGTAGATTTCCTGAAGTTCTTACCCTTTCCCACTTGGCCTTTGAACAGTGATCCACTGATGGACACATGCATTCATGAGGACAGAGCTTCTATGAACTTGTTGGCACAGTATAGAATACTAAGGGAAACTGGGGGAATATGAGATGAAAAGAGAGGCTCTCACTTGGAGTATGATTGAAGACTCTTGCCATCATAGAAACAAGAATTTCAGAACAATTAATAACTTCATACAGCCTTTCTCCTTTCCCAAATATAAACCTTCTGTTTTCATGAACTCTAACCAGAAACTCCATTACAGAGAGTGAACATATACTAACCCCTTTAAGTAACCATAGTGTATTTCGGGTTTACCTTGTCAGATTAAAAATTCACCCAAGACACTCTGGATTCACCCTGTAACCTCATTTATCAAAAGACAGAGAAAAAGAAAATAATCTTTGGTAACCTTTTAAGTTGTAACTGTGAGCTACTAAAATGGTAAATATCGCTATGCTAAGATAATTAATTGTGATTTTTCCTTGAGGAGCCCATACCTACACTGAAGTGTGTTTTATTTTCTTCTTCTCTCCCTTGGGAAATACATAGCCCTACTTGGGTATTTCTCAGTCCCCACGAACTTTTGCTTAAATTCTATTTTAAAGCATATTTAATAAAAGCTATAGCTCTGTTTCATGCTGACTAGGTGTGTAATGAATTTCTATGTCAAAGCCAAGAATCCAAGTTCAGGCTTAATCAGAGTCCCTAAAAGATAAAGAAATTTTAGAGAGCTGTGTCTCTGTCTTCTTACCTCTAGCATAGTCAGTAACCCCCTTCCTAAAGGCCCTGCCTCTGAGCAGTGATGCACTAGAGACAACGTCTCCAGCACATAATCGTTGGTGGGAATATTTAAATCCAAAGCATAATATATATTGTCACATATAGGACTTCCAATATTAAGAAATGAAAAAAATCTTGTTGAAAATGGTAAGTTGTTTGTGTTGACAAATGAAAATAAAAACCCTTAAATTCCCAAGATCATATGCTGGTTGACAAAGGAACACCCAGAAGACAAGTCAATGACTTGGTTACAATCACACATGCCTGGCTTTTCCTTTGCAGTCTTACAAAGCTAAAAACTCCAGGGTGTGATGCACGAATATGAATGGCTGCATTCAGTCTGCTTTCTACTTCCTCAAAGCAGGTTCCAGGTTCCCTTTGTCCTCATCAGGGAAGATGTGTGGGAAGCTTGTAGAGACTTTTTGTTTTTAAGATGTGTTTTTCATGACCATCATGCAGCCATTTGGATATATGTGTGTCTTATTTGCTCACTGGGACTGAGAAGCAAAGTGTCTCCTCTCCAGGTGGGAGAAGCCAGCTGTGGTGCCCATATACTACTACCCCATTGGTTCTTTGTCTCCCCACCAGCTCATTGTGTCCCTTGGTGGCCCAAGAAGCTTTGTAAGATTTTCTTGTAGGCACCTGAATATGTTTTCAGCAGGAAGAGGCATGACATGGGTAGAAGGAACAGGCTGCTCTGGTGACCAAGTTTTGTCATATTTCACTCTTCCAGGACTCATGAGAAGAGATCAGCCAGTGAAATTAACCAAAGAACTCACTGAAAAAGGAAGCATCAGTTATAAAAATAAAGTCTTCACCAGGCTCCTGACTACATTAAACATTAAAGATTTCTAAAGATCTCCTTGGCCCCTGTAGAACGGAGAAGCTTCCAGATTCCAGGGAGGCATGTGACCTTATGAATGTGGAAGTCTGTTTTTTCTCCTCTACACAGTCATCACCAGTCAACTGGAACAATAACACAGGCAGTGACTCTTTGGCTTCACAGAGCACTGTAAAGTTCACCAGACAAATGCCATGTACTTAATAGTATTTCCCCTGTATATGACTGACTAATACTGAGAACTGTTAGGTCAAAGATTGGAACTGGCAGCTCTAAAATGCTAAAGTTGGCCACCATTCTCTAATAGTGAAGAATAGAGAAAGGGGATTCATTCAACATGACCAGATTGGGGAAAGAAACATCACCAACAATAAGATGTCCAGTAATCTAGCAAGTCCAATGGAATAGTGGCAGGAGGTGGAGATTTATTTATTTAGAAACGGAGTTTCACAATGTATTCTTGGCTGGCCTGGAACTCACTATGTAAACAAAGTGGACCTCAAACTTATGGAAATCAGCCTGGCTCTGGCTCCTGATGAGGAACTGAGAATTAGACATGTTCCCTGGTAAGCAGACAGATAGGAGATGGGCTATGAGCAGGTAACAGAGATCGTGAACTTCCAAGATTCCAAGATGGCCGGCTTCTTTCTCCCCTTCTGACCTGAGGCAACTTCAAACAAAGGCCTTGTGGGCTTTGCCTCCTACTAGCAGGCCCTGCTGATGGACTGACTCAACAAGTTCAAGGTCAGACAAGGTCAGAATATGCTTACACAGCAGTGCCTGTCAATCATCCTCTTTCTTCAAGCTGATTAACATTAAGTTGGGGGGGGGGGAGACTCTTCAGAGACTTGAAAAACCCCAGTTTGTAGGAAAAGACTGGAATTTTGGCTTCCTGGGTGCCCCCTCCCCTGTCCAACTTTGCAGATGATCTATTTTTTGGTGTGTCTACAGCATGAATGTGTTTCCTCAACCCCAATAAACACCTTTCTCCAACTGCTAGTTCTGTCTGCTCCTATTTGCAATGTTCAGCATTTAACTGCTACTACTGTAGTGCCAAGATATTTTCTGTCTTTTAATTCTTTAACTGGCAGAGAATATGAATTGGATCAAGATCCCAAGACACTAACACTGAGTGCTGGAATTAAAGGCATATATCACCATGTGTGGCTGACATTTAGATGGAGTCCTGGTCATCACGGATCCATCACTGTTTCTACTCAAGTCTCTTCTTTAAGGTGCTCCGACTGTGTAAAATCTACTTTTATCTGACAGTTCTTCCTCTGGCTTATATGAGGGCTTTAGCCCTCTTCTAGCTGCGGCATGAAATTCCTGGGACATTCCAGTTCCTCATTGCTCATTGTTTCAACAGTCTGCTAGTGAAAGGGAACCATATTTCTGTTTGAAATATCTTCCCTCCCTCCAGGATAGTTGCAGCTGCCTGGTGCAGGACTCTGAACACTCTAAACTTTTATATGGAGAGCAAGCTGCCATGGGAAAGCACAAACGGTGTCTAGGGCTCAGGGTGTTGATACCCCTCTGCTCTGTCACCCTCTTTCTGCTGAGATTGCTGTGACAGACCCTATGGCTGTAGGGACCTTACCTCACTCATGTGCTAAATGCTTGGCACATCTTTCCACACCTCACTCTTGGAAAATTACCCTGGGGTGGGCTCTGCTGCAGTGCAGTACGTTTTTCCCTCTACTTTGAGATTAGAAACTGTGACCCTGGAAAGAGTTTGTTATGTACTCACCCTCCCATAGGGTATTCTGAAGGTTTGCTGATCTGGAGTTTATGGGAAATTATGGTGTCTCTTGCTATGCACAACCATCATTCAGTACCCCCCTTTTTCTACATCAGCTTCCAGAGAGGCCAGGTTCCTTATAAGATATTAAATACAGGAATCTTTCTTGTTACATTTTCACCTAGAGGTGCCTGGGTTACAGGAATGGATAGTTCTGAACATTGAAGGCAGAGATGGGAGAGTGTCACTACATTCATGTTAGACATATCCTGCCCCTCCTGGGTTAAATAATGAGTACATCCTACTGAGGAGGAACAACTGCTGTTGATTGTTGATACTATACATTAAAATCACGAATCTTCAAAGCTTTGTTCATTATCTTTTTCTTGTTCTCTCCTTCAGCTAAAATTGATATTCTGTTCCGTTCCAGGCATCTGAATCTTATGTGATGGTTGATTTGCAGGAAACTGAACTCTTACTTTTATAGAGGAACATGTTGATGGCCAGGGCTTAGAAAGCGAAGAGGCTGGAGAATGATGAAGAGCCAGAAACTCCCTCCTATCCCAGGACTTGGGTCTTTGGCTCATGGATGTTATAAGTTACTGTAGGATCAGAGTGGCATGAGGAGTTTTGTTTTTTACAGATATCTCTCTGACTAAAAGACGAAAGTGTGGTGATATGTTATATATTTAATAAAACCAATCTGAAATATCAGAGAACAGATCTATCCACAGTCAAGGGTCAGAGAGTGGTAACTCACACCCTTAATCCCTCCCAGCACGGAAAAGACCAGGAGTGGTGACCTACATCTTTAATCATATAACTCAGGAGACAGAGATCTTTCTGTGTTTCTGTGAGTTCAAGGCCTAACTACTAAACAGTAGTAGCTCACACCTTTAATTTTAACCTGAATGTGAAACAAACAACTGAGTGAAGAAGGTATTTAAGGCAGGCATAGTGGAAAGACAGATTCATTCTGTAGAAGCGACAAGGAGGGAGTGAAGCTGAGGGAACTGGATGACAGCTGGGTGAGATTTGACTGTGGTCTGTTTCTTCTCTCGGATATTCAAGTTTTTCCCCAATATCTGGCTTTGAGTTTCATTTAATACAACCAGAATTTGTGCAACATGAAAGTTCTCTTTTAGTTTGTCAAGTTCTATGGGCCTGTGTCCTCTTTGATGGTCTGCATTCTAGAAGAACTTGGAAATGGGTAGAAAGGCTGATTTAGAGCACATTGTGGCCTTTGTGGTATGATCATCCTTACCTTAGCTAGTGTTAAGAGTTTAACAGTGGGCTCAAGCTGACTTAGCTCTAGTACACCATGGTATGAGACCATTCTAGAATCTATACTGGGTCAGGTGTGTCAGCATGGTGGCTCTTGTGATAGTCATATTGAGTGTCTCTTATATTACCATCTTAGCCTCATAGTGGTATTCATGGGTATGGAAGAAACTCTAATCCCATGTCACAACCCCAGAGGTTCTGAGAAACCTTGGCTCAGGGACCCAGATATGGCAATTTCCACAACTTTTCAGGTGTGCTCAGGATAAGGAGTGAAGGCCACTGTAGGACTTTATGGTGATTATTGGGTTTTTCTTTTATTGTTCTTAGCTATATATGGGTCTCACGACTCTGACAGTGGGAAAGCATGTGATACACATACCAGGAGAGTTTCTGAAACTAAGGCAATGCTTGTTTAACAGTGATTTGTAATGCATACACAGGACACTCATTTTGGGTTGGCTGAATGTGTGCACTGATAGTGCTAATGATCTAAGTGTCCAGGCTCTGACCACAACCCATGTAATACTCATTCTCAGCTTCCTCACACTGGCTCAGGAGCTCTCTGTAGATCCTTCTTCTGGAAGGCAAAGCTCTGACCACAGCAGGAATGATCCATCCCAATACTTGACCCCATCTGTAACTGCGACCTAATGAACCACTAGGAGTCCACGCAGCAGCAAACTCAGGCTTCACAGCCAGCAAGCTCATCCACATTGACTTTGCTACAGCTGGCATTCCATCCCATACATAGTGAGCTGCTACCTAACACATGAGCTGCTGAGCAGTGCATCCAGATAAGTCACTGGGTTGTCAGCTTTCAGTCCCTCTCCTGTGGAGCAAATCTTGTTCAGAGAAACTCAAGGGAATTTCCTGTCCAGAGGTAACACAGGAAAACACAATCTGAACTTTGGTGTAATTGATGAGAGTTTTGAGGACAGTCAGAGTTTGAAGGTATCTGTAGCAAAAACCAGAAGGTAGATTCATTTTCCTTTTCCAGAAACAGAAAATCTCCCAAGCTGTTTAGCTTCTATTCTCAGCTCCTTAATTGGACTTTAACATTGAGCAATAAGTTATTTCTTATTTAATTCTTTTTATTTATTTCCACCATGGTGTGGAGATGTTTTCCTCTCATAGTTCAGCAGTTCAGTGGAAAGATTTAAAATTCCAGGTAGGATAATTTCCATGGCCTCCCAGAATACACACAGCTTGCCCCCAGAGGCATCTCTACATCTGAACAAAGAGAACTAACATTTCCTGCTTATCAACTCATACAAAGTGACACCAAATTCCTAATTTATTTGTACAACAATTCTATGAATTACAGGAATCAACCCACTGAGCTGAAACAAAAAAATATAAGGCTTCCAAATCAGCAATGTCAATGCTTCAGCTGGACCAGGGATATAGGTAGTTGTTCCTGGCTTTGGGATTTTTTTCCATAACAATCCTCAATGAAAAATGGGTTAGATGTTTTGGAAATTAAGGCAGTGTTTGTAAATTTCCTGAAGTGTGGCCTGTTCAGTATGTTGGGGCATTTAGGCTATGGGCACCTAGATTCCTGAGCGCCTCCCTCCTCCACATGCAGCGAATATCAAAGATCTATATTTGTGCCAGCTACCCTGTTTCTTATTTTTATCAGGACCTTTCATGTTAAAACTGCTAGTTTAGGGGAAATCATGACTGAGATTTATCTTAGTTGATTATATGTCACAGTGAGATTCATTTCAGGAGTTAAGCCAAAGTGGATGCATCCCGAATTAGTCAAAGAATCATGTTAGGTCAAAATTCAGTTAAATCTAGTTTCCAAACCTAGTCACAAGTAAGGAGCACAATCTCATATCCATTGCTGTGATGTCTAGTGAGTTTGGGAAGCAGAAGAAAAAGAGGACTGGTGTCTCTTGCTTGCTAGCTCTAGGAGTTGCTGAGGTGGTCTGGCAAGCCCAGAGATGACTTTCTACTCATGACGTCAGCTGGTTGGCCAGGGTTTCTTGTTCCTTAAAGGCCTTTACTCATCTACAAAAACCCTCTCTGATACTGTGAACTCTATTTGAATCCAAGAACTCCCTTCTGGTTTTAAGATGGAGAAGTTAAGTCTAATGTTAAGAGAGACTGGAGAATGCTTTTTAAAGGGAAATTGGACAATTCCATTTCTCAAGACATCTGTGCATCGGTCGTGAAAGTCCAGAGCCATCCTCCTACCCTGAATTATCTGCAAAACTCACTTTTGGTGTGTCAGCCTGCAAAAGGTGGTGAACTTGGTTCATGTGTGACAGGTGAGGAACATCTTGGAGTCCTGTTGTGACTATGAGTAGCAGATGAGCCTTTTTCACCTTGGGAGTACAAGGGCAAGCCAGAAGAAAACCTGCTTTCCTTCCGACCATTGTTGGGGTTTAGTGTGGGGTCTGAGGCCCACTGGAAGAGGTGAGAGCTTTCTCTGCAGCCTCTAACAGGGCTGTGGCTCTGGAAGAACGCCAGAACTTCATGGAAAAGCCTATGTGCCCCCAGCCCTGTGGAGTGAATTTTTTTCTCCCAGAAGCTCATTTCTCTATACACTAAGCCTTATTATCTCTGAGCCTTCAGCCCCTTGTACACTGGGCCCCACTCCTGACCTAGTTACAGGATAAGAGGCACAGATTTCTTAACAGCTTCTCTTCATGGAGTTCTGAAGTGGAGGGACTATGGGACAATGGTCCTTATGTCTTACTGCTGGCAAACAAAAGGTCGAGAATATGATTTTGAACTAATACTGTTTCTAAATACCACTCACTTTCATCAAATAGAATATGATTCCTCACTTCCTTCCAGTGCACAGAATGGGCAGAACGGGATAGGGCTGAGAAGTTGAAAATTGACTATCCACAGAGATAACGCCATTGACTAGGGCTATACATGGAAGGGTACTGAAGGCATAAATTCTCTTAAAATACACCAATCGAAGATGAATATTTATTAAAATATAAGCCAACACTCACGATACAGGTAACAGCTTATATAGGCGCCTGATAGACTGGATTATTCATGCAATGAACGATGAACGCCAAACTGGTTTCTCCAGCAGTCAGGAACCAGGAAAAAGGGCTTTCCATGATCCCAGCAGCCCCTTCTGAATGGGGTTGGCCACTCCCCCTTCAGGAGCCTAGGACCCTGGATAGGCATCTTCGGACCTTATCAGCTGACACCTGAATCCCACCACAGGGTATGGCAGATTAAAGCAGATGAAGAAATATAAAACACTTCACAGTCTATGTAGGTACATTCTGAATCTGATCACAAGAGCGACAGGTGACATTGTTAATGTAGCCCTTAGATGGACACACAGACAACTCTGGAGTCTACTGGACAAGCAGTTCCCTTTCCTATTCTCTCTTGAGCCACTCCATATACCCTCTAATGCTTTAGCTTCCCAGAAGATACTTTCTTTTTTACAGGAGAATATGGTGATATATTTTATATATTTAATAAAATCAACCTTGAATATCAGAGAACAGAATCACCCACAGTCAAGTTATGAGGGTCAGAGAGTGGTGACCCACACCTTTAATCCTACCACTCAGGAGACAGAGATCCTTGTATTTCCGTGAGTTCAAGGCCTAACAACTAAACAATAGTAGCTCACACCTTTAATCCTAGCTCTAGGGTCATGATGTAAAGTTGAACCTGGAATTAAAGCAACTGGGCAGGGAAGATATTTAAGGCAAGAAGAACAGAGATTCAGGCATTCTGTAGGAGCAACCAGCCAGGCTAAGGACCCCTGGAGATTGCACTTACCCTGTTCAGCCTGAGAAGTTGACTGAATAAGTGACTGTGGTCTCTTTTCTCTCTTTGATATTCCACTTTCTCATCAACATCTGGCTCTGGATTTTCATTATATGCTAATTAGAATCCGTGCAATAAGAAGAGTTTATTTTGGTTTATACTTTGACATAGGGAGTTCATAAAGACAGAGAAGGTGTAGCAGCAGGCAGCCGAGAGATCACATCTTCACCAGGAAATGCAAAGGAGAGTATGAACTGGAACTGGTGAGAGGCTACACACTCTCAAAGCCTTCTCTCTCCCAGAGATGCACTTTCCTCAGCAAGGATTCATCTCTTAAAAGTTCTACAACTGACAACTGGGGACCACATGTTCAAATATGCGAGCCTATGTGGCTGTTTCTCACCCCATACTACTACATTTCTGTCCCGTACTCCATCAGCTCATGGCTATATCATAATGTAAAATGCATTTAGTTCAACTTTAAAAGTCCCCAGAGTCATTTACAGTCCCAACACTGTTCACCTCTCTTCCACCTTACCCCCACCCACTCCTCAGAGAGGGTGAGGTCTCTAAATCAACAAAGCCTGGCACATCAAGTTGAGGCAGGACTGATCCCTCACCCCTGCATCAAAGCTGAGCAAAGTATCCCTCCATAGGGAATGGACTCCAAAAACTCAGTTCATGCACCAGAGATAAATCCTGGTTCCATTGACAGGGGCCCCACAAACAAACCGGGCCACACATCTGTCGTTCACATCTGAGGGCCTATTTCGGACTCGTGCAGGCTTCCTAGCTGTCAGATCAGAGTCTAAATTCCCAGTAGCTCAGGTCAGCTGTCTTTTTGGGTTTCCCCATCATGATTTGGACCTTCCCTTGCTCATATAATACCTCTTCCCTCTCTTTGACTGGGCTCCAGGAGCTCAGCCCAGTGTTTGGCTGTGGATGTCTGCATCTGCTTCCATCAGTTACTAGATGAAGGCTCTATGATGACAATTAGGATGGTCACCAATCTGATTACAGGGAAGGCCAGTTCAGGCACAGTCTCCACTATTCACTGCACAAAATCTAGTTGGTATTTAATGAAAACCCAGAACCAAGTATTGGGGAAAAACTGGAATATCAGAGAGAGGAAACATAGCACAGTCAGTTCTCACCCAGACAACTTCTCAGGCCAAACAGGGTAAATGCTATCTTCAAGAGTCCACAGTTGGTTACTCCTACAAAATGCCTGACTGCCTGCCTCCTCCTTCTCTCCCTTAAACATCTTCCCCACCCAATTGTTTCACTTCTGGATTCAACTTTGCATCATAATCCTAGAGTTAGGATTAAAGGTGTCAGCTAAGGACTATTTGGTTGTTAGGTCTTGAACTCACAGAAATCTAGAAAGATCTCTGTCTCCTGAATGATGAGTTTAAAGGTGTGGGTCACCACTTGGTCATTCCAAGTGATGAAATTAAAGGTGTGGTCACCACTCTCTGACCTTCCTGGCTTGACTGTGAGTGATTCTGATTTTATTAAATATACAATATATCACCACAATTATTGCTTGGATTCTTAGCTTGGGTCATCCCCGTGGATTTCTGGGGATTCCCATAAGATACTCACCATGTTGCTTAAACTGCCAGACACTTGCCCAGTGTCAGAACACTCCCTTTTATATGTTAAGCTCCCCACCTCCTATTATCCTCTCCATATGAGCATCCCTGGTTTGTGAACCTTTCTTTACATTCTTTAGTGCCCCATCTAAGTTCTCCCTTTGCATGTCGTACTCCATTTTCAGAGGGGTTTCCTTTGTTTCTCTAGAGTAGTACTGTGGAATATTCTACATATACAGATGGTATCAACCACCACCTCTGTGTTTAGGTGGTACCATTCTTAGATGTCTGCTGGAAGTCTGCCCCTCGCTGAGCTCTGCCTTCCTGCAATCTTTCTCAACTCATGTTACCTGCCTGAAGCACATCCCTGGCTCTCTTTTCATTGTTACAGTGTAATCTCTGAGTCTTCTCACTTCTGTTAAATGCCTGCCTTTCTCTAGTGTCACCAGGACAAGACAAGTCACCATCAGCATTGTTGTCATGACTTCTAAAATAACTCTTCATGGCTTTTTCCTAAAAGACATATGTTGCTCCTCCCAACAATCCCCACAGAATTCCAGGGAACTGGCTCCAGAGTCTAAGAATCCTTAGTTAGCCCTGTAGTCAGACAGTTTCTATGTCCTACCCATCTGGTCCCACAGATGTTCAATCCCAAATAAACACACAGAAGCTTATATTAATTACACGCTGTTGGCCTATGGCTCAGACATATTACTGTCTAACTCTTATACTTTAAGTTAACCCATATTTCTTATTTGTGCTTAGCCACATGGCTTGTTACCGCTTTCACAGAATAGGAGTCTTATTTTTCATCCTCTGAGTCTGTCTGGCATCTGTTCTGCTCTTCCTCTTCCCAGAACTTGCCTTGTTTGGTTGCCTTACCTATACTTCCCGTCTGCCTAGCTTCTGGCCAATCACCGCTTTATTAACCAATGTTTATAGTGACCAATATTTACAGTTTACAAGAGCATAATCCCACAGCACAGCCCCACACTGTGTTTAAGTTCATTTGAATTTACCAGAGACTCAGAAGTATGTGGTCTAATTCCATCTAACCTCCGACCTTTTGGCTTGTCCCATTATCTTTCTCATCTTCTGCTTAGAGAAAAAACTTTCCAGGAGTTTCCATCTACAATAAGGCTTCTCATTTTTTTTTCCTGCATTGCCTCATGTGGTATGTTTAACCATTCTGTCCCAATTTGTAATTGCTCCATTTGTAAGCGTGTTTACTGATGTTTACATCTCTTGTACATACAGAGGGGATCCATACATAAAGTACCAGTTATTCTATCTCTTTGTCACTATACTCCCAGCATTTAGGGGAGGATGATTCTTACCCATGCAGGCTAAAGGCATAAATGATGTCAAATAGTGTGGAAAGAGTCCCACCTAATGTGATGCAATGCCTTGCTATCACTTGACTTCATCGGGTTTCAGTCATGGCACTGGTAAATACTGACTACAGCCGTATGCCTTGCATGTTTCCCTTTAGTTCTGATGTTTATTGAAGACCAAAGGCCTGGGAAAGTTCCTTTATTTTAACCAAGTCTTAATGGGACTTCTTTTGTAGGAATCATCTTGGTCATGGTATGGTGTTTCTGCCTCGGTCACAGCCATTGACCTTAAGTCTTTGAACTCTCAGGATAATGTAAAAAGAGACATGAATAGGTACCAATGACATTTAGGGAACCAGGAAGGATTCTGCCTTGTTTCCATGGTGATATGACAGACAGGAGAATTCTAGTTCAAAAGTGATGTCAACTTCTGCAGAAACATCAATGTTACCAGTTTCTCTTTCAACTCTATTCCCCCATGAACTTCAGCACAGAATAAAGGCACCCAAAGGAGACACCGAGTGCTATTGATCTGTGAACTTCACATTCTCTGATGTTTCATGAGTTATTCTGGGTCTTCACTGGGTCTTGACAATCCTGTGCTTCTGCCTGCATACATCTGAAGACCTGACTTTGCCTGCGATTGGAGCGGGGAAAAGGAGCCAGTTCTAAGCCAATATAGGTGAGGCACCAATAAATGCCTTAAGATCCTAGAAAGGTCCCATCATAAGAGGTGCCTTCCAAGTTGTTTGTGTACTATTCCCATGCTGTAGTGCAGGAGATCTATATCAGAATGTGACTGTAATGTCCTGTGTAAATCTAGGCAAGTGGAATCATCTAACTGAGGTGCACCCCATGGGGAGTAACATGGGCAGTATTGGAACCCTTATTTTATACATCATGCTTCACAATAGCACAGTACAAACATTGAAGTAGCCACTTAGTAATAATTGTTACTGGGAGGCAAAATATGTAACAGGTGGGTAAATAATGCTGCCTCCTAATGGCACTCCTTGACCAGTGTTCCTGGGACAGAGGTGAGCAGAGCAGTGATGTGCAGAGAAAGGAAGGGGATGAGCCCCAGGAGGGGCAGGAGACATGTGTCTGGTGGATGTACCTGGAGAAGTAGAAGTTGGAGTAGCATATGTGGTGGAGGAAGAACACTGCTTACTTATCTTGCTCCCTCTGGATATATGGCTGTCTCCTGGGGGTGATATTGCTGCAGTTGTATACAGACTACATAAGAGAAGGAACCTTGTAAGGAATTGTGAATCAAACTTGTACAAAGCAGAAGATTTAAATGAGATCACTGAAGAAATGTCAAGTCAAGCCCCAGGGCAACAAATAATAAAATGTTAATATAACTTAAATTAAACGTGTTAATTGATGAAAAAGGGAAGTGTTAGGAGAAATATACAAACTTGGGCTCTAGAGTGGTAGAAGTGAATGCTTGAAGAATCTGCCTATAAACTCCCAGAGCATAGACTAACTTTTCTTAGGAGATATGACCTTTTATTCTAATTTTTTTTGCCCTCCCCAGCAGTGCACCAGGAGGATTTTGCTCTTTGTTTTCCTCTGCCAGTGTAAAGATGGCTAAAGGATGAGCTATTGGGTCAAAATGAGCAGTGTATTTTCATCCAGTTTTCCACAACTGGATCTATATTGATACACATGGATATTATGAGCTTAAGAAATGTGGATAGCTTTATAATTCAGTAGCTGATGAGCTCAGATTTCCAGGCCTATGGAACTATTGAACTTAGGAACAGTAGAATGCCATTGCTAGGCTTTGGCAGTCTGCCTGCTGGAAGAATCAAATTGGCCTCACATTCATTCAAACTGCAGGACAAGACAGGCTCCTCACAGATGCTCAAATCATGCTCTGAAGTTGTATTAAAACAGCCACAATAAATAATTCTCCTGTTGCTTTGTCCTACAGAGTGAGATTCTTCCAACCTGCTTATTAACTAGATTATCAAAGGCAGTTTGTCTTGTCTTCACCTCTCCCCACTGCCATAGCATCTGTAAGCAAACAACACAATCACCTTGCTGAAGAAGAATGAATAAAAAGCTCTTGATTTATAAATCACATGGGAACTTGGTAGAGCAAAGCGTGCCCTAAACAAACTGAAAATATAAATCACTCTCTTGAAGATGGCCTGTATATATCACTGCCTGCAAACATCCAAGTCTATTAGACATAAATTTACATCAGTTCCACATAATTATGATATCACATGAGAGTCCAGGCCAGGATGCAGGTCACTCTTGTGACTCTCCAGACTTTCCCTCAGCCTTGGCTTTATAGGACTCAGTCTGGGTGCAGCTGATTCATCATAAGTGTGTTCTGACTTCTGTCTATGGTGTTATGGGCTTTCAGTATGGATAGGAAGGAGTCAACCATTATAGTTCAAGAGAATTTAAGAAGGTAACTGAAAATGTTGCCAGGTGAAAACACCTGTATCTGGGAATGATGGATGATACCTGTAATCCTGGTACTCAAGAAGATCGTGGGAATTTAAGATCATTTTGTGCTAGAGTAAGATACTGTCTCAAGAAAGGAAGAAAGGAAGAAGGAAGGAAAGGCAAGTCCCATAGGTTAACTAGATTAACAACTATCAGTTGAATACTTCCAAATAACTAATGAAGAAGATTTTGAATGTTCCCAACACAAAGGAATGATAAATGTCTAACATGGCAGGCATGCTAGTCATCCTGATCTAGTGTTCATACTGTTCATGGGTATTGAATGTCATACTGTAGCCCATAAATACCTGCAGTTACTGCCCCAGTTAGAAAGAAAAATGCATTTTGGTTAGTAGAATGCACCCAAGAGTACTTACCACATGATTCATCATTCAAGCAGGTGCTGTCTTGTCAAGATGTAAATTCAAAAATCCAGGTCACCTACAAAATCTGTAAACAGGTTAGAAAAAGCAGGGAGTCAACCTTAGAAAGTACAGAAACTGAATACTCCTATATTCCATCTCAAGTTCCGAGCAATGAGAACACACAGTGGCATGCCAGGATTGAGTGGGATATACTTCCGTCCAGACACGTGGTCTGGGATTCAAAGGCCAAGGTTCGTACCTCATGAGGTTGAAGATTTCTAGATCTCCTTACTAAGGACTTTTCAGAGTTTATCTTTGGAGTTTATTATTCCAAGAGATAAAAGGAAGTAATGTGTAGGAGACAAGCTTCAGTGGCTATGAGAGCCTGTTTCCAGAGCTTGGCTTGGCTGGATTTTCTCCTATGGAAAGTGATGAGGAAGGTAGCCAGAATCCCAAGAAGGTGTAGGGAATAGAATCATATGAGGGTTCTCAATGGGCTCAAATGAAGGTAGTATTTAGAGGCAAGTAGAGACTGTGGAAATAAATTAACTATGATTAAATCAATTGAGGGCATCAGATTGATTAAAACCATATGGACCCATGTAAAAAATATAGTTACTGCAGCCCAGAAAGATATACATACTAGAGAAAAGATACTGAGCTGAGAAGGTTGATGGCATGGGGGTCAAAGTGCTGAGTGGAAGATGGTTTAGGGGAAAAGTGCACCTCTCTCTACTGGTGTCCTTAGGTATTCTGAGGATGAGGTTTACTAGGCAGACTTGGTTGGCCATCTTCCAGTCCAAAGTCAGCCTCCTGAACAATTGGCCCCAGTCTTTCAGGACACATAGCAGAGTGACAAAGCTGGACAATGAATCTGAAGTAGGAAATGTTATTGAAGGCAGAAATTACGGTCTGTGCCTCAGCTTCTTATGCTGTGGGTTTTGACCCTCTGTGGAATCATGTACTTGGAAGTGGAGATAAAAAATGTGACAACAGTAAACGGTTTCTGAATGTGCAATGACAAAAACATTATTCAATATCAAAAGCATCCAAGATGTTTCTGGCAGTGTAGTCTGTGTTACATCATAAGATTTCACTGCAGCCTTGGCTCTTTGTACTGTGCATACTATCACATTATGCAACACGAGCAAATGTTGCTTGAAATATCTCAGCTCAGTTTTCTGACTTTTGTATGTTATGAGTTACACTGTTTTATCACATACAAAGTATTTCTGGTTCTTGTGGAAATATAATGGCTTAATTACAGGAAATAGAGCCTTTTTAATATTTTCTACAATCATTAATCAACATGTAAATATCAAATTATTGTGTCTTTGAATTGTATTTTTAGAAATATTTCTTCTAAAATTTCTGTGTAAATTACCCTCTTGAGTTAGTAAAAATCTTATTAACAGATTTGGTTCTGATTTAGGACATAATTTCTGCCATGGCCCTGACCATCCTTCTGCCACTTTGTACTACATATTTATACAAGCAATGTTCTTAGCATTGGTGATTATAAGATCACTATCTCTTACACATGGCTGGGAGCTGAGAGTTCAGAGAATTTCCAGTTAGACTTCTGGTCTACCACAAAGTACACTCTGGGCTTGCTTGTGGGGACTATGTCAGTATCAAAGTGTGGCACAAAAGCTCTTCAGTGTTAAGTACGGACCTCAAAGATATTAGCAAGGTAAAAGTGTTCCCATTGTTCTTCCTGAAGCTCATGGGCAGTGAGCATGAGGTCTTGGAAGATGATTTCCACTTTGTGAAACATAACACTACAAGCCCAACTGGGAGAAATAAAACATGCCTGTGTAATCAGCTTCTATGCTAAACCCATTCAAAGCACCCCTCTCTCCAATGTCCATCCAGTCTATACAATCCCCTGGGCTTACAAGCAGAGCAGTAGACAGAGTAAGACCTTGAAGATAGCTCTGTTGTATCTTGACTGAGTACTGTGTAGCTTCAGTGCTTTATCGTCTGGAAGAAAACAATATCATAATGTGAGAGGGAAGTATGGGATAGAGTTGAAGTCAGCAAGGGATGAATGTGTATATGTTTATTACATGGAGAGCTAGAATTTGAAATCATCAAGCAATAAAGCTGTGTAAGTCAGAGATGAGTGTTCTCATTGCTCACCATTGAGTTCAGGGGCAGTGAGTTTGAGATCCTGTGAAGATTATCTACCTACCTACCTACCTACCTGCCTGCCTGCCTGCCTGCCTGCCTGCCTGCCTGCCTGTCTGTAGTCTGTCTTTATACCATCTATCATTCTATTTATCTACCATCTCTGTCTGTATTTTTACTTTTTTATTCATATTAGATATAGGAATATAGAGGAGCATGATCTTTGATATAGGCTCTCACTACCCAGAGTGGTCTTGAACTCATATCCGTCCTTCTGTCTCAGTCCTCTAAGTGCTGGGATTACTAGTATGAGCCACAGTATCTGACTGTTATTCTCTCCCTTAAGTTATGACAGTGTTGGATTGCACTTTACACCAACTATAGATCAGTGGGAAACAACTTCTTTCTTCAATGTTCCCCTTAAGTTGTTGTTCAGGTGAAGCACAGACTCATAGGTTGTCAGCCCCTTTGCTCTCAGTGAATGTTTTATTGCCATAGAAGGAAAGGCTTCAAACCAAGCTAAGTTCCTTCTGACACTAAGCAGATCAGACAAAACTGGATCCAGCCTGTCTGTACCTCCATTAGCTGGGCAGCATGCCCATGTTATTTTCACAGAAGTACAGGGAGAATTGAATCTCTGGATATGCACAGACTGGCCAGGAGTGGGCAGAGATACCCTGGCAAAAGCAGAGTTTGGCTCAACAATGCCATTTCTAGATTCCCGGTCTCATCATTTAAGATCTAAGGGGTCATGTATCACACATACCAGCTTCTCTGAGACTCTGAAGCCCACATTTGCAAAATGGGAATAGCACTGCATGTCAGCAAAAGAGAGGGCCAGCAAAACAAACACTTACGATTTTTCTAAGACTGTCTGTACAGTTTTGGTTGTGGCAGAGTTTGAGTGGGGTCCAGAGGGCTCTGAATACTGAATTCTCAAAGCATTTTGTATGGTTCCTCTGGCTTTCTAACAGAGAGAAATCCAAGGCAGGATAGTGCTGGCACAGAGCATCTGAACTGTGACTAAATTTGAGGAACTAGCAGAAAACTGAGCCTTGAGAAGGAACTGAGGACATCTCATGAATAATGGTGCTTCCAGCTCTATGGTCATAGTCCTTGCCTAGATCTTTCCTATGACCCCTCAATGAGCATATCCTGTTTTCACAAAGTTTTCTTGCTAATTCTCCTGATGTGCGAATGCCTTTCTGTATGCTGTGAATCTCAATCTTTAAATAAAGGAGCTGTTTTGGGCCATGACAGGCACCATAGAAGAAGTAGGAGGAGGAATCAGAATAGGTAGGAAAGGAAGGGCGGAGTCAGAGCCAGACCGAGCTGAAGCTGCCCAAGGAGCTACATGTAGGAGCACAGGTGAGCCACAGGCCACGTGGCAGACAGATTAATAGAAATGGGTTGATTTAAGATGTAAGAGTAGTTAGCAATGTGCCTGAGCCATAGGCCAAAAAGCATGAAGTTAATATAAGTGTCTGAGTCATTTCTGGGGGTCTGAGCAGCAGACAGCACAGGGGTCTGGCGCGGCAGGGTCTGGGTCTCTGGCTGCCTGGGACCTAGAAACCTCGCTACTACATTCTCCTCCTAATAACTCGTGGAAAAGAAGCCACTTTGTCACTTAAAGGGATCAGGGCCTAGACTCCTATATCAACATAACCCGAAGTCTGGTAATAAGTCTGAAGCAATATATTCAAACATGGTGATGTCAAGGGCCAGTTATTCTTCTGTTCCTCATGCTGCCCAGGTGGGTATGGCCTGGAAATTCTCACATAGTCTCCCTGGTGGTGTTCCATGTCCATGCTCTGATACCAACAAATGGAAGTGAGGCAGACCTTGTCCCTTTATATCTCTGAATTACCAATGTGTGTCCTGTCAATGTCCCAGCAGGGTTCTCAACCTTCTTTCTCCAAGACAGTGTCTTCCAATGGGCTGCGGTGTAGTCCTCAGAGCATGTCATGACCTAGCCTAGAAGCCTCTGAACACCATTCCCACTGTGTAAACTGAAACGAAAGGCAAAGGAGACCAATCCGCAATGAACTTCCACATGTCTTCTCAGTACGGATGGGTCACGGCTGCCCTGGAGACAGGCTACCTACCCAGAGTTTAAGCATGTGATGTTGAGGTTTTTGCCAGTCTACCTTTACTTACTGAGAACCTCAGGCATATCACCCATTTCCCATAATGTTCTCCCACCTTCTGAGACCTGAGAATAACAGCATTCTCAGGGGGCTTTCCATGGAACACTAGCTGTTCAGTGCTTAAAAGGAGTCAGTCACAGACTGTGTTCACATTCTGTTAAGGTATAAACTGCTTTACTGTACACATAGTGAGTCTATTGTGGTTTTAGAACAACAGGCAGATGTCAAAGTCAACCCTGGGTATACTCTTTAATGAGTGTCTTGAATACTTTTTACCAACGTTTCCTTATCTGCCAAGCACAGATGACAACACTGGATTCATAGGTGGGGATGATGGGAGCAAATGGGAGACAACGTTTGATTTGGGGACAGAAAACAGGCTATGAGTATATTGAGGATCTGGGAAAGAGGTAACAGGAATCTAGGAAAATGCTATTGTGTGGCATGGAGGGGTCGGGAGAGATGCAGGCAGAAGTAAGGAGCAAAACTCAACGATAATGAGAGGTTACAGACCTGAATGTGAGGGTACATGGTACAGAGAAAAAGAAGACAGGAAGGTGGGGGGGGACAGAGACGAAACAGAGGAGGAGGATATGATGTCCCCTAAAGCAAATCTTAGCAAGGTGTTCTCTGAAAAGATACCCCCAATTCTACGTCATGTGTACTAAACTTGTATTCCTTGTCTGCAAACATGACAACTTGGGGAGGAGCTTAGTTTTTCCACAGAGAACTGGAACAGTAGAGTTGCATTATCTAGGAAGTAATTAGGACAGTAATAATTTTCAAAAAGTCATACACTAAAATTGACCCAGAATTAGAATAACAATGCGGCTTCAGGTGGCGCCAGTTGGATATGACTTGTCTCATTTATTTAGCTGACTGCCTAGGAGGCAGCTGGTGCCACAGAAGGCTCCAAGCTTAGGACAGGCAAAGAAGGAGGTTCTCATCTTCTTAGGAACACAGATATCCTTGTTGGAGGGACTCCAGATTGCTAACTCAAATGCTTGTGTGTGCATGCGTGTGTGTGTGCGTGTGCGTGTGTTTGTGTGTTTAGAGTTCTGACCTGAGATAGATGAAAGTTTGACTTGATTATACTGGGACTGTGGTATGCATCAGTAAAAACAAAAACAAAAAACCCTCACTGGTCGCTTGAGGTTTTCAATTTTGCTCTTTTTTCAGTCTTGTGATACATAGGACAATACTCTGGCTGTGCTGCGCAGGCAAGGGAGATAGCTCTAATCAGTCTTTCTCACCAAGTGTATGTTTCTGCATGCTTTTTTGTTATAATATAATACTCAATGCATGCTTGTGTATATGCAATGTATTTTTGACTCAATGTCAAAAGGAACTGGAACAGACTATCTCTGTTCACATGCAGGTATTAGTATGAATGAGTGACAGTAGCATACAAACTCAGACATATTTTAACTGCTCTGAGTACATCAGGGTAAGTCACAGACACAGGTGCAGACTTAGGAGCACTTTTGTAGTTGGCAATGCAAACTGAGAAGAGCCATTTCAGAATGGAGATGTGAAGAACTCCATGGAACATCTACCCCATAAAGCAATCATCTCTAGTAAAATTTATCTTAAAAACAACTATTCAGTGTTGTTATAAACTGCCTAAATAGTATCCAGCAAACACAGAACTATTCTCTTCAGAAGTATCTACTTAAAGTAGCTAAGAACAGTAAGAGTATTCGTACCTAGCATAATACTAGCCGCTCTTCACAGGCTTCTGATTCTGATAGAAAAACTCCTTTATGGGTGGTATGGTCAAAAACACTGTCTGTTTACCTCAGCCAAGCCAAACCAAACTTCTCAGCAGAATGACGGTTCCCTTTTTCCAATTGTATACAGACTTGGTGTTGTCTGGAGTGTCATGATTTCAATCCTGGCTTTTTCTTTATCATGGCTGAACTAGACATGAACTCCAATGGAGGTTTCAGATAACAGACCTTGCCAGAGATACACATATATAGTGAAGTACTGGGTCTGAATGAGAGTCAAGCAAGACCCCCTGAGAACTTGGGATCCTTGCATCAGGCCTCCAGGCTGCTCTAAAGAACACATTTACAAAGGGACATTATACAAAGGGAAACCCAAATGAATCTATGGCTTCACTTTTAATTACCTGTTAGTAATAGCAGCAGACAATCACCGACTTTGGGGATCATGTAACCAAATGACATATTCTTAGTCTTCTGCTAGACCCGCTGAATACAATATGTTTGTCAATCAAGTCTTATTGACAAAAGTTGTCCATCTGCTCTTTCTGAACTTGGGGGCACCTTTGTTAAAAACCAATGATTCCACACCCTTGCTCATACAGGTGTTTAGTGGATGACCTTTTGATACTATAGGACAAAAATTGCACTCTCGGGTTATGCCAACACCGCTACCATTTGAGTCTCACAAAAACCGAAGAAGACTGATTAGTCTGATGGGGACCACCATTGGCTTCACTTTCATTAGCTTTTCCAAGCCTTAAATCATTGGTTCTATCTCCCACACATGTTCTCTAGCCCTCAAACATGGCTGCCTTCTGGATAAATGCCTTTATTGTGCAATATTTACTTGTCATTTTCATGATTGTTATATTTCCTGGTGGAGAAAACATGCCTGGTTTAGTAACTTTGGGTGAAAATACAGAAAAATACTTGACACAAAATAAGTGAAGAAGCCAGTAAATAAAAGTAAAACAAGTATTGCTCCTTGAAGATGTGATGACCTTCTTCCTCACCATGGAAGGATGATCCATTGAGAGGGATCCATTTGTTATGTGAAATAAATTGGATGTACTGGTGAGACTCTGTGGACAGTGTGACATGCTGGTATTTAGTAATGTGAAATTGAGACATCGATGGTTGAGAGAAGTCTGTAGGAGAATTATTAATGCAAGTAGTATTTCAGCCAGACTTAATTATTTCACTGTTTTTGCAAGTAATTACAGGCTGACCTTACAAACAGATCTTTGCAATTTACTACAAGCTAGATTCTCCATAGCTTCAGCTCTGTACAAGGAACCAAATGTTTTTATTGTTCTAATTATCAGGTGATTGTGCACTCTTGGGTCTTGTAGCTTTGTTTTATATCTAGAAATTATTGTTTTATATATCAATGGGAAAATAAGAGCATGTGTCAACTTTGAAATGGCTTTGTACATTCAGAATTCTTTTGCCTAATATGCACTATTATTTAGAGGCTACTAGAGAGGATAGTAGTCACTGAGAACTCAACATCCTGGGATGTTGAGATATCCCAGAAAATGCTCTGAAAAGATGCTCCACTGTGGTGCTATATATCTCATAAAACTAGCTTGAAATATCAGAGGATAAAATCCAGCCATGAAGGTCAGGGAGTGGTGACCTTTATTCCAGCACTTGGGAGGCAGAGATCCTTTGGATATCTTTGAATTCCAGGCCAAACAGAGCCAGTTGGTGATGGTATCCACCTTTAATTATGGCTCTAGGAATGTTGAATGAAGAAGTTAAAAAGCTGGACAGGGAAAGAAATATAAGGCAGAAGAGGGCAGAAGCTCTCCAATTTTGCCTGCAAGCCCAGTCAATCTGGGAACTCGTGGAGACAGGATCTACCTGTTTGGCCTGAGGAGTTTGCTTGATGAGAACTGGCTGTGATTTGTTCCTTGTTTCTATGATATTTCAACTATTTTTATTGAATATACCACCATGGGCCACATTTCAGACAAGTCTCCATCAGTATCAGTCACTCCAAAAGAAAAACAAGATAAAATAAAACCCCCAAACAAAAACCAAGCAAACACACAAAGAAAAACACAGCTATACTAGGGTATGCTGATATATTACATATCTAATCAAGTTTTCCTGAAAATCAGAGGACAAAGCCACCTACAGATTTAGTCATGATGGTCAGGGAATGGTGACCCACACCTTTAATCAGCACTCTGGAGGCAAAGATCCTTCTGGATCTCTGTGAGTTCAAAGCCAAACAGAGCCAGGAAGTGGTGGCATCCACCTTTAATCCTAGCACTAGGAAAGTTGAATGAGGAGGTGAGATATATGGGCAGGGGAAAAAAATGTAAGGCAGGAGTTAAGTCCTTCAGCTGTGTCTAGCTTCCCTTTTGGCTGTGGACTCAGTGACATTCAGTCTGAGGATTTGTGAGGAACAGCTAGTGAGAAGTAGCTGTGGCTTGTTTCTTTGATCTTTCGACCTTTCCCCAATATCTGGCTCTGGGTTTTTAATATAAGACCAATTTGAATTCACGCAACACCGGGGTATCACCAGGGACAGAACAACTAACAAGTAAATATTGTAGTTAAAATGTCACAATTAGATACAGCATAAGACAAGAGTAAATACCTTAGAACAGTTGTAATTTTATGCTTTCAATCTTGGATAAAAATGCCAAAAACATGTATGTCACAATTAGTTATGGGTTATAAAACTAAGAGAAATACCTAAAGACAACAGGACAGCATGCATGAATCTATTACACTACCAGGGAAACTAAGAATTTGCCTTTCTTATTCTCAGTAGATAATGATGTGATGCTATCACCATCCAGGAATTGAGGCCAACAGCCAAAGGAAGGTGGTACAGTCACATAGCTTGGCAGGCCTCAGCTCCATGTTTTCCCCCATGTTTGTGATATCTGTGGTATTTGATAGATGTGTGTATGTGTACACTCACATATACTTACATATGCATACATGTGTACCAGTGCATTTTCTTTTACTCTATGTAATCATCTTGTCTTTAAAAAGAATGGTCCTGTTACTTCTGTGTCCATTGTGAACGCTTGTGATATAAGTGTTGCAAGGCTGTACCTCACCTCACTTCTGTTGAACTTTCCTTGGATTACTGCTTAGTGCTGCTCATCTAACTAGGCCCAACATTGGATTCCATGGCTCTTCTTAGTGGTTGTTTCTACCTAAGAACAATTGCTACATGAAGAGCTCCTAGCTCCATGGATTAATCCAGAAATCTTCTCAAAAGTTGGCAGCAGACCATTGTTGAGCTGAGCTACTAAAAGAGGGCAGGGCCCAGGCCAAATGATTCTAAGACCTGTTACAATATGTTTTCCTGGCTCAGACTGGCCAGCGGTCCAGACCCACAGACCTGCAATTCCAGACCACTTAGCCACTTGCCGCTACTTAGCCACCTCCCCCCTCCCCAGAATGACTCAAATGCTTATATTAACTTCATGCTGTTTGGCCTATGGCTCAGGAATATTGCTATCTTGCTTCTTCATCTTAACTCAACCCATTTCCATTAATCTGTTTGCCATGTGTCCTGTGGCTCACCTGTGTTCCTTACATGCTTCTTCTTTGGATGGCTGGCTCGATCTGTCTCTGACTCCGCCCTTTCTTTCCTACTTATTCTGATTCACCACCTATTTCTTCTAAGGTGCCTGTCATGGGCCAAAACAGCTCCTTTATTTAAATATTGATATATACAGCATAGAGAAAGACATTCCCACATCATCTCCCCATTTCTGTCTAATCAAAAAGGAAGGTTTCAATTTTAACATAGCAAAATTACATATAACAAAACAGCTATCAAGCAAGAATTACAGTTATATCTAGTCTATTTGTATTTAATAAAATTAAAGAAAATACTCTATCATCTACATTATCATTTTGAATTTAAAGTTTCATATCCAATATAATTTAAATAACCAAGAAAAACTATACCTATAACTATCTAATCTTCAACTACATCAAAGACCACAGAAGGATATATTTACCAAAGTAAACCAGAAGTGCAAGCAACTTTCAAAATCTAGGATTGACAGAGATGACACCTGTCTGCCTGGACAGTTACCCAAAGTTTCTTTACTAAGTTGGGACATCCATCTTCAGCCTACAAGCCCAGAGTCTCTTTTCATTTCAGTGAAGCAGGAAATCTGCTCTGCCATTGTGGTGTAGTTCATCAGTTGCTTCTCCTTGAGTCATGAAGAATGTCTGAAAGTTTTCTTTGCAAAGCAGGGACCTGAATGACCATCTTGGGTTGTTCTGCCAAAGTTCAGAGGTAACCTTCCTATAAAACATGCATGTCTAGTTTAAAAAGCATAATGCCAAGCAGTCAATACAAGAACAGGTTCTTGTCCAGTGGCTAACCATTGCCACAATGAAAGTAGACTCCTTATGGAGCTTCTTCGATGCCCATTTTTGTCTTGAAGTAGATTGGTGCTGCCAGAAGCAGATCTGTCTCACTGTCCAGAAAAGTCTAAGATCTTGAAATATTTTAAATGCCATATTCTGTAGATCTTAGAAGTGTTTGAAGACGTGTTTATACCTATTTAACTGAACTATAGCTTTATATAAGTACAAAAATCTAACTATCATAACTATAAGTTTGGTTATCACAGATTATTATTAATCTGCATTTCTTAGTTCTACATTACAATTTTGATTGAGTTACATAAACATCTTCAACAAGAGTAGAAAAAATACATACAGTATAACAAAATTGACGTTAAATTTGTATCAATAAACCAAAATCCATACCAATATAAAATATTTTGAGAATAACAGCTGATTTTTGGATTAAAGTAAATTCAATAATGTAATTTTTTAAAATCACCCGGGCTCCTGGAGGGGGTGTGGCCAACCCCTTTGATAAGGGGCTGCTGGGACGCTGGGGGCCTCTCTTCCTGGTTCCTGGCTGCTGGAGGAAGGACCCCTTCGTCCGTCCGTCTGCAGACTTCGGTCCCTACTGTACTTGGTTACCTGTACCGTGAGTTCTGGATTATATTCTAATAAATATTTTTCTAGTATTGGTGTTCTTGTGGGTAAACTCCGCCTACATCTGGCGCCCAACGTGTCCCGGACCCACGGGCGGGCCCACGGGACGGGTTTAATTCACACTCAGGTCAGGTTTTGAGTGTGGGCAGGGCTTATCCAGCCCCGTGCGGATTTGGTTTTGAGCGGTGACCTCCAAACGGCTTACTCCATCAGTTTCCGAGGCTCCCGCTCTGGTTCAGCCGGCCCCGCTGCTGCGCGCGGTCGGTGGCCCCACCCTCCCCCAGCGCACGCCTTCCGAGGCTCCCGCTCTGGTTCAGCCGGCCCCGCTGCTGCGCGCGGTCGGTAGCCCCACCCTCCCCCAGCGCACGCCTTCCGAGGCTCCCGCTCTGGTTCAGCCGGCGCCAGCGGCGCTCCAGGCCTCTCACCAGCCGCACGGCCTCGGCCCCGCTGCTACGCGCGGTCGGTAGACCCCCCCCCACCCAGCACACGACCCGCGGATAGCTGCCTAGACCCGGGCCGGTTGCAGCTGCCGCGCGCGGTCTGTAGCCCCGCCCCTCGACCAGTCGCGCGGCTGCGGCTCCGCTGTAAGCGGTCGGTCTGTCTAACCGCTGCGCGCGCGCGCGCGCGCGCGGTCGGTATACCAGTCGCGCGGCTGCGGCTCTGCTGCCTAGCTTAAAGGCTGACCCGGGCTGTCTGCCTGCTGCGCACGTGATCGGTAACTTCACCCCTCCCCCAGCGCGCGGCTCTCTGCCTAGCTAAACAGCTGAGACCCGGGCTGCTTGCTTCCGCCCCTAGCTGTACCGCTGCTCAGTTCATTTTAATTGAGTTTGAACTGCGGCTGCACGAGCGCCCTTCCCCCAACCTGGCTGGCTGAGTTTGACCCAAAAACTGCAGATTCAAGCAGCAGCTCCGCCCCTAACCCCTGTAACCTGGGACAATTGTGAATTACTCCTGTAGGTGAACAAAGATAACTAAAACCATTCTATCTTGTAATTAACATCCTGTCTTGACTTGTGAGAATTTGTTTTTTCCAAAGATTCTATTTTGTCTGCTGAGACCCTCTAACACCTAGGATCTGTGAATAGCGTGCTGAGTGTCTCTACAGCGGCCATACAGCAGGGCACTAAACGTTATTGTGACACCTTCTGACCACACAGCGTCATTGCACCTGGATTGAGGTAATGGCTGACAACTATTCTTTTGAGGAATTTGGTATATATTTTTCCACGATGGTTGACAAGTTTTTAAATGAGTATCTTGAGGTATTCAGTACCCCAGTTTTACTATTTCTTGGTCTGTTTCTGTATGTTGTGTTCCACAATAGAAGGGTGATGACTGAGGTCACGAATCTGAACTTTCAATTACCATCCAAACTTGGTATTATAGAATCATCAAACGCTACACTGTCAGATGACGTTAAGCAGATGCAGACCTTCAATCAGCAGCTGTTGTCCAGGATATGTGAATTAGACTCTGCTATGTCTAAAACGATGGATATGCTACAAACTGGTTACAACAAGCTTTCACATAATGATAACACTGTACTAGAACAATATAAACTCTACGTAACTGATGAAAACAAGAAACTTATTGACCACATTAATAAACTGGATGAAAAATTCATTAATTATGTTAATGATGTAGATCTGAAAATTGCTAACTCGGCGAGGTCTTTAGACCTAGAACAATATAAACTCTACGTAACTGATGAGAACAAGAAACTTGTTGACCACATTAACAAAGTGGACGAGAAAATCATTAATTATGCTAATGATGTAGATCTCAAAATTGCTAACTCGGTGAAGTCTTTACAAGGATCACTTCATCAAGAAAGTCAAACTTTGAGACAGATGGTATCCGAAATACAAGAATTTGTACCTGCACTGTCCAAATTCCAAGAATGGGAATCCGTAGTGTCCAAAATCCAAAAATGGGAACCCATTATATCCAAAATGGAAGAATGTGGGGACCATATTGCAACACTACAAAAGGGCAATGATACATCTGATGCTCAGAACAGTTCAGGTCAACCCCCAATGGGGTGTTATGGTACTGGAAATACTTTACATAAAGTTGTAAACATCACGGGGATACCTCCTTCACCACCACTATTATTCCCAGCTACTATTCAGACCAAGATGGCACCAGGGGGTTCCTCAGAATATGTAGAGTATAGTTATGAGCCACTACATATGAAAGACATCAAAGATTTTAAAGAGGCAATATCCATGTATGGTATTCACTCTACTTATGTAAAGCAGCTCCTGAATTCATGGTCTGCAAAAAACCGAATCCTCCCCCTCGATTGGATGCAGCTAACGGCTGCTGTCTTGGACCAGAGTCAAAATTTGCAGTGGAGAAGCTGGTTTAGAGAAGAAGCCAGGACCTTAGAACACCAAGGAAGAATTAGGGGTTTCTTTGCTTCTCAGGACCAAATCCTTGGTGAAGGAATGTTTGCTGACGTGAAGACTCAGACTACTTATGACGAACATACTTTATTGCTATGCCGTACGGCCGCACTTAATGCATGGGAAAAGATTTTAGACTCAGGTCAAAAAGTTGAGCATTATGCTAAGGTCAAACAAGGTTTAAAAGAGCCTTATACTGACTTTCTACACAGGCTTACCACGGCTGTAAATAGAGCAATATCAGATCCAGAAGCTAGAAAGCAAATAATACTTTCTCTGGCCTTTGATCATGCTAATCCAGAATGTAGAAGAATGCTTCTGCCTTTAAAAATCAGAGCCGCACCTCTAGAAGAATGGATTCAATATACAATCAATGCTGAACCTCTCCATAGTAATGAAGACAATTGGGTAGACCAAACCATTGATAAGGTAAGGAAGAGGAACCAAGGAATCACTTGTTTCAACTGTGGTAGACAAGGCCATGTAAGACGAAACTGTACACAAAGTACTCTTGGAAACGAGGCCCGATCTAGGTTTAATTCGAACAGAAGGCCATTGCCTTCTGGATTATGCAGAAGATGTGGCAAGGGACGACATTGGACCAATGAATGTAGATCTACCAGAGATAAAGAAGGCAACCCTCTGCCATCGGGAAACGCCTTTCGGGGCTTCCCCCGGGAAGCCCCCCAAAATCAGACTCCAAATTCGAGGATGGTGAGATCATATCCGGTCGTAGTAGAAGACCAGCATCCTCAAGACGAATAGAACACCCAATACCTGATCTTGAAAAACATACGATATCAGATGATAACATAAATTCAAAAGAAGATTCAGAAACTCCAAAGAAAATTACGAAACGGATATTTTGGCAGACTTCGATAAATGAACAAAGACCAAAATTGGGTGTACTGATAGACAATATTTATATCCAGGGTTTAGTCGACACGGGGGCTGATGTTTCGATCATAACCCCACGGTCCTGGCATCCGAGATGGCCTTTACAGACAGTAGATATCCAATTTCTGGGTATTGGAACAATATCTCAGGTGAAACAGAGTGTGAGGTGGCTTGAATGCATAGGACCAGAAGGTCAAAAAGGACGGTTAAAGCCATATATGGCTGATATAGCAGTGAATCTGTGGGGTCGCGACCTCCTAATGCAATGGAATACCCAGATTAAAATCCCTCCTGGTTATGATGTCAGCCAAAGGATCAACTATGTTTCCAAAAATGACAAAAATTCACCAGCCATTCAAGTTGTACAAAAGAATCGCCCTCTTAATAAGACACTCACAGCACTGCCTTTGAAATGGTTAACGGAAAAGCCTATTTGGGTTCAACAATGGCCTTTGACAAAGGAAAAACTTCAGGCGTTAGAACAGTTGGTACAGGAGCAGTTACAGGCTCAGCATATTGAAGAATCAACCAGTCCCTGGAATTCTCCTGTTTTTGTTGTCAAGAAGAAATCTGGAAAATGGAGGATGGTGACAGATTTAAGAGCAATTAATAAGGTGATTCAACCTATGGGCTCCTTACAATCTGGTATTCCCCTGCCTTCTCTACTACCTAAAGGATGGCCTATTACAGTTATTGACTTGAAAGATTGCTTTTTTACCATACCTTTACAGGAACAGGACAAACAGAAATTTGCTTTTACAGTGCCTACTCTTAATAATTCAGGGCCAGCTAAGAGGTACCAATGGAGAGTCCTGCCCCAAGGAATGTTAAATAGTCCCACTTTATGCCAATATTTTGTACAACAACCACTAGAAATACTACGCAAGCGCTTCCCACAATCTATCATTTACCATTATATGGATGATATTTTGTTGGCAGACCCAAACCCACAGACATTAGAAACATTGTTTGAAGAACTACAGAAAGTATTGCCTAATTGGGGACTGCAAATTGCTCCAGAAAAAGTACAGAGGGGAGATTCTATCAATTATTTAGGATATAAGATAGGTTTACAAAAAATTAGACCACAAAAGGTAAAATTAAATAGAGATAAATTGAAGACTCTTAACGATTTTCAAAAGCTACTAGGAGATATTGCTCATATACGGCCCATGATTGGTATAAAAAACTATGAACTAGTTAATTTATTCAAGACTTTAGAAGGTGACAAGGGTTTAAATAGTCCAAGAAAACTATCTGATGAAGCTGAGAAAGAATTAGAGTTGGTAGAAAGAAAACTTCAGGAAACACATGTGGATCGTGTGGATCCAGACTTGGAATGCATACTTGTTATTTTACCCTCAAGACAATCTCCAACAGGAATCTTAATGCAAAGAGAAAGCATCATATTAGAATGGATATTTCTGCCACATAGGCCAAGCAAAAAGATGAAGACATATATCGAAAAAACTGCTGATCTGATTTTTAAAGGTAAATTGAGACTCCGCCAATTGACTGGAAAGGACCCTGCAGAAATTGTTGTGCCTCTGACTAATGAAGAAATTGAACGATTATGGGCAGACAGTGAACCTTGGCAAAAGGCTTGCAGTGACTTTTTAGGAGAAATTAATAATAAATATCCCCAAAACAAGAGAATTCAATTTATAAAGGAAACTAATTGGATCTTTCCTCGTGTAGTACAAGATGAACCAATTTCTGGAGCTCCTATATTTTATACAGATGCAAACAATTTAGGGAAGGCTGGCTACAAGTCTGAAAACCTAACTAAAGTGGCTCAGAGCCCTTATAACTCTGTTCAAAAGTCAGAACTATACGCGATCATTATGGTGTTGTTGGATTTCACAGAGCCTCTTAACTTAATTACTGACTCTCAATATGCAGAAAGAGTTGTTTCACATATTGAAACTGCTGACTTCATTCCTGATGATACGGACTTGACCTTACTATTCATACAACTACAAGATATCATCAGAGGTAGGATACATCCTATGTACATAACACATATCAGGGCACACACGGGCCTCCCAGGCCCTCTAGCGCAGGGTAATGAGGAAATAGATCGGTTGCTAATAGGAAGCGTGCTAAAGGCCACAGAATTTCATGAAAAGCATCATGTTAACAGCAAAGGGCTGAAGAAGAGTTTTCCCATCACTTGGATTGAAGCAAAGGAAATACTAAAAAAATGTGACACTTGCTCTTTCTATAACCAACCATCTTTACCTGCAGGAACTAATCCTAAGGGTACACACGGAAATGAGATATGGCAAATGGATGTGTTTCACTTTCCAGAATTCGGAAAGATGAAATATGTACATCATACTATTGACACCTATTCTGGAATGCAATGGGCGACTGCCCTGAGTTCAGAAAATGCTGATGCTGTACTTACTCACCTTTTGGAAGCCATGGCCGTATTGGGAATTCCCACTCAGATTAAGACTGACAATGCTCCAGCTTATGTCTCCCGAAAAATGAAGATAATTTTTGCATACTATGATATAAAGCATATTACAGGGATACCACACAATCCTACAGGACAGGCAGTCGTGGAGAGATCTCACCGCACATTAAAAGAGATGCTTTATAAACAAAAGAAAGAAATGAAAAAGCCCAGAGAGAGGTTGCATAGTGCCTTATTGACTTTAAATTTTCTTAATGCTGATGAAAAGGGAACTTCAGCTGCTGAGAGACATTGGGTAGTAGAAAAATCTTCTGAGTTAAATCAACCCATTTACTTCAAAGATGTGTTGACTTCCGAATGGAAGCCAGGGTATGCGCTTCGGTGGGGTAGGGGTTTTGCTCTTGTTTCAACAGGGACAGAAAAGATATGGGTACCAACAAAACTAATAAAAGCCCGCTTCGAAAAGGAGTCTCTTCCTGAACAAGAAAAGTAACTGCTCATCCCTGACATGACAAACAGATGCGTGGTAAGGAAAACACACTTAACAAACCTGGGGCAGGGTCTCTCAGTTTTGTCTTTACAGGAATATGGATACAACTATTTTTACGGCATTGTCTAAACATTGAATAATTACTCACCTGCAATAGAAGACAGACTGATGATTAAAGACTGTACAAGACGGACTACGAGACCAACTGATACACATGTGCACTACTGGGTAATTTCTCAATTTTTACTGCTTTACATCTTACATCTACATCTCAAAAAAAAAAAAAAAAAAAAAAAAAAGGTCCTGATTTGACTATTAATAAGGCTGGATTTGGATTGGGAACTAGTGGCTTTCTCCCTCTCTAAACCCAAGCATATTGGTAAAGAAATATGAAAAATTCTGTCTCGCATCATAAAAGCCACCTGGTGTGAGACAGAAGGCATAATATTTAGGGACCAATATTACTGTGACTTCATCTTAAACCTTGTTCCTCCCTGTTTCTGTACTTCTCAAACATCTCATTCTGTCTGCTTCCAGTCTCCTAAAGTCATGAAAGATATAAATATCTTTTGAATATCGACAATGCTTAAGTTTTCCACTGTAAATAACATTTCCTCCTATCAGCTATCTACAAAGAATCTGGAACCGAAATGGGGCCTCCACCGGAACAACTCCCGCTAGTAAAACAAAAATAAAAGAAAGAGTATGAGAGAGAGAAAATAAGAGACAGGTAGACAGACAGAGACAAAAATAGAAAAATCAAGAACTTGGTGTGCACCGGTCAATAATTGCTTTCAAGAAATAGATTATTCAAAAACAGCTGCAAGATAGCTCCTTATGATTATCCTTCAGATCACACTGCTAATTAAGTTTCCAGATGGAGTTAACCACTATCCTAAAATTGGTTATAGATGTATGTGGTCAGTCCATTAGGAACTAACCATTGTTTTAGCTTTTACAGGACCCCAAAGAGATGCCATCGCCCTTAAGTCAGCAGGAAGCAACCTTATAAACGACTACGCCCCCTTTCCCAATAAGTTTTATGATCCAAAGGTTGTGGGTAAAACTGGGTAAAAGACAAAGCTATAATATAGCATCAGAGATCTTTTTTTTAGAAGAGAGGGGGAATAGATAGGATAGATAAAGGTAGACTGTTCTACCTACCTATACTTCATTTTAGCTGAATGTATGGGCTAAGCTAAAGACAATTTGCACTGTCATAGATATCTGTATATTGATACTAATGCAAAATCATTTTATATGTTTAATTGTGATAATTTGTACATTGGTACAAAGTTTAATCTGAGATTGTTTTATGTAACCAAAGCAACTTGTACTTCGATATAAATCTGAATCTGTAACTATTATGTAAAGCTGAATCTAAAATTGCTATATTTTATGTATGCTCATACCTTTGTTTAAAATATTTGCACATCATTGCCATGTATACTATGCAATTACTACCTTCATTTAACTATACTAGATATAATGTATGATTGCACTAGTTATGATATATGCACAAGATGTTTTATATACCTCTGTTTAGATGATATATATGTATTTACATGTCTAAAATGCTGTGGACACTTTACCTGGTAAAATACCCCTGGCTAATGCTCGATAGTTCTACTAAGGGTCATTGTTCAGAGATTGTACATCCCTTATATAAGTATTCTAATTTTTAGTACAGGGTTTATTCCTTAAGACGATAAGATCTGCCGTCAACACTATTTAAGGTATCATATCCCAGTCATTTCAGATACAGGTTAGAATATCATAGATGGACAAGAATCTTCAACCGTTTCATAGACCCAGAGAATATGGCATTTAACATTTAAAATTTGGCCACGAGAGACACGACGACTCCTGGTGTCACTGCTCCCTTCACGAGATGGTGTTGAGCATCAAAGATACTCCATTGGAGTTGGTCCTTTTGGCAAAAAATGGCCGGTTGAGTAAGGAACTGTCCTTACCTTGATTGCTGACAGTACACACATGATATCAAGCTGGATGAACAAATTGAGATGGAGACTGACGAAACCTGCCTAGACAGGATAAGACAGTCCCTTCAAAACTGTTCTGCTTGTAAAAAGATCTGTCAGATGCCATAGGCCTATAGCCAATCCGATAGATGCTCTAACGGTGCACAAATCCAGAGGTGATTGTCCAGGTAGCTGTGTTGCTGTCCTCTCCCAAATTTTGGAAGTAGCTGCTTCCATGTACTTCTGTCTTTCAGACAAATTTACCTTCCTTCTCAGGTCTTGAAGAGGTTGAAGAATAGATGTTTAAGGTTTCCACCCTAGTATCCCTTAGATAAGAACACTCAGGTGTTAGATTCTCACTTTCCCAGATTAACCCTTTAAAATAATCTATACACCCTACTATCTACCAATATTCTAAAACTATTAGATATACCTTATATAAGTTAGGCTTTGATTAGCAATTGTACTTTAACCTCTCCTAGATACTACCTCATAATGATTCCTACTGTACATAGTCTTAGTTTAGAACCTTCTTAGTTAGAAAAAGGGGGGAGATGTTGTGGGATTCAGGTGTCAGCTGATAAGGTCCAAAGAAGCTTATCCAGGGTCCCGGGCTCCTGGAGGGGGTGTGGCCAACCCCTTTGATAAGGGGCTGCTGGGACGCTGGGGGCCTCTCTTCCTGGTTCCTGGCTGCTGGAGGAAGGACCCCTTCGTCCGTCCGTCTGCAGACTTCGGTCCCTACTGTACTTGGTTACCTGTACCGTGAGTTCTGGATTATATTCTAATAAATATTTTTCTAGTATTGGTGTTCTTGTGGGTAAACTCCGCCTACACCCTTGTTTTTCTTAGAAAGAGATTAACTATTACCATTAACCATTTATAATGAAAAGAAACATGTATAAACAATATTTTGGGAATTTGGGAGTAGTTTTCCATTACTACTTCCTGCTGATTAAGGAGCATTGGCAATCTCATGGGTTCTTGAGACTGAATCATCTTAGTCTGAAGCCCTGAAGCTGATGTGACCATCTCTTCCCATCAGAGAATTTTTAGGTGGTGTTGGTTGATGAAACCATATTTCCCTGGAAGCAAACCACAGGTTGTCATCTTCTGTGGAAACAAAATCAGAACTCTTCCAAAGCAATAAATCCTTAGACACAAATTTCAAAATCAAGATACCTTTAAAATATATATTCTTGTTTAACATAGCAGCCTTTGCAATCTATTGTCATTCTGCTATTAGCTCATTAACAGTTAAGAAATTAAAATAAAACACAGTAATAACCATAATTCTGATTCTGTGCCTATTTTCCATCATTATGTGGCTTATTATATTTTTATACTCTATTTCTCTTTTTTATAGACTTTCTCTACATTCTTTCTTTTCTCTCTGAAATCTGTGTACATTTTACACATGTGTTTGTAACCCATTTACAGGTGTTTTTTTTCCATCTGAATCTGTTTTATTGTGAATCCTTAATCATCTTCCAACCAGAAGAGCTTTTAAAATGCTACCATTCTCTTAAAGAGCCATATAGTTTTTGCAGATAAAGTTGAAATCAGTAAGTTCTCTTAAAGGGGCCGCGTCTCTGTTGGCCACCAGCAAACAGAGCAGACCCAAGAAATGCTGCTACTAATAAACCATCTTTGATTCTGTTTCCTTTTTGTTCAAAGTAAGCAGAAACTTTAAATCAATAACATGCTACCAAGTTTTCTGTGAGACTTTGAGAACCAGCCTGGTTGTAGCTTATACTTTCTGCCTCCAGGCTGCTGGTGCCATTTTGAATGTGGTCCAAATACCATGCTATCTCTGTACAATGGCCCACTTAAGATACACAATTTGAAATTCACTACTGGCCCTGTTTCTGCTCTAGAACCCTTTTTAAGCTTTCTCAGACTTTATGTGGATATTCAGCCCACATTGGGATGCTATCTGCTACAATGTGGTTTCTCGGCCCCAACTGGCCAGAGGTCCAGACCCACATACCTGCAGCCCCAGACCCCTTAGCCACCCGCTGCTGCTTAGGCCCCCCAAAATGATTCAGATGCTTATATTAGCTTCATGCTATTTGGCCTATGGCTCAGGGACATTGCTAGCTTGCTCTTTCATCTTAACTGAACCCATTTCTATTAATCTGTCCTGCCACATGTCCCATGGTTCACCTGTGTTCCTTTCATGTTTCTTCTTTGAGTGGGATGGTTTGATTTGTCTCTAACTCCACCTTCTCCTACCTATTCTGATTTCCCTCCTACTTCTTCTAAGGTGCCTGTCATGGGCCAAAACAGTTCCTTTATTTAAATATTGATATATATAGCATTGAGAAAGACATTCCCACATCAAAGACCCACTGAGTAGAATAAATGAGCCAGGATTTTGAGAAGTTTACTAAACACATTTAAAATAATAGTCATTATAGTAAAGATTGACTGTGATTACCTGAACATTTTATACACCCTTGATTAAGGCTCCAAAAATACCTGGAAAATTTTCAAGTCATTTCTGTGTGTCTTTGAAACATTTTACTTCTTTCCATTCCATACCCAAGGGAGGCCAGATTTTTGCACAGTTCTCAATCTAAATCACATATTACAAAAGACTAAAAGAAAATTGGATTCAATGTTTCAGCTGTCTTTTGTTAGAATACACATGTGATGAAAATATTTGCAAAACTGTGTAACAAATACCTTTCTCTGTCCTTATTAATTTTTAGAAACAGATTTCATTAAAACATTATGTTTATATTGTCATATAGCTGGTCTATTATTGCTTTGTAAACTGAGTTAATATATATTTAAACAGGGGGTTCTCAGTGAATTGAAGTGTTGGCTAATTTGATGTTGCTTAAGAGAGCAAAGGTTTGATTGTATTCGTGATTTCAGAGGCTTGTGTCCATCACAGGGAAACAAGGATGAAGCCACTCAATGCACAGCAGAAGGCTCACATACAGAGCTCTGTTCTCATAGCAGACCAGGAAGCAGAACGTGAAGAAGAACCAGCGGAGGCTCACATACAGAGCTCTGTTCTCATAGCAGACCAGGAAGCAGAACGTGAAGAAGAACCAGCGGCCAGGCCAGGTAGGATCCTGAAAGGACTGCTTCTGGTGACCCACTTCTTCCAGCTGTTCCCACCTCCAAAAATAGCACTTCTATCTGGGGGTGGGAGGGATGTTCAAAACAAGAGTCTGTGTAACCATTTCAAGTTGAAATGATAGCATTTACTGCTCTTCCCAAAGGCTCATGGCCATCTCATAATGCGAAACTCATTAGTTTTAACAGTTCCAAGACTGCTCAAAATAAATAAGGAAATAAAATGATGTTGTAGGTCTCTCTTGAGGCCTAAGGCAATTTTTTTAACTGTGACGTCCTATAAAATAAATTTTTACAAGCCACACTTTTTCAATATGCAGTAACAAAGAGTAAACATTACCATTCCAGAAGAGAGGAACAGAATAGCAAGAGGCATTAACTGAAATATCTCAAGCTTAGTAGGGTAGATGTTAAATGGAATAGCTTCTTATTTCTTGTCTGAAACATGTGGTAGCAACATCAGAGCTTTAGGTGGCTTCTGCTACTAATTTCCAACTGCATATTTTGTTGGTATCTTTGCGGAAACTTCTTACATTCAGTATACTTGGAAAATCAGCAGCACATGGGTGCCACCAAGTTCTGCTACCAGCCTGACCTGTAACCAGGTTAGCATCCTCTGAATGTCTATTTGACTGAGAAAATTCTTCCGCTGGTATTCCCCTAATCATAAAAGAGTGTGAATGGTGCTGATGGAGGATATTTGGATGTGATTATTTGATTGTTCTGAAATCCCTGTCTTACTGATCTCTTTCATCTGTAATATTTCTGATGTAGGTGACAACGACATGATACTTATATATTAGTGGTAATAACTGCTTTTTTATGTGGCTATTATTACATTAAATGGAAGAGTAATGAAGTCACAAAAAATTAAACAAATTCCAAAGTCATTAGAAGTAAGTGATGTACCAGGAACTCTAATCAGTTTATCTTATTCCAAAGAAATGTTAGACCACAATTCTATAATGGGATATGTCTCTATAATTTCTGTGTCATAAACCAGAGGTGTTGGATTATTTATATATTGTGATGAACCACGTCTTAACAAGTGTATGAAGACATTCAGCAAACAACAACATGAATCTGATCTCAAATTAAAGAACACATCTTAGGTTATCCTAGGTACTAAGCATATTCTAGGTGGCATTGATATATTACACAGTTCAGTTGGCTGTTTATATAAAATCAAGGCTGAGAAATCGGGGATTACTGATGTGAATGGAGGGCAGATTAGGTCTCTGCTCTGTCAAATGAAATATGAAATTGAAAAGTTATTTAAGGATATAGATCCTCTGCAAAAGAGGGTAACAAAGCCAATATAAGATGGAAACACTAATATTTTTCTAAAAAAATGTGAAAGGGAGAGAAGCAAATCATGGAAGAAATATGTGCATTCATCACCAGCTGAGTGATGGTAGCTGCTCATAAAGCAAATACAAGTGCCTTCACCCTTGTACAGAAAATGGTTTAAGGAATGTTTAGTTTATGTGTTGATATCCATAAACTCCCCACAAATGCCCTGATGGTCACATGCTAAATAATTATAATTGCTGGCTCAAATAATATTTGTGTGAGCAGGTATGGCTCTGCTACTCCAAACATATTTCTGTTTATTTCTGTAGATCTGAGGCAAACATTTTGATATGTGTACTCTGACATGAGAGGAGCCACCCTAAAAATGTCAATAGACTGATAGGAAAAGACCCAAATTTAAAGCAAGTTCTCTAAGACTACCATCCTGGAGCACCTCCTGATTCAGTCATTAAAAGGAAAACACTTTTAATTCCAAAACTTTGGAGGCAGAGCCTTGCAGATCTCTGTGAGTTTGAGGTCACCCTTGTGTACATAGTGAGTTCCAGGACAGCCAGAGCTACATATTGAGATCCTATCTCTAAAACAAAACCAAAACTAAGCCAAACAAACAAAAAGCCACAGCAACAACAAATAAACACCTGAACAAAACTAAAACAAAAATGGAGATGAGGATGCAGTCAGTTGTTGAGTTTACCTTGTATTCAATCCCTAGTATCACCAAACCCAAAACACAATACTACAACACATAGGATGCCTCAGATACTGAAACTCTGGCATAGGGTGGGTGATACAATCAGTTCTGGAGATCCAACCTTAAATGAGACAGACAGGGTTATGACTTCTGCTGCTGTAGAATCTGGACCTGATGAGGCCATCTAGAGGATGACCAGCTCTGTGTGAATGATAGTGAGATCAGCACAGGTTTTTCTTAGATGTAAGGACACCTTTGTCTTTTTAGGACACTTTTTGTCTTTTTGTGCTAGCTAATTGAGGTGCATGCCCCAGTGGAGAATGGGCAGTGCACTGACATCCCCTCCTTGATACCACTTCTGTTATTGCAGGATACAAGACCTCCTTTGGGAAGGGTTTTGGTGTCATGGATAAGGCAATTTTAATATGGACACAGAAGGGCCCCAAAGAAAATTCAGTGGCATCGGTGAAAGAAAATACCAGTGTAAGATGCTTCAAATCTGGGCAACTTTGAGAGGAGGAAAATGGCCAAGAAGGGAGAGAAGAAGAAATACTTTTTGAGTTAAAGTGGTGCGAATTTGGAAGGTACATGTCTATATAAATTGTTATTAAAGGGACAGCTATTCCCTTTCCTCTTCTTGTCCTCAAGTGCAGCATTTTTTTAAAATACATTTTAGCTATAAGCTAGTGTTGGCTTTGTAAAACAGAGTTTCCTCTTTAACACAGGAGAGGTCTATCAGCTACCTATTTTCTATCTAATCTGTGAAAGTCACTACAATTGTTGATGATGTTATTTCTAAGAGATACTATTAATCATTGACCAGATTATCTTTTCTACCAGAAGATTCATATCATTGTCCTGATCTATGCCTGGATGGAAAATGGATCCTTTTCTATCTGCCTCCATCCACTATCATGCGATGGGAGGGACTTTCAGATAGTCACCTTTACTTTTCTCTTAGTCCTTGACTTATCTGGGTTTCTTTCTTTACACAACCTTAATTTCCCTCTCCTGAGGACAGCCAGATATGTCCACTCTTTCTTTTCTACCCCCATGAGAAAGGAGAAAATAATTACAATTCATCTTTTTTGTTCTGTTAAAAGTTCCTACTTTAATCTCTAGTACTGTTGTTTAAGGGGATCATCTGAGCTTTAAGAATCCTTTATCTCTAATCATAGTTTTGCATTAAACTTTAAACAAAAAGTACCCAGTTTCATAGCCAAAGCTGATCAGTGACTCCTCTGTTCGAGGGATCCATCTTTATCCTGAAGAAATGGAGCTGGACCATTCCATGTTGAGGAACCATCATGTATTAGACAGTAGGGTGGGTGAGAATACACAGGTGCTCATAGTGTTCTCAATAATAGTTATCACGTTAACAGGAGCAATGTAGCATGAAGTAGAGTAAGTGTAAAGATAGGGAAAATCATGTAGAAACAGGTGCCACAACAAGAATGAAAAAAAAAAAAAAACTATGTTAAAGAATAAACAAGCTGAGGTTGTGATTTTGGATGAGGTTGGTAAGCTGTGTCCCAAGGGGCCCTGGGCTAAGTGTAGTCTCTCAGAAGCAGCATAGGGGAGGACTTGTCCCTATGACCAAGTCTTAAAAACAGGACAGAAGGCCCAGAAAATTCAAAATGCTTTCCTTGGAGTTAATCAGGGATCATGAGAAAATACAGCAAAGACATAAAGTCCACCAAAACTTCAGGTTCATGGGACATTGCAAAAGATAATGGTATCCAGTTGGAGACACACAGGCTGAGCAACCCAGTGTTCCAAAATTCAGAATATTTTGACCATTGACAAACCAAGGAGAAAATTCTAGATTGTACTCTTTGTTTAGACATGGGTTTCATAGTTGTGATATCTCACTTGTACAACTGAAGTAGTTTAGCATTGGAAGAATTCTAAAAGGAGAATTTCTTCTGGTCCCAAGCGATATGGGAGGAGATCCTGTTTCTGATCTTCTTAGATTGGTAACCCTGTCCTGGTGGCTCTGATGCTCACGTTAGGATCCTGCTACATTCATGTGTAGCAGGTACTTTAATGAATGTGCTTTCTTTCTAGCCCCTGTAATACATTGTAGAAATTCCATCAACCAAGGAAAAATTATAAATTGGGGAAAAATGAAGGAAGGAGGAAGGAAAGGAAAGACAAAAAGAAGAAAAATAGAAAATAGGGGGCTAGCCAACTCCCACCCAAACTCCAACATTACTTCTAACTTTTTTTTTGCTAATTTTGAAGGGTTTTAAGCACAATTCATCATTCAGGTTTCTTACTGCAGTGGAGTGAAACATTCAGGCTTTACAAAAGCCACTTCTCGGATTTTAAGTGATTCCACAATTATATTAATTTGTCATGTGTAAACATATGTGACAAATCATGAATTATTAATTAAAACAATTTTTAGTTGCAGTCTTTCACATTTTCTTGCTCATATCATCATCATCATCCTTGGAGGCCTGTGGCATCTGGAAGTCAATGAAGCAGGGAGAAGCCAGGCATAGCTGCTGCATCCTTGGAATCTTTTCACAGCTGCTAGCCAGCCAAGAAGCATTAAGTCTGTTTCCATGTTTGTTCTGCTTTGTCTGGGTCACCTTCCTCGTTAATCACTAATAACCAATAATACGGGCCTCTTAATGGCCCGGTTGCAAGGAAGCCAGTAAGAATATGTTGGCTGAAATAAAATGTAATCACTTTGTGCATTGCCAACAAAATTTGGGATTTGGGACAATGAGGAATCCATAGTAAGATCTTTTGTGTGCTTTAATTTTTATAAATAATACATCTTCTATGTGTTACAGACTCTTAAAGACTTTTTAAAAATCCAGAATGAATGCCTAATACATATGTGTGTGTGTATTTCTATTTATTTGCTTGCTTCTTTATTTGAGCTAGAGTCTTACTATGTAGCCCAGACTTTCCTGAACTCACTGTGTAGTACAAGCTGGCCTCCAACTCATTGCAATCTTCCTGCCTCAGCAACCTAAGTGTTCTGATTGCAGACATGAACCACAGTGTCTGACTATACATATTTTTAAAGTGCCATACTTATTAGTCCTTTAGTTCACATACTTTTATGAAAATCATGGTCTATTAGAGCTACTTCACAGAAAAGTTCCCATCATAAGCACTGGGGTCAGTCGGTGGTCCTTGAGTCCATAGCATCGCACCTCTGGAATAATGAGGATGAGTGAAATTTCCTGTGTATAGGATCAGCCTCAAAGAGGCTGCATCTGGCCAGCTCTTTCTTTCTCAAGCTTCTCCTGGTAGTGTCTGATTTGTCATCTTACATTGGCAGTACTCTTTTGTGTCTTCATAAAGGTTCAGATTTATCCAATTCTCATGCTGAATTTTTTTTTTAATTCAGTAGAAATGCATAAGCCTTATCGCATTGCAAGTATTCTGTTTTCAGTTTATTACAGTGTAGTTGACATATTTGTGTCACAGATCTTAGCCCAGAGGATGAGTTTTAAACTTTGTATGCAGTCTAAAATCTGAGGGGCCGAAGAGATAACTCAGTAGTTAGAAGTTCCTTCTGTATGATCAAGAGGACCAGAGTTTGGATTTCAGCACGCACATAGCAAGGCCAAAGACACAAGCCAGGCATCATCTCCCTGGAACTCTAACTCTGAAGGATTCAGTGTCCTCTTCTGGCTTCCACAATTCTGTTGCATATGCCTCACTCACATGTGTGTGTATATACACAGATACATATGCACACATACATTTTAAGTAAATAAATACAGTTTCTGGGAAAACATTTTTTTTTCTTTGAAAAGCAAAGGGTTTTGTGAACACATTAAAAAAAAAAAAAACAACAAACTTAAGCACTGGTAAGAGTGTATTAAAGCTGAAGTATCTTCTTTCAGAGACACAGTGAACAAGTGCAAAAGCCCACAGGAACGTCCTGGTCTGGAGGTCAAGAACGGACTGACTGATGGAAACAAGCCCACAGCAACATAGAAAGTGACAAGCGCTTTGTGGAATACACAACAGGAGAGCAGCACAGAGTCCACAAAAGAAGCACAGCCCAGGTGGTTGAGACACCCAGCTCTTGTGGCTCTAGCCTCTCTGGTTCTCTCTTCTCACAGGACTAATCTGGGACTTCAGGCTTGAGCTGGGTGTTGACACTGAATCAGGAAACCTCCCTAGTTGCTTTTATTTAAGAATATTATCATTATGGCCAGAGCAGCTACAGAAATGTTTGTCGTCTTGAATTCCCTTGGCTTTGCTTTCCTGCTTTAAATTCCTAGCAGGTTTAAAACATCTCTGGAATAACATGAATGAATAACTGGTGGTATCACTCTCCACCTTCCAGGAAGGCCGTCGGAATTCTAACTTCTGTCACCAGCAATTAGCATTCAGGAAGATGGGGCCATTTTATGTGTGTTCTTCTAAGTCTGGTTCATTGTATCAGAAGAATTGACCTGGTTGCTGCCATTTGGAAGTCATAAATTATTTTAATTTGCTCCATGGTCACTTTATTGCTTCATTAAATCTGATGTGCAAACCATTTTTGCATTGATGCACCGGTGAGTTTTTCATCCTATGGTAATATTCAGGGTGATGTGGTAAGCATGCTTGTCTATTTTTATAATGGCCTAAAGTAAGTTTCACCATGAAATACTCACGAAAAAAAATGTGTCTGTTGTGCTCATTTGCATTGAGGGAGACTGTGAGAGCTGTTGCCAGTCACCTACTTGTGGGCACTTGGTACTATCAGAACCCTTGCTTATGTTTCCTCTTGCTATCCAGGAGATGTCTGTAGTGACTCCTCATTTTGTTTGAGTCTGCATCACCCTGAAGACAAATGGGATTAATTGCCTTTTTATAAGCTTATCAGCACTAGGGATAATTTCTTTTATCGGGTGCTGATTCAGGTCTTTCATCCCTTTTCCTTAATGAGTGGTCTGTCTTCGCTTCTGAATTATAGATGTGCACAGGAGTATTCTTCTGATCATCATCTTCCCACTTGTGGGGTGGTATCTTGATGAGCAGACTGCTAAAGCACTTGGCTAGTTTTACATCCTTCCCATTTATCCAATGTGTGTTTTCATTCCTCTTTAAGAAATCCTTTCCTCTCTCCAAGATGGCAAAACTATCTCCTATGTCATATTGTATAAGCTTCTATAAAGTAATTCTTTGTGGGAGGGAATGTACCCTGTATACTTTTCTCTGTACATTGCTGCAAACAACTTGCACAGAAGACAGAAGCATGAAAAAGACCATCTATTCTGGACTCACGCTCTGTAAGCAACCCCAAAGCTGGCTCTGTTTATGCCCCAGCTTCAGCTACTGCTCTGGCACCTTGGAAACTAAAGCAGGGGTGCATGAAGAAGCAGAGAGCTCAGAGTGTTTTACAAAAAGAGCCATGAAATAAGTTTTCTCAGAGTGGAAAAATCCAGTCAGCATATCACCAAGATAATCTCTAGGCAACCAAATTCACATCAATATAAATCATGTTATAGACTTAAGAAACCAAAAGCTTTGCTTATCAAAAGTGAACATACCTCACAAGTGTGCCTAGAACTTAAGGAAGGAAATTATTACAGAGATGAGATGAAAGTATATATACATGCCTATGTGCATATGTATATATATCACAAATTAATACATAAACATACACTATACAGTATACATAAAGCTATATATAAGCAACTAGATTATACATACACATGTTGGTCTTTCATAACAAAGCTTTTTATTAATTCTCATCTTGATGTTTTGGTTGCATTAAAGACAGGGAAGAACCGACTAAGGTTTTCTTCTTTCAATTATCTTGTCCATTTGACATTTGACATCTGAGTCTAAGGGTTTAGTTTTTCTTTGCGGTTGTGTGTGTGTGTGTGTGTGTGTGTGTGTGTGTGTGTGTGTGTATGTGTTTCTCTCTCTCCCTCTCTCTCTCTCTCTCTCTCTCTGGGTGTGTGTGTGTGTGTTTAAGATACTGGAGACTAAGTACAATGCATGCCAATCAAATACTTATCAACTAACTGCATCACAAGATCATTTGAAACACTTGTAACCTGGGGATAGGATCTCACTAAGTTCCTGAGTGCTCCTTGAACTCTGTCTATAGCCTACACAGGTCTTGTGCTTTCAATCTCCTCCCTCCATCTTCCATTTATCTGAGATGACAGGTCTACATCACTCTGCCTGGCTACCAATACATCACCCTACCTGGATGGAGGTAGGTATTAAAGCCTGGATTTGGTTGAAAGGAAGCCATCTGGGAGGCTGTTACAAGTGGGAGATGAGAGTGTAAAACAAGGAAAGAAGGTAGCCAGTGATTAGTGTACCATATGGAAAGTTATAGCCATAAGTCCCAACAGTTTAAGTGCTGTCAGTGAATTTAGAATACGCATAGCACATGCATCTCATGGTAATCATGTCTGAGGGCACCATGCTGAAATTTCTGTTTACAGTGTCTGCTAGCCACAAAGAGGGCTAATAAAGGTTTGCTTGCTCTCCATCACCTATTTCCCATGGATAGAACTGACTAAGAACTTTGAAGAGAATCCTCCTGTTGCTGCAGTTCTGGCTGCCTTACTGCAGTGGTGAAGCCTGACAGGAATGGGTTGACCACAAGCTTCTACTGAAGCTCTTTCTAGACTCTCTCACCTTGGGCCAGCGGTGGTGGCTCTGATAACAGAAAGCACAAAAAAACAGAGAAAAAAGGTGGTGTTTTCTAGAGAGATGCTGAGCAGTGTTCACACGTGTAAGGACTCCCTGTGGGCAGTATCCAAGAGACCAGACTGTTTGGGATTTTGGACCATCATAACTGGCTTTAAAATAGAAGCAATGCCAAGCAGGACTTCAAATAGTTCAGGAGTGCCATGAGTCCTACTGTGTGGAACTTCAGTCCCATCTATTCCTTCACACATTCAGGGAAAACCAGAGGATGGGTGAGCAGAAGATAATCGGCATGCAGGATGCATAGCAATACTCAGACAGCCTGCTCTATACAGCGCTACTCTCAAGAGCCAGGTCATGGAATCAGCCTGGGTGCCCATCAACGATGAACGGGAAAAGAAGTAGTATGGTGGAGTGTTAGTCAGCTGTAAAGAAGTAAATTGTGCAAATTTTCTTACCCACAGCTTCTCTGAAGCTCAAGGATCCTAAAAGTCAGCCCTAGGGCATGCTGATCCCTGTACTGCCATTGTAGGCCACTGGCAGGCGCAGCATGTTCATGGCTATCAAAGTGGAAGAATAAATGTTCTAATGGAGAGAGGGTAAGTTCCCTGGATAGGGTTGTTATTATTATTATTATTGCTATTATTATTATTATTATTATTATTATTATTATTATTATTGAAAGATCTGGAGGGCAGGGCAAGAGGGCTCAACAGTTAAAAGCAGAGAACCTGGGTTTGATTTCTAGCATCTCCATGGTAGCTCATAATGATTGGCAACTCCAGTTAAAGAGCATCTAATGTCCTCTTCTGTCATTTGAGGGCATAGGCACACATGATACAGACATGCATGCAGGCAAAACACTAATATTCATAAAGTAAAACTTTAAAAGAATCTTTAAAAGAAAAATTTCCAGGTGTGGTTGTGCATGCTTGTAATTCTATCACTTAGGAAATTCAGAAGCTGAGCCGGAAGGATCAGGAACTCAAGGCCAGTCTGGGATATATGAGACCTTGTCTGAAAAATCCAAACCACAATGATGACAGAAAGCACTAAAACAAACATTTCCCTCAGTTATTAGTCCAATATTTTTATGAAAATGATTGTGACTGGAAGTGTTTTAGATTTTGGTGTGTTTAGAATGGGGTGAGGGGAAGAACCTGCAGGTGGAACACAGTGACAGAACGCAACATTCATTATTTTTCTGCACTAATGTCCAAGCCCCTGGATTTTGCCTTGGCCATCCCTGGAGGGCAGAAGAAGACCTTTCTCTTGTGGTTTTTGTGACTATTAAAGGATGGTGTTTGAATGGAAATAGCATCAAGAGCTCATAGAGAGTGGCATTATTGGAAAGTGTAGCATTGTTCCTGTAGGTGTGGCCTTGTTGGAGGAAGTGTATCGCTAGGAGTGGGCTTTAATGTTTTAGTGCTTAAGCCAAGCCCAGTGTCAGTCTCTCTTCCTATTGCCTACCCATTTGGATGTAGAACTCGCAGCTACTTCTCCAGCACCACGTGTGCCTCCATGGCACCAAGCTTCCTACCATGATAGTAGTAAAAGCCAGTTCAGTAATGTTTTACTTTATAAGAGTTGCCAGGGTCATGGTGTCTCTTCTCAATATTAAGACCCAAACAAGTTTTATACAAGTTTCAGCTTTTGGAGTATTACAGGTTTTGTCCTGGGAACTTGAGAACTCATTCTGGGAGATGTAGATGGATTTTTCTATGGGTGGCCAGCTCACAGATAATGACAGAGACTTATTATTATGAAAGCTCGGCCTTATCTTAGGCTTGTGCCACACTCATAGTTTACATGAACACATTTATTTTCATCTATGTTCTGTTGTGTAGCTCATTACCTCATCTCTCTGTACTGCCCATGCTGCTTCCCCAGCATCTGGCAGACAGTTCAGTGCTTTTCTTCCCAGAGTTCTCTCTTTGCCCAGAAGTCCCACGTATAATTCTTGTCTAGGTATTGGCCATTTAGCCTTTTATTTCACAAATCACAGAAATATATTTCCACACAGTGGGCAAATATTTCACAACAGGGGGCTCTGTGATCTGCTGCTATGGTCTCTGCTAGTCTCTCCACTTTTCTTCACTTCCAATACAAGGGATGTAAGAATGACTTGTGCTGTTCTCATGTAGGCAGTCCTCCACTTTTCTAGCTGGAGTTTATCTTTTCTCATCTGAGGAGCTTTGTGCTTGTGCTATCTCAATCCTCCTCTATGTCCTTTTGCCTTCAGGCATTTGATTGTTAATTCCCTTGTCCACTCATCCCATGCATGCTTAGGAAGGGTTTTGCACATGCCAGGGACTCCCATTCAAGCACGTTTCAATGCTTGCAGGACATAAAGAAGAGGAGTTTTTCTTAACACTACACATTTTAAAATTTTCCAGGGACTGGCTTGTTAAATATTAGCTTTCTATACTGCAGCCACGCAAGGACACTCCTCTATGTTCCAATGCTTAGGATTTAGCCTCTGCAGGATTGTTCCCAGGGTTCTCTTAGCACCGAATCTCCAAGGCCCCTTTTCTGTTATGACTCTGCCCTTCAAGGTTCAGCTAAAATGCCATTTCCTCTGGGAGGCCTTAAAGCTCCTTATAGAAATTAAAACATCTTCCCTCACAGGTTTTCATCAGGAAATGCAATTTGAGCTACTGGCCTCTGGCACCATGCTCTGCTACCCCTGGTACCATGTCAACTTTTTCTGCTTCGATTTTATGTCATCAGAGAGAGGTGTGTCTCTCCACATTGCATCTGCCCGTTAGTAGGCACCAAGTAGGTAGTTTTAGGGACAATCACTTATGCTGTCTGGGTTGGAGAGAACTGCTGTTCCATCAAATGACTGTTAATGTCCACTCAAAGCCTCTTTGTTTCAGCTGAGGCCAATCAGAGAAATTCAAAATCCCCAAGTTACCTGACACACTGTCTTCAGGTGACCTTGTATAAATTTTGCTTATTATAAAATCTGCTTCTCTGATGTGCTTCTTTCTATTGGTTTTTAAAAAACATATGACATATGTGACCTCAAGCTGAGCATGCTCAGGAATGTGTAGCCTTGCACTGGATTCCATCCTTCCCACGCCATGTATTAAGTTCCTTAGTAAATACTTTTTCTATTCATCAAGAAGCACTGTCTGGAGAATGGCATGTTACCAACCCTTTCCAGGAATTCCTCACACTTCCACCCCCTGGTTGTACTTAAGAACTTTGTAATTTGTCAAGCCTTCACTGGTTTACCTCCCACAAAGTGCAGGATGTAAGTGTCAAACAGCTAAAACTAGACAAGATGGCAGTCACTATGAATCTGCTGAGTGGGCAAAAACTGTCAAAGGCTTATCACATTAAATATTGGGGCAAAGAATAGCTGAGGCTCTCCCGAGTGGCTGGGGAGAATGCAGAATGTGGCAAGTACTCTAAGACATGGATTGGAAATTTCTGATATAATTAAATATAAAACCACCCTACAACTCAGTCTTTATTCGCTTTGTATTTACTGAGGGGAAATAAAAACATGTTCACATAAAGCTTGTTCACAGTGTATATAGAAACTTTTTTCTCTCATTATAGTTCCAAACTGGAGACAATTCAAATGTAGGTGAATGGACAAACACATTGTCTTTCCATATAAAGGAAGCTTGTTTTGCAGTATAAAGGAGAAAGCTATCAATGAATAAAAAAAAAGAAAAGAAAAATGTACAAGTCCCAGGCATTTGTGTTTATGAGATTCTGGAAATTGCAAGTCTAATCTGCAGCGAAAGAAAACAGATCTTTTGTCACTTGGCACTGGGAGGAGAAGACTGACTGTGTGATGTGACTTAAATATAGCTTGGCTGTGGTCATAAGACAGTAGTTGCTTTTCAGACTCTCTTTTGTAATATCCATGACTAAATGGAGTTCTGGAAAAACCTAAGAATTGTGGAAACCGGAAAGAAATGTCCTCTTCAGGACCTCAGCTATCTTTGTAAGAAGCCCCATGAAGCGGTTGACTAAGAAGAACCCAAGCTGATGGCATCATCTGCCTCCCATCATAATCTGGATAAGCAGTATATTCAGGGCCCACACTGAGTCTGGCCTGCCTTGGCTCTTATTTATTTATTTCCATTTCCCTCAGTGAGGCATGGCATAGTTATGACTTTGGGTGGGGGTTGTCTCAAGAGGTCCATGGTTACCATGGAGAGAGTGTGTGTAAAGAATCACTTCCATAAACAACAGAAGATGACAATGTTTTTGCTCTAAGTCTTAGATCTCTGCTTTGAGACCTGGAAATCTGGATGTCCTGTGGAAGCTGGTTCTATGGCAGGAGGTCGTTGGAAGGTAGTCCTATCTGAGAATTCTAGGGATGTCGGGGGGACTAAATAGAGAATGAATGAGTGAGCTTAGTAGAATAGGACAAGGTGACAATGGACAGCAAGTTTAAGGAACAACTAAAGGTTTAGAGCAGGGAGGATACTTCCTGTTGGACAGTTCCAGGGCAGTAAGGCTTCTGTGGACACACACCACATGGACTAGGGGGCTGCAGTAAGGCCTTGTTTTAGAGAGATGTGCTCCCAGAGCGCAACAGTACAGGGGCTACTGAAAACACAGGAGACCTTGAAACAACTCACCTACTTGGTTTGCCTAAGATAGGTTCTCAGTGAAGGGATGCCTCTGAAGAAGTCCTAGGCAGAAGTCATTGCTATCCACTGTTCTCAACCTATGATCTTTTGTTTTTCTTTTCTGCAGGCTCTAACAATATGATATTTTCCATGATTTGATACAGCCAGAGATACTACCTTCTCTCCATGCCCTGCAGAGCTGATACCATTGTTCCTCAATTGTTTGGACTTGCTTTGACTTATATCTTACAAAATTGTGACTTCAAATTTTCTCTTCTTTATATTTGCCCACTATTAAGGTTTTGTTATAGGAATGAGTGATGGGCTAATACCTTTTCGAAGCATTATCGTTCGTTGATCTAGTCAGAGCTATCACAAATAATTTCTATAGCATGTTTTTGAAAATAGACACTACATTTATCATTCAAAAATCTGAAAGCATTCTTATATTTTCATAATGTTCTTGTCTGGACTCAAAAGGATTAGCTGAGGATAGCTGGTGACTGGCACACATGCTTGCCACATACGTGTTTAGTGACTCCTTTCCTTTAACAACATAGAGCCCAGGATGTACCTGCAAAAATATAAAACCCGAAGAAAATGGGTTAGGCTCTGTAGTGGTTTGAATAACAATGTCTTCCATGGGCTCCCATATTTAAATGTTTAGTCACCAGGGATGACCTATTTGATAAGATTTAGAATAGAAGGGTGAGGAGGTGTGACCCAGAAAAAAAAAAAAGGAATTGTATTGATAAGAATTCAAAAATTACTTTATCTTTCATTAATAGTTGGCTATGGAATTTTAATTTTCAGCATCATCATAGCAACAGTGGGTACCTCTTTGTGTTACTTCATTGAATGGTTCATCAGTTATTTAACAAATGTATATTAAGGGTCTTCTATGTGCCAAACCTTTAGTTATATAGTACGAATACCCATGTGTTCAGGAAGCATTTGTTTAGATTCAGAGAGGCAGCAATTACAACAATAAAATCGATTTGAAATATGTTAAAATTTGACAAGTATTATGAGGAAAAATAATAAAATCAGAGCAAGGGAAATTATTTTAACAGTGGAAAAGGCAGGGAAAATTTAAATATAGTCACTAGAGGAATCCACATTTGGAAAGTGACATTTTATAAAAGCTGAAGAATATAAAGGAATGAGACACACAAGAGTAGAATTTTCCAGATAGCAGGAGCAGCCTGTGAAAAGAATCTGACAGAGGACCTGTCTGCATGTTCCAACAGTCATAAGGCAGTGGCCAGAGTGAGTGGAAAGCTGTTGGAAAAGGTTTCTGTAAACCCAGGTCTTGTGGAATCTGGAGCCTATCATTTCTGTTTTTCCTTAGAGGGAAACAGGAGCCTTTTACCATCCACAGCGTGAAGCCCTGAGGTGAGGAAACAAAAGTGGAAGAAGAATATCTGTGTCCTCATCATCATCCTCACTTCAGGCCACTGTCTGGTCAGAGAACTGTAAAGGTGTGAGGAAGTATGGGATCCTCACAGGCAGTATGTCAGATGCACTCAACTCTTATCTCCCTAGTCCGCATTCAGAAAACAGGTGCAGGATCCTTGTGCAAAGAGTACTGAGGGACGTGGTTCACAGAGGCACAGCAGGGTAGCTCCAAATAGCAGATAAAGAAAGGACATTTAAAGAAGATAATAAAAGCACAAACTGTAAGAGGAAAGCTTGGTGGATCTGACAACACTTTACTTGATGATTTGGGCTGGAGAAAATTACTAGGCATACTCACCATATGGAGACAGACTGGCAGAAGATGCTTGCAAAGCCCCCAAACAAAGGAGGCAGGGAGGGGCTCTTATATTTTAAGATAAAGTCATAAACTCAGCATTTCCTGTTTTGTTGGTGGAAATTTAGAAAAAAAAAATAAATAAAAGGAAGCAAGCAGAAGCAGAATGGCAAACAAAAATACAAACTCCACTTTCTTCAAATTCAGAAGAACCTGCCCTCTCCCACTTATTATGGCCTGGAAGGGCTTCTGAGATAGAGGCTGTAACAAGGTACAGGCAGAGGATTGCAGCAGAATGCCCAGCTGCAGGCCTCAAAATCAGAGAGAAATGTAAATTTCTTTGAAACTCAGTTTGAGATTCAGAACTCAAATTCCTGCGTTGTTCTAGTCAAACCCAGTGTATTGCTAATTGCAGGAATTCCCAGAGCTCAGTTTGATCTCAAAGAACCATGTAGGGGTTGCTGAATGAGGTACAAGCTTTCAGGAAGCAGCTGGACAGACAGACTGCATTTGACACCCAGGTTCCCACAGTGACCAGTGAGAAGCCCATTCAACAAATGCATGCAAACTCTTGGTTACAGGGTCAGTTCAGTTGTGGTTGGCTGAGGGAGGCTCTGTGATTTTCCATATATGAACAATTTTCTAACAAATGGCCTAGAGGAAATTACCTGCCTCAGAAATGAGTCATCACAACAAATCTGTGCAGCAATGGTAAACCAAATAATAGAATCAAGAGAATGAGGGAGGGAAGAGGTAAAAACAAAACTCCACGTGACGAAAATGCCCAGAGAAGAAGTATCAAGGGAAAGACAGTCGAAGCCTGTACAGAAACAAAACAAATTGAGATGACACTCTAAGGAAACCGCCATCCAAATGCTGCAGGAGCACAATGACCAGGATCTAGATACGGGGGACTGGAGGGAAAAAGCTAGTAACAAGGAGAGACTCTGGGAAGAAAGAGGGAGTGGGAGCTGGCACAGAAGAGTGAAGCAGAGGGAAAGGAAGTGGAGAAGAAAAAAAAAGTGAAAGAGAGATGAGCCTGGCAGGGCCTGGCAGTAGAGGCCACGAACCAGGTTTAGAAGGCAGGAGGAAGAAAGAAAACCAGGAGACGTGTTAAAGAAACAGTCCTAAGTAGCAACAGCAAAAGATGCAGGAAAGAACGGCAGCAGGGCAGCAGCAGAGGTGGAGTCTAAGGAGAAATACAGCATCGTGGAACAACAGGAGAACACGTTCCAAGCCAGGCTGCAAACAAAGCTTCCAGAGACAATTCAAAAGGGACTGACTGGAGCTAGAAATACAGCTTGGGCGGTCAACCCGTGCCAAGCAAGCATAAAGGCCTGGGTGATCCCAGCACAGCATAAACTGGGCTCGGTTCTGTAATTCTAGCACTCGAGGCTCAGAAGGATCAGAAACTCATTCAAATTTATGTAGGGAGGAGGAGGCCAGCTTGGCCTGAAGATCCCAACCCAATAAAATGAATCCAACAATGATAATAAATAAAAACCATTAAAAACACAAGACTCAATTATATATTGAAAAGGCCCATGGTGTGCAAATGAGAATTAATGAGAGCATACAGACTCACTGAGCCTTTTAAGTGGAGGATGTACTTACTGTCTGAGGTACCGCATATACACAGTAACCCTAGCAGGAAGGTCAGATGTTAGCCAGATCAGGGATCTTCCCAGAAATGCATTATGCACAGAATCATGAGGGATTCAAAGGAAGGAGCTCATGCGAGCCAGTAGGAATTACACCTTGTACCTGGGCGCACCGTTACATAGTTCAGAGGCACACTCATTCTGTGACAACTCCTGTGAGTTACTTTTGAAGGACCCATTGAGTGAAAAATGTCAACCAACTAAGGAGATAAGGAAGAGATTAAAGAAAGGAGTTTTTTATTTTTCAATGAAAATCAATTTTATATATGTGTGGAAATGAAAACAAAACAAAGATGAGAAATAGAGTAACAGACTGGAATGGAATGAGATGTTATACAATCGGACAATCAAATGACAATTTGATTAAAGTAGTTAGGGAGGAGGAGAAAAGGAGTGAGGTGGGAACACGTCATAAATGCAGGGGAAACCCAAAGGTATTTAAGACTACAAGCACAGGAGTGCATGCACACATATTTTGAACAATTGAAAGAGATTGCAATTACTTAAATCAGATAGAGGGCCAGGAAGATCAGACCGAAAAGAAGGAATATGTTAATGATACTGTTAATAGCTAGCAATTGGGAATTGCTTCCTAAAAAAATTGATAATTAAAAACATTATGAAGAGTCATGTTTATAAAATCACACTACTGAATTGAAAACACAAATCATTTTGTAATTAGAAAAAATTATAATGAAAACAAGCCACACGGAAATAATTTAAGCGATAAAATTAGAACATTCCAAATGTCAGAAGTAAAGCAAAACTACCATTTCAACAATGGGCGGGAATCATCTGCTAGAAGTGAATCCCAGATTTATTCTGTGAGTGAAGGGCCAGGTAAAGTTATTTGCAACACTGTAGGTTTGCATATATCTACCAAAGAGAGGACTTCCTTAGCCTTGGCAGAAGGTTAACCATAATTCACGACAAAAGTCATTAACCAAGACAGCAGAGGTCACATCACCAGGCTAAGGGATAAAGTCCATTTGCAAGAACACATATACTATGACTATTCCCACAGGTGTGTGGAAAGCTTGGAGTCCTCAGGACATCTGCAATGTAAGGCAAATGTACACTTGTTAACTACAGAGACTGACAAAGGTCACCAGCTGATGCTTTCAGATGCACAGCCTCAAAATGAGAATAGAAGCTCTTCAAGTGACCACAGCCTTGGCCAAAACTGGAAATTATAGCAACTTTCCCATCTACTGTAAGAAAACTAGGATTTAATAGCACAATAATGGAACAAAATACACTTTTCATCTAGTGCAGAAGGTGCTTTTAGACAGTTATTGGGTAAAAGTAAAAGTCAAAATTGCAAGATAGTTAGAAATAATAAAAACAATTAAAATATTTTAAAAATCTAAACACAAAATAAATGACGTGTATTTACAATTAAAAGTAGTGACAGAAACTAAGAAAGATTCAGTTTCAACTGTGACATGAACCTTTTTTTCTTAAATGCCAGGTGATTGATTTAATGGTCTGAGAAGGGTGACCCTCTTGAGGCTTTTGCAAGCTGCCAGCGGTTTAAATGAACAGAGATAGAGGGAGGGTACAAGACACTTTCTCTGGAGTTGGCTATTTGCAAGGCATTCTTAACCTCCCTGAATTGTGTGCCAACTTCCCCTGTCTTGTTTTGTTATTTCAAATCGACCTCCTCTCATCAACATCTAAAAGCAAGAAATGGACTCCAGCTTTGGTAATGGGCTTGCTGCACAAGCATGTATTCTTGAGTTCAGATCCCCAGCACCCACATCAAAAGCCAGGACAGCCTATGATCTTAGTTCTGTAGGAGCAGACACAGGAACATCACTGGGGTTTGCTGCCTTCCAGTCTAGCAGAATCCATGAGCATCAATTTCAGTGAGAGACTTTGTATCAAAATATGAGGTGGAGACTGACTAAGGAAAACACACACTGTTGATCTCTGGCCTCTACCTGCTTATATGTGCGTGCGCGCGTGCACACACACACACACACACACACACACACACACACACACACACACTGTCAAATAAACATATAACCTAAATACTCTCTGAATATTTTCATCGTGGATCATGGGGCCACATTTCTTAAGCTGGAACTGGAAAGTACACAATGGATACTCTAGTTCCTAGTGGCCTCCCATATCACACAAGTAGCAGCTTTGAAGGCAGCAATTAGCTAGCTAAATTATCCAACCAACAGATCATATCAAACAGGAATGAATCCAGAGAAATTAAATATATTAAATATATGGCAACACATCTTAACAGCCCACAAGAATCCTCTCATTTTTTGTCAGGCTGGAAGCATTATGTTCTAGCTTGTACCTTGTTGGCTTGTTAGAATTTTTTCTTTCATGGGAAAGTCAGTGGTTGATCAGCCATATTTTATCTCCTATTTTTAGAATGGAAATATAATTTCTACTAAAGGTATCGTTTGCAAGACCTTTCAATTTCTATCCAAACAAATGAGCTAACCTGAACAACTTTTAATATGAATGAATATCAATCCCAGTTGTATCCTTTACTCTGACTGAAGAAGCCCAGGATGATGTGGGAATGTCTTTCTGTATGCTGTGAATATCAATCTTTAAAAAAGGAGCTGTTTTGGCCCATGACAGGCACCATAGAAAAAATAGAAGGAGAAGTCACAGCATAGGTAGGAGAAGGGTGGAGTCAGAGGCTGACTGAGCCAGAAGCCCAAGAAGAAGCAACATGTAAGGAACACAGGTGAGCTACGGGCCATGTAGCAGACAGTTTAGTGGAAACAGGTTGAGTTAAGATGAAAGAGCAAGCTAGCAATGTGCCTGAGCCATAGGCCAAACAGCATGACCTTAATATAAGTGTCTGAGTCATTTCTGGGGGCCTGAGCAGCGGCAGGCAGCTAAAGGGTCTGGGGCTGCAGGTCTGTGGGTCCTGGACCTCTGGCTGCCCAGGACCAAGAAACCTCATTACAACACCAGGACAAATATGTGTATATATACATACATATATACATACATATATATATATACATACATATATACATACATATATATATATCACAAGAACCACTTACCTAGAGTGGTATCTGCATCATGTATATTTAGTGCCAGATGAGATCTGGGAGGTCACATGTTATGGACAAAGCCATTTCAAGAGCTTTCATTTTTGGTTCTGAACATGAATGGCTGGACTGTCCCTTCTTCATTACCTGATGAATTGGCTCTATTATATGTCCTTGTCACTGGAACGTGAGTGATGTGTCTGCTAGGCCAGGACAGGCAATCACTTAGTGACCCTGGATGCCAGGATGATCTGATAGATGCAGGCCTTGTGCTTGGTATGTTGGAAGGACAGTCCTAAAGATTTTCCTTGACTTTAATTTGAAGATTATCGTGGCTCGTCCAAATTGCTTGGTCCTTGTCTTCAAACTGGTCTCATTCTAAAATAGGGACCAGAATTTCAGATTACTCAGATTTTTCTTAGGCTCCAAATTAACTGCGATTCTTTACTATTTAGTAAAACATCCTTGTTATTCAGTAAGCATGTAGGGTGCAGGGTAGGAAAACAGCAGGGGGTGCTGTGGTGTAGACCAGGAGAAGCAGTCAGCAATTTCCAGGTAATTTTCAGTCTCACTTTGCGGTGGCATTGCACAAAGAATTCATAATAATTCTGACGCATGAACTGAGTGGCTCTCCTGTATCCTTCACATTTCCACAACATTAACTTCTCACATGCTAATTAAACAGACGTCTGGTCTGACTCCTTTGGGGTGGGGAGCCATTAACCTTTACGGAGACCTTGGAACTATGAAGTCTGGAGGCCAGCCTCAGTTTGGTTGGCAGAAGTCATGCTGTTGACTTGTCCATGTCCTATAGGCTTGTCTTCACGCTCACATGTAATTGTGCACCAAAAAGAGGCCTCCTGTCTTTTCTCCTTGGAAATGCAAACTTCTTTCATGATGTCTCAACCTCAGGCTACCCAACCATCTTCCAGATTTTAATCCCCATTCCTGATGGCAAAGCTAGGCTTGGACCCTCCTCTTCTGAAGCCTATCCCCTCACTAGACCCAAGAGAATCCCTCAGGTGGAACCGTACAGGTCCACACTCTAAGAGACAGATAGTGTACTGGTTAGTTTTAGTTAATTTGATACAAACTAGTGCCACCTGGGAAGGGTGAACCTCAGAAGTGAAACTTCCTCCATCAGATTGGCCTGTGGGGATGTCTGTGGGAATTTTCTTTATTACTAATTTAGCGGGAGGGTGGTGCCCACTGTGGGTGGTGCCCCCTCTGAGATGCACGGTAAACAGTCTGAGTAAGCTACATGGAGTAAGGAAGTTATCAGTGTTCCTTCCTGCCTCAGCTCCTGTTTGAGTTCCTACCCCGACCTCCCTCAATGATAGACTGTTATCAAGACATAGAAGCCAAATAAACCCTTTCACCTCCTGAGTTGCCTTGGGTCAGTGTTTTATTGCTGCTGCAACAAAACACAAGCTTGAAAAGATACTAATGGTGTCTAATTTGCCTCCTCCCCTCAACCTCTTCAATATTTTCACCATTGCCTTCTGTGTACATGGCTTTGTGACTGAAGTTTAGCACCTCACTATTCTACCTATGATTTCCCTCTGCCAGATGCATCCGTATGGAGGAACATTGATGCCTCTAGATGAAGTCTACAGCTAATAGGAATGAACACCCCAGATTCCTTGCTCCTTGGTTGTGAGATTTGATTTCTGATCTGTACTCTTTCTGGGGATCTTTACATTTTTACTATTTGAGGAAAATTCCCTGTGTTATTTTTATATGAATCTAGGTTGTTCAGAATATGACCTAGCAATTTTCCTTTGGAACGTCAAAGCTTACCTCCAATGACACGATTCCTTCCAGGTCACACCACCTAATCCTTCTCAAACAGGTCCACCAACTGAGGATCAAGCATTCAAATATATAAACCTGCCATTTTTTCTTAAACCACCACAACTGCTGAGACAAGTACTGAAATGACCAACTTAGAGGAAGGCCTTGTTTGGATTTCAGGGAATTCAATTTAAAATTGCTTGGTCCCATCGCTCTGGATCTGTCAGATGCAGAACATCACCACAGGGAGCATATGAAGGAGAAAAATAGCTTCCTTAATTCAGTCTTAACTATTACAAGTTTTACAATCTTACAGTATGACCAGCAGCTAGGAAACAACTCTATAAAACATGGCTTTTGGGAAACATTTAAGATTTAAACTATTATATATACCTATTTCAATTCAGCTTAGTTGGACTCTATCCACTTAGGTTTAGTCATGGTGAACTGAGAGGCCTAGCATAGGAAATGTTGGCTAATTGTTTCCAGATAAATAGTAAGACAGACTCAAAGTCAGGCCTTGCCATCGCTCCCTATACTTCCCAGGGTTACGTGTTGTTTAGTGTTTGTCTTGTGGTTTGAGAACATGTGGTGCTACCCACAAACACTGAAGTCTTCACACTGAAGACCAAATTGACTCCAGGGTTCAAGTTTTCTGTCTGCTTAGGTACTGAGAGCATAGCTTTACCCATCTGCTAATACCTGTCTTGTGAGGAGGATGTGTAATTGGAAGGTACATCCCATGCTCTGTTCAGTCATGAGAACTTCATCTGTGTGGGGATATTTTGTAATATAATAAAAACATTCAGAGATATCAGAGGGATATCACAGTCAGTCTAGAAGGAACAGACAGTGGCAACTCACACCTTTAATCTTAGCACAGGGAGTATCCTGGCAGTGGGGACCTACTTCCACCCTTAATCCAGTCTGAGTTCAAGGTCATCTTAGTTTACAGAAGGAGTTCCAGGCTTCCAGGCAGGCAGTGGTGGTGCCACCACTTAACTGAGCAGAGAAGGTATTTAAGGCAGGCATAGAAAGATAGAGGAGGCAGAAGCCAGGAGGAGTGAGGCTGAGGAATCTGGAAGACAGCTGGGTGAGATCTGACTGTGGTGTTTATTCTCTCTAATATCTCTCCTTTTCCCAGAGATCTGGCTCCGAGTTTCCTTTATTCTTGCAACACTTGGTGTTCAACTTTGACGTATGGATTTCTCCCCTCCCTACCTAAAAAACTGCACTTGCCAGTCAGAACAACACATGGCAGGAGGAGTAATTACCAGAAGGCTAGGCTTTCTGTTCTGAGTTAGCCTCTAATCTTAGGCAGACCGGCCACACGTGTTTCTATTCCATTTTCACCTGGATAGGTCTTTCAGACAGTGCCCTCTTTCTCTTGGTGGCTTGTTTCTCTTTCTTTTTGGACCCCTGCTTGGGTTGCTATCACATTAGGTAGCTGCCTCACTTCACAATCAATTGAATCATCAACAGACAACAATCGGTGAGTAAATCAATTTTTTTTAAAAGAGGGAATTTGTTTAAAGCTATAGAAGGTGCTTGATCCTTTTGTGATCTTTCGATAGACAATTTGGTATTAAAACCAGTGAAGGAAAACATAAATAAGGCAGATGGAACTATCATAATGTCTATCATACTGTTTATTATGCATATTTTTTGTTTGATTTCTATCTTATCACTTTAAAAGGCGATTAATATAAATCCAAAGAAAAAGGTCTTTAAAAAGCCTGTGGAGAGAGAACACAAAGATGCCCAAATTCAAACAGAGGAATATGAAGAACACATTTCAGCAAGTTCGTCTAAAATTAGACAAAAACAGGCAACACTAATATACCCAGTAACCTTTAAAAAATGAAGAATAATAAAGATGATACAGAAGCTAGCTGTACTCCAGTAAAAATGTTAGAATTATGGAGAATAAAAGAAGTAATTGTAACATAAGGGATGCATTCATCATTAGTCAAACAAATGTTGAACTTTTGGTCATGATGTAACCGGGTCACCCCTAAAGATTGGTTAGATATGGTTACAGCTGTGCTAGAGACAGGACTCCTTATACAATGGAAAACATGGTAGAGGAAGGAGGCTAAAACAATAGAACAAAGAAGCAGGGCCAGAAGCATAGAAGTCTCTCAAGACCAACTTCTTGGGGAGGGAGATTATGCTGATATTGAAAGGCAGTCTTTATATAATAAACATACTCTGGATTTATGTCTCATGGTAGCTTTAAATGCCTGGGATCAGACTGAAGAAATAGGAAAGAAAACTGAATCATTCATGAAAGTAATTCAAAGCCCCAAAGAAACATTTACAGACATTTTGCACAGATTAATTGTAGCAGTAAACAGAATGGTACCAGACTCAGAAGGCGGGCAAATAAATTGAATCATTGGCTTTTGAGAATGCTAATGTACAATGTAGGAAAATACTTAGATCTTTAAAAGTGAGGTCAGCACCTTTGGAGGATTGGATTCATGAGACAATTAATCTAGAGTCTTATAACAGTGATGATAATTGGGTAGGAGAGCTTTTTTCTAGAGGTATAAGAAAAAGTCAAAATGTTAAATGTTACAATTGTGGAAGGCTAGGTCACATAAAAAGAGATTGTAAACAAGATGTTCCCAGAAACAGTGCTTTTGTTAGGAATAATCCCAGGAGAACGCCCCTCCCTTCTGGAGTATGCAGAAGGTGTGGAAAAGGAAGACATTGGACTAATGAGGGCAGATCAACAAGGGACAGACAAGGTAACTTTCTGCCCTTGGGAAACGCCCCAAGGGGGCTTTCAAAAGCCCCCATATCAAATCCAATCCAGTCTTACCCTGCCATTATGGAGGAAACACTTTCCCAGAACAATTAAAAAAATTAAAACCTATTTTAAAAAGACATACAACATGGAATGATAGAAAATCTACAGAAAAAGAAAAAAATGCAGGAAAAATTATAAAGCGAATATTTTGGCAAGCTTCTATCAATGAACAAAGGCCAAAATTAAAAGTACAAATAAATGATGTTATTATTGAAGGCTTATTGGACACAGGCGTGGATGTATCAATAGTTTCACCAGAGTCATGGCATCCAAGTTGGCCCCTTCAGGAGGTAAATGTTCAGTTTTGGGGTACTGGGTCAATATCCCAGGTAAAACAGAATGCAAGATGGCTTGAGTGTTTAGGACCAGAAGGACAGAGAGGAATATTGAAGTCATATGTGGCTAGCATTGCTATAAATTTATGGGGAAGAGATTTACTATGACAAAGAATAACAAAAAATAAGGAACTATTCTATTGTTTCTAATCCTCTGCTGAATAATTATATATTTAGTTTCCTGTACATTGCATTGGGTTTTAGTCTCTTATCAGTTTTCTACAGTGATCCAGGACAAGGCCTAATTGCGAACTTGAAGTATCCAAAAGGAAGGTGGGGCCCCATGATGATGGTTTCACAAGAACTCTGACAAAGCCACTAGACTGACAAGCACCAACCAAAAATCAGATTTGGACTACAAACTGCTTAGGACAATTTTGAGGCAGCTTGCTGAGATGAACCAGATTCACAGACTACTACAGACAGGACAAGCCATGCACTTTCCTGTTATGCAGAGACTGGACAACAAATGACACAGCTATTTATTTCTGGACTTGACATTTGACAAAATTTTTCTTTTCAGGATCCCCAAAAGGTGCCGTTGCCCCCAGACAGCAGGAAATAAATTTAAGAACATGGTGCCCACATTCCCAACAGGTGGGGTGGGTTGTTTTTGTTGTTCAATGGGTTATGGATGATTGTCATTGTTTAGGTTAATTGGTTAAAAATTGTTAATAGTTATGATTAGAAAGAAAATTAAAAAAGAACAATTAGATTCAAGGTTTGTGTTAAAAAATAGAAGAAAAATGGGAAGTAGATATAAAGGATATAAGGATAGATTATTGAATCTTCTTTTAAAAGGTTTTACTAGCTTTAAATATTTTATATTGGATTGGATTTTTGTATATTGTATACAAATTATGTATATTGAGATTAATTGTGTTACTTTACAAATATTTCTGTGCTTGTTCAAGGTATTAAACTTATTAAGTTCATCTAACAATATAATACAAGTTGCTAGCCCATGAAAGATTTATTACCAACTAATTAGAATATAAAATAATACAAGTTGGCAGGTAGACATTACATTCAAACATAGTCATATTAGATATGTTTTCAAGATCAGACAAATATATTTTGAATGAACAGGTCTTCTTCAAACACTTCAGAGATCCATAGAATATGGCATTTAAAATATTTTAAGAACTTAGACTTTTCTGGACAGTGAGACAGGTCTGCTCCTGGCAGCACCAATCTACTGCAAGAGAAAAACGGGCATCGAAGTAACTCCATTTGGAGTTTACTTTCTTTGTGGCAATGGTCAGCCACTGGACAAGAACCTGTTACTGTGTTGACTTCTTGACAGTATGCTATTTAAATTGGACATGCAGTTTTCCTAAGAAAGTGACCTCTGAACTTTGACCGAACAAAGTGAGATTATCCTTCAGGTTCCTGCTTTTCAAAGAAAACTGTCAGATATTCTTCAGGATACAAGAAGAAACGACTGAACTATATTAGAATGGGCAGAACATATTTTCTGATTCACTGAAATGAAAGGAGACTCTGAGCCTGTAGGCTGAAGATGGATGTGCCACTTTTATAAAGGAACTTTGGGTGACTGTCCAGGCAGATAGGTGTCATCTCTGTCATTACTAGATTTTGAAAGTTGCTTGTACTTCCTGGTTAGTTGGTAAATATTATTTCCTTCTGTTGTCTTTGAGGTAGCTGAAGATGAAATAGTTATAGTTTTCTAGTGACAGTTTTAGGAAAGAAACTTTGAAGTTAAAGTGTATAAGTTTAAGAGGCATCAAAATAATAGTTTTTAGTTAGTCATACAAGTTAGAAAGAAAGTGAATTAGGTATAATCCTTTAGATTCATCAAAAGAGGATAATTAATGAAATATTTTATTTGAATTGTAAATTGTTAATGGATTGGACATTACTCATTTGTTGTTTGTATATATTGTATCTAATTATTGTACCTATTGTATATGGTTTTTCTTATGTTAGCTATAAACTTCTTTTTCAAATTTAACACAAAGGGGGATATATGGGGATATTTTGTAATCTAATAAAAACATTTTAAGATATCAGAGGAATCTATCCACAGTCAGTCTGTAAGGATCAGACAGTGGTAACTAACACCTTTAATCCCAGCACAGGGAATATCTTGGGAGTGATGACCTACGCCCTTAATCCAATCTTAGTTTGAGGTCATCTTAATTTGCAGAAGGAGTTCCAGGTTCCCAGGCAGAAAGTGGTGGTGCCACACCTTAACTGAGCAGAGAAAGTATTTAAAGCAGATACAGAAAGACAGAGGAGGCAGAAGAAGCCAGGAGGAGCGAGGCTGAGGAACCTGGAAGACAGCTGGGTGAGATCTGACTGTGATCTCTGATATCTCTGCTTTTCCCAGAGATCTGGCCATGAGTTTCCTTTATTCTTGCAACATACCTGTTTATTTACCCAAGATGCATTGCAGGATGCACAGAAAATATACTTGGACCTTTTAGTCTGGATATATTATATGCCATACACACATTATAACCATTGGAGAATTTGGCTGCTGAGACCAGGTTATATATTTTACATCTCAAACAGTTGATAACTTATTCATTTTATTTTTATATTTGTAGTGCTAGAGGTTGAACCTAGGATCTCGCACACAGTAGGGAAGCACTCTTGTATTGAGCATAGTCTCAGCTCCATAACCATTGTTTAATTGTTACACATTTATGATGTTTACAGTAAGAATTTGGAAATAACTGTGCTTTCACTTCTTCTTTAAACACACCACACATGAAGATTTAAAAAATGAGATGAAATATAATTATTAAAAATAGAAATAAAATGCCATTCTAGGTTCTTTAGAAGCAGATTATCAGCTGCAACATGCTTCATCTGAGCTCAGCTGCTTCTTTAGCATTTGTTGCTGCTGCTGCTGCAGATTAATGAGATGACATACTTTAAAAACCATAAAGTCTCATGCACAGAAGATGTATACCTTAATCTTATAGGAGACTGTATATGGTAAAGACAAGGCCAGTCTATTAGACCAGCATTGCTCAAGAGAATATAATACAGCCTGCATATACAACCTTAAATATTCCAGTAGATTCACTGACATATATTTTAAAAAGTGAAATTAAGTTTAAGAGTGTATTTACATACTACAGAATACACCAAGATTTCTTATTGCTATGTGCTCAGTGTAAAGATCAGTGTGCCCTTTACAGTAAAGTGCAGTGTGGACTAGGTGTATGTGGGTAGAAAATATTAATGTATTTTATGTGCAGAATAAATGATTTTAGATCTTAATTTTAAAATCATTCCCATGGAAACATCTTATGGTTAGCCCTTAGCCCCTCATGTAGTCTGTTTACAAGCTATGTTGGAAAAGCTAAATTAGATTCTTGTTACATCTAATATAACATAGTTACACTGATAAATCTTAATCAATAGTGAAATGTTAATGTATCTTTACCCTACTTATTATTTGTCTCCATCTTCTTAAGTGTACCTGTTAATGATCTAAAAAATTAATCAACTGGGAAGTTACACAAATTTGCATGAAACTAAATGTGCCTTTCAGAAATTGTAAGCAAATGTTTTTAGAAAAAGAAGGTAAGTTGTTTATGGAAACCATGATACCTGTACAATAGAAGAAACAGGAAAATATGGAGTGACCAACCACTGGGCCCATACATGCTGTTAGGATGGTTTTGCTTTTGCTCTGAGTGGTAGAACAGTTATGGAGATAAAACCCAACCATTTTCTGTTTCACATCTTACATTAGTGCATTTGCTTTGTCACAATTAATGTACTAATGCTTATAGATTACTATGAAGTCAAGCGTGTACTTTATTTAAATTTCCTTATTTTTTAACCAATATTCTTTGTTTGTTTCAGGATTCCATTGCCTGGTGTGTTTTCATGACTTGCTAACCCTCAAGGCTGTGATAATTCCACATGCACTGTTGTACTTACCTCCTTAAGTGTTGTCAGTCTCCTCCCATGAACCTGGCAGTGACTGCAGCACATGTGACCTGTGTGTTTTCTGACATTAGCTCACAAAAGTGCAATGACTTTCAATTGTTTAACTGTTTCTTTTGAGAACACTGGCTGAACCTTGCCATGTTTTAAGGGACCACAAACTAGCCCATATGGAGACACAGAGTCTTCCTGTCCACATGAAAGCTCTTTACTGAGAACCCAGGTGTGGCTCCAATCCCTGCCTAGTATCCGTTTACAGGCACAGGATTAAAGATCATTCAGGTATTGCTGTCCTTTGATCCTTAACACCAAATCTTAAACTGAGGCTGTAGGACTTCCAAAGCAGTGATGAGCCAACCCTACCCTTCCACTGTAGTTCAAGCACACAGAATTGAGGATAATGCAATTGCTTTTATTTTTTTCTAGTTAGGGATTCTCTGCATAGCCCTGGTTGCTCTGGAACTCACTCTATACATCAGACTAGGCACTAACTCAGAGATCCAGTCTGCCTCTGTGCTGTGATAAAAGATATGTGCTACCACTGCTCAGCTACACTGATTCTTTTATGATTCTTTTTAAGGTTGTTATAAAAACCACAGTATATGGATGTCTTGATATTTCAAAAATTGCTAGAAATCTTAATTTTCATAATGGAAATGAAATTGTACCTGGGAGAGAGGCTTTCCCACGAATACCAGAATACTAAAGTTAGTCATATCTGCCCTCTGTGTGGCACTTCTGATAATTTTCTCTTATAACCTAAAAGTGTCATGATATGTTTGTGACTAAAGATTTGGTATATGCTTATGTTGACTTCCATACATGCCTGAGATATATATCACTGAATACAACAAAGATCTGTTCTTTCATGGAGTTTCTACTTTAACAGAAACAAATGTGAGCAGTGAGTGAATATCACAAATACGTAAATATATGGAAGATTAATAAGTGATAAAGGTAATAAAATAAATGAATAAAAATGCAGTTTATTCAGAGAGATCAGGAATCCAGTGAGCATTCTACAGTATCAAGTAGTTAAGATGGATGCAAGTCTTCTAGAAAACAGAAAACCAGGTGAGCATAAAGACAAGACTGCTTAACAATGTGATTGCAGGTAAGAATTATGCAAAAGAGAGGGATAAGTTAGGAAGAGTGAAGGATGACACAAAGAGATAAGTGAAGAAACATACCTTACAAGTGACCATAAGCATATGGTTTAGCAGTGTTATTACTCAGCGTGACTTCAGGGTAAGACTTTGAGTAGAAGGGGCTGCATTTCCTACTTCCCTATTTGATTCTTCTTCTAACAACACATACTTTACTCAACTACTACAACTACTATCATATAGCTGGTGGACCATCTGTAATGGCTAATCAAGAGTACAAACTAAGAGTCTGAAGTGTACATCTCAGCTGGGTCCAGAACAACAGCCTACAATGTGCATCTCATCATAGTCCAGAGCACAATCCAATCTGAGTATCATCTGAGTTTAGAAGTGATGGCCGTGTGTAGAGTTTGTGTGAAGTATAGTTGTGGCCAGAGGCTGTAGGTGGGATCCTTCATAACAAAGAGCCTGAGAAGAGCTCCCAAATGCAGTGGGAGCACCAGTAATTTCATTATGGTCTTTGAGCAAACTTGGGAAGTACAAGGAATGAGAAGCACCTCTGGGTCAACACCCTTCTTCAGAACTACAGGAAGTGACCCTGTGGAGATCTGAAGCCAAAGCACTCCGGGAAGAGGAAAGAGGTGAAGTGTCCAGGAGCACTAGCCTGCTGAAAACAAACAAGAAAGCTGATGGGACTGGGTCAGGGGTGAGAAGGAAATGGAACAGGCAGAAGGCCTGTGAGGGGAGCAGGGTACTCACTGTAATAGATCTTCGGTCTGTAGTTTGGTCTTCAGTCAGACAAAAGATAAGTAATTCACATGTTTGTAAAAAAAAATGGTTGGCATGGCTTGCTTTACATTTTTTAAATGATTCTACCTGTTGGATTGCAAATACCCAATGTCAGCATGCAATGTCAGAGATCAGAGGAGTAGAAAGACTAGTTAGTGTTTACTGCTGAAGACGAGGCCTCAGATCTGAAGGGAGGCTAGAGGTCCATGTTATCTCTTTGAAGGTACAGTACATAAACTACTGAGAGTGAAGAAAAGAAATCGCATTAAAATGATTCTCAGCTTCTTCATATGACTATGACAGCCAGAGAGAAAAGCAGGACATGGGGTATGTTACCAGGGCTTCAGAAATACGTTTGACATGTGAAATTGAACCATTTAGTGTAGACTAAGAAAAACCACAATTATTTTAATAACAAAAGAAAAAATAAATGTATGCATAAGAAATGAAAACTGCTTTTCCAATTTAGAGTTGAAACTGAGATCAAAAAGATTAAAGATTGCACCTCACCCAAGGCAATTCAGGCAGATTAGGAGGGAGTGTTTTCCCTTCAGAAGTTTCTAACAGCTCTGGGAACTAGTTGGAGAGATTAGAAGACAGAGGGGCAGGCCAGAGAGCCATAGCACATGAATTCAATATGCTGAAAGTGAAGTGAATTGAATCATTTAATTTCAGTTCTAGAAAACAAACACTTGGAGTATGTCTATCCTCTCAGACTTCAACTGTTTGAAGCTTCTTTGACTGAGTGGATGAGTTCCTGAAATTCTTTAACTAGCTTTGGCTACACAGAGGACAAGAAAAAGAAGTGTCTTTGACAGTTGAATGACTCATATTTCTGCCCCATCTTTCAGTGTAGAGCTTTAGAATAGTTTCTGGCCCAGCCTAGTCCCAAGGTCCAGACCTGCCCATTGCCACTTAGGCCCCACAAAATGACTCAGACACTTATATTAGTTTCATGCTGCTTGGCTTACGGCTCAGGCATATTACTAGCTAATTCCTTCATCTTAACTCAACCCATTTCCATTAATCTGTCCTGCCACATGGCCCGTGGCTCACCTGTGTTACTTTTACATGTTGATCCTTGGGCAGCTGGATGGTGTCTCCCTTGACTCTGCTCTCCTTCCCCTATCTATGTTTGGAATTTCCCTTCCTGCATCTAAGATGCCTGTCATAGGTCAAGACAGTTGCTTTATTAATGAATGATATTCACAAAATGCAGAAAGACATCTCACATCATACAACTATTTGATCTGGGGATAGTGACACCCTCCTCCATTGCCTCTTGGGAGGTGAATACAGCTGACATACCCAGCTTGTAGCAACTCTTGAGAACTAATGAGGTGTTCTAAAGCCCAGCGCAGAAGCCACCACAAAGCAAGCACTTTATTAATGTGAGATGGAGGAAATTGTTATTTTTATACATGATATGAAAATGGTTTCATAAACTAGAAAGCTTCATTATATGACTTCTTGATCCTGGCTCTAGGTGAGCTCATTGTAGTGTTGGGGGATCTTTTCTATTAATGAAGACCCTCAGGGTTTTCTGTTGGCATTTGTAAATTAACAAAAATTCCTGTGTGGTGTCAGCTATCACTAACACTTCCTAAAAAAGCAGAAGGATGACAGCTGAGGAAAAAAATGGATAAAATGAAAATTGCTTCATTTGGGATTTGATATACTGACAAAAAGTAAAATGCATGCATAATGAAGACTTCAAGTGCCCAGATAAGGAATACAAGTGAATTTACAGCAAGCGGAGTGGGGCGGTCTGAGGAGCAGAATGCATGCTAAATGTCTCTGATATATCACTGAATCTTCCAAGAAAAAGCTCAGGGCTATCATTTTCCAGTGAGGGACTAAGGCTGAGAGACTTTTAGGGTTTGCCTGTGATGTAAGTGCATCTACAAAGGCTCCTATGTTGGAATCTCGGTTCTCATAGTGTGTTACTGTGGGAGGTGATTAATGAGCCTACAAGATGGAATTAAGCCATCTGGTCTCAGATGGAATAAACTAAGTCCACGGAATTCTGGTTAGCTCTTACAAGAAATTTGCATTTGTGTTAGGGCTCCTCCTGCCATGTGATGTTCCCTTTTCACTTGGGCTTCAGTTGTGATGCCACCTGCCATGTGCCACAGCCAAACTGATATCTCACCATACGCTTGAACTTTCACAAGTGTGAGCAAAATAGATCTCTTTTCTTTATAGAGTACCCAGAACCAGGGAGTCTCTAACAGCAATGGAAGATGGACTAGTACAGAAGCTCTCAGGAATGGTCGGTCCACTGACTAAAGCCCTGTCTAGTTCACTGTCCGGTTTCTATTCTTTGCCAAACATTGCAGTGTATTCTTTTTATCTGTGACCAGCAACAGTGGCTAGTTATCCAAACACTGGCATGAGTGAGTTGCTCCTTACATGGCATCTCTATACTCTCTTCTGAAGTATGTGCTCCTAAAGCTGCAGTGGAGTATCTTGGAATGGATAAGAAATCAGCCACCATAACCCTGAGACAGAGGTCCTCACAGCACGGAAAATAGTGGAATTTTGGTTTTTCAATGTGGATATAAAAAGAGTCTATTTTGGGGCTTTCTTTCAGTGTTCTCTGGAAGGAACAGTAGTGTTATTTTTATATACATACTCCTGCACATTAACATTTTCCCTTCATGAGCTATTTTTCCTATTAACCCTTCTGTGTTTTGGGGAACATCCAGCTTAAGGAGATGGACCATTCTGCAGCCTTGCCCACAGCAGCCCTTCTGGAGCTACTCTCCAGGCCTCAGTTCCTGTAAGAGGTTGAGTCCTGATTCTGGAGCCTACTGGGTCAGCACACTGCTGGGGAGGAGGGTGTGAAGCCCACCATACTCAATGCTTCTGCTTCCCCTGGGCTTCCTGCAAGATACAAAAGGGACTGTTCTCTTTCAACTGAGATAATATATACAGGTTGGAGATAATCTGATCACTCCTTTGAAGAGCAGGGACCTGACACTAACGCCATTGACAATGAGCCCCAGAATTCTGAGAATGCTCCCCTGAGTTTAGCAAAGCAGAAGTGCTTTTTCTAAACTGCTTTAATGAGGAAGAAATAAGCTAGTTACAGGACTGCCTATAACACCCAGTCAAATGACAACCCACAGATCTTTTAAGTTAACCCCACAAAATTCTTCTAAGGTTTGACAATGCTACTTCCCCCACCCCTCATTTCAAAATATTATTATGGATCCCTACCTATCTAAAAATACACTAGTCACCTCTTTATGTATCCTCATCACCCAACACATTTAATTAATGGAAATGGCACTTGAGCCTGATTTTTGCAAGTTTTCAAGGCAATAGAGATTTTACCTAATGTTTCACCCCATTCCCCATATAATAAACAGCTTACATTAGTATGGTGTGTTCATTAGAATAGGATGTCAAATATTAATCTTTTATTGTTAATTGGGATTTTAATTTCATTTATATTGCCTTAGTTTTTAACTAATCCTTTTTTCTCTGCCCTAAAAATCCGTCCATATTGTGTTTTATAATGATGTTCTTTGTGTTTCTGTTGGCTATGACAAGTTCTCACAACTTGTGTTTGATGAACTAGACAGGATTTCTTTTGTTGTGGTTACTGTTGTGTTGTTTTGTTTGATTTTTCAGATAAGGTCTAGGCTATCCCAGAGTTTCTTCTAACAGAACACGCAGCCATGGATGACTTTGAACTTCTGATCCCTCTACTGTTATCTTCTGAGTACTAAAATTACAGGTATACATCACTGTGCCCGGTTCTACTAAGCCCTGTGAGTTTTATTAGGGTTTTTATAGCTGTGATAAAACACCATAACCAAAAGCAACTTGGGGAGGAACGACTTTATTTCATGATAAAACTTTCAATCTATCATCCAGAGAAGTAAAGGCAAGAACTCAAGGCAGAAACTTGGAACCAATGCAGAAGCCATGGAGAAGCACTGTTTACATGTTTGCTGGGCCTGCTTCCTTATACAGTCCAGAACCATGTGGTCAGGGATGGCTATGCTAACCATGATTTTGGCTATTTTCTCAACTAAGATTCTTTCTTCCAGCCTTGTGGTGATGGTTATGCCTTTAATCCCAGTACTTGTGAGGCAGAGATAGGTGGATTTCTGTGAGTTTGAAGCCAGCTTGATCTACAGAGTGAGTTATATGACATTCAGGGTGGGTACACAGAGAAATCCTTTCTCAAAATTAATTTATTCTTCCCAGGTGTCCCTACTTTATCTTAAAATGACATAAAAAATAGCCAGCACAGAGTCCACTCAAGGGTTTTGCCTATTCTGGGCAAATATTCTATTAGGTGATTCCAGGGAGCTGTCTGGCCTACTGCTAGATTGTGATTTTATTGAATGACTCTCTGTTGGGATTTCTCATGCTTCAGCTAGAGCTGAAGGAGGCCTGTGGAGGTAAGCATGGAAGTGAAGTAGCATTCTTACTTCCTCACATCAAGAATAGTTACCATTCTGGATAATCCATCTTTTATCTCTTTTCCAGCTTCCAGAGAGTGCTTGAATTCTGAATTGTGGTTTCCTCTGTTTGCATAACTTTCAAAGGGTAAAGAAGCTTGCCCTATTACATCATCCTGATTCCCACTCTTCTGCCATTGTTGTTCTCCTGATAGGAACCTTTGGAATTTCTTTAAGTCACAGAGATAACACAAGATAACATCATTTGATTAGCATATTAAGTTCCATCTCCAATCCTAGTTTCTAAACTATGCTGTTGACCTAGCATATCCATAAATTATGATGGGAACATCTTAAGAGAATATTAATCCACCAGGCACAAAGCCCTAAAATATGGGTAGTGGGTGTGCTTACTATTACTGATGTATGATTATTTTCTGACTTTCTCAGCATATTAAGAAGAAACACATATATACTAGCTTTCCCTATCATCTTCTATCTCTCCCTTTGTATCTATGTTAACCCGAACATGAACTTTTTGTAACATTTCTTCATTTAATTCTGGATCATTTTCACACCAGCCCATAGTTGTCTGTACCCTCAACCCCTTCATAAAGCTGGCTTCCAGCATTTCCAGCAACTTACTTCATTGTTCAGTGCGGGTTTCAGACCATTCTCTTAGACTCCCATAGGAAGCAACTTTGGTAACTCTGCTACAGTGCAAAGTATATGTTTCAATATTTTTGCCTCTTATCTTATAAATTCCACTCTTCTGTGTAGTTACTTACATCAATATCTTTTACCTCTGCAACATTCAATTACTCACAGATAAGTTATCTCCTATATGGATCATAATCTGAATGCTGTATCTTTGAACTATAAAAAGCTGAAATAAGAGGTTAGGAGGAGAAAGCAGAATACATAGTCCTTTATACATAGAAACATCCTAGTAGTAAAATTCATCCAAAACCTAAATAATACACTGGACAAGATTTCCTATTATTCCCAGCATTCAGTAAACTCTTCCCAGCCATCTGTGAATGCCTGTTATGAAAGCCCTTTGCTCCTCCAAGCCTTGGTCTTTATTTTCTTTTCTTTTTGTTTTCTAGACTAAACAAGGTCATGTTGATCCATTAGGAGATAGTTCTCTTTCTAAGACAGAGGTAAACAGATGTTGTATACATTCTGTTGGTCTTTATGAACAAATTCAACTCTTTCCTCTTAATGTTTCCTGTATGCCTGTCTTATATGTCTTAACAATTTGTTATATACAGACTTACTATCCAAAGTAGAACTTGAAAATATGTTTTTTTTTTCTTGTTAGCCTAAGAGGACTTCAGGTTTTTATAAAAGATAGTACTACAGAAAAGTGTCTGGGATACAGCAAGCCAAAGGGAATGAGGTTGACCCATCTGATTGTAATCAACAGTTTTTCCTTTATTTACTTATACTTCACTTTAGTTAGCATGAATCTTGATCTCTACATCCAATATGTTAACCCCACCCCACACCCTGGAGAGAGGATCCTAGACCAAAAAGCTAGTTTCTAAGCTATTCATTTGGAGTCATTCTTCAGCATTGTAGCATTGATGTCCCCTAGCATTGATTTGTGACTTAGACATTCCTCAGAGCTAAATTCAACTTGTTTGTGTTTTATGATGTTTCTTCAATATACCACCTGCCATTAGTACTTTACTTCTCTAAATTCTTAAAAAATGGTTATTTTTTTCTGAACACTTGGATCTTCTAAGTCCAAAATTACCTTGCTGTTCACAATTCTGCTTTTTACTGTATCTACTCAAAAGCATATCACTTGCTACACATGAAATCCATTTGTTCTCTTTGCCTCTCACAGTGCTCACCATGAGATTGTAGTGTTAAGTGACCTATAAATTGTTGAAGACAGAGTGAATAGTTAGCCACTGAAATCAACTAAGCATCAAGAGAATGGCCCACTCATCTTATAAATGTCCAAGTTCTGGTCTAACCCAGTGCACAAGTAACACAAACATCAATCACTTTACTACACAGATAAACAGCAATGTTGGTTTTCATATTTGCATATGCAGTGAGTAAGCTCATAACTCCATCTGGGCCTCTGAGATCAGAGTCTAATGCTTCTCTGCTACCTCAGGTAATTTAGGGAAAAATCCTAAGAAGGTCAGAGGGAGTGAGAACATCTCCTCACTGATGCAGTTAGCTGTGACAGGCTTCTGTTTTACCAAGGACCTGATGAATTCACCTAATATCTGTCACTTTATAAAGTGGAGGTTGGACATTTATCCTCTGGCTGTTAGTAGCTATTGGCAATCAGTACCTTAAAAATATTAGTGTCACTATCTTGTCACTTCACCTCATCCTCAAACCCATCCTCTATGTGGTCCAAGAGGTTTCTCTTTGAAAAAAGCTCTCTAAGGCTAGAAAGTTAGAAATATTCCCCAGAAATGGCCATGGCAAGTACCCTCACCCCATGCAGTTGTACTAAAATTTTGGACTGAGGAGGTATGAACAACAGATAAACCATCACATGATTTTAAAAAATGTGTTAAGATACAAAGAGGTTGTTTAAATTTCACCTCTAGTGCTCAACTGAAAAGAGATTTGGGATTAGATTTTCATTTTAGAAATGTTATCCCAAGCATTAGTCTGAAGTGTGTACCATTCTGAATTTGAGTTTTATAAAATTGGATTGATGTAATTCTAGCAATATGATACTTTGGCAGAAATCCATAGGGAGGTTGAAGCTAAGAATTAGAGTAGCTAACAAAAGCCAATTTCCTGACTGGATAGAGCCTATGCTGTAGTCAGCAGTGCACAAATCTGCAAATCTGTCTGTTCAGCAAAGGGCTCTTTGGATAAGATTTAATATTCAAGGCTGACAGCAAAGGCCCAGATACATCCCTTTCCTCATGACTATGGGACATAATCCTGTGAGGAGATCTCTGTCAGTCTTCTAGGGGAGTTGTGATTACTATTCTCTATATGATAGACTATGAATTGGAAACTGAAGCCCCTCAAGTGAAAAACCTTAATCTAATAGAAGTAATTTGGTGCCAGTGTATTACGCTAATGAGTGAGTATGACTGTTATGGTAAGTAAATAACAGAAATTTTTCCTCCTAACATTTCTCACATTTGCCCTTATATAGGTCTCCTTTACCAACGTAAATATATTGACTAGTAAATGACTGCTTGACCATGGCCCTGAGCTGACATTAACTCAAGGAAGACTGACGGGACATAATGGTTTATTAGTCAAGTATGGACTTAAGGGTTCAGATGATTATTGAGTCTATGATACAGTGGATCCAGGATGTGCTTAAACATGCCTCTCCTCCTGTAGATGTTTGTTCTATTTTGAAGTGCTATTCAATGGAATAGACATATGCAGTAAATTCCACAACCCCTAGGTTGGTTTCATGAACCATGGCATGATGGCTATCATTGTAGAAAATAGAACATAACATCCACCATATTAAAAAAAAAAAAAAAAAAAAAAAACTAAAACAAAGTAACCACATGATCATCACAGTAGATGCTGAAAAAGCCTTTGGCAAAATGCAATACTTCTTCATGATAAAGGTCTTGGAGTGAGCAGGGGTTCAAGGAACATGCCTTAACATAATTAAGGCAATATATAGCAAGCCAACAGCAAACATCAAACTAAATGGAGAGAAACTTAATGTGATCCCACTAAAATCAGTAATAAGACAAGGCTGTCCACTCTCCCCATATCTATTCAATATAGTACTGGAAGTTCTATATTGACCAATAAAACAACAGAAGGAGATCAAGGGGATACAAACTGGAAAGGAAGAAGTAAAACTATTACTATTTTCAGATAATGTGCTAATTTATGTAAGTGACCCCCACAAAATCTACCAGGGGACCCCTGTAGCTGATAAGCACTTTCAGTAATGTGGCAAGACACAAAAGTTATTAAAACAAAAATCAATAGCCCTCCTATACACAAATGATAAAAGATCTGAAAAAAATTATGAAAATATTACCCTTTATAATAACATTGGCACAGGAGACAACTTCGTAAATATAACAGCACAGATACTGAGAGCAACAATTAATAGATGGACCTCCTGAAACTGAGAAACTTCTTCGAGAATAAGGACACTGTCAATAAGACAAAATGACAGCCTACAGAATGTGAAAAGATCTTTACCAACCCTACATCTGACAGAGGACTGATCTCTAAAATATACAAAGAATATAAGAATCTAGAGATGAGAAAGACCAAATAATCCAATTTAAAAATGGGGTACAGAGCTAAATAGAGAATTCTCATTAGAAGAATCTCAAATGGCTGAAAGACACTTAAAGAATTGCTCAACATCTTTAGCCATCAGAGAAATTGAAATCAAAACAAGTCTGAGATACCATCTTACATCTGTCAGAATGGCTAAGATCAAAAATACTGATCACAACCTATGATAGAGGGGATGTGTAGTAAGGGGAACACTCGTCCATTGGTAATGGGAGTGTAAACTTGTACAACCACATTGGAAATCAGTATGGTGGTTTCTCAGAACACTGGGAATCAATCTACCTAATGATTCTGCAATATAACTTTTGGGCATATACCCAAAGGACACATATTCTTTCCATAAGGACATTTGCTCAACTACGTTCATAGCAGCATTATTTGTAATATTCAGAACCTAGACACAACCTAGATACCGCTCAACTGAAGAATGGACTTAAAAGGTGTGCTCCATCTATACAATGGAGTACTACTCAGTAGTAAAAAAAAAATCACATCCTGAAATTTGCAGACAAATGTATGGAACTAGAAAATATCATTCTGAGTGAGATAACACAGACTCTGAAAGATAAATGTGATATGCACTTACTCATAAGTAGACTTTAGATATAAATCAAAGGATAACCAGACTACAATCTACAACCTCTGCGCATCTAGGTAACACAGAGGAACCTAAGAGATCCATCATTGTTTTCCTTGGGAAAGGAAAATAAACAAGGTCTCTTGAGTAAGTTGGGACCTTAGTGGGGGGCGCAGGGTAGGTGAGGGAAGAGAACACAAGAGAATGGAATTATTAAGTTCAAGGAAGGATATAGAGGGAGAACAACAAAACAGATGTCTTGATAGAGGAGTTATTGTTGGGTTAGAGAGAAACCTGATGTTAGGGAAATCTCCAAGAACCCACAAAGATGACACCAGCTAAGACTCCAAGCAATAATGGAGAGAATGCCTAAACTGGCCATCCCCTATAATCAAATTGTTGACCACCTCAATTGTCATTATAGAACCTCCTCTAGTAACTGATGGAAATAGATGCAGAGATCCACAGTTAAGCACTGAGTTGAGCTCCCAGACCAGCTGAAAGGAGAAAGAGAGAGAGGAGAGATTATATGAGCAAAGGGGTCAAGAGCATGATGGGGAAACCTGCAGACACAGGTGACCCTAGCTATTGAGAGCTCATTGACCCTGAACTGACAGCTCAGTAATCTGCATAGGACTGAAATAAGCCCTCTGAATGTGGATGACAGTTCAATGTCATGGTCAGTTTGTATCCCTCTGCTTAGAGATCCCACTGGCAGTGGGATCAGAATTTATTCCTAGTGCATGAACTGTCTTCTTGGAGCCCATTCCCTACAGAGGAACTTCTTGATCACCTTTGATACAGGGGTGAGGGGCTTGGTCCTACCTCAACTGGATATACCAATCTTCATGGACTCACTCTGAAGTCCTTACCCTCTTTGAGAAATAGATGAGGGGATGGGATGTGGGGAAGATGGGGGATTACTGGGAAGAGGGGAGGGATGGGGAAACAATGGTGAGTATGTTAAAAAAAAAACATTAAAAATAAGAAAATGGAACACGAAGTCCTATTTAGAAATAGATTCATTGATTAAAGAAAATGTTAAGCCCAGAAAATTTTAACATGAAACATTCAAAAAATCTGAAACACTATGCAAAGACCAAATCTTAAAATAATAGAGATAGGATTAGAATTCTACCTCATAGGTACAAAAATATATCTGACAAAATCATAGTCAAAAACTCTCCAAACCTAAGAAAAGACATGCCTATCATGGTACAGGAAGCTTACAGAGCACCAAATAGACTGGGAACAAAATTTCCCCTCACATATTAATCAAAATATTAACAATAAGCAAAACATTAAGCATAAAAAATAAAGAATATTAAGCAAAATATTAAGGAGCAAAGGAAAAAGGTCAAGTAACATGTAAAGACAGACTTATCAGAATTACACCTGACTTCTCAATGGAAACTCTGAAAGCCAGAAGGTCATGGACAAATGTTCTGCTGATGCTGAGACAATGGATTCTCTCCTAGACTACTACATCCAGCAAAGCTTTTAATTACCATATACATAGAAAACAAGACATTCCACGACAAAACCAATTTTAAGCAATATATATCCACAAATTAGTCCTACAGAAAGTACTAAAAAATCCCTCCAACCCAAAGAAGTTAGCAATAGCCATGAAAATACAGACAATAGATAATGTCATACCAGAAAACTGAGAAGAGAAACACAAACTCATGTTACTATCACCACCACAGAAACAAAATAAAAATTAACAATCATTGGCCATTCATAACTCTTCATATCAGTGAACTCAATTTGCCTATAAAAAGACACAGGCTTACAGAATGGGTACAAAAATAGGAACCAGCTTTCTGCTGCATTCAAGAAACACACCTCAACCGCAAAGACAGCCATCACCTCAGAGTAAAGGGTTGGAAAAAATTTACCGATCAGATGAACCTAAGAAACAAGCTGGTATAGCTATCCTAATATCTAACAAAATAGACTTCAAACTAAAATTAATCAAGAAAGATGGAGAAGGACATTTCATATTCACCACAGGGGAAAAAACCTATCAAAATAAAGTCTAAATTCTGAACATCTATGCCTCAAATACAAGGACACCTGTATTCGTAAAAGAAATATTACTAAGGCTTAAATCACATCTCAAACCCCACACACTAATATTGGGATACTTCAACACCCTACTCTCACTACTGGATAGGTCTGCCAGACAGAAACTTAATAGAGAAATAAAGAAGTTAACAGATAGTATGACTCAAATGGATCTAACAGACATTTATAGAAAATTTCACCAAAACACAAAAGACTATACCTTTTCCTCAACACTTCATGGAACCTTCTTGAAAACTGATCACATACTTGGTAGCAAACAAATCTCAACAGACTTAAAAAGATTAGAGAAACCTCCCCCTACCTTATCAGACCACCATGACTTAAAGTTAGAATTCAATAACAACACAAATTGAAGAAAGTTTACAAACTCATGGAATCAACATAACTCATTTGAATTATCACTGAGTCAAAGAAGAAAGAAAAAAATTAACGCCTTTTTAGAATTCAATGAAAATGAAGGCACAACAAACCCAAACTTATGAAATACCATAAAAGCATTGCTAAGAGAAATGTTCATAGTACTAAGTGCCCACATAGAGTAGAGAAATCTCATACTATTGACTTAACAGTAATCTGAAAGCTCTAGAGCAAAAAGAAGCAAACTCAACCAAGAGGAATAGATGTCAGGAAAGAATCAAATTGAAAGCTGAAATCACTAAAATAGAAATGAATGAAAAAATATAAAGAATCAATGAAACAAAAAGATGATTCTTTGAGAAAACCAACAAGATAGACAAACCCTTATCCCAACTATCCAAAAGACAAAGAGAGAACATCCATATTAACAAATTCAAAAATGAAAAGGGGAACATCACAACAGACACAGGAAATCCAGAGAATCATTAGGCTGTAATTTGAAAACTTGTACTCCATAAAATTGAAAATTCTAAAAGAAATGGACAATTCTTTGGACAGATACTACATACCAAAATTAAATCAAAATTAGATAAACAATTTAAACAAATCTATATCCCCCAAGGAAATAGAAACAGCCATCAAAAATATCTACAAAAAAAAAAAAAAAACAACAACAAAGAAACCCCACAGGACAAGTTGTTGCAGTGCAGAATTCTACTAGAATTTCAACCAAGAGAAAAGACTGCTTCTCCTCAAATTGTTCCATACAACTGAAAAAGAAGAAGCATTGCCAAACTTTTGTATGCAGACACAGTCACTCTGATACCCAAACCATTCAAAGATGCAACTAAGAAAGAGAATTATAGACCAATTTCTCTCATGAACATTGACACAAAACTACACATTAATATACTGGCAAACCAAATCTAAGAACACATAAAAAAAAATCATCTATCATTACCAAGTAGACTCCATTCCAGAAACATATGAAAATCTGTTAATGTCATCTACCATATAAACAAACTGAAAAATAATATGCAATCTCTCACTGGATGTTGAAAAAGCCTTCTACAAAGTCCAACACTCCTTCATGATGAAGGCCTTTGATAGATCAGGGATAGAATAAAGGCTATATACAGCCAACTAATGGTCAACATCAAACTAAATGGAGAGAAACTCAAAGTGATTCCAGTAAAATTAGGAACAAGTCATGACAGTCCACTCTCTCCATATCTGTCCAATATAATACCGGACGTTCTAGTTAGAGAAATAAGACAACAAAAGGAGATTAAGGAAATATAAATTGGAAAGGAAGAGGTCAAACTATCCCTATTTGCAGATGATGTAGTAGTATACATAAGTGACCACCCAAAACTCTACCAGAGATTCCTACAGCTCATAAATACTTCCAGTAATATGGTGTTGTACGAATAAAGGAAACTCAGAGCAAGATATCAAGGAAAGGCCAAGATACCAAAGAGAGGAAATACCACAGTCAAATCTCACCCTGCTGTCTTCACCTTCCTTAGCCTCACTTCTTGTGGCTTCTATCATCTTCATCTGTCTTTCTATGCCTGCCTTAAATACCCTCCTTTGCCCAGTTGTTTCACATCCAGGTTAAGATTAAAGGTGTAGGCTACTACTATTTGGTAGTTAGCTTTGAACTCACAGAAACACAGAAAGATCTCCTCTGTCTCTGGAGTTATGGGATTAAAGGCCTGACAACACTACTTCCTGCCTGGGAGCCTGGATCTCTCTCTGTAAACTAAGGTGGCCTCAAATTTAGATCTGCTGGGATTAAGCGTTTAGGTCACCATTCCTGTATATTCCCTGTACTGGGGTTAAAGGTGTAAATCATCACTCTCTGATCCTCCTGGATCGACTTTGAGTAGATCTCTCTGATATTTCAGACTGCCTTTTATTAAATAAGAAACATTCCCACAGTATGGCAGGACACAAGATTAACTCAAAAAATTAGTAGTCCTTCTGTATAGAAATGATAAAAAGACAGAGAAAGAAATCAGAGAAACATCCCCCTTTACAATAGCCAAAAATAACATAAAATATTTGGGGGTAACTCTAACCAAAGAAGTGAAAGACCTGTGCAATAAGAACTTTAAATCTTTGAAGAAAAAAAATTGAAGATATCAGAAAATGGAGAGATCTCCCATATTCTTTGATATATAGGATCAACATAGTAAAAATGATAATCTTACCGAAAGCAATCTACAGATTCAAAGCAATCCCTATCAAAATCACAACACATTTTTTTTTTACAGACCTGAAAAGAACAATACTCAATTACATATGGAAAAACATAAGACCCAGGATAGCCCACATAATCTTATAGAATAAAGTAACTTCTGGAGGTATCACCATCCCTGACCTCAAGCTCAACATAGAGCTATATTAATAAAAGCAGCTTTGTACTGACATAAAAGCTGACATGTTGACCAATTGAATTGAAGTCCCTGACACTAATCCACATGCTGTGAACACCCGATATTTGACAAAGTAATCAAAACTGTGTAATGGAAAAAAAAAAAAGTCTCTTCAAAAAATGGTGCTGGCATAGCTGGATGTCAACATGTGGTAGAATTCAAATGCATCCATATTTATCTCCCTGCATAAAACTCAAGTTTAAATGGATCAAAGATCTCAACAGAAATTCGGTTTCACTGAATATGAGAGAAGAGAAAGTAGAAAGTAGCCTTGAACACACTGGCACAGGCGACCACTTCCTAAATACAAGACCAGTATCACAGACACTGAGAGCAACAATTAATAAATGGAACCTCTGGAAACTGAGAAACTTCTGTAAGGCAAAGGACATGGTCAATAAGACAAAATGAGAGCCTACGGAATGTTAAAAGATCTTCACTAACCCTACATCTGACAGAGGACTGATCTCTAAAATATATACGAAGAACTCAAAATCTATATGTCAAAAAACCAAATAATCCAATTTAAAAACGGGGTAAAGAGCTAAATAGAGAGTTCTTAACAGAAGAATCTCAAATGTCTTGAAAACATTTAAGGAAGTGTTCAATGTCCTTAGCCATCAGAGAAATACAAATCAAAACAACTCTGAGCTACCATCTCACACCTGCCAGAATGGCTAAGATCAAAAACACTGATGACAGCCTATGCTGGAGAGGATATGGAGAAAGGGGGACTCTCCTCCACTGCTGGTGGGAATGTAAACTTGTCCAGCCACTCTGGGAAGCAGTCTGGCAACTTCTCAAAAAATTGGGAATCAGCCTAACCTCAGGAATACCATTTTGTTGCTCTTATACCTTTATTATGTAATAATATATCCCGACTTTCTGTGATAGAATTTAAGAGATGTTTACTTGCATCATAGACTTCATGTTACTCAATATAAAGAAGTATAAAACTCACTCAGCCTTAGGCTTTACCCCTTTTGGGAAGGAACTGTTGTCTTTGTGGTTGAATGTAGGATAGCTGAAACGACCTTGGCCTTGTTTTTATTTGTATATTTTATTGTTTAAGAGTGAGGAGTAGGGAAAGCATAGTCTTATGAAGTTAATGCCAACTGCAAAGCAAGATTTGCGATGGTAATTTTATCTATTCATCTGAATATGCCACTGGTCATTCAGCTATTTGTTTAAATATTATTAAGATTGTATCAACGAGGTTGTTTGGAAATGAGATCAAGATTTGAATTGATGAACTGAGTAATCAGATTATTCTTCCTAATGGGAGTGGGCCCCACCAAGCCCACTAAAAGCCTGAACCAATCAAAGTTTGAGGGCATGAGAATCCTTTCTTCTACCTCTGGATACAGATCTACACTACAGCTCATACCTTCTGATCTTTTGTGTTACTGGTTGTTTTTAGCGTTTGGGGGGCCAACTGCCCAGTTCCCACATAAAGCATACATGGAGGCTTAGACTTACTTATAAACCAATCCAGTCTTAGTTTTCTTGTTTCTAGCCAGATTTTCTTAAACTATTCCATCTACCCTTTGCCTCTGGGCTTTTTATCTTTCTCCTTCTATATACCTTTTTTATTTTTTTTAAATGACTTATTACTCTGGGGTTGGTTGTGTGAACTGGCAGCTCCCAGCATCCTCCTCTCCTTGTTTATTGCTCTTTCTTCTATTTATTCTCTCTGCCTTCCAGCTTCTATCATTTCTCCTGCTCACTATTGGCCATTCAGCTCTCTCTATAGACTATCAGGTGTTAGGCAAAGTAACACAGCTTCATAGACTTACACAAATGAAACATAAAAGAATGTAACACATCTTTGCATCATGAAACAACTGTTACACAGCATTAAAAGTGTAAACACATCTTAAAATAATATTCTACAATACTTCTGGTATTTAGTTTGCCGATTTAGACCTTGGAACTGCGTGAGCCTCATCTTTGCAGCAGAATATTGATGTATCTATTTCCACAAGTGAGGGAGCACTCATGTTAAAAGTTACCTCACTAACCAGAGAAACATAACAGAAACGTAAAACCGGTCTTCCATTGTCCTTTAAAAAATATTTGTGATATTATGTATTTGTTTGGGAATGATTATGCACATGTTATGGCACATGTGTGGAAGTCAGAGAACAACTTGTAGGCTTTGGTTCTTTTCTCTCATGTGGATTCCAGTACCATAATGCAAGTCTTCAGGCTTAGTCTTTACCATCTCCATGGATTTTTATCAGTCCAAGGAACATCTTCTATTATATCATCACATATGCTAACACTATACTACCTTTACCTTTTACCACTGCGCCATGATGATGCTCTGAGCTCTTCAGGTGGTCAACCACCAATCAACAAACTCTTCCTATGCGTTATCTCCTGTGCCTCGCCCTAAACCATTGGATCTAAGCATCTCTAATCTAACAACAGAGTAGCTAAACATGGAGCTGTATGAGATATGAGAAACTGACCCAGGGTCCTTTGGCAGAGCAGCACATGCTGTTGGTGATGACATATTTGTTTATATTGCTTCTCAAAGCATTGACACAACTCTCTGATTGCCAGTTGCTGCACTATGAACTTGGATCCTCTGGAGTAGTGGTAATCAATACCCTTAAACATCACATAGCTATGGGAGATATCTATGTCCCACAGTTAATGGGACTGGTAGAAAGCAGTCCCAGGCCCTTTGTATTTAACTCTAGACTCTAGAGTACAGGCTGGCCATGATCCTTGGAGACCATCATCAGAAATGAATCTAAAACAAGAATTTAGAACCACACACTTTCTTCACTCTCATCCCTTACTTTTCCACATGTTTCTGTTAATGATGTTCACTATATCCCTAGGGAAAAAAAAATCCCTTCCTTTCAAGGGAAGCCATGAAAGTTGTGGAGGGTACAGCCATGACATCATAAACCATTCTTGCATCATTGCAGTCAACTTGTGTGTTGCGGTCCAAAGATGGGGAGCTGCAGCCCCAAATCTGGACCAGTATTCTACTTGATCACAGCAATATGCATGGCAATAACAATGGCACTGGTGAGGCTACACTTGGCAGGTTTTGCATAATCACTTAATCTACATTGCAATGTGCCAAGGTAAGAATTTTTACATGGCTTACATCTGAGAAAAATCACATTTCAGAGGTGTTGGCTAAAGCTCTCAGCTAGCAGTCTGTAGAAAGATTGGCATTCAGATAAAAATTACTTAAAGATTATCCACATTTCCTTTCACATTCTTGAAATATCTTGTGACTAGTTTAGTCTGAAATCACACACAAGCTTTAATGTCAGATACACTAGGGACAATGGCTCTCAAGTGAGGTCATGTCACAGAACTGGACAAAATGATGCAAACCCATTATTGCATATGAATGCATCAGATACTGTCATAAAACTATTATTGATGATGAGTATTATATACAGAAAGTGTCTCTAGAAAGATAATAATTATGGCATTATTTATAATGAAGGAAAATGGGAAATGACCCAAATGATATTAATTTGCTGCTGGATAAATGAGCTTTTCTAAATTCAGTAGGAGAATAAGTAATCGCTAAAACGATATCATATAAAATATTTAGCGATAAGGGGGAAAAGCATCATATGTCAAGTAGAAAAAGATAGGCTACAAATAAACACTAATTATGATATGATTGAAGTACTAGCCTATATAATAGTATCAGAAGTCCCTTGGGTTGTAGGATTTTTTAGAGCCTTTTTATTTTCATATTTGGCCTTCTATGGATTTCCTACAATGAACTCATAAATATATATAAGTACTCTCCTTCCCCCATTGAAAATTAAAATGCAATGATGGAGGAAGGGTTTACTGAACAGAAAACTATTGGAGGTAGGGCCTGGATTTTACATTCTGAAGGGAAGGATAGTAATTTTGTACACAGGGGACATATCCTCAAGTACTAAATATGAAATGGCTCCCCTGAGCTGTGCTTGTGAATATACGGTGGCTGTAGGCACCCGTCCCACTGCCCTCTGAATATACGGTGGCTGTAGGCACCCTTCCCACTGCCCCGTCCTTTTTTCCAGTCCACTCTGATTTCTACACAGAAGTTTTTGTTTTCTTAGATTGTTTACAATCATCTAGACCGGGGAAAGCTATTTTCATTCTAGGAGAACAATGTTAGTGTAAAAACACAACTTCATTTCAAAGGGATAAGAACAAATGTATTCTGGAGCCAAACATAAATGATGATGGTCAAGGATCAGGTTATCCCAAATTCTATATTTCTACAAGATACTATTGAAATTACTTCCCTGGACTATATCAATGATATCTCTCTCTCCTCCTACAGTTCTAGCCTAAAACTGAGTATGATTTTATTAAAGTTCCTTCAGGGGAACAAATATATTTCTTAGGCTTACCTACAGAACAATGAACAGGGGGTTACAGACAGGAGCTTGTACACTAGAAGATCTGCATGGATGATAACCTTCTCATAGCTGTGGAGATGGAGCCAATTTCCCTTGTCCTTTACCATTTATATAATTTTGCCCTTCCTTGAGATGTCAAGGACATGTGCAATTAGGGCAGAATTGCATACAACTTGTTGGGAGAGATGGCAGAGTGTCCTACAACCCTCCCTGGATCCTGCAAGCAAGTCCAGATATCATGATATTTTGTGAACAAGCCTGGCTGGAATCCTGAAAATAGTGGTAATGTAGCTCAGAGGACAGTCCTGGGCAGTATGTGGGAACAGTTTGATTACATTCTATGGTAATAGAACAAAGAAAGTCATTATTCAAGGTACTTTTCAGATTCATTGTTGGAAATACTAGGTGAATGGGATAAAACAAATTGGGGAAATCTCTGCTAAGGCCTCAGTTGCTTCTGACATTTTTAGTCTTTTGGTAAGTAGAAGCTAGTGTTCTGTTAAGTTCATATGTTTTAGAAGGTTTTACCTATTAGTTACAGAATGTTAGATGAGATACAGAGGTGAACACATTATAGCTCTTATCTTAGATTTCTATTGCTATGAAGAGACACCATGACCATGGCAACTCTGACAAAGGGAAAACATTTCATTGGTGTGCTTTACATTTTCAGAGGCTTAGGCTGTTGTCATCATGGAGGGACATGGAGGTGTGTGAGCAGGCATGGAGCTGGAGAGGCGCTGAGAGTTCCACATTTTGCAGACAACAGGAAGAGAACTGAGATACTGAGTGTACCTTAAGAACATCTGAGACCTCAAAAATCACCTCCACAGTGATACCCTTCTTCCAGTAAAGCCATGACTCCTAACAATGCCACTTCATTTTAAGGGCATTTTCTTTCAAACCACCACAACTATTAAGGGGCTAAAAATGGCACAAGATAAATTGTAATTAGATTCAAGACCCACAATATTTCAACTTCTCAATACCATTTATATTTCAATCAGTTAATCATTCTAGCAGATTGTCCACTGGTGGGGTGGTTTGAATGAGTATGGCTACCTGGGGTCATATATTTGAGTGCTTGGTATCTAGTTACTGGAATTTTGGGAAGGATTAGTGGGTGTGGCCTTAGAGGATATATGTCACTGGAGGATGCTTTAAGGTTTTAAAAGTTCATATCATTTCAAATCTCTCTCTCTCTCTCTCTCTCTCTTTCTCTCTCTCTCTCCTTTTCCCATTTTCCTTCTCTCTGCCTCATGCCTGTGGATGAGGTGTGAATTCTCAGCTACTGTTACAGGATCATTTCTGCTTGTCTTCTGTCACGTACCCCACGATGATGGTCATGGAGATACCCAAACAAATTTTTAATGCCCAAACAAACTCTTCCTTCTATCAGTTGCTTTAGTAAGTGTGTCTCATCATAACAATAGAAAGGTAACCAATAAAAATTGAGATTGTGTGGCTTCTTTCCAGGAATGTTTATTTATAGCAGAAATACCTAAACGCCCAACAACTGCTTACTGATTTGACTAGTTTGTATTGGCGATGTCACTAATCTGCTGCTAAAAGCCTTATTGGGGTCTACAAAATATCTATAACAATTACATTTGGGTCTACTGGGTTCATTGATCTCTACTGTGTAAGGAAAACTCTATCAAGCACATTTGAGTGTCTCATAGACAGAGAAATGACTTGGGAAAATGTAACAGAATGCAGAGATAGGAAAAGGAGCAGTAACAGTAGAGAGAAGGATTGGTAACAGTTTATGCTCTTTGGCAGCCAACTCGTGTTTTCCTGAAATATTAGCCCAGTTCCTACTGGTTGAATTCAGATACAAATGCATAGGAGGAAGGAAAATGAATAAAATAATTTTCTTCACCTACATCGTTATCATCTTTCACCATGTATTCCCTTTCTCTACTCTTGGGCCACAAAAGTGGCTCATACAAACTCTGAGAATGTGTGATAAGTTATATCCTTTATGAAGGTTCCAGGGAGCATGACAGTAAATATGCACATACCTTAAGATTATGGTGAAGTCTTACATCACATTGATCATATGTAGTCCTCATACTTCTGCTCCATATTGTAGTATGAGGTTTCTGGCCCAGACTTTCGGGCCTAGCCTCAAGGTTTAGGTCAGCAGACCCACAGACCCACAGAGACACACAGATGCATACGATGGTTTTGGGCTGATCGGCCTCAAGCCCAGGCATATCACTTGCTAACTCTTTACTCTTAATCTAACTCATGACTCTTACTTATCCTGTTCAGTCATGCGGCTCGGTACCTTTTCTTAGAGCAGCATAGTTGTCCTCTGCTTCTTCTGGCTTCTCTCTGGCCTTCTGCTCTGTTCCTCCAGTTCCCAGAGTTGTCCTAGTCTGGTAGCCCCACCCACACTTCCTGTCTGCCTTTGGCCAATCAGCGCTTTTTATTAAACCAGTGGGTGGGACAATTATTTACAGTAGAACCACATAATCTCCCACACCATATAGCTCTAAGATTATTCCTTACTTTCATTTTTTCATCCATCATTTGAACTCAGAATTTACTTATACGACTGTATAGCCAGTACTCTGGGGGTTTATTGTTCTCACTTTATATGCTTCTGTACTCTGCTGGCATTTAAGTGGGTATGGAGGAATCGAACTCTGGTCCTCATGCTTGCACAGCAAGTGATTTTCCCCTGAGCCATTTTCCCAGCTCTCCAGAAATTTTTAATTCCTCTCAGCTTCAACTGCAGAGATATGAGGTCAAATCTGCTCTTTCAAAGATTCACAGTTGGAGATTCTTGTAACTATTTCAAAGATAAATAATAACACTGATATGCTTTGGATTGACAGAAGGATTATGGGAAAGAAATGGCCCAAAGAACTTGAGTTTTCTGAGTACAGTGGGCCCCAAGGATGGATGAGAACAATCAATAGCAACCTTTCTTCCCCCAGATTATTGAGTTGATTATTCCTGTTTCCAGACTAGAATGACACTGAAGACAATTTGAAATGATGATCCCCTGAGGCTGCACAGGTTGCCACAGAAGGTGAATGGGGCTGTGGTGCAGGTTCTCTGGGCCACACTATTCTTTCCTTATACACAGATGGTGCCACAAACTTTGGTCTCATTAAAATTTTCACTAACAACCAGCTCTTTAGCTGGCCTGGAGGGAAAAAAAAAGTGTTTCTAAGAAGCCTGTGATGAGTTCTCCTTTCAGAAGGCTCCTAATGAGAGATATCCTGACGCATATGCTGTAAACCTGCAGCTCAACCCCCTGTGTCTCTGAGCTTTGCACACTTGCATTATACAAAACTAAAAGTATTATTGTTTACCACAAAGAGATAAATTAAGATGATAGAAATCAGGTAAGCAAACTTCCTCCTGTTGGATGCTTTGATATTTGACTTAAGAATTCACAAGCACCTTTTGCAAATAGATCAATCCATTCATTTTATGGATGGTCTGTATAATAAACATGTCCCTTTGGGATCTGTTTCTTCTTCCTAGTGCTCAGGTAATGATGGTGTACAGGACTTATTCTTTATTGAGCCTTCTTCAACTTGAGGGCTGAGAAACCATCTGCAGAACATGGTGATGGAAGAGGTTAGCACATGTACTGTCATACTTACAGACGAGGAAACTGGAGCTGGATGAAAGATGGGTAGTTTAACTTCATTTTGCCTTTTGTCAAGAGGAGTTTTGAAGACCAGTATCCTAACCGTTTCCCTCCAGCAGTGTACAGAGACAGTGACCAAGCTACTGAGCTTTCCATTCATGGCATGGTCATTTTCTTGACCACAGAATTAAGTCTAAAATGCTATATATTCTCCAATGGGACCTAGATACACTTGCTCTTTGGGTGTAATAAAGTGATCAGCCTGACAATGGGCTGAGATCAAAAGTGTGTCTGTCATTTCCCAATATTTAATACCTTTTTACTCTATAGCACTTTTCTATTCAGTGACTCTAGAAAACGTTTGTCCCTGTGGTAATACCGTAAGGGAAAGGGGGGTCAGATCCTGAGCCACAGGGTGGAAGGCCTCCCTGAGATCTGTCCTGGACTTTTAGTGAAGTTTTAAAGCCCCAAACTGGTTTCAGACACTGCAACATCATATTTACTTGTTACTACAACATATCACAATGTTCCTAACCAATATGGCAACATTGTGCTAACAACTATGGAAAGTAACAGAGGCATGAGAGAGATGGTCTTTACTGTCAAAAAACTTACAATATGGTCATTAATATCAGTTTACAGCATGTGGTTTTTCAACTGGTCACACCAGCAAGAGTTCAAGTTCCATGCAGACCTACAGCTGCATACATACTGGGATATCGGCCTGATAGCATGTTTCAAAAAGTTGTGTTGGTGATTCTGAAGCAAGTGTGACAGACACTGATGTAAAAATGCTGCATACACAGCACAGTACTCTGCAGAGGCAACCAGCAGCAGAAAGGATGTATTGTACTCCTAAGTTCAAAGGCATTTTCCCACACGGGGAAGAAGGCAGCTGGAACTTGGAGTCAGTTGATCCCACTGCACCCCCAGTCAACGAGCAGAGTTTATGCATGTTAACTACCCATCTCCCTTTCTTCCTGGATACAGCCCATGATGCCCTACCCAGGGGATGATATAGCCCACATTAAGATGGATCTTCTCATATTAATTAAAGTAATCAAGATAATTTCCCACATGTTTGCTCAGAGGCTTATCTTGTAGATCATTCTAGAGCCTGTCAAGTTGACAATTAACACTCATCATCACAGCATGTTTTTAGTGGAGGGCCACAAGAGATTCCTGGGCATGAGCAAGTAAGGCATCCTCCCAGCATGGAGGGCCAGTACTTCTTTAAAATTTTATTTTCTCCCCTTAAAGTGTTTATTTCTCATATAATAGGAGGGTACTAACTCTTATCTCCTATCAAAGAAATATTATTAATGAATCAAAGCAAATCTTCAACAGAAGTAATTTTGGTATGGCGAAACCTCAAGGCTTGGGGGTAAAGGTTCAGCCCTATTTTCCTGTCATTAACTAGACAATCATAAGATATCAGTGTCTAGTCTAGGTCTTTGACTTCTTAAAAGAAATTGGTTTAGGGAGGAGCTGGAATTGGGGAAGGATTAAGAGAGGTAGGTACAACTGATTAAAAGCAAAGTCTGGCAATTAGGAGGAAAGGTTAATGGAGTCAGGGCCACTTCTGTAGCACAAATTGTCCAGAAGGCAGATTAGTGATGGTCTTTGAGTACACGAAAGGTTATGATGAGGACACTTCATGATGATTTCTTTCTCCCTGAGGCACTAAGGGGAAGAAATGAACTGCCACACAGCAAACCCATTCAGTGAAAACAGCAAAAGCAGTTTAATCACTCAACAGGCTCCAAATAGAATCTCTCACAACTTGCAGAGAAAAAAACCCATCTCAGGCACTAGAGCTGACAATGTTAGTACTTCAGCTTCTCCTGGGAGGTTTTCACACTGGGGATCTTGAGTCCCAACAAGTAGCTGACATGTGGTCTTCTGACTAGAGGTTTGTAGCATCTTAGGAGTAAAGCCCTATTTGTTTGTCCTGGAAAGAACCAGAAGTACCTAGAAATGATATATTTGGAAGGTGCATGGCCCATGACTGATGAGCAGAGACATCAGCAAGGCCATGGTTTACGGACTGGTAAAATCCTTCTGTCCAACATGCACTGCACTCAAATGTTCCCATTTCTTTTGTTCTAGACTGTCTCTCTTAATGCTCATTCTCTACTCACTTCCTGCCTTTTTTTTTGTAGCATCTTCTAGTCAGTCACTTTTTTAAATTGACTCTATCTTAACATTCATTCCAGAAGAACCAACCCATGCTAAAATGAAGAATCAGTTAACGTTTGCTGGTTAACAGCTCAAGCATAGCGGTTATAAACAAGCACCAACTATGAAGTCCATGACACTCAGTTGGTGTTTATGATGGTCTTAACTGGAAGGTTCTTTGGGTTTTGAAAGGTGACACAGCCTACTAAAATAGTCACCTATGGTAGTTTGCAGATATATATCTTTAGCTTTGGAATTTGACTTGAATCCGTAACCTTATCTGGCCTGATTGAGCCTAACTAAGCAGTCTTACACATTCTACCTCTGGAATTAGAGTCCCATCACCCAGCTTGACTGTACCCTAACTAGCACACTGGATAGTGAGAGCCTTTAATGACAGGGCCCCTTATCTCTTTCATCTCCATCCCTAGTCATACTAAATTATGAATTCAGTCTACTGGCTAGCTGAAAACAATCCCACCGGAAATCAATTGAACTGAACACAGGAAAGAAAAAGTCACTGCTCACTCCCACTTCCCCCATCCCTCCAAATCATGCATTAAATAAATAACCACTGTTTTGAGTCATTATACTTTGGTCAGCTGGTTATGACAAATATCGACAGCTACCTTCAGATCTTTAGTCCTTGAGGCTTAAAGCCTGGATCATAGAGCCAGAGACATCCTGTCAACATTTCTATCCAGCACATAGTGCGTTTTATTGCTTCTCTTGCCTCAGGAGTTTGTCAATAGGTATCAGAAAAAGAAACTCTCTTCATTATGTAGAGCAGGCTCAGTGTGTCCATTAACCTATACGAGGAAGCTGGCTTAATGCCAGGCACTGTACTGTTGCTGGAAGTTTGTAGCTGAAATTCCTTCCCCAAGGGATATGTGAAGAACATCTACTCTCTTCCTAAGGTTCTTAATGACAAACCAAGGCACAATTCTGCCCTACTTCACTCTTGGTAACCAAGGAGTTTCTTGGGATTGTTTACTAAGCATGGGTGAATGTAGCCTGCATGTAATGTATTTTCCTACACAATTTCATTGGGTGAACTCTGTTCACATAGAACTTTGTTTACTGCCTTGAGAGGAATGTCTCAGCCTGCACAAGGAATGCCTCTGGCAAGATGTCACCTCCCACAGCATAGCAGTTTATTGATGCTGCGCCCAAAGGCTTTATGCAAAGAGCCTTCATTCACCAGGAGATATATATCCTGAACTATCGTCACAAAAGCAAAAGTAAAGGCACTCACTCTCTGAATGACTTGAATCCCTGGTTCTGTTGAATCACAATTGGGCTTTAATTTCTCAACAGCTGTCAATGGTTAGTCACTCTAGGTGAAGGATTACTGGCAAGAGCAAAGCAGACATAAGGAAAGTTTTCACTCATCATGGATGATGGGTTCCTCATAGTTGCATAGATGAAGGATCCTTTTCCTAGTCTTAGCCCTTCCCCAAGCTCCAGTGGTTGGGAGAAACGGCAGATACTTAAGTGACAGTTCCATGACCCTTCTCACTCCCACCCCCACTTCTAGGAGGCTTTGTCAAGAGTCTACAGGCCCAGTTCTGACAGACTCTTAAAGCAGGCAAAGTTGAACTCATGAATATGGCAGCTGTTTTGCTTGAAGGATAGTGTTATACAGCAGAATGACAGAACCCATTCCAATTATGACTTCATTGTTATTTATTTTCCTTCAGTGAGCATACCAAGTACCTGCAGAGGTCACTTTGATATCTTAACTTCTTATTCTTTTTTTTTCTGACTCAGGCTTTCCTTTTCAAATTGCAGACAAGTTCTCAACAGGCGTTTGCTCACATTTTTAAGGATTTCTGATTCTGCCTGAAGTAAGTCGCCAAGTTAATACCATCTGACCTGGTTATGTGCAGATAAACACTACAATTGCTTTCACAAATGTACTGTTTACATCTGTTTGTCCAAAGGACCTGACTGGGAAATAAAATAGAAACATAAATAGAATGAGGAGAGAGATATATGAAAGTACTGGATAGAACAACACAGAGGGTATCAGGAGAAGCCAGCTGAAAAATGAGGGAACTATGAGACTGCCCAGTTTGCAGAGGGCCTATGAGGCCAAGCATAGCTCAGATAAGGTTTCCCTTGAGATCCAAGGATGGTCCCCAATACTGGAAGCCTCTAGACCTAGCTCCCAGGATGTCTGGCCAACATCTACCCTTATCTGCTTCTCTTTACTTGGTGGGGGTGGGATACTCCAGAAGGATGCCTAAAGTTCTAGAGAATTATCATCTCTCAGATAAGAAAGACTCCAAGCATAAGCCAATGAATGTTGAAAACCAAAGAGCGAATGTTCAGACATCATTCTCCAGTTAAGTTACTCAAGGCATAACCATTCCTGCTGGCTCTTTTCTGCTGCTGTGGCTGCCTGGGAGGGAAGCTGTTTCTAACAAGTCCATCTGATACTGATGCTTCTCTTTATGTCTTCTTCCCATCCTCTGATACAGCTCTTTAGGGTAAGTCTATGTGGGTTAACTCTGGAGGAGGCAGTTTTCCCATTATCAGGGTTCCTGACTGGTAGACCTGAGCTGGAGAGGTGACACTGATTTTCCAGGTAGGATGTTTTGTGAAGGTGCAGCAGACAGAGACAGGTATGAGATGTAGGGTCAAACATGGTGGAAGGGACAGGGTAGAGTGGCAAAGGTGCAGCTGTTGAGACAGCACTGGAGATATGGGGGTGCTTGTGATCACTGCACATGGTGCATGCTAAGTAGAGGTATCAATGCATTTTCCTGAGAGGATGAAGATGTCAGATGGCACCGATCAGGAAATTCCAGGAGAGGGATTTTCCTAGCAACACAATACCCTTAACACAGTGGTTCCATCCTTCTTGTAGAGTGGTTTTCAACCCTTCAGTACACTTTCTCGTGTTGTAGTGATCCCAGTCATAAAAATTGTTTTTGTTGCTACTTCATAACTGAAGTTTTTCCACCTTTATGAATCATAATATGAATATCTGACATTTCCCATGGTCTTTGTCAGCCTCCTTGAAAGGACTGTTTGACCCACCCCTCCAAGGGGTGAGTCAGGTTGAGAACCACTGTCTTAGAGGAAAGCCTTGATACCTAGAGCAGCACCTCTTTTTATCTTAACTGTAATTCAAGGAAGAAAGTGGGGGCAGGACACAATTCAGGGGAGTGGGATTTGATTTAAAAATAAAAAGTACTGTTGTGTACATAGCAAAAAACAACTGAAAGAGGCAAAGGATGGAATAGAGGCCCCGAGGACCAAGGAATCTGGCATCATGTAAAGGTCAACTGCTAATGGATAGCGAGCAGCATGCTTAACTGATGCAGGGTGGACCCATCTCCCTGCACACAAACTGGGACTTGTTTCAAATCTGTGTCCTATAGAGCACAAAAGAAGCACCACAAAGGTGTGTCAGCCATGCTTCTCCTCCACACTGTGTGGTTTTAAATTCTTTTCATGTGATACCCAGAAACCCTATTAAGGAAGGGAATGTGTGCCAGGGTGAAGAGAGGACAGGACAAATGCTTGGCTGGTTCTAATGTTTACCCAGTGGCTGACACTTTGTCTTGCAGAGCGTGTACTGTCAATGCCATTGTTTTTTTCTAATCTAATAATAAGATTCTGTCCTAGGAGCTGACATTTGCCCAAACCCAGCAATTAGAAAACATCACGTTGCATCCAATATGATTTATGGGGTGACGGCTTCCCTCAGCCTTCATTTGAAATGCTATGAGTGGCCCAGATGGATAAACAGACTTTGCAGTTTCCACCTGCAGCTTGCTCAGAATTCTAACCCTGTTCTTTAGCCAAGGATTGGACCTTGGGATGTGATGTATGTACCCTTAACTCATTTAGGATATTGCCATCAACTCACTGGAGAACCAAATCTCCTGGTTCATGAAAGCCTCTACCTGTCATAGAGAGAAGTAGGCAGGGAGGAGAGCTGGGACGGATTGTTCATAGCTCAGTTAAGCAACAACATTTTCCTGCCCTCCTGTAACCCAAGGTGAGTACCAAATGGTACATTAGTAGTGGCAGATTGAAGTCTGCATCCATTCCTCCACACAGGCATAGGAATAAGCAGTGGCTAAGGACACTTGATTTGAAAACAACCTGAGCTGAAGACAGTATTGAATGTGTCATATGTGACCTGTTTAATCACACTGGATTTGCTGTACATGATATAAAGCCTGAAAGAGAGCTATGCTTAGGCGGTGTTCAAAGGGCACAAATATTCACATATGACTATATTCTGAGTGGCTAGTGTACATCATGGTAGTAATGGGTGGGCTAATTTTCCCCTGGCATAATTCTTATGCAATATGTATATCTGCCACACATCATTCGCCTTTTATGCTGAACAAACTCATGAGCGGGTCTAGTGTAGTGACTTGTGGCCAGCATTTTAATAGAAGCTAGAACAAAGCAGAAATATCAGAGCACACTGGCTATAATGGGGTGAAATATTTATAGCATGCTCCATTTTCAAAAATAGTGCCCAGTGCTCTTCCTGTCCTGTCTCCTCCTTTACAATGATAACTCCTGCTCTGCCATCCAGAGGTAAGGTTTGTTTTACATCCCTCCCTCAGAAAATGCAAAGTCTCAGGGTTGCTCTTGAGCAATAGACTATGCCAGAAGGCACTCCAGTTACTGAGGCCAGGTTAGAAAGTCAATGTTGGGTCCACTTTTTCAGCTAGACCCTCATTCATGGTCTGAGATACAATGTGACAAGTTAATCACCCCGGAGTTACCATTGTGAAAGGAAGACCAAGCTGGAGGCTTGTCGTAAGACCCTCCAAATTAACCTTTCCAGAAGCTAGTGGCCATTGGCTTCTAGGTGTCTTCAGCTGCTATCATCAGGAGCAGAAAGAAATAGCTGCCTAGCTAGACTCTGCCTGAATAGTCAGCCACCAACCTCACCCATGATGCAGTTATTTAAATTTTTAGAGGATGGTGACATTTGAGACAGGGTAACACTGTGCAGCCCTGGCTGGCCTAGAACTTATAGAGCTTGGCCTGCCTCTGCCTCATGAATGATAATACAGCTGTTTTATGTCTACATTTTAATGATGGCTTGTTATAAAATAATGACCTATTATTGAGGACTATTTTAAAAGTCTTATTTTGGTGTGACTTACAAAGTGAAAAAAAATCAAAAGAAAAAGAACTTTATTATTATTATTCTAAACTTCTAAACTTATACGTAAGAAACTACTGGTTTATCTTAAAGTAAGGGCTTAAATCAATGTCCAATGCATGTTAGCTACCACTTGGTGCTGTAGAATGATGAACACATGCTAAGTGTTCTTGTAGTAATCTGTGACTCACCTTTTCAGTGCCAATGCAAAATCACAAATATCACCTCAAAGTGAGTTGGAAAGCTTATTTTAGGGCCAGATATATTTGTGACAATGGCCTGGGAACATAGATTCAGGTTACCCCAAATTCAATTTTTTAACACAATAATACTTGATGAAGTTTTATGATAACATAACAAAACATCATAAATGGAGGTACTGTGCTGGTTTGTGGCTTGTCAACTTGGCACAAGTCTATAGGGAGCTTCAGTTGAAGAATTACCTCTAATAGGGTAATGACTGATGTAGGTGGGTCCAGTCCACATAGGTGGTGCCATCCCTTGGGCCCCAGCTATACAAAAAGGTTAGCTTAATATGGGCAGGAAGAAAACCAGCAAGTAGCATTATTCCAGGTTCTTGTCTTGAGTTTCTGCCCTGTCTTCTCACAGCAATGGGGAATGAACCTGTAGGCCCAATAAACCCTTTCTTATTCAAAGTGCTTTTGGTTATGGTGTTTATCACAGCACCAAAAAGCAAAGTAGGGTACACCCTTAACTGTTGCAATGCGGTTTCTTGGTCCCGGGCGGCCAGAGGCCCAGTCCCACAGACCTGCTGTTCCTTTGGGCTTCTGACCCACAGACTTGTGCGCCAGACCCTTTAGCCACTCGCTGCTGCTGCTCAGGCCTCCAGAAATGACTCAGATGCTTATATTAACTTTATGCTGTTTGGCCTATGGCTCAGGGACATTGCTAGCTAGCTCTTACTAAATCAACCCATTTCTATTAATCTTTTCTGCCACGTGGCCCGTAGCTCATCTGTGTTCCTTACATGTTGCTCCTTGGGCGGCTTGCTCAATCTCTCTGACTCTGCCCTTCCTCTCCTACCTATTCTGATTTCTCTGCCTACCTTTTCTATGATGCCTGTCAAGGGCCAAAACAGCTCCTTTATTTAAAGATTGAGATTCACAGCGTATAGAAAGGCATTCCCACATCACTTAACATACATTGGTGGAAACATTAAGTAGGCAAGTTAAAGCAGGGAAATGTCTCTTATGGGCATCAGATGCGATGCTATCTGATGACACTTGGAGCTATGTGCCTGTACATCCAACAGATTTACATAATGGTCACAAAGATATGAAATCACATTAAAAGTGTCAGTAAATGACTATTAAGATGTCTAAAACGGCACAAAATAATTTGACTTTGGTCTTGCGGCGTTCATACTTTACAGTCACTGAAACCTGAGTTAGTTAACCAGTCTTGCGGAAAAGTCAAGTCAGTGGAAGGTGAAATTCTTTCTAGGAAGTCCCCCTCACACTAAGCATGTGAACAATCCTCACTACGTTGTATAAGTTCTCTGTACATTAAAAAAAAAAAAATGTTCCAATGGGACTTTAGGACTTATATCTGTGTCTGGAATAGGGCAATCCCTACCTAGAAGTGATTTAAATAGTTATATGAGTCACATGGTGGGAATTTTTTTCCTGGTGCAGATAAAGAAACTGATTAATGAAAAACATCACAGACTTGCCTAACAAGGCCAGTAGTTGAGGACCTGGACCAAGGAGCAATCTTCTTGGTGGCAATGTGTGTTTTGTGTAGCAGATACATTCTCCAAGTACCCCTTTGGTACTGTGACTTCAGGACCAATGCATAGTCCTGTAGCCTGCTTACAGTAAGGATCCCTGACCAGAAGAGACGGGCCAAGTAACCTTAACTTATAGCTCTGGGTATCAACAGATGGCTTCTCTCAAAGTCCTGCGCACTACTCCTATGGAGCTGGCTGTTCCCTTCTCATAGCCATACCTTTTCAGCCCATGTCTTACCAGCATGCTGCTTCCAATGTAAGGTGTTTTATGATTGGGTAATGGTGAGGAATCTCTTTAGAGGGCAGTTTGCTGTCCCCCCTTTGGCAATGGCTCCAGGACAACTGGGAGATGTTTGTCTTGATCAATTCCTCCATTCATGCCAAAGTCTACCAGGGTCCTGGGAGACAGATTTAATAAAAGATGTGACATTTCTTTACAACTTCTCAATTTTACATAATTGATTCCAGTACTGTCAGGTTCAGGCTCTCTAAGCAGCACCCACTTTTGGCCTGAGTGCCTAATTGTCAGATGAAAGACTGGAAAGCTTAAGCTCAGCACACTTGAGACTGCATTAATAAGCTCAGCAAAAAAGTCTTGTTTGAGACTCTCCCCTGCCCCATGGGTTAGCACAAACATGCATTTAGTTCACTTGCCAGGGGTTGCACTTTGAGCACTTGCCATTTGACTTCTGACACACGTAAGGGGGTTTGTGTCAAATAAGTATCCAAGGAGCAAACCCAAAATGTCCCTTCTGAACTGACACAGCAGAACTCTAGAAAGAGGATGAAGCAATGTATTTCTACAAAAGGAAGCATGAATGTGTGTACTGAAGCCTTCTGAGCATTACTCTCAGGGCTCTCTGGAAACGGAAGACTTCGGGGAGAGGATGAGAGAAGGGAAGAATGAGGCCTATTGAGCCACCTCAAAGAGAAGCTAATAGTGCTGGAAAGGTCTGGGATCCCCTGGAGCTTAAACAGGCAAAGCACATTCCCTGTGTCTGACTCACATGACAAGCTGACACAATGTCCTTTGCAAGGAAGGGCTTTGGAAGATAACCATCATTTGGGTTCTATTATCATGGCAGAACAGGCTGTACTACCCATATATTTGTTGGTCTCATCCTTCTTTCCTGAAGATGCTCTTGTTGCATTGCAATACAGTTTATTAATGTATGAATCTCCAATATCTGCCTCAGATTACCCTGGGGAATGTTTTGAACTGTAAAACCCCGGGTCAGCACTCATGTTCCTACAAGCACACTTTGTGTAAAGATACTGAGGCAGCCCTTCTCCCCTTGAAGACCTGCAGGTTTGATGTGATGAGCTAGGGGACAATGAGCAGAGGGAGAACTGGATACGTAGGGAAGCTCTGACGAAGCTAAAGCTTGAGCCAGACGTTGTCATTTTCCACTGATCAAAATTCTAAGTCAGAATCTTAAGGGCAGAGAAATTAAGCCTTTTTCCCAGACTGGAAATCTTCTGTCCTTATCCGGAAGACTTGGGCTCATCTTGCTCTTTGCTGGGAGTAGAGCTGTCAGCAGCAGCTTAGTATCTTCTCTTAAGAGTTCACTTTGCTGGCTTTTAATGGCTTTAAATTAATACAGTTGGAAAACTCAACAAAGTGCAGAAAAAGTCTCGCTAAGCCAATTTGCAAAGGAGAGAAGCAAATATACAAAAACAAATGATATTCCATGATGGCAGCTCTTTCAGTTCTCCATGGGAACAAGTATCCATGCTCTTCTTCATACAGGCTGTGAGCATCTTTGTCAACATCTTGAAGGTCCCTTGGAAGAAGGGTCTCATTAGCACCAGAAGCCCTCCTGCAGGAGTAGGTGTAGCTGGAACACTATGTTATCTTGGAACCATCCAGAGGCATCAATTACCAAGGCCAGTCATTAGTATGCATCACAGTGATTTTCAGCCTCGCAATCACAGTAATTAATTGCACACACTGGATCACTGCTGATTAAGTGGCTTCAATTTTATGACTATGACTACTAATGGCTGTTCTTTGTACTTATTCATATGCCTTAAGCTTCAGTGGGAATCCCACTCAGCTGCAAGTGTCCTGAAGCTGTAGATTCTATGAAGGAAATCCCTCCTTTATCCTTGGAGAGTCAAGGAACATTTCCCAAGAGGAGCTTATCCCAATGTGCCTAGGCCCTAAGCAAGAGGTAACTGAAAACAGGTCAGCCTAATTTCATGAATCTGACTTTTGAATATGGCATTACAACTTATTTTTCTTTTGTTTTCCTGTAAAACCATCAAAGGAAGGGTCTTAAACTCTAATAAATCCTCACAGTTCCTTAGGGGGGAACAGAGAAACTAATGTCTAATGTCAGGGAAAAGCCAAAAGGGCTGCCCTAGACCTGCCTCTGCTTGCTCTTTCTTAGGATTTACCAAAGGAAGGAAAAACATTGTTTCTATGTGTCCCATGAGGCAATGTCCAGGATTCTTGTGTGATATTAGTAGTGTTAGGCAATATTACTTTAACTATATAAAGATGTGTTAAATTTATTTATGCTCCACTTATTTAATTATGTAAACATGTTACTTTTTCATCTTGCCTACCTAAGGCACCTGATTGATCTAATAAAAAGCTGAATGGCCAAAAACCAGGCAGAAGAGGGATAGGCAGAGCTGGCAGGGAGAGAGAATAAGTAAGAGGAAATATGTAGGCTTGAGGAAGAAGAAGGGGAGAAGAATGAGGGAAAAAAGAGACACGCTTGGGGTCAGAAGCCACAGAACCACCAGCCAGACATCGAGTAGCACATACAGAATGAAAGAAAGGTTAAAAGCCCCGAGGCAAAGCACAGCTGAAGAGAAACAGGTTAATTTAAGTTACAAGAGATATTGGAACAATCGTAAGACAAGGCCGAGCATTCATGACTAATAATGAGTCTCCATGTCATAACTTGGGGGCTGGCGGTCTGAGAAAACATGTTACAGGTAGTGGTAGTATAAATTTATTAAAAGTAAGAGTACAGTCGTGACATATACTCCATGGAATCAAGAGTGAGACTCAACAGCTCCCTCTGTTTGAAGGTTCCTTAAATGATTTTAGGTTGAGGGAGGAGCCAATTTCCAGGAACAGGAATTGGTGGATTCTTATCCTGATTGACAATTGGACTGTTAGCAAACTTTGGAGGATCTGTGTATGTGTGGGTCACATGTCTCATATTTTAAAGCACCTGTACCTTTCTCTTCATCATGCAAAGACATGAGGTAGTGATTTAAGTTGGTCTTGAATAGCCCACTTTTGACTAAGATTTGCCTCATTTTGGCCTATAGGAAGATAGAAGCTGCATGTTACCATACCGGGGAGAAGCAGACATATTTTCCTGGTTGCTGAACTGTACCTACTGAAGTCATTTCCAGCTGAATGGGGGTAGACTGTTGAGAGCAAGGGAGAAATCTTTGCAGAGCAGGACACCCTTGGCAAGCTATTTAAACTATAGCTATAGCTCTTGGGGATACTGTGCATGTCTGAAAATTGTTGCAATTGTTCATTGCTTTGCACAAAGAATTTGAGAATTTATTTGTGTTGCTCTTTGGATGTACTGTAGAAATAATGTTTGTTCTTTCTTCCTGTAGTTTAATATGTCATCAACTCTTCTTTGTCTGACTCATCACACCAGTTAACGTCATAACATCTGGTTACCGTGGATTTACCACCTGCTCCTTTTCCTCTTCTTTCCACTATTTATCCTGCAGCATGCCTTGTGACATCTCTCTAGCTCGTGCTAGAGACTTCAGTCAATCTTGGTCTGAGTCTCATCACACTCTCTGCCACTCCCTCTGCTGCCAGTCATTCCTGGACCATGTTCCTTTTCCTACATCATCCTGCTGAATCCTAGTGATCATCCACTCTCTGTTGACAACACGTTCTAACCTGACTTGTTTTCTACAAACTAGGAATGCTGTTTTGCTTATGATGCACTCCTGATTTCCCAACTTGTGATACAGAGTGACTGGTCAGAGTATACCCTCCTTTTTGCTGTATACCCTCATTCATTTCCTTCCTTCCTTCCTTCCTTCCTTCCTTCCTTCCTTCCTTCCTTCCTTCCTTCCTTCCTTCCTTCTTTCTTTCCTTCCTTCCCTCCTTCCTTCCTTCCCTCCTTCCTTCCTTCCTTCTCTCCTTCCTTCCTTCTCTCCTTCCTTCCCTCCTTCCTTCCCTCCTTCCTTCCTTCCTTCCCTCCTTCCTTCCTTCCTTCCCTCCTTCCTTCCTTCCTTCCTTCCTTCTTTCTTTCCTTCCTTCTTTCTTTCCTTCCTTCCCTCCTTCCTTCCCTCCTTCCTTCCTTCCTTCTCTCCTTCCTTCCCTCCTTCCTTTCTTCCCTCCTTCCTTCCTTCCTTCTCTCCTTCCTTCCCTCCTTCCTTCCTTCCTTCCTTCCCTCCTTCCTTCCTTCCTTCCTTCCTTCCCTCCTTCCTTCCCTCCTTCCTTCCTTCTTTCCTTCCTTCCTTCCTTCCTTCCCTCCTTCCTTCCTTATTTCCTTCCTTCCTTCCTTCCCTCCTTCCTTCCCTCCTTCCTTCTTTCTTTCCTTCCTTCCCTCCTTCCTTCCTTCCTTCCCTCCTTCCTTCCTTCCTTCTCTCCTTCCTTCCCTCCTTCCTTCCTTCCTTCCTTCCTTCCTTCCTTCCCTCCTTCCTTCCTTCCCTCCTTCCTTAATGTTTGTCTTTCTTTTTTTTTTTTTTGAGGCAGGCTTTCACTATGATACTCAGAAAGTCTTGAACTCTTGGGCTCAGTTCACGTTTCCATTTCTGTCTCTCCAGGACTGAAACCACAGGCGTGTGGCACTGCGCACTGTGTATTGTGTGCCATTTGTTGACAGAAGTGTTCTCCTTTCACTGTCCCTTCAGGCCACCCCTCCACTGCCCTTCCTATTTCACATTCAGTATAAAACTTACCTCCTTAATACAGCTATACAAGCTTCCAGTCGGTTGATCCTGGGTTAATTATATCCTGCCAGCTTTTACCACTTTCTGCATGACTACTATACTGAGGACACTCAAAATGGCTTGTTCTTTCCTGGGCACAGAACAAATCACACTATTTTCTCTTATCTTGGCAGATGCTATTTGCATGGCCTCATTTCTACTTTCAAGTGCCTTACTTCTTCCTCTGTTAAAACTGCTCATTTAAAAAGATACACTTTACATGTCTTATCTTTGTACAAAGTTTCTATGACTTTCCTCTAGACCATTCTCAAGGGTTGTTTTCCATAAAATACACAAGTCTATATCCACTTTCCTCTTATAAGATACCACAGTGTTTTCTTAGTTTATTAATAATCCTAGTCTTTTTGAAAAAACCTGTGATGAATGAAATGTTTCTCAGAGTGCTTTGTCAGTTATTTAAGTTTATTGCCTCGTTTCTGGGTTATGTTATGACCATATCTTCCTGTCTCTATTTTTTTTCCAAGCACCCATTCTCCAGTGACAGAGCACTCATTTTCAGTAACACTAAACAAAAAATAATAGGATGTTAAAACTCTCTTCTAGTTTCACCTAATACCTCTACAATTTTGCTTGTTCCTAGAGAAAGTGTAAGGACCCTACATTCTGAAGTGACGTGTCTAAGAGTAGATGTCTTAAGAGATTGTGAAGACAATTTGCTGGATGAAGTCAGCAGCGAATGCCATCCATGAAGACACAGGCAGACAGGGGCCATTTTGGATTCAGGTGTGTTTTGGTGGTCACCCATTGCACTGAGAAGGAGAGGAGAGGTGACTCCTACTTCCATTATCAATGGGGTCTCACAGCTACTCACAGTGGTCTTCTAGGGACCGAAACCTAAACTCAACTCCTACAAGGAGGAAGTCAAAAAAGATGGCTCTGTGGGGACTGGTGGATACTTACCACGGTGGGAGAAGAAAACTTTTTCTTCATTGGATCTTAACAAAGGGGAATGCAGGGATCCATGAAGTGATGAGAGAGAATGGTCTAGAGAAGTCAGAAGAGTCATTGAAGGGGATCTGATGTGCAACGTCTTTCTATATGCTATAAATATGCTTTATTTATTACCATTGCTTAAAAAAAACTGTTTTGGCCTATAGCAAGGCAGCTTAGAGACAGGGAAAGATAAAGTAGAAGGAAGGTGAAGTCAAGAGATGCACAAGATGCTGTCCAGAAAGCAAAATATAATGGGACACAGGTAAACCATGCAGCAATACATAGATGAATAAAAATGGGTTGAGTTAAGTTGTAAGAACTAGCTGATATCAAATCTAAGCTACGGCCAAACAGTTTGTAATTAACATAAGCCTTTGTGTGATTATTTGGGACTAAGTGGTTGTGGAACTGCAGGTCTTGACCTCAGAAACTGGCTGGGTGGGACAGAAAATTTGGGTTACAGGGATCCAGGTACAAAATCTATATTCTTGGGCTGGAACCTTGGAACCCATTCCCTACAGAGGAACACCTAGCCCAGTCTTGACTTTGGGATGAGGAAATCGGACTTGCTTGGAGTAGATGTGCCAAGATGAACTGACCCACCTTGGGACTTCTTGCTCTTTTGGGGAAGGGGATGTGGTGGGATGAGGCTGAAGGCTGACTGGGAGGGATTAGGAGGAGGGAAGGGAGCGAGAACAGGGGGATACATGGTTAAAAAAACATTTTAAAAATAAAAATAATAAAATGAAGTAAAAAGGAAAAACAGGTTTTAAAAACTTTATAGTTACAACAGAAATTAAAGATCTAAATACATGGAAATACTGGACATTAGTAAGTTAGAAAACTCTAATGGGTCAAGATATCAGTTCTTTCATATTTGGTCTAGGGATTCATCATAATCCCACTCAAAGTCTAGAGGGATGTTACATAGATATTGGCAAAGTAGTTTGTTAAGCTGATGAAGAAAATCAAAAGATTGGAATAGCCACACTAAGAATGAGTAGCAAAACCCTAGCTGTCATGTGATCTGACTTCAAGCCTGTAGAAAAGCTAGAGATGGGATTTGTGAAAATACAGATACAGGAAGCTTGAGAGATGGCTTAATCTGTAAAAGTCCTGCTGTGTAATCACAAGGACCCTACTTTGAATCCCTAGTAGCCATACAAAAGCTGGCTATAGCAATGCACCTATAATTTTAATATGGAGGGGGCTAAGAAGTGTGGAACTCGGTCACCAGATCAGACCAGACCAGACCAGGTGAGTTGATTAGCTTTAGGTTCAGTGAGAGTCACTCTTAAAAATTAGGTAGTGAGCAACAGATATGATACTCAAAGTCAGCCTCTGGTTTCATACATAGGAGTACCCAGGTACCCAAACACACACACATACACACACACACACACACACACACACACACACACACACACACACACACACACACACACACACACAGACACACACACACACACACCACACAAACACATACACACACATACACACATACACGCACACATACACACATACACCACACACATACACACATACACACACACATACACCACACACATACCACACACACACACACACACACCACATACATACACACACACACCACACACACACACACATACACACACACATACACACACACACATACACACACACACATACACACACACACACCAAACAGAGAGAGAGAGAAAGAGAGAGAGAGAAAGAGAGAGAACACATGCACACATTATTAAAATAGAGGGCTTAGAAAGAGATCCACATAAGTATTTTCAGTTGATGTTTATTTAATAAAGTAAGAAAAAATTCAATAAAGAGAGTTTTTTTAAAAAATGGCCTATTTAAACATGCATTTAAATACATAGACACCAAACACACAGACATTATATTGTACACAAATATTCACTGAGGATTGATCATATACCTAAATGCAAAATGCAAATGAATACAATGTTCAGGAGAAATCATAGTATAAAATCTATGTGTGAAACTATATGTATGAAAGAAAAATTGGTAAGTTGACTTTGTAAAAGTGATTGCCTCTGTTCTGTGAACGACACCATTGAAGGGTCAGAAAGACAAATCACAGAGCAGAAGAAAATATGTGCAAAGCAAGCATTTCATAAAGAATGTGTGTTCAAGTGCAAAAAGAATTTGTAAATTCATCAGTAGATGACAAAATCCCAATTGAAAAATGGGAAAAATAGACTGAATAGATTGTCTCATGGTTAAAAGCAGTTGCTGCTCTTTCAAAAGACCTGAGTTCAGTTCCCAGAACCAATAAATTGGATTTATACAATTACCTGTAAGTCCAGCTCCAGAGCATTGCCCTCTTCTGGCCTCTACAGGCATCCACACACATGTGTGTAGTGGATTTATGATGTTACACTGTAAATTATTGTCCCACCTATGACTTTAATAAAAAATGCTGATTGGTCAAAAGCAGACAGGAAGTGTAGATGGGACTACCAGACTAAGAAAACTCTAGGAACAGAAATGTCACAGAAAAGCCAACAGATGCAGAGGACAACTATGCTGCTCTGAAAAAAAGGTACCAAGCCACATGACTGAACAGGATAAGAGTCATGGGTTAGTTTAAGAGTAAAGAGTTAGCAAGTTATATGCCTGGGCCCCAGGTCAATCAACATATAATTAATACAAGGGTCTGTGTGTTTTAGTGGGTCTATGGGACTTGAAAGTCTGGGCCACCAGGCTAGGCCAGGAAGTCTGGGCCAGAAACCAACATATGTGCACATTTTCTCTCTCTCTCTCTCTCTCTCTCTCTCTCTCTCTCTCTCTCTCTCTCTCTCTCTCACACACACACACACACACACACACACACACACACTTACACACAGTCTTTTACAAAAGGCAAAAATGACCACCCATTAATAGATATTTCACCAATGATCTATAGATTGCAAATAAGCGCACTAGAGACACAACATTGTCATAGGGATCTGCAAATCAAATCCACAATGAGTCAATGTAACCTACTGGAATGTTTAAACTCCTCAACTCCCAATTGTTTTACTCCAACTGGGGCTGAGATTTAACTAAATTTGAATTCATAGTTGTAAATGTTGCCTAGGACCAAAAAGTTCTTGGTGGACCTTAATATGCTGTTTTTATTGGCTAAGGTGGTCATGAGTATCAATTCCATTATAAGATGAGTGGATTCCTGGCCATTGGCATGCTCAGTTTATGGGTGGTCTCCTGTCTGACCTAAGTTTCAGAATGGCATCATACCTGATGGGCACACATACACTAAGTCAGCAACAAGCTCAGAAACATAGCATAGAAATAAGCTCTGTTGGTTCCTGTGTTTCCTTCTGTGAAGACATCTTATTAACTTTGGTGTATTGTTAAGATGTTCTCAGGATCACAGTTGGTCCTTCCCTGTATGTGTTTACAGTATCTGTTTCTACAACTCATTTCTGCCTCAATTTGTAGCCCTACATTGCTATGTAAAAGCTATAGCTCCTGCAGCCAAGTTCCTTAATTGGAGCCTAGAATGAGAACTGTGACTCCAAACATTCTTGATGGCACTGCTTTTCCTCTGCCAGCTCCTCTCAGAACCTGCCTTGTCTCCCATACTTCCTTTTCCTGAACTAACTGACATCTATGGAGTGTGGGTTTGTGTAACCATCATGTCATGTATTTTATGTAGCTATCACTATGAGTCCCCACAGGGTAAAGATCATGTTGTCTTTCTCAGACAGAAGTAAGCATGGTTCCCAGATGTTTCATAGAGTTTGTATGTGTCACATATCAATTCTGGACTGAATTCTGTTCCTGATAAGTGAGTGATGCTCACCTAGAGGAAAGAAGAACAAAGTATCTTGATATTTAGTAAGGAGACACAAGGTCTTCTGTGACTAATTGTCTGGAACTATGATGTGAAGCTCGCTGGAATATATGACCCTTCCTAGAGAATTTGGAAGAGAAGGAAAGATAATCTCTTGGTCAGGACAGGTAGAGTACTCATGTACTTGGTCCATGTAAAACACAAAAACAAAACAAACAAACCCTCTAAAAACAACAACAAAACCCTCACTCTTGAAGCCTCAGTTGTATACATCACCATGAATAGAGATGTGCCGACAGCCCTCATTCCCATCCTGACTTGGTCATGATGATGACTGACAACCAGAACACCAATAACCATCTTAATAATAATAGTCACAAAACCAACTGACATCTGTGGAGTATGGGTTTATGTAACCATCATGCCATGCATTTTATGTAGTCACTATGAGTCCCCGTGGGGTTAAATAGATCACGTGATCTTCCTAGGACAGAAGTAACTGTGGTTCCCAGAAGCTGTGCAGCTCCTTTTGAGGCATATAACTAATGCCAACATGCCCTGATTCCTAGTCTGTGTGCTTGTTCATGGAATCAGATGGAGCTCCATCTCTAGTATGCATCCGGAAACATGGCTGGATGGCCAAAAAGAACAGAAGAAAAGCAGAAAGGTTTAGAGCCCAGCTCTATTGAAGACTCACCTAATTTTAGATGTCACTGATGTCCAGTTGTTTTAAAAATAGAAACCAAAATACTGTCTTGTTCACGTAGTTGTCAGCATACTAAAAAAAATTCTATGAAATACTCAGCAGAGTAACCGGAATATAATACAATGCAGGGTAAGCAATGGTCTGCCATCTTTAATAAAGTAGGTTGTAGAAGAATTTTTGCTGTAAGGAGCAGAGGCACCATTAAGCCTTCCCCAGGCTACCGTTGTGGAGGCAGCCATACGTACCTCTCTTGGTGTTAAGTATCATTCTCAGGAAGTCTGAGCTCAGCCACTTCATATAGAACAACTGGTCCTTTCTTCCACTCTGTTCCATCTTCCAAAATTCTCAAAGCTCCTACTGGAATTGGTCTGATTGCTCTCATAGTTTTGTTTAGATTTCACATTTCTTGTTAGTTGTTTATTTCCTTGTCTAACAGCCTCAATTTTTGCCTTCTTCACTTCCCCAGTACTGCCAGTCTGTTCTCAAAAGTCTGTCCCCTTCACTAGATTAACTTCACTCCCTGCACAGAAATGCAGAGTTTCTTTCACTCACAAATAATTCATTTGTGGGAACAGGTGTGGTGGTACACTCCTGTAATATAGCAAGTGGGAGACTAAGGCAGGCAGTTGTGAATTCCAGGCCAGCCTGGACTCCAGAGTGAGAACTCATCTAAAAATTATTATTGTATTTCTGGGGTTGCTGTAATTAGCTAGAAACCATGACATAGCATTTCTTCTGTCTTCTGGAAACAGACAGGAAGCCTTGCTTTCTTATTGAAGGACTTGAGGAATTTCAATGTAGCTATCAAGTCCCGTGGGAATTATGGATGGGAACAATAGTCATTACTTTGGCTTTAAGCTTCTGTTCCTAACACATTTTTCTGTTCTCTACAACCACACAGGCTTGACTCACAGCCTTCCTCGCCTTCCCCATGAATAAATATGACAAGAGAAGATCAAACTGAAATAAATAGATTTTTCAAGCATGCATACATGGACTTGCAATGTCCAATCTGCATCGGAGAAGTCAGTTTAGATTTCAGAAAAATAATGGACTCAATATTGGACGTCAAACTTATATATGTTAATTCATATATATAATGAAAGATTTATAAATAGAATATGTAAAGAATGCTTAAAAATCAACAATATAAAGACAACCAGGTGGACAAAGGCATGAGGGTCTCTTCTGCAAAGTATGTGTATAAAGCAAGTAAATAGAGCATTTAGTAATTCCATCATTATCCATCAAAGAAATGTCAATCAAAAACACCTGAAAGACTCCTTAAGATCTGCCATATTGGCCACTAAGAAGATGACAGATAATGATAATGGACTGGAGAAAAAGGAACTCAGTAGACTTTTCAAGTGCTCGGTGGGGAGGCAGAGTGATACCACTGACTTGGGAAATAGGTTAATCATTCTTTAAGAGGTTGAACATAGAATGATCATATGTCTGCAATCACAAGTTTAGATCTATACCAAAGAGAAATGAAAGTATGTGGTCATGTAAAATGTTATACAGTTAATTATCTGTAACAGTAGAAAATCGAAACAGTACCTCAATATTCACTAATTGAAAAATAAGTAAAATATAGAATACAATAAAAAGGCTAGTGTACGATAAAATTTTATTTTATGAAACAACAAAATAAAACACTGGCACATACTATTACTTGATAAAACCTTTAAAAGAACAATTTTAAGATAAGGTTTTAGACAGCCAAGCCTGCTGGTTAACTTACTATGTAACTGGGGATGACCTTGAGCTTCTGATCTTTTGCCTTAACATTCCCAAGTGCTTTGATTATTGACATACACCACACTGTCACCCCTGGCTATAAAGAGACTTTAAAAACATGTTGTAGAGTGTGTGTGTGTGTGGGGGGGGTACTCATGTATCCTTGTGGGGATATGTTCCAAATTTAATAAAATACAGTCTGAGATATCCGAGGGATCTACCCACAGTCAGTCTAGGAGGATCAGACAGTGGTAACTCACACCTTTAATTTCAGTCACAGGGAATGTCTGGGAGTGGTGATGTATGCCCTTAATCCCAGCAGATCTGAGTTTGAGGTCATTTTAGTTTACAGAAGGAGTTCCAGGTTCCCAGGCAGGTAGTGGTGCCACGCCTTTAATCTTAACCTGGATGTGAAACAACTGAGTGAAGAAAGTATTTAAGGCAGGCATAGAAAGACAGAGCAGGCAATAGAAGCCATGAGGAGCGAGGCTGAGGAAGCTGGAAGACAGCTGGGTGGGATCTGTTGGTGTTTCCACTTTGATATCTCTGCCTTTCCCTGAGATCTGGCTCTGAATTTCCTTAATTCGTGCAACATACCCTTGTCTGCAGCTGAGAAGCTTTTGACATTTGATAATTTTGGGAGAAGAAGAGCTAGTTTTTTTATTTTTTCTTAAGGTTGTGGTCCCTGGCGGGTAGACCACATTTTAGTGGAGGGGAGTGCATGTTAGCATGACTTATGGATCCAAGGTGAACCAGAGGGGAAGGGAAGCATAAGAGATAAATATGAACAAAATACATTGTATTCACTTATGAAATAAATAGTAATATTACAAAACACTGAATAAAAGAAGTATATAGATAGTCATAAAAGACTATATACTACATAATTCTATAAAGGCAAAATGTAAATAACTTCTGAAAAGTATGGACATATGCATAAATAAAGAGAAAGGAAATGTATGCTTAGTGTTTGAAAAGGAGGGAGGGATCTTGGATTGACTGCTACTGGTTTTAGTTCTTTTCCTCTCTGAGAAGATGAAAATTTAGTACATTTAACTCACAATAGCTTCACTGAAAGTATTATAAGCCACCAAAGCTTTAAGTGATGGAGCTCTGTAGAATGTGGATTTTGTCAATAAGCATACTAGAAGGATATAATAACATAAAACTACAGCAGTAATGTCTTAGATCTAAGTACTCCTGTTTTGTTAAAAGGGCCCTGTGGTCATAAGGAGTTTTCACAGCAGTAGAAAGCTTCGGTCCCTCTCACAAACACTTTCCAGAACAGAGCATCCGTGGTAGGAAGGTTCTTCTGAACTGTGCTGGCCCATTGGCTCCCATTCTCAGTAAGGGTTTCTGAATTTGAGATTAAAGCATGTCAAGAATATAGTCATGTTCATTTGTCATGATGTCTGGTCTTGCTGCGTGTGGGCAGCATCTAGGAGCTTAGCCATTAATTATCACCTGATTGCTGCATGCATAGCTATTCATTCCCCCCAAAACTGATGGGAAACACCACACAGGGGCAGCAGCATTTGGCAGGTCAATAAACTCAAACTAGATATCCAGATATCTCCCGCTATCAACCAGCCCCAGTCCTGGTGAGATTAGCATGTGACAACACACAATTTGAAAAGACCTACCCAAAGAAGGATCTGAGTATGAGCCCATATTAGAATTTCAAGTCTGAAAATACTTGGAGCACTAATTCCAGCTATTACCCTTTACATTGATAATGCAGCCCTTCAAAATAAATGGTACCAGGCTGATCAGCTACAGAATCAGCACAGGATCCTCATCATGGCACTTCAGTGCCCACATTACCCCCACAGTATGCCTTTGGGCCGTAGTAAGCAATTAATCCAGAAACCTGACTCAAGAGTGCTCAGAATTGCACATAATATCCCACCTCAAATAATCCATCTTGGTACCCTCTGGCAGTGCAATATTGTTTCCCCACAGGGCCTACATAAGCCTGTCTAAAAAGTTGAGGTCTGGCTCCCTGTGTTTATGCTGCATCAGCGCAGACACTCTCACGTTAATTATCAAAACCCATTCACTTAGCTGTGGGATGTATGTCAGGCCCTGCTACAGAAAGCCAAGAGAAATGACCGAGAGTAATTCCATCCCATAAAGAGTTTCAATGAGTCTTGTCCAAAGTGGAGGCCATCCATGTTCCCATGGCAACCCACAGCCATTGAAAAGGATCAAAGAGCCCAGACAATAGTGTCCTGAAGCTTCCCAGAAGACTGTGTGACAAAGGCAAAGTGGAGATATGAAATAGAGTTCATGTAATTTGATGAATTGTGTTCCATTCAAGGAAAGGGAAAAAAAAGAAGTTTACTCTTTTAGGTTTTGGTATTGTAACAGACTCAGATCTGGCTCTAAAGGGGAGGTACTGGTGACCCAGCTTAAAGAATTGGACCACGGAACCATAGTTAGAAGGAGAGATAGTTTTATAAGAAAAGGAAAGTACTCTCTAGCAAAGGATGGGTCTGACAGGATCACAATCCATTATAGAGCATTTGCACAACACTTACCTCTTCCATGCTTGTATATTATGGGCTTTGCTGGAGCGTGTTCTGTTTGTCATATATGGCCCAAATTAGAAATGGTTTCTATTCTTTCTTTGCCAACTGGCTTCTTTCAGATGTCGATCTTGCTATCACTTTCTCTAGCTCTACTCTGTTGCCACAATCTATCTTGTCTAAAGATAAAGTGCAGCAGCCTTTCTGTGCTTCTCACACAGGAAGGTGTCTGTCAGAGCAAGAAATGGAGAGATGATCTTTACGGAGCATCCATACTGGCAGAAATGAAGAAGAGTGGTCAGTCCATGGGAATCCCACACATATTCAGGGTGGGTGCTTTTTTCTATGCACACAACCTCTATTTTGTCATTATATTGATTCTTCCTGTTGCTTGACATGTTTTCACCGTGGCATTCCATGAGAGTTAATGGCATGATCAGAAATACATGCAATGAGGAAATCAACTGCTAGTCTACATGCAGTATGAAGACGTGATAGACAGGTATGAAAAAAGTTAAAAGAATAGCATTTTTATTTTAATAATTGCAGTTATAGGTGATTCTAAATTTTATTGTTTGTAGCACAATCAGATACTTTTGTAAAACGGTAACTTGGGAAGAGCTATGCTGGTATTTTTATGATTGAATTGAGAGCCATTTGATAATGGAAACCACCATGTTAAACCTCTGAACAGTCCTTTTTAAAATCTGTGGTTTTGTTTTTAACACTATTATTTTCTGATACCAAGATGTAATTTATGCAAGCTGTTGACAACATGGAGACTCTTTGATGGCCTTTACTTTAGGATAAAACAGGAAACTGGATGAAACATTCTCCTATTAGAGCTGTACAGACTTAGCCAATTTCCAGAATCCCTGTGAAGTCTCAGAAGTGGACTGTAGAATATTCAATTGGAGCCTCTCTGTAGTAATTAGGTTTTGGCCCAGACCAACCCCAAGATCCGCACCTCTGCTTGACTCCAGCAGAGATGACTTAAAATGTTGCTATTAAAAAGTTTTTTAAATTATTTTTTGTCTGGATGAGCAGTAACTTAAATTTGTCATAAATAGTTTGTGTATGTACTGAGTCTTTTGTGAGACTTTAGGAATTGGCCTTGTAGTTTAAATTGTATTTTGAAAGTTTGACATTTTGTAGCTTAAATTTGTATGCTATGTCAGGGCATCTTTATAGTATGCCTTATTTGAGAGACATAACTTAGAAGTTGTTTTGGGCTGTGTTTTGGGGTTTTAGAACTTTTTAAAAGTTTTTTTCTTTTCTTTTTTAAGGCTTTATGTGGATGTGTGAATCCCATATTGGGCACCATTTGTAGTAATTAGTTTCTGGTTCAGACTAACCCAAGATCTAGACTAGTAGTCCCAAATAAACCGCTCACAGCTGCTTGGTCTTAAATACTCACAGAAAGGCTTATATTAATTATATGCTGTTTGGCCTATGGCTCAGGAATATTGCTAGCTAGTTCTTGCATTGTAACTCAGCCTGTTTTCCATTAATCTGTCTTGCCACATGATCTGTGACTCACCTGAATTCCTTTACATCTTCCTTCTAGGCAACAACTCACAGTGTCTCTCTCTGACTCCACCTTCCTTCCCCTTTATATATGCTCAGATTTCCTGTCTGATTTTAAGATGCCTTGCTATAGGCCAAAGCCATTCTTCTCCTATCTAATGATAATTTACAGTATACAAAAAGACATCTCAGCTTGGAGATATGAACTTAAGTTTTATAAAACAATGAGGAAAATTAATTTTTTTAAAGAAACCCAATAAAGATTATTGACCTGCACTCAACAGGCTTCAACTCTCTTCTTGATAATCAGTCTCTAAAAATAAAAGCACTAAATATTAATAATATTCTTTAGTAAATACAGTTGGGAAATATATACATATATACATATATACACATACATACATATAAACATAGACAGATATAGACACACAAACACACACACACACACACACACACACACACACACACACACACACACACACACACACACACGTATTTCCAGGACGAGATGGGCAGGAATCATATAGAAGTCTTGAGATTAATATATTTATAGCATTTCTTTTGGCATGTCAATCAAAATATAAGGATCATGGGGTGCTGCTGATGGTGATTGTAAGATCACGTTCACTGGTGAAAGAGATGGTTAAGGTGTATTATCTGCATGTGGGAGGGTCTCTCAAAGCTATGAAGACCTAGAAGCAATGCACTTGTCTGTGACTCTGTGTCTTAACCTATCAGCTTGATGGGCAGAACCATCACCCCTCCTTTGCTGATGCTGATAGATTTTCTAATTTATTTTTAAAAGACTCAATAAAATGATTTTAAAATAAGACCAAGGAAGTGCATAGAAGCCACTTTCTACTCATTACTCATGTGGCCCGACTTTCTGTCTGAGGTTGATTTAGATTTTTGCCAATTTTCTGAGGAAAGCATTGTTTGTGGTCGGTGAGATGAGTCATAGTTTACAGGAGTGGAAACGACTCAACACAAAAAGACAATTATCAAACTGACAGTTCGGGAAGCCATAGGAGACTGTTCAGTCTGTCAAAGCAGGGGAAGTATTTCTATTTAAAGTCTCATGATACTGGCTAAAAATGGTCATTTGGTTTTTCTTTTTAAAGAAGATTTGTAACCCTAGACACTGTGGTTACTCTGTTAGGAAGTTAGGTGACGTATCTTGGGTAGTGGAAAAATACTGACAGTGCATATATGTAGCTGGTGAAGGAATAGGCGTGACAGACCATAAAGAAAGATAAGTACATGGTCCTGAGACTGTGCTAGTAAGAACCATACAGAAGGTTCTTAACACAAGCTGCCTGGCTGATCCAATCTCTCTCGACTGTCTGCTCCTAATACAGAAATCTCTGTTCTGGCTGGTCCAGCATAGGCCAGTGCAGGTCCTCAGGGTCCAGTGTCAGTCTGGGTCTCCTTTACTCTGCCTCCTCTTCTAAGGCACCACCAAAGTCAGCTGAATTTGTGGTGTGTCTGTTTAAATGGGACTATAAGTCAATTTCCCAGTTACACTGAACTTTACCTGGATTCAGAAATACAATATATGCTTTTCTAGTATTCCCAGAGTTCACATGTGACTGAACTATACTACTTCAGCTCCCAAATACACACTATTCTCTACCAACTCTCTGTAGTTACTACTGCGAATCTGTTGAGTACTAGACCAATCAGAGGTTTTCCTCAAGGCTCTAATGTATAGATAATAAACACAGCTCCTTCTTTAAATTGAGAACATTTTTGGCAGCGCCAGTAACAGCCTGGGGCCAGGCTTTTGGGGAGCTGTGGCTTCAGATTCTGAGAACCTAACTCTTTCTACCCTAAACATCTACAGTTATCAGTCCTGAGACTGTGGAATGCTTGGTCTTTGATCATCTTGAGATATCCTGTGTTCGCCTTATACAACATTGTTTGATTAGCTTCCCACTGACTTCATCCTGTTGTATGCTAGACTTTTTTTTTTTTTAAATTATCTTGTCCATTTCTCCAGTTTTTTTTTTTTCCAGGCAAAAACTGTATATAAGATGCTATGCTTCTTAATAAGTTTTCTTCACATAATACATAACTTGTTCAAGAATACCTGAACCCAAATTTGCTATCTTCTTTATTCCTGACCCCATGGACCTTCCTCCTCAGGACTCTGAAGAATGACTTGCTGATCCATATAAAGGACCAAGGAAGCAAAGATAAGAGAAGCCCACACATTAACAGCACCTGACTTTTAATTAGCATCCTAATTCTTGGGCTCATCACCCGAGATCTTAGCACAAAACAAACGGTATCAAGCATAAATGCTTTGATTTGGGCTGGGTCTTACTTATGGGAAGGTGTGAAAGAGAATAGTTAAGGAGAGGGACACTGTTGGGAAATGCAGGAAAAGGTAACTCTTTGTAAGCTCTACTTACAGTAAAAGCTTGGCACTCACCTAGAAAGGGTTTATGTGGATGCATGTCATAGATGCTCTGTGTATAAAATGCACATATGGCTGAAATAGATAATGGAACCGGCCTGGCAATTTAGTAGGATTTACATTTGTATTTGCATTTGCTTTGGAGATTGAGAAGTGTTGTCAAGAAAATAATAATTGGAGCTATTTTCTAGATATATGTGGAGGCATAATACTTCAAGTGAAATCCCAGGAAAGCTCTAATCTTTTCTTTCGTGCATAAAGCTCAGATTTATTAATTTTGTTGACTTTCATATGTTTACACTAGAAACATGCATTTGTAAAGTACTACCTCCTTTGATTCCCCTTAAAGAAAGAAACCAAGTATTTATGATGTTTGTTTTATACTGCGAGGACTTTAATTTATAAATTTTATTACCAAAGCTATAAATTCTATTTTTTCAAAGTAAATATGAACTGATGGTAATTGTAAAAATGTGTTTTCCAGTATTTAAATTTTATATCTTATGGTAAAGGTCACTTGAACCAACCAGGCTGGGAGTGATGGCACATGCCTTTAATTCTAGCACTTGGAAGGCAGAAACAGGCATACTATCTGTGAGTTCAAGACCAGCATATTCTGCAAAGTGAGTTTCAGGTCATCCACAGATTCATAAAAAAAGACTCTATCTCAAAAGTCAAAAACACAACCCAAATAATACAACGACAACAATAAGGTCATGTGAACTTCAAACTATCTTCTGTCCAGGCATTAATCAATAGGTTTGTGACATGACCTTTTATAGACCTGAGCATATATGCAATATCATACATGCAAAGCCAGATTTATTCCAGTAAAATTCAGAAAAACTCATTGATTGGCTCTAATGTCTTGCAACCTCAGATAATAATCTTTGTGCCCCAGGATGTAGTGAAGAATAAATGAGATGTAACATCAAATGTACAAGAGATTTGATGATCTCACAGAAGGCCTTTTTTTTTTTTTTTTTTTTTTTTTTTTAAATTAAAGAACGCATGTCAACAAAGCTGTAAATTAGGCAGTTACATATTCAGTTCCCTGGAGATCTCAGCTTATCAAGCCACTCACCCCATATTCACAGGTGTGAACTGAGCATTACTCCTTCAATTGCTCCCAACAGATCTCTGTGCAGTAATGATTCCTACTCAGCAATCAGCTCTCATTACCCTCTGGAGCCTTGGGGAATACCATAGCATCCTTGGCTTTTGTATGCATGTTTTACCTTTTTTTTTTTTTTTAACATTTTTAGAACTCATAAAGGTTTTTTACCCTCACACTCCAGCTGGTGTACATTCACACGATTCATAGATACCCTGAAGTGTTGAAATGAACACACCTCAGACCATGGGACTCTCTGTAGGGAGAGGGACCCTTTTACTCAGAGCTGAAGTAGTGACAGTGTTCTCATCTCACACTTTTCTCTGGAAAGCTACAAAGGCTACAGAAATCTTCCCATAGCCTGTAAGTCTGCTCAATAGTTTGGTCTCTGAGAGCAAGAGCTATGTGGAATGACGTGCTTGCTTTAATTTCTACTTCTCCTGCTTGTTTTGACAACAGTGAATGATTAGCTTATGATTTTGCCCCTATAAGGTTGATCAAAACAAGACTGGTACTAAGACATAGAGCTCAGGTTGGAGTAACCCTCACCCCCAGACAAAGCTTTCAAGAGCTGAAATGGTGAATCAGACCTGATGTGCAGGCACACGAATTAAAAATAAGTCCTTTGCTACATTACAAAGCATCCCTGTCTCCAGATGCCTAGAACACTCTCACTGTCTCTCTCAAAGCAGAGACCTCCCAATCGTCAGAAGTGGGGTGGCTAAACAGTGAGACTCAGTCTGAAGTCTGCAAACGCAAATCGAAAATCTTCTTTATTTATAGCTTCTGCTTATATGGTTTTTCTTTTTATTCTAAACATATAAAGCCAGTTGGAAGACTCAATATCTTTGTGAATAACAAAACTGAAACCAATCACCCTGTACTTAAGAATGTCTTTAGGATGTAGCTCGGGGCCTGCAGACTCCTTTGAAAAAGATCGAGCTTAAATATTTCATTAAATGTCTTCAAATTAATCAAGGATTTCAATATAGCTTTAACACATATGCTTTTACAGGACTCGCACGCTAACTCCCTGGAAAGGAGGAGAAAGAAAAGTGAATAAATGATACAAACTCAACCTGAAGGTAGCTGAGGAACAGACTACATTGAGAGCAACCCATTCCTCTCTGCCACTCCCATCTCTTCACTTGCTCATGTGCTCTCTTGGTGAAGATATTAGGCTGTATAGCACACTCTGCTGGCAAGGGCAAGTGGGAAGCCATCCTCGGCATGTGTGACACATGGCATATTTGCATTCTTGTTGGATGAATTGGTGTTATGTATTTGCATATGAATTGGTGTTATGTAACCAGATTCAGTTGAAGTAAGATGGATTTCTTCAAAATTGTAAATAGAACCTGTAGTGAAGATCAGGCATTACCCACCTTGACCTAAAAGTGTAGTCTTTAGATCTTGAGGACCCTTGTATGAGGTATGGCCAGCCCTGTCTAAGACCCGTTATGATTTCCTCCTCCCTCTGTTCTCAGAGAAAAGATTGCTGCTGCAGCATAGAACAGCTCAACTCTCCCAAAACTGCCTCAGGGTTCAATCTCATACCAATGAGTATTTCATATAAATTCCTTAATAAATACTAATCCTTTTATATAATCAGTTTCCAGCAAATAATTCTCACTTTAGGAACCGTTTGTCACTTCAGAATCAGAAGAGGGGCAGACACATGATGTTTCTGTCGATTTGATGTTATAGGGTTTGTGCTAATTAGTTTTTTTTTCTGCTTGACACAAGCTATAGTCATCTGAGGGGAGGGACTTCAATTAAGAAAATTCCTTCATAAGGTCTGGCTGTACACACACCTCTAAGACATTCCCCCACACCTCATTTTTTAATTTATTCACTCAGATTGCATCCTGACAACAATTTCACCTCCATCTTCTCCTGTCATTTCTTCCCCCTACGTTCTCCTCCCCTTTAGAAAAGGGCAGGCCAACCTTGGGTAACAATCAAACAAGCATATCAAGTTAGGCATATCCCCTCATATTAAGACTGGATGAGGGAAGCTGGTAGAAGCAAAAGAGCCCCAAAATGAAGCAAAAGAGCCAGACAGTAGGGCATTTTCTTAATTAGTTACTGATGTGGGAGAGCTCAGCTAGTTGTTGATGGTGCCACCCCTGAGATGATGATCCTGGATTCTATAAGAAAGAAGGCTGAATAAGCCATGAGACACAAGCCAACAATCGCACTCCTGCATGGCCTCTCCTGGTTTCCTGCTCCTGGGTTCCTTCCCTATTTAAGCTCCTGCCTTTATTTCCTTCTATGATGGACTGTGATGTGGAAGTGTGAGCCAAACAAACCTTTTGCTTTGGGTCACGTGTTCATCACAGCCATGATAACCCTAATTAAGAAGGGATAGAAAGCATATGAATGGTTTTAGTCATTTGTACATGTCTTATTCTACACCAGAAGACATTTTTTCTTATAAATAAACTATGTCTGAACATCCATTTCTTGCAGGGTAGAAATACACATATGTGTTCTTACAGGAAAAAAATATCAAGTGGACGGGGTCATCTCTGTCCTGAAGGCACATGTCAGGGAGCTCTTAGCCTTTCTCTTACTAAACAACGCTGCTTCTTGATGGAGTTTCTACCTCTTTAAGTTTAAATCAAAGACATGGTTTGTATATGTGGTTAATCTTCTCCCAACAGGGATGATGGCAATGGGAGGGATGGTCTGTGTTAGCCCAAAGTAGGTGCATTCCTGCTCAACACCCTCCCATCAAACTAAGAATCGTATCCACAGGAGAGACTTATCCTGCTTTATTTAGTTCAGTATTTGTGTCTCTGTGTGTGTGTGCATGTGTGTGTGTGCACGAGCATGTGTATGTGTGTGTGTGTGTGTGTGCATGTGTGTGTGTTTGTGTACGTGACCCATGTAATGACTTAATATATTCCTAATACAAATATTTTGATCCTGTTTTTAAATAGAAAAGAATAAATAGAAAGCCTAGATTGAGTTCCAGGTAACTTGAGTTCCCACTTTGCCTTGGGCCACTTAGCTTAGTTTCCATTCTCTCCTGCTCAGATGGACAGGTGGCCCAAGATTTTGTCAGGATTGTAGATGGTGAGAAAGCAGGAACAAGCCTATCTGTGGAAGGCAAAGGAGCAAAAGGAACCAGAATAGCACAGAAAAGATTGTAAGCTGGTGTCTGGAAACAGAAGAATCATTGAAAATTAGACAAATTTATTCAAGTACCCTGTGCATATACTTTTTATGGTGACTATGATATAGGTAAGCTGGTATTTTACAGCTTTGTTTCCCTTTGTCCTTTGTGGATGGTAATTATAATACAAAATAATCTGGTTTTAATTTGAAGTATGTGAAAAGAAAGCTGCTTATTTCCCCTTTCATGTTCAATGAGTCTCAAAATTCTATTCATGAGCTCCTTTAGGGTCCCTGAAAGGTCTGTGATCCCAGGTAGGGTCCTGCAGTGACCATCACAAAGTCTGTAATATGAGGAAGAACATTTGCAGGGCCTCAGAAGGCTAAACATATCAAAGCATCCTATGCTCCCTTAGAACTCCTATCCCAGCATGAAGAACTACAGTTAGCTCTGAACAGATGGCTGGACAGAAATTCCGCTGAGCGAGGACTGTGGGGTGCAGTCCGTAGGCAAAAGTAAGCAGTTGTAGCCCCAGCTCCCCATCTATGCTGATCCCAATTGGAATACTTCCAAGAGAAAGTTTTATTCAGTGAGTGGCATGCTTTTTAGTGGATGATATTATAAGCCAGGGACCGGAGTGACAAATTCCTCAATCCAGGATGCACATTCTTTATGACAGAGCTCTTTTTTTCTTCTGCATAATATTTGATCCCTGGCATGGTGATAAGTTTCTTACAGTTAAGAATATGAAGCAAGCTGTATTTTATTGCCAATATTTTAGAAGAGAAAAACAGGATATCCAAACAGCTCCAGGCATTGAAAAGCATCTCTTGTAGTTATTGGTAGAAAGCTATATAGTGCTGAACACTGAGAAGTCTGCACTGTTGCTGAAATGATTCAAAGATCTTTCCACACTTTTAATAATGGTCTTTATTGCACAAATTCTAGTTAGTATTTAATGAAAACCCAGAGACAGATTTTGGGGGAAAGTTAGAATATCAGAGAAAGGAAACAGAGCACAGTCAGTTCTCACCCAGCAGACCTCTCAGGCAGAACAGAGTAAATGCTATCTTCAAGAGTCCTCCACTTGCCTGGTTGTTTCTACAGAATGCCTGGGTGTCTGCCTCCTCCTCCTTAAATAACTTCTCTGCCCCGTTGTTTTGCCTCTGGGTTCAACTCTGCCTCATAATCTTAGAGTTAGGGTTAAAGTAATGAGCTACTACTGTTTGGTTGTTAGGCCTTGAACTCATAAAAATACAGAAAGATCTTTGTCTTCTGAGTGATGGAGTTAAAATCATGTGTCTCCACTTTGGAATTAAAGGCATGGGTCACTGCTTTCTGACTTTCATGGTTTAATTGTGGGTGATTCTGTTCTCTGATATTCCAGGCTGCTTTTATTAAATATGCAATATATCACCACAGGTATTTTGTTCCTCATGGAGACAATTCAACATGGAGACAATTCAACATGGAGACATTTCATCATAGGATGTGCTTTAAACAGAACTCCTGGTCTCATCCCCATCCCTTGATAAAAGCAAAACAAATCAACAAAATCCAGAGGACTGCTGTTTGATTTCCCCTCCTAAGTCTTTTTCAGAGTACTTCTGTGTAATAGGAATTTTCTTTGGTCCACCAGATCACAAAAAATGGCATGGAGACTTATTATTAATAATGAAAGCTTGCCCTTTAACTTGGTTTTTTCTTCAACTAGCTCTTAGAGCTTAAGTTAACCTATTTTTATTGATCTATGTTCTACCACATGACTTTTTCCTTTCTCCCATTCTGTATATCTTGTTGCATGTCTTCTGGTGTCTCTGCTTTTCTTCTGCGTGTTCCTCTCTTTTCCAGACAATCCTACCTGTTCTCTCTTGCCTGGCTATTGGTCATTCAGCTTTTTAATTAAACTAACCACAAGGACACATCTTCTCACAGTGTCAACAAATATCCCACAACATTTCTGTTCTTCATTCACTTCAAAAACTACATGAATGTTTCTCAATCCTTTGTAAAATGCACACTCCACATTCATGTCACCAGCAAATAATGCTGGAATCCCACTACGAATGACTTTACCTTCAGCATGGATCCAGAACCTATCAAGTTCTTTTTTTTTTTTTTTATCATTCTAAGCTGCCACTTCCATGCCTTCCTTCCCACGTCCAGTCATGCTCATCTCAAAAGCTTCCACACTCCCCTTCCCCCAACTTTCTCTAATAAAGTCCACCTGAACATTTCTGTCCCTAAGAACTTGATTGGAAATAGTAGCTGACAAAAAGCTGAAGAGGAATTATGTCGAGGGATAGAGGGAAGTCCAAGTAGTCAGTATTCATGACAAAGTGAAAATCTCCAAAGTGCTCCCGGTTCTTGGAGAACAAAACAGTTGTTTTCTTTGGTTTACCTCCTGCTTTTTGTGTTTCCTGCTGTCTCAGCTCTAGAACTCTGTTCCATCTCCCATGTTCCAATAGCTTCTTTATGTCTTCTGGATCTTCATAAGGAACACATGCTGTTTTCCTGTGCAATACTAGCTCTCATTAAAGACCCACTGATTCACAGTGATGAGCTTTCTCTGTGCCTCCAAGTCACAATGGTCTGAGATATCGGTCATAATGGTACTTTCTCCTGGTTGCTCTCTATGAGCACCCAGAACATGACTCAGGATGATCTTTCAGAAAGACACCACCCCTGGCACTATAGTGACCAACATTTTTCTCAACATCAATGACCCACGTGATTGTATTGAATATTAGTATATAGGAAAACCACTATTTTCCCCAGATGTTATTTGCTCCAAACTTTTAGTAATGAGATATGAAAATGAGCAAGGTAAAGTCATTGGTTTTCTGATGTGTTGCCTGTCCTGAGCATCTTTGTCCCCATGTTCTTGTTTTCCCATTCTTCCTTTCCAGTCCTGCATGGTGCTTCCTCAGTACGTCCTTATGTTTCAGCTTTGACATCCCATTAAGTCACCTCATATATCTGCCCATTGTCCTCTTTGGCTTGACCATGAATCCAAGTTTGTATCTTATGCCTAAACATTCTATCGGAACTCCATGTTTCACTTGTTCCATCATTTGATTGACTTTGGTAGGTGACACTCATCGTAGGAAACGTATCACACATTTAACTGATCACAAATCTGCATGCTGGTTCTGATTCACAATATTGAAAATGCAGTGTTTCTCAAGATACATCTCTGCTGAGTCACTCTCTGCAGTGTGGTTGTGAGACTGTCCTACCCCAGGACCCTCTTGCCAATGGGTCATCACTTATACAGACCGATTTTAGATCAGGCTAGATTATATTCCTTCTTACCCTATAACTTGTAGAATGGGTTACACATTTACATCTACATTCATTGGATCTATATCAATTGTTGAATCTAGTTAACATAGTTTAGTTTTTACAAATATTTATTTTACTAAAATTTAGTAGTGAAACCTCAAAAACATATCTGTCTAGAACTGATGGGCCGTGGAGCTTTTCTTGTGTTGAAACAAGGGTGGCTGGTAATGCTGTGTCTCACTATAAGCATGTGGGAATTTCATATACCTAATATTTATATCTCAATTTTTGGTAGATTTGTGTCTGAAGCACAGCATGAAGGTCCTGTGCCCACAGATCACCAGAGAAACCAGAAATGTTAAGCACACAAAATTGTCTTTCCAGTGGGAAATCTATAGAATCTGTTTTCCATCCAGAAATATGGGGGTTTTGAGTGATTAATAGTGTAATATCTGTATTATCTGTTGGGTCAGGCCATATCAAGCTCCTACAACCAGTACTAGAGGTGGTTAGTAATTTAAATGACCATTACAGACAAAGGCTCCCCATGCTCTAATAATTAGGACTGGAGATACCTAATTGTCTAAAAGACTCTTACATTATCTCTGCAGTCAGAGGCTCCCCCAAGATCCCACAACCAGGACCAGAGGTAGATAATAGTTTAAATTACCTCTATGCTATCTGTATTATACAAAAACCAGGACAGATTCTTCCTTAGGCCCTTAAAATAGTACAGGTAGCCTATATCTAAAACTGATCTTTTTGGCAGAAATGGCATGTATCTGGAGTAGATTTATGTGATGATATGTTATATATTTAATAAAACCAGTCTGAAATAACAGAGAAGAGATCTACGCACAATCAATCAAGGAGGATCAGAGAGTGGTAACTTACACCTTTAATCCCAGCATGGAGAAAGACCAGGAGTGGTGACCTAGGCCAAACTGGGAGTGGTGACCTACACCTTTAATCCCAGAAGATCTGAGTTTGAGGTCAGATTGGTTTACAGAGACAGTTCCTGGCCCCCAGGCAGGGAGTGGTGGTGCCAGGCCTTCATTCCCAGCACTCAAGAGACAGGAGATTTTTCTGTGTTTCTGTGAGTTCAAGGCTAACTACCAAATAGTAGTAGCTCATGCCTTTAATCTTAACCTGGATGTGAAACAACTGGGCTAAGAAGGTATTTAAAGCAGGTGTAGGAAGACAGATGAGGCAGTAGAAGCCACGAGGAGTGAGGCTGAGGAAGCTGGAAGACAGCTGGGTGAGATCTGACTGTGGTGTTTCCTCTCTTTGATATTTTAGCCTTTCCCCGATATCTGGCTCTGAGTTTCCTTTATTACAACCAGAATTCATGCAACATATTTTCAATGTAATTATGCTTTCTTGTGCACCAGGAAACATTCCCCCAAATTATTCTGTTTAAATTTGTTAGGACTAAACCTGGAATCAGACTCCCCAAAGTCTTGATCCTGGTTGATGAAGTCAATCGCAACTGAGTTTTCATTCATTCTTTCACGTCTTCAGTTCTCCTTTCTGCCTTCCTGACACAGGCAAAGCCAGTTTTAAAATTGGGAAAGCTAAACTCTAAGATTCCCCCAATATGTTCTTGAAACATCTTGAGAGACATATGACATCTCAGGTCTCTGAAGACTCCTGTTAAGGATATGAGGGACTGAAGAAGGGTTTCTCCTAGGGTAACATCTTGGTAGAGTTAGCATGTTCAAAGTTGCCCATTATTTGAGAAAACTCAAGAATTCTCAGCCACAACCAATATATAATATGTGAACCCTCTCATGTAAATCACAATACTGGTTTGGTGATTCTAAATGGTACATATTTTCTATGTTTCACAGTGTTCTTATCTAAGACAATTTGACTTGTCAGAGAATGTGATGTTTGATGGGTGTCATAGGAGTCTCTGAATATTCTGCTAAGTATCATTCACCCTGAGGACAACTATATTGCTAGGGATTGACTTGCCTATGGACTCAGATCTTTGTATTTATAATTTATGTATCTATGCATGCATGTATGTATTTATCTGCAGCTTATTAAATGGGGTATTCTACTATTAAATTATAGGTTGAAAATTTTGAATAACTGATATTACCAGATACTACTTTAAGACATTTGCATAGTGTAGACACTGACCCTAGGACAATCTCATCAGCTAGTTCCATTGCTTTCAGTTTTATAAAGGCCCAGAGAAGACAAAGCCTGTGTAAATGCCAGTGCTGAAAATGGAGTTAAGCGTGTGGACTGCACATTGGCTTTGACCCTTTATGGTGGGTGTTCTCCAACGTGGGAATTAATTCTGAAGAAATAAGCAAATGACATTTAATTGTCCCTGAATACACCTCAGAAAAGATGAGTAAGTACTCTTCTCTTCTGAGTACAAAAGAGTGTGTCTTTTATTTTCTAATGTATATGAATCATGAAGTAGCTGGACGCCTTTGGTGTTATTTAGTGACACCAAGCCTTTAACCGGCATTTTGGCCTTTCTTTTTCTGTTACTTTCTGTGGAAGATTGTGTTGTTTCATTGTAAATAATTATCCCACCCACTGGTTTAATAAAAAGCACTGATTGGCCAAAGGCAGGCAGGAAGTGTGGGCAGAGCTACCAGACTAAGAAAACTCTGAGAACAGGAAGCACAGAGCAGAAGGCCAGAGAGAAGCCAGAAGAAGCAGAGGACAACTATGCTGCTCTAAGGAAAGGTACGGAGCCGCATGGCTGAACAGGAAGAGTCATGGGTTAGATGAAGGGTAGAGAGCTAGCAAGTTATATGCCTGGGCCTTAGGACAATCAGCCTAAAACTATTGGAAGCATCTGTGTGTCTCTGTGGGACTGCGGGTCTGTGGGTCCTAAACCTTAATGCTAGGCCTGAAAGTCCGGGCCAGAAACCTCCTACTACAACTTTCTTCTAGCTTTCAGGCATTTCCCAAACCTGGACATTCTGCAGCTTTCTGAGCCTTAACCACAACCACTTTCTCTGCACATTTTCAGTTCTGTATCAAGATTCCTGAGGCTACATACTTACAGAGAAAAGGGTTTGCTGGGCTTATAGTTCTCACAGGAATCCTAATTCTTATACGTGATATGTTCTCTTATGGGGACCATGGCTATGTCACAACATGTCCTAGTAGTAAAAAGGAACTGGGCAAGTGCAGAAGGGACATGGGTGTAACCAGAGAACACAACATGTCCTAGTAGTAAAAAGGAACTGGCCAAGTGCAGAAGGGACATGGGTGTAACCAGAGAACCCAGGCTGGCTCCAGTTCTGTAAACTTCTCCCTTAAAACTTAGATACAAAACATTCATCTGTCTTAAGGATCTGATTACCTCTCATTAATCTCTGCCTCTAAGGAGCTCCATTTTTAAGACTAGCATATTGGAGACAAAGCCTCCAACATATGGGCCTTAGGGAGACAAAACATGTCAAAATCCTTGTCCACTGATTTTGAGTTGCCTGATTTTTCTTCCTGCTAGATTTTATATTTCTGTCTCTATGATGCCTAGCACTATGCAGAATGTCACATCTACATGCTAATTGAAGGGCAGATGGGGCAGCTCAGCAGACTCGTCTCATACTCTAACACGTCAATGAAGTCAGGGAGCAACTGACTTCATGTATTGACTTTTCCTCAGAGTAGCACCTGTATTCTGCAAGATTTTACAGGGTCACTGGGGGCATTTGAATTATTATTTTTATCATCAAATTACCCAAGAACCTGAGAGGATCTTTTATGCAGTAGAAATAGTGGAAACCTTTTGTTTACAGCCATTCCTGCCTAGGAAGCTTGGCCCCAACTGTAACTTGTGGTGTCCTTATTACACCACCCTCAGAGGCGCAAAGAATTCTGTTTTCATGCTCTGGTTTTCAAATGTGAGAAAGTTAATTTGTGCCAAATATGTTTTCACAACCAATAAAGCTTATGTGGCTGAGGAAAGCAGATAAGTCTTGCTTTCTTACACAGAGACCCATTAACAAGGACTGCGGAATAGTGTTGTAATTATTTGCACCTCAGAGCCTAACTCACCCTTTATTATCTGCCTTTTGCACACCAAGGATGAATTGTCCCACCTGAGACAAAGGCAGGGGCAGAACATTTGCAGAAATTAAGCTCTTATTAATGCTTCATTATGGCTGTCTCTGGTTTCCAGAGGAGTCTTCTTCCCTCCTGATCCAAACATTAGGAAGATTAATTAGATGTTGTATGGTAGCAGAGAAAATGGAGAGCAGTTGGAATAAGTTTACCACAACTCTTTGCCTTCCATAGTCTAGCCTAGCAGGAAAGGTAAAGGCAGAAAGAACCCCACATGCATCCTATGGTTTTTTCTGAAGGCTGATGTTCAGCAGTAGCTGGGTTATCTTTACCCTGTTGGATGCTATTTTACATCCATAAAGTTATTATGGGATTAAATAACACAGCCTTTGAGAACTGGACTGTAACTGGCTTGCATTCCTTTCTGGATATAAGCAGTGTTTCTTTACATCCCAGATGAGACCCTGAGGACTTCCCTAAGAAACTATGTGCTATTTACCCTCACTAGGCTCTCTGACCTGCCCACTCGATAAACTTTAAACAGAACTTTTAGCAGCTGGGCAGCCAAAAACACACCTTTAATCTCAGCACTTTGGAGGCAGAGGCAGGCAGATCTCTGCATTCAGGGGCAGCCATGTTTGTCTATGGAGTGAGTTCCAGGACAGCCAGGGCTACACAAAGAAACTCTGTTTCAAAAAAAGAAAAGCCCCAAAACCCCACAACCAAACTAAATGAACAACCAACCAACCAAGTACAAAATTTTTAGCTCTTAAAAAATAACTGGGTTTTTTAATCTTTAGGGGTAGGAGACAATTTTCAAGTCAGCACTTTCCCTGATGAAAATGATTTTGTTACTAACAGGCCAGGCCAGTGGGCATAAGGTGGAGCATTTATTTGTTACCTCGTCAAGACGCAACAACCGCCATTCTCAGAGAAAAGGAAGTAGAATGATTGCTGTCTGGAGTTAGTTAAAATTGCGTGCCATGAACCTGGTAAAAGTGTCTAGTACTTCAGGCTAGTAGCTGTCTCCTCTGGCTCCATGCTGTTTGTTTATAACAGACACCCTTGTGTTAATCCATAAGACAACAGGAAAAAATGGATTTTGAGGAGGAGCTCTGGGGCACAGCAGAGGACATAAACAGACATAAACAAACAAAGATGGCTGACAATTTCTGACTACATTTTTTTCTTACTCTGGTGCCCTATACCATATCTGAGAGTATTCAGATTCTTTTACTGGTAGTGCTTTATTTAAAATTTTATTTTCTTATGTGCCACACATTTTACCCCATTTCTATATTTTGTAGCAATCTAGATTTCAGGAAGATGTGCAAAGAAAGACTCATTAACCCCCTCCCCACCCACACACACCCCATGAATAAGCACACATATACTGTTTACCCAAATATCTAACATGGTGTTTTTATGATCAAAAGACATCTACCCCCTTTCCATAATTACACCTGTTGTTTTCTTTTTTTACTCTCTTTTGTTGATTTATTAGTTGATTTGTATTGTTGCTATGACAAAACACCTGTCAAAATCAATTTAAAGAAGGAAGAGTTGATTTGGGTTCATGGTTTTACTGTACACAGTCCATCATAGGGAAAGTCAGGGCACCAGGAGCTTGAGGCATTGTCCATTGTCAGAAATAGAGTAAAGAATTGTGGAGGAAACAAGGACTCTGAGCCTCTGGGCCAAAGGCCATCGTTGTGATATTTGGCAAAGTATCTGGCTGTTTTCTATTTGTTTAGTCCTTTTTGGTCACTCTTTTATCCCAAACCTTGGATGCATGGTGGTTTGAATGAGAAATGTTGCATGTCCCATGTATTTGAACGTTTATTACCCTGTTGGGAGCGGTGCTTAAGGAGGTTGTGTAGATGGAATCTTGCTGAAGAAAGTGTATCACTAGGGGTGAACACTGAGATATTATAGCTCCACCCTACTTCCTGCTTGTTCTCTATGCTTCTCTGTGTTTGATTGAAATGTAATAGGCCAATTTCCTGTTTGGGTCACCTGATGCTATGACTTCCTTTCCATTATTGACCCTCTCTGGAATCATGAGTTAAAATAAACTTTATTTTTTAAATTGTTTTGGTCATTTTAAAAAAATTGTAAAAACATGTTCTTTTTTTTTTTTTTTTTTTTTTTTTTTTGGTCAATTTGACACAAGCTGGGGTTATTTGGGAAGAAGAACACCAATTGGTAAAGTGCCTTTGTCTAAGTCTATGTGGGTATGTTATTGATTCATGATTGATGTGGGAGCACCCAACAATGGGAAGGTGGTTCTGAGGTGTATAAATAAGGTGAGAAAACCATGAGGACCAAGCCTGTATGAAACCAGTGTTTCTTCATGATTTCTGCTTCAGTTTCTGCTCCTAGGTTTCTGCCTTAAGTTCTTGGAGTGATTGAAAATGTCCCAAGACTCAAAAGCAGCAGTAATTTCTTTTCTCCCCCAGATGCTTTTGGTCCTGGTGTTTAATCACAGCAATAGAAACCTTAACAAAGACACATCAGAGAAGTAACTAATGCAGACTGTTAACACATATACAGAATGGGTTTCCGTTCCTTACCCAATCTCTTTTAAAAAAAAGTCCCTACAGTGTTTTCCAGGCTAAAGTCTAGTTAAGAGTTATGAAATGGCTCAGTGGGTAAAGGTACTTTACCCTAGGACTCAAATGGTGGGAAGGGAGAACTGACCACAGACTGTTCTTTCATCTCAACAGATGTGTAATCACATGGACTCATACACACACATACATACACACACACTACACATCACATAAATATAACAATAAAAGTAAATAAAATGAAAAGTAAATCCAACCAAGCTGATAATTAAGATGAACTGTTAAATCACATTAAACCACTGTGGAGATGGAAAAGGCTGGAAGCAGAGGCTGATGAGAGTTACAAAGTCTATTTTTTTTCTCTGTCAATGAACCAACTTTTGTAAGACATGTGTCTGCAGAAAGAGCTTTTACCTACTCTAATTTCAATTTTCTTCTTTTTCTTTCACATGTATATAGTATATCAAACATTACTTAAGCAAAATTTTATGAAAGCCTCATTTTTGTCATGTATTTTTCTTCCTTAGTTTTCAATTTCTGTCCCTTGCACAAAGTTCTGTGTATTTAAGCCTGCTTTTTTATGTTGGGATAAATGTGTGTCTTCTATCATCTTCCAATTGTCCTACAGAGTGCTGAAGATAGGCACCGATGCTGTACAGAGTGGAATACACCAGTAATAAGGTGCACAAACTTCACAGGGTACTCCTTTCAAGTATGCCCCAAGGTCAGCAGAGGCAGTTTAGGACAAGCTGATGAGAGTCACTCAGAGCATTAGCAGGATCCTATCATCAACCCCAATGACTCAGGTGGACCTCTGGCATCTTGACTGCCTCATATATGCACATACTGTGACTGCTAAATGTAGATGTACAAATATATTGAAACAGGACTCAGGGCTTCTAAATGACATAACTTCCTAAGACAGGTGCTATTAAACCAACAAAGTGCTGGAAACAGGGACTTGGTGCAATTTTACACCGTCAATTTAAGACCAAAGAAAAATGGACAAAGAGGAAGAAACTACCTGAACTCATCTCACTGAAGAATGTTTCAGAACAAAAGAAATAAAACAATAGAAAATGAAAGACCCGAGGCTTTTAAGTTATGGAGAAATGCAAAGAATAACCACAATCTGGGCTTTTCTTCATGTCCATTTGTGTCCATGGCAGGAAGCTCTTGTAAAGATTAAAGGAGAAAACACACGAAGATGAAATAAATGTGGTATAACTCTAAAAGACAGAGACTGTTCGGGGAACAAGAAAACATGAAAGTAACCTAAAGGATACAAGACACAGGATACTGTTGGCATACAATTGAAACTGGTCATCTTAAATGCTGCAGTTAGGCTGAAAGGTGAAAGGTCTCATGATTTTTTTTTTTTTCGGGAGAACAAATACTACAAAACCTGTTTGGTTTTTTTTAATACAGAAATAACCCTCCCCCCAACAAACAGCAAACATTCTGGGCCTAGAAATAGCAACTGCAACAGAAGATGCGCATGTGCTGAGTCCAGAGAAATCAGATTATACACATACCAGAAAAAGAAATGCAACCACACAGAAAGAGGCTGCACATGTTTCCTAATACTAATTTCAGAACTTATGAACCAGAATAGGAAACACTAAGTCAATACTTTAAAAAGAAATAAAATTTTTTGATGAGATGAGTTATCTTTCATGACATGGATGAATGAATGCCACACATCATTCATCTAATGAATGAAAAGAACGAATTCAAGAAAAAAAAGACTTAGGGATGGAAAGATGGCTCAGTGTTCAGGAGCACTGGCTGTTCTTCCAGGACTTGGGTTCAATTCATAGCACCAACATGACAATTCACAAGTGTCTGTAACTCCAGTTCCAAGGGATGTGACACCTTCATGTAGACATACGTGAAGGCAAAATACCAATGCAGATAAAAAAGAATATATAAATAATTTAAGAAAATAAAATAAACAAGGATGAAGCCTTACTTTCAGAAAATCTATCTCATGATGAAAATTCCCTAATTTTACTAATGAAAGTCGAGCACAGTGGACATCCCCATGGCTTGGAAGCACTAAATGATATTTGTTTAATAAGGACATTTTATAAATAAATTTGTAGACAGTGAAGAAAGAATTCACCAAGTTGGTGGTTTGGACGGTGGCTTAGTGGGTAAAGTGCTTTCTGCTCAAGCATGAAGAGCTATGTTCAAATCTCCAGAAGCCACACAAAAAGCCGGGTGCTATGGTGCACCTGAGGGAAGGGGACAGAATCTGGAAGCTTGCTGGATAGCCAGTGCTGATGGCTATTTTTGATTTTCACCTTAGCTATATGTAGAATGAACTACGATCTAGACATGGAGGGCACACTTGTGATATAGATCTCGAGGCAGGAAAACAACATGCCTTGGTCTGAATTTTCAGGCTGAAAGACACATTGATCCAGATCTGGAGGTGCAGTGACACACTTTTAATCCAGATATTGAGTGGGAAAGCACACCTTTAATCCGGGTCACACCTTCTGCCTGCCGGAAGCCTACGTAAGAACAGTGGGAGAAGGAAGCATTCCTCTGTTCTTCCCTGGCTTGCCCTCACCTTTTCAATACATCTATTTCTTCACTGGATTTGGAGCCTATTTTTTCATAATCCAGAGTATATAAAAGGTCAGCTGAGACATGAGCTTGTGGGACTGAGCAACTATTAGGTTCTTGAACTTTCCATTAACATCTAGCCATTGTCGGACTATTGCCTATAAGTCATTCCAATAAATTCATATATATGTATATAACGTATATATACATATACATATGTATTGGAATGCATATAGATATATCCAGTTATAGCCAAGTTGAAAATCAAAAATAGAACTGGAGACCAACAGCCTTTTGGCCCATATCCAACAAAGAGGTAAGTGACACTCCTGACTCGCAGGCCAGGCAGAGACCACAGACTTTGAAGCCTAGCCCAGGAACACAGCCTCCCTAACCCTACTCTCACCAAGCTCTGCCCTAAACCAAAGCCCCAAGGGAGGTCCCCTGCAAGCCCAACACTCACCAACACTGGACAACCAATAGCCAAACCACAGCACAACCCCAAACCTTCTCAACACACAGTGATTCCAGTGCCCTCCTTGACAACTGAAGACCCACAGCTCCCTGGCCCACAGCTGACTAAGAGCTGACTAGGAGTAAAACCAAACAAGCAGTAGGCAGACACCAATGGAAGAATATATATAACAACAAGGCACTGCCAGAAGAAGCTGGTGGTTCTACAATATCAAGACCTGAGGATGGCAATGAAGAGAAAGCAGAAGAAAACAACTTTAAAGACAACTTTATGAAGATAATAGATGCTTTAAAAGAGGATATTAAAAATTTCCTTAAAGAAATAGAAGAAAATACAAATAAAAAATTGAAAGGTATGAACAAATCCCAAAGAAAATAAAGAAAACCAAGATAAAGAAAACAAACAGGTGAAAGAAACATACAAGGAATTAAAAATTGAAATAGAAGCAATAAAGAAGGCACAAATCTAGGCAATGCTGGAAATAGAAAACCCGAGGAAATGAACTAGAAGCACAGATGCAGCATAACCAGCAGAATGCAAGAGATGAAAGAGTCTCTGGAGTGGAAGATTCAACTGTGGAAATAGTTATATCAGTCAAAGAAAACACTAAAACCAAAAAAGTTATAATACAAAATGTTCAGTGTACTTGGGACACAATGCAAAGACCCAACCAGAAAAATTGAAATTGAAGAAGGAGAATACCAGCTCAAAGGCACAGAACATATATTCAACAGAATCATGGAAGAAAACTTTCCCAAGCTAAAGAAGGAAATGCCTATAAAGATAGAAGAAGCTTACAGAACACCAAATAGACTAACCTCCCTCCCCCAAAAAGGAGTCTACACTCCACATAATAATCAAGCCACTAAATCTACAGAACAAAGAAAAAAAAAAAACTAAGAGTTGCAAAGGAAAAAGCTCAAGTTACCTATAAAGGCAGACCCATCAGAATAACACCCAACAATACTATGGAAACAATGAAAGCAAGAAGGTTCTGGTCAGATGTTATAGAGACACTCAAAGAGCATGGCTGCTAACCTAGACTACTATATCAGCAAAATTATCAATCACCACAGATGGAGTAAACAAGATATTTTATGACAAAACCAGATTTGAACAATACCTATCCACAAATACGGCCTTACAGAAATAACTAGAGGGAAAACTCTAACCTAAGGACACCAGATACACCCATAAAACCACAGCAATTAATAATCCCATAGGAAAAACCCCAAGATGGAAAACACATACTAACTACCACCGAAAATAACAAGATATAACAGTCATTGGTCATTACTATCCCTCAGTATTAATGGACTCAATTCACCTATTAAAAGACACACCCTAACATGATGGATACAAAAACAGAAGCCATCCTTCTTCTGCATACAAGAAATACACCTCAACTTCAGACACAGGCTCAGAGTAAAGGTTGGGAAAAGACTTTCCAATCAAATGGTCCTAAGAAACAAGCTGGTGTAGCCATCCTAATATCTAACAAAATAGACTTCAAACTAAAAATCAGTCAAAAGAGACAAGAACAGACATTACTTATTCAACTCAGGAAAAACCCACCAAGATGAAGTTTCAATCCTGAACATTTATGTTTCCAACACAAGGGCATCTACATACACAAAGGAAACACTACTAAAGCTTAAACCTCACATCAAACCTCACACACTAATAGTGGACGACTTCAATACTCCACTTTCACCCTTGGATAGGTCAACTAGACAGAAACTCAACAGAGAATTAAGGGATCTAACAGATGTTATGACCCAAATGGCCTTAATAGATATATACAGCACTTTCCACCCCAAAACAAAATAAATATACATATTTATCAGCACCCCTTGAAACTTTCTCTAAAACTGACCACATAGTCATAAAGCAAATATCAATAGATACAAAAAAATGGGAATAACTTCTTAAATCATATCAGACCACCATGGTCTAAAGTTATAGTTCAGCAACAACAAGGAAACTGAACATCTCTGAATTGAACCAGCTCTGGGTCAAGGAAGAAGTTAAAAGAAATAAAAGACTTCTTAGAATTCAATGAAAATGAATCCACAACAAACCCTTGATGTGGGACTGTCTTTCTGTATGCTGTGAATATCAATCTTTAAATAAAGGAGCTGTTTTGGCCCATGACAGGCACCATAGAAAAAGTAGGTGGGGGAATCAGAATAGGTAGTAAAGGAAGGGCGGAGTCAGAGACAGACCGAGTCAGCTGCCAAAGAAGAAGCATGTAAGGAACACAGTGAGCCACAGGCCATGTGGCAGACAGGTTAATGAGAATGGGTTGAGTTAAGTTGTAAAAGCTAGCAATGTGCCTGAGCCATAGGCCAAACAGCATGCACTTAATATAAGTGTTTGAATCATTTTGGGGCCTGAGAAGTGGCGCGTGGCTAAGGGGTCTGCAGCTGCAGGTCTGTGGGTCCAGATCTTTGGCCGCTCTGGGACCAAGAAAACCTTACTGTAACATACCTCAATTTATGGGACTCAATGAAAGCAGTGTTAAGAGGAAAACATGTAGCACTAGATGCCTATATGAAAAACCTAGAGAAACCTCACACAAGAGACTAACAGCACAGCTAAAGGCTTTGGAACAGTTAGAACTCGCCTAGAAGGAGTAAATGGCAGGAAATAATCAAACTTAGGGCTGAAATCAATACAATATAAACAAAGAGAACAATACAAAGAATCAATGAATTGAAGAGTTGGCTCTTTGAGAAAGTCAATATAATAGATAAACCTTTATCCAAACTAACCAAAATGCAGAGAGAGAATCCAAATGAACAGAATCAGAAATAAAAAGGGGGACATAGCAATAGACATGGAGGAAGTTCAGAGAATGATCAGGTCATACTTTGAAAATCTATATTCCACTAAAATGGAAAACCTAAAAGAAATGGACAGCTTTATGGTCAGGTACCACTTACCAAAATTAAATCAAGATCAGATTAAAGACCTAAACAGGCTTATAGCTCCCCAAGGAAACTGAAGCTGTTATTAAAAGTTTCCCAAGTAAAAAAAGCCTGGGACCAGACAGATTCAGAAGAAGAATACCAATACTCCTCAAACTGTTCCATACAATTAGAAACTGAAGGAAAATTGCTGAACTCTTTTCATGAGGCTACAATCACCCCGATTCCCAAGCCACTCAAAGATGCAACAAAGAAAGAGAATTAAAGACCAATCCCCCTCAAGAATATTTATGTAAAAATATTCAATAAAATTCTGGCAAACCAAATCCAACAATATATAAAAAAAATCATCTACTAAGATTAAGTAGGCTTCATTGCAGAGGTGCAGGGATGGTTCAACATATGAAAAACTGTGAATGTCATCATCATATAAACAAGTGAAAGAAAAAACACACGATCATCTCCTTAGATGCTCAAAGGAGCTTTTGATAAAATCCAACACTCCTTCATGATAAAAGTTCTGGAGAGGTCAGGAATACAGGGAAAATACCCAAATATAATAAAGGCGATATACATCAAGCTAACATCCAACATCAAGCTAAATGGAGAAAAGCAGTCACGCTAAAATCAGGAAAAAGACTAGGCTGTCCTCACTCCCCTTATCTATTTAATATAGTTCTCAAAGTTTTAGCTAAAACAATAAGAGAACAAAAGGAGATTAAAGGGATACAAATTGGAAAGGAAGAAGTCAAACTCTCTCTATTTGCAAATGAAATTACTGGATACATAAGTGACCTCCAAAATTTTACCAGGGAACTCCTACAGCTGATAAACACCTTCAGCAATGTAGCAGGCTGCAAGGTTAACTACAAAAAGACATCAATAGCCCTCCTATACTCTAAGGATAAGCAGGCTGAAAAAGAAATCAGGTAAAACATCGTGGGGTAACTCTAAAAGTTAAAGGAAGTAACAGACATGTTTGACAGAAACTTTAAGTCACTGAAGAAAGAAATTGAAGAGAGTATCAGAAAATGGAAAGATCTATCTTCCATGCTCCTGTATAGGTAGGATCAATATAGTAAAAATAGAATCTTACCAAAAGCAATCTACAGATTCACTGCAATCCCCATCAAAATCCCAACACAATTTTTTGCATACCTTGAAAGAACAATACTCATCTTCATATGGAATAACAAGAAACCCAGGGTTTCCAAAACAATCCTGCTCAATAAAAGAACTCAGGAGTTATCACCATCCCTGACTTCAAGCTACACTATAAAGCTACAGTAATAAAGCATCCTGGTACTAGTGTAAAAATGGATTTGTGGATCAATGGAATCAAATTGAAGACCCCGACCTTAATCCACACACCTATGAAAACCCAATTTTTGACAAAGAGGCCAAATACATTCAATGGAAAAAAGATAGTATCTTCAACAAACGGTGCTGGCATAGCTGGATGGTGGTATGTAGAAGAATGCAAACAGATTCGTATCCATCATCCTGTATAAAACTCAAGTCCAAGTGGATAAAATACCTCAACATAAACCCTGCTACACTGCACTTGATAGAAAAGAAAGTGGGAAATATCCTTCAATATTTTGGCACGGGTGACCACTTCCTAAGTATAAGACCAGTAGCACAGACACTAAGAACAACAATTAATAAATGGGATCTCCTGAAACTTATAAGCTTCTGTAAGGCAAAGGATAAAGTCAATAAGACAAACTGACAACAGAATGGGAAAAGATCTTCAACAACCCTACATGTGACAGAGGACTGACCTCTAAAATATATAGAGAACTCAAGAAAATAGAACTCCAAAACTCAAATAACCCAATTAACAATGGGTTTTAGGGCTAAAAAAGGAATTCTTAACAAAATTACAAATGTCTGAAAAGCACTTAAAATTGTTCAACATCTTTAGTCATCAAAGAAATGCAAATAAAAACAACGTTAAGATACCACCTTACACCTGTCAGAATGGCTAAGATCAAAAACACAGATGACAGCCTATGCTGGAAAGGATGTGAAGCAATTTTTAGTAGGAGTATAAACTTGTACAGCCACTTTGGAAAGCATTATGGCAGTTTCTCAGAAAACTGGAATCAATCTCAGTATATGCCACTGTTGGGCATATACCCAAAGGATGCACATTCTTACCTCAAAGGAATTAGCTCAACTATGTTCATAGCAGGATTATTCATAATAGCAAGAACCTGGAAACAACCTAGATGCCCCTCAACTGAAGAATGGATTAACAAATGTAGAACATTTACACAATGGAGTACCACTCAGCAGCTAAAATAAATAAATAAATAAATAAATGACATCCATAAATTTGCAGGCAAAAGGATGGATTTGGGTAATATCCTCCTGAGCGAGGTATCACAAGCCCAGAAATATAGGCATGGGGTGTACTCACTCATAAATGAATTTTAGACAAAAAACCAAAGAATACCCAAGCTGCAAACCACAACCCCTGAACAGCTTGGCATCAAAAAGAACTTAAGAGAGACATCCAGGGATCCCCCTGGGAAGAGAAAATAGAAAATATCTCCTTAGCAAATTGGGATCATAATGGATAGTGACCAAGGAGAGGTGGGAACAAATCATGAGAGAAGGAGATGGTTGAGTGTGAGGAGCAACAAAGAGGGAGAAAAAGTGGTGTATATCTTGATAGAGGAGGCCAATGCAGGGTTGGAAAGAGGCCAGATGCTAGAGAAACCTCCAAGATCTCACAGGATGTCCCTGGCTAGGACTCCAACTAATAGTGGAGGGGTGCCTAACCAGGCCTTTTCCTATAATCAAATGAATGACCACCCTAAGTATCATTATAGAACGTACACCCAACAATGAATAGAGACTGAATCAGAGATCCATAGCTAAGCACTAGGTTGAACTCCCCATCCAGCAGGGGGCGCGGGGGGGGTGGAGTTTACATGAGCAAAGTCATAGGGATTTTGAGGAGTCCTACTGAGATGGCTGGCTTGAGCTCTAGGGAGCCCACTGAATCACAAACAGCACTAGGGAATCATCAGGAAAAGGAACTAAACCCTCCAAAGACAGATGACTGTGTACTGTCATGGGCAGTATGAGGAGCCTTATGGAGTAGGATCCGACTACGTTCCTGTGCTTGAATTGGCATCTTGGAGCCCATTCCCTACAGAGGAGCACCTAACCCAGGCCTACTATTGGGATGAGGGAATTGGATCTACCTGAAATGGATACAACAGATTTAACTGATCCACCTTAAGGCTCCTTGGGAAAAGAATGGGGAGATGGGGTGGAGGGAGCCTGAGAGAGGATTGGAAGGGACTGGGAGGAGGGATGGGAGGGTGAGCAGGGGCATACATGGAAAAAACCCTTTTTACATTAAAAAAAGAAAAATTCTACTTACAGAAAAAATTACAAGAGATTTTGTTCCAAATTCTTACTTAATTCTTGTTTTTAAAGAAAACACTAAATGCTACTTTCTACTTTATGGCTAGTAGATTAAAAAAACTGTTGCATATCAAAAAAGAAAACCAAGAGATATAATATATATATATGAGTTTATTTCATAAGAACTGTTACTCTAGAGAACCCAGACTAATACAGCAGTCTAACCAAATTAATAAGCTACAGGTATAGTGAGAGATCCTGTCTCAAAAAATAAGATAGAGAGCCATAGAAGCAGATACTTATCTGCCTCTATGATTTATAGCTTCTGTATGAACACATGTGGGTTAGTGCCTGAATTACTCTGTACACACACACACACACACACACACACACACACACACACACACACACACACACACAATTTGCACTCATATACTAAATACAAAGGTAAAATAAATACTTCATTTTGACATATTTAAATTTAATAACAATATAAATCACTTGTCTAGTTATAAACATGCTAGTCCTCTTAGATTATTGAACTAGAAAAGGTATCAAGCTCATCTTGAAAAAAAAAATGAGGGGATAAAAAATTACCAAAACATATATGAAATTGCTTAAGAAAAATAAAACTAGAACAAAAAAATTCAAAAAATAACGACAAACAAAGTAACTGTGGACCAGGAAGATGATACAGCAATCATTTTAAATTATGAAGTGTCTCATCCACATGTGAAAATATCAAAGTCATGCCCTATAGGTGGACACAAGAGATATTTTCACCATCTACATACACTGAAATTCACTTCCATACTGTCATATTTTCTTCCTCCCTTCTGTCTCCCTCTCTCCTCTATTTTCCCCTCTCTTAATAATTTAATAAAGAAAGCATTTTTTTTTTGCCCATTTTATTCTCATCCCTCAGCTCTGATGTTAGGTGGTTGTATCCGGGCAAACTTCTTTCTCTTCTCTACATATGCTGGTGCCAATGGATCATGAAGAGTCTCTTCTATTGTCTCTTTAATTCATTTTCTTTAATAAAATTAGGCATTGCTTTAGTTAATTTTCTTGTGATGTGATAAAACACTGTTACAATAGTAACTTAAAGGAGAAAAAAATGATTGATTTTTTTTCTCATAATTTCAGAGTATAGTACATCATGGTGAGAAAATTTTGTGGGTAGGAGCTTGAATCAGCTGGCCACGATATGTTCTCAGTAAGGAAAAAGAAGACCATGAACACATGAGACTACTCAGCTCCTTTTCTTCACTTATGTAGCCCAGGATCTCAGACAGAGAATGGTGCCATACACCCAGTGCTATACTTTTCCATTTCAATTAAGGCAATAAACCTAATTCCCAAAAGCAGGCTCACAGACCTGTTTTCCAGACAATTTTGTCAAGTTGACAATTAACACCAGAAATTGCACTTTTACTTCTTGCCAATTTGACACCCAAACCCGTAACTTAGAAGTGATAAGCTTTCATCCATTGTCCCCACAGGCTAATGACAAGGTTCCAATGTAAAGTATATTCAGACCAACTTTTAAAATCCCTATAGATTTTAACAGTTAAAATACTTCAAAAGTTCAAAGTTTCTTAACAAAGAGCTCTTATAAAATAAAACAATAAAACAAATTACATACTTGTAATGATATAAAGTAAATATTTTATTCCAAAATAAATAATAAGAACACAACAAAAAGTGATCAGATCAAAGCAGGGACAAAATATAGTAACCCACACACATACACAATAAAGCAAACATAAAATATTATAACTCTATGTCCAGCATCTGGAACTCGTGATGTAATTGGCTGGGCTCCAAAGGGTTTGGGTAGCTCCACACCCCTGGTCATGATACTCACAGCCCCCACAGCCTTCTCTTTCTTGAGTTGGCTCCAGTTCACACCCACACCCATCCTTGACAGCTATCCTGGAAGTCTTGACATCTCCATCATCCCGAGGCCTCCACTGAAAGCTAGTCTTTATATCAAAGTTTTATGCAGCAGTATATAAGGGTTTTTCTGACAGGTTTCTGACCCTTGAAGGAACAGCCTGGTCTCAGATACTCTCTTAAACTATGAATCAAGACTCCATGCTTCTCTCAGTACTACATCTTTCTTACCTCAAAACAAGTACTCAGTGGATGAGACTGTAAAGTTGTACTGCCGGCTCAAGGTGGAATCTACTTCCACTCAGACCACAATTACTTTTATGCATTGGTTCTTGGGAAAAATTATTCTAGGTAGTTGCTTTGGGGGAACAAGGAAACCCCTCAGCTGCATTATCCCTTATGTCTGTCATCCTTTGCATAAAGTTGCATTTCTACAAGTTTCAGCCTTTAATGGGTAGGGTCTCACTCTCAAGGTACCTTTCCTTTGGTGCTGAGTGCCAAGTTTCTCCTCGATGGTGCTGACATCATTAGCAATTATAGCTTTGTTGTCTACATTCTCTTTGCCCAAGATTTTAAGCTTGTCCACACATCTTGATGAAGAAATCAAATAAAAATAAAAAATAGAACATATTTTTACACTTTTCTTCTGTCAAACTCTCATGATGTTGGGGAAAAAAATCATATTTTTGGCCAAATAAGTAAATAAATCATACAGGTATCTCCTAGTCCAATTCTTGATAGTGTATTCTTTCTATTACAAAACCTCAAAAATTGGGCTGCCACTGTCTGGATTTTGATGAACATTCTTGCCTTACCAGCTCCTATGGCCTGTGAAATTTGGTTTACATCATCAAAGGGCATTTCTAAAACAGAGTTTCAAAACCTCCACCTTCCTCCTGAAAAGTTATTTTGAAGCCCTAAAACTATAGGTAGGTTTATCACAGCAGCACACTGCATGCCTGTACCTACTCCTGTCTAGGTTACTTCTCTTATTACCATGATGAAGTAGCCTGCCAAAACAATTGTAGAAAAGAGGGTTTATTTCACCACATGACTTCATGGTAGAGTCCACCATGGGAGGAGAGTCAAGCATCTGGTCACTTATCAGAATGATTTGAGTGCATCTGCTTTTCACTTCCCCAAGGGTATAGCTCCTAGTCAGCAAAGGATGTCCCACACAGTGCCATGTCTTCTCACCTTAACTATACAGCCAAGAGAACCATTATAGGCATGCTCCTCAGGGATGCTGCCCTACACAGAGGTGTGTCTTCTCACCCTAACTAGTATAGTCAAGACGATTCCCCCCCCCCCCCCCCCCGCCCAAGACATACTCAGAGGCGCATCTTCAGATTATTTTAGGATGAAAATTAACAATAACTATCAGTCCCGGACTTATCATATTTAACACTTTGTCCCTCTTTGGGCAGTTAACATTTCTATTTGTAAGGCGATACACTGATTTTATGTCTGTGGGTATGCTGTTGTAAGTAGTCAGATTTTATGGCCTTCTGCATGGGAGTAGTTGTATAGTTCCATTTTCTTCCTATTGCAAACAGTTTGCATAGATTTTTTTTTGTTTGTTTGTCTTTGGGTTCGTAAGGTTTCCAGAGAAGTAATTAGAACTGGGAATATGGGAACCATCATATTCATATTCTGCTTACTGTCAGTGGCTCTCTAAAGCACTAGTTTCTACCCCAGCCAGCTGTGTGTAGAAGGCCCTGTAGCCCATACTCACACTGACATGCTTTTATTTGCAAACAATTTTCCTGGGTATTTTAAATGCTTTTCCCTCATGTCTTAGTCAGGTGTTTATTGGTCACCAGGCTGTTCTTTTCTTATAACCATAAACAAGTATCATTCTTTATGAAGATTTGGATGATTACCTCTTGCTTATTAATATATTTCAGAATCCCTTTAGCTGTTGACTGGTTATTCTCCAAAATAAATTTGAGAATGATTTTTTTCACATTCTGTTTAAAATGTGTGGCATTACATGTATATTGGTAACGGAGTCCCAATTAAAAATAACTATGACTTAATTTATAAATATAAAGTAAATTCCAAGCTTGGCATAGCGGCACATACTTTAAATCCCAGCATTCAAGAAGCAGATGTGGAAAAATCATGAATATGTGGCCTGCTTGGAAAAAACTAGACCTCAGAAGTTAAAGCAAGCAAACAAATCAGAAAATATTTTTATTTCCCTTTCATGTAGGTCTCATAATAAGTAGAATGATAAGACATTTTATAGCTACTAGGAATGATGAATCCAATACATGTGAACATTTGAAGGTGAATAGAGATAAATAAAATAAACATTAAAAATAATACAGCAAAGCACTGTCACAGCAGCTGTGTAAACATTAAAAATAATACAGCAAAGCACTGTCACAGCAGCTGTGAACTTATGAGTGCTACTTAGATAACAAAGTGATGATGAATTATAGAAAACATAGTCCAGAACTTGAAAAACACCATGATAAATCTCAGGTAGATTAAAACATATTTTAAGACTGGATTTTAAAAAAGACATTTAGAAAGCCAGAATAATGTTTTGATGCTGACTAGATTGAAAGCAGTGGCTTTATTGCCAAAGGGTACAACATATTTTAATATTACTATTTTCTGATGGATGCTTTCCTGGCAAAGTTTGCACAAATATTTTACAATCAGAAGAACTATAAGACTTGAAATATTTCTGGTTCCAAGAATTTTTGATAAGGAATACTGAATTCCAAAAGCAGTAGAATAAATTATAAAAGCAGTGATTCCACACAGCATTTAAACTTTGGTGTAATAGTGTTAAAAATCAACAGAACAACAAAAATCAAGCTTCAAAGCAGGTAGAAGATGAACTAATACTGTGAAGCAAGAGTACAGCTGATCCCCAAACTGTGGGAACTCTCCCTGCTGCCATCCCTGTTCTTCTGAAATCCATTCTGACTAACACAGCATCAACTGCCTTGTCCCCTCTTTCTTCTAACCATTAGGCTTCTACTGGCATTAGTATCAAGTCTGTTGAAGCGAATGTCATCATCGGGGGAAGATCATCTCTGTTCTTAATGCCTTCTGCTGCTCTTCAGCCTCCTCTGTATTGTAGGAACCATACAAACCTGGCAATTACCCCATTTTAGTGTGCCATTTCCCATTTCACTCATATCTAAGAGGTCAAAGCCCAGGCCCACGGCCCCACTGGAAGAGTCTGCATGGTACCAGCTTTCGGGTCATCTTTCTGTTTTTACCGTGATGGAAATCACCCTCTCATCTTCATTTTCCTCCTCAATGTAACTAAGCCTGGTCCTAATGCCACCGAGAGAGGTCCAATCAAGAATGATGCTTCTCACTTTTACTCATCTGAAAATCCATTTATTCCTCATACTGAATTGCCTTGCTGAGCTTAAATACGTGAGCTTCTTAGTCCTATAACAACTTGATATGCCATGCTTTGTTCATATCAATGGGAGGCCTTCTGAATAGAAAAAAAGTCTGGATGTAGAAAAGGGAAGAGGAGATGGATGGAGGGAATGAGAAGTGAGGAGGAGGGCATAAACTTAATTAATTAAGATTAAAACAAAGAAAACATATTTATTACATCCACCCCCCCCCCAAGTATGACCTCAAAGTTTACTTCTCTGGGTAGTTGTGATAGCACATACCTATGATCCCACCTTCATAAGGTAGAAGCACAAACATTAGGAGCTTTAAGGTGAGCCTGGGGTACATGAGACTTTGTCTCAAAAAATAAAACAGAACAAAAAATAATTGCTACCTTAAAAACATTTAGATTAGCATGCAACCTTTGTATGCGTTTATGAAGCATGGACCATTTACTACAAGTATACAATGTGTACAATGTGTGTTGATGGAACCAGGATCGTTATATTGCCATCTTCTCAAACATTTTTTATTTCTGTGCACTGAGAGCTCTCCTATTTAAACTTCGGAATATAATGTAGATTGTCGTAGACTATACTTACCCTACTGTGCTATAGACCACCGAAAGTAATTTCTTTTGTCTGTTTCAGAGTCTGGTGTCTATCTTCTTCCCTTCATACCTTCTCCACTTCTCATCTGTCTAGCAGGTACTATTCCATCCTCTTATGTGAAGCTGACTGCTTTGGTTTCATGACTAAGGACATGAATACTTGTCCTTTTGTGCCTAGTTCATTTCACTTAACAGAATGACCTTTGGTGCACACAACAGTGTCTCATTATTATTTGTGGTAGAACGACACTCCATCCTGCATGTGAACCTCATTTTCTTCATTCATCCCTGCATCGATTGATACCTTAGTGAATTCTGCATCTCAGCCATGTGAAAAGTGTAGCAACAAACACAGGAGTATAGTGTCTTTTTGGCATAATGGCTTCATTTCACTTGAATGTTTTCCAAGCAGTGGGATTGATATTTCTATTTTTGGTGATTTTAGAACTTGTAACACTATTTTTTACTTGTTACTCCCCACTAGTACACATGACGGGCACTAAACGAATGTTTACATTTGATAAGCTTTAAAAAATTCTCTTTCATGTTTGGTGTGTGTTTAAGAATTAGGCTAGGAGTCTTCTCTCAAGGGTGCACGCTGCTTTTCTAACTGCCTATTGTAACGAGAGTTTTACAAGCGTCTTCCTTATATGTCCCAGTCACCTCAACCTTCTTTTGAAACTTAGTGGTCATTGAAGTTCCTCTCTCCTAGAGTAAAGTACTCCTTGTTTTTTCTGTCTCTCAGGTAAGCAAATGGCAGATGCTCTGATTTGTCATTGGCAAAACAATAGTGGTTTGGGTGCTAAGTCTGATAGTTGTGGGGAGGGCCAACTTGAGTGAGTACCTGTGAAGTCGGTGGCCCAAAGGAAGGGCAGAAAGAAATACATGGATCCTTTTCTGGAGGATCACTAAGAGATACAAGATATGAATGGAGGTGTAAAAGGAGGTCTCTCACTGTTTTATGGCAGAGAGTATCAGGAGGTCATGATTCTTTAGCAGCAGAGAAAATGAAAGGTTCTTGATTCTTGAGCAAGAGAAACATGGAGGTTTTATGACTATGTATGAAACACCTGTGACATTATCAGTACTAAGACCCTAGGATGTATCGCTGTATTACTAAACCTAAATGCTGAGTGGTTATTTTAATAAGGCATCACAGGAAGTGGAGGCTGAGAAGCTGGGGTATGGTAAGTTCCTTACCATCCTAACCTTGCATGCTACCTGTTCTGCTTCAGTGAAGGTCCATGAGCGATCTCATGTACCCCAGCAGTTTATCACCAAGCTGATTCTGGCAGGAAAGTCATCAATGCATCTGTGACTCACTTTGCTACTCTGTCATAAGGCTATTTTTTGATGGACATGATTCCATAATGTCTCAAGCTATTTGCTAATTAGTTTATTTAGTACACAGAGAGGAATTATATAGACCTGTAGCTATGAATCTGATGGAATTTCTGATTTCTCTGCATCTATTCTGTGTGAAGACTAAGACAAGGGACTAGAATCTTCATCAGTGATTGTGAGTCGTGTCAGGAATCTTGGTGCCAGGGCTTGTTCTGTTCTTCTGTCTCTCTGTTCAGCTTCTTGTCTATGTGCTTCCCACCTTTCTCACATCTCCCTCCATCAGCGTTATTATTTCTAATGATATCACTTAGATCTGGCTTATTTTCACTTAGATTTCCTTAATACCTCTTTATTATATTTCATAATAACTGCATGGAAAATAATATATGTGAAATTTGTGTGTGTGTGTGTGTGTGTGTGTGTGTGTGTGTGTGTGTGTGTAAAGAAAGATGCAATGAAAACTCAGTCCCCCTCTATTCCCAGGACTGATTATTCACCCTATAGATAGTCATTAACTATTTATTCATAGGGATCTTCTGGGATATCTTCCACCAGATTCACAGGCCCAGGTCTGGAATAGTGTTATAATCCAGTTTAAGCTGTTCCCTCTATTCAGACATGGTTTATTTTTAAAATAGAAAGAGCTACCTCCCCCAGTTACCACTGTGCTTCACTTGAGTTGGTGACTTGTAGGTTAGCTTTCAGTGACGCATACTAACCCGTTTGTTTCCAGTGTTTCATCACACATGACAATGTTGTACGATATCTCCATATCATTTTCCAAAATTTTGCCACACTGTCTTCACTAACAGTGTACAGAGTCTTTTCTTCCCAAAAGCTTCCAAATGTAGGTAGTTTTCATTATTTAAATCAAATTAACAGGTGATTTTTTTCTTTAAATGTCAGCAAATTTACTTTCCTGTGGCAATCAATGCATTTGAGCAGATTTTCATCTGTCTTCTGTCCAATTAGATTTGTTCCCTTTAATTTATTTATTTGTCTCCTTACCTATTTCCAAAGTATGCTTTATCTTTTATCTAGTCCATTTGAAAATGTTTTTTTATATCAAGAATTTTATTTCTTTACCACTGATCTGTAATTTCTCCTTTGGTATATTCTACATTTTCTCTGTACTTCTAAAACTGTCAAATATACATATGACTCTCATTCCTTTATGTTCCTTTATGTTCTGTATTTCATTGTGGCTCATATGGTTACTTTAGAGCATGAGTATTCTCTTCATTATAACTGTATTATTGTATCTACCCAAGTCTCATATGGCAGGATTTTATAAAATACATCAGGAGATGTCTAGTACCACCAAGTCTCATATGGCAGGATTTTATAAAATACATCAGGAGATGTCTAGTACCACCTTCTTCCTGAATATGTGTCAGAGATGTTTACTAGAAGTCCAGTGTTTTCCTCCTGAGCTACATTTTATTTATGTACCTGCTCTTATCTGGCTTTCTCTTGAGGTTCCATTAACTAATCATCACATGACTTGCTGCTGTCAAGTCTCTGTAACAGTATCCAATAACTGGCAAAACATAACTATCTGATATTGTCATTAGTATATGCTCATACATTTATTTTCTGTGTACTTTTGCCCACCTCAAATAAACTATATCATTAAAATATCACCCAACATATCTCAGTCCAAGATATGGGACTGAGAATTGTCCCATAGGACCATATGTTTGAATATGTGATCCCCACTTGATGGAACTTTTGGGAAGGATTAGGAGATGTGGTTTCATTTAGAAGAGCTGTATTGCTGGGGGCGGGCTTTGAGATTTAAAAGCCTGCAATATTTTCAGATAGTTCTCTTTGCTTTGGGTTTGTGGATGGAGATGTGAGTGCTTAGCTACTCTTGAGTTCTATGACTGCCTGCCTGCTGCCATGCTACCCACTGTGATTGGCATGGATTCTAACCCTCTACAACTATTGAACACACATTTCACATTATAAGTTACATTGGCCATGGCAATAGAAAGTAACTAAGAAAGTATTGTCTGCATTTCATTTTGGAGGGCATGTGATGGCATCATTATAGCAGTAAATGTACCTATTTTTGTCTTTCTATTAGTACTATTCTGTTCTCATGTCATATGAAGATAACGTATGTGCAAGTTTTACAGTTACATAGGTTCTTCATTTTTCTTACTATACATATTCTAATTATTTCACATCTGTTGAATTTGTTTTGAGTATGTAATCAAAATACTTTTCATAATGTATTTCCAAGTACTGGGATAGAGTACAGCTTCAGATTTCTGTGTATATTACTGTGTCTACCAAAATTACTAAATTCATTATTTATTTTTATATTTGACTCTTTAAATTTCATTCTGTGCATATACAGTGCACGTCTCCCATACAGATTAGAGATAATATTAGGTAAACATTATACATACAACAAAGAACAGAATATTAATGTCTTTTTACTACTTATTCTATAACATTTTTGCAATCTACTTTATGTAATCAAACGACGTGCATGTACCATCTGAGGAAATCCCGGTCCACAAAATCAAGCTCACCTAGGCAGTAGCCATGGAGGGAAAGCAGACTCTAGATGATCCCCTTGCTTTTGTTAGGATCTCCCTAAAGAGGACCCCCAAACAAGGGAGCGAGATAATGTGGTGTATTTTGGGCTACTTGAATCTTGGAACTTGAGAAACAGAGAAGAAGGACATGGTATTAAGCCATCCAGTACATGGGTCCCTGAGGATTCACCTCAGAGGGCAGTGTGGAAAGTGTAAAGCTGCCCCCCTCTTCAGCATTTCTCTCCTGGGAGAGGACGCTTATGCAGTAATTTTACATGAGTGTTATTAACACATGACTTGGGCCTGCTCCCAGAAGGGCATACTAAAAAACTGAAAAATTTAGAAAAAGGCTGTGTGTGCCACGGACAGCCTGAGAAATGCACAGCCATATGCTTATGAAATTACTGTTCCTTGTACTTACCAAGGCCCTGAATATAGATAGTCAGCTTATGAGGGCTTACTAATGATTTTCTAACTTTACTGAGGTGATAAAGTGATAAGCATTCAGTAAAAAATGACCTTGACTTTTGAACTTTGTCTTATACTGGACAATCAAAATGTGCTGAGCAGAGGTGATAGGGCCCAACTGACAGTTAACTCCTTCTTATGAGAGGAAACAACCTATATTATGAAGCACCACACTGGGCTAATGAGCTGGCTCATCATGTTTCCCAGTTTTGTTTTCCTTTTGCTGTGAAAAACAAACAAACAAACAAAAGCCTGAGCAAAACCAGTTGGGGAGGGAAGGATTTGTCCTTTCTTACAGTCATCGTTAAGGAAAGCCAAGGTAGAAAATCATGGTAAGAACCCAGAGAAGACACTGAAGAAAAGTCCTCTCAAGCAGATCCTGTGCTCTTTCCAATAAAGAACATACTCTAATGGATTGATCTTTAGAAGTTGCTCAGTTTGCTTCCTTACACAACCAAGACCATCTTCCTAAGGGTGGGGTAATCCACTGTGGCCTAGGCCCTCCCACATCAATTATTAATCTCTACATTGCTTCATAGTCATGCTCATAGGGAAATCTGATGGAAATAATTCCTCAATGGAGATTCCTGATGTGGGAATGTCTTTCTGTGTGCTGTGAATATCAATCTTTAAATAAAGGAGCTGTTTTGGCCCATGACAGACACCATAGAAAAAGTAGGAGGGGAAATCACAACATAGGTAGGAGAAGCAGGGCAGAGTCAGACAGACTGATCCAGCTGGCCCAAGAAGAAGCATGTAAGGAACACAGGTGAGTCACGGGCCACGTGGCAGAAAGATTAATGGAAATGGGTTGAGTTAAGATGAAGGAGCAAGCTAGCAATGTGTCTCAGCCATAGAACAAACAGCATGAACTTGATATAAGCATCTGAATCCTTTCTGGGGACCTGATCAGCTGCGGGCAGCTAAGGGGTCTGGGGTGGCAGGTCTGTGGGTCTGGACCTCTGGCTGCCCCGACCAAAAAACTTTACTGTTACAGATTCCCTTTTCCAACGTGACACCAGTTTGTATCAATTTAGGAAAAACTAACCAGTACAACTTTTTATGTACATCAACACATTCTTTCAGCTTCTTATTGGTCCACTAATACATAATCCTATCAAAAGTTAAGATGCTTCTACCATTTTCCTAGTACTGTTTAAAGGAAGTAATTAATTTCCTGTAAAATCCTAAGATAAAGTGATAGGAAGGTCCTGACTAGTGAGACTTCTTATTTTTGAAATAGAATAAAATCACAGAGATGAACAAACAATTCAATTTATTTCTAAAAGACGGTGGTGCATGAAAAGCCAGACACTCTGAACATTACCTAAGAGGCTTTGTGAAAGTCATCATGATGATACCAGACCAAGAGAGGTCAACATCAGCACTAAGGTTCATCAGAATATGATGGTTTACCAAACATCAGATATGACATCTTAATAATACTTTACCAGTATTTATGTAGAGGATCACAAGACTAGTGTCCCTAGCCAGAACAATAAGGATCTTCCCAGGGTAATCAGGAAAGACAAGTAGCAAACATCATCTTGCAGAGCTGTACTGTATCCAACAAGGTAGTACATATTTAGGATCAAGTGCCAAAATGATGTTCCTGCTTCGGCTTGTTCCTCTTCTAGAAAGAACTGTGTTTCATGGAGTTCCTGATGTGAAGTAAAAACAAAGCCTTGCAGAGTCAGTCAAGGGAGGTCCTAAAGGCATCATCAGCTAGTTTATTAATTTGCTGTTGCTGTGGGAGAGCTGTGCCAGAGAGGTTCACAGGCCTCATAGGGAGAACCTTACATAAAGGGGGATCAATGGATCTGAGATCCACAGACAGTGGAAATACCTGAGACAATCTGTTCCTCTCAGGAAAGAGTGGCTTTCTTCCTACAAGGATCCTCATGAATCCATCAAAAGTTCTGCTTGATGACCCAGATTGATGCAAAGTGGAACTTTGGTCAGTGAGTGAATAATGCCATTTCCCTTGGTGTATGGGAATCTCCCAGATTCTTTCCTCAGTTTTCCATTCCACTGATGGACATTTTCATGTCATAAGTAGAACTATTGATTGCACAATACCATCACACTTAAAAATTTATCCCAAAGTTAGAGCTTCACTAGCTGAAAAATCCAGAGTATGTGGATTCTGAAGGAGTTAAAATGTTCAAGTAAAGTCAGAGAATTCTCAGAGGATGTGCATCTCCAGTTTTTGTTTTTTTGTTTTTTTGGTTTTTTTGTTTTTTTTTTCTCTCTCTTTTTTTTTTTTTTTTTTTTTTTTCTCAGAGAACAGCAGTTGCATGGACAACCACAGACATGGCCTGAAGAGGCTGGAAGTAAGGCCCATTACTAGGTTTCAAAAGCAAAAAATTTAAATGCATGAGCACTGATTTCTCTTTTACATGCTTTTTTTCTTTATTCTTTTTGTGGAAAAATAGCACACACTGAATATTCCTCATCTGAAAACCCAAAGTGGGCAACACTCCATAGTATAAAACTTTTGAATTTTGCACTATACTACAGTGGAAAATTCCATACATAGCTTCATATGATTAAAAAATACTTTATAAAATTATTTTTTGGCTATGTACATAAAGTATAAAAGAAACATAAATGAACTTCATGTTTGACTTATGTTCTATTCCATAACTATTTACTCTGAATATGTAAATCTGACAAAAGTCTTAAACTTGAAATAACTTTTAGTGCTAAGATTTTGGATCTTCAGATCACATTGATTAATTGTTGTCTGATGCTAATAATATACCCTAGTGTTTAAGAATTGTCTGCTTTTGCCAGGCATAACTGTGTAAACTGGCAATGATTTGGAATACTAGAGTATTCTGTTGTTGGTAACATTGAACAAATCAATGATTGTGTGTGGGGATTCAATAAAAGTTTCAGAAGTTTTGAAGATATCAGAGGGAATCTACCCACAGTCTATGTGGGAGGTTAGTAAAAGCTCCAGAAGTCCCAGAGCTCTAACCACAGTCAGTCCAGGAAAATCAGAGTGGTGATTCAAACCTTTAATCCCAGCACTGGGAGTCTCCTGGGAGTGGTGACCTACACCCTTAATCCCAACTGAGTCAAGGTCACTTCAGATTATAGAAGGAATTCCAGGCTCCCAAGTAGGCAGTGGTGGAGCCATACCTTAATTTACAAAAGGGTACTTAAGACAGGATTGAAACACAGAGGGAAGCATTTCCAAGGGAAGGGAGGCTGAGAAAGCTGGAAGACAGCTGGGTAAGATTTGACTGTGGTGTTTATTCTCTCTAGTATCTCCAACTTCTTCAGAGATCTATCCCTGAGTCTCATTCTTTTGTGCGACAATTGTGAGACGCCTGTCTGAACTGAGATAGTAGGTTATAGCATGAGAAAGAACTGTTCCTCTCTCTGGATCTGATTTTAGTACGCCTAATCCCACTGATCGAGAGCAAACACTCAACTGCTTTAAGACAGAAGGACTAACCACACAAAGAGGCAACTAGAAGAGTTGCCTACTGAAATATCTGCTCTAAAATAATCTCATGATTGTGGTTGCTGAGAGGTAACAAACCCATTTAGTGGAGAGCAGACTTCTCACTTAGATGAGTCCTGACATTATGATGCCTCATGCTGCAGCAGCTCCTGTCCTGGAGGCCAGAGCACAGACAAAATGCAGAGAATAAAGCTTGGACTCATGGGGTTTCAGATGACAATGGATGCTCTGCTGCGAATGAGACTAGAGGCCAGTCCTGTTACATTCTGACAAAAACCAGTGGCTTTATTTTCTTTTAAAGCAATTCTAGAGAGGATAAATTGAAAATTATAGACTCAATACTTCTAAGAAGAAATTTAATAATGACAGTATAGTATTCAGGCTGTGGCATGATTATTTCTTGCTGATTTTATCCAGGTTTACAATGATGAGAATCAGGAACAAACAGCATAGCAGAAGGATTGGAAAAACATACAGCCTATCAAGAAAATAGGTCAATTAAAAGTTGTAAGCAAAGGTAGTGTGATGTTTAAATATATTAGTGTCACTGAACATAAAATAAGAATTTTGATACTCTGTATTGGGGCAACAAGAGAGCTGCCTTTGGTGCATTTCAGGAACTGGGAAGACGCTATCAGCTCACCTACCATAGACATTAAGATTTAAAATTAAAATATATTTAAATAATTTTCCTTTAGCACACAGGATTGACCAAAGAAGTTGTTACGTGCACCCTCGCCCGCAAGGACAACACGACACCAGGCTCTTCTTTCAGTGGTTTATTCAGGACCTTGAAACTTCTTCTGCCTTTCCCCTGCCTCTGCTACTGCCTCTCCCACTGGGGAAAACCCGCTCCCAGCTATATACCCTCTGGACTGCTAGTCACGGGGCGCCATGTGGGCCATGCCAATAGATCCAGGTGCACTGAAGCAGGCCACACCTGGAAGCAAGCCACGAGCTTAGCCTTAGCCAAATGAGGAGTTGTTTATCTCAGAGAGCTCTCACCTTGGGAAGGTGGAAGGCTGAAGCCAGCACCATCTTTAAGGTGCGGCCACGCGGCTCTCTACAAGAAGTGTTTTCTTGGGTACAGATACATAAGCATTCAGAGACAGCACAACCATGGGACAGCTACTGCTTGAGGAAGTAGTAGATTTGTCTCTCCTTCAAATTTATAGAATTTATTGCTTTGTTACATAATATAAATATAAAAATACAGACAGTTCAGCCAATACAAACTTACTTACATGTATATGATGTTAGGCTGATCATTTGGAACTAAAGAACCAACTTGGGGTCTCTTTCCTGGGGAAGACCACAACTACTTCTGCTTCTGACATGCCTTTGCTGCCTATAGTTCTTTTTCTATGGTTGAGCTCCTATGAAATGTCTCCTTTTCAAATCATTCTTGTTAAGGTCTTGTTTAGGCAGCTGTGTTGATAAGACTTCGTGAGTGTAGTTTCTGTGACATTTTCAGGAGACAAACGTTGCAAAATTCTCAATCCTCTGATTCTTACAATATTTCTACCCTTTCTTCTACTTTGATCCCAGAGTCTCAGGTCCAGGAATCATGTGGACGGGCACCACATGACTATATATTCTCTGTATTTTAATCAGTTGTGATTTTCTGTAATGATCTTCATTTATTGAAAAGAGATGTTTCTTTAGTGAAGAGTGAAACATATAATTATTTGGGGGTATAAAAATAAACATTTAAAACATAATAATTATTCGGTTTAGTTTAAAATAGATCCTCCTCCAAAATCTACGACATCATTATTTGGGGTTTGGCTAGGATTCAAGTATAAGGAATGATTTCTCCCATGTTGAACATACCTTAATATTGCATAAATTCTAACTGGTATTTAATGAAAACCCAGAGCCAGATATTGGGGAAAAACTAGAATATCAGAGAGAGAAAGCAGACCATAGCCAGTTCTCACCCAGCCAACCTCTAAGGCCAAACAGGATAAATGTTGACTCTAAGAGTCCTCAGTTTGTCATCCCTACAAAATGCCTTGTTCTCCTTAAATATTGTCCCTTCCTGTTGTTTCACTTCTGGGTTCAATTCTGCATCATAATCCTAGAGTTAAAAAATGAAGATTTGAACTACTACTCTTGATTGTTAGGCCTCGAACTCACAGAAACACAGAAAGATCTCTGTCTCTTGAGTAATGGGATTAAAGGCATTGGTCACCACTCTCTAACCCTCATGGCTTGACTGTGGGTGAGTCTATTCTCTGATATTCCAGGCTGATTTTATTAATGAGAAAGCTATGAGAAAGCTGTTGGTTCCTACCAAGGTATGTATGTCACCATTTTACCCCGAGAAATGTAGTTTCATGCTAATTGCTGTTTTAGTTCATAAGCATTGTGGTATCGGTTGTTTCCGTTTGGAGTATCATGAAAGCTCATTTTATTATCCTATGAGAGAAGTTTAAAGGTCAGAACCAGTTCAGATCCTTTGGATCCTACGTTTGAAGTACATGGCATTTTAGCAATAGTGGCTTATCTTTATTCTCTGGAAGGTGATCAACGGTGATCTTAGCCTATGTTTTGGGAGTCTCTGAGACAACTTTGTCCAACAAATCAAAATGGGAATTTCCATGCCTGGTTTAAGGACTTTTGTTATATAATGTCTAATGGGGAACATTGTCATCTCAGATGGAAATTTTTCATTTAAACTATATATATGTGAGACAAATTAATAAGAAGCGGGGGGAAGGAGAGTAAAATAACAGTAAGGATGTCTGAAGGAACTGTAAGGAATCACATTATTATTTCTCTATAATTACATATACTACATATAAACATATGTACACATATATAGAAATTTATATTGGCTTTAATAGAAAAATAACACTTGTACAAGCTCTGAGTAAGGATTGTATATGACTAATGTCACTCCAGAATGATCTTCCACTCTTTTGAATTACTATTAGCAGTGACCTACGAAATATTGAAGACAAATGTCAGATAAGTTTAGCTCCTATGGTTTGATTTGAATCAGATCATTCCATTAAGGGTGCACATTTAAAAAAACAAACTCAAAGGTACTTTTTTTTTTTTTTTTTTTGGAGCAGAATGCTCTGGTATTAGGAAATCAAGAATGAATTTAGCAAAGGATACTTTCCGGATGACATGACAGAGATTTGCTGATATTGAAAGGAAGCCAGTTCAGGCATTGCTGCACTTGTACCAGGAGAATTAGCATCTAGGTCTGGAGTGTTAAACGTCCTAATTTGCTCAGGGATAGAACTGCTTCCTTACATATCTAAGCCTTATAAAATTGCTCTAATTTCAAATCTCTTGCCTGGAAATAAGGATTGAATAGCAAACAGTGCAGTGAAATATATACCATATACCATGTCCCTGTCCAGATTGTCTTACTGTTTGTCATCTGTGTGTAACCTGAAGCCTTACCCATCTGAAGCCTCCCAGGCCACCTAGGATAAGGAATAAAACGTCACACAAGCTTCCATATTCTTTCTGAGACAGATAACTAAATCCCTGATTCAGCTAGTTTTAGTGATTAAAAATCCAATCTATGCACAGTCTGGAGACCCCATGTCATGTCAGTTCTACTACACTCTTTCAACCACTGACTCCTCACGGTGCTGTGCCAGGCGCCTTCTTAGAGAAGTAACCACAGACAAGTGGGGTCCATCTGTACCTGATGGCCTCTGGTCAGAATAGCAGATGCAGAATTGGTCTGTCCTTCTTCGTCTTGTGTCCTGTACTAGTCCCTTGAGCCAGTTTCTACATAAAGGGAACCCAAGTGATTAATGCTTTCTTAGAAGCCAACAAGAGACAATTCCAACATCTTGTCCCAGAGTTCTTTATTAAGTTACTTACTTTTCTTCACACCACTTGACTGTCCACTCTTCCAATAACTGCCATACTCTCCAATCATAGGATTTCTGGAAACATCTCTCTGGAACTAGAGGTTTATCTGAAACCTCCTCAGGCTTCTGGCCTACCTGTGCTAGGCAATCCCCATGGCCAAACATAGTTCCCCCAGGGAAGCCACAGAACTTGTTAAATATGGAGAGTGCAAGGTAGTAAGCACCATCTCTGTAGAGATCATATCTGTGTGGAATTCTGGAAGCTCAGCCCCATCCCTGACCAGATTATCCCCATCCCACATTTGATTGGTTCCTTCCTGTAGGGGGATTGTTGTTCCATTGTAAATAATTGTCACCACCTATGAGTTTAATAAATGCGCTGATTGGTCAAAGGCAGAAAGGAAGTGTGGGTGGGGCTACCACACCAACAAGACTCTAGGAACAGGAAGAACAGGGTAGAATGCCAGAAAGAAGCCAGAAGACGCAGAGGACAACTATGCTGCTCTAAAAAAAGGTACCTAACCCATGGATAAGAATCATGGCTTAGTTTAAGGGTAAAGAGTTAGCAAGTGATATGCCTGGACCTTAGGCAGATCAGCCTAAAACTAGTGTAAGCATCTGTGTGTCTCTGCAGGTCTGTGGGTCTGTGGGTCTAAACCTTGAGGCCAGGCCCAAAAGTCTGGGCCAGGGAACCTCCTACTACACCTCCCTTTTTACTTCTCTATCTTACTCCCTGTTTTTGCTTCCTGGGAACTGTTGCATGATAGTTTGGTCGCATTCTGGAAATAAAGCTTTCTTTGAGTCAGAGTGTGGAGCTAGCCACTAGCTGACCAAAATTAATCATAGAGGTTTTGGAGGACTGAGGTAAGATAGGAGACAGGAAGTAGTATGGCAGGGCTTGGAGAGGATCTCAGTCTTTTAGAAGAGAAATGTAAAAAATAGGAGGTCACTTGTGGCTTCTCTGTTGCTTCTCTGATCATTGAAGTCTTACCCCAATATCTGGCTCCCAATTTTTTGTTGATAAAGAATACTGAGATAAATGCTTCAGGGAACAACTGACAATGCTTATCTCCATGCAGTTCCAAGACTCTTCTTTAGGGTGGGGCAATAAGAGAATCTGAATGATTTCATGGCTTTCATGGGGTCTTGTAATTCCCAGAGTCAGAGACAGTGGGTTTGATTGTTCTGGATAACAAGGATGTGAAAGGTTTGTCTAAAGAGTTATACATAGAAAGGGGTCTGTCAAAGAAGCACCTAGTCAGCGATAAAACAGACTGGAACATAGGGAATGGAGAAAGCTGAGGTAGAGGTACAGGCCTATGTGGTATCTAAACTTGTGTCTTTTTCTACCCAAGATGAGGTGCTCTCTCTACTTCTTTCCTATTGCTTGGTCATGGGAGCTAACAAATCCCTGCTCTTGCCTTGGCTCGTCTAGTGACTCCTTTCCAAAGAATAACAATGCCACAGTTTAAGTGTTCTAGCTTCCACACACAGCATCTGCCCTGAGCTGGCTCTGCATAACTCAAGATCCTTCTTGCAAAATTCATGACCCTTGCATCTCTGATTTTCAGTTCCAAAAGCTCCTGAATCCTGGTTAACTGGGAGACACCTGAGGAATAAATTGAGTTCTACAAATAAGCTACAATCAGTCTGGGGTGATGGCTTTGTTCTTTGTCTTTGGGCTCATATTGATTGGTTTTATGCCTCTTCCTCTCATGTCACATGGTTTCTTTCCTATTATAATCAAATGCGCTTTCTTAGGAGAGTAATGTTAAATTTTCCCTAATGTGATTCTCAATTGATCAAGTTCCCAGGACCTAGTGTATTTCTTCTCTCTTTCACAGCCCCTTTGTTCTCTATTATCCACCTAACTAAAGCTAAAGAATAAGGATCTCTCCTGTTTTGTAAGTGACCAGTGACTACTGTCTCAGTAGCAGCAAATAATGGAAATATACGGACAGAAATAACTCTCTAGACAAAGCCTTAAGTAATTTAAATTCATGCTCCCATATTTTTCCATAGAATGGAAATCAGGCCCTAAGGTGATAAGTGCTACAAAAGAACCAAGACTTAACTGATGATACCTAGATGCCCTGAAGCAAAGGGAACTCTCCAGAATGTGGAGTATCATTCACTCTCTCAACATCCTGGATTTCAGACCACAAGAGGAAACAATACTGAACAGAGACCCCTCCATCTCTATTTGAGTACCATAGTTTCACTGATAGATGAGGGCATTCTTCTACGATGTGTTTGTACTACAGCAATTTTAGAAAATCTACTAAGAATTCTAAACGTCAGGAAATCATTTTATTGTAAATATTCTTTATTCTCTCAGTCTTATGTGCTTTGACAGGAGAGGGGCATGGTGCAAACTGGGGGTTGCTTTTACCCTGTTTGTAATAATGGTGGATGAGGGAAGGAACAGAGCTGCTTAAAGTTGGTTCAGGAACTCCTGATAAAGAGTCTGCTGTGCTTGTTCTGGTGTGCTGTATGCATTTGCTTCTCTTCCTTCTTAACTCCTTTTTTCTTCTCTCATGCACTTGAACCAGAATTAAATTACTGAATACACCATTGTACACAAAGAAGCAAATAAAAATCAACATCAATGCTTGGCTTTACAGTGACTTCTGACTCTAGGGATAATTCCTGGGCCAAACTAACATGGACCAAATTGATTCTCTTAGATAGCTTTCAGAGTATCTTACTTATGACTCCAGGGTTAATACCTGGACTCAACTAAATGAGACAAATTAATTCTTTTAGATAACTTTCAGGGCATCTTTATTCCTGTATTCAGCTAATCATTCTGAGGACAAGTAGTATGCAGGCCATTGCCAGAAAGTATCTGAAATAGAGCCAATGTACCTCAGTCAAGTTAGCTTCTACCATCCCAGATGTTAAGTTGTATATCAGCCAGATTTCAGAATGATCCTCAGCTGATATCTTGTATCCATAGTCATTTAGAGATCCACCCATGTTACTGATGTCCTGGATGCAATTTTCTAAACCTACACCTACATCCCCTATACCTTAAGTACCATCAAAGCCTGGCCTTTTCTGCCCTTCCCTCATCACGTGAGCTTCAAACAAGTTCTTTCAGCCTGGAGGTTACTTTAAATTTTCTTTAAAACAAAATCTTACAACTAATATGAAGTTTTATTTTCTTCTGATTGACAATTATGTTTGTCCATGTTTCAGAACTCAGTTTCTGCATTGTAATCAGTGCAGCATGATCAAATCAAATGAATTAGCAAATACTTTGCTCCAGTACGAACACCTTCTGCTTTGTAAGGATATTTCAAGTGTTGCCATTTTGCTATTCTGAAATGTTTGAATGCATTATTGATGACTGTTGTCACTGTGTTGAACAATATGCAGCCAAAACTTACTCCGTTCTCCCAGCTGAGCTGTGACCACCTTGCCCTCTTTGATTAATGTTTATCTCTACTTCTTTTTCATGGAACTTTTTAGCTGTTCTCACTAGCATTGTGATCTCTGCTGTGACTTTGAGTTTTAGATTTTGTACAGAAGTGACCATCATGTAGCATTTACTCCCATGTCCCTGAGGTATTTTACGTTATATACAAACTTCTGTAAATGAGACAATGTTCTCAACTTTATAAAAAAAAAACCTATAGTATTTCATTGGGTACAAAACTGCATTAAAACTAGAATTCATTGATTTAATAGATACAGCTTATTTCAATACTTAAGCTCCCATAAATAATGTTGAACTGAACACTGGAGTGGAGACAGATCTCCAGCATACCAATTCCAATACACTTGGATGCACTACCCATAGCAGGCTTTCTAGATTTGAATGGCAGTGTCCAGAAATTATGTCAGTGGCCCTCAGATGATCACAGTCAGGAGAAAGAAAATAGATGGTATCTTCTTCCCTCCCAAGGAAACCTTCTCTGAAGCAGATTCAGTACAGTCTCATTGTCTTCAGTCACATAAACCCTAGATACCAAAAATGTGTCCACCCACAAGTATCCCCTTCAATAGCCATCTGTACTCCAACCTCATTTATTTACTTCTTTAATAATGTTTCCTCAAATGATCTCCCAAAGAAACTACTTCTACCCAATTTTTAGTTATAAGACCCAGTGTAAGGAAAACACATTAAGAATAATGTTCAATCCAAGCTTCCTAGTAGATTCAACAACATCACTAATTCTCAGCTAGAGTTTGGTCAGGAGCAAATGAGATCCTAATACAGTCCTGACCCAACTTATCAAATTTTAATGTTACTCTTGTGACTGTATTAAAATAAGGATTCTTCATTTCTAACAAGCTCCCTGGTGATGATAATGTTATGAGCCCATGAACCATACAGCAAACAGTGAAAAACTAAAGGCCTCCAGTCTCAACTAGTTATTCAGAATGACATGTGACTTCTCTTACGTGAACATCCTTAAATCTTTTTACCAGTGCTTAGGTGTCAATACAATAAAATATCTTCAATACAAAAAAACCTGAAGATCACCACTGCTCTTTTATACTTGAATAAGAGAATCAATTAAGCAGTTGTATGCAATTGCAGTTATTAAAGGATTCAGTGGAATTCTCAGACATTTGAATATGTACCTATGATGCACAAACATCTTGTTCTCTTTCTCTGGTCTCTTTGCTGGTACCTTTCCCCTGATTCACAAAGCAAACATGGAAACTAGCTCTAGTGCATCAAAGGGCATTGCAAATGACTATCTTGGCCCTGTCACCAATCTTGGTTCTATCAAAGGTGGACATTTGTAGAAGTGCTTATAGTTTTGATCGGTTTTGTTATTTAATCTTGAATGGGATAATGGCCTTCCACTTTATTTATTTATTTATTTGTTTGTTTGTTTATTTGTTTGTTTGTTTGTTTATTCATTCATTCATTCATTCATTCATTCATTTATTTATTTTTATTACACAGCCAGCTCTCTGAAAACACAGACATGGCTGTTGTATTGAATATTTTGTTATACTTATCTAATTATTTCCCTGTGAGATCATTTAACTTATTTCACTATTCTCTTCATTTCATATAAATTTGAAATTAATTTAAAGGTTTGATTAAACCAAACCAGAGTTTCTTCAATAAAAACATTACATGGGTAGCACTATCTTTTAAATTATGAATCCTGTAATAGCTGATTTTTGGTCACCTGTTGTCACTTGGCTCATTGGGAAATGGCATATTTCTTTCTCTGTTGCAAGAATATCTGTCTTGGTTTCTTTCTGATGCTGTGATAAATATCACTACTGAAAGCAACTTGGAAAGGAAAAGATTTCCCTCATCTTGCACTTGCAAGTGACAGTCCAGCATCGAGGGAAGTCAAGGCATGAACTCAAGCAGAGACAATGAAGAAATGCTACTTTCTGGCTTTCTTCCAGGCTTGGAATTGGTCTATGTTTCTTATACATTCTAGGCCTGCCTGTCTAAGGACAGTATCACTCAGAGTGTGCTAGGCTCTTCTACACCAATTAGCAACCAGAAAGTGCCTCACAAATATGAATACAGTCTAATTTAACGGAGTCAATCCTCAAATGAGGTTCCCATATTTTGGCTGTTTCTAGTTTGTATCAAGTTGACAAAACTAATTAGCATAATACTTGTGGGTCTTTATGACCTACAACCTAATGTTTCTAACATACACTCGTGATTATGGGCCCAGTCAATCATGGGACCAAGCCTGTAAAGATGAACTTTACTAATTTGGTCATTTCTTTTTGTTGGTGTATTAGTAAGAAAAACTTTATTTCATAAACCTTTCTCTAAAATTGTCAATTAATTCATTGTTTCATGCCTAACAAAACATCAGCTTATTAGTTGATTTTCTATCATAAATAAGAAAAACAAACAAATACCCAAACAAACCTATAACATTTAGATGATCAGGTTGCTATCAGCGAATCAGTGATTGAAAACCCTCTTTCTTTGCAGTTTTTTTTTTTGTCCTTAGAGCATTTTTCCCAAGAATTCAAAGTTAAGAGTCTCAGTCAAATTCAACCAAATAAATATTTGCTGGCTGCTCTATTATTTCTAATTCAATACAAGGCATTCTTTGTTTTATTGTCTTTCGGTTTATTATGCTTCTCAGTCATGGTGTTTAAATTTAGGAATTGATAGCCTAGTATTTCAACAGTAAAATGTCTCCAATTGGGTATGTATATGTCTATTATATATAATTCTATTGTTATTTCATGATGGCAGCAGAGTATGAACATAATGTTAAAACACAGTGGAAAACTAATACACACATGCATGCACACACACACACACACACACACACACACACACACACACACTTAATTGCAACATCTAGAACTGGATCAGCCATCTTGCTGAGGTAGATCCATATACCCATGTTTATTTATTTCCATATAAATATATGCATATATACTTTTTCATTTATTTTAAAATATGTGATATATTTACATATTGTTCCACAAAAATGTACAACCTAGAAGGTCTACTTTATATCATCCTTGAAGGCCTCTTTGTCTAGAAAGAGCTATGTTTTGGGGGAGAGGGATATTGAGAGATTTGTTATGAAGTACAGGTTTGCCTGGAACTCAATAAGGAGCCCAGATTGTCATCCAGTTTTCTGTCTTCCTGACTCAGCTTCCCCATTGCTGGGATTATAGACATGTACCACCATACTCTGCTCAGAGGATGTGATCCAACTATTTGCTTAAGATTTGTTTTATTTATGTTTAGATGTATGTAGGCTTTCGTGTGCATATGTTGTGTGTTTATGCGTGTGTATATGTGCTGTCCACATAGACCAGAAGAATATGTCAGATCCCCTGGAGGTGGCCTGACATGGGACTTGGGAACTGAGCTATAACAAAAAGTACTCTTAACTGACTATCCAACTTTCCAACACTGATGTTATTTTCTTTCAATATCCATTTCTTTCTGAAATAGAATAAAGGAAAATCATATATCTCTCTGTAATATGTTTGTAGCTGTCATTTTAGTTTATGTCTAACCAAACATTCTTTTTTACACAAATCCCCCCCTTCTTTTCCTTTTCTCCCTCAATCCCTAATTATCTTTACATGAAATTCTGAAGATTAGTTCTTATCCCGTATGTTGAATGCTGAAGTCATCTACATCATGTGATCCATTGTGGGCTATGCTACAGTTTATTCAGGTGTTCCTGTAGGAAATGATTTGGGTTGTTTCCAACATTTTGGCCTTGTTTACAATGCCAGCATTAATATGTGTGCCTAGGTGCTTTAGGGTGGTACAGTCCCACCAATGGGGTGATTGAATAAAAGACAGCGGGGGGGGGGGGGGGCCTATGTTGTTTCATGCTTCCAATGCTCCTCTTCATGAGTTATATTATATTGACTTTTCTATACTCAAAGTAAATTTTTATGTAATTGTTCTTAAAATTAGGGAGGAATGTCAGAAGCATTTGTGCATATTACATTTGTTTGCTACTGTCATATTTAGAATTTTTATGTCTACACACAAAAGTGATGATTTTGTTGTCTAGTATTAGCATATTTTCTCTGTTAAAAATGATGTGAAGTAATCTCCTGCTTGTCTATAAGCCAGAGTGATTTATGGAACATAGCTAAATATTGTCCTGGAAGTCTTGCTAATAAGCATTCTTACCATCATAGCTGAGGTGTTGTGAGGGACCAGGGAGGTGTAAGAAGTAGGGTTGCCGATGCTCGCTAATCACATCTGTGGAGCGAAATCTCTTTAGATTTCATGTCATGAATGAGTTTAATTTGGAAAGTGATATTTTTTTTCTGGGAGATCACTTACCTCGTCACATTTTAAATTTATGTGGATCCATATCTGCACAGAGTTTAGAAACAGAATCTCCTTTGATTAATGCTATCCTCTAACAATTATTTCCCATTTTCATAAAATATATGATTTGTTTGTGTTTTCTCCAAGATAGTGAATAGATTATTTATTTTGTGCTTCCAACTCCCTTTGATTAGATGAAGTTTTTTGGTTTACATACTAGTTATTCCGTATTTTCCTATTCATTGAATTTTACTTTTAGTATCTTTGTTCTGAGGCTTTAATAACTGATATTAACAGATATCTGGCCTCTACCTTTCCTCCCAAATTACTCTTCCTGACATACCTTGCTCCATCCTGTTACTGGGCACATGATGGTCTACTAACTTCAGAACACTGTGTTGTTGTATTATCAATATTTTATCAGAGTTTTCATCATGAATGAAAGTTAAGGCTTTGGCAAATTATTTTCTGCATTAAATGATGTAATTATGTAAGCATTCTCCTTTAATCTGTTTGTGTGAGGGATTATATAAGTGGAGTCTTGAATATTGAACTCTTACATCTTTGAAATCTACCTTAATTAGTCATGATGTTTAATCATTTTTATATATTCATGTATCTTTTGTTAAGATGTTTTCTATTTATCTTCAATCTGGTCTGCATCATACACACCCCACTCCTCTGTTTTTAAAAAAGTGGCTTCTCAAAGCTCATGGTTGTCTAGAAATTACTGTTCAGTTTCAGGCAGAAATACACTCAATCTTCCTGCCTCGGCATCCTGAGTCTGGGATTCTAGGTGTCTTTCTGTGCCCGGCTCTTTATGGTTTTGCACGTTGTCTGCTTTGGACATTTGTAAAATGAACTAAGAGTTTTTTCCTTTCCTTTCTTCTTTCTTGATAGCTATCGGGCATTTATCCTGTTTAATTCTGAGCTGCCTGTGGGAAGTCTGTTGCTTGAGGTACTGTTCCATTTATCTTTACTGCCTTATCTTGACTGTGGAGCTGTTCCTGTTCCCTCGCCTTCTCCCTGTGTGCTGTGGAAGCATACCCGTCACCATGACACTGTCCCCGGCCTGACTTACCCTCGTTCCTCTTTCCAGACACTTCTCTATTTCTTCAATGACTTTTCTCATTTTCATGTCACTAAAATTTCTTCTTTTATTATCTCCATTAGTCTTATTACCTCAGATTTCTGTCCATCTTCCTCCTTGTTCTCGAGGCCGTTGCTTAGCTGATGAGCTTCACTTTCTCTTTGCTCACAGTGTTTTAGTGGTAGGTGGACCTGTTGGTACTGCCACTGTCCCCAAATCTACATACACTGAATTCTTAGTTACATTTTACTTTTTATTCTGATTACATAAAAATCATTTTTTAAAAAATAATTTTATCTAGTATATGAAAGCATAAAAGCATACATATTGGTGGAGCAGAACATAGTGTTTATATATAGTGAGTGAATTTTAAAATCCATATTTAAATCAGTCTAAATATACTCGTATCTTCAAAGATTTGTGGTTTCTTTGTGGGATAAGCCTTTAAAGTTCTTTCTTTTAGCTCTGGGAGTCACTCAGAATGATTTAGAAATGTCTGACTTGGTTTCTGTTGCTTGGAGATGCTCCTACTGCATTCCTGTGACTATCAAGCTTGTTACTTTTCTGTTAGGAGGACATGTAATGTATAATTTTAATTTTTTCCATTGAAAAATTATAGACTAAGATATAGTATAATTTTCAGAAAGTTCTCTGGATGCTTGAAAAGATTGTTTCTTCTGCTTTGTGGGGAGAAGCATATTGTGACTGCCTAAGTTGAAGTTGCTTAGCGGATGGTGGTACTGTTGATGGCTTTCCACTTTGTGTGTGTGTGTGTGTGTGTGTGTGTGTGTGTGTGTGTGTGTGTGTGTGTGTGTGCATGTTATTTAGGACTTAGCACTCCATGGTTACTTACTCTTTGGATTTTAACTAGTTGTGAGTCTCTATTTTCACTGACATCCTCTGAATAAAGAAGCTTCTCTGATTAGAGAGCAATCCTGTGTCACCTACTTTTTTGTTATTGTGATAGACTGTCATGACCAAAAACAACTTATAGAAGAACAAGCTTATTTGGGCTTGAGATTGTGGAGGAGAGGAGTTCCTAATGGTAAGGAAAGCATAACAAAAGGAAGATGAGTCAAGAAGTTGGCTGATCATATTTCTCTACACGGAAAGCCCAGAGGGAGATCTGAAAGTGGGGTGAGCATATAAACTTTGCCCCAGAAATATATTTCCTCCAGCAAGACTCTATGTTCTAAAAGTTTCATAACTTCTCAAAATAGTTATACCAACTAGAAATTTAAGTATTGAACCACATACCATATGGGAAACATTTTTCACTAAACCACCATATTCTGCTTGCTGATCCCATAGCTCATGACCATCTCATTTTATATCACAATATAGCCAAACTTTAAAAGTATTCACATTTTTAAAACAGTATCAACACTGGTCAAAAGTCTAAAATCTCTTCTGAGAGTCAAAATAATCTCTTAACTGTGACTCTGTGAAGAGGAAACCAAACCAAACAAAATACACACTACCAACATACAATGGCGCAGAACATCCATCCTCATTACAAAAGGGATAAATGAGGCATAGTGAGGAAAGATTGTACCAAAACCCAAACAGGTGGTGAGCATCAAATCTTACAGCTCCAAGTTCAGTATGTAGTGTTTAGAGTTCAAAGAGCTTAGATTGTTCCACCTTGCATCTTTTCTGTCTTGGGCTGCTTCCATTTGTGTACGGAGTTCTCTTTGTCAATTGTCTCACAGATCTTCCAGATCCAATATCTTCGGGTCTCCACTATAACCCAGACTTCATAACTTCATGCCAGAGTATCTCAGTGTCTAGATTGATTTCAGACCCATCACATGTTTCCTGGCCTTAGAATTCTCGGCAATGAAACCATAGAGGGAGAATCAATGACCAAAACCCATGTGAATAGTACTATCAAACTTGACTTGGTAACTTAAAATGGATTCTTGATTACTTGAAATACATTTTTAGCAACTTTTGTAAGTCAAAGGAAATACTATGAGGAGGAAGCAGCCATTTAAGTTCTTTCTCAAACTGAAGACTTAGTTCCCCTTGTTTCAATGCATTCTATGGTCTTGTGCTATTTGAAATTTCTCTATCAAAGAAATTAAATTTCATCTTAGGACATTGGCAGAAAACAATAACGTTCTTTGCCAAACATCACACAAATGACTTCATGCCCTGTTGCTATTGCAATGTCTGCATCCTCTGAAACCTTTGAATCTAGGGTCTACCATTCACACTATTCTCAGCATTACCATCTTCCTCCTTTCAATTAGACACATCTAATAAGCTCTGCTACATATGGAGTCTATCATGGTGCCAAAGACATCAAAGATCATCACACAGGAAGCTGAGACAACTAATGGAGAGTGGAAAAAGATACACAACCTCAAAGTCTGCCTCCAGTTATGTAATTTCTCCACCATGACTCCACTCTCTATGGGTTCCATAAACTTCCAAATACCACCAGGAACTAGAAACCACCTGTCCAAATATGTGATCCTATGGAAAAGATTTTTCGTTAAAACCCCTCTATAACCTTTGTCAAGCTGTTGGTTTGTGGAAACCCAGAGACTCCAAAATGATACAGTCTATACCATTGTTCTTGCAGATGAGACTCTATGTAGAAGACACTATGATTACAGGATTTTTTAATAATTAAATGTATTTTTTAATTCACTGAAATACTGAAAAACTAAAATATTGGAATATATAAAATATTCCAACTCAGAACTTAAATTTTTACTTTTTAAAAGACTTATTTATTTACATTTTTATCTTTATGTTTTTATTTAAAAAGGTTTTTTATACCCAGTTCTGTTTTGCCCCTCTCCTTATCTCAATCTTCTCTTAACCTCCCCTCCATCCCATCCCCATCCATTCCCCAGGGAGGGCAAGATAAGTCAGTTTCAGCTGGTATATCCAGTGGAGGTAGGTACCAATCCCTTCCCCCAGTATTGAGGCTGAGTAAGGTGCTCTGTAGGGAATGGGCTTCAAGATCGTGCACTAGGAATAAACTCTGGCCCTACTGCAAGAAGCTCCACAAATTGTCCACACCATTTGACTCTTGTCTACATTTGGAAGGTTTAGTTCCTTTCCATGAAGTTCCCTCAGCCATCATTTCAGAGTCAGTGAGCTCCAATAGCTCACATCAGCCATCTCTGTGGGTCTCGTCTGCATGATCCTGATCCCTTTGCTCACACACTCTTTAGTCTTTCTTTTCACCTGCACCAGGAGCTCAACCTGGTCCTTAGCTATTGATTTCTGCTTCTTCCTCAAACTGTTGCTGGATGAAGGTTCTATAATGACATTTAGGGTGGTCGTTCATTTGATTATAGAGAAAGTCGATGCAATTTCCATCAAAATACCAACACAGTTCTTCACAGACCTCAAAAGAACAATACTCAATTTTACTCAAAAAAAAAAAAAACCAAGAAAAAAAACCTGTTTAATAATAGAACTTCAGGAGGTATAACCGTCATTGACCTCAAGCTATACTACCTCAACATAACCCCAGCTACACTGAACTTGATAGAAAAGAAAGTGGAAAATACCCTTGAGAACGTTGGCACAGAAGAGTACTTCCTAAATATAAAACCAGTAGCATAGACACTAAGAAGAACAATTAATAAATTGGACCTCTTTAAATTGAGACATTTCTATAAGACAAAGACATGATCAATAAGGCAGAAAGATAGCCCAGACACTGAGAAAGGATTTTACCAATCCTACGTCAGACAAAGGATGATCTCTAAAATATATAGAGAACTCCAGAAACTAGAGGCCCAAAATCCAAGTAATTCAATTTAAAAACTGGGTTCAGAGCTAAATAAGGAATCATCAACAAAAGAATTTCAAATGGCTGAAGACACTTAAAGAACTGCTCAACATACTTAGCCATCAGAGAAATGCAAATCCAAACAACTCTGAGATACTATCTTACACCTGTCAGAATGGCTAAGATCAAAAACACAGATGACAGTCTGTGCTGGAGGGGATGTGGAGCAAGAGGAACACTCCTCCATTGCTGGTGAGAATGCAAACTTGTACAGCCATTTTGAAAATCATTATGTCAGTTCCTCAGAAAACTGGAAAACAATCTACCCAATGATCCAGCAATACCACTATTGGGTGTATACTAAGGCATGCACATTCTTACCCCAAGGGCATTTGCACAACTATATTCATAACAGCATTATTGGTAATAGCCAGAAACTGGAAATAACCTAGATACTCCTCAATGGAAGAAAGAACTAATTGCGGTATGTTTACACAATGGGATACTACTCAGCAGAAAAAAAAAATTACAGGCAAATGGATGGATTTGGAGTGTATCATCCTAAGTGAGGTAACACAGACCCCAGAAAGATAGACATTGTATGACTCACTCATAAGTGCATTTAAACATAAAGCAAAGAATAATCAGGTTACAATCCACAAATCCCAAGCAGGTAGGTAACATGAGAAACTTAAGGAGAGACATCCATGGATCCCTCTGAGAAGGGAAAATAGAGAAGATCTCCTGAGTAAATAGGGATAATATGGGGAGCAAGCAAGGGGAGGTGGGAAGAAATCATGAGAGAAGGAAATGGTTGAGTGAGAGCTGCAACAGAGGGAAAACAAAGAAATAGATATCTTGATAGAGGAAGCCTTTGTGAGGTTAGAGAGAAGCCTGGTGCTAAGGAAACATCCAAGAACCCACATGATGTCTCTGGCTAGGACTCCAAGTGATACTGGAGAGGGTAATTACAGGATATTGAGAAATAAACCTGGTCCTGACTGGAAACACTTTTCCCGATAGCTTATTTTCATAGTTCCAGAAAGTTCTTTTACAGGCTGCTAGGCAGACAATCCAGTATCTTAATCGGCTGTAAACACCGCAACCTTTCTACTTGAATTTAAGATTCACTTTTAAAGAGAAAACACGTGTCTAGTTCCATAATCATGAGCCCCTCCCTCCAAAAAACCCTGTATCTATAAAGATCATAAGACTTTACTATTATTTTGCTAAAGGGACATAGTATCAGGCTGCTCTTGAAATACCTGTCTATGTAGACTAAATGCATATAGTTATCCTGTGCCCTTTACTCTGACATCAGCTTTATCTGACCTTTATACAGTGACTCCTTTATCCTTTGCTTGCTGTTTGAATGATGACACTTTCTATTTTTGTTTTGCTTCTATATCTAGAACAAGTGTTTAAAATTATTAATTCTACTCTTACATTCTCTTCCTTTTAATTGACATGTTTAAATAACCTATATTTGGTGGGATTATTCACATGTAGAGTTTAAAGCTGGCATCTTAGTTTGTTCTTTATAATTGTTTCTCTTTTTTTTCCTGCTTCCTTGGCAATTATTTGAACATTTGTAGAATTTTATTTTAAAAATTATTTATTGTGATTTTAATGCAACTCTTTTTGGCTTTATATTTTTTTATTTTCTTAAGTATTTGCTCTAGTATTGCATTACATTACATTTGCACAATATTACAATTTGCTATTATTGTTTGCCAATTTTAGAAAGGGAAGTCACCTGAACATTTTCTATACTCCCCAATTACAGAAAAAATTTAGTTTTTGAAATATTATTTTCTACATATTCTTAAAATTTTGGATGATACTAAAATTTTAGATGATACTTAAAATTTAAATGATACTTCAGCTATCAAATAATTAGAACACAGAGTATAGAAAAAGCTATTTCATCTACCCACATTTAAAAATCATTCTCTTCCTTCCTTATACTCGAAGATTCCACCTTTTATCATTTTGCTTTTGTCTGGAGAACTTCCTTTAGCCAGGCCTCTGTAATGACATACCCTGATCTGGGAACATCTCTGTTTCTTCTTCATCTTGGAAGATATTTTGTCACTATGAAACACTGAGTTGACAGTTTTTTTTTTTAATTTTGTCACTTAAATAAAAGCCATTTCTCTTCTTTCTGACCTTTATAATTTTTAATAAGAAATTTTCTGTCATTCAAATTGCTATTTATTTGCTGATGTCAGTTTTTTTTTATTTTTTTTTTAAAGATTTTTCTTCTGACCTCAGTATTCACAGTTTGCCAAAAATGCTTCTCCAACCCAACCTCTCTGTTTTTATAGTCCTAGAAATTTAAACTAGAGCTATTTGCTAGGCCACTGATCTACCTCCTTCTCAGCCCTCTTTACACTCAAAAGACGGTATCTCACTAGTTTCTTAGCTTGGCCTTGAACTTATTCTTTAGTCCTTGTACTCGCAATTCTCTTGCCTTACTTCCATGAACCTGTGAGTTACATCAAGCCCAAAATTACACGTCATGAAGTGGATCTTTGGGCTTCTCAGGCCTTTCAGTTAATACATGTATGTCTTTTATCAAGTGTGAAATGTTTTCAGTTATCATTTTTTCAAATAGCCACCAGAAAGTCTCTGATATACACAGAAAATGATATAATATGGATGCCAAGTGAAGCCCTGGAAATTCTATGGGTGTGAGGGAAAGGAAGAGAGGGGAAGTTGGTGGTGGTATTAGCCATAAGTGTCTGGAGGGCCCTAAAGCTGATGAGAGTCAAGAATATTCTTATTTTACTTGGTAAGAGTCTCAGTTTATGTCGATTCCTCTGGTGTGAGGTTTCTTTGACTAAAGTTAAGGGAAATCTGGGAATGCTTCTTGGGGTATGCTGTAGGGTCAGGATGAAGTGGGGCTGTGTTTCTGAATAGGGAGCCTCCTCTGAGGGACCTGAGGTGATTTTTCATATATATGGGTTTCTATATACTTCATATATATGGGTTACATTATGGAACTACAGTGCTGAAACCCTCACCCACATTAGTTATAAGCCTGTAGGAAAATTGGGAGAGCATGGGACGAGTGGGACACTCCCTTTCTCTTAACCTCAACCTTTCTTCCAAGTCATGATATTGGTAGCAGGAAATGACAGTGAGGGTTCAAATGTGGGATATGATAGTGTCACACAGACTGTCACTGAGGACACAAGGCAGCAGTATGTCAGCAGAGACCCTGGTTTTAGAGCTTGTTTTATGAGCCAAGAGATAGCACTACTAAGGCCCAGATATGGGAATTGTGGGAAGATAGGTCTCTCATGGTATATACTCCATTGGGTATACTCTGGACAATTTTTGAACTGCCAGACAGCTCAGAGAAGTTTAAAGAATCTTTATTGAACCGTTAACCAGGAATGCGCACGTGGCAAGTTGAGGGACTCAACAGAACTGTCAAATACAGCACAGCGTCTATCACTGTGTAGTGTCCTGTCCTGTCTAGAGGCAGCAGGTTGAGGGTGTTCTTGTTCCTTCTTCTGGCCTTGGGAGTTTGTTTGTTCTCCCTTTGGCTACTGAACCTATATCCCTAGTGGAACCATGAACTTAGCGTGATGACATGTAGCACAGGGGTATTTGATCTTAAGAATACCTTCCTTTAGCTCTGCTTTAGATTAAATGATTTTTCTTCTATGGTTCTTATGGACTTTCTTACATGGTACCAACACGTGATGCTCTCCTTTAGTGATCTCATTCCGTCTTGGCCTTCTACATTATTTCTTTCAACATGAAGAGATGGTATCTTCATATTAAAAACAACGAAAAATCTCTTTGGAAGAAGACTGGCCCATTATTTTTAGATCTTTTTTATGTTCCTAGTGAACACATGATATTCACTGAGACATCAGTAAAATGACAGAGCACTATACCCAAGGAAGTTCAAAGTAACACTGGAATCTTTGGGGCAGACAGGAAGTTACGGAACCAGGAGAGGAGTCACAGTATCATAACTATAGTTAAAGAACCTGCAATGCTATTCTCTCAGCAAGCAACCCTTAAACCACTTGTCACTTGTTCAATAGTGAATCGGAGAGAAGCCAGAGGCTTGTAGCTGAGAAGTTACAGAGGAACCAATGGCAGGGTCTTTAAATTGGCCACAAAAGTAAAGATCAAACCAACAACAGGGGATACAATTAGCTGTGACTTTCTGATCCAAAGTTCAAAGGTAGACTCCCAGATGTAATTATGTCGAGCTATCTCCTACTGTAAATATTCCTCCTTTGGTTTGGGCTACACAGGATTACAAAATTAAATAACAGTAACAGAATAGAGCTAGTTATTTCCTATCACTTCCTAAAGGAAGTTGAGTAGATAGCATTGTAACCCAAAGATCAGGCCATCTTATGCAAAAGTTTTTATTCCCACTTGAACAAAAAACTACAGTAGACACAAATCTTAAGGTGATTGGTCCTTTGTCTTTTCCTGTGCACCCCCACCACTGCAGACTTGCACTGTAGGTGTCCTCTATAAGCTACTTTTAAGAAAACCTCTCTATACTTTCTATTGGTTCTATATTTGGGAAGGTACTGTAAGGAAGGCATTCTTATCTTAGACTATCGTCCAGAAAAAAATGGAGTAATTCTCCAGTTTCTTGTATTAGAAACACTCCTTTAACTATGTGAGCAACTATGAAGATAATACATGTTCAAATAGATGAAAATACAACCCAAACAATGTTCTGACTTGCTAAAATACATTATATTAGGTTCTGAATTTGGGAGAATTTATTACATTTTTTTTCTGGAAACTTTAGATATTAGAAGATAAAGAAATCCTTGGTATCTTTAATACTTATGTCCCTGTAGAAATTAAAGCTGTCTTTTGCAGGTTCTGAAAAGCACCTGTGGATAGATGGATGCCCTTTCAGATATCATGTGTCTACCGTTAGGATAAAAGAATGCCGAGGTTGTTGAACATAATACTGTTGCATAAAACCACAGAAATAGGTAGTGAGAAAGTAGGAGGATAGATTTTTGAAATTTTGGCAAGCCGTGTTGGAAACAAGTATTCTTCTTCTAAAGGCCCAGAGACTGTTGGAGAACAGAGTACAGAACGAGTATAAGAGACAGAGGTGGCGGATGACTATAAGAACATTGTTTCCCAGCCATAGCAAGGCAGTTGCACTTATGAACTCACAGCTGTCTTGAAAGCATGCATAAGAGTTATTTAAGCTCAAGCAAGGCAAAATCCCAGAATGGAGAGGGGAGGTGGACACTAAGTCTCATCTACTCCTAGCTAAGGTGCTATTTGTAATATTTGCAACTGATAGCTACTGGAGAGGGGAGAGTTAATTTTCTCTAATGGTGTATAGTGTGTGGTAAATATCTAGTACACCAGTGCATAGCACACTCATCTAAGACTATATAGCACTAATGGGACTAGATGGGCTGGAAAATAAATGATGGGGAGACAAAGCTGAGTGAGTATAAGATGGAGGTGCATCTGGGAAGAGACAGAGAAGAGGAATGGATAAGCTCAAAATACAATGGATGAAATTTTCAAAAAGTGGATAAAAGAAAAAAGTAAAAAAAGAAAAATGAGATTGCTAGCCAGTTTACTAGTTTCGTATAACTTCAAAATGACTAGCTAGGTGATATCTTCTTAAATTTAAAAGGAGCCATTTAAATTTTTATTCTATTCTAGTTAGTCTAGATAGATAAACATGATCATTTTATATAAAGACAATGTATTTTTTAATAGTGAGTCTGGGTCTAAACAAATTGTGGTCAATAGAAAACCTTTAAGCAATGAAGGATTGCTTCACAGAGAGATATTATGCATTTGTTAGAAAAAGAATTAAGGTTTCAGTTTTGATGCCATGCTATTTGAAGCCTAGAATCTGTAGAATACAGACTTTTTTCACACATGAGGGAAGAAAAGCATACTTGCATAACCAATTTACTTTTGCATAATAAAATACTATCTTAAATTTGCATGGCAAAGAACTTATATTTGCATGCCTTATTTCTCAAAACAAAGCACAAGGAAATAACATGGAAATAAAACTGGTAGATGTAAGTGTCTCAGGAGGAACTGAGCATTTTACTAATTGGGTGAAATTTGACTATTTTTATTATTGTATACTTTTGGCTCTGCTTGATATTTTACAAATCTGCACACACACTCATTAACCCTATATTCTAAGCAATAATTCCCATGGAAAACATACACTCTAAAATTTTGCAATTAAAAAGATGGACATAGACAGGCAGGCCTCTGGACCCTTGGTCCAAATAGTTAAAGTCTACTAATAATGCACGGTGATACACTCAGTCTTATTGTATGTAGTTTTACTATATTAGAATTAAAACTTTTCTTTTTATTTGGACAAAAAGGAGATACGATGCAATGAATGGTTTGCACTTCCACTCCACTGTGCCAATAAAGCCACTTTGAATCAATGGACAAAGTCAGACACTAACATGGATTAACCATAGAGTTGGTGGAAGACTGAGGAGGTGTAGTAGAGGGGGACAGGGAAAGAGAAGAGGGGATTTCTGGAACACCTTCAGGTCATAATTTGTTGAGAAAATGTGGAGAAAGGGTTAGCCAATTGACTCTCCACTTCTGCTTAGATTTATCAGGGTTTTAATCTCAATTTCTGGCTAGCACAATTTAGGTAAACATTATAGCTGGTGTCCAGCACGTGACCCTAAATCATGCCTAGGTTGCAAAGATGCCACAGCCATACACCCTCCCCTGCCAGCTGGTTCTGTCACTGTGCACTAGCATGCCACTGTGCTTTCTCGGGCACGCTGCTGCACGAGCCAGTGTCTTCAGGCTGGCATTGCCAGACTGGCTGCTCAGCAACAGCCCGTGGCGTACACTCCCTGGGCAGCCACCTGTCACTACTGCTGCTCCCAGCAGGCAACTTGGCTTGGCCAGCTCCCATGATGTGTTCTGAGGCATGGTCCTGTCCCACGTTGTGTCCCAGCCATGTATACTTTTCCTACCGATTTCTCTACATTAGTTCTTCAGACAGCTCATCCCACTCTCCTCACAGTGCATTAACAGCCGTAGTGACCCCAGCCCAAGCATACAATTAGGACAGATCAGGGCACCCAGCTGTTTCTGCCCTCCACAAAGACACAGTCAAATACTGTCACCTCAGCTGATCACCCCACATGGCTCTGCCAATGCTGTCAGAATCATCAGGTATGATAGAACACTTGATATATGTTAAACATGGAATCATGCATGGTGTGTGTGTGTGCGCGCACACACACACGCTCAATCCTTTCTATGTTAAGAATCAGAAATGTCACAATGCAGGGAGTTAGGATCATGTTTAGTGCTACTATGGAGGCTTGCGAATAATAAAAAAACTAAATGAGAGGATAAGCCACTTAATTGGGATTGACATAATACTAATTTTAATTACTGTAAGTTTGGTAATTCATACTTTACCATAAAATATTTGGTAACTGTATCAAATGTAAAAATTTTGCTGCTATTCTAGCTTACTCTTGATGCGATGCAAGCTTTAAAAAGACTTAATATTGATAAAATACAAGATTTAGAAAAACCTTTTCTGGTGGATGCTCAGCCCCTGGCGTTCATATACCGAAAGAGTATATGTTCTCTCTTCCCAGACCCTGCCCCCCAGAAAGCCTTGCCAAAGATGACTCCTCCACCAGAGATGCTCAAGGCCACTCCCACAGAGTATTTAAACTGCACCCCAGAAAACAGACAGATGGTTTTTGGTCTCTCTTCCATCTTCTCTCTGGGGTCCAGAGAATTACCTGGAAGCATTTTATTCAGTAAACTGGGGCATTTTGGTTTGATTTGGTCTGATTTGGATTAGAACATTGGTGAAGAGGCTTATCTGGGTAAAAAAAAAAAACTTTTCAGGACCTACAACTGAAAATAAAAAAAAAATATTTAGACACAGGCAGAGGAATTTAGAGCAGATCCTACAACACCATTGTACTAGTAAATTGAAGAGGAACAGCCCAAGGTTGTTGGAAAACTAACTGTGGTTTATCCAGTTACCATCGAAGAACAACTGCTGTGGGATTGCGCTCTTGCACATTGTAAATATTTGTCACTTCTATTGGCTTAATAAAATGGTAATTGACTAGAAGGCAGACAGAAAGTATGCTTGGGGCTACCAGACAAAGAAAACTCTGGGAAAAGAAAGAGCAGAACAGAGATGCCAGGGAGATGCAGAGAAAGTGGAATGAGATGCTGCTCTAAGAAAAGGTACTAAGCCATGTAGCTAATCATGGATTAGTTTAAAAGTAAGACTATGTCTGAGCTACAGGCCAAACAGCATGTAATTAATATAAGCCTTTGTGTGATTAATTGGGACTGCTGGTCCGGAACTCAGGGCTGCTGGTCTGGAACTCAGGGCTGCTGGTCTGGAACTCAGGGATAGGCTGGACCAGTAAGTTCTGACTACAAAAGACCACCAGATGATAGTCATCCCCAAGACTATGCAGAAATTGGAACCCTGTAGAAGTTTTAGTTTTAAAGAGATTGAAAGAAGAAGTCATTTCATATGGTATGCATTCACCCTATGGGTAACAGATATTAAATTCACTGGCAACGCAGAACAGAAACCCCACCCTAGAAAGATTTAGCTAAAGTAACATTGGAAGCTGGCCCTCTGTCCCAAAGGAAAACTTGGTGAAAAGAAGAAGCTGGGGTCTTAGAACAATGAGGTAGGACTAGAGGTATGATTTGCAAAGACAGTCTAGTTCTAATGATCATACTTTGGCACTATGTTATACCATGTCCTTGAGTGATTGGGACAGAATTGAAGAATCAGGAAAGAGGACTGAGTCATTTACTAAAATTATACAAGGCTCAAAAGGAGCTTTCATTGATTTTTTTCTTTACAAAGATTGACTTCAGATATAAATAGAATGCTATCATATATAGAAGTTAGACACATATTAATTGAATCTTTGGCTGATTCAGAATGTAAAAGGATGACTAGGCTTCTAAAGACAAGATCAGTACCATAGATGCAGGGATCTGAAGTACAGCTGATATGAATCTCATGCTTATGATGCTGCTTAGGAGAAGTAATTTGTAGAAATTTTAAGAAAATAGAAATATCAGATGTTTTCATTGTGGTAATAAAAAGATAATTTGAAATGAGGTTGTAGGCCAGAAGCTCCTAGATACAATGCTTCTTCTAGAGACAATCTAAAGAGAAGGTGTGGCAAAGGCAGGCATTAGGCTAGCAAGTATGGATCAAAAGGGGATAGGCAAGATAATTCTTTGCCATCAAGAAACTACCTATAGGTCCCAATATCAAATTTAGCTCACTAATTCCCTGTCAGCATCAGAGAAACTCATCAACAAAAGACTTAATACCTGTTGTTAGAAACAATACTGCTCTGGATGTGACCTAGAATAATTTCCACAGATACAAAAACATTTGATGAGAAACCAAAAACCAAGTATTTTGGCAAAGTGCTATAAACGATCAGAGGCCAAAGCTAACCGTACATATAAATAGAATTGTAATTGAGAGTTTGGTAGACAATAGTGCAGATATAACAATAATTTCATCAAAATTTTGGCATGGAGATTGGCCACTTCAGGAGGTAAATGTTCATCTTCTTGGGATTGAAACTTCATCTCAAGTGAAGCAAAGTTCAAGATACATTAAATGTTTAGGCCAAGAAGGACAGATAGGAAAATCAAAACTACATGTGGCTAAACTAGACATGAGTGTATGGGGACCTGATTTGTTGAAGAAATGGAAAACACAGATTAGCATCCTTCCAATCTCAGAAACCAACCATACAACACAAAATACTTTTGAGAGAAATATTAAAAGGCATTATCAAGAATAACCACAGACTGTTCAGGTTATACCTAAATGGCACAATAGCTGTTTGTAAGCAAAAGTTTCTGTCTCACTAGCAAGTCCCAAAACTTGGCAGCCATTTTCCAAATAATTGACTTGGCAGCTTAATATTACTTATAAATGTTTGGCTGATGGCTCAAGCTTATTACGGGCTAGCTTTAACATCTTAAATTAACCCATTTATATTGATCAATGTATTGTCACATGGCTATGGTATTAACAATCTGCTGGCATGTTTCTTCTTGGGTGGCTGACTAGCGTCTCTCAGACTCCATCTTTCTTCTCCTGTATCTCAGCTTGGATTTTTGGCCTGGCTCTATTCTGCCTTGCCATAAGTCAAAGCAGCTTTATTTACTAATAAATGAGAGCAACACATATTCACATTGCACAGAAAGACATTCACACCTGCTGGTGGTCTTTCAAAGGCACCAACAACCTTACCTTTGAAACAGTTAACTAACAAACCTGTGTGGATAGAACTATGGCCTTTGATATAAAAAAAAATTACAGGCATTTACAAGCTGGTACAAGAGCAGTTAGATGTTCAAAATATTGAACCAGACCTTGGAATTCAATATTTGTCTGATGTGGGATGTCTTTCTGTACATTATGGATATACTTATTATCATTTGTTAATAAAGAAGCAGCTTAGAGGCAGGCAGGAAATTCAAGCAGAGATAAAGACAGAGAAGGGTGAGTCAAGGGGAGATGCTTCAGGCTGCCACCCAGATAGCAAGATGTAATGGAACACAGGTAAAGTCACATAGCCATGTAGCAATACATAGATTAATAAAAATGAATTGAGTTAACTTATAAGAGCTAGTTGGTAATGAGCCTGAGTCATAGGCCAAACAGTTTGTGATTAATATAAGCTTTATGTAATTATTTGGGACTGAGTGTCTGCAGGACCACAGGTCTGGACTTTGGTTCTGGGGCAGGCCAGAAACTTCTAGTTACATTGTCATTAAAAACAAATCTAGAAAATGGAAAATGTTAACAGATTTAAGAGTCATAAATAAAGTGATTCAGCCAATGGGCTATCTACAGCCTGGAATTTACTTATTTTTTTATTATGTAAAGGATGATATACTATAGTGATTGTTTTGAAAGACTGATATTTTTACTATTCTTTTTCAAGAACAGAATAGATAAAAATTTATCTTCATAGTGACTACTTATAATAGTTCTCAGTCTGTAAGAAGGTATCAGTGGGAAGTCCTTCCACAAGGGATAGTAAACAGCCCCATCTTGTGTTAATATTTTATAAAATAGCCATTGGAAATAATTTATAAACAGTTTCCTCAATCTATAATTTGTCGTTATATAAATGTTATCTTACTAGCTGATTTGGACTTGAATACTTTAAATTTTTTTTTGAAGAGTTAACAATAAACTTTGCCTTGTTGGGACTATAAATTAATTTTGAAAAAACACACAGAGTATATCTATTAATATTCTAGGAGATAATATATGTTTACAAAAAATTCAACCAGAGAAAGTACAAATCAAGAGAGATCAATTAAGAAGTCTTAATGATTTTCAAAAACTGCTGGGAGATATTAACTAGCTACAACCAACAATTGGATTAACACATCAAGAGCTAAGTAATTTACTTCCAACCTTTCAAGATGATGAGTACTTAAATAGTAAAAGAAAATTATCAGCTGAGACTGAGAGAGACTTGGCTTTGGGAGGAGAAAAATTACCAGATGTACACTTGGTCTGCATGGATCATGCATGGATCAAGGGGCTTTATTTGTACCCTGGTCATACTGCATTCTATGCATTGTCCCACGGAAATTCTTATGCAGAGAGAAGATGATATCTTTGAATGGATATTTTTACCACACAAACAGAGTAAAAATTTCAAGATCTATGTGAAAAATACTTTTGAACTTATTCTGAAAGAAAAGTTGACACATTGATAAGAATAGACATAGCAGAAATTGTAGTAGCTTTTAATAATGCTAAAATTGTTTCATTAAGAGCAGAAAATGAACATAGACAAAGAACTTGCAATAATTTTGGGGGGAGAGATTAACAACAAATATTACCTAAACAAAAGATTATAGTTTATAACTAGAACTAATTGTATGCTCCCCATATTGTACAAGAAACACCAATTTCTGGAGCCACTACATTCTATATTGATGAAAACAAATCAGATTAGGCCAGTTATAAGTCAAGAATAATAGATAAAGTGGTTCAAAGTACTTTTAATTCAATTTACAAATCAGAATTTTATACTAGTCTCATGGTATTATTAGTTTTTCTAGAACATCTTAATATAGTTACTTACTCTAAATATATAGAGTTGTTGTACATATTAAAAAATGCTAAAGTTATTCCAGTTGTTTCAGAATTAACTTTTTATCCATTCAATTACAAGAAGTAATCAGAACTAGAAATAAACCCTTCTGTATAACACATAATCTCTTATATATAATTCCATATGAGCCTACCAGGCCCTCTAGCACAAGATAGTAGTAAAATTGATCAGCTATTTGTAGAAAATGTGCTAGAAGCCTCAGAGTTTCATAAGTAATACATTGTTAGCAGCAAAGGTTTTGAGAAAGATTATTCTATCACTTGGCAGCAAACTAGCAAATTATAATAAAATGTCCTGCTTGTTCTTTGTGTAACCAGATTCTAATACTTGAAGGTAATAACTTGAAATGTATTGAGAAATATGAATTTTGCCTGATGGATGTGTTTCATTTTGCGGAGTTTGGAAATTTAAAGTATGTGGACAATACCTTTATTTACTTATTCAAGATTTCAATTGGCAACTGCTTTGAGTTCTGAAATGTATGATTCTGTATTTACATAGTTATTAGTAGTTATGGATGGCATCATGGAGTTGTACAAATTCAGACTGACAAAATTCCAGCATATGTCTTTAGTAAATAATTTTTTTACTTGTTATGATATAAAGCATATTACAAGTATACATCACAATCTTATAGGACAAGCAGAAATAGGAAGATCTAGTCACACTTAAAATATGTTTAATAAATAGAATCAGATAAAAAGGACCCCCAGAGATTGATTATACAGTGCTTTATTAACTTTAACTTTTTAAAATTCTAACAAGAATGGAATAACCGCTGTGGAGAGACACTGGATACTGGGGGAAAACTGATGAATTGAATCATGCCATATGCTTCAAAGATGTGTTGAGCTTAGAATGGAAGCTAGGATGTATGTTACATTTGGGAGGAGGTTTTCTTTTGTTTCCACAAGAGAGACAACAAAGCTATGAATACCATGAAAATTGATAGATTAGATTCTAACAGGAGAGGCTGCTTGATTCAGATAGGCAATAGTTCATTAAAAAGCATGACCATTCAACCTGATAAAAGAGGAAAAATTAAGATTGATGCAGGATTTTATTTTTATCTTTCTAGAAGAATAAAAGCATTCAACTAAAGAATCTAAAGACCATCAGACAAATGAAACATTTTAAATAAAAATGGTGAATCATCCACAGAAAATGCTTCAAAAAAGGAACAAATTGATCTAATAGTATAGCACACTTGCAATAGAATAATATCTCATAAATCTTTCCGGTTGTTTGTTTCCACTGTTCTCCACACACATATAAGACAAATGGTCTTTTTGTAGTCCTAATTCAATTAAAGATAAAAACTTGGTTTAGAATTAGAGCATGACTCTCTTTTTCTCTAAACCCAAATATGCTTGTTAAAGAAAAATCAAGATCTCTGTTTCATGTCAGAAGAGCCACTTGATATGGGACAGAAGAAAAATCAAAATTAAGGGAATATCCTATTGCCACTAATTTCATAATCCCTTTAAAACTTTTCTTAAGGTATAAATTTTATGAGTATTTTCTCTGAATTTGTCAAATACTAACATGCTGGACATTGTGGATCTATTTCTTGATATTTTTTGTATTGTATATAGATTTACTATGCTAAAGCCTTTTCTTTTTATTTAGTCAAGGACAGGAAAATGTTGTGGGAGAATCTTTCTTACTGCCACTGTACCAATAAGGGCACCTTGAATCCTAGGGCAGAGTCAGAGGTTGGCTGAGTGGGATTAGCCATAGAGTTGTTGGAGGACTGAGGAAGTCTATTAGGGAGGGAGGACAGGAGAGAGGACTTCAGAGGGACCTTGTGGTGCTGGTTTGTCAGGAAAATGTGAAGGGAGGGTCGGCCAATCGACTCTCCATTGTTCTTTTGATTTGTCAGGTTTTTATCTCAATTTCTGACTCTCAAGGTTTTAGAATATTATAACAATTTAGGTAAATCTTATACCCATCTGCTTTGCCTGCTTTGCCAAGAAGATGTTTCAGACAATAATGCACATGTGATGTTTGAAAGGGCTGGAAGCTAATTGTAGGAGGTCTTAATCAGTCATGGGCGTTCGGGGCCATGTTTACCCATTTTAATGGTCTTTGAGACAGAAGGATGATTACAAGAAGGTGATTGGACAGTGAAAGGGATAACACAGTGCAAATAAAATTTAGATGAAATGTCAGGTAAGACAGATGGAGAGAGTGGGTGAAAGTGCAAGCAGATGGAGGACACTGGACACGTGAGTTAAGATCTTGCACCACATTTATTTGTGGGTTAGCCTTATCTTCCCTCCTTCTTCCCTTCCCATGGTTCTTGATATACTTACTGCTGTACCGCTGTTCATACTCAGAGAACTCTGACTAAATCCTGGATGCTGCTGAGGAGAGTGCCAGAATAGTACATTGAAAGATTATAAGCAATTAGTGCTCACAAGCTCCTTGTAATTCCAAAAGTTCTGACAAGACAGGCATTTAAACTGCCCTAGTTCCCTAATAGCACTGGAATTACAGAATTAAAGTACACACGATTACTCAATTGTGTGGGAGAGCTGCTGTGATCAAAGGGACCACACTGTCAACAATAAAACTATCAGCATAATGTGATTTGCATTTTCTGAAGTAATCATAATTAATAGTTTTTTATAATTGTTTTCTCAAATATTTATTTATTTTAGGAATAATTCTAATAATTGGATTTTTAAAGTAATTCTCAGGAGTCCTACTACCCCATAAAGCAGCTTTCTTCTTGTGTCAATTGATTTAGGGCTAAGCAATTAGAAGTAGTGTGAAGACTTGACTGGGATGGGTTCCCAGAGGCAGCAAGCATCTAGGAGGGCACTACAGTCCCAATAGTGCAGAGCACAGAGCCTTCCTCTATTGCTTCAATATGGTCTTCAATCTGCCAATTTAAATGGGCCACAGTAGTGCACCCACAAATCCCTGTGGATATCCCAACAAGCTTCCAGCCCCATCCACTATCGCAGCCAGGCTTCTTGAGAGATTGGTGTCCACCAGCCTGAGGAGAGTGTTGCAGGCATGAGGCTCACTTATTATTTTGGCACAGAACAGATTTCACTGCTACTGTGCTGTAGCACTGGGTTCCCTCCAGGAAGCCTTCTCTTAACTGCTTTCTGTAGGGAGCTTGTAGAATACCATGGTGAAAGCTATTGCATTCCAGGGTATTCAGAGAACATGTGACTCTTATGGTAGATGCATAACAGCTCAAGAAAAGAGATGGTTTTTTGTTTGTTTGTTTGTTGTTCACGGTGCAAGACTAGAATTGTATCTGAAATTTATTTTTTATTTTTTTAAATGACATATAGGCTTAATTCTTCTTCTTCTTCTTCTTCTTCTTCTTCTTCTTCTTCTTCTTCTTCTTCTTCTTCTTCTTCTTCTTCTCACTTTTCCTCCTTCTTTTTCTTAGGGCTTCTCTGAGTAGCCTTGGCTGTCCTGGAACTAATTCTGCAGACCAGACTGGTTGGGATTAAAGGTTTGTGCCACCACTGCCTGGCTATGTCTAATTTCTCATTTGCTTTATTTAATCATTTCAGGGAGAACGTGTTGAAAACCACAGGAAAAAGTAATTGGCATCTATCTATGGTTATTACTGTTGCATCCTTAAATACATTTTACAGAATGTAGGGTAAAGGAACATTTGTAGTTCTGATGGGTCAGGAATGAATGCTGTACAGGGGATGAGAATTAGTCAGCCCAGGGGTTTCATCTGTAACCTTTCTTGCAACTTTCACAGGTCAGGTTCTTGGCAGATAGCTTTGGTGTCTCTTCCAAGCATCTAGAGAAGAACACATTGACAATGAGTCCTTTTCTGACCTAGGCAAATGGGTCATATTGCCATGGCCTTTCCAACTGAGGGGTTGATAATTCTTTGAAACCCATTTTTTTTATTGAGTAATAAAAGTCTCATTACCAAAAACTTCACCTATATCTATCATCTATCTATCTATCTATCTATCTATCTATCTATCTATCTATCTATCTATCTATCATCTATCTACCTTCCTTCCACCTATCTATCTGTAATCTATTTCTATCTCTTATCTATCTAGACATGATTCTTGTTATGTTCAGATTTCTCATACATTCTATATATGTTTGATATATAAGCTACAAATAAAAAAAAAACTAAGTTTGGACGTGTTTCTTAGCACAGATCCCACATATCACATGCAATTTCATAATCGGTTGCTCCTCCAGTTGTCTAGGAAAGAAAGTACACTCAAGGGTCCAGGAAATAGCCTCATTCTCTATCTTTGGAGCAACAACAACACATCTTCTAGATGATTAAAAATCTGCATGTCTTGTGCCAAAATTGTTTGATTTTCAGCAAGGGATAGTCAAGGTAAACCCAGGGGGTACTCACCGAGTTCCAAGTTCCACTTCAAAATTCAGAACTTAGAAAACAGGCCAGACAGACAAGAAGAGGAGCCAGGATATGTAGAGATAGTTCCTAGGCTTTTTTGGTGGAGTAGGACCTGGGAATCTGGAAACCATACATTACTCTCTTTTAGTAAAATTTTTCTTAATGCTGATAAAGACTTCCAGTTATTTCAGAAGAAGGAAAGTAGGCTTGAAGATACCCTAGGATCATGGGCAAATGACTCCTTTACTTTACTGTTCAAATAACTGCTGTTGTGGCCAGTTAGCCTATTTCTCCTTTTATACATAGTGTATTTTATGAAATTAAAAATCCAGAGCTGAACCAGTCATTTCTTAGCCACTTCCATAATTTTTGTGCTTCCATTACATCAGCATATCTTGTAGCAGGGCACTCTACATATGTTAGAGTTGTGTGACTTGGTCTTATTGTGGGACCCTAACAGTGGGAGCAGGGACTGTCTCTGACTCTGTTACCTGCTTTTGGGACCATTTTCTCCAAGGATTGCCTTGTATAGCCTCAATAGGAGAGGTGGTGCCTAGGTTTGCTGCAACTTGATATGTCATGGCTAGCAGATGTTCATGAGAGGCCTGACATTTTTAGAACAGAAAGGAGGAGTGGATGTGGTGGTGGTGAAGAGCGGAGGGTGGGGGGAACAGAAAGAAGAGGAGGGAGAGGGAAAGTGGTGATCAGGTTGGGAAATAATTAGATAAATAATAAATGAATGAATAAATGAACAAACAAAGAAACAAACAAATAAATAAAAATGTGTGCATGCCTGCTAGATGTCGGCTCTGAAGTGAGTCTAATTTGCCCTTCCTCAGTTTCGTTTGAAGCTCGGTTCCCATGGGGCGTGGGCACTGTGGTGCATGGTGTCTTTATGAAGACACAGGGGACAAGAAGAAAGATACATGACTTTCTCATAGTGTGACGTCTTGCTCACACTGGACCTTAACGGCTTGTTGTAAAGGGAATAGTTGCATAAATGTTTGAGCAGAGCACACAGGACAGTAACGCCTGTCTTTTGGATGTAAGCAGAACAGCTTTCATCACTGTCCGCATTGGGCTGTGACATGACTATGGAGTTCTCAAGTGTTGTCTTTAGTAAGTTGAGGCCATTTCTTTCTGTTAGGTGCTGAGCGTTTTTATCGTGAAAGAATGCTGAGTTTGGTTAATTGCTGTTTTGTCTGGGATCAGTTGTGACGATTGGTTTCTTCACCCATCCTCTTTATGCATACTATATTAAATTTCCTAAGTTGATCCTATCCCCGCACTTGGCTGTGGTACAATTCTTGGTCAGTTTCACTTTTTGTGCTCATTTATTTAATATGCTTTATGTTTCAGGAAATTTTCCTTTTATAAGGGAATTCCCTATAAAGGGAATTGAGTTAATTAAAAGATTTCCAAATATCTTCTTTTCTCAGATCAACTATTTCTTCTCTAAACCAGTATCCCAAACTCATTGTTAATTTGTCGCAATTGAGCCTGTATTGACATATCACATCCCTACCAGGGTTCACTCTTAGTTTTGTATGTTCTGTAGGTTTGGGTTTGTTTATAATTACACAGTCACCAAAAGAGCATCCTGCATTACAGTCCTCTAGCCTATGCTTATCCACCCCTTTCTCCCTCTTTCCTGGGAACCACTGCTACTTTTTTTCATTCTTCATTATTCTGAACTTCTCAGAATGTCACATAGTTGAAATCACACAGTATGCAGTGTTGTAGATTGGCTTCTTTACTTAGCAATATGCATGTAAGGTTCTTTGTGTCTTTTCTTGCCTAGATCGCTCATTTATATTTGAAGTTAATAATATTTCATTTTGACAGTGCAATTAAAATGGGTTGATTGCTTTTATACTATTGAATTTTAAGAGTTCAGTGTACACTTAGGATAATAGTCCTTCAACTGATATGTCTTTTGTTAATAACTTCTTCCATTATAGCTTGTCTTTTGTTCTTCTAAGACTGTCTTTCACAGAGAAGAAAATTTTAGTTTTAATGAAGCTTACCTAACCAATTCTCTCTTTCATAGATACTGCCTTTGATGTATAAAAATATCAACATGAAACTAAAGGATTTTCTCTTATGCTATTTTCTAGGAATTTTATAATCTTGTACTTTTGAAAAAACTGTAATATCTCTATATAAATTACTTTTTACATCTGTATGTCTAATTATTCTAACATATCTGCTGAAATAACTCCATTTTATTTATTTCATTATTTTTGCCCAATTTTAAAAATCAGGTCATGTGTCTGTTTCTGAACTCTTTATTCTTTTTTAGAATATTTTTAAACTATTAATAAAATTACTTTTACATACTCTCCACTGCTCCTCCTCCTCCCCCTTCTCCTGCTGCTCCCTAAGTCTCCCCTCTATCCACTCCTCAAAGTGGGTAAGGCCTCCCTTGGGCAATCAACACAGGCTAACATCCAGAGAGGCAAAACCCATCTCCTCCTCCTTTATCAAGGCTTAGCAGGGCATCCCATCATAGGGAGTGGCTCCCCAAAACAAGTTCATGTAACCAGGACATTTCCTGGTCCCATAGCCAGGGACCCCACCAACAGCTTGATTAGAGCAACTGTCTTCCTCATTCAGAGGGCCTAGTATGATCCCATGCAGGCTCTCCAGCTGTCAGCCCAGAGTCTGAGCTCCCTTAGCTCGGGTCAGCTGTCTCTGTGGATGTCTCCATTGTGCTCCTGACTCTCCCCTGCTCCTCTAGTTGTTCCTCCCTCTCTTCAACTGAACTCCAGGGTTCAGCCAAGTGCTGGGCTGTGGGTGTCCCCATCTGCTTCCATCAGTCATTGGATGTAGGTTCTGTGATGACAATTAGCATAATTATCAATCTGACTACAGGGGAAGCTAGTTTGAGCATCCTTTCCAGCATTGCTGGCAGACTTCGCTGAGACCTACTATGGATTCCTGTGGACTCCCCAGCACCAGGTTTCTTCCCAAGCCCATGATGGCTAACCATGTCAGGATATCTTCCTCATTGCTCAACTCTCAGTTCCTACCCCAACTCAGAATTCTTGAACTCTTTTTTTTTCTTCATTTTATTATTATCATTATTATTATTATTATTACAAAAAATGTCTTTTTATCCATGTATACCCATGCTCCCCCTTCTCTCCTCCCAATCCCTCCCAGTCAGCCTTCAGCCTCCCCCCTTCTCATCCACCCTTTCCCTACCCCTAAAGAGCAAGAAGTCCCAAGGTGGGAGAGCTCAGCATGGCACATCCACTCCAGGCAACTCCGATTTCCTCATCTCAAAGTCAAGACTGGGTTAGGTGTTCCTCTGCAGGGAATGGGCTCCAGGGTGTCAGCCCATGCACAGGAACACAGTGTGATCCCACCCCTTGAGGCTCCACATACTGCCCATGACAATCAACAGTTGCTTACCCTTGGAGGGCCTAGCTCCTTTTCCCAATGGTTCCCCAATGGCTGTTCTTGATTCCATGAGCTCCCCAGAGCTGCAGCTAGCCATCTCTGTGGAAATTTTCCTCAAAATCCCTATACCCTTGCTCATACAGATTCTCCTCTCCTGCTCTCAGCTGGACCAGGAGCTCGGCCCAGTGATCAGCCATGGATCTCTGCCTCCACCTCTGTTCATTGTTGGATGTATGTTCTGTGATGACACATAGGTGGTTATTCATTTCATTAAAGGGGAAATCCTGTTTAGGCACCCCCTCCACTCTTCCCTCCTCTTCACTCAGTTATCTCCTTCTTTTAGGATTTGTTCCTAACTCTTCCTGGTTGCAGCCCATTATGATGCCAATTTGCTAAAGTGATCTCTAATTTCTCTTAGGGGAATCCCTGGATGTCTCTCTTAAGATCCTTCTTATCCCAAACTGTTCAGCCTTTGTGGTTTGCAGCTTGGGTATTCTTTGCTTTTTGTCCAAAATTCACTTATGAATGGGACTTCTCGAATTCTTATTTCCTAAGCCCTCTCCTCTCCCCTCTGCACTCCCTCCCAGTTTACTCAGGAGATTTTAAACATTTTTCCTTCCTGGTGCAATCCATGGGTATCCCTCTTAGGGTCATCCTCTCTACCTATCTTTTCTGGGGTTGTGCAATCTAGCCTTGAACTTTTTGTTCTTATTTATCAATTTTCATCAATATCACACAACTTTAATTACTGTGCCTATTATGTTAATTATTATGTTTTGCCTATTCAAATTATCTTGGATCTACTTTGTCAAATCTAGAAATTTGCAGAGATTTTGCTTGTTTGTTTTGTTTTGTTTTTTCAAGACAGGGTTTTTATGTGTAACAGCCTTTGCTGTCCTAAAAATTACTTTGCAGAGGGACTGGCCTTGAACTCACACAGATCCATCTGCCTCTGCCTGGGATTAAAGTGCTAGAATTAAAGATATATGCCACTACTGCCAGCTGAGATAATTTTTTTTTGTAAGAAAAACACTAATTGAATCCACAGATCAAGTTATGAAGAACTGGCATTGTAATAATATAGAATCTTCCCCTTGGTGCAATGGTGGCACAAACATAATGGAAGTAAATCCATTAGAATCACACTCCAAGAGATAAAAGCTATAACTGGCACCATCACTGAACTAAGAACCTATGGATAGATCAGGCATAGCCCTTAGAAGCGAACTTATTCTGCTAAATGAACATAGTATTAAGCGATTTCAGTGACTTATTGTTATACTCATGGATTAGTGCATATCCCAGTCCTCATCAGAGAAGCTTTTATTTGCAGTAGATGGTGATTAATACAGAGACCCACAACCAGCCTACATGTAGCAAATAAGAGTCTGTGGAATAATTATCCCTGAATGTTATGTCTATGCCCAAACCTTTACTGTCAAAGCTCAGGAATCATTGGAGAAAGGGAGCGGCAAGAATATAAGAGCCAGAGGTGGTAGATGGATGACTCAAGGAAACAGTGTTCCTGTTTTCAGTGGGACAGTGTTCCTGGACACAGACACAAAGTACAGCTGCTTACCTGGACTTACAGTGGTTGTGACAGCATGCATAAGACCTGTGTAAACATAAGTCAAACTAAATACCAGAATGAAAAGGGAGGTTGAGCATTAAGTTCCACCCCTAACAATGGAGCTGTTCAGAAATTCATATCTGCTGGGAAAGAGTAAGTTGACGACTTCATTCTAATGGAAGGCCACACATACACAAATATTATTGAGTAGGTTTTTAAAAAGACACAAAGTTGGATGAATAAGAAAGGGGGAGGCAGGAAAGTGTTGGGTATAAAGCATGTGCAAAATGTTCAAAATACACTGTATAAAATTCTTAAAGAACTGAGGCAAAGATATTTTAAAATGTAAATATTTGTTTATTGGAACAGATTACTAGAAATATCTGTTTGGATAATCTTAGGGTTTTCTTCTGAGTTCTTTAATACTTCCTAATACAGACCTGGTATATATTTTGACAGATTTACAGCTAAGTGTTTTATTTATGCGTGTTAATGTGTATTATACTCGTAATTTTACATCTTACTACTTAATTGGTGGTATGTAGGATACTGCCTGAATTTTGTATATTATCTTTCTGTTATAAAACCTTGGTATAATTGCTTAATCTAAAAAATAAAATGCCCTCTCCCTCACTCCCCCCTCCCCCACCCTCCCTTCCTTGTTCTTTCTTTTTTCCTTCCTTCCTTCCTTCCTTCCTTCCTTCCTTCCTTCCTTCCTTCCTTCCTTCCTTCCTTCCTTCCTTCCTTCCTTCCTTCCTTCCTTCCTTCCTTCGTTCTCTCCCTCTCTTTTTCTTTCTTCCTTTGTTTCTCCACCTTTCCCAGTCTTCCTAAGTTTTTGTCTCTTAGCGCTTCAACATTTTCTTTATAGAATCTGTGATATCTGTGAACATTTCTTTCATTTCCTTTTGAAACAAAATCTGTGTATTTTTATTTTTAAGAAATTTCCACTGCGGTCCCAGTATACTGAGGTCCCAGATGTGCACTGAGCATGTGATGTCCATCCCTTTGCCTCCCGAGTGCTGATATTACAGGCATGCTCTAGAGTGTTACCCCAATCTGTATGTATTTTACTACTCTTTTATGTGTGTTATTAGACTGTGAGACATCTAGTAATAGAAGTACAAAAACAGCCTGACTTGCTCTTGATCTTAATTGGAAAAACTTTTATTTCTCACATTTAAGTGTGAATTTCCCCCTCAGATAAAGAGGTTACCCCTCTTCCTAGTCTGCTGAGAGTATTTTATTTTATTATGAGTTGACATTTGATTTTTGTGTTGATTCCCTGTCTCATATTCAGATTGTAGGATGTTTCTCTCTTTAGCTCAACAGTAAGATGGATTTAATTAACTTTTGAATGCTGAACTAATCCTTTAAAGTTGAAATAAATCCTACTTGTTCATGCTCCAATGCTCTTTAAATACTTTTTGATTTGGTTGCTAATACATCGTTGAGATTTTACACCTATGTTCACAAGAGGTTTTGGACTACAGTTCTTTATACTATCTGCCTTGATATTTGCATAAAATTGGCAACATAAAATAGGAAGTATTCTCTCTTCTTCAGTTTTTGCAATATTGAGGGAATTACCATAGGTTCTTTTATAAGTATTTGATGAAACTTAACAGTAAATCTGTCGGTGGCTGATTATTTCTGTGTGTGTATGTGTGTGTGTGTGTGTGTGTGTGTGTGTACATGTGTGTTTGTTTGTATGTGTTTGTGTGTATGTATGTATGTGTGATAGACAAAGAAAAGTTCAGAGCTTCTTTATTTTTCTGTGCACTTCTTATTTTTTTCTATTTAATTATATCTTTCAGCATATTCATCCATTTCACTCAAGTTATAAAAATTGTTGACATAATTGTTCAGATTTTTTGTTTTCTCTTTTATGTATTATTTTGAATAAAGGCATAATTTTTTCAAATATACTTAGAAACGCACCTTCCATTATGTTGATTTCTCTATTAATTTTCTATTTTATTTTGATTTCTTCATTAGTATTTGTCATTTTCTTTCTGCACTTTGCATTGTCATATTTTTTATTTTGGTTCCTAATATGGCACTGTGGATAATTTACCTCATATTATTTTCTTTTATTATATAATCATTCAATAACATTTTCTGTTTAAAAATTGCTTTCGCCACTATTCTGCACAGATTTTGTTAAATTAAAATTTTATTTTATAATCATTTTTTTATTCCTCTTGAGATCTTTTGTTTGACTCGTGTTTTCTTGAAACATGTTGTTTAATGTATAAGAGTTTTCAGATTTTCCAGGTATCTTGTTTTGATTCGTCTTTTGTGTGAGAACAGACATTGTATGATTTTTCCTTTAAAAACTTTTGAGGTTGTGAGGATTTTTTGTTTTCTCACTTTGTTTTTGTTTTTTGCCTACTATATAATTTATTTTGTAATTTTTCTTTTTTTTTTTTCTTTTGAAGAATGTGTATTCCGTGTATGGATGGTGTGATGACATCAGTTATAATCAGTTGATTTTATTGAGGCCTTCCTGTGTCTTTAGTGGATTCCAATCCATGGATCCTTCTACTTTTAATAGATTGGGTTGGGAAAGTCCATTCAACCATTTCTCCTTGGAAATGCATGGGTGTTTACACCATGTGTTTTGAAATTATGTTGTGAAGTAGAAAAATGTGAAATATTCCTAATTCATAGAGAACTTGACTTTTAAACATTTTAAAATGTCTCTCTTCATCTATTCAACTTTTACTCTGAACTCTACTATGACATCCCCTTCCTCCTGATGCATTAGAAGGATATGCTCTAGGTGGACATGTAATGCTGTCTTTACACTTAGAGTGAGTTTCTGTGGTGACATATGGTTGTGTCACATTCTCTTATCCACTCTCACAAGATGTGTCTGAACTGGTGCCTTTGGGTCTTCAAAATGAATGCTCATCCAATTAACTGAAATAGTTTAAAATGTCCTACCGGTTAGTACATTGTACGTGTTTTATTGTTGGTTTTCTACTTTTGACTTCTACTTATTTCTTCCTGGCTTTAACTGATCATTTAAAACGTTACAACTGCCTTTTACAAGTCACTTTGTTTACTTTTTGCTATTCTTCAGTTTTTTTTCCTGTAGACTTTCCAACTTGCAGCTAACCCAGAGCTATTTACAATAACACTATAGGACATCAGGGAAGCTGAAAGTCACAGCAACAAAGAAATCCTAAATTCTCCCCTGATTTCCTTCCTTTGAATCACCCTAACCAGTCTCTTATAGATCCATATTCATAAACAAAGATGGGGTGGGATTGGGAGGAAGGAAGGGAGGGGGAGCAGGGGATACATGGATAAAAAAGACATGTTTTTTACTAAAAATAATAAAATGATGGAAAAAAATATCAGAAGATGGAATGATCCCTGGTGCTCATGGATCAGAAGTATGAATATAGTAAAAATGGCCATCCTTCCAAAAGCAGTCTATAGATTCAATGTGACACCCATCAATATTCCACATAATTTTTCCCAGATCTTGAATAATTTTTAACTTCATGTAACACACACACACACACCAAACAAACAAACAAGAGAGATAAAATAATCCAGAACAATAAAATAAATGCAGGAGGTATCATAAGCTCCTTGTTTGAAGTGTACTACAAAGCTATTATAATAAAAACAGGATGGTATTGGGACAAAACTTACAACATACTTAGTAATAAAACTGAAGGCTGAGACATTAACCCACACACCCATGGTTACATAATTTTTGATAAAACGGCTAGAATTGTACATTGGAAAAGAGACAGTATCTCCAACAAATTGTGCTGTCAAACTACATGGCTTTAAAAATCAAATAAAACTGGCAAAAAAGATGTGTGCATATGATGAAGTACATTGTTGACATCTGAGGGACCTGTTAAATTAACCAAGAAGGAAAAAGTAACAGTTTCCTCTCCCCCTCACTTCTTCATTATTTGGCTCTTATCCTTGCTTTAGATGGAGCTATGGTTCTGAGCTGTATCGTCTCCTCTTTCTCTCTTTCTCTAAGAATTTCTAAGAAGTGTTACAGGGCAGCAGTATGGGCAAAACATTCCCTCAGTCATTGCTCAAGGGAGACTTTGCTGTGTCTCTGTCTTTGCAGAAGAGTTTTACAGAGAACAAAGTTCAAAGCTGTTTTACTTTGTTCTTCCTCTCATTTCTTCAGAAACTTCAAGCCACTTTCTTCTCACTTCTCTTATTTCTCAGTATTCTCTAGAGATAAAGTTTGTGGCACGAATAAAAGAGACTAAGGGATAGATCTCTGAAGACGCTGGAGATATTAGAGAGAATAAACACCACAGTCAGATCTTACCCAGCTGTCTTCCAGCTTCCTCAGCCTCCCTTCCCTTGGCTTCTCCTTCTGTGTCTCTATCCTGTCTTAAGTACCCTTTTGTAAATTAAGGCGTGGCCCCACCACTGCCAGTTTGGGAGCCTGGAATTCCTTCTATAAAGTGACCTAGACTCAGTTGGGATTAAGGGTTTAGGCCACCACTCCCAGGATACTCCCTGTGCTGGGATTAAAGGTGTGAGTTACCACTGTCTGATCCTTCTAGACTGACTGTGATTAGATCTCTGAAACTTCTAAAGCTTTTATTGAATCCCCACAAAAGTTTTTCTTCATTCTTTTCAGGACCCCTTTCTTCATTTCTTCATCTTTATCTTTCTGTCGTATAAAAATTATACATCTTGAAACAGATTTTGTATCATTTTTTTTTTACTTGCTATTCTCTGAACTTCTTGGATCTGTATTTTGATATATTTGTTTATTAATTTAGGGGCATTGTTAGTCATTATTAATTAAAAAAATCTATTCCTTAATCTCTTTTGGATTCTTGGGCTCAATGACAAATATACTACACTGTCTGTAGTTGATTATTTTATTGGTTTGCTTGGTGCTTTTTCTTTTAATTTAAAATTTAGAGGTTTCTATTGAGCTATCTGTGTACAGTCTGTTAATGAGTCCGTAAAATCTGGTCTTTATTTTGTTTTAGTTTTATATCAAGCATTACTTTCTATTTTTGCTTCTCATTTCTGCTTCAGTACAATCCGCCTTTTCTATTATAGATATAGCGGATTAGTCATAGATGCTTTATATTCCTGATCTGACAGTCACAGTGTCACTGCTATTTCAGATGTAGTTTTAATGCTTGCTCTATCTCTCCATACTGAGTATTTGATTTTTAAATGTGTCTTGTAATTATTTTGTTACTCAGGAATGAAATGATCTACAACATAACAGCTGAAAATAGTGTCTGAATAGTGTTGTGGTAAGGTATAGGGAAAGGGAACATAATCTATTGTCAGTTATTATGTAACAATAGAAAATATGAATTTATGATATTTATCTTGTAACTAGACATCATATAAGAAATTAAGTGTCCATACAAATAGCCAGAAGGCAATATTTTAGCTTTCTGTTTTTATCAGTTTGGAGATGCCAATGTAATAGGAGTTATCATTTTGTTCCCTTTCTTCCCTCCTCCAATTTGTAGTAACTCATCTACATCAGAAGGTACTCTGAATTTTAAAGGAAAAAAGATCTGACTTTAGTGGTACCCACTCCTTGACTATCATTTGTACGTTCAAAAATTGGCATGTTTAGTACACTCCATAGGAGGCTAGGCTTGAACCTGGCTTCTAAAGAATGTATTGGAAGGTTCTGTCCTATAGACATAAACAAGCAAACAAAACAAATAAACCTGAGGACAAAGATGTAAACCAGGAATGGCAAGATTTCCCAACCCATCCTCCTATAAAAATGGTTTAGGCTCTCTTCTTTTGAAACTGAGAACTTAGAGGTGATAAATCTACCCTGTATTTCCTGAGGTCCATATTTCAATAAAATTGTGGTTTGACTGAACAATGCCCTCACAGGTTCATGTGTTTGAATGCTTGGTTTCCAGCTTGTGTTGCTATTTGGATACAGGCCTACATGGAGAAACAGGGCCATGGGAGAGTGGTCTGAGCTTACTGTGGTGATGGCTCTTTGAGGGTAATAGAGCTTTTATGGTTCTTAGTGGACTTCATTTGGGGATACAGAGTGCTGGACAGTCAATAAAAGATATCAAAGCCAATGGCGTCTATCTTGTCTTACATGTAAAAAAAAAAAAAAAATAGGAAACACTACCTAACTGAGGGAGTAAGATCTGCCATGACCATGGACATCAACCTGTGGATGAATCTAGAACTGAATAAAAATGGAAAATGGAGGAAGCCAGCAGAATGGTAATATTCCTCTGATTCTAGTTGCTGATCCATCAAGATGTAAGTAAGGCACCAGCCATTGTCACAAACAGCAGCTGCTTCCCCTGCAAGGCCTTCCCGCAATGATGGATGTGGCTCCTGATTTGTGAACCCAAACAAACCATTTTAAATCCTGAAGTTGCTTCTTGTCATGGATTTGGTCATAGCCATGGGAAAGGTAACTGAAATAGCTCCTATGTTGAGAATGGAAGCTGCCTGCATTGAACAGTGACATTGTAATCTTTAACTGTGCCAGGGACTCCCTAAAGTGATATCTTTTTATCTGTAACAAGACCACCAGAGTTTTCAAATCAGAAACCATTAGTCCAGCATCTATCAAGAACTTAATGGCCTCTGGTAGATGCAGCGACCTTTTGAAGGCCTAAGCAGGTAGAACCACCCTTCATTCTAAATGGCTGTCTATCTCCATTGCTGTTGGGCCAGATCCAGGGCTCTTTTGGGTTTGAGACATTTTCAACATATCTTCCTCCAGTGTCTCCTTTTCTTAAGGAAATACATTGATCATTGTTCAGTGTCGGCTTCCCTATTCTCCCAGTTTGGGTTTTTGGAGATCTCTTCACTGAGTGTGAGCAGTTGAACGCTTGGAAAGACTTGACTGGAGTGCAGCCATCATGATTTTTACCCATTCTCATGTGGCTCATTTGGTGATCATATCAGCTTCTTTATGTTTCTCAGCATGTCAGTTATTGAAAACCCTTTGGGTCATCTCTATGAGCTAGGAGGTTCTCATCCCAGAAAAAAAAAATCTAGCTTTTTTAGCTGTCTGTGGATATTAGGAACAGATAAGATGACAAAGGCCAACAATGCCCTATTATTTTCTGGAGTTAGTGGGTTAAAAAAAGTATAAATCTGAAAGGCCTGTGTACTCAAAGAGCACATCAGGAAACTCTTCTGGCTCTTTGAGTACCTCAGTGGTCTTAGACAAATTAGTAGCTTTTCAAGCTTACTTCAAACCCTAGCTAGCCATAAGGTAATAGTGAAAAGTATCCAGTATCTTGGAACCAGAGGATGTATTTAGAACCAATCAAGGCATTCAGATGGGAAACCTGTCCCAAAATTACATAGCCTCTCTTGGTGTCTTTATTAGTGGCCAAGGCCAAAAAGGCCTCTGTGCCACTGGCCCAGTGCAATTTTTTTTCTTCTGAAGTGAACAGAGTCAGGAGGAGTTACTGGCAACGATTTCAGGTGGGACATTGGGTACAGAGGACAGATTCCAGAAGGACAGTTAGGGCTTGGGGTTTGATATAAAAGGAGAGTATCTGGGCCTTCCAGATACACAGATCTCAGGTAGAGAAGGGACACAGACTAGGAAGGAACATCACCCTCCTTCTTAGCCCCCCCACATCTCCTTTCAAGCTAGGGAGGGAGCAGGGCCTCCTGCAGTGGAAAGGCAGATGCTGGAGTCTGAACCGAATCTCAGGTGTGGTGAACCCTTGAGTGAGAGGCCAGTAGGGATAAAAGGAGATGAAGAGGAGAAGATGGGACATGTCTTTATTAGAAAGGGTTATAGCAGCTACCACAAAAGCAGTAGTGGAGGAGACAGGAGGTAAATTCAGAGGGAGAAAAGATGGAGGGAATAGGAGAAATGGGTGGACAGTAGAGTCCGATGGAATAGAGGAGCATAGAGGAGGAGGGTGGTTGTGGAGAAGACAGGGGGGTTGAGGATGAGGATGGCTTGTAAGGAGGGCAGAGGAAATCTAGCATCCTCAGCCTGTGAAGGGTCAGAGAAGGTGGTAAAAAGAAATGGAGTTTTTTTTTTTTTTCCTCAAATCTAAACAGTAAGACAGCTTTTTACATGAACAAACCTTAAGCGAGGCATGAGAATTTTGAACAAGTGTCAAAAACTGATCAGTATCAAAGAACCGACCAGGACGTCCTTTCACCTTAAGTCCAAGTGTTTGGGCAATAGTTGGATCCATGGAAGCAGCTGACTCCGTCTCACTCCAAAGGCGAGCCAGTCAATCAACCTTTCAAAATCGGTTTAGCTTTCTCTTGGAGAGCAAAACACCACAGTCAAACCCTAGCCCGAGAACTTTTCCTCACACTTGGAAGGCGGGAATCTTTAAATTGGATGATTCCCATGTTAGAGGAGAGTTTGTTCGGTTTGGAAAGGTAGAAGTGAATAGCACCAGCCTCGAAAAGTGGCAGTGGGGAAAAGAAACCCACTTAAGACCTTGGGAACAAGTAGGGTTGTGGGTTTGAGGGGTGACTCCAGGTGCTGTTGGTGTGATTAGAAACTTCCTGTCCTGGTCCTGGTGGAAAAGGGGAAAAGTCTGCTGAGAAAAGTACAGAGGGGTACAATCAATAAGCAACACATATACACACACAAAAAAAGTGAGCGAACGAGAAAGAGAGAGAGAAAGGGAGGGAGGGAGGGAGGGAAGGAGGGAGGGAGGGAGGGAAGGAGGGAGGGAGGGAAGGAAGGAGGGAGGGAGGGGGAGAGAGAGAGGAGAGAGAGGAATCCTACAGGAACTGTTAATATAATCTAACATTACTTGCGTGTCATGGGCTACCAGGGAAGCTCATACCTAAGATTAGCTCCCCTTCTCCACTAGGTTAAAGTGAGCTCAGTAGTTAGGCAAGCTTTCCTATCCATGAGATAGACAACAGGCGGGAGGCTAGGTAAGACAGAAACATTCACAACAAAAAGTAACATATTTAATTACTCACTCATATACATAATTGGCTAGCCATTCATTCCAACAAAACCAAAACCAGGTTTCTCATGAGAATCAGGATCAGGAAATCAGGTCCTGATCCTACTGGTGTCTCAGTTTTGCATGGGAGCAAAATGAAAGGCTGAATATCAGGCATTTCTTTCTCAACCTTTCAGAAGGGTGCTCAAGAGATCTATCATTTTCCCTAAGAAGGGATTTCTTTCCAGGAGCCCTACATCCTCAACCAAAACTTAATTTAGTACATAGACTTACCTCTTATGAAAGGCTTGATATATTTTGGTATCTGAGAACAGCAGTAATTCCAGACCTTTTTGGACTCAGGGAGAGGGGCCCTGAAACAATTTCTTTCTTCATTTGGCCTATTTTGTTCTCTGATTGGAGAGAGAATGTATTTTAACATTTATCATGTGCTTTTTACTTTATGCTAAATATTACTGTATCTTTTTTTATTCAGTTTATCTCCTGTTCCTCCTTTTCATTTTCTCTCTATAATTCATAACAATCTATATCATCCCCAGTCACATTATATGATGGGCAAATGGGCCTTACAGACATTAAATTATGCTCTGTGTTAGCTTCTCTACATAGGCCCACAGGCTTCCAGGAAACCCGATTTCCCTGGGAGAGCATTCAGGTTTTTTTTTTTTTTTTTTTTTTTTTTTTCTCAATGACTAACAAGAGCTCTGAGAAATCTGTCTTTCTTGGTCACTTTGTCTTGACCACAGGAATAGAAATAGGATAGAGCTGAGTGCTATTCAAAAAGGGCCAACATGTCAGGCATATTGTTTGCTGGAAGAGGTAAAAATGTTACCACAGTTGGGGGCCAAAGACTAGCAGCTTCATAGAAGAATCATCATTTTGTCATTTTCTTCTCAGAGAACCACAGCGCTCAATTTAAAGAAATTTGGGGGCTTATTAACAGCAGGTGATTGACTACTCAGGGCAGTGGAATCTTGAAAGCTCCTTACCTCTCTCTTAGCTAAGGAACTCTGATAAAGACAAAGGAATAAACTGGAATCTTAACCAAGAAATGTAATCAAGGGCCAGAAAATCCAAGAACATCATTCAAGCCATCAAACCATTTTAAATTCCATTTCTATTTATTGCCACAATAATATAGCAGGTCATATTGGAGCACAGCACATCCCACAAGTCTGTGAAGTCATGTAAAGTTCTTTTGTGCTAGGTTGGTTTCCTAAGACTATTAGATGGACCTGTCAGCATCTCACTTCTATACAAGGGCCGGCATATGGCAGCTGGGTAAGTAACACGGCTCAGATCCTTACTAACAATCATAATTGAGCAGCCATCATTCTCATCATGGTGCAGAGGTATCCAAAAGGCACAGTATTACTTCTGCTGTATTTCTTTTTGTGTGTGTCTTTATTTATTTTTCATTCTACATACTGACCACCGTTCCCTCTCCCTCATCCCCTCTTCCCTTCCTCCAACTCCCTCATGGCCTCCAACCCCCATCCACTCCTCAGAGAGGGTAAGGTCTCCTGTGGGAGTCAACAAAGTCTGTTCTGTCATATTCTACTGGTTACAACATTGGGGGGGTAGGCTCTATATTCCAATGAGAAGAAATCAATGGTATGAATTGGGGAATCCTCACTTCCTCCAATGTTTTGTTCCAGTGTTAGGAAATTTGAATAAGTTCTCTTTACACTGGAGATGTTAGTCTATTCTACTTAGTTTTAAAATGCTGGAACCATCTCAAAATGCTTTTACAGAACTACACAGAACAATATCTGATCAAGTCCTCATGGCTCAATCTGTCAAGCTGACACAAAATTAATGATCAGATCAGATGTCACATGATGTCATGAAGTAAAATCATATTTTACAGTCCACTGCCTCCTCAGGAGATGATTATGAAGACAAACAAGCAAACAAAAGTCTTGGTAAATCAGTGGTTAGAAAGCCATCCAAGAAAATGGAGGCAAGCCCAAGCCCCTGTGTGTGTGTGTGTGTGTGTGTGTGTGTGTGTGTGTGTGTGTGTGTGTATTATCTATCTATCTATCTATCTATCTATCTATCTATCTATCTATCTATCCATCCATCCATCCATCCATCCATCCACATCCATCCTATCTATCTATCTATCTATCTATCTATCTATCTATCTATCTATCTATCTATCCTATCTATCTATACATGTATATATTTATAGTATCTAGTTTTTTTGAAACTTTCATGCGCTGTTGTTGGGATATCATATTGCTCCCACAGCTATGAGTTTTTCTAAAACTGGAAAGTATTATCTCATACAAATATATCCTAAGTCTCAAAACTTGAAGGCTCAGTTCTTGCAGGGATTAAAATTGTTCCATGTTTGAAATAGGATTTATAGGTAGTAAATGGAATTTTTTTTTTTTTTTTTGTCAACAGCATCATGTATCTGCAGCTGCAGAATCAGGTCAGTGTCACTGAGAGGAAGTGGTGAGGTTACTGAACATGGACATAGGTGATAGAGCACTGAGTACACACTGTAGTTTAGGCAGGTGCTCCTCATCTGATTGAGTTGTGAGGAGCCCCGAAGAACTGACAGGCAGAAAGAAGCTAGGAACAAATGTAGGGCTTCTGATTTAAATATCTGGGAGAAAGTTTATCATGAAACAGGCTTTGGGCTTCAACCTGTTTTTGTTGTTGTTTGTTTGCTTTGTTGTTTTGTTTTGCCTGGTGGTTTGAATGTGAAATGCTTCCTGGGATCAAATGTAGTTCTACATTTTTGATGTATCGTTTAAGAATAAAGGAGCTGTTTTAGCTACGGTAAGCCAGCTTATAAACAGTCAGGAAATCCAAGCATAGATAAAGGGTAAGGAGGGCAGAATTACAAATAGATGCAATCCAGCCACCCAAGAAGCAAAATGTAATGGAGTACAGATAAGCCACAAGCCACGTGGCAGGACAAATTAATAGAAATGGGTTAAGTTTTAAAGGCTAGCTGATAATGAGCCTATCATAATCCAAACAGTTTGTAGATAATGCAAACTTTTGTGTGATTACTTGGGACCAAGCGGTTGTGGGTAGTCAGGGCCATGCCAGGCCAGAAACTCTTACTACAACATTTGAACTCCATATGATTGCACTGTTCTGAGAGCTTTACATTGCAGGTTACTAGGGGAGAGCTGCAGGGAAGAGGAGTTTTATTGCCTGGTTTTCCTTTTTTGTTTGATCTTTATTTTCTGATATGTCAAAATTTAAGCAAGTAGTCATGTAATGTTGCTCCCGTAGCCATGAGCAACTTCTGGTCATAATACCCATTACTTTTTAGTATTGCTGTGACAGAATAAGTCTACCAAGTCTTCGTGTTTTGCTTGTCTTTGATTACATGTCTTCACAAGGATCCAGGAGTTCTAGGCCAATCTGATGGAGGCAATTTCTCAATTGAGATCTCAGAAAACTAAAGTAAAAAAGCTAACACTTAACTCTCATCAGACTTACCATCATTCCCCAATACTTAAAGTGCCACTTAAAGCTTCTCTTAATTCCAAATAAGCAGAGTTAAGTAGGGTTCAAAGTATCCCCCTACCACCTGCTTTGAGTCTTCAGCTGTGTGGTGGTTTGAAATAAGAATGGTTCCCATAGATCCATAGGTTTGAGTATGGTCCCCAGTTGGTGAAACTGTTTGTGGAGGATTAGAAGGCATCACTTTGTTTGAAAAGCCCGACACTAAGACACTAAATGAGCAGGGGAATAGGGATTATGAGAAAGATTCCCCAGGTGATGGCTTGCTGGAGCTCTGGGGAACTCACTGAATCAGGAATTGCCACTGGAGATCCATTGGGAGTGGGAGCTGGGCCCTCCCTAGGTGGGTGGTTTTCGACTGCCATGAGCAGTGTGTGGAGCCATGAAGGGTGGGATCAGACTGTGTTCCTGTTCATGGGCTGGCACCTTGGAGCCCATTCCCTAGAGGAACACCCACCCCAATATTGACTTGGGATAAGTGAATCTCATATGCCTGGAGTGGATGTGCCCTGCTGGGCTGGCCCACCTTGGGACTTCTCCCACTTCTGGGGAAGGGGATGGATGGATGGGGAGGGGCGAGGCTGAAGGCTGGCTGGGAGGGAATGGGAGGGGGAGGAGAGGGAGAGGAAGGGAATACATTGATGGAAATGACTTTTTTTTTTCTTTAATGAAAATAAATTGAAAACAAATAAAAAAAATGGCAAAAAAGAAAAGCCCTGACATTGGGGGCAGACTTTTAAGCTTTTTTAAAAAAATTTGATTTTATTTTATATGCATTGGTGTGAAGGTGTCAGATCTCCAGTGTTACAGAGAGTTGTGACTTTCCATGAGGTTGCTGGGAATTGAACCCAAGTCCTCTGGAAGAGCAGCCAATGGTCCTAACCCAGGAGGCATCTCTCAGGCCTTGACGTTTCAACAGATTCGTGCCATTTCCATGTTCTCTGCCTCCTTACAGTGTGGTGTGAGCTCTCAACTGCTGTTCTTTCTGTTCATCATCTACTATCTCTTCCGTACTATACCAGATTCTAGTTTTCCGTAACTATAACCCCCAATAAAGCTTTATTCAGCAAGATACCTCGGGCATGGTGTCTCATCACAGTAGTGGAAAAGTAACTAACTCAAGATGTAGTCAGGATTTGGGCTACTTTAAACTTCAGTAACCACAAAGAATATGTATTGTAGTTTGAGTATGAAGTGTTTTCCACAGGTTCATGGACTTAGTTTTGGACTCCCACCTTTTGAACTGTTTTGGGAGGTGCTAGAAAATTTAGGAAGGTAAGGCCTCCTGGGAGGAGGTAGGTTTCTGTGATTCTGTTGTGTTTCTTTCTCCATGTTCCCTGCTGACCATGAAGTGAACATCTTCCTTCTTCACATGCTACCACGTCTTAATTTTTTTGTGGCTGTAATAAAATATCATGACTAAACACGATAAAAAAGAATTCACTTTGACATATAGTTCCAGAATCTATAATGGCAGGAAATGCATGGGAGCAGGTGGCAAGAACAGGTATTGGAGAAAACAAGAACTGGAAGATGGGCGAATCTATAACACCAATGCCTTCCCCCAGTGACATACTTCCTCCGGCAAGGCCACATCTCCTTGAGGTTCTTTGATCCTCCCAAATAGAACCCCAACTTGGGTCTGGCTGTTCCAATACACAAGCCTATGTGGACATTTATTATTAAAACCACAATACACTATCACTATGTTCTGGCCAAGTACACGGAGCCAAGCAACTTATCATATCATATACTTTTTTAGGAATAGATTCTTTTACTTGGCTAATTTAAAGAGGACAATTACAGGAAAAGAAAAGTTTCATCCATCAGGCAAGTTTTTATTGAAAACAGAAGCATGCATATGTACACCACACTACATACATACACATACACACACACAACACACACACACACACACACACACACACACACACAGGTTTGGGGAGAAGGAATACAAAGAGGCAGACGTTCCTTTTCAGGGGGTAACACAAGATGATATTTGCGGTTACCTGGCAAAACCAAACTTTCACATTTCTGGGAATAGTAAGAGTTCCCTTTTCCTCAGAATTGGTCCGAAGGGGCTGTTTGGGGGAATAACCTATACAAACAAAAGGAAACTCGTTCTCACTACAAGAGCCTTCTCCAGACTGCCCTTCTTGATGAGAGTTTTGAGAATTCCACTGAATGGTTTCTTCTGGAAGGAAAATCCACCGAATCTTTTTGTCTTGGCAGGGGAGAAGAAGCAGCAGTTCAGCTTCTTAATCTACTTAGATTCCTTTCCCAGAGCGTGTCTGCCTGCTGGGAATCTGTTTAACTCCTAATACATCATAACCATGGAATGAACCTGTATGACCACAAGCAAAAATAAATCTTTTCTTCTTTAAGCTGTTCACCCGGGAATTTTTGTGCCATGATAAGGAGAGCAGAACATGTAACCAACACAGTCATGGAAACTGGGAGAGGGATGCTTTTTAGCCACTGATTTGACCCAGGATATACGTGGCCACTCCGGGGGAAAGACTCTCACTACATGGCTGATCATAGAGGTCAAACTATCTCAAAGGCCCCCAGGCAGGTGTAGACAAGCCAGGGGCAAAGAGATTAGAAATCGATGCTATTTCATGGGTTGAGAAGAGAGAAAGTCTCAGTCCATGTTCATGTTGATATTAGATGGAGTTCTCTTTGTCCTGCTTTTTCTTACTACTAATACTTAAAGACCTATGTATTGGAGCACATGGAGTTTCTGGAGGCAGGCTGTATTGGGATAGGTTTTTCTGTAAGTGTACTCTATGTTTTCAATGCTATACTGAGTTCCCCGGGGACAGTTTTACTGGTACCTGTTATAGCACCTGAGCAGCAGAAGCACAAAGGAGCACATGTTGGGACTGGTTTCTGCTGAAAAAAAAAGATGCTATCTTAAGAGAAAGACAATTCCTAGGTGATATATGGCCTGTTATGTTCTGTTTTTGATTAAACCTTAATATCCCCTTGCTCTTCCCTCTCTGTTATGTGAGATGTCTTTCTGTAAGCTGTGAATGTCATCGGATAATAAAGGAACTGTTTGGCCTATGGCAAGGCATCTTAGAAGCAGGTGGAACATCTGAGAGTGGATAAAGGGAAAGAAGGGTGGAGTCAGGGAAGAAGCAATCCAGCTACTGAGAGCTTTATGGCCTGTCTGGCCCATGGTCCAGACCTACAGACCCACAGTCCCACAGAAACACACAGAGATTAATATTGATTACATGCTGTTCAGCCTATGGCTCAGGCTTATTGCTAATTAGCTTGCTCTCACATCTTAATTCAACCCGTTTCCATTAATCCATCTTGCCGCCCGCGTGGCTGGTGGCTTACTTGCACATTTACATCTTGCCCTCTGAGCAGCTGGATAACTTCTTCCCTGACTCTGCCCTTCTTTCTCTGTATCTGTGCTCAGTTCTTCAGTAGTGGCTTAAGTCATGTCCTCAGCTGTTTTCCCATGTTAATTCCTTACTTGACGGATTGGTCAGATTTTTTTTTTTTTTTCACATTTACATCATCTCAACGGTTAGGCCAACTTAACTTAATGGGCTACATGCAAAAAGGAGAAAGATGTAGCAGTCAAGTGCCCTGAAACTAATTTTAACTGCAAACCTGAAGCCATTGACTTTAGAACCCGTGCTGCTGTTATCTGGTGGATTTGTGGGTTTCAGTCTGCCTCATTAATTGTAGACACATCCAGAGAAAAAGAAGACTTTGGCTTAAATAATTTGAGATTCAGAAGTCGCCTGTCTTTTTTCCTGCATCCATGTCTAAAATCAGAAAGCATGCAGTCTGCATATTTCCTTACCAAAGACACTGCTTTTAAAAATTAAAATCATGTTATGCAGAGCTTAAAAAATATACGAGGAACAAATATTGATTTTCCTCATCTTACTCAGTACTGTGTATTTGCAGAGTGTTTTACAGTCTGGCATTAACTAATAGCTAGGGTGCTCATGTAGAGACGGCAGCAATGAGCCCATTAGCCAGAGAAAGGGAAGACGAAGCCTGAATATAAACTATCCACTCTGCAGGATTGTTATTTTCCATCTGTCTATGGGGCTTGTTAATATGCCTGCCTGTGACAGCTGATCTCTGCCTTTCTTGTCCTTGTTTCTGAATGGGTGGAACTACCTTGGAAATAGGCTCTTTGCAATCCTTTTTTTTTTTTTTTTAATGAGTCAAATAACTGATGTTAAACAAATAAATTGGATTTGATTACACTTTGGTATGCTTTTTTTTAAAAAAAAAAATGTGTGGGGATACACATGCATATGTGTGTATGTGGGGCCAAAGGTAAACATTGGGTATTATCTTTTGCCACCCTGTACTTTTATTTGTTTATTCATTAGACAAGGTTTCTCAGTAGATCTGTAGCTTCCTGATTTCTCAGCTTTGTGATTGGCTAGCGAGCCCCAGGGTTGCAGCTTTGTCTTCCTTTCCAGTGCTGTGATTACAGGCACATTACATCACTCAGCTTTTTATATGACTGCAGGGGCTCTGAAGTCAGGCCTTCATATTTTCATTGATGGCAAGTAATTTATTGTCTGAGTTATCTTCAACCCAATGGTATGCTCTGATAATGCATGATCATCAGTAGTGCCTTCCAGGGGGACCTGTGGGAACTCACAGGTTGCTCCTGCTAGACTTTCTGCAATGTAATGTGAACTGCCATGTCTGAATGAATGCTGTGAACGTAGGTGATACAATGAAATTCAAAGGAAATATAAGGGAATTGTTCTCCAGGGCAGGCACAAAGCCAAAGTTGGTAAATGCAGCTGGAGAAGTGGTATCAAGGATCATAACAAAGCTGTGTATATAAAGATCTTAGCCTATAAATAATAACTTGGTTTACAAAGCTACCTTCATTAATTTAGTTAGCAGTAACTACTTAAAGAAACAGAGAATAAAGAATAAAGAATGAGGTACACCTGAATGAGAATACCTCAGAGAGTGTCTTATCTTTGCTGTTTCTAATCTTGTTAGAGATAAAAGCAGAGGTGATACTAGAGGAACACTGATCATGATTTTAGGGAGGAGAATGGATTGCCTCATAGTTTCCTAGATCTTCCTAGGTATGGGGAGTGGATCAGAATGAGTTTTCAGAAAGAACGTAGCTCGTGGTTTGGAGGTGTCTTGTAAGGCTGCTCTCAGTAGACAAAGGCATGTGTGTACCATTAGTACGAAGAGTCAAGTCTCAGTGTTTGGAGCCTGAAAGCATTTGGTAGGAGGCCAAGACCTTAGGCTGAACAAGTCGTCAGACCCTTGGACTAGAGCAGATTTGCATGTCCAAGGAAATGGAGTCCTGGGCTTTCTTTTAAAAGAAGCATTTACCTTCCCAATAAAGTTAATTTTCTCCAAGTAGACAATCCTTGGAGCAACTAGAAAATTCTTTTAACATATTCATTAATATCAAAATGGACAGACTTCTGGCAGAAAAGCTGCAAAATGATTATTCCTTAAAAGCCAAATCATTTCTGACTTTCCATGATGTGATGGTTTGAAAGAAAATCATCCTCAAGGGGAATGAATCTATTAGGAGGTGTAGCTTTGTTGGAGGAAGTGTGTCACTGTGGAGCTGGGCTTTGAGGTCTCCTTTGCTCAAGCTTCATTCAGTGTGATACTCACTTCACTTCCTGTTGCGATATGCTGTATAAATCCCAGCTACCTATTCAGCACCATGTCTGCCTGCATTCTACCATGCCCCACCATGATAATAATGGACTGAACTTCTGAGACTTTACACCCCCAGCTCACTTTAATGTTTTTCTTTGTAAGAGTCACTGTGGTCATGGTGTCTCTTGATAGAAAAGAAACCCTAACTACCTCGTTTAAAGCCTAGAACCAACTTAGAGGAAAAGAATCAGTGCAGAAGTCTAGACTCAGAGTTTCTAGCTGTCTAAAACGTGACCCTGAGTTGGCCATTATCAAGAGCTACTCAAATAGGAGAGTTTTGTTTATTGAATGACACAGGAAAAAAAAAAACTTTAACTGGGGCATCATTCAAAAAGGTGTAACAGTGACACTTACCAGATCTAACTGTGCTATCCTTGTGTCTCCTATAACTGGTCAGGATCACATTTATTGCCATCACTTCCATAGGCCACTGGATGAAAGTAAAAAACACAAGTTTTTTTTCTGTCTTTTTTTTTTCTTTTTAATATACTTATTTGGGACTCAGAGTGTGTGCTCTTGTGTGTTTGGGACACAAGCACAGCTGAAGATATTCCTTGGAAAGGTGATGGTAGGTTAACGGTTGAGCTGGACAAATGTAGAAGCCAACAGAAGACTTACAAATGAGCAAGGCCACTAGACTCTAGAGGGAGACTTTATTGAGCCTTCTTTCACGTGGGAACAGAAAGGCATAGAGCACCTATTGGTCAGATGTGGGAAAATGGTGAACAGAAAGAATAAGCATGAAACCAAGCCAATAAGCATCATTTGTCTATAGCCACTGTTTTATTCCTTCCCTGATTTTCCTCAGGTATTAAGCATGACCAAGAAGTGTAAGTCAAATAAGCCTATTCTTCCCTGAGTCGTTTTTGGTCAGTGATCTATTACAGCAATAAAAATAAAACTTAGAAAAGTACACTTCCCTGGAACCCAATAGATGCAAGAGAAGATAAGACATATTTAACTTTCCATTCCTCTCTGTGAAGTTATTGCTGCTTGAAACCTTACAAAGAAATTACTGAAGTATATGACAATTAAATATACAGAGAACAGGAGTGAGATACTCAGATCTTACCTTCACTGACTTTTGAAACTTCTCTTTACAAGACTTTGGTAGCTTAGGACCAGCTCTGTGAGGCCAACTGAATAATATCTTTTAAGTCATTGTCCACTAGAAGCAAAATTCTCAAAACCAGTAAGCAACGTTTCTCCAAGCCTCACTTTCAGCCCTTGCCTCCAAGTTCAGGCCTGAGTTCCCTTTAAGATGGGCTGTAATTGGGACACATACACAACATAAAGCCTTCCCTCCCCAAGTTTCGGTTAGTGTGTTTTATCACAGCAACAGAAAGATGATTAGGATACCCGGAGATCACAAACTTTTGAGAGATTGAGCACACGTTGATCAGCATGGCAGGCACACTCAATGTCTTGGTTGTGTTTCAGAAAGAGACCCTAGGTGTCTTCAGCTAGGAACAACTATGGTCAATATCCATGACAACTGTCTTGTTATTCTTCCCTGAGCCTCATCCAGGCCTCGTGTAATGAATGTACTGGACTGGTATCTAACTCAAGGACAGGCAATTGTCAACAGAGCATGAAGTTTATCACAGGCAGTAAAATCTACAGTGTGTTTCACATTGCTGTGTTATGTAGATAGCAGAAAGAGGAAGACCTACCATTTAAGTAATGGTCCTTTCCTCCAGATGTTTCCCATCAAAACTTAGTCTCCATTTGTCTTGTCAGTGGGGCAACTTCACATTATTTAAAAGGAAAACTGTGTACTTAGCTATCATGGATTCAAATTCCATAATTTTAGATTTCCTATGAAATTTTAAAGCCCCATATGAAGGTTAGATTTCAAGTTAATAATGTGAGATGTTGAAAAATTATGTGTGGACTGCATGAGTTCAGAAGAAGAGAATAGTCTAAAACTAGCTGCAGATCAGCCAATGTGTGTGCCTAACAGCTACAGAACCATACTGCCTTCTCTTACCAAGCTCTTGTGCAGGTCTTTTAACCTTTATGTAGCAACATGGACAATAATAGCAGCATGTCAAAATCTGTCTTGCTTAAATACCCGCTGGTTTATTCAATTCCTCTCTTGAAGAGTGTACTTTGATAAAGCCATCCTACTTTGCTCTTCCTGGATGAAAGATCAGAACATACTAACCCTGACCTTGGAGCATGTGAGTTTCTCTTTAATTCTGCTCACTGTGAAATGTCAAGAGGAAAGGGTGGGACACTCTAAAATACAGAGAGATGGCTTTGGAAAACCTTGAAGCCCTAGAGATCATAAGCGTGACAGATCATGCATCATTTTTCCTGGCCAAAATGAATTGATCCTGTCACTAGGAAACTAAATGTAATCAAGATTTTGACTTGAATCATAAATTGTGTTTAAATTACAGCTAGCAGGGCATTGAAGCTCCATAAAAAGAAAGGAGTTTATAAAAGCATGTGCATGTGGGATCACACCTTTATTGAAAGTTCTAAGGGTTTTCTTTTGAAAACACTCTAGTAGATACTATGGGTACATATGTGCATTTTCTTGGGAGACTGGAGAGGGAAAGGAAGGGCAAAGGAGAGTTTGAGAGACTGATGGAAGGAGGGAGGGGAGGAGGGAGGGAGGGATAAAACTATCCATGAAAACTGAGCATTTGATTTCCTAAAGGGCCGCACAGAGTAAACTGCTTAGTGAAGAAGAGTTTAAATATGGCCAACTGTTACAAAAGCAAAATAATAAAGGCCACCTTGTGCCTTGTTGTGGCTCCCTGGATATTAATCATTTCATCATGGGGAGAGGACATCATTCAGGCCATCCTTAATTGTCAGTTTCTGAGTGAAGACAGGTACTTTGCTGATTAGGTGCTTTAAAATGTGCCAACTCTCAGGAAAAAAAAGACACAGTTCAAGGAGGTGTTCTTTGTAATGTAAGCCTGTCTTGATAATCTCAGAGAAAGGGAAGCTGGGATTTGGATATGACATCTGTCATGAGTTTGAATTCTGCAGGTAAAATTCAAGGAGACAGAGATGGAAAATAGACACTGTTAACAAGGCCAGATAATGACTGCAGGGACATCAAAGCCTCTAGCTATCTATGTGTTACCATGTAAACATTCAAAGTCAGGAAATACTCTGTAAATTAAAAAAAATGAAAGTTTACTCATATGGTATACACTGACAGAATTAAAACCATAGTCCAAATCTACATTATCTCCAGGTAATTCACTGTACATTGTGGAAATGCACTATATATAGTGGCAATGCACCATACCCATGGTAATGCTATGTATGCTGTGGTGATGGTGATTCACTGCACATTGTGTTGATACACTGCATGCCATTGTGATACGTTGAACACTGTGGCGATGCATTGTACCTATGTGAATTTGCTTGAGGGAGGAGAGAAGGAGGGGAAGAAAGGGAGATGCACTGTACTTTGTGATGAGGCTCTGCATATCATAGTGATGCTATGCATATTGAGGTGATGTGCTTGCTATACAGTGCACAAGACGCTTTGGTTTTGGTAATACATTGTACATTGTGATGATTCCCTGCACATTGTGGTAATGCTCTGCATGTGGGATGCTTTGTAATTTGCAGTGATTCATTGCCCACTGAATGTTGAAAATAAGACAGAAGGATAAGTATAGGAAAGTTGTTTTGGTTAATCAGCAAGCTCAGGAAATATGAAATGAATTTGCACATGGGTAATCTAGAGTTTTTGAGAATTTTTTTGGAGATGTTGATATATATATTTTTGTTTTGATAAAAGTCTTTTTATGCAACCCAGACTGGCCAGGAACTTCTTATCTTCCTGCTTCAGTCTTCTAAGTGCCGTAACTGCAGGCAAGGAACAGGATAAAATAGAGGTTTTAAGACAGAAAAGTATAAGCATAGTTGAAAATTATAACAATATGAAACATACATAAACCTAAAAACAGAGCTTCAAATGAAGCATCAACTCAGACCTGAAGGTAATAATAGAGGATTTAGAAATAATAGTTATGAATATCAAAACTCCTCTTTCAGTAATGGGTAGAATATCTGGAGAGCAATAAAAATAGAAAATTCAATGGTATGAGTCACTAATACCTAATAGGCACACATAGAACACTGGGGCAGATGACAGCAGAGAATAGACATTTCTCAAGTATACATAGAAAAGACATTTTCAATAAAATCTACATTTTCAATAAAATTTCTGAAATGCAAGGTCATTTCAGAAACTTAAGTAAACTAAAAAAAGGTTTAGATAATCAATGTGTATTTTCTACTAATGATAGAACTAAATAAAATATTAAGTAAACTAAACGAAGCAGAAATTAAGTAGACTCTTCCAAGTAAAAATTACATCACGAGAAAACAGAAAATATTTGAGATGACATTCCAAAACTGAAAAGAAGATGAGGTATGCTTGGCACGAGTATTTCTGTAGTAATTCCCTGTAATGAAAATAAAACCAGCTAAAATCAGTGGCATCATCAGTAACTTGAGCACCAGAAAAAAAAAAAGTAAACAAAATCAAAGGTGTAAAGGAAAAACCTATAGGGATGAGAACGTAAATTTCTGAGATAAGATATACAATACAGGCAATAAGCAAGGCAGTAATCAGTTCTTTGCAACTATTTGCACAGTTGGACAAACTTTCAAGGAGATTTACCAGTGAAAATATACAAGTCCTGAAAGATATGAAATCAAGACCAAAAGTGGGAAATCAGTATGTGTATGTCAGAGAACAAAAAAAATTGTGACACCTGAACAATAAAATCCCAGGAGAAAAGACCATTTATATAATACTCAGCATGTTCCTAGAAAAGTGGAAACTAACTTAGAAAATCCAAGTAACTGTAAGAGAAATAATAAATACACTGAACCAAAAACTTAAAATCTTCCCATAAAGAAAACTGAGGTCTAGATGAACTCAGTGGGTTGTTGTGATGGCTCTTCTCGGTTGTCAACGTTACATTAGAAATTAACTAAAACCCAAGGAGCTGAGTATACCTTTGATGGTTTTTTCTTGATTGAAGGATTTGAAGTGGAAGCCACCCCCCAAAAAATTTTTTTAAGGTGGGAAGATGCACCTTAAATCTGGGCCACACATACATTCTTATGGCAGCTTATATAAGAATAAAATGAAAGAAAATTTGATCTTTGCCTGCTTTTCTTCACTATAGCTGGAAAGCTCATTCCTTCACTGGTATTAGAGATCTTTTTAGGTTTCCAACATTTACTGAAGACTGGTAAGACATCTAGCCTCGTGGACTAAATAAGTACTAGATTCCTGGACTTTCCTTGGGTAGATTGGCATTGCTGGAATAGCTGGACCAGAACACCTTTAAATGTTCTCTCTCTCTCTCTCTCTCTCTCTCTCTCTCTCTCTCTCTCTCTCTCTCTCTCTCTCTCTCTCTCTCTCTCTCTCTCTCTCCATTCTATTAGTTTTGTTCCTCTGGTAGTTCTGGTAGTTCTGACTAATACAACTGTAGAATATTGAATGAGTAGTATCCTGAAAGAAACTAGAAGAGAAAATTGTTTTCAGCATTTTCTTTTTGCCTAAGATTCTGATTCCGAACTAAAGACTATCACAAGAAAATTTCAATGATGTAATAGCCAAGTGAATCTAGAAACACTATCTTGCAATAGTCTTCCATTACCAAGTGCTGTTTAAAGCACTAAAATGAGATCTGAGGAGATTTTCCCTTCTGCATGTTCTCCAGAGAAACAGAATCAATATGTACGGAGTTGACAGAAACAGAATCAATAGGATTTAAGCACATACATAATTTGCTTACATTGTGTTAACCTTGTTTACAGAAGAAGGTGTAGATGTGCTTGCTTTCCCATTGATATTTCATAACTTAAATACCATGTTAGAAAGAGAATTCTTAAATTGATAAAATGGATATACATATTGTATTACATGATAATGAAATTATAAAAGAAAATGGATATATTTGCACTGTACATTTATGTGTATTTATACATCCTACATATTTTAGTATGTACACATCTATAGACACAAATGCATCCATAATAAAAAGGGAATAAATACTCATGATATTAATTCTACTTCTGTAATTGATAATATGATTATAACTAGAATTTATTGTCTTTTTCCATTACCAAACTCCTATGGCCTATGCTTTTATTATCACACCTCATCTGTCTTGGTGTTTTTACCTAGCTGACTGACTGGCCTGAATCTTCGCTTTTAAAGGATTCCAACAGACTACTAACAGTCATTCCTTATAGTATTCATTCACATATTTGCTGGTCATCATAATACTAAGAGCAACCGTTAGCATTTCACCAACTCTAGAAGAAGGCAAGAGTTGGTTTTGGTCCCATCTGGAAGGAACCATTTTAGATTATTTGATTTTGAGCTGTAGTGACAAAGCATGTCATGTGCAAAGCTGTTAGATGAGGCTGTTCTTACCATTGCAGCTGGAAGGCAGAGGATTGGAAGGAGGGAGGGAGGGAGGGAGGGAGGGAGGGAGGGAGGGAGGGAGGGAGGGAGGGAGGGAAGCGATGGAAGGAGGGACTTGGGGGCATTCACAGTATACTGTATAAAACCCGTCACTTATGGCTTGACTTCCTTTCATTGGAGTCACATAAAGGGTTACCCATCTCACAACAATAGCACAGATTGACAGCCAAGCTTTTAACATTTCGGCTTCTGTCTATGGTTATAAAAAATGCTAAGATGTCACTATGGGTAAATACAATGAATCCTATTTGCATCTACAAATATACTGACCTATTTGCTTGGCTATGGGAAAAGCCTATATCATATATTGATGCTGATCATAACATTTATGGAATCTTAGCACACCTTGCTCCAGAGCTGCAAAATATTGCTACCTATTTGATGCTGTAACTGAATCTTCAAAAGCCCATTCTATGATTCTTTCAATCTAGTTGAGCAATATAGGATCCTATTCCCAACTAGATCTTACTTCTGTGATGCAAATGGTTCAATGTAATGTTAATTACATCAGGCAATAAGTCCTTGTTTAGGGTTTGGCATTGGTGTTTCCTTTTGACGTATTGGGCACTCAATCTTTAGTATATTGTGGGATATTTGAACATACTGTGTGAAAATGTGTTGCTGTTTTACCTCTCTGTCTAGGTATCTTCTGATTGGCTTATTAGAGAGTGGAACTGCCAATAGCTAGGCATAAAGGATAGGTGAGAATAAAAGACAGAAACTCTGGAAGGAATTGGAGTTTTAGGGAATTCACCAGCCACTAGGGTGACACTAGGGTGGGGCCGCAGGTTGAAAACACAGTGCGGAGGAGATGCAGCATAACACAGATTCATATAAATGAATTCCTTTAAGTTGTAAGATCTAGTTGGGAACAAACCTAAGCTAAGGCCAAACTTTCACACTTAATACGAAGTCTCCATGTCATTACCTGGAAGCGAGCAGTCAAACAACAGGAAAACAAACAGAAACCAACTGGCTGTAGCACTCATCTTTGAGAGCTGGTAATGGTGAAGCCCTTGAATAGGATCCTATATTGCTAAGTCCCTGCTTAACCTCCACCCCTCCCACCATTTTCTCTTGAGCTGATTGGATGATAAGACAGGTATCCTAGAAAGACTTACTGCTATCCACAGAATAAGTTATCTTACTCTCATTGTTAAACTATTTCTCCACTGATGTTATTTTTGAGAAGCATTTACAAGAAATACTAATTTAATTTTTTCCACTTAGAGGTATATATCTTCATATTACTTCCTGAGATTTCTGTATTATTGATTTCCAATCAAACTTTAGGTTTCTGGCTATTCAGATAAACTATGGGCCAGGCAATGAATCCCTAATAAGCATATAGGTAACATCATTAGAGGCAACAATAGGCATTTAGGTCACTCCATGTAACATACTTGTACCTTTACAACCTGTGTGTATTTAATTACATATATATCACTCCATTGATGATATAGTACATCTGTGCCTGCCTAATTTTGGTAGGTCAGATTAAGCTCACTTCATGATTGGCAAAGCAGGTCACATGATATCTTCGTGGTTTATAGTTAAGTGGCCCATCTCTACTAAGGCCCAACAACAGCCTCAAAGCTCAATCTCTAAAGAAAAGTCACTATCCACATAGAATATCTTTGTTGTTCTCTTGATGCTGTATTTTAATACCCTGACAAAAATAACCTAATGGAGAAAGGTCATATTTGAGGTTACACTTCCAGAATGATACATACAGTCCATCATGATAGGAGAAAAGCTGGCAACTGGCAGGCAAAGGTGAGGTGAAAATAGCAGGGTCATGGGAGCATGAGGTTTGCTGGTTACATTGCATCTGCAGGAAGGAGAATGGGCAACATTGAAGAGGATGTGGGGCCCAACTATAAAACTAAGAAGGTTCCATGTCATGACTCATTTCTTTCAGTGAGGCTCCACCTCATAAACTTTCCAGTACCTCCTCAAATAGTGCCACCATGTGGTGATCAAGTACTCAAACACACTAGTTTATGGAAGACATTTTACATTCAAATCACAGTAGATGAGAACCCTTCTCTCACCAAACCTAAGGGAATGTAATACGATTAGCTTTAAGCAGCCTGCCAAACAGCCCAGATATTGATCTTGTGTGACTCTGACTCACCAGGTACCATTGGGTCTTCTGAATCACATGACCGAATAGACAGAACATCTTGCATCACAGCCCCAATTGCAAAGCCACTGTCTTCCTCTCCCTTCCCTACAAAAACAAACAAACAAACACAAAATTAGTAGCACATCAGTAAAGGAAGTGAGGGATGAGGAGGCATAGACAAATGAAGCATTCAAATCTCAAAGACTAACGGATCTCTCTTTGTTGTAAAAGGGATCAGATGCAACAACTTTTTCTTTACCTTAGGAGGGGTCTCAACATACCCTATATATGTATAGACTCCTGAAAATTACACCAAATTAGAAGGACCCTCAATATCTGTTAGATTCATTTACAACCCTCTAATACATGATAAATCTAAAGCAGTCGTATATTTGGCTCACCAGTTCTAATTAGTATAATGATATCCACTTAATGAATCAATGTGGTATCTTTCGGAAAGACAAAGTGATCAAGTTTCCTGAAAACTGAATCCCACTGATCCATATGTACCTGAAGCTGGGACAGTGATTGTATGATGCTAGTATTCCCCCTGGAATAACAAAACTTCTCATGGTTTTGTTAAGAAGCTCTCTCCCCACCCCCATCCAAATGTTTTTGCCTGAATAACTACATACCAGGTACCAGGGAATATACTAATTTCCTCAAACAATTAACTATAATTGGAGTTTCACATCTAACTAATTAAGTTTATAATATTTCATTGTCATTCACCAACTGTAATCTGTCTTTTCTCAGACTAAGAAGTGAGTAGGAGTAAACTATCTCATCTGCATCATTCACGTTCTGATGATTGTGTTAACCCTCCAGATTCTTCTAAAATGCATTTTTACTTTTAGTTTACTGTTTTCTAAGAGAAGATCCTATTGTGTTCTTTATTAAAAGCCAACATTCTATTGGGTTCCTAACGTAAGAGCTGTCCTGGTTACTTTTCATTGCCAGCTTGACATTGCTTAGAACTACCTGAGATGTTGGAAGCTCCATTGAAGACTTTCTTGAATAAGATTGGCCTGCGACCTGTAGATATTGTCTTGGTTTCTAGTTAGTGTAGGAAGGTCAAGCCCATCTTGAGACGTTCCATCCCTAAGCAAATGGTTCTGGTTGTGTGCGAAAGCTAGATAAGATCAGTAAATGAGCAAGCCAGTAAGTAGTGTTTCTCTACATTTCTGCTTGAGTTCCTATCCTGACTTTACTCAGTGATTGTAACTTGGAAGTTTGAACTTAAGTTTAACCTGGAAGTAAAGGAAATTTTCTTCCTACAAGTTGCCTTTGTTCAAAGAGTTTAATCACAGGAACAAACTGAAGTAAAACAATAGCCTTCACTTCACACGCCAGAAAACTGGTGTTGAGATTCAGCCAACTTCCCAGTCTTAGATACATGCTTTTTAGAATCGAGGAAACAACCACAGGATTGGTCCATGGCCTGAGAGATGGTTTACAGCAGAATTTACATTTCTTCCCTTGCAGGTGCCTACTGTTAAAGTGTGTGCATCCCTTCTAGTCGCTCTCATTATAGCTGTTAGTTTGACAAAAGTATTTGAATGTATTATCTGCACAGTCATCTAGCTCTTCACTTTTCACCAGCGTTTGATTGAGAGTATCCAATGGTAATATTATGTTTGCCTCTATTAACAGGTTTTGATATGAATTCGCAGTGCCTTGTTTACTACTGGAAATGGAGACATTAGTGACTTTAATCAGATCAGAAATTCAATTCCAGAAATCTCATTAGATTGTACATTTAGATGGTTGAACTAAGCGGTTTGTGAGTTTTATGCAGATGACACTACTCAAAACAGAAGTTAAACAACACCTACTGTACCACCCAAAAATTGTTCTCAAATTATTTTCTAAGAAAAATTAAAAGTGGTACCTGCAATGGAATTATGAAGGAAAACAAAAAGTTAGCAAGTCTAAAAAATACTTTCGTACTGACTTTCTATTCTGGTTGTTTTTATACACATTTAAGATTACGTGTGCTCTAGAGCTTTGGAGAGAAGGGACAGCTGCTATTTCTCTCATGGTAATAAAAGAAAACTATTAAGTTAAAATAATCAGGAATTGCTTTTGAATATCCTATAAAATTGATGTTTGTGTGTGTTACTGGGTGCTACAATACACTACAGAGATAAAATTGAAATGTGTACATAAAAGTTTCTCAATTAGTAGAAAAAAAAATAAAGGCTCAGGAATAGAATCCAGTAGTTACATATGACTAAGGTTGTAGTGCAAAGAATCAAATTGGATTTTCAAATATATTATTCAGTGGGATCTCTGGGAAAGCTGCATCACTTCAAAGAAATATTACTGCTCATAAAATTCACCCAGACAAATTCTCATAAACAAAATCAATGTGGGTGTTCCAATGTAATCAGCATTGCACACTGTGCTAGAAAGCAAGAAAAACATTCCTAGTGTCCTGTAACGAAGAGGAGAATTTCTCATTGTACAGGTGTTAGCATGTTCTAAAATGTTAAACCACTATCCATAGTTTAGAGTTAATCATGCCAGGCTTAGAAACAGGATAGAAATTTTAAATTCCTTTCTCAGTAGTTTTAATGTTTATCACATTAAAAAATGTATAATTGTATAAAAGAGTTCTCCATGATACTCTTTCAAATGTTTCTCTAGGGAATTTTAACATTTTTGACAAATATGCCTGTAACTAATTAAAAAGAAATTTCACAAAAAAACACAGAAACACAGTTCAGCTACTTTTGCACATTCTTATAAACAGGATAGTGCACACAGACACACATAAACACTTGCATGCACACACTCAGTAGCAAATAATTTTTAGCAGATACTTTGAAATGTAATCTCCGAGAAGTCTGTGGTATGCGTAACTGTGTAGCATTTATACTGAACTAAAGAATGCCATTTCTCACTGGTCTCTCAAATAAATAAAAAGCTGCTATTTGAGAAGATTTGCTGCCCATATGTCATGGTCGGACTATGATTATTGTGACTGTTATCCTTTCACCTGAGGAACACTGAGAACCTCTTGATTTTAGAACGATCCTTTCTGGTCATGATTATTCCAAATGTTTTCTGGCTTCTGAAAACACTTAAATAGGTAATGCACAGACTTTTAGGACAGTAAACTAATACAGTAATTGTGGATACATGCTGCTGAACATCCATACCCAATTTTCAAGAGTGAGAAATTTTACAAAAATAGTTGTGGGGACTGGGGGAGCCCTGAGATGAACAAAGGAATGAAGTAAAAATTATAACTATAAGCAGATAAAAAAAGAGGAAGTGTGCTGTGTCAGCAGTCTTGTGAACTAGTAGCCTGTATAGGTGAAGACGGGGCATCAAAGCACTGTGTTTCAACACCATTTTCAGTAGGGGTGGTGTTCACTGACTCTGACACTGTTGGACATGAGTTTTCTTAATAGTAAGGGAGAAACTGGAATGAGTTAGTTGGAAACAATGGTATTAGTTGCGTTTAGTTTGTTATTGATACAAATTGTTTCATCAAGGTGTCTATAGGTTTGTGGAAGGATTAGTGGACACCCCTGTTTCTTTGTTGTATCACCTGAGATGCTTTTGGAAAAAAATGATATCCCAGCAGCAGTGAGCACATTTAGAGTGCAGACTTTTGTTTATTTTTAATGAAAGGAGATGGAATTTCTCAGCTGGATGGGCGATTCTAAGATAGGGCCATTAAAATTATAAAATGAAGAATGGATTAAAAACTATGGTACATTTACACAATGGAGTACTACTCAGCAATAAAAAAAAATTAGAGAAGATCTCCTTAGCAAATTGGGGTCATAACAGGTTTCAGTCACGAAGAGGTGGGAACAAGTCATGAGAGGAGATGGTTGAGTGAGAAGAGCAACAAAGAGGGAGAAAAAAGAGATGGATATCTTGATAGAGGAAGCCAATGTGGGGTTGGAAAGAGACCAGGTGCTAGGGAAACCTCCAAGAACTCACAGGATTCCCCTGGCTAGGTCTCCAACCAATAGTGGAGGGGGTGCATAAACGGGGCTTCCCCTATAATCAAATGAATAACCACTGTGTCATTAGACGACCTATATCTAGCAGTAAATAGAGGTGGAGGCAGAGAACCAGGTCAGACTCCTGGTCCAGAGAGAGAGAGAGAGAGAGAGAGAGAGAGAGAGAGAGAGAGAGAGAGAGAGAGAGAGAGAGAGAGAGAGAGAAGAGTTTATATGAGCAAAGAGACAAAGAGATAAAGATTATGAGGAAGAGTCCCACAGAGGTGGCTGGCTGGAGCTCTGGGGAGCTCACTGATTCAGAAACAACCATTGGAGAAGCATCTGGAAAAGAAACCAAACCCTCTAATGGTAGATGACTGTTAAATGGCATGGACAGTATGTGTAACCACATGGAGTAGGTTCAGAGTACGTTCCTGTGTATGGACTGCCATCTTGAAACTCATTCCCTAAGAGGAACACCTAACCCAGTTCTACTATCAGGATGAGAGAACTGGACCTACCTCAAATAGATTCACAGACTGAACTGATCCAGCTTGGGACTCTGCCCTCCTTGGGGAAAAATGGGGGGATGGGGTGGGGGAAGCTGTGGAGGACTGGGAGAGAGGGGGGAGGGTAAGCAGTGGGATACATGGAAAATATAAATAAAAAATGAGATTGTAGAATCTGTTGTTAGAAAGTAAGGAAGTGATATATTAAATGAGAGCACATTTGTGAATGATTGGAAAAGCACATGGTTCCCCAGCAGCAGTAACAACAACAGCAAACTCCCAATGATGCTGTAGAAACTGGATTATAGAATTGTGTTATAACCTGAGAGTACAAAACAGATGTCCATGAGTTTATATGAAATGCACCTGTTTTGAATGAAGAAGTGGCTCCCATAGGTTCATGTATTTAATTAAACACTTGTTCCTTAGGGGGCAGTGCTGTCTGGCAGGCTAAGGAATTTTTACAAGGTAAGGAGGAAGTCTACCTCTAGAGGTGGGCTTTGAGGGATTATAGCTTCACTGCACCTCCTCATTATTCATTCTCTTTCTCTGCAGAGCAAGGGTGATTTGCCAGCTTCCCTTCCTTTGACTCTGGTTTCCCTGTTTGTTAACATGCCTTTCCATTCAATGATTAATTCTATCACTCTGGATCCATAATCCAAAATAAATCAATTTATCTTCTATGTTACTTCGGGATTTTATTATGGCATCAGAAAAGTAACTAATACAGTGGCTGAGTAAATGGATCAATAGAGTAGATATGATAAGTGTCCCAGGCAGAGGAATTCTATGCAGCCCACTTAGTGGCTCTATTCTGGAGGAAATGGAGATTGGTGCCTGATTTCTACAGAGTGAGCATACTAATGGCTTCCTTCCAAATAGTACTGTGTGGGAAGGGCAGGAAGTGTAGCTTTTCAGAACAGAAACTTGACAGACAATACCTCAGCCACATTCCTATCAAGAGAGATGTTATGTTGAAAAGATACATCCTTTGCTGGATACATTGTGATGAAAATGTCATTTTCTCTCTGTGTAATCTTCCTGGCAGAACCTAGTCATTCTTAATATCATCATGAGAAAAACATGAAGCAAATCTCAATAGATAAAATTTCTAAAAATACTTTACTGATATTTCTGATCAAAAGTAAGGCCATGGAAAGAACAGGAAAAGAAGATTCCTGCAAGTGTTAATGAAGTAAAGGCTGGTGCCACTCTCAGACTAGTAAAAAAGAGAGATTTTACTAAAAATTTGTAAAATGGAACATTGGAGAAAGTCTTTTTCAAAAATAAGTATAAACAAGAAATCAAAACTTTTGCACACTTATAAAAGAGCTTAAAGTATGTAGTGCGTACATCTAGCTGGTCTTCAGAGGTTAAAGGGACAAATTACTAATGCAGTGGGACATACTGATTTGCATTTGTTAATTATTAGGATATCAACCAGACAGAATTAAGAAGGCTCTGTAAGATTTGAACTACAGAGGCAAAACACTTGATTTGATGGCTAGAGGCTAGATATTACCTTCAAGCATGCACAGCTCATCCTTATTTTTTAATGAAGCACGGAAGCATACTAAAATGTTTTCAAAGAATATTTTTCACATTGTTATCTGACCACAATAACTATCAAGTTAGAAATCAATTACAAAAACAAAGATGAAATGCTATAATCTTAGTTGTTAGTGCTCTAGAGTGTAGCCTGGGAATCTGGAACTTTAACAGCTCCACGGGGCTAAGCTATAGCTCAGTGATAGCACTCATTAGCATGTGAGATGCCCTAGGACCCATTCCCAGTACTAAAAGTAACAGATGCCAAACAACCACCAAAGAACCTTGGATGCAGCTTGGATGTGTAATCTGCTGGCTTGCCATATATAACCCCAAATCATAAAAGCTCTTTGAAGTAGTTACAGTTTCTACTCCATAAAACTTTTGTGAGGACAGCTATTGTACAAATATGTACTTTGAATTTTAAAATGCATCTCGAAAGAGATTTAGTTCCCTTCTATACAACTACAAGAGTCCAGACCATCAAAGAATAGTCCATGCTCCCTTACTCAAGAGAAGTAAAGGGTAAGTTCTTTGGGTGAAAGAAAAAAAAGTCAAAACAGCATTTGGATTGGCCTCATGTGGCTCAGTTACTTCTCAATATAGCACAAATTCATTTTAATTTAATGGATTTGTTACAAATTTCCTGAAAAGCTTTTTCAGAGGGAGGCTATGAATTTGCAGCTCAGCAGCCCACTAAGGAAGTCATTATGCATCAAGCTCCAAGCTGAGATAATCAAATAATAACTGGCAATTTATAACTTCCAAAGTAATATTTTAAATATGAAATTGTGAAAGGGAACATTTGCCAGCAGTGTAACTGCAGTGGAGATGATTACTTTTTAAAACAACAAATGAAGTTTATCTTTCTCTGGTGACCATCTGTCCCTGCCTTTGAGATATGTGGATGCTGAGTACTGATCCATCTCAGCTCTGCTTTTGTGGTTTCTACTGCTGGATCTTATAGAAAGATACATAAATGCAGGGAATGTCCCAGTCATTAATTTCATGCCTACAATTAAATACTAAACAGAAAGCAACTAATGTCTGCCTAGGTTTATTTTAGCTCACAGTTCATAGGCATACAGACCACCATGGTGAGGAAAGCGTGGTAATAGAGATGGCTCCCAGCTGTGGCAATGTTGAAATGCTTGTTCTTTCAAATTGTCAGTCAAGAAACAGAGAACAAAGCATTCTTCTGCTCAGTGTAGTCAGAGTTTCTGGTCTAGACTATCCTCAAGGTCCAGATCTGGCTGCAGCTGCTTAGCTCCCTAAAATGACTCAGATGTGATGTGGTAATGTCTTTCTATAGGCTGTATATATCAATCTTTAAATAAAAAACTATTTTGGCCATGGCAGGCACCATAGAAGAAATAGGTAGGGAATCAAAATTGTTAAAAGAAGGAGGGCAGAGTCAGAGACAGACCAAACCAGCCACCCCCCAAAAAACATATAAAAAACACAAATAAGCCACAAACTATATAACAAACAAATTAATAAAAATAAATTAAATTAAAATATAAAAACTAACAATATGCCTAAGCCATAAACCAAACAACATAAATTTAATATAAGTGTCTAAATCATTCGTAAAGGCCTAGTCAACTACAAATAACTAAAAAATCTAATGGGACAAATCTATAAGTCTAGACCTCTGGCCATCCAGGGCCAAAAAAACCTAACTATTTAAGGTTAATATTTATTGGAATATAAACTAATATTTATGATATAGGTAACAGTTTATATAGGCATTTGAGAGATTGGATTATTTATGTGATAGACGATGGATGTCAAATCAGTCTCTTTAGCAGGCGGGAACAAACGGGCTTTTTAAAATCTCAGTAGCCCCTCTTGAATGGGGCTGGCCACTCCCCCTTCAGGAACCTGGGACCCTGGATAAGTGTCTTCTGACCTTACCAACTGACACCTGAATCCCATCACACAGATGCTTTTATGAATTACATGCTGATTAGCCTATGGAATCAATTTGAAGAGTCAGACATAAACCCATACACTTACAAACACCTAATTTTTGACAAAGAAAACAAGATTGTAAAAAGAAAGCATCTTCAATAAATGGTGCTAGCATAACTGGATGTTGGCGTGTAAAAGAATGCAAAGAGATCCATATCTATCATCAAGTGGATCAAAACCCTCAGCATAAATATAGTTACACTCAACTTAATAAGAAAGCTGGAAATTATGTTGAACATATTGACACAAGAGGCAACTTCATTACTATAATGCCAGTAATCACAGACACTAAGATTTACAATTAACAAATGGAACACCATGAAACTGAAAAGCTTTTGTAAGATAAAAGACATTGTCAATAGGACAAAATATTAACTGATAAAATAAAAAAAAAATAAATTTGCCAACCCCACATGGACAGAGGGCTTATCTCCAAAACACATAAGGAACTCAATAAAACTAGACATCAAAAACCAAATAAATAATTCATTTTAAAAATGGAGTACAGAGCTAAACAGAGAATTCTCAATAGAAGAATCTCAAATGGCAAAGAAACACTTAAAGAAATGTTTAATATTTATAGTGGCTTCTAAGGGTCCTGAAGACCAGCTTGGCCTCAGCCAGTACAAACTGGTAATAACTAGTGCCTCAAAGCATGTGCTCCTAAGCACTTCCAAATAAGCCAACCTGGTGTCTGAGCCTGGGGCCTTGATGAACTTGATGAGTTCAGATACAACATTCCTCAACCAGCAAGAGACCACTATCCAAAGCTGCAGATACCGACAAATCAATTCCCATTCCTTTGGCTGGGAAGAGGGTCTATAAAAAAAGTATTTCAGGTTTACCCTTTCATAATAAAAACTTAACTTGCTTGTTTAAACTTGTTCCTGGAGGCTGTGTAGTTGCTTCTACACCATCTATCCCCTTCCCTGAGGGAAAAAGTAAGACCTTGAGCATAGAGGCAACCCTGACTCCTGACACCAAACCAGGCACACCCCCAACAATATCCTTCGCTATCAGGGAAATGCAAATAAAACACAAATCTGAGATTCCATTTTATATCTGTCTGAATGGCTAAAATAAAAACCACAAATGTCATTTTATGCTGAAGAGGATATGGAGCAAGGGGAATGGTCCTCTGTTGTTGATGGGAGTGTAAACTTGTACATCAAATTTGGAAATCAATATGGCAATTTCTTAGAAAATTAGGATCAATCTACCTCAAAGCACGGATATAGCACTCTTAGGCATATACCCAAAAGATGCTCAGTCATACAATAAGGACACTTGCTGAACTATATTCATAGCAGCTTTATTTGTAATAACCAGAACCTGAAAACAACTTAGATGTCTCTCAACCAAAGAATAGATAAAAAAAAAAAACTTGGTACATTTACACAATGGAGTATTACTCAGCTCTCAAAAACGATGACATTAGGAAATTCGAAGTAAATGATGAACTAGAAAAAAGAATCTTTTTTCTTCATTTTGTTATTTTTTTATAGAAAATGTCTTTTTAATCCATGTATCCCCATCCTCCCCCCTTCTCTTCTTCCAATCCAGTCAGCCTTCAGCCTCCCCACTTCTCCTACCCCTAAAGAGCAAGAAGTCCCAAGGTGGGTTAGCTCAACGTGGCACATCCACTCCAGGCAAGTCCAATTTCCTCATCCCAAAGTCAAGACTGGGTTAGGTGTTCCTCTGTGGGGAATGGACTCCAAGTTGCCAGCCCACACACAAGATCACAATCTGATCCCATCCCTCAAGGCTCCATATAACTACCCAGGCTAATCAACAGTTGCCTACCTTTGGAGGGCCTGTCTCCTTTTCCCGTGGATCTTTAGTGGCTATTCTTGATTCAGTGAGCTCCCCAGAGCTCCAGCCAGCCATCACTGTGGGAATTTTCCTCTTCATCCCTATCCCCTTGCTCATACAGACTCTTCTCTCCTGCTCTCAGCTGGTCTAGCAGCTTGGCTCAGTGCTCAGTCATGGATCTCTGCCTCCACCTCTATTCATTATTGTATGTTCTGTGATGACATTTAGCATGGTCATTCATTTGATTATAGGGGAAGTTGTGTCTAGGCACCCCCTCCACTATTGATTGGAGACCTAGCCAGGGACATCCTGTGAGTTCTTGAAGGTTTCCCTAGCACCCTGTCTTTTTCCAATCCCACACTGGCTTCCTCTATTGAGATATTCATTTCCTTCTTTCTCCCTCTTTGTTGCTCCTCTCACTCAACCATCTCTTTCATGATTTTTTCCCCAAGTATTCTTGGTTGCAACTTGTTGTGACCCCAATTTGCTACTGTGATCTTCTCTATTTTCTCTTCTTAGGGGAATCTCTGGATGTCTCTCTTAGGTTCCTTTGGATGCCAAGCTGTTCAGGGATTGTGGTTTGCAACTTAGGTATTCTTTGTTTTTTGTCAAAAATCCACTTATGAGTGAGTACATCCCGTGCCTCACTTTCTGGGCTTGTGATACCTTGCTCAAGAGGATATTCTCTAAAACCATCCATTTATCTCTGAATTTTAGGATGTCATTTTTTTTTACTGCTGAGTAGTACTCCATTGTGTAGATGTATCACAGTTTGTTAATCTAGTCTTCAACTGAGGGACATCTAGGTTGTTTCCATGTTCTTGCTATTATGAATAATGCTGCTATGAACATAGTAGAACTAATGCCTTTTGGGTAAGAATGTGCATCCTTTGGGTATATGCCCAATAGTAGTACTTCTAGATCCTTGGGGAGATTGATTCCCAGTTTTCTGAGGAACCAACATACTGCATTCCAGAGTTTCTGTATAAGTTTACACTCCCACAAACAATGGAAGAGTGTTCCCTTTGCTCTCCATCCCTTCCAGCATAGGCTGTCATTTGTGTTTTTGATCTTAGTCATGCTGGCAGGTGTAAGGTGGTATCTCAAAGTTGTTTTGATTTGCATTTATCTGATGGCTAAAGATATAACACCAGTAGCACAGACACTAAGAACAACAATCAATAAGTGGGACCTCCTGAAACTGAGAAGCTTCTGTAAGGTAAAGGACACAGCCAATGAGAAAATGACAGCCTATAGAAGGGGAAAAGATCTTCACAAACCCTACATTTGACAGAGGACTAATCTCTAAAGTATATAGAGAACTCAAGAAACTAGAGCCCCCAAACCTAAATGACCTACTTAAAAATTGGGTTCAGAGCTAAAAAGGGAATTCTCAACAGAAAAATTACAAATGGTCAAATGGCACTTAAAAAAATTGCTCAACATCTTTAGCCATCAGAAAAAATGAAAAAAAAAATCTTGAATGAGGTAATTCAAACCCAGAAAGACAAACATGGTAAAGGACAAATCCACAGACCCAGAAAGGCTAGATAATAAGAAGGGTCCAAGGAGAACACATAAATCTCCCTTGGAAGGGGAAATAGAAGAGATCTCTTGGACGTACTATGGTCAGGTGAGCATGGGAACTGGAGGGATAAGGTTGTGGGGTAGATGGAAGGGAGAGTGCTAAAAAATGATGGCTAGTAAAGGGGCATGTTTTGAGGTCAGGTAGAAACCTGATGCAAAGGAAACTATAAATCAACAAGTATGACCCCAGCTAAAACTCCTGGCAGTAGTGGATACATAGAGTGAACTGGATATCTCCTGTGATCAGATTAGTGACTACTCCAATTTTTCTTATAGAAGCTTTCCAGTAACTGATGGAAACAGATGCAGAGACCTTAGCTAAACATTAGACTGAGATCTGAGAATCCTACTGAAGAGAGCCAGTAAGGATTGTATGAATTGGAAGAGTCAAGGAAATCACAAGAAAACACTAACCTTCATCACAGGAACTCACATAGTCTAAGCCAACAACCAGGGGTCCTACCTTGTAATGATCTAGAGCCTCAACATATATGTGAAAATTCTTTAGCTTTGTCTAATTGTGAGACTCCTAACAATTGGAATGGGAGCTGCCTCTAATGCTTCAGATGGCTCTTGAGATCTTATTTCTCATACTAGATTGCTTTGTACAGCCTTAATACAAGTGAAGGTGCTTAGGCTTACTCCAACTTGATATGTTATGCTTTGCGAAAGCCATAGGAGACCTGGTCCTTTTTGAAGAGTAACACAAGAGGATTGGATTGGAGGGTGGTAATGGAAGAAAGGTTAAGGGGAGGAAATGGTAGAAGAGGAGGCTACTGGCTGTCAGCTGAGTTCCTTCATCCAGTGGCTAATGGGGAGAGGTTCAGAGACCCATGAATAAACATTGGGCTAGGCTTGGGAAGTCCTTATGAGGAGAAGGAGGAGAGATTGTAGGAGCCAGGGGTCAGAAACATCAGATCAAAACCCACAGAAAAGGCTAGCCTGGATCATGGGAACTCAGAGAGTCTGAGCCAACAACCAGGGAACCTGCATGGGACCGACCTAGGCATTCAGCATATATGTAACAGTTGTACAGTTTGGTCTATTTGTGGACTCCTGAGAATGAGAAAAGAGCTGTCGCTGGTGCTTTGTCTGGCTCTTGTGAACTTATTCCTCTTGCTCGATTGCCTTATCCAGCCTGAATATACAAGTGAGGTGCTTGGTGTTATGGTAGCTTGATATACCACACATTTTTGCTGATACCCATCAGAAGCCTGCCCCTTTCTGAATGAATATAGAAGAGGGGTAGATTGAAGAGAAGGCAGAGAGGAGGTGGAGAAGGGGAGGCTGTGGTTGGAGTGTAAAATAAATAAGTGTATTAATAACAAAAATAAAAACATTGAAAAATGAAGCAGACACAACAATCAACTGAAAAACAAAAAGGATTTCTTGTGGGGAAATCGTATGTGCAAAGTCATTCAGTCACAGAAGGTTGAACTTGACAACACAATTTGCATTTCAATTTTTAGATATTTCTGATATCAAAATAAAAAGATAATTCAAAATTTACATGGGTTTTGGTAGGATTATATATTATATGATATATAATATAATTAACATAATATATAATATATACTATATCTATCTATCTATCTATCTATCATCTATCTATCTATCTATCTATCTATCTATCTATCTATCTATCTATCTATCTATCATCTATCTACCTACCTACCTACCTTTGTTTTCAAGATAGTCTTATGTAGTAGGAGGTTTCTGGCCTTGACTTTTGGGCCTAGCCTCAAGGTTTAGGCCCGTTGACCCACAGACCGGCAGACCGGCAGACCTGCAGTCCTACAGAGACACAGATGCTTTCAATAGTTTTCGGCTGATTGGCCTCAGGCCCAGGCATATCACTTGCTAGCTCTCTACCCTTAATCTAACCCATGACTCATCCTGTTCAGCCATGCAGCTCAGTACCTTTTCTTAGAGCAGCATAGTTGTCCTCTGTATCTTCTGGCTTCTCTCTGGCATTCTGTTCTCAGAGTTTTTCTTAGTCTGGTAGCCCTGCCCACACTTCCTGCCTGCCTTTGGCCAATCAGCACTTTTTACTAAACCAGTGGGTGGGACAATTATTTTCAATGAAGCAACACAATCCCCCTATAGTCTTACAATATAGCCTAGACTAAGTTTAAAATCTTTATCCTTTCCCTGGTCCACAGCAGACTAAGAGGAGAGTAATACCTCACCCAGTCCAGGCAGAGACCCCTGTCTCCAGGACCCTGGCTCTGGGACAGAGCCCTTAGAACACTACCACTACTCAGCTCTTCTCCAAATCAAGGTCAGCAGGGAAAACTCCTGCAGGCCAGAAGTCTCAGTAAAACTCAGTTTTCTGGGCACCCCAAGCTATAGAATTCCTTCCCATTCCCCAGCCCACACCATTACCAGACAACCTCAGCAAGAACCTAAAACTCACAGACCTCCCAGACTGCAGCAGACTAAGAGAAGTTTAAGAGCAGCAATTGGAAACCCATAGACACCTGGCCCACATCAGACTAAAAGACTAAAAGATCAAAAGACTAAAAAACTAAAAGACGAGTTCCTCAGCTCCTATTGGATCAAGAGCAACTACCTGAGACACTCAGTTTCTCAGCATCTACTGGATCAAAGCAGCTACCTGAGACCCACAGTGTGTCATCATCTACTGAATTAAAAAGGGTCACTGTAACACAGAATACACTCCCTCTAGAAAAGAAAGTAGGGAATACCTTTAACACATTGTCACAGGTGACCATTTCTTAAATATAAAACCAGTAGCGCAGACACTAAGAGCAACAATTAATAAATGGGATCTCCTTAAGTTGAGAAGCTTCTGTAAGGCAAAGGACAGAGTCAATAAGACAAAACAATAGCCTACAGAATGAGAAAAGATCTTCATCAACCTTACATCAAAGGACTGAGCTCTAAAATATATAGAGAATTCAAGAAGCTAGAAGCCAAAAAACAAATGATCCAATTAAAAAGTGCGGTTCAGAGATAAATAGAAAATTCTCAACAGAAAAATTTCAAATAGCAGAAGGACACTTAAAGAAATGTTCAAAATCTTTAGCCGTCAGAAACATGCAAATCAAAACATTTTACACCTGTCAGAATGGCTAAGATCAAAACCACAGATGACAGCCTATACTAAAAGGGATGTGGAGTAAAGGGAATACTTTTCCATTGCTGGAGGGAATGTAAACCTGTAAAATTGTAAAATTTCCACATGGGAAATCAGTATGGCAATTCCTCAGAAATCTGGGAATCAATCTCTCCAATGATCTAGTAATACTACTATTGGGCATATACACAAAAGATGCATATTCTTACTCCAAGGAAATTAGCTCAACTATGTTCATAGCAGCATTATTCATAATACCCAGATCCTGGAAACAACCTAGATGTCCCTCAACTGAAGAGTGGATTAACAAGTTGTGTTACATCTACACATGGAGTAGTACTCAGCATTTTAAAATAATGACATCCTAAAATTTGAAGTCAAATGAATGGATTTGGAGAGTATCTTTATAAGTGAGGTAACACGGGCCCAGAAAGATAGATATGGTATGTAATCACTCATAAGTGAATCTTAGACAAAAAGCAAAGAAAATCCAGGCTTCAAACTGAAATCCCTGAATAGCTTGGTAACAGAAGGACTTAAAACAGATACCCAGGGATCCCCCTGAGAAGAGAAAATAGAGAAGATCTCCTGAGTAAATTGGGATCATAAAGGGTAGGAACCAGGGAGAGGTAGGAACAAATCATAAGACATTCACCACAAATGAGAGATGCAACAGAGAGGGAGAAAATAAACAGATGAATATCTTGATAGAATGAGTCACTGTGGGGTTAGAAAGATAACTGTTGCTAAGGAAACCTTCAGTAATCCACAAGATGTTTCTGGCTAGGACTTCAAGCAATAGTAGAGAGGGTACCTAAAGAGGACTTCGCCTTTAATCAAAGGAGCACCCTAATGTCATTACAAAACCTTCATCCAGCAGGATAAAGGCAGAAGCAGAGATCCATAGCTAAACGCAAGGTCCATATTCAGGTACAGCTAAAGAGAAAGGAGAGAGTATATGAGTGAAGGGATCAGGTCATGAGGAGGAGACCCACAGAGAAGGCAGATTGGAGTCATTGGGAGCTCACTGAATCAGAAACAATTGATGAGGAACCTTCAGGGAAAGGAACTAAACCCTCTAAAGGTAGATGTCTGTCAAACAGCATGGGCAGTTTATGGAGTCTCTTGCAGTAGGATCAGACTATGTTCCTGGCACATAAACTAACATCTAGGATCCATTCCCTACAGAGGAACCCCTAACTCAGCCTTAATACTGAAAAGAGGGACTCAGACCTATCTTGACTGGATATGCCAGACTGAAATGACCCACCTTGGGGATCCTTGCCCTCCTTGGGAAATGAATGGGGAGATAGGGTGAGAGAAGGCTGAGGGGGTCTGGGAGGGACTGGCAGGTAGGAAGGGAGGGGGAGCAGTGGTATATATGGAAAAATCTTTTTTAAATAAAAAATATCATGAAAAATGGGGAAAAAAATCTTTATCCTCTTACCTCAACTCCCCACTTTCTAGGATTACAAATGTGTACCACCATGCATGGCATCAATAATATATATGATATAGTGTGTGATCCCCACACATAGGCAGAGGAAAAAGTGGCCTTTCTCCAAAGCAACTGGTACATATCATGTAAGGACTAGTGACAGTATGTGATTGTGTCTCACTGTCTGATACAAAGCAGAATCTGATATGATACTTCTCTGCAGGTGAAGAACAGAATTCTGTAATGTATTTTTCATATATTTACATCATCTTGGGCTGTCTGATATTTTATCATTGATTTTGTTATTAAGTCTATTGTTTGTCTTCTATTCTTAATCCTTTAATTATAAATAATAAATGTCATTTAGCCAGGATCTAATTTTGACAGTTTCAAGGGCAGTGAATAATCCCTTGATCACCTTTGGTTAATCTGGACACATTTCTATTACTACTTTTATCATACTAAGGTAAAATTCTCTCATTGAAGTTTGAGTTTTATCACTGACTCTTTCTTTTAATAGAAGCATCTAGATTTCACATATTTCAGTATTTATCAATGACTATCCCAGGGTACAAGCCTAAACAGCTACCATTCATTACATAGACTGGTGTTTGGCTCATGATCCTACTTAGATCAACCTGGGCATGAGGATGGGTAACGTCTTAGGCATCATCCATAAGGCTGAATAGTTTTAGTTATAAAAGAGTAAATATGTATTGGTAGAGGAGAATATCACAATTAACACATAGTGCCTATCATGTTTAAGACAACACATATGATCTTCTGGTTTTCCAAAGGTAAGATAAGATATATAAGTATAGAAATGAAACAAGAAGAAAAACAATGCTGATTGTGGTTTGCAGTAAATGATTGAATTCTAGATGAATCTATTTCTTCATCACACAAATATTCAACATTTCTAACAATGAAAGTGTTAGGGGCACAGTAAAATTTTACACTAGTATGTTATTTAAAATTCAAGGGAAGAAATTCCTTAAAAATAATAAATATTTAAAAAAGAAAGAAACTCACTGCAAAGAAATATTTCCACCTAAAATGATGTATGTCTCTACGGTGAACATTGTTGCCTTAGTTGTCTGATTTTAATTAAATATATCACCTCTCCAGAGGTACAATACTGTATTAAAATTTTACATTAGTCATTAAAGATTAAGCTTTAGTGTTCCTCTCTTGACAGAGCAATCTTCCAAGTATTAGATTTTAGTTTTCACTTTAAATTATTTTCTCCTCTATTCCAGTGTCAGTCACAACAGTTGCAACAGAACACAGGGTGAAATGTAACCATTTAAATGAATAAAGGATGCACTCCAGAGAATGCAGCTATCCCACTGTGCTTGTAATAAAATCTATTTCTTTTTGATGATCTCAATTAAAAGAAGTTAAGAATTAGGAGTGAGACTTTAATTATTTCTTGATGTATTTTTCTCTGGTGTTTGCCTGGCAGAAAAAAGCAAGCAAGGGCTTCTGTGAGGACTCCCTGAATTGTCCTTTGCAGATCTCTGAAATATATTGGATGTCTTAGGGCTGTGCACTAAGAATTGATCATAGCCAAAGAAAGGATAAGGGCTCTTTACTATAATGGTCTTGCAAATATCCCCCAAACATGGAGACAAAATTAAAATTGTCCATATCCCCTCATCTAGATTCAGGAATTTTGACTAGGTCTGTTGAGCCATTCCCCTGATAAACCAACTATTTACCAGGAATGATATACTAAATGCAAAAGACTCTCTCTCACCACCCTCCCTCCAAGTTCAGGTATTAAATGCTTGGTATCCAGGTTGAGGCATTTTTTTGAGAGGCTGTGGAAATGTCAGGAAGTACGGTCCAACTAAAAAAAGTAGGTCATTGATGATGATGGAGATTAAGGGATGAGAAGGAGACCTTGGAACTATATTACACTGTTTACTTTCTGTCTTCCTCTTTACTTCCTCATTAAACATGAAGTAAACATATCCTTGCCACTATGATGTCCCTTGCAAGCACACCAGGGCAAGTGACCATGAGTTAATTTGCTGAAATCATTTTCTCAAATGGATCACTGCCTCCTAACATTGTTTTTGTTAGATACTTTGTCATAGCAATGTAAAATACCTGGGTTACTGGGTGATAGATGGTGCTCAATGGGCAGTAGATCTAGTCTTCAGGGGTTAAGGGCTATGTCTACTTCCATGGGTAGTACTTTGGGACAGGGCAGTTGAAAGATTGAAAGCCTGGATTTAGTTAGTCATTCTTCCATCTCCAAGTCAACCAGAGGTCTCAATGGAAGGCTTTCTACAGGAAGACTCAGTGTTGCTGTAGAAGTGTAAAAGATATAGAGACCAGAAGGCACCATTTCTCTAAGGCCTGGCACCTAAACATAAAGTGTCACTTGTATAATCTAGTCTCACAGCCAAAGTTCACAGAACCAACTACAATGTGCATGTCAGAGACTTCAGATGCTGGTAGAAAGGATGTCAAAGGAAATGGCTCTTCTTAATCTTGCCTTTCCTACTACAGTACATTTTCCATACAACAATATGCCTCATCATCTCTCAGCAGACACATAGGCCAAGAGTCCCCTATTCTTCATGTGTACAGAACTAAACAATGAAGATCATTAGACTCCAACTTTAATAAATATCCACTGCTTGTCTCAGGGACATCATTGAAATTACTTAATTAAAATACATTTCTTACATACTGGACTGTGACTTTGTGCTGCAGCTCTGGTGGGAGAGGAAGAGGATATACTTTAGAGATAGAAACACTTTTTGTAGACTTTGTCTGATAGGTTTCTATAAGATGGTCACAGGCATCATGGGAGGAAAGTATATTCCACCCCCAAACACATCCAAGTTGGTTTGTTCAAACTATAAATAAACCTTTCTCCAAATTGTATTTCCAAATTTCTTTTGGAATAGAAAGCTTGGGTATGGGTTTACAAACCTGTGCCCTGTAACAATATTATAAATATTATATCTCAAGGTCTAAAGTCACACCACCTTTAAAAAAGTTGAATGAACTTGTTTAATTCATCATATGTTTTGGAAATACATTTATGGAAGAACATAACGAAAGGCTGAGTTAAATCTGTTTAACATACACTAATCAGAATCCTTTATGGTCTCTTTCATATTTGCCAAGCATTGCTCTAGATCCTGACAAGACTAAATAAATTGACACAGGCTATTAGTGGCTGCTGAGTGAGGGAAAATATGCTTTCTGTATGGATGAGCCTCCTGATAGGTTATCCAGCTCCAAATGGTCACCCCAAAACACTATGATCACCATTAAATTGACTCAGTAGTTACACACACACATAAACACACACACACACACACACACATCTCCTGTGGGGTTGAGGACAAAAAGTTTAGGGAAAGATAAAGGAGTAGAAATAATATAAAATAGTATTCATGTATGAAACTCTAATAAAAATTAAATTTATAAAGAGAATACTTTTCAAATAAGAGTTTTAAATCTCAGTATTTGTGATGTTGATGAACATTGTCACTGGAGGTATAGTCCTTCACCAATGTTATAACAGTCGTAGTAGCTAATTTCAGAGAAATCCACTCAGATGAGCCTGAGATTCTTGACTATACTATGGCAGGAGGGGACTTTAGAATGGAATTTGTTTAAAAGTTTTTGTTTGTTGGTTTTAACACATTGTTAAGTGTTGAAGTTAAGGAAATGAGAGGGGTTTATCTAAGAATAAGACAGTGTGCATGAAAGAGTGGCTATGGGATTCTCCAGAATGGGTTGCACAAGATATATCTGATTTTGTGTGTCAACTTGGCACAAGCTAACGTCATCAAAGAAGAAAACTCAGTTGAGGAAATACTTTGATTTAGATCCATTTTCTTAACTAATGATCAATGGGGGAGGGTCCAGCCATGTGTGGTTCTATCCTTGAGCTGGTGGTCCTGGGTTCTCTAAGAAGGTGGGATGAACAAGTCATGGAAAGCAAGCTTGTACACAGCACCTCTCCGTGGCCCCTGCATTAGCTCCTACCTCTGGATTCCACCCCTGCTTGAATTCCCATTTTGACTTTCTCCAATGATGGACTATTACTTGAAAGTGTAAACTTTTTGTTCATGGTGTTTTATCACAGCAATAGAGCCTTAACAAAGACAAAACAGTTTTGGAGGCTTCTAGAGTACCTTCCTGCAAATGTTTCTAAAAATCTTTTTTCCCCTTATAATGTCAGATCACAGAGTCCTCTGAGGTACACTGAATAGGAATATAGGCTTACAGGGTCACAGGATTTGAAAGAATTCTTACTGTACTAGGTTGGGAGCCAATAAAGGCATATCTTTAGACTGAAAACAAAGTCTTTAATCTTGTTTGTTAGATGCTCAGAAAAGATTTATAACTAGGAAAAGAATGCAGTTTAACTCAAAGTCAGACACTAAGGCCTTAGGCATAGTTTGTTGCCAGGTTAATGTTCTTATTTTAAATATGACTTTATAAGAATAACATTGTTTTTATGTAGGCATTTGTGACAGACACTTGTTGGCTGTATTGAGACTGCGTTCTCAGTCAAAAATTCCAATATGCTGGGACAAGAGGCTTCATTTTCTCCTTTGTCTTCTACTTCCTTCTTCCACTGTAGGCATGTTCTAATATCCGAACAGACATTTGATAGGTTAGAAGAGATAACTACATGGCAATAGGAGAATCAAAAATGTAATTTAGAGAAAATAAAACTAAGTTTCTGAGGCAGAGAGGCAGAAATAGGTTTTTACTCTTTGAATAAGGGAAGGGTGTTAAAATATGGTCAGAGAAGTAGGTGTAATTTGTTATCAAATGACATTTAAGAAATTAGACCAAAACCCAGTATCTTATAGCAGTAGTAACAGTAATTTATTCTGTTTTATTAATTTTAATGGTTAACATGGTGGTATATTGTTTATTTAGTAAAATTAATCTGCATATCAGAACAGTTTCACTCACAGCCAAGCCAAGACATGGGTGTAGTGACCCATGCCTTTAATCCCTCACTCAGGAGACAGATTCATCTGAATCTCTATGAGTTTAAGGTCTAATACCCAGGCAGTGGTAGCACATGCCTTTAATCCTAGCTCTAGTAGAGTTGAATCAGGAAGTAAAATAGCTGGGTAGGGAAAAAAATATAAGGCAGGAGAAGGCAGAAGTTCAGCATTCTGTCTGAGGGACCAGTCAGTCTTGTGATGATATATATTTAATAAAATTAGTCTGAGATATGAAAAGTCAACCACACAGCCAAGCCATGAAGGTCAGGAAGTAGTGACCTACACCTTTAATTCTAAATTTAGGAATGTGAAAAGAGGAAGTTAAAATAGCTGGGCAGAGGAAGAGAAGAGAGGTTTTTCAGCTTTCCCATGTGTTTCCTTGGTGGGCTGAGGAGAGAAAAGTTGGAGTCAGAGATTTTGTGGAAAGAGGCCTGAGGAACTGGCAAGTAAGAAGTACTGTGGTGTGTTTCTCTATCACTCTGATATTTCAGCTTTTCTTTGGCATCTGGCTTTGAGTTTTTATTATAATATCAAGTAGAATTTATACAATATTTGGTGTCCAATGTGAGGAACGTACACTCACATAAAGCCTGAGAAAGCTTAAAAGGGGTTCTGAATACAGAAACAGAGTCTGAAACATCTTCCTTTTTGTGTTGCTCAAGTGGGTCATGGTACAGAGAAACTGGTGTTTGGGCTTGAATTATAACATGGTGGATTTGCAGTGTGCAGCTTAAGTTGTAGCAAGCCTTGGTTTACAAGTCTCATAGATGTCTAGTAAAAGTATAAAATAAATATGATAGACTTAAGGTTTCTCTTCATACAGAAATAAAGAACAAAGCCAGGCATGACTTCTTGGTAGCAGCTTAGCAACATTTTCTTGAGACAGCTCTGTTTGCTGGCAGCAAGCAGAGGCATGGCTACTTTAAGAAAAACTTCCTGACTTAGCTTTATCAGCAAAATCCTTGAAGCTCTTTTAAGAAGCCTTGCTACCAAATACTTAAATGAAGTTCATGAGCATCAAGTAGTGGTACTCTAATTGGTGGCAATGTGGCTTCTAAAATTTTCCAGAGGTTGGATGGTAAATGTGGTTCCTGCCAGTCCCTCTGATAAGAAGCAAAATTCTCTATAAATATAGATTAATGAATTGGGAGAAGCAAACCAGCCACCCTAGCCAAGCCCTTAATCCTAGCTAGGTTCAACAGCTTAACAGTGTGGTTAGAAAAAGAAATAAACAGTAAAGACAAATTAATAAAAATAGCAAATTAAAAAAACTCTAAATGGCTTAAAGAAAAAAGTATATACATACACATACTCATATATATGTATACATATATTTGCCATGTAAAGATGGAAAACACACAGAGAGTCTATGTTGTATGTTATGTTGTCTTTGAATTGTTCTACTGCTGAGAAAGGAGCAAGAGATGGTAAGAAGACGTTTGATTATAAATGCTGCTGGATTAATCCAACCTATATATTTAGTAAATGCCTTGACTTCAAAATTGAAGTCAAAAGATATGTTACTTTGGAGAAGTTTTATTTTCCACAGAAAATGAGAAGCCATGAAATTATTCCTGGACGAAGAGAATGAGGTTTGGTCAAGAAAGATCCCCCTGAAAAACCTCAGATGTAAAAGAGGGCCCAGATGATCCAATATTTTAGAGCACCTCTATTGCTTTTCCTCTGAGTTCTTCATCTAGAACAATTTCAAGGAGACTAGCAGAAATGACCCAGCTTCACACAATATTCTACTCAGGACTTCAACATAATCCTGAATTTTTTCAGGTTCCCCATAAGATACCCCCAATCAGTAGGAAGTAGTTTGTTCCCATGCTTCCATCAAATGGATTATGAATGCTTGTCTTTGCTTACAGTATTGGTTACAAGTTGTTATAGATAATGGTAAAGATAAAAGCTATACAGAGGATAATAGATTTGGGGTTCTTGCTTTAAAAGGGGGGAATGCTATGGGACTGTGCTCTTATATACTTTAAATATTTGCCATTCTTATTGGTTTAATAAAATGTTGATTTATCAAGTAGCTAGACAGGAAGCAGAGCCATGGCAAGCGGACTGAGAATTCTAAGAAGTGGAAGGACAGAGCAGCAGACAAGAGCAAGACACAGAGGAAGCAGGATGAGGATGCTGCACTGAGCAGAATGGTACCAGGCCACATGGCTAAACATAAATAAAATATGAGTTTACTTAAAGTATAAGAGCTAACAAGTAATAAGCCTAATCCATAGACCAAATAGCTTGTAATTAATATAGCCTTTGTGTGAATATTGAGACTAAGTAGTTGCAGGTGGGTCCAAAGCTTGGGGCTAAGCCAGACTGAACTTTTGGAGCACAAATTTGCAAAAAATCCACTTAATGGCTGAAGCTACCTGTGGTTAGTATCACTACACAGGCTGAGTTTTCTGTTCAGAGTTAGTCTCCAGCCTTAGGCAAAGCCCACCACAAATGTTTCTTCTCCACCTTCATCTAAGACAGTGGCTTCCCTTTGATCGTGAAGTTGTGATTTTCTTTATTTCTGGACCCTCACCTTGGGCTACTACCACACTAGGTAGCTGTCCCATTTCACAGTAATCTGAATCATCATTGACAACCAGTTTAGTGAGTCAATTGGGATCTATTAAAAAAGAAAATTTGTTTAAATCAGAGAGAGAATATTTTCCCACATTAAAAATGGGAAACAATATTATGATATAAGATGGTTGGCCTATGTTTGATATTATTCTAGATAGTTTAAAACTGAAATTAGTAAAGGAAAAGATAAATAACACAGATGGGATTATCATAATATCTATTCTAAATGTTATTGTTTGGTTATTTCTGTCTTATTATTTAAAAAGTCAGTTAATATGAGTGCCAAAATGAAGGTCTTAGAAAAGCTTGTTAAAAGAGAACCAAAGCTATTTTGACCCAGACAGAGTAATTTAAAGAACCGATATCAACAAAGCCTTATAAAAATCACAAAGAAACAGCCAAAATCTTTCAAACAGACCACCTTAGTATATCCAGTACCTTAAAGAAAGTGTAAAAATGATAGAAGCTGTGCAAAAAATAGATTCTGGTACAAATATTAGATTTAAGGAGATTGAAGGAAGCAATAGTCACTTATGGTATATACTCAGCATTTGTAAAACAAATGTTTGGTCAACCTGTAATTGAATTATCTCTAAAGGCTGGTCAGATATGGTTACTGCTGTCTTGAATGGTGGGCTGCAGTTACAGTGGAAGACATGGTGGAAAGATAAAGCTAAAACAATAAAACAAAGAAGCAGAGACAGACAATTGGAAATATTCCAAGATCAACTTCTTGGGGAGGGAAATTATGTTAATGTACAAAGATAGTCTTCCTATACCTTGAATTTATACTAGATGACAGCCTTAAATGTTTGGAATAGACTTGAATAAATAGGAAAAAAATGAATCCTTTTGAAAAGTGATTCAAGGGCCAAAAGAAACCTTTACAGATTTTTTTTCAAAAATTGACAACAGCAATTAATAGAATAGCACTAGATGCAGAAGGAAGACAAATAGTAATTGAATCTCTGGCTTTTGAACATGCTAACTCACAATGCAAAAGGATAATTAGGCTGTTAAAGGCATGGTCAGTACCCTTGGGGGATTAGATTCATAATGCAACTAACATGAAATCTTTTAACTATGATGATAATTGGATAGGAGAGCTTGTTTTCAGAGGTTTAAAAAAATCAAAATATTAAATGTCTCAATTATGGAAGCAAAGTTTGCATAAAAAGAGTCTAAAAAGGTATTTCCAGAAACAATGTTTTTGCTGAGAATGACTCCAATAAAACATCACTCCCTTCTGGAATATGCAGAGGTGTAGGAAAGGTAGGCATTAAATCAATGAGTGAAGGTCAACAAGAAATAGATAAGATAATGTTTTGCCTTTGGAAAATTCCCTGAGAGGGCTTTTGCAGCCCCCTCCCAAATTAAATCCAGTTTAGTCTTATCTTGTCATCATGGAGGTAATACTTTTCCAGATCAATTAAAGAAACTAAAGCCTATCCTAAAAAGACTCACTACTCTGGACAAGAAAACAGCTATAGAAAAGATAAGAGAAATTTTAGGAAAAACCATAAAGCAAATATTTTGACAAATTTCTATAAATGAACAAAGGCCAAAATTAAAAGTATGAGTAAATGATATCATTGAAGGTTTGGTAGATACAGGGGTAAATGTAACAATAATTTCATCAGAATCATGGCATCCAAATTAGTCCCTATAGGAGTCCCTATAGGGATAAGACAAAGAGGAAAATAAAAGCCACATGTGGTTAACATTGCTATGAATTTATGGGGATGAGACTTACTAGAACAATGGGATACTCAGACTGACTTCCTCAATCTCAAACCACAAACTAACATATATTAGTGGGAAAAAAAAATCTTATAAGGTATTATGAGAAGCTGTCACCAACCATTCAGGTTGTACAAAACCAAGGCACAACAGCTGCTGAACATTCAAAAGCATCCACAGTGCTACTTTAAAAATGGTTACCGGAGAAGCCTCTTTTAATAAAATGGCTTTTAATAAAAGAGAAATTGCAGACCTTAAAACAGATGGTACAAGAGCAGTTTAATGCTCAGGATATTGAAGAATCAACCAGTCCTTGGAATTTTCCTTGGCAAATGGAGAATGATTAGAGATCTAAGAATAGTAAATAAGGTGATTTAGCCAATGGGCTCTCTATAATCTAGATCTCTGTTGCTTTCTTTGTTGCTTAAAGAATGGCCTTTCATAGTTATTGACTTAAAAGACTTTTTATACTATACTTCTTCAAGAACAGGACAAAGAAAAAAATTTTTACAGTGCCTACTTTTAATAATTCCTGGCTCATAAAAAGATATGAAGTGAGGGTGTTCCCACAGGGAATGTTAAATAGCCCCACTGTGTCATAATATTTTGTATGACAGCCATTGCAAGTGTTACGTAAGCTATTTCTACAATATCATTTACCACTACATGGATGATATCTTATTGGATAATTCAAATATAGATATGTTAGAAGGTTTGAAGAAGTAAAAAAAAAAAAATGCCTGCTTGAGAATTACAAATTGCTCCTGAAAAAATGTAAAAAGAAATTTATATTAATTATTTATGATATAAAACAGGTAAAAAAAATAGACCATAAAAGGTGCAAATCAAGAGAGATCGATTATGAATCCTTAATGATTTCCAAAGATTGCTAGGAGACATTTCCATTATACTGCCACTATGAGGATAAAAAATCATGAGTTGAATAATGTTTTCAAAATATTAGGTAATGATAAAAATTTAAATAGTCCAAGAGAATTATTAGTCAAAACTGAGAGAGAATTGGCATTGGTGGAAAAGAAATTACAGAATACACATTTGGATCATGTGGATCTAGACATTAATATATTCTGGTTATTTTACCCTCTCAGCATTCTCCTAGAGAAATTTAATGCAACAAAAAAACATTATATTGGAATGGATATTTCTACCACATAAACTGAATAAGAAATAAAAGATATATGTAGAAAATATTTCTGATTTGATTTTTAGGGAAAATTAAGACTTCATCAGTTGTCAGGAATGGACAAAGTAGAAATTGGTGTTCCTTAACTAATGAAGAAATTGAGCAATTGTGAGCAAAAAGTGAATCTTAGCAAAGATCTTGCAGTAATTTGGGGTGAGGGGAGAGATGTTAACAACAGATATTCCCAAAGCAAAAGAATTCAATTTATAATGAGAACTAACTGAATTCTTTCTAATCTTGTTTGGGGAACATCAATTCCTGGAGCTCCTACGTTTGATACTGATGCAAACAAATCAGGAAAGGCAGGTTACAAATCAGAAAATGTAAGTGGCTCAAAGCTCATACAATTCTGTCCAGATGTCAGAATCATATGGTATTATAACAGAAATTATTAGAAGCCTCCACTTTAGGATTGCCAGACATCCATAAATCCTTCTATCTGTATGTTGATAAACACCAAGGGGTAGCAAAAGGGATTCAAGCCCAAACAGATGGGCCCTGGAAGAGACCTGTGGTCTGCTTATCAAAGAAATTGGATCCAGTGGCAGACAAATGGCCCCCTTGCCTATGTATTATTATGCAGCAGTGACACTGCTGGTTAAAGATGCAGATAAACTCACTTAGGGACAGAGTCTTATAATTGCTGCCCCCCATACATTAGAATCAGTGCTCAATCCAATCAATGGCTGAGCAATGTACAGGTGACCGACTATCAGGACACTATTTCACAACCCTGCTATAATAACCTTCCAGGCTCCTACAACCCTCAATCTGGCCACATTGCTGCTAGATCTAGATCTGGAGCGCCCCCCCCCCCCCATGACTGTTCTGAGATACTGGCTCAGGTCTACCACATAAGGCCAGACTTGCAAGATGTTCCATTGTTGGATGCTGAGGTGACTGGTCACCTGGTTCACATTGGGAGTAGCTTTGTTAGAGACAGACACAGACATACATGCGGGGCTGCAGTGATTACTACTCATGCCATTGCGTGGGCAACAGCTCTACCACCAGACACTTTGGCACAAAAAGCAGAATTGATTGCTCTAACCAAGGCCCTGGAAATGAGTAAAGAAAAAAAGACTAACATCTACACTGACAGCAGGTATGCTTTTGCTGCCTTACACATTCACAGGACAATTTTTCTGGAAAGAGGGCTGTTAACAGCAGAAGAAAAGACCATAAACATAAGTCAGAAATTTTGGGCTTACTGGAAGCTGTCTGACTTCCCAAGAAACTGGCCATCATGCACTGTCCTCGATACCAAAGACAGAGAAACTTCATCTCCTGGAGAGATAATCTGGCTATCACAAAACACCAATGCTGCCAGTCCTAGATGACCTCAGTCTGAAGGAATTACCCCCTTGACTGGGTTATAACAAAGAAGAGGAAACATGGGCAGCCCAAGAAGTGGGAGCTTCCAAGCAAGAGGGATGGTGGCACCTGCCCAATGGAAAGATATTCCTGCCACAACTCTTTAGTTAAAGACTGCTCAAACACATACACCAAGCATCCCACAAGGGAACATGACGGATGCGGGAACTGCTCCAGAGCTCTCCCTTAAGACTCAGACAAGACAGGAGGCTCATCCAGGAGGTGACCAAGAGCTGTCAAGCTTGAAGGGTCACAAATGCTAGTCACTCAACTCATGAAAAAAGAAACCGTCTTTGACCTGGTATGTACTGGGAGGCTGATTTCACTGAAATTAAGCCAGGGAAATTTGGATATAAGTACTTGTTAGTGTTTACAGATACCTTTTCTGGATGGACTGAAGCTTATCTGACAAAGCATGAGATGGCCCATGTTGTGGCCAAGAAGATTCTGGAAGAACCAGTATTCAGGTTTGGGTCTGACAATGGGCCAGACTTTGTCTGTCAGGTAAGCCAGGGAGTAATCACTGCACTCGGGACCAAATGGGATTTACATTGTGCATATGCCCCAGAGTTCAGGTCAGGTAGAAAGGATGAATCAGACCCTAAAACAGACCCTCATGAAATTAGCCTTGGAGACTGGCAGGGACTTGATGGTGCTCCTCCCCTTTGCCCTGTTTTGAGTCTGGTGCTCCTCCCCTTTGCCTTGTTTTGAGTCTGGTGCTCCTCCCCTTTGCCTTGTTTTGAGTCTGAAACTCACCCTACCATTTGGAATTGACCTTTTTTGAGCTCATGTATGGGCACCCTCCCCCTTTCCTCCCTAGACTGCCTATGGATTTGGTGGCTTACCTTGATGACCAGGACCTCTGACAGGCCCTCCAAGGCTTGGTGAAGGCTCTTGAATATCTCTGGCCTCAGTTACAGGTATTTACACTTCTGCTTCCCCCACCAAGCCCTATAGTTTCCACCCTGTGGACTGGGTATTAGTCTGGAGACACCAGCACTGGAATTTGGCACCCCAGTGGAAAGGGCCTTTCCAAGTCATCCTCACCAATCCAACTGTGAACAGGATTGCTCCTTGGGTGCATCATTTACACATCCAAGGCACCACCCTGCTAAATCTACTCTATTGGGTGGGATGCCAGGCCAGACCCAGAAAACCCCCTGAGGCTGACCATCTACTGGAATAATGGGCCACCCCTGCCCACTCCATTTGCCAAGGATGCCGATACTACAGATGACCTCCACTCTCACTAAAAGCAACCTACATCAACCATGGATGCTGACTTGGACTATAAGTAACCTGGAAACTGGTACACTTTTTAACTTTACCTCTGGCATGCACCCCTTGGGTTCTTGGTTTCTAGAACTAACCTTTGACCTATGTCACCTTGCTAAAGATTCCTGGGAAACCAAAGACACAAAAGGACTCAAGGTGATTCCTTCCCAACCTGCCACTATAAAAACTGGTATACATGTCCTGGGGGAGGAGAACCTCCAGTGTGGAGGCCAAAACCATTTATATTGTGCCACATGGGGATGTGAGTCTAGTGCCTCCAGATATTCTATGACCCGCTCTGACCTGATTCGGCTCAGACGGGCAACACAAGATGAATCAAACATTACCATTACTTTCACTAATGAAGGGAAAGGCTCATCTCCAATAATGGGAAAATCCTAGGGGCTGAGACTATATGTCCCAGCAGGTGAGGATCTAGGAACAATGTTTTCCCTAAGGACTGTAGCCTCTCCTCTTAGAACTATCCCTATGGGACTCAATAATATCCTTAACCTTTCACCTAACCCCAGGCTTCATATCCCCCTCACTTCTAATAAAGCAACAGTTGGCCAAAGTTTCACTGTTTCCCCAGTGTGAGCTCCAACAGAACACTGAGAAGCCCCCTTTTGCTCCTTGGTGCAGAAATCATTCCTGCTTCTAAATGCCTCTCAACCTGACTTTACCAAATCTTGCTGGTTGTGTTATGATACACAACCCACCTCCCATCTATGAGCGGATTGCTGTCTCAGGAACCTATTCCCTGTCAACTGAACCCTACACATGTAGATGGCAATCAAAAGCCATGCTAACTCTACAACAAATAGAAAGGCAGGACTTTGCATGGGAAAAGTTCCCTGTCCCCATGATATCAACCCTTTTGCAATCAGATTTATAACATCAGTTGCTCAGAGACAGGATACTTGAATCCCCATAATGACACCTGGTGGGCCTGCTCCAATGGTCTGACCCCTTGTATTTCAATGCAGGTGCTCAATAAGACACAGAGCTTCTGCATTCTAATCCAGCTAGTCCCTAGACTCCTGTATCAACCTGAGGAAGAGCTATCACTTACAACTTTTGGTCACAGCTGAGTAAAACAAGAACCAATCTCAGCCTTAACTTTAAGCATCCTCCTGGGTGCCAACCAGGCAGGAATGGGGACAGGGCAGTTTCCCTCATTACACAACAGCAACATTACACCTCTCTAAGATTTCCCATTGATGAAGATATAGAATAATTAAAAAATTTCATCTCCCACTTACAAGAGTCATCCCTCAGCTCTCTAGTAGAAGTAATTATGCAAAGCAGGAGAGGCTTAGACCTCCTTTTTTCTCCAGCAAAAAGGTCTACGTGCTGCCTTGGGATAAGAATGTTGATTCTATGCAGATAATTCAAGAGTAGTCAAACAGACCACTGCCAAAGTTCAGGAAAGGCTACTAAAGAAGAGGCAAAAACTAGAATCCAACCAGAGCTTGTTTGAGTCATGGTATTTGAGGTCCCCTGGTTCACCACCCTGATGTCTGGAATTATAGGCCCACTAATTATTTGTTACTCCTGCTTACCTTTGGGTCATGTATTCTTAACACATTAGTCCAATTCATAAAGCATTGACTAGGCACTATCCAGCTGATGGTGCAAAGGGGCTACACACCAATAGGCACTGAGAATTCAAGATACACCTTCTCTGAGATGGAAACCCCTTATTCTTATGTACTATTGACCAGAGATCCACAATTGGATCCTAGTACAAAAAAATGGGGAAAACGAGGAACCAAAAGTTCCTCCATCTTAGAGTCAGCAGCCATGTTAGTGAACAGGTCAAGGAAAGTTCAGTCTAAATCCCCTGAGTAGTTCCAAGAAACTTGCAAAACATGTTATCCAAAAGAAAATCTGAGCCCGGTCCTAGCTTAACTAAAGAATGCTCCAACCCTAAGGCCAGTCAATAGAAATCCAGATCACCCTGACTCACCCTGACCAAAGGCCAAATTAGTTATCAGCTGGAACCTATGTCCTCATTTTATCCTAGTTCACATTGTTTGCCTATAAAAGATACATGTATTCTCAATTTAGGAACTCTTCCTGGCGTTGCTGTGCCAAGTGTATTGGATGAGTTTCCTATCTGGCTTCTATTGTGCACTCAATAGACATTGTTTGCATTTTAGATGCCTGGGTGTCATTCTCTGGGCAGAACACTATTATTGGATTTTACAGAACTTCTTAACATAGTCACTGACTCTCAGTATGCCAAAAGAGTTGTTTTGCACATTGAAACTGCTGACTTTTTCCTGAACCAGCCTTATGGACTACTCCAGCCAGAACTTGAGACAAGCCCTCCCTGCACTTTCCCATTATGCAGAGACTGGATAACAAATGATACAGCTACATATTTCAAAACTTGACAATTAACAAACTTTTTATTTTCAGGGTCCCCTAAAAATACTAAAAACAAACCCCCAGACAGTAGGAAGTAAGTTTAAGATCACAATGCCCCACTTTCCCAAGAGGTGGGGTGGGTGGTTTTGGGTCTTTCAATGGGTTATGGATGATGGCCATTGTTTAGGGTGACTTGTTACAAATTGTTATTGGGTATGGTTAAAAAACAAGGTGAACAAAAAGATGAGATTCAGGTTTCTTGTTTCAGAAAAATAAAAAAAAGGAAAGGTAATACAAATATGATAGAATAAAAGTGTAAATTACTGAATCTACTTTGAGAAAAGAAGAATATAAATATGACAAGATATAAGAAGAGATTATTGAATATACTTTTAAAAAGCAATTACTAGTTTTAAATAATTTACATTGGAACAGATGTTTGTATCTTATATGCCATTGTGTATATTGATACAAAGTTGAGATTAATTTTGTTACTGTACACATATTTTTATACTTGTTCAAGGTATTGTACCTATACAGTTCATCTAAGAATGTAATACAAATTTCTAGTCCTTGAAAGTTATTATTAGCAACTAATTATGATATAAAGAAATGCAAGTTAGTAATTAGACATTACAATCAAACTTATAGTAATATTAGATAAGTTTTCAAGGTCAAACAGAGATATGTTTTAGGTGAAAAGTTCTTCAAACACTTCAGAGAACTAAAGAATATGAGACTTAAGATATTTTAATAGCATAAATTCTTTTTATTTTTATGACAGTGAGACATGTCCACTCCTGACAGTATCAATCTACTTCAAAAAATGATGGACCTTGAAGAAACTCAACATGGAATTGCCTTTCTTTGTGGCAAAAGTTAGCCACTGGGCAAGAAAAGTAATCTTGTCTGGACTGCTGACAGTATAATGTCTAAAATGGACAAGCAGGATACACAGAAAGAACCTTGCCAGGACAAGGTAGGAAAGTCTATAAGAATATCTTGCATTATAGAGAAGTTTGTCAAATATGCTAGGCCTGTAGGCCAAATATAGATGCCCCAGTGCTGCAGAGGTGCCTTGAATGACTGTCCAGGCAGCCAGTTGTTTCATTTTTTACAGTTTTTTAGAAGTCGTTTTTCTTGTACTTCCTGTTTATTCAGTTAATGGTATTTCCTTCTTGGATCTCTGAGCGGTTTGAAGATTAGATAGCTATGGTTTTCTAGTGACCATTCTAGAAAAGAAACTCACTAAGAGACTAAAGTGTATAACTTTGAGAGACACTAAAAGATAATTTTCAGTTAGTAATACAAGTTATATAGGAAGTGAATTAGTTAGCATCCTTTGGATTCATCAAAATAGAATAAATAACAGAGTATTTTCTTTGATTTTGTTAATTGTTAATGGAGTAGACATTATTTTTCTAAGTATTGCTTGTATATATTATTTATAACAATCACACCTATTTTATATAGTTTTTCTTATACCTGTTTAATAAGATTAGTCTGGAATATCAGGAGAATCAACCATAGAGACAAACCATGAAGGTCAGGGAGTGGTGACTCACACCCTTTATTCTATCTTTAGGAATGTGGAAAGAGGAAGTTAAGATAGCTGGGAAGAGGAAGAGAAAAGAGTTTTTTTTTTTCAGCCTTCCCTGAAGCTTCCTTTGTGGGCTAAGGAGAGAGAAGCTGGAGTTGGAGATTTTATAGAGACAGACCTGCGGAGTCAGAGGATGAGATGTGGTTGTGGTCTGTTTCTCTATTGCTCAGATATTCCAGCTTTTCCCCAATATCTGGCTCTGGATTTTTTATTAGAAAATAAGGAGAATTCATGTAATAGATAAGGACTAAGAAAATGTCTCAGCTATCTAGTTATGGCTCAGGGTCTCCAATGATGCTTCAGCTGTAATCCAGCTAGACTGCTATGTACAGCTAATGACCTCCCTGGGAATAAAGGTCACTGTGAGGGAGCCTCCTAATGTGGGCAGGAATTTTTGCTGGCTACTGGCTGAGTGTCTCCAGGGCTTATGATATGGTAGCTGTGCTCTAAGTGTATGGAGAAAGAGAGGAAAATAAAATGGAGATCAAGAGAAGGCAGATAGAGAGGGAAGTTGGAGAAGGATTAGAAAAGATGATGGGGGAAAGATCTCAGAGCAAGGGTATCTGCACTCTTATATAGCCTGAGATTCAGAGTGGAGTTCTGCTATATTCTACTGGTTAGATCCCATACTAGTAGAGGCCAGAATATTCTTCAATGGAGGAAAGCCACCCTCCCTCCCAGGAGAGAAATCTTGTGAGAAGTAATAAATATGTGGACTTAACAATATTTAGAAAAGCAATCTGATCTAGGCATCACTGTAATTTAAGATTTGTATTTTAGTTACAAGTGTGACTGGGACTCTCAAAAAAACAAAAAACAAAACAAAACAAAACAAATTAAACCAAACCAACTACAACAAAATCCACATATTATCACTTCCTACAGCCTCTGTTGCAGGTGGGGTTTTCCTTCCCTTTTAATTAGATGTAATTTAAGAGAAAAATACTAAAGACGTTTTTAGACTTGGTCTGGAACAAAAAGGCACATAGTACACTATTTAGTGTGGTATAGAATATCAAATAATGACTTAGTGTAAAGTGTATTTGCACTTTCCCATTATGGAAATACTTGGTTTGGTGTATCCTAAGTACCAGGAGCTCGTAGGCAGCATAGTGACAATTCAGCAGGATTAACAGAGAAAGTATAATACATGATGATGAGGGCTTGCATGTAGGAGTGCAAGCATGCTTGTGCACACACAAACACACACACACACAGGAGTTTTAATATTGGATTTTATATATTTCAAAACTAATTGACTGCAATTATATCCAAAAAATCAGAGATGATAGGTTTTCCAGCATATAAATCCTTTATCTTTATTAGAGAAGTTCAGAAGTTCTCTTATCTCAGGGTATTCTTCTTCTTAGTTATATAATACCTTTAGCTTTAATTAAATATATATAATGTTTTACTGCTGACTTTAGTTCACAATTGACTTAGCCAGCCTGTGTCAGCTGTATTGACAGGACCAACCTAAACGTATTGGCTAATTATGTTTCAAGCATTGGTAAATGTTGGCACTCAGTGCTGACATTGCTGGTATATATCACATCTACAAAATGAATAGGGGGTTTACACAGACCTCAGATATGAAGAAGGTATAGCTCACAGTTAATCAACATACAGCATGTAAGGCTTATCTTTAATGAGGAAACATTTATATGTAGTGGGATCATGTTATTACATTGTAAATAATTTTCCAGCCTACTAGTTTAATAAAAGCACTGGCTGAAGGCAGACTGGAAGTGTGGGCGGGGCTACCAGACTGGGAAAACTCTGGGAACAGGAAGAACAGAGCAGAGATGCTAGGGAGAAGCCAGTGAGACACAGAGGAAAGAAATGTTGCTGATATAAAATAAGAGTCCTGGGTTAGTTTAAGAGTCAAGAGTTAGCAAGTTAGGTACCAGCCCACACACAGGAACACGGTCTGATCCCACCCCTCAAGGCTCTACATACTGTCCATGTCAATGGACAGTTGCCTACCATTGGAGGGCCTAGCTCCTTTTCCTAACAGATCTCCAGTGGCTATTCTTGATTCAGTGAGGTCCCCAGATATCCATCCAGGTATCCAAAGCTCCAGGTATCCATCACTGTGGGAATTTTCCTCATAATCCCTATCCCCTTGCTTATAGACTCTCCTCTGCTCAAACATTTTTTTAAAAATAAAATGAAGAAAAAATTTCTCCCCAAAACAAAACAAAAGAAAAACACAAAAAAACAAAACAAAACAAAACAATATAATACAAAAAGTTAGCAAGTTATATGTCTGGACCCCAGGTCAATCATCAAGCAGAGTGTAATTAATATCTATGTGTTTCTGTGGAAGAGTGGGTTGGGTTATAACCTCAGGGCTTGGCTGGAAAGGTCTGGCCAGAAACATACTACCACACTTATATCCTTCCAATCTGTTGTATGCAAGAACTCTAGGATAGGTAGATGAGTTGAAGCCACAGAGGAAAAAGCATTTCTGATAGAAAGGCTGAAGCACTCAAAATGTTGCCCAAGTAGGCTTGGAGGGTGGGTGCCAGGCAAGGGTATGTACCAGATTCAACTTTTTGATGTCTCGTGCAGTCTATATTTCTTCAAATTGTGACTTCCCTTTGTGTTCTGGACTCTCTACACAGGCTTTCGGTGTGTGTCTGTGAGGTAACAGGCACATGTGCTCTAGGCACATGAGGCTTTTGCCCAGTTCATAGTCATAATTTTGAGACAAACCTCACATCTTTCCCAGGAGCCTTGACATGAGAACCCCTGACTCACTCTTCAGTTTTATTACTGTCTCAGCATAAAATGCCAAAGAACACATCTGTCTTTGTTCATTCTATTCCTGGGCTTTTTGTTGCAGACCAGGCCTCATAAACTTGCTTCCTTGCAGGCTTCAGCATCAATAAGACTTATCTATTGAATGAGAATTCAATTTCAGGGAAGAAAAATTCTGTTTCTGTTTTCTGTTTTCCTTAGAATAGCATTGACATAAAAAAATCAAACTACTGTTAATGATAAAATCAGATGTTTCTAGAGCTTCATAAAATTAAGCTGCATAGTTGCTGGGCTCTGTGACTTCAGGGCCATTAAATGAGTGAATTACATGTGGCTCACACTCTACCCAGCTCACACAGATGACCTGAAAACAAGTTTAATGTCTTTTTTGAAATAACAAAGGAAGTGAAAGTCTTCTTAAAGTAAACGTTTTCTCTTCTTGAGATGTGCATGCTTTCCTAGGGTATAACAGATAGGCAATGAAATGCCTCTCTTTGTGGGTGACACAGCTTGAATCTAGAGCATGCACATGCCCTTTCTGATTATGGAGGCATAATTGGTTACTGCATCATGTGTTGATTAGTTTTAGTCAACTATGTACAAGCAAAAGTCACTTGGGAAGAGAGAATCTTATGTGAAGAGTTATTTCTATCAGTTATCCATCCCCTGTGGGGCAATTTCTTGATTAATGATTGATGTTGGGAGAACTGATCCACTGTGGGCAGCACCTCTTTTGAGTGCTGAATTGTATGTAAAAGCAGGCTGAGTAAGCCACAAAGAGCAAGCCAGTAAGCATTCTTTCATTAGTCCCTGCTTCAGTTCTTATATCCAGGTTACTTCCTTGAGCTCCAGCCATGGCTTTCTTCAGTAATGGATTGTGATATGGTGACTGTCAGATCAAATATTTCTTCCCCTATGTTGGTTCTGGTCAGTGTCTTATCACAGTAATATAAGAGAAAACTAGGACAGATTTCAGTGAGCCAGCCATATTGTAGTTTGGAAACTGAGAATGACTTATGTGGTGTGTGTGTGTGTGTGTGTGTGTGTGTGTGTGTGTGTGTGTGTGTGTGTGTGTGTGTGTGAGAGAGAGAGAGAGAGAGAGAGAGAGAGAGAGAGAGAGAGAGAGAGAGAGAGAGAGATATGCTGGGATTAAACTCAGGGCCTCCTGCTTACAAGGCAAGCACTCTACCACAGAGATAAACTCCAGCCTCAATTATTTAAAATATTTTGATTATGTTATTATTGTTGTTACTGTTATTATCATTATTATTAATTTTGTTTTGGAGAGTAAAAAAGCAACTCTGTAAAGATGGTTTATAATTTTTATCTTTTTGTGGGCTTAAGAATTAAACTAATGTGGTCAGGATTAAGTAGCAAATATGTAGACCCACTGAGTCCTTTTATTGTTACCTCAACTAGTCTTAATAGATTTAATTCAAGCTTTTGAGTTTTACTTATTCATTAACTCAATTAACCCACATTGATGGATTATAAATGATGCTGTAAGCTGGAAATCACAAAAGACAGAGTGATTCCAGATGTTAGGAAATTTTTCCCAATGGTTATAGAAATTGAAAAGTGGAGAAAGTACAAATTATCTAGCAAAAGGTTTTATTGTGTTAGTGCAAAAACACTGCTTTTACTTCACAGGGAATAAGAAATAGTTTCTTCTTGACTCAATTTATGACTGACCATAGCCTAGGAACATGGGTTCATGGCACTCTAAAGGGAAGAAACAGTGTGGAAATGCTTTCCTGGACAGAAAGAGAGTTATAAATCAAGGCATTTTCCAAAAATCATTGGTGGCAGCATCAGGTGAGTGTGTGATGGCTACATGAAGCAATATCTGCAGTATCTCTCAAAGGATTCCAGCTAATGAATTGTTGAAAGGTAGTGGTCAGTTAGTTCAATCTATTCTACAATGTTTTACATAAGTCAAAAGAATGTTATGTCAGAAACAGAGATTGGTAATGTAAGAATATTGTATGACTCAGGGTTTTCTAGAGTCACAGAATTTATGGAATGAATCTTTCTCTCTAATACATATATGACTTACAGGATACAGTCCAACAATGACTATTTGTGAATGGAAAGTCCAAGAATCTAGTATTTGATCTGTCCCAGGAAGCAGGGTGTCTTAACTGAACTTCTGTATATGCTAAAATCCCAATGGATATTCTTGCTGACAAGGCAAGTGCAATCAGGCAAAGAAAAAAAGAACAGTTCTTTTTCCATTGTCCTTATATAGACTTCTAGCAGAAGATGTGGCCCTCACTCAAGGTGTGCATTCCTGCGTAATCATTTGGATAAAAGGCATGTGCCATCCAACCTCAAGTTCTGTATTACAGCTGTACCCTCTTTCTAGATTGTACTTTATTCCCCATATTCAAGTTGACAATCACATAGCTATTGTAGTTATTAAGGTGACAAAAGATCACCCAAGATAATTTTGTTCCAGATATACAACTCCCTACAATCATGGGATTCTTGCCAGTCAATGAGCCTAGTGCAACTTTTAGTAGAGACATAGCTGTTCTTATGGAAAGAAAAAAAAACTGAGTAAGAAGACAGCACTTATGTTAAGGATCATGCATGTATGCATGTAGCCATCTGACCATAGGAGTAATATTAAGTGTCCCAGATACTTCAGATACAGCATAAGAACATTTAAAACTTGTTTGAATTCCTGGCCTGAAAAATTGAGAAGTGTAAATATTGTTGATATGAGTTAATATATTCTACAACAAGAGATAAGTTGTACTTTTAGCTGTGATTCAGTCATTTTTCTGGGGATGTATAAGAGATAGAAAGGTTTTTATAACTCAGAACAGTATGTCTATGCTAAAGCATTTAAATGATACCTATTCTATATCAAAGACTATCTTTCAGTTAAGACTAATACATGATGAGAGAAGAGGTCTGATGGGAAAGAACTGATGGAATGAATAATATCAAAAGATAATTTATTAGATTGGCTACATATATATGATCTGAGTAGCCTAGTATTTGCTGTCTTCACACTGAGGTGGCTGATAACTGGTAGTGATTCAATCTATGAAGCTGGATGTGTCAGCAGTCACAATATAGCACTAAAGACCAGAAAAAATCCTGGAGATTCCATTGTAAGGCCAAGAAAGCTGGATTCTGATATCAACAAATGACTGACAGCAGCATCAGAAACAGGACAAATGAACTCAGACACAAATGTAAAGCCAACAAGACAAAAGGCAAAGCATTTAACTCTGACTCCCTTATAGCTGGGCTACCACCAGAGATACCACATCATTCCATGTCAATTAACCTAATAATAAAACACCTCACTGATGTATTGGGTGACTTATCTCTTAATGGTTTTTAGATCCAGTCCAGTTGACAAGTAAGATTAGCCATTATGAGAGGCTTATTTAATTCTAGTTCTAAAAATGGCCTCCCACCTAATGTCAGGTGCTGGACTCTTGATGGCTGTCACTTCACACACAGGTGAATGTGGAGATGGTTTACATCAGCCCAGAGAGATGCAGGTTAAGCTGCTCAGGATTTTTGCATTTGTTAATTTATTTTATCTTTAGAAGAGAATTGGAGCAAAAATTAGCTGGATTTAGCTCTGTTTGCATCTTTCCTTGGAGTTAAATATTTATTCATTCCAACTGCTGAATCCTGTTGCTTTGTCATATTGCCAATTAACTCAAGAAGATGGGCAAAATTTTCTGGTTCAGTAATATCTCCAACTATTTTATAATATCCTTAGAAATTATCTTTTTTTCAGTTGAGGACATCTTTTAAAATTCACTTGAACTTTGTAGATAAGAGTCTATACATTAATGATTTATTTATATTTACTGTCTTGCAAATTGAAGACTTTTTATATAAGGCAAATTTTACCAGGTTTGGGAGAAATATGTGCTAGGCCTCTGCAGGTTCATAATCAGCTAACTGCTCCATTTCCAATTTCTTTTCCCTGGCCTCAAAAGTTAGTCAAGATATAGGACCCACACTTCCATTCTCTAGGGAATCCCAGTACCATTTTTTTTTTTTTAAGATAGATAACATGCTATTTTCTAAGAACGTATTTAATGAAGTCTTTAAAAGACAGGATAATTTATGGATATTAAATAATCTGTGACATCTGTGAAGGAATTTGTCTCCTAGCTTTCTGAAGGCATCCATACAATGACATATTTGTCCGAGTGGCTTCAAATTTAACTCATGTGAGGGGTTGTGAGACAGCAGGAGGCATTTGATATCAGTAAATGAAATAAAAATATTCAAATAACAGATGCAGAAAACCTTTTGAATTATTTATTAGTTGCATTTCCCATTGCTATGGCCAAATGCCTCACAAGAAATGACCTAAGTGTTTAAGAACTTACTTTGCCCCTTTTCTTTAGGATATAGGACATCATGGTGTAGAAGGCAAGTGTAATTGACCCCAATAAGCCTATAAGGAATGGTCCTATTATTAGATGTATGTTTGTTGGAGGAAGTGTGTCACTGTAGAGGTGTGTTTTGAGGTTTCATATATGCTTGAGTCATGTCCAGTATCTCAGTTCACTTCCTGTTGCCTGTGGGACCAAGCTGTAGCTCCTTCTACACTCTTAGCTTTCACCAGCACCATGTCAGCCTGCATTGACACCATTTTGCACCGTGATGATAATGAATTAAGCCTCTGAAAATGTAATACACTTCAGTTATATGTTTTTCCCTTATAAGAATTGCCACAATCATGTGTCTCTTCACAGCAATAGAAATCCTAAGACAGAAGTCGATAACAGAAGTGGCATATTTCTGTGATAAGCATGACCATGCTTAGGTTTGAAGGACTATGGACCTTAGGACTGTGGATTAGAAAAGATTTAAGTGCTGTTTAATGGTTCCATGCTAGTAGAAACATGGACGCCAGTGTTGCTGAGTGTGCTATGAACTGTAGTGACCTACCTCAAGAGGTCTCAGAGGAGAACATTAATATGTAGTCTAGAGATCATTCTTGTGATATTTTGGTGAAGAAAGTGGCTGCCTTTTGTTCTTGTCTGAAGAGTCTGCCTGAGGCTAAAGTGAAGAATTTTGGATTAAATCCAATGGCAGAGGAAATCTCAAACAGCCTAGTATAGACTCTATCCTGTCACTATTAATAGTAATGATAATGGAGATTTATAATGAAACAGAGCAAGCTCAGTAAAGTAAAATATAAATGTTGAGGAGAAAAGAAGCAACAGGAAGTAGAATGGTACTAAGTCCCATGTTTAAGGAGATAAACATATTAAGAAATTAAATAAAGGGAGTGGTTACCTCAGGGCAAGATTTCATTCAGCTAAATTTCTAACTTGTGAAAAGGGATTAAAGAAAAGCTTAGATCTGGGTGTGATGGTGCACACCTTTAGTGCCAGCACTAGGGAGACAGAGGCTGTTGATCTCTGAATTCAAGGCCAGCCTAGTCTACAGACACAGTCAGGACATTCTAGCTTATGCAGTGAAGGAAACCATCCAAACTAGGAATCTGATGAAGTTATAACTGAATGAGGAAGCTGTAGGGGTATTGTGTTTTATTTGTGTTTTATGGTAAATAAACCACCCACTGGTTTAATAAAAAGAGCTGATTGGCCAAAGGCAGGCAGGAAGTGTAGGCGTGGCTACCAGAATAAGAAAATCTCTGAGAGCAGAGTGCCAGAAGAGCACCAGAGAGAAGTGAGAGGAAGCCAAGGACAACTATGCTGCTCTAAAGAAAGGTACCAAGCCGCATGGCTGAACAAGAGACATGGGTTAGATGAAGGGTAGAGAGCTAGCAAGTGATATGCCTGGGCCTGAGGCTGATCAGCCAAAAACTAATGAAAGCATCTGTGTGTCTCTGTAGGACTGTGGGACTGCCGGTCTGCGGGTCTGCGGGCCTAAACTTTGAGGTTAGGCCTGAAAGTCTGGGCCAGAAACCTCATACTACAGGAAGCCATGTTCTAGCTCCAGTAAGCATCATAATTTGGCAGCTTTAGCCATGTCATTCTGTCACTAGAGTCAATGACACAAGGGATTAGGGAATATTTCTATGTGACTAAGGAAAACTAATGAGGTCAGGCATGTGTCAGGAATGTCCCGGAGTGGAGATGCAGAGAGGCCCATTGCATATAGTTGTGAAATTGAAGCCTATATTGCCTTGGAAACTTCAAGTTGTTGGAGATGCCAGAGCTATGGGGTACCTGCCTGCTAAAGAAAGCTGCTAACAGGGAGTAGAAAGAGTCCAAGAGAAAGAAGTGTGTTGCAGTCAACAAAGCTGAGATGAGTTGGAAATCTGAAGAGTATTTTGACCTCAGACATGGAGATGCAGAGTTGGAGTGTGCCAGCTGGTTTTTGGTCTTGCTTTGGTCCAGTATTTTCTCGTTAGGCTTTCTTCCCTGTTTTGAAATGGCATTGTATGTCCTGTGCCATTATATGTTGGAAGTAAGTGATGTTTTATTTCCTTTTAATTTTTACAGATTATAGTTAAGAGATTACATGAATCTCAGAAAAGACTTTGAACTTTGGAAATTAAAACATTATTGACACTGTGATTGTCTGTGGGGACTTTTGTGGTTGTACTAAATTCATTTTTCATTATAATATTGTTACGAGCTTATGTGGTCCAATGAGAGGAATGTGGTAGTTTGAATGTAGTTGCCCCTCATAAGCCAATAAACAGTGGCACTATTGGTATGTGTTTCTTTGTTGGAGGAAGTATATCCCTGTGGAGGTAAGCTTTGAGGTCCCAAATATGCTTAAGCCATGCCAAGTGTCTCAGTTTACTTCCTGTTGGTGAGATTAAAATATAGCTCCTTCTCTAGCACCATGTTTGGATGCATGCCATCATTTCACACCATGTTGATAAGTATCTGAAAATATAGGGTACATCAATGAAATGTTTTTCCTTTATGTGGTCATGGCATCTCTTCATAGTAATAGAAACCCTAATTAAGATAGTAAAGTCTAAAGTATTAAGTGTCTTCTGAGACTCAAGGGAATCTCAAAATTTCTAAGCAGAAAACTGACCCTCAAAGAATGATCTAAACTCAACTACCATCTGTGTTGGGCACTGGAAGAAAAATATTAAAAAAAAATAGAAAAAAAGAATGAGCTAATAAAAGTGTGGCTCACAACTTCAATCCCAGTAGTGGAGAGTCTAAGGAAGTGAAATTGAGAATTTAAGGCAGTCTGAGCTGTATAGCAAGACCCTGTCTCAAGAAAAGAAAGTATATAAGTCTCTAAGAAGGAAATGTGGAGCTTCTGCACAGGAGAGCAGAAAATAAATTGTAGCAATGACCTTACCATTTTTTTTCTCTTTTATATGTTTATTGAAATATTTCTGATGTTCTGAGTGGCACCAAAATATTCAACCAAGCCTGATAGCAAAGGTCTTAGATCTAAGTAATTTTGAAGACTTAGGCAGGGTGATTGGAGTTTTAAGTCCTATCTTGGCTACAAAGTACAAAGTGATTTAAAGGTTGACTTTGCAACTTAGTGAGACCCTGTCTCAAAGAGACAGGTGGGTGGGGATTGCAAAAGAAATACAGGGAAGAAGAACAAAAGAGGACAGAAGTCAATGCTGCTTGCCCAGCATCTACAAAGGTCTATATTCAGTTTATAGGACCACACAAGTAAAACAAGGAGATTGGAATATTGTTTCATTTGGCTTTAAATTTCTGTCGAAAAAGTATTTAAGAAAATTATGTTATCATAAGGAAGTAGAAGAGGAATATGAAAGTGGCATGTGTTTTTTTTTTTTTTTTTTACAGACTTTTATAGGCGATACCAAAATATTAGGTCAGTGACACTATTCGTTTGTGGTGAGTACATATACTGCAACACATACAATAGCTACAATGATCACCAGAAAGTTGTACACAGACATAAACTTGAGTATCATCCAAGCAAAGTGATAGTATATATAAAGTATCTCAAACAGTAATCAAAGAAAAGATGAACAGAAATCATTTGTTAACAGTATTGTTAAATAAAGATGTTCAGAGAGGAGAATATTACTAGTGGTAAGAACTATGTAGTATGCTAAAAGGATGATCATTAATGTAGTAAGCCTCAAGACAGCAGGTGGCATATCAAGCAATTAAAGCCCCAGAGATGAGAAGAGAGAGTTGATTTAAATGGAACGGAGGGGGAAGTCCACAATTACAGCTGGAGACTTCATCTTTTCACAAATGATGCAGTAACCAGATAGAAAATCAATAGGCATAATGAAGAGGTTCAGAGCACATCAAACAGTGAGAGGAAATGTTTCACTCACCAAAAGTGAGGTATAAACTCTTCCCAGGAGTACACAAAACATTTCCAAAGACAAATTACATCATGGGCCATAAAACTAACCTGTGTAAGTTCAATACCTTCACTATATATTGTTCTTTGACTAAAATCAAACCAAATTAGACATCAATAACAGAAAGATAATAGAAAATCTCTCAACATTGAAAACTAAATAATATATTCCTTAAATAATTCAGGGTCCCAAAGCAAGTTTCCAAGTAAACATTGAACTAAACCAAAACATAAGACCAAGACCATAAAAACAATAGAATGGAATTATTCAGAACAAAATGCACACAATAGAAAGAAAAGCCTTAAGTCAGCAGTGTAAGAACTCACATCTAATATCAAGACAAATAAAAATTAAATAAACCAAAAGCCAGTGATAGGAAATAAACCATCATAATGACAGAAGAAATAGATGACTACAAAGCAGAAACATAATAAAGGGTATGGAAAAATCAATGTGGATAATTGAAAGGATAGATAAGTTTGATGAGCCTCCTTCCAGAATTAAAGGGTAAAGAGAGAGGAGGTAGGGAGAGAGAGAGAGAGAGAGAGAGAGAGAGAATTAATAAAAAGAATGTAATGGATCGTCTACCTGACCCTAGTAACACCAAAAGGATAATAGCAGAAATTATTATAAACTCTATATGTATAAATTTGAAAACCAGAGAAAATCAATTCCTTCTGAAGCAAAGGCTATAACTCACCCAAGTGAAAACAGTTGAATTTATAATTTAGGCATTCCCCAAAATATATCTCTAGGTCCACATGGCTTTTCTGAAGAATCCTATCAAAGGTTTATGAAAAAAAAATCAATGTTAAATTTTCATTATCTCTTCCATAAAATATGAGAAGGGAGTACTTTCCAACTTGCTAAATGAAGTTAGCATTGCTATGATAAAAAATAAACAAATCAGTTATAGTATCAAGACAAAGAACTAAAAGAAATAAAACTACTAAGCCTACAACTGCCATGTATGTAGCAGTTTACTCCTGGGCACTCAACATGGAAAAATAAAAACTTAAAAGAATATAAAGTCAGTATTTGTATCGACTCTGATAGCAACATTAATCTCAGTATCTTAAAACTGAAAATAATCCAGATCTTTTGTGATACATGAATGTTAAACTCTGGTTAAATTATCAGTTTTCCAAATAAGTTAGAAGATATAGACAAAAACCTAAATCTAAATATTCTAGATATTCCTGAAGTGACAAGATTACAGAAATGAAAAGCAGAATGCACTATGGAGAGTGGGGGAGAGTCTTAGGGAAGAATAAGCAGTTTTTTCCATAGGCAACACAAGGATCCTGTATTGTATCCTGAATGTACTGATAGCATAGTCTCATTATGGGATATCACAGTAGTTTTACTAACTCTTCCCTTTGAGTGAAACAGAACAAGAGGTGCTTCACAGAGCATATCTTGTGCTCTTTATCATGAAGACCCATCCCTGTCAACAACAACAACAAAGCCAGAGGCTCTACATTCAGGTTAATGGAAGTGAGGCCCATATACTTTGTAGGACACAAAGGCTGATATAAACAACCTAAGTCTGGGGGAACCCAGTCTTGAGGATGAATATGTGCTCAAGAGGTTTGTGCCTGGTCTGATGGCTTACTGGTGTGAGAAAGGCTGGGAATGATTAAGGCTAGAAATGAGACTGGAAAGGGATTATATCTATGGGCAGACACCAAAGACCCAGTGGCTTATTTGGAACACTATCCTGATTGTCTAGACAATGTGGCTTAAACAACTGAAATTTATTTTCTTTCTCCTTTTCCTGTAGCCTGAAAGTTCAAGATCATGATTTGACAAAATTGGTTTCTGGTAAGGTTGTTTGTCTGGTTTATAGATGTCCACTTTCTCATTGGGTTGTCACATGGCTGAGAGAATTCTAGAGCTCTCTGATATCTCTTCATATATAAGAAAACTAGTAACAACCAAACCATAGCCTCACCATAGTGACCTTTTCTAATCTTAGGTATGTCCTCAGAGATACCACTTTACATGCAGTTCCTGTGGACCAAGCCAACAATGTATGGATTTGGGAGTAATAGAAAAATTTAGTGATTTTTAGTAGCAGATGTCATAATTTTTGGGAATGTTGGCAATAAGTATAGAAGTGATTTCAATCCCCTCCTCTAAAATGGAACCTCTACACAGGGGCCAAGGATAATGTATACATATAGAGTTGTGGAAGGAGACAGAGTTTAAAGTTAACACAGAAACAATTCTACTTCCTAGTGCCTATTTTCTTTATGAGGCACTCTTCTCAACAACAAAAACCCAAGAAGCAACTTAAAAAAGGAAAGATTTAATTTTGTCACGTACATTGAATATACATCCATCACAGAGGGGACACATGGTTGCAGACAATGAGGCTGACGGCTCACATATGGGTGGACTGCAATCAGAGAAGGGAGAGAAATGGAGCCACAAATCTCAAATATCCTCCACACACACGCACATACACAAGAAATACATTTACTCCAGATAGGGTTTTCCTCCTAAGGTTTCCACAGTCTCCAAAAAATAGCACTGCTAATCACAAACCAAATGTTCAAACACATGCTCATGTATGAAACATTTTATATCCACCTCATAATGAGGAAGACTTTATATAGAATCACCATGAGACTATAGATCATGCAATGAGTGAGGAAGGGGCCTCAGTTTTTAACATAACATGGGTTTGTTGGAATTTATAGCTAAAGAACTGAGTTGGAGAACTGAGCAGAATATTGCTCAGAGAAAACAAACAGGTATGAGAAAAGATTTTTAATGGAGCCACTTAAACAGGTTCTTTATTGAAGACAGATTATGTTGTCAAATATCATATAAGGATGTGATTTGTGGGGATATTTTCAAATATAATAAAAACAGTTGGAGATATCAGAGGGATCTACCCACAGTCACTCTAGGAGGATCAGACACTGGTAACTCACACCTTTAATCCCAGCACAGGGAGTATCCCAGGAGTGGTGATCTTTGCCTTAATACAATCAAATTGGAGTTTGAGGTCATCTTAGTTTACAGAAGGAGTTCCAGGCACCCAGGCAGGCAGTGGTGGTGCCATGCCTTAACTGAGCAAAGAAAGTATTTAAGGCAGGCATAGAAAGTCAGAGAAAGCAGAAGAAGCCATGGCTCACACTGTTAGTCCCAGCACTTGGGAAGCAGAGGCAAGAGAATCTCTGTGAGTTCAAAGCCAGACTGGTCTTCAAAGCAAATTCCAAGACAGCCAGGACTGTTTTATTATATTTGAAAATATCCCCACAGTTATTGGTTATTAAAAGGAGGAACTGGAAAATGGTTATACCAGAAACTTGTAAGTGCCCAGAAGATCTAGTGGAGTTCCAATCAACACTTTATTCATCAGGAAGGCAGGGTGCTGAAAACAGATCCAAACACACCTTATCTCTGGGTATCTCTGGGTCCTAAATTCATTTCCTTTCCTTTCTTTTCCTGGTTTTCTTTTCTTTTGTTTATTTTTTTATTTGGGTAAGCTTTGAAAAAAAATACAGGGCCAGTGATAATTCCTTAGAGAAATGTCATTGTGAAATATAGTCTTCTTTGATGCTTTTGTTTTGGAGGCAAATGTACCATCCTTCTTCAACCCCTAGCTTTCTCTACGAAATCTAGCTGCTCATTATCTAGGATTTCTGTGTAGACTGGTTTATCCACTATCCTGAGGCTCTGTTTGGCACATAGACCATGATGAACAAAAATGACAAAGCTCATGATACACGTTGCTTCTCTGTTTTTCTAAGAAAGCCACTGACAGTCCATCTATGTCTTAGCCCTAGTGTCCACTTGAAGTTGTGGAGTGAAGGATGCTTTTTGTAAGAGTTAGTATCTCTGATTTTGCAATAGCAAGGGTTATAAATATGATTGTGTTTCGTGTTTTTTCCTTAAATGCAAAGAGAGTGAACATGCCAGAAATTTAAACACTTGTATGAGCACAAGATCTTATGATGGGGCAGAGGAAACTTCCCATGTGCCAGCTCGTCTTAGTCTTGTTGCCTGTCTGGTCAGGTTTCTTTCTCGGAAAATACATCTTGGAGTTGGCTTTTGAAGCTAAAAAAATATGTGTGGGGTCACTGAGATTAAATGCTTTGTGTGTGTGTGTGTGTGTGTGTGTTTTAGTGTTAGTGTAAAACTATGGAAGACAAAATAAGTCAAATGCAACTTGGCCCACTTTGGGTGGGATCTCACTCACACACCAACTTCCTCCCTCAGTCTTCAACCCTCCTTCTCCAGGGGCAGAAACCAGAAATGGCAATCCCCACCTAAGAAGAAAATTGCCCTGGTAATATTCCAATAATGGGAAACTCTGGCCGTTTCCCATTTAGCGCTGCTGAGGTGTGGACTGCAGCCCTGTCTGCTACACTTTCAAACCCATTGTGCAACCTAAGCCAGGTGGCCTTCTCAGCCTATCCAGGTGTCAGAGTTTAAACGTGGTGATGAGAAGGCACAGCGAACATAGTTACTAGACATTTTCTCCCATGAATTTGGCAACAGCTGTGAGGAGGCTGACTCAATATCCCACAGACTTGCAGATAAGAAAACTAATCATTAATATTACCAGGGAAATTCTTTAATAAATTCATTTAGAAACACTTAAAAATACACAAAATCCAATTCATGGAGCTTTGTCCTTTCCATTCCGTGTGGGCAGACGTTCTATTTGGCTACCTGTTACATAAATAGCTATTTAATTCTCTAGTAGAGAGCTTAGTTGCTTTGTTAGAAAGTTAAGGTAGCTGAAATTATGATTTTGAGTAGCATAACTCTTTCTTAAGAACGATGTCTCCCCCCCATAGAGCGAGCACTGTTTAGAACTGATGCTACCACTTTCAGACCAATTTGCTTCCATCCACTGTCCCAGATCCCAAACTAACTGCTAGGTTTTCTTCCTGATTTTAGGGTATCCCTGCACAAAAGAGTTTGAACATTGCTTAACTGTATCATTTCAGACAGCTTTGTTATATAAAACTACCCCTTACATGGCTTCTCCTCTAAGAAAGGGCTGGGATTTAGCTCAGAAAGCCACATATCAGTGTCATAAATCAAACTTAGAGTGTGGGCATCAGTAACTCTTCAGGCACCTGCAGACCATTTTTTTTCTGATAGCACAACTGACCACCACAGTCCTAGTTCAGTAGCTTTTGAATGCTCTGCTTGGTTCTCTCTATCTTGTTCATGTGCATGTGTGCCTCTGGACTTAGATAACAGTTTCCCCCATGTTTGGAGCTTCATTGTATCTTTCTCCCTGGTTAATGGTCATGTGTTTTAATTTCTCAGAAACACTGACCAGATTTTGCTGACATATAACAGACTTTAGTGAAGCAAATGCATTAAGTCTAAAAAGAATCTACTGTGGAACTAGTGCATAAAAATCCATTGAATAGGTTTAAATATTTGTGAACCCGTCATATTGTGTAATATTGATAGCTATTAAGGTTCATTCTTTACCAGAACACTACTTTTGCCCCATTTTGAAATAAGCATTCCACTTTCCAAATATATTGGCAGTTCTTATTCCATTTAGAGACACTTGAATGAAGCCAGATGCTCAGAACTTTCAGGCAGCAGTTACTCCATAGTCACTGGACATGAAGCATGTGCTTTGGAAAAAGTGTACTTCCTGAAATGTTGAATGTAAGGTTTATAAAGATACTCACTCACAGGGTAGCTTTTCTCTAAGTCCTTTACTTACTGAATATCAAAACTTCCTCTGATTCTTATTCATGCTGTCTTAGGTTAGCACATCTTCTGTATAGATGCAAGATTGAATTCCAACCTTGCAGGACAAGAAAGATCTTGACCCTGTGGGATCCAGTGCCCTTGCTTTAAAGACATACACTAAACACTGCAAAAAAAATGGCTTGAGCTTGAGATAAGGTCAGATGTTGAGGTCAGAATTCATAACCATAGCACATTTTTATTTGAAACTCTAAGAAATTTGAGAATTATAGATTAAAACTGGCTCTCCCATCAAGGCATACTTCACCCACTGAGATGTTAAAACACATTTTATTTGAAAATCAGTGACATTGCTTATCATTTTAACATATTTAGACATGTAGTCCTTGGGCTTCCATTTGTATTCTTGGTTCTTTGCATATTGGGATCTGATCAGAACTCAGCTCCTCAGGTGGGAGACCAGTGCCCTAACCACTGTGATTAGAGAAGCCCATTCAGTGACTTAGAAATGCATGCAGATGATTGGAAGCAATCTGACTTTATAAGCAGAGGGCCTGAGCTCTTGCTGTTAAGGTATACAAGCGTGGGCAGGGATTCCTGATGGTCTGTTTTCAGACCAACAAAAAGAAGCAACATCTAACTACCTTGGAATAAGTTTCCTAGCAACCGAGCCAGAGATGGGACCTTAAACACAACCTTCTCTGATGCCAGTGAGGGGGAGAGAGAAGCAAAAAAAAGGGGGAGGGGGTGAGGAGGGAACTGGACAAAGTTGTGGTGTCTCTTGGATATAAGCTTCTGCTTGGCCAGAGGCCACTCTGAAACTCCAATTGCACCTCAGAGCTGGTTCCAGAGGTCATAAGGTGGATAAATTGTGATAAACTGTGTTGGTCAGTCTAAAGATGGACTGCAACCCTTGGTTTTGAAGGAGTGTATTAGGCACAACGACTCTTAGAGGGATAACTGGGGGTCTCATGACTCCTAGATGTTTCCTTTTTATCTCACAGATCACTCCACACACTGCATATACACAAAGGTAACACATAATCTGCCTTTCATAGCAGAGCACTACAAACGGAATGTGCGATCGTCTGGCAGGAATTTCTAAAATTCATAAAGTGCAAAACCAGATGAAACTTTGAATGTTCTGAGACATATCTTGCGTTGCTAAAGGGAGACTTGCTTGTAGATGATAGACTCACAAGTGTGCATGGCAAGAAAAACTTGGATTTTGTATGATCTGATGCCATTTCTTTACATATGTAAACCATACAAACAAAATCCTTTGTCTTGGTCATTTGGGGTTTCTGTAACAAAATGCTCTGTACTGTGCAATTTGTATAAAAATGTATCTCATCTTTCTGGAAGCTGAAAAGTCCAAGAATATGACACTGATATCAGGCCAGAGCCTTCTTGCTACATCGTGATGTGGCTCAGGGCATTGACTAGAAAGGCCAGGCAAATGTAGCAGTGCGGCTATCTTCCTGTGCTCACAAAGCCACCAGCGCCATCACAGGAACCCAGTTTTTGTGACCCCATATGATCCTAACTACTTTCCAAAGGCACTTTGTTCAAATACCATAAACATACGAATTGTTTTTTTTATTACACTGAGCATTAGGGGGACTCCTTCAAACAATAGTGTTCATTTGTATTTACTTTAGCTGTATCTTTGCTCCATCTCTCATTCTCTAGTCCTGTTACTTCACATTGCTTTACCTTGAAAATCCCATTGTAAATAAGAACTGATAGTCAGTGGGACTCCACTTCCCTCTGTAGGACCTATGATATGAGTATGAGAAGGCAAATAGAGGTGTGACTGGAAGCTAAGCAAGCAGACAGACAGGCTCACTGTGACGCCCTTGCCCACAGATGGTCTGAATGCCTCACATCACTTTCTGAAATAGGCTCTCATTTTATGATCTCTCTATTAGGTTAAGAAGCTCTGTAGAAATGTCAAAGGTAGGGGAACATGAAATTAACCTATCTACAGGGCAATGAGATTGGCACTTACTGTCCCCACCCCAACTTGCCTGTCACATTTTGGTGCCTGTACACATCTGCAAACCAAGAGACTGTGAAAAGGCCTTTATATATCAACTGGTAGGGAGGAGGAGCTTCGGAAGATCTTAGCTCCTTGGGTGGGCAGTTGAAGGTTTGTCCAGTGAGTCAATTCAAAGGTGAGAACCTCAAAACAAAGATAATGGAGCAATACTGAATATACTGGGATGAGATAGACAATTCATATCCAGAGAAGGCACATGTAATGATTGACTGGGCACCGGGGTACTGGAAGATCCACAGCCGAAGGAAGCTCATTGCGTTATTCTCCCAGATTCTTCAGTCTGTCAGCACTCTTTGTCATGTGACACTAAACCTCCTTGTGTTAAAAAGGCAGACTATAGTTCTCATTCTCACACTTGTATCATTCACATGACTCTTCATGAAGCGGGAGTTAAAGGAAAGTGACAGCGTGCCTACTCACATCTAGACTCATTCAAACCAAGAAGAGGTTAGGTTAGATCTGCCCGCTTTTTATCCATGTTCATCTTCTCTTGTTCTTACTACTGACCTTCATGCTGCATTACAGGGTGAGAACACACCCTGTTCCTGCAAGGCAGGGTCACACCAGATGACTTTCAGTACAATGAGAAGCAGAACTCTCCCAGCTGTTACAGTCTAATGCAGAGTCACTTGACCAAGACAGCTTACATCAGCCAGTTGCCAGCTGTCCATCCTCCCCCACTCCCTGTACATACAGACACTCAGCAATAGCTAGTAACCCTTGTTTTAGAATGCTGGAGCTTTGAAGTGTTTGTTGCATAATGCCATGGTAGTCAGCAGTAAGCTTGCTTTATAATTGACAGTTGAATGCTCATGATTTGTTCACAACTTGCCAAGCATCATTTGGGAGGAGATGGTATATTAACAAATCAAATAAACAATTGAAATATCTCAAAATATTATACTGCAAGTATTCTCTAAGACATCACCCACGTTGGGCAAAAAACTCAAATGAACTTGGAATATTAAGATTCTTGGAAAGATACTTCTGAAGTGGGTTCATTTTTAATTCAGCATCCAGCCCCTGTTTTATGCTAATTTTCCATGCTGATTGTGTAGATAACACACTCTGAGAAGATTAGGTCATTTGGCATTCTGAATAACTATCCTTGCATATTAAAACAGTGATTCACCATTTATGACTTTGAATGGCTATCAGGAAATAGGTCATTCTAGTTTTTTTAAACAAACAAGCAAAAACCTTTGGTTTACATCCAGTCACTTTAAGTAGATACCATTTACTTCTGAAAGCCATTTTACTGAAATCCATTTTAAATTTTGCCCTGAGTATACCAGCCTTAATTATGCCATTGGGTATTAGGACAATTTCAGCTCTTTTTATGCTAGGGATGCCCAGGAGACAGCTCAGCACTCCTGCCAGCAGCCTGAGAAGTTTTCTTCTTCCTTAGGGACTTCCACTCAAGTAAAGTCAGATAATTCTTTGATGGACTACTGTAGAAAAGAATTTCAGGATTGAGTCAGAGTAAAGTTAGTGAGTTTATCAAGATAATGAAGAGAACACAGTTTAGACTAAAGTGTGGACACTTGAGAGAGACACACTTAAGAACATTATAGTATACATCTGAAACATCAGGTACAAAGGAAGGGGGAGGGTCCTGTGGTCTGGACTTGCCTCTTGCTGTTTAGCCTCTCAATAATGACTCAGACACTTATATTAATTATATGTTGCTTCACTTATGATTTAGGCTTATTGTTAGCTAACTCTTTTATTTTAACTTAACTTATTTTTATTAACTTGCCTTGTTACATGGCATCTAAGTCATTTGGGGGACTAAGCGACTACAAACAAGTTCAAACCACAAGACTAAGCAAAGCCAGAATTTTTTTAACAACAACTAAGGGATCTTTACATGAACATGTGTGTGTGTGTGTGCGTGTATGACCTTGTGGCTGTCTAAGTGATATTCCACAAAGAATGTAGGTTAAAAATTAGGCAATTCTAAGTAAAGTTTAAAATGAAATAAAATACACGAGTTGCTCAGTTTTCTTAAAGGATTTCTTTTTGTAAATAAAATTGTAAGGTGGTTTTAGGTTTGCAAGGTCCATGTTTGTGCTTAGCAGTAAGAAAGTACTAACACAGTACAACTCAATAGTTTGATGCAGATGTTCTGGCCCTAAGTCTGCAGAGCACACTGGTTCTATGTGTGTAGAAAAACATGCATCATCTCTCTTGGCATTTTGGCTTTATCAATTGTGGTGAATAAAAATAGATCTCAAACTGAGACACTTCTTCTCATACCTCTTAATTTCCACTATATTTTTATCTTTAGAAATAAGACAACATAGAATTGATGGGGGAAATTAACATTTTAGAATAACTAAACTATTCAAGAGCTCAACATATATAGTTGAGTTTATTCATAATAGGCATTAATCCTTCAACGAAGTGTTTTTCAGGGTCCTCCATGCTCCAGTCACAGTCTGTATCCACAAAGGCCACAGATGCACCGATCAATAAACACAACAAAGGTAGCATTGTGGAAATTCCCCACAGCAAACCCTGTCTTAAACCATTTTGTATGGTTGTAGAGAAACACTTAAGGCTGAATAATTTATAAAGAACAGATATTCATTTTTTCACCTTACTGGTGGCTAGGGAGTCAAAGATGAAGGTTCTGAAACTAATATGGGCCTCCTAAGAGAGCAAAACAAGACAGTTGTAATAAAGATATCATTACCATCTTCTGAAACCTCCAGGTTGACTTCTTACACTTCTTGTTTATTCTACTGCTCAGGAAATTTTGGACAGTTTCTACAGGAGAAGGTTAAAGCTAATGGAAAAGCTGGAAATCTTGGGAGTGTTGCTCACATTGAACTGTTGAAGAATAAAATCACAGTTGTTTCTGAGAAACAGTTCTTCAAAAGATACTTGAAATATCTTGCCAAGAAATATCTTAAGAAGACTAAGCTCAGAAATTGCCTTTGTGTGGTTCCATCTGACAAGTAGACTTAATGAACTTTGTTATGTCCAGCTTAATCAAGATGAAGATGGATCAGAGTCTGAGGACTAGTTGTCTTTGTATGACTGAAATACAATTAAAATGGGACTTTTTTCAGCAAATAAAAATTATTGTTCTCCTAGGGGGAAAAGGGTATTATCACCAAGTCACATAACCATGGGCATCATGGAATAAGAGTACTGTGTGTCCTGGCTTTATTTCTGTTGCTGTGATAAAATGTGGTGACAGAGCAGCAGAGTGAAGAAGGAAGAAAAGATGTATTTGTTTTTGATCCATGATATAGTTCATTATTGGGGGGGGGGCAAGGCAAAAACTTAAGGCATCATATTTACAATCAAGAGCAGAGAGAACAGGTAAGTACATGAATTTGTTGCTTGCTCTCAGCTAGCTCTCTCCTCATTATGCTGTTCAGGAAACACTGTTCAGAGAAGAGGGTTGATTACAGTGGTTGAGTCTTTCTACATCACTGACCAGTTTAGCCAACCCCTTACAGAATGCCCATAGGTCAACCTCACCCCAGAAAAACTCCGTTTCCAGGTAATTTCCAGGCAAAACCAGTCAACACATCACCACTTTGTATGCGGTGACCTACAAAGCCATCACTTTGATCCATCAATCATAGGAATAAAATAAGCAAAAGAATACAGTGATAGCCAGGCCGGTGATAATTAATGGTAGTGAAGCTGTTCACAGTACTTCCTAGAAAGAAAGGGTGAAGATAAGAAGACCCTCACTCAAAATTCAAGCCATAGCTCCATTTCTTCACAGCTGTATAGATGAAAGATTTACTGAGGATTGGGATTCCAGTGATGGATTTTGTGAGTCACCCATGTTTGCAAAAAGCTTTTGGATGATGCAGCTGACTTTCAGCTGTTTATGCCCCTATAAGAAACCTCTCATTTATATGCCTGTAAATAATCAAAATTAGTACGTTGGTCTTGTCAAATAGAGTTTGGTTGACTCTTTGCTTGTTGATTCCCATCTGGAGTGAGTAAATATTTTTGTTTGTTTACAGGGAAAGTTATAGAACAGAGTCCCAACTTATGAATTGAGGGAGATACACGGAGACCATATCACACCTGCAGAATCGGCAATGCCTTGTCCAACTGATTCTCAACCTCCAAGGAGGGCAGAAAATTTCACAATGGAAAGGGATTCAGGCTGCTCCAAATAATGATAACTAGAGCTTCTGCCAGTTAGGCCCCTGTCTCAGCCTGCTTTGTTTCCACACACAGGCCAAACTTATTTCTGTCTCTTCAAACTTCTCATATTTACCAAAATTTCTTTTTAAAAGATACATTTATTTATTTTATTTATTTATTGTATTATGACTGTGGGAAGAGGGCTATATGTACATTGTCCAAGTATGCATGTTGAGATCAGAGGACAACTTTCGAGGGTCAGTTCTCTTTTTCACCATCTTGATGCTGGGTATCAATCTCAGGACATCAGTACAGGCTCCTTTTATTGCTGATCCATCTAGCTAGATCCCTCTGGTCCCATCCTGCCCTTAGATACATACATACTTCCACAGGATCCATGATACAAAAGCCTCATGTCGCCAATGCCTACCCACCATTTTTTCGGGGCACATTGTTCAGTTAGCTGTGTCTGGTGGGTGCCATATGCAAACAGGCACAATCAGGCCTACTTCCTTTTGAACCATCTTTAAAATCCTCCAAGTAAGAAAAGCAATGTGGCTTTGGCTAAAACATTTATTGTCATCAGCATTTGGCTAAATGATGTCATCGCCTCTTTCCTGCTCGGTATTCCCAGCCTTGATTTCAAAACAAAACTGTCACAGAAGCCCATGAATATCATCTGCATGATCTAAGCGCATTTACAATAGGAAGTCCCCTGGGCTTTCAGATGGTTGATCTGTGAGGATGGTTTGAGCCTGCCACTCATTTTCTAGAAGTTTCCTGGCCTGGTCACAGATACTCTGCTTTTCTTCCTTTTGAAAGTATGTGTTACCTTATTCAGACTAGCTAAATAAGGAAAATTTCAGCTTCTTTTTATTTAGTTAGGTGAAACAATTCTATTTGTATGTTACCACAAGTCAGAGAAAACAGAGGACCAAATGTTTGCATTTTGCATTATAATTGACCTGACATTATGAATCTGGGCTATAGAGAATTGGATGGTATTCACAGCCAGGATTAAAGTGTTTGCTTTGCTTTTTGAGGCTTTTTGTTTTCCCAGCAGAATCATGGTTATTGTTTCTCTATATTGGCCATAAGTGTTTATGCATGAGAAATATGCTTTCATTCTGAAAGTGGGAGGTTGGCCATTTTTAGGGAATCTTGGAGAGCTGAGCAGTATGGGTTGCTTCCAAGAATGAAGACATCAGACGAAGCTTGTCTAAGGTCAAAGTTCTTGCTGAAATCTCCAAAATCATGTTTCTCATAACCATTAGTGGCTCACAGAGGACAAGGAATGACATTTAGTAACATTCATAGTGAATTTTAGGGACAAGTTCTCTACTCAGGCTTCAGTTAGTAAATACTTTAACTTCTTTGTGGGTGGCCTGTGCCAAACTGGGCATCCTGAGGTCTAAGGGCAAATCATATACCTTCCCAGAGGATCTTAAATTTAAGGAAAACGGCAGAGACCTAAGCCACAAGACTTCTCAGACCTGGCAAGGTAAAGAATCCAGAGAACAGAAAGGGTCCCTCCAAGGGCAGTGTAGGAAGAGTTTCAATGGTAAGGAAAGGCTAGATCATGTTTAGGTAAGCACCTCAATGACACTCAGAGCAGCTGGGAGAAACCAAGGAACTCTGGGAAAATTGACCTGCTCTGCTGAAAAACAGCTGGAGTGTGACAAGCTTGGAGTATTCCAGCATTTGGAAATCCTCACATTGTCTCTTGGAACAGATGGTAACAGAAAGAAACATTTACACCAAGGCAGGCACAAAAACACTAATGGATAGTTTTCTGTGAAAACAAAGACTTTCTACTGGTTTGTTTCATTGTGCTTTTATTTTTCTATTAAGTTTTATCTGGGGAGAAATTGGAAGGGCAAAGGGTAGATATGAAGGGACTGGTACAAATGGGATTGGGACGCGTGTTGTGAAGTCCACAGAGGATCAATGAAAAGCTTAAACAATTAACAAATAAAAAAAAAACCAAAACTGACACCCTCTCCTGGGCTCTGTATCCTGGCCCACAACTCCAGCTTTATTACCAGAGGCCAGATTGGTCCTGGGGACCCCAGTTAAGTCATCATCTATAGTCTCCTAAATCCCGCTTAAGTTTGCCCAAGAATGCAGACTGTACCTCCTCTGCTGAGTTCCATATTCCAGAAACAATTTCAGCAAGGTTAGACCTAGGGATCCAAGACTCTTCCCACAGCCAGTGACCTCCCAGCTCATCCTCATGGCCAGCCGCTCTGCTGATTTCTGCACCCAACCCCAGTGGATAACCACTAGTGAGGTTCAGGCTGCAACAGTCACAATAGGCATAAGCAACACCAGCTTAATCAGGCTTTAGCACCTCAGGTGCAGGACACACCAGTCAGAAAAATGGAGACCCCCCTATTTCACAGAGGCTGAAACAACCACCAGAAGGCCAGCTATCAACTTGGACAGAGACTTCCAACTTGACCAGACATCAGGCTTGCTACCATACATTCAGGCCAGAAAAACTAGAAAATGAAAGAGGTAACAGAAACCATGGCAACAAAACACCCATCCAACAATGACAAACTCAGGAATCAGAAACTATAACAAAACATTCAAAACAAAGCTACCTAATACCAGTATAAAAATACAATCAACAACAGCCAGGGCAATATGATCTTACCATAGTCTGGCTATCCTACAACAGCAAAACCTGAACTATCTAAGACAGCTGAAGCAAAGGAAATGACCTTAAGAACTACTTTATGAAGATAATAGAGGTTCTTAAAGAGTAAATTTAAAAACTTCTTTAAAGAAATCATGGAAAAGATAACCAAAAATTAGAAGAAATAAATAAATATTTAAGAATGCAAAGAAAGACAGAAAGCAAACAAACAGGTTAAGAAACTATTTCAATAATAGTAATAAAGTAATAAAACACAGACAGGGAATTCAGGAAATGAAAAATCTGAGTAAATGAATAGAAATTACAAATGCAAGCATCAACAACAGAGTATAAGAGATGGAAGAGAGAAACTTAGGTGTTGAAGATACAATAGAAAAAATATATTCATCAGATAAAAGATGTAAATATAAAAACTCCTAGCACACAACATCCAGGAAATGTGGAACACCACAGAAAGGTCAAACGTAAAGTTAGAAAAATAAAAGAAAAAGAATCCTAGTACCCTAAAAATATATTTAATCATATCATAGAATAAAATTTCCCTAACTTGCCCATAAAGGTACAAGACGCTTACAGAACACCAAATAGGTTGGGTCAGAAATAAGAGTCCCTAATTATGTAATAATCAAAACACTAAGCATACTGAACCAAGAAAGAATATTAAAAAGCAGGAAGTGTAAAAGGCCAAGTGACGTGTAAAGGTAGATCTGTTAGAATTACACCCTACAAGCCAATGGAGACTCTAAAGGGCAGAAGAGTCTGGACAAACATCTTTCAGACTCTAAGAGACCATAGATACCATCCCAGACTAATTTTCATAGTTGTGAGCCTAGCCTTTAATGGCTGATCTATCTCTCCAGGCCAGGCCCAGATTAATATGCCCAGTAAATTGATCTAACACTATAAATGGAGAAAATAAGATATGTCAAGACAGAGTCAATTTAAACAATATTTGTTTACAAATAAAGCCTGACAGAGGATGCTAGAAGAAAAATTACAATCCAAAAAGATTAGCTACACCCACAAAGACACAGCCAATAGATAATCTCATGTTAGCAAAATCCAACAGAAGGAGATACACACATACACCACCACCACCAATATAATAACAGGAATTAACAATGAGTGGTCAATAATATCTCTTAATATTAGTAGACTCAATTTCCCAATAAAAAGACAAAGGCTAACAGAATGGATATGAAAAACAGTGCAATCCTGCTGCATATAAGAAGTACACCTCAACTTCAAAGAGAGACATTGCCTCAGACTAACGTGTTAGAAAACATTTACCAAGCAAAAGGACTTAACAAGCAAGCTGATGTAGAAGTTCTAATAACTACCAAAATAGACTTCAAACCAAAATTAATCAAAACAGATTGAGAGGGACATTTTTAACTCATTAAAGGAAAAAATCTGCCAGGATGACATCTCACTTTTGAACATTATGCTCCATATTCAAGGACACCTTTGTAAAAGTAACATTACCAAAGCTTAAATCACACATTGATTAATAGTGTGAGACTTCAACACATCACTTTTGCTAATTGACAGGTCATTCAGAAAGAAACCAAATAGAAAAATAATGGAATTGCCAGACATTATGACTCAAATGGATCTAACAGATATCTATAGAACATTTCTCCCAAACACAAAAGTACCTCAGCACCTCATGGAACCTTCTCCAAAGTTGACCATATACTCAGTCACAAAGAAAGTCTCAACAGATACAAGAAAACTGAAATAAATTGCTGTATTCTATCAGAACACCATATATTAAAGTTGTATTTCAATAACCAAAATAACAGAAACCTACAAAATAGTGGAAACCGACCCAACTCTAAAAAATTACCACTGGGTCAAGGAAAAAAAATAAAGATGACCTAAATTTCAATAAAAATTTGCACCGCCAAGGGAGCCAGCCCCATCAGCACAGGGCTTAAAGGGATTACACAGAGCTGGCATGTATTTTTTTTATCTGAGAGTGTTAGGAAAAAGAGACACACAATCTCTCGATGGTTTCATTCAGACGTTCATTATTATTTGGATTCTCTATTCTCTCGTTCTTAATGTTTTCCTTCTAACTCATTTTAATTCTATCTCTATTCTTTCCTTTACATGAGTAGCTTATCTACTCGTGCAGAATTTTTAAGGCAGTATAAAAATTACAAAGTAGTTACATTCTTTTTTTCAAGAGAATGGATACAAGAAAAAACAGATGTTTTTCATACCCTTTTACATAATTAAACATTTTACGTATTACAGGTGAAAAACATGATTCCACAACCCACATACATTCATACCCAAGCAACTTGTTATAAATTAATTTCGTAGGCAAGCAAGCTATCCTTCTCGGTCAGCTCTTTTACTGACAGGCTGTGTTTTACAGTTACAAAGAAAGGGCCAGTTACTTTATTACTTGTCTTGACAGGTAATCTCATAAGGAATCTTAAAGAAATCACAAGCCTAAACTTTCATATATGAAAAAGAGTCAGTCAGCTCTACTTTAAACTTTTGGGGTACATATCCATTTTTCAATAGTTTTTATAGCAGGATATTGAGGGCAAAAATGAGTAAAAGGAATTAATCGTCACCTTTGCTTATCAGCCAATCCTAGCAAGGAAGACACATTAGCTAATAATTGGGCTGTTTGGTTCTTGTTCTGTGATCTTAATGAGTTTCTCATTCAACTATGTGCATTTCTAAAACTTTAGATTGTCTGCTTGTTTGTTTGTTTTTTCTCAAAGCTATTTGACAAAAAAAATTTCTTAGTTGAACTTTATGTTGTATTCAAAGTGTTGTTTTAACTCTAACTCCAAAGCCTGTAAACACATCTTCCAAAATTAAGGTTAAAGGAATTTAAAAATAGCTGGACTAACTGGGGCTCAATTACTTTTCTTTTTTTTTTCTGGTTTTTGTTTGTTTGTTTTGAATTGAATTTATTTCTTTGTGTCCACTCTTTTTTATTTAAAAATTTTCTATACCTACCACAGCTCTCCCTCCCCTCCCCTTCTCCCAGTCCTCCCCCAGCCTTTCCCTACCCCAACACTCATCCATTCCCCAGAAAGGGCAAGAAATCCCAAGGTAAGCCAATTCAGTCTGGATACCCAATTGAATCAGGACTGAATCCCTTCCCCTAGTATCAAGCTGAGAAAGGTGTTCTTCTGCAGGGTATGGGCTTTGAGAAGCCAGTTCATGGACCAGCAATCAACTATGGTCTGAGTACAATAGGCTCAATAAATTGCCCACACCATTTGGCTGTTATCTACATTTAGAGGGTTTAAATCCATTTGATGAATGTTTGTCAGTTGTCACTTCAGAGTCTGTGAGCTCCAAGAGCACAGGTCAGCCTACTCTGTGAGTCTCCTCATCATGATCCTAATCCTTTTTGCTCTTGTACTCTCCCCTCCCTCTCGTCAGCTGTATGAGGAACACAACCCAGCTTTTAGCTATGGAGCTCTGCATCTGCCTATATCAATAGATATATGATGGTTCTATAATGGCAATTATGATGGTCATTCATTTGATAATGGGGGAGGCCAGTTTAGGCACCTGCTCTCCTCCGATTGCTTGGAGATTTAGCTGGGCTCATCTTGTGGGTTCTTGGGTATTTTCCTAGCACCAGGTTTTTCTCTAACCCCACCATGGCTCCCTTTATCAAGATATTTACTTTGCTTTCCCTGTCTGTTGTTTCTTCCCCTTAATCATCAAATTTTCTTCTCTTCTCTTCTCACCACCCCTTGCTTTTTCCCCCTATGTGATCCCAATTTACTCAGAAGATCTTTTCTACTTCCCTTCTCAGGAGAACCTATAGATGTCTCCCATAAATTCCTCCTGTTACCTAGCTACTCAGGGATTGTGAATTGTTGCCTGGTTATCCTTTGCTTTATGTCTAAAATTCATATATCAGTGAGTACATACCACATCTATCTGGCTCTGTGTTATGCAACTCAGAATGATACTCTATAGAGCCATCCATTTTGCCTGCAAGTTTCAGGATGTCATTTTTTAACTGCTGAGTCATACTCTATTGTGTAAATGTACCATATTTTTTAATCTGTTCTTCAGTTTAGGGACATATAGGTTGTTTCCATGTTCTAGATATTACAAATAATACTGCTGTGAATATAGTTGAGCTAATGTCATTTGGGAAAGAGTGTGCATCCTTTGGGTATATGTCCAATAGTGGTATTGCTGGATCATTGGGGAGATTGAGTCACAGTTTTCTGTAGAACCACCATACCAATTTTCAAAGTGGCTGTACAAGTTTACATTCCCAGCAGCAAATGAGAAAAGTGTCCCCCTTGCTCCACACCCACTCTGTCACAGATTGTCATCTGTGTTTTTATCTTAGCCATTCTGAAGGTCTATGATGGTATCTCGGAGTTGTTTTGATTTGCATTTCTCTGATGTCTAAGGATGTTGAACAATCTTTAAGTGTATTTCAAACATTTGGAGTTCTATTGAGAATTCTATCTTTAGTTCTATATCCCATTTTTTTTTACTGGATTTTTTTTTCTTTTTACTTCTAGTGATGTTGAATGTCTTTCTGTATGCTGTGAATATCATGCATTAATAAAGGGACTCTTTTGGCCTATGGCAAGGCATCTTAGAAGGAGGCAGGAAATCTGAGCATAGATAAAGGAAAAGGAGGGCAGAGTCATCCAGTGCTCTAGAAGATGTAAAGAAATAGGTAAGCCACAGGCCACATGGCAAGGCAGATTAATGGAAATGGGTTAAAAAGTAAGAGCTATCTAGAAACACGCATGAACCATAAGCCAAACGCAATGTTATTAATATAAGATACAGAGTTAATTTTATGTGGCTAAGCAGTGGTGGGCAGATGCAGACTTGGGGCTAGGCTGGGCCAGAAACTTCTATTACAAATGGCACCCATTGTGTGTCACTTACATCCACATAAAGCCTTAGAAAGCTTAAAGGGGTTCTAGAGCACAGAAATATCCAAAAGCAGCTTTCGAGTTGAGTCTCTGATGTAGGTAATAGTATACAGATGGTATGACTTGCAGGCTTGAATTACAAAATGGCAGGCTTGTGTTGAGCAGCTTAAGCTGCAACAAAGTGATTTCCCAAAGTGTCACAGGAGCCTTGATGTAAGCACACGCTACATATGATAGATTTAAGGTTTCTCTTTGTACAGACAAAAAGAAACAGAGTCAAAGACAGCATCTTGGTAGCAAAATTTTCTGAGAAGGCTCTGTTTGCTGGGGGAAGCAGATGTGTGGCTCCTTTAAGATAGGCTTTCTGAGTCAGCATTAGTGGAAAAACCTGTGTAGCTCTTTAAGAGGTCCTGCTGCCAAATGCTTAAAGCTTAAATAGAGCTTGTGAGCAGTGTGTGGCAGTGCTCTACTTGGTGATAGTATGGACCCTAAGACCCTCCAGAACTGAAGTTGTACCTTTTCCATATTAAAAAGCCAAGTGGTGCAGAACCAGCAGTTAAAGCAACACTTTGCAGTCTAGCATTTTAAAAGCTCTTCTGGTTGGAAAGTGATTAAGGATATGCAATAAAAAAGATACAGATAGAAAAAACTTCTAAATGGGTTACAATGTGTGTGAAAAATAATATATAGGCTGGAAGAAAAAAAAAGGTAGAGAAATTCCTTTAAAAAAGAGAAATAGAGTAACAAAAATATAATAAGCCATGTAAAGATGGAAAATATACAGTCTGGATTACGGTTATTACTGTGTTTTATTTTAATTTTTTAACTGTTAATAAGCTAACTTCAGAAAGATATTTGTTTATAAAGGCTGCTAAGCTAAATATGTATATTTTTAAGGTATCTTGACTTTGAAATTTTGGTTTATGGATATGTTGTTTTGGAAAAGAGGTTCTGCTTTTGTTTCCACAGAAGATGAGAACCTGTGGATTGCTTCCAGGCTGATATGGTTTGATCAAGGAAGACCCCTTGAAAAAATTTCTGAAGGGAAGAGATGAGCACATCAGCTTCAAACCTGCCAACTGAAATGATTCAACTTCAGGACCCCCATAAGATTTCTAATGCCCCTTAATCAGCAGCAAGTAGTAATGGAAAATTATGCTCAAGTTCCCAAAAAATAGTTTATGAATGTTTGTTTTCATTATAAATGGTTAACAGTCATAGTCAATCTCTTTATAAGGAAAAATGAGGATATAATATAGGAATGATTTTAAAAAGATAGATTATTGAATCTAATTTGATAAAAATGGTAACTAATATCAAAATAATTTACATTGGTATGGGTTTGGTCAATTTGCTATAGTGTAAGTATGTTTCTACTCTTGTTTAAGGTATTATGTTTATGTAGTTTATTTAAAATTATAATGTATAATTAGATAATACAAATTAATGCTCATCTATGATAATCAAACTTATACTCATATTAGTTAGATTTTTTAGGTATACAAAGATATATTTTAATTAGATAATCTTCAAACACTTCAAAGGCCTACAGAATACGGCATTTAAAATATTTTAAGAACTTAAACTTTTCTGGACATCGAGACAGATCTGCTCCTGGTACTACCAATCTACTTCAAGAGAATAATGGCCATCAAAGAAACTCTATGTGAAGTTTACTTTATTTGTGGCAAAAGTTAGCCATTGGACAAGAAACTGTTCTTGCTTCAACTGCCTGGCAGCATGCTATATAAACGGAACATGCAGAAACCATAGGAAAGTGATCTCTGACCTTTGGCAGAATAAACCGAGATGGTCCTTCAGGTTCCTGCTACACAGAGAAAATTGCTAGACATTCCTCAGGACACAGGGCAAAGTGACTGATGAACTATGACAGAATGAGCAGAGAAGTCCTTCAAATTTCTGGCTTCACTGAAAGGTATTCCAGGCTGGATCTGTAGGCTGATAATGATGCCCCACCATTACAAAGGAACTTTAAGTGACTGTCTAGGCAGCCAGATGTCATCACTGCCATTTTTAGGTTTTGGAAGTTCCTTGAACTTCATGTTTACTCTGGTAATATTATATCCTTCTGTGGTCCTTCGTGTAGTTGAAGATTAGATAGTTATAAGTATAGTTTTCCTTAGTCATTCTAAAAGATGTAATAGATATAAAACTTTAGACTCACAAGGATAAGATAGATGATAGGCTATTTTCTTTAATTTTGCTAAATACAACTAGACTAGATATTATAACTGTAATTCTTGCTTGATAGCTGTTTTGAATATGTAATTTGCTATATCAAAATTGAAACCTTCCATTTTGATTAGGTATAAAAGGGGAAGTGACATGGAATGTCTTTATGTATGCTGTGAATATGATTCTTTACTAAAGGGACTCTTTTGGCTTATGGCAAGGCATCTTAGAAGGAGGCAGGAAATCTGAGCGTAGATAAATAAATGTAAGATGGAGTCAAGAGAGACACAATCCAGCTGCCCAAGAAACAACTGTAAAGAAATAGGTAAGCTACAGTCACGTGGCAAGACAGATTAATGGAAATGGGTTAAGAAGTAAGAACCAGCTAGCAATATACCTGATCCATAAACCAAGAAAAACATAATTAATAAAAGTGACCGAATCATTTTTGGAGAGTTAAGTAGTGGCAGGCAGATCCAGACCTGGGCTTGGCTGGGCCAGAAACTTCTATTACACTCTAGTTTCTAGAGTTCTCTATTTATTTTAGAGATTAGTTTTCTGTCAGATGTAGGGTTGGTGAAGATATTTGTTTATTTTGTAGCCTGTTGTTTTGTCTTACTGAACAGTGTTCTTTGCTTTACAGAATCTTCTCAGTTTCAGGAAGTTCCATTTATTAATCGTTGCTCTTTGTGTCTGTGCTACTAGTGTTCTATTTAGGAAGCGGTCTCCTGTACCAATGTGTTACCACATTCGTTTCTATCGGGTTCAGTGTAAGTTTATGTTGTGGTCTTTGATATATTGGGACTTGAATTTTATGCAAGATCATAGATATGGATCTGTTTGCATTCTTCTACATGCCACCATTCAGTTATACCAGCACCATTTGTTGAAGATACTGTTTTCCATTGTATATTTTTGGTTTCTTTGTCAAAAATCAGATATTCATAAGCGTGTGACTTAACGTCAGGATCTTTGATTCAATTCCATTGATCCATAAGTCTGTTTCTATACCAGTACCCAGCTGATTTTATCACTGTAACTCTATAGTAGAGCTTTAAGTCAGGGGTAATGATGACTCCCAAAGGTCTAATTTTGAACAGGACTTTTTTTTGGCAATCCTGGTTCTTTTGTTTTGCTTTGTTTTCTATATGAATTTGAGTGTTGTTCTATCAAGGTCCGTGAAGAATTGTACTGGGATTTTGATGGAGATTGTATTGAATCTGTAGATTGCTGTTTTTACTATGTCGATCCTACTCATTCAAAAGCATGGGAGTTCTTTCCATTTTCTGATCTTTTCTTCAGTTTCTTTCTTCACTAACTTGAAGTTCTTGTCATCCAGGTCTTTTATTTATTTGGCTATGCTTAGCTCAAAATATTTAATGCTATTTGCAGCTATTATGAAGTGTGATGTTTCCCTTATTTCTTTTTCAGCCCTTTTATCCTTAATGTATAGGAGGGCTATTGATTTTTTTTTTGAGTTAATTTTGTAACCTGCTGCATTGCTGAAGGTGTTTATCAGCTGTAGGGGTTACCTGGTAGAATTTTGGGGGTCACTTGTGGATACAATCATATCATCTTCAAATAGAAATAGTTTGATTTTTTCCTTTCCAATTTGTATCCCCTTGATCTCCTTTTGTTCTCTTATTGCTTTGGATAAAACTTCAAGATCCCTACTTAATACGTATGGAAAGAGTGAGCAGCCATGTCTTGTTCCTGATTTTAGTGAGATGGCTTTACGTTTCTCTCCATTTGGTTTGATGTTGGCGGTTGGCTTTCTTTTTACTGCCTTTATTATGTTTAGGTGTTCCCCTGTGTCCTTGCTCTCTCCAGGATCTTCTTTATCAGGAAGGAGTGTTAAATTTTGTCAAAGGCATTTTCAGCACCCAGTGAGATGATCATGAAGGTTTTTTTTTTCCTTTTAGATTGTTTATATGATGGATGACATTTTGACAGATTTTTATATGTTAAGTAAGTTATTTCATAACAAACCAGATCTAAACAATACTTATCTACAAATCCAGTCAATTACTTTTCTTAATTATTAACCTAAGCCATAGTCTATGACTTCTCACTAGAAACTCATGTGTTCTAGCTGTATGACACTTTCTTGTTTTATTTTTTACCACCAAAACTCTACTTTTTATTTATCTAAAGGCATTTTTTACATATCAATAACAGTTTCCCTTCCTTCCCCTTCTCTCACTCACTCTACAGCTTTCCCCCATTCCACCCTCCATCTACTCCTAGGAGAGAATAAGGCTTCCCCGATGGGAGTCAACAAAGTCTGACGACATCAAGGTGAAGCAGACCCAAGCTTTTACCTCCTGCATCAAGGTTCAGCAAGGCTTCTCTGTATAGTGAGTGAATGGGTTCCAGAAGGCCAGCTCATGCACCAAGGATAAATCCTGGTTCCATTGCCTGAGGTCCCACCAAACGCCTAAGCTATACAACCATAATCCATATTCAGAAGGCCTACTTTTTGGTCTCATACAGGTTCTCCAACTGTCAGTTTGAAACTCTATTTAAACTAACATCATTATTATCAATTAGACAGTACAGCTTGAAAAGAAACCATCTTCATTACAATTTACAGGTAAAAATACCCACTAGAACGATATGTTTTCTTGAGCTAAACACACTGTATTATAGGCAATGGAGACCCACCACACTCATTAGCACCATACCAGATACCAGAGAAAGATGGTAGCAGAAAACATGTAAAGGCCCAGCAGAAACATAAAACAATAGGGAGTTTGTAGTTTTGGGGCCTTGCCTATCTAACTCACCCATTAGAGATTTAACTTCTGGTAGGCTGATACCCTAAAATCAACTGTTGTCTGATGCTCCTCTGACTTGGTCATTATCAAAAGATAAATACAAAACATATACAAACTCCTGGGACATAATGAAAGTGATGCTAAGAGGAAAATTCACAGCACTAAATGCCTACATAAAGAAATTAAACAATTCTCATACCAGAGATCTAACAACACATCTGGAAGCTCTAGAACAAAAAGAAGCAGACACACCACAGAAAAGTAGATGGCAGGGAATAATCAAACTCAGGGCTGAAATCAATAGAATACAAAGAATCAATGAAACAAAGAGTTGGTTCTTTGAAAAAAAAATCAGCAAGATAGACAAACCCTTATCCAACTAACTAAAATGCAGAGAAAGAAAATCCGAATTAAGAAAATCAGAAAAGAAATGGGAGACAGACAATAGATATGGAAGAAATCCCAAAAATATAATTTGGACATTTTTTAAAAAAAAAAAAAACCTGTACTCATTAAAATTAGAAAATTGAAAAGAAATGTGCAATTTTTCTCAACAAATACCACTTATCAAAATTAATCAAGATCAGATAAACAATTTTAATAGATTAATTTCCCCCAAATAAATATAAGCAACCATTAAAAGTTTCCCAACCAAAAAAAAAAAAAAAAAAAAAAAAACAGCGCCAAATAGTTTCAGTATAGAATTTCACCAGACCTTTATAAAAAGTTCATACCAATACTCCTCAAATTATTCCACAAAATAAAATTATAAGGAGCATTTCTAAATTTGTATTATGAGGAATGAGGACACAGTCACTCCAATACCCAAAGTACACAGAAACTCAAGAAGGAGAATTACCAAGTTTCCCTCATGAACATAGATATAAAAATACTCAATAAGATAATCTCAAACAAAATTTAAGAACACATTAAATAGACCACCCACCATGATTAAATAGGCTTCATCCCAGAGATGAAAAAGTAGTTCAACATATAAAAATCTGTCAATGTAATTCACTATATAAACAAACTGAAGAAAAAATACAATATAATCATCTCCTTGCTTTTGGTATGATAGCCATTTTTATTATGTTGATGCTACTTACCCAAAGTCATGGGATATCTTTCATTTTCTAATAATTTCTTAATGTGTTTCTTCAAACACTTAAAGTTTTCATCATACAGGTCTTTCACTTGTTTGGTTAGAGTTACTCCAAGATATTTTATAATATTTGTTGCTTTTATAAAGGATGATATTTCTCTGATTACTTTCTTGGCACTTTTATTGTTTGTGCATGGCTACTGATACATATTTTTTTAGTTAATCTTGTATCCTGCCACATTACTGAAGGTGTTTATCAGATGTAGAAGTTCTCAGGTAGAATTTTTGGGGTTACTTATATATACTATCATCTCATCTGCAAATTGATATGAGATATCTTTGTGTATGCTGTGAATTATCATTGGATAGTAAAAGAACTGTTTTGGTCTATGTCAAGTCATCTTAGAAGCAGGTGGGGAATTCAAACATAGATAAAGGGGAGGGAGAGTGGAGTCAGGCAGAGACACAATCCAGCTGCCCAAGGAGAAAGATGTATAGAACACAAGTAAAACTACTAGCCATGTGGCAAGACTAAATTAATAGAAATAAGTTAAATTGTAAGGGCTAGTTGATAATGAGCCTAAGCCATAAACCAAACAGTTTGTAGTTAATATAAGAGTTTATGTGATTACTTAGGACTAGTGGTCCCAACATCGAGGATAGGCCAGGCCAGAAACTTCTGGCTACAGCAAATAGTGAAAGTTCAACTTCTTATTTTCAAATTATATCCCCTTGATCTCCTTTTGTTGTCTTATTGCTGTAGCTAGAGCAATAAGTACTTGGTCCAAACAGTGCAGGTGGTTTCTGTGATACATCACAATTCTTAATCATGTTGGTATTCTTTAGAAATAAAGGAAGAGGGATTTGAAGAGTGTTGAAAAATGAGTGACATTGGGGTTCTTCATCAGAGTAGGCTTGGGGTCCACAAAGTAGGTAGTCAGGTAAGTACAGATGGCAGAAGGCCTCCCATGTAACCAAAGATCTGGGGGGGTACAAGCCCAGGCTCAGGCAGCTCCAATAAGCTAAGCTTGGCCACTGTTCTAAGTCATCCATTCAGAAAAAGAATAATGGTGAAAAGTAGAGGGGAATCGATGAAGAAAAAGAAATGCAGTGGTCTAGTAACCCCAGTGAGCTCCAGACTTAAGTAGAGAAAAGGTTTGGGCTTCACTAAAGATATGCATAATTAACCAATCTTGTTCAGGATTGGTCCTGCTGATTCATTGTAGTAGCTTTGGTTAAGCAAGATCTTTATCACTGCCATCTCTTGAACTGTTCAGTTTGGTTCCTCCAAGATCTCTTCTGCTCTAGGATGCATGCCTGTTTGTGCTTATGTACAACCACCCATGTGCATGTGTGCATCCATACTACCTGCCCCCACCCTCTGTGTGTGAGTGTGAGTGTGTGTGTGTGTGTGTGTGTGAGAGAGAGAGAGAGAGAGAGAGAGAGAGAGAGAGAGAGAGAGAGAGAGAGAGAGAGCAAGACAGAGGTTCAGTTCTGTGAGGGTCTGCTCTTCCAGAAATCTAAAAAAGGTTGAGGACAATTATTTTCTCTGGTGATGTCAAAATAAAGGGGACAGAGAGACACAAAATAAAGGAAAGGGAAACAGGCTTTTATCTTCTCTGACCAGTCCAAGTGAGGAGTCAATCCCTTGTAGGAAAAGCAAATTCGCAGTGCTGGTTTTGGCCTCACTTGTAAATCATCCAAAATAGTACATCCAGGTCCTGGGTAGGGGATATGATGGGACTCTTAGCATTCTGCTCTGAGATTCTTGGCTAAGATGAGCTCCTGATAGAAAAAGTATCCACAGAGCAGTCTAGGCTTGGGGACAGGGCTTATTTGTTCATAAAGGGATATTTTGCAATCCAAGAACATGTTTGGGGGGGGGGGCTGTTAATGATTGTGCCTTTCTCTGTGGTAAACCCCCCACTCTGCATCCATGAAGTGAGTTTACTGCAACTCACTCTGCTGTCTAATCCTGAGGATCCAGTCTATTCCAAGGAACTGTTTTGAAGCCTGTGTTAGTTGCCAGATGGGACCTGACTTTATGCTCATAAAACAGACTCAATTGCTAGTGTTTAATTTCTTTGCATTTGAATGAATGTCAATTAACTACAATTGTGGCCATTTCATTTTAGATTGCTTTCAATCAGATTTAAATTTTGCATTATACATGCAGCTGCATCTTCTTACCTATTTCCTAACTTTTAGCTCCCTTGGAGGTTCAATGTTGATGTGACAATTTGTGGAAGACATATCTGTCTAGGTTGGACTCCCCAGAAGCAAACTTGAGATAAGTAGGAGTGTACTCCTTTAGAAGGTGCCCCAGACTGGTGTTCACACAGTGGGATAGTGGGTACAAAAGGGTGAGCAAGAAGAATGGGAAGGAAGGAGGTGAATATGAAGAAAGTGCTCACAAAGAATCAATTGGCGTCCATGCTTCATCTTACATCCACGAAGATGGGTGGAATAATCCCGTTCTCACAGTGGGATGGAGCTTCGCACAGCTTTCATTAGTAGGGGAAAAAAATGCACTCATGGATTTGTCTACAGGCCATCTGCTGGAGAAATTTCCTCAATTGAGGTTTCTTCTTCCCAGATGAATCTGACTTGTATGGAATTGATTAAAAAAACAAAACAAAACACATTTCTCTAATTTGAATGGGATTGCCAAGTAGTCATTTCTTGAGAATAATGGAATGATGGAGAGCTGTATGAGATGGAGCTCATATTGCCTCTCACCTGAGACAATAAGAAAATTGTAGGAGAATTTTTTTGGTTAATATTGTTAATGCCACCACTGGGTAGGTGATCCTGGGAGGTATAAGACAGAATGTTTAATGTTAGCCTGAAAAGCAAGCCAGTAAACAGAATTCTGTTTTACTTTTCTGCCTCTAGATTTGCGCCTGAAGTTCCTGCCCTGGCTTTCCTCCATAATGAACTATTAATATGAAAGTGTTAGCCAAACAAACCTTTTTATCTTAAGTTCCTTTTGGTTATGGAATTTATCACAGCAGGTGAAAGCAAATTAGGACATAAAAGATTCACAAAGACATCTTGCCTTGACCTCTAACCCCAATGTTACTGTTTTTAAATAGCTATCAGGCAGTGTGGGAAGACAGTTTTCAAAAGGCAAAACAATTACAAAGTCTAAAAAGAAATTAAATGTCCTTTTTATTTTAGAAAAGAGGCTAAATGTACTTATATTGCAATCCACAAACCAAAACATGGCATGTTCTCTCTCAGGTCCTGCTTAAGAAATTATCACAATAAGGGACTCCATCTTGAAGAACCCTTTCTCTTGCTGGCTTCCTTATGGTAACTTGATATACATATGCTTTGAGATTTCACTGAGGCATCTGTTTACTTGGTATTTTGGATGCTCTGATTCCCAATGTATCCTGGGCAGCTGAATGTGGTGTTGCCTCAGTCCCAGCCCTTACGAGGCTGAGACAGAAAACGCAGGGGTTCCATTCCTTCAGGACTTTTTCCTTCTTATCTAGACTACCGTGCATGAGCAATCACTTCAATTACTGACTAAAAGTTATTTTTTCCTTGATATAAGGTTTCCTTTTTCTACTCTCCTTCCTTCTCTTGTAGCGAGAGTTACAATCACTGAAACCTCCACATTTAAAAGAGTAGAATCACAAAACCACCCAACAATCGCAGATGAGTCTCTAAAGCTGACGACTCATTACTTTATCTTTGTTTATTCAGCTCTCTTTTGGACATCTGCCTATCTACTTTTTCTTCCAGTCTTTTTGTAAAACAAGGTTCAATTTAATCGTCAGACCTAGATCCCAAATTTGAGTTCAAAAGGAACTTGAAGAGGCCCAGGAATCACCCAGAACTTTGATCTAGTGAGACACTTATGTGAATGATCTCATCTATGTGTATACAGAATAAACATTGCATGGTGATATGAGAAACTGGGAAGGTATGTGGTGTGTGTGTGTGTGTGTGTGTGTGTGTGTGTGTGTTTGGCGGAGGTTGTAATGGTCACTACACCTCATCTCTTAAAGATCTTATGCCACCTCAACAGAGCGACACTGAAAACCAAGATGAAATCAAGAGATATGTTAAGAAATAAAGAACACTGGAATTTAAAATGTATCATATTTCTTTTCTGTCGACCAGGATCAATTGTTAGCTCCTTGGTGTCAGCCTGGTCTATAGCAAAGTGATGCCAGTGTAATGAAGGACAACCTTCTCTTGAAGGGCTTCAAGCATCAGTTAGTTGACTAGCTGCTTGGCCCTTGAGCTCTAAGGAGGCATGAATTCTGAAAGACAGTAGGAACCCTGTGTGGCAGTACTAGTAAATCCCAAAGCCTAGCTGGCATGGTCGGGCTCTGCTGTTGGTCAGCATTCCATCACTGTAACAAAATAGGAAACTGTTTTCAAGGTTTCCATTAGTAGTCACTTTGCCCCATTGCCTTGATCTGTCTCAAGGCATTCCAACCTTTGACAATGACACAAGGGAAGAAACTCACTTCCTGAGAACGGGGAGGGGGAAAAGAACGAATGAGGAGGAACTTAGATCCCCACATTTCCTTCTTCCCTCCAGATTACTCCTATCAAAAGTTACACCACCTCCCAATAAAGAGTTTTATAGGTTGCTTCAAGCCAAGCCTTTAATGTGTAGATCTCAGTCATAGCCACTCTGTGGGCTGAGGTTTCATAGATGTTGCATTATTTGGCATGATGTAGAGGCCCTGAGTTGCATGGATGCTGTTCTCCAGATGTTTCATGTGTAGAATAACTATTATATGTATCTCAAGCTTGGTCATCCTCATCATAAAAAAGGACCACCTACATCTGCCCTGCCTTAGCTATGAGGTTTAATTCTGGGCATGGCTATGCTCACCTGCCTCATCAGGTGCCACCTGTCATATACATGTGTCTAAGGACAAATCTCTATACATGTCATCAGAAAAAGACAGATCAAAACAAAACCTTAACAATAATAGCATGAAACAGATATTAGTAATTTATTCATTAAAACCACATTTTAAAAAAGCCAAACCACTGGACAACAAGGTCTGGCTCATATGCATTTAAATAAAAAATGTTTCAACAATATGTAAAAACTAAGTAAAAACTAAGAATACTCAGAGCATGATCTGGCCTTTAATGTGGCAAGGAAAACTCACTCTAGACTGTCTGGCTAGGAGCCAGGCAGTAGGGTTGTAAATAGTAGGAACTAACTTAGTTTGAAATTAAAAAATACAGCCCCAGAGGAGCAGAAAATCTGGAGGGTAGATGAGAGGTAGAAATAAAAGCACCCTGTAAATGCATTTGAACAGAGCTAAAAGCTGGGTAATGAAGCAAGGTTTGGTATAGAGCATGCCTGTCAGATTAACTGGGGAGGAGGCAAGGATGTGGCTGGCATTGTAATAGCGAGATAATGGAGCCCTCCTGACAGAGCAGCTGAGGTGTGTGCTGCTCGGGAGCTGCATGTCCGTGCTGAATGGAGGAGCTGGGCTCAGAGCACGTTTACTCCTCATGATCAATAAAATGTAATAAATTTATAAGAAGCATAATACCACCTCATTTCTCTTAAGAACTTGGAGGAAGCAAGAACTGGGACAGTGACATGGTGCTGAAAATGACTGGGTCCTGGCAACATAGGGAAGGGCTGATATGACTGGTCTTTTTAAATCTGGGCCTCAATTTACTTATCTGTGTAATAACCATTTCACTAGAGTCGGGGAAACTGCCATAAGCTAGGCATTATAAGAATGCTTATGAAATATAAGCAATATTTAATTGTCAATTTTCTTAGATTCCAGGGAGATAGGAGGCATGAAAGAAATTAATCTTTATATATCTAAGCTGCATCCTAATTCAATGATACTAAGTTTAATGGAAAAACCATAGAAGCAGAGTTTTTATGATCACTTTTCATTCAGAACCATGATGATTAGATATTGTGATACAAAGTGTTATAAAGAGTAAATATTCACACATAAATCTAATGTGAACAGTTTAAAATTTATATGGGAAAACGTCTAAGTCCAGTTTTTGTTGTTGTTGCTAAAACAGAGTAACTGAGACTGAGGACCAGGGACTTTTGGTCCTGTAACCAACCACTTTTGAGGATTAACCTCATCCTGAGAGGCTCAGTTTTCCGTAGTCTCTTGAGAGAGAGACAGTAAGCCATTCACGGCAATAGAGCTAGTCTTCCCACAATTGAATTGTCTATTAAAACTCACATACTTCTCAACATGGAATCAAATTCCAGTGTGAGCTTTGATGAGGTAAACCCCAAAGCTTTCACTAATTGTGTGTGTGTGTGTGTGTGTGTGTGTGTGTGTGTGTGTGTGTGTGTGTGTGTGTGCAGGTAATTATTTTGAGGGAACCCTAGACTGCATGAATGAGTGAGGGGTATGGAAGATAAATAGACAACAGAGTTGGGGATACCACTGCTAATGTGGCCAGCTGTGTCCAATCCACTGAGAACTCTGAAAACCCACACCAACAGCACCTTAGAATCACTAGTATTCACTTATTTGAATATGTTTGTCCCTTGTTAGTTGAGAGTAAACTCTGGGACATAAAATCCAAAGGGTTTCAGTCCTGGGCCAGGCAAGATCTTGTGTGTTAGAGAGGCAGAGGCATGAAGGCAGTGCATGGTCCGCAGACCAGGAACAGCCCATCATGTGTTAATGAGCAAGGGAAAAGTTCATCGCTACAGCTACATCTGGAAGACAAGGCACTAGAGTTCTGTGTCCTATTTATGGGCACTTACATAGTCACCTAGATATTATAGGCAAGAGTAGGAGACAAAATGCATCCCATACCTCCCTTCTGTGGGTGAGTAGAGAAGGTTCTGAGGTTCAGCTTTGTCCCTGATTCTAGAGGAGGATGAGTCATCTCTTTATTAGATGATGCCTGGTCGGCTATGGCTTTACCTCTGGATCAAATTTTACAGAATGAAAGTTCATCCCTGGGAGGAAAAATGTGTGTACCTCCAAGTAAACAACAGTCATATACACAACAGGCCAATCATATAGCAAGTAAACACCATGCCTAGGATGGGAATTAGCTTTTGGTTCAGTCACAGAACCCAGATCATCAGAGGACACATAGGGGTCAGGTGCTATGAAGTTTTCACGCTTTTAAAACGTAAAAGGACAAGACAGAAAGTCTGGTCTCTGAACAACATTATTTCAGGGAAGTCAGGAGGAAAGAGATGAGGGACTGATTAGATCAGAAATGGGAGACTCTTGGCTATTTTGGATCAAAGGATCCAAATCCAAAATGAGGCCATAGGGTAGTTGGGAACAGCAGAGAGTGCTGGACTTGAGAAGGAGCTCTGGGGTTCAGTTCAAAGGGCAGGATGTCCTGTGTGCAGAGAGCTTAGAGAATGACACTGATACTCTATTTAGCTAACAAGATTATGATAATGAAGCCATGGCTAATGACATATTATAAAGGTTAGTTTAGGACATAGAGCACATGCAATTCTGTGCTCCCCAATCTTGACGTTGACAGGGTCACTGTCAAGCAATCACACAGTACCATTTCTGAGATATGTACATGTGTTACTCAAAAGCAGTGAAGTACCCACTGGCCATAGTTTGTGGCTTTCAGGTCCACAGCATGAGAAAGGCAGGAATAGAGATGCGAATTTGTGATTCCATTGCCAGCTCACTTAGTGTGCTGGCATTCCTCTAGTTCCAGGCCCTAGAACTGGTCCAGGTTAAGTCTGTCTGGAATGTAACGAAGGGTCGAGACTTCTCTGATTTCTCTTCTCTCACCTCTGGCCTCACCTGGAGCTCTTTCCTCCAGGCACTGCATTGTTATGGTCCTCAGTTCTGGAGAACCAGCTCACTGCAGCGGACACTATGCTATCTACTAGGATACTAACGGATTTTGAAGTTTCCTGAAACAAAAGAAAATAAAAAATGAGTCAAGGGCCTAAGAGCTCCAACTCCATTGGGCAAGTAGACAGTCACCTGGCTCTGAGCCACGAGCTAGACCATGACAAAAGCAACACATTTTGCTTCTATCTTGAGGATGTTAGGGCATCTATTGGTGGAAGTTCTCTGGGGATATGATGATATCTCAGAAAACAGAGTGGGCTAGGAGCCTCCAAGCCCTGCTAGTGAGAAACTTTAATTGGTCAATAGCCTATCAAGCCAAGTACAGAAGATGAAGACTTTGTTAGAAGCGTGGTCCAAAGTCACCAAAAAGAACACGTTGTTTATGGAAAACAACAACAATAAAAATAAAACATAACATACAACAAAAATAGACCACAGGCTCCATTCCTGGTTCCTGTTAGAATTATGCCTGCTTTTATGGTTTGAATCTAAAATGAACCAACTAATTCATGTTTTGATAGCTTGGTCTCCAGATGTGGTATGTTTTGTGAGGTTGTTAAGTTTTAGGATATGGAGCCTAAAGAATTATGCGATGGTGTTTGTAGCTCTTGAGGGCATCTTAACCTTGGCCTCCTCCTGTTGCATGCAGCTACCCATCTTCTAAGACATGAAGGACAGCCCCTGCCCTGAGCTCCCACCACCATGTTCTGCCCCTGTAAACAGAGCAACAATGGACCGAACACTTAGAGTTAATGTGGGTCCTTTCTCCCTTAAGTTATTCTAGTAGGTGTGTTACTGCCAGTTTCAAGGAAACATAAAAGTCACACATTTGCTAAGCTTTAGACTGGATACTAATATTTTTTTTTTAAAAAAAAGTGTAGTTTGCAAAAGAGACCTAACTAGTCCAAATAAAAATGTCAAGCCTGAGTCTTTCTAGATTCATTGGCAAAGACCTCTTACCTAATTGGTGCTTTTAAAGTCACATCATGCCATTAAGTACTTCAAATATGAGGATCTCTGGGTCACCTACATAGCCCTTCTTTTATTTTTTCACAAAGGGCTTAATATATTTTTGATATTAAGGAATTATAAAAAAGTTATTTCAAATGTCTTCAAAGATAAAAGGAGTTGTGAGTAAAGTTTAGAGGTAGAGTGCTGGTAGAGACTCCATGAGTCTCTGGGTTCAATCCCCAGCATACAAGCACACACACACACATACACACACACACACACACACACACACACACACACACATACACACACACATACACACACACACATACACACACACACACACACACATACACACACACACACACACAGGATGGGGGAAGAGAGAAACAGGCATAGACAGATAGACACACAGACAAACAGAGACAGACAGACAGATGCACACACACATGGGGGGGAGAGAAACACAGACAGACACACAGATACACAGAGAGACAGAGAGAAAGAGACAAACAAACACATAGACAGAGACACACAAAGAGACAGACACACAGAGAGACAGACAGACTGATACACCCACCCACCCACCCACCCACCCACACACACACACACACACACACACACACACAGAAAGAGAGAAAGAGAGAGAGAGAGAGAGAGAGAGAGAGAGAGAGAGAGAGAGAGAGAGAGAGAGAGAACTAAAATAAAAGCACAGTGAAATCTTGACAGCTTTCCCAGTAAAGAATGTCTGCCTTGGGGCTAATAGAACTAAAGAAGGAGGGAGGAGGCTTTGAGCCCAACATCCTACTATCAAGGGTCATGGGAGCTGCAGGGGCTCAAGCTTATTCCCCTTATGTCCCCGAAGCCTTGTAACAGCTGTCAAGTGTTCTCACTTGAGTCCTCCTTTCCCAGCCTAGTTGTAATTCTCTAAACTGAAGATAGCTTTGCCAAAAGGATGTGAGAATGACACAGGGTACAAATGGGGAAAGAGACAAAAATAGGTCACCATGACAATTACTATTCATCCTGGTAACGAATATTTCCCAACACTTCGTGCTTTCCATAAATTTTTCACATCTTCCTTCCTTTGATCAGGGTGCTCTGTAAGGACAACACACACACACACACACACACACACACACACACACACACATACACACACACACACACACACACACACACACACACACACACACACGCCCACACTCTCTCTGGTTCCACACTCTATTTAACTCATCTGTCAACACACCTGCTCTGTAGCAAATGGCTGAGGCGGGGGTGTGGAGGGATGAGGGGGTGGGAAGGGACACCTGGTCAGTTCTTCTGTCACCTGAAGGGAAGAGAATCTGGCTTTTCAGAAATAGGACTAAGAATTCAGAGACTGACAAAGCCAGAGTCAACTAAATGCACCTTTGCTTACATCTACTGCCTAGGCATGCAGTGTGCAGTGTGCAAGCCACTACCCAGAAATGGCTTTAAAAACTGTAAATCAGTGCGAGCTTTAAACAAATCAGCCTCTTAATGACACTGGTTATGTTTAATACTCCATAGTTCCTGGTTGTTCATCATGGCAGTAGATAGGGCTGCACTGAGGTCGCCTTTCTGCTCTTCAATTACTGTGAAGATTCTTTCCCCTCGACTACCTTCCTGAAGTCTCTGAAGCTAGCCAAGGTTGACAGAGTTTCAGCTTCATTGTATCACTAAATTAGATGGCTGTTTCTCAGAAAAGCTTTATTCACAGGATTGATGGCTGCTTGGGACACACCCGGCAGCCTGAGCTGGATCACCCAAGATACCTCCTGAATTCCTGAGACCCACCTGGAACTTTCTGAAGCTTGCACAATGTACCCCTTGTGACCATTACTCCAGGAAATGAATATCCTCAAGTGGTCTCCTGCTTGCCCAAGACTCTATTGTTTCACAGGAAATGCGCCTGCCTACCTGTCAGCATTCCTAAACTCCATCCTAAACTGACCTTTGGGGCCCCACCCTGTTGTAACCTTCCGAGCCCCAGTATCCCCTCCCCTACCCAGAGTGTGGTATAAGAGCTCTACCCTGAAAGCATTCAGTGCTCTTGGCTTCCACAGTGCCTCGAGCCTACACATATGTGTGTACCGGTATATCATTTATATTCATTAAGCTCTCTTTCCCTTTAAAGTTAACAGTGGTCATTAGCCGTGGTCTTGGGGTGTCTAGGGGTGCTCTAGGGGTACGCACCTGTTACATCACAAGCAAGTCTCCTTTGTTAGTGGGGGTTGGATAAAGCAGTCCACACCCAGGAGTAGCTAGTTTGTATAATCCTTTTCTGACTTTGCTTGGAAACTGGCAAAACAGTCAGAATCCAACTTGTTAGGTCTGGTTTCCAAACATTGGGAAGCATGTTACCAGATCCACCTGGGAATCCCTGTGTCCTTGAGACAAGATGCCATAGTCTCTTTTTATAGTTTAGCAAAGGGATTCTGCTCAGTGTCACAGGCTGTGTGACTTGATTCTAAGGCCAAGCTCTACCCCTGCCTCCTGAGCTATGTGAAATACTTAAGTAAAACTCTGATCCCTTATTACCACTTCTGTCCCCAGCAATCACACAAGAAACTAGGTCAACACTTTTACAGAAAAGGACAGGGACAAATGTTGCTGGTGCTCAGGAGCATTGGCATCCAGCCAGGTACTGAGAAGAGTTCCTAGGCCCACCTTCCTCACTTCCATTAACTCCCTGGCTGGCTGTTTGAATTGGAGTGAGATACTTTGTATTCCTGCAGTTTAATTTCCCCAGTGATACTGAACATCCGTTTCCTGAGTTCCTTAATAGAAGATCCAGATGTGTAAATGAGTTCTTTGAGGTTCTGGGCAAAGCAGTTTATCATGGAGATTACCCAAGCTCCTACTGAAATCAGTGACTGACTAAAGAGACTGTGGGAGGCCTAAGTAGAAGCAGTGCCCAGCCTCTGAGGGTAGAAACCTTCTACAGGCAGAAGGGAAGCCTGGATGTGCTTCACACTAGTAGAAGTTAGCTTTACCCGCAAATCAGCAGCTCACCAAGAGAGGCACAGCTCTAGCTCCTGAAGCCCTGCCAGGTGGGGATAAAGACATGAATGGTGTGAAGCTCTGTAGCTCTTTTATACAGACCCTTCTGAAGCTTTGCTGGTTGCAGCTCCCTGTGCCCTTGGAATTTATCCAGTGCTTCCTTAAACATGTTTGCTTTGATCAGGCTCTTGACCTCATGTATCCTCAGACTCAAGGGATGTTTCATGGCCTCGTCTGGGGTTTTTCCTCCCCACAATCTACCTAGGCTCATATTGCTCTCTATGAACAGAGATGGTGTCACAGCTAAGAACTGGACAGCAAAGTTAAGGTCATTATAGATACTAGAATGCGGTGATATATTGTACATTTAATAAAATTTGACTGGAATATCAGATGACAGAGCCATCTCCTCAGCTTGTTTGTTTGTTTGTTTTTTTTTCAGAGATAGAGTTTTCTCTGTAACAACCCTGGCTGTCCTAAAACTTGCCTTGAAGACTAGGCTGTCCTTGAACTCCCAGAGATCCTTCTGCCTCTGCCTCCCAAGTGTTGGGACTAATGGTGTGTACAACCTAGCTGTTAGGCCTTGAACTCTCAGATTGATCTCTATCTTCAGAGTGATGGCATTAAAGGCATGTACCACCACTTTCTGACCTTCATGGCTTGGCTGTGGGTGATTCTGTGGTGATACAACATATCACCACACTGAGACACATTTTATAAATTTCTTCCTACAGCTTTGTTAGGGTTCTTTCTACTTACTCCTTCTTCTGACTCAGTAGCTGCAGGATGGGCTCTTACTAATGAAGAGAGACCCAACAGGTAGGCTCAGTCACTGCTTGCTTGAGACAAGAATCTGCCTAAGTAAATATTTTAAGTCAATGTAACAAACTATGAGGTAAAATTGACTGTCACTCTGCCTTAACAAACTCATTGTCAAATGTCCTGGGGACTATCGCAATAGGATATAATATTGTAGAGGGCCACTCCGAGTCTAGGAATGTTTTTTTTTTTCTTTTCTCTCTGCCCCTAGTTCTACCTGTACTCTGCCCCGTGTATATATGTCACTCTGTCACATGTCCTATTTCTGCCCATACACTTTGGATATCCTCCATCTTGGGGATGTAAAGAGCACAGAGATTTAAGTGTTCTATCCAGCTGGGAAGGTATGCTCTAAGAAGCCCTGGCATCCTGGGTTTTAACCTTTCTGCTTCCTATCTCAGGATGTGGCTTAATTTCTCATGTTCTCTCCACACTCACTGTATGAATTCTGCCTTCCAAGCCACTTATATTATGATTACCCAATATTAACATGAATGTTATTGCATTAAGATCATTTACCAGTGATCCAAAAAATGTGTACAATTATCTGTCTGTCTTTCTGTCTGTCTATCTATCTATCATGTCTGCCTATATTTGTGCAGTTTGAAAATTGTGTCTCCATGGAACTTAAACTTCTCTGGCTTTTTGTTTGATCAGGATCCTACAAAATCACAAATAAATCATACCTTGACTTAATTATCTAAAACAGGACTTAGCAAGCAATGACCTCTGGGTCAGATCTCTCCTCCTTCCTTCTTAGCAAAGAGCTTTAACAGAGCAAAGTCACCATGCGTGGAATAATGAAGGCTGTTTTTGCCCTGGAATGTCAGAGTTGAGAGGTTGTGAGGCTGTACAGTTTTTAAGATTAAAAACATTTGCTTTATGACCTTTTGAGTTAAAAAAAAATGTCTCCTTAGATCAAGCAAGAACGATGATTATGGCACTAACTCCACCTTTATGTTTTAAAATATATTAATTATACATACTAATGATGTCAGTACTGAATCTGTGCATGCATAAATCATTGATCAAATCTAGCGGCGTCTTCACCTGTTCTTTCTGTGCACTTGCTTTCTGGGGTGGAGGCATAGTTGTCATTGGAGGACTGCAATGCCACTCTCATACGGTGGCTCTTTTTCTGTTCCTTCATTTAGCCCCTTGATTGAGTGGAACACATCAGCTGTCAGGTTTCTCTGAAAGGATAGTGGGTGAAGTGAGGACATGACCACTTGAAGATGTGGTTCTGGAGATGGATTTCAACTGTAGATTTGAAGGGGAGCACAATCAGAGTCACTTTGAAGAGTCCGGAGCAGAGAGAGAAAGTAGTAGACTGAACACAACCAATAGAGTAAACTGGGCCGTGAGAAGAGAGGGGTCGGGGAGAGTGACAGAGGAAGAGGAGAGAGGAGGACGAAGAGAAGGGGGAGCAACAGAGGCTGAGAGAGACCCAAGAGAATCAATCAAAAGAGTGCCTGGCTGAAATGGCACGGTTATGTAAGAAACCCATGAGTTGGAAAATGTATGGGAGGGGGCAGTGTGAGAAGAGCCAGAATGGCAGCATAGTAACAGGTATTTGAGAAGCTGGGAAGGCCTAAGGATCAGCATTTGCTTTGGTGTGCTAATAAACACCACAGTTAACCATTTGGGTTTCTTTTGGATCTGACAGATAGGCAGGCACCTTTTGAGAATAGCATCTTGTGAAGTATTTACTCTCCTGTTCATTGCTATTTGCCTGAGAAAGAGTCCTTCCTGCGAGTGAAGGCATCATTTCACTCTTTTCCTCTCCCCTAACGTAAAGCCACTTTGGCAACAGATTCTTTACAGCTCCTCTTTCTTTCCTGTCTTCCTGACAACCACTCTGATCACTGTGAGTTTTCTCAGTTCTAGTTTCAGAGTTTTTCATGTTTCCATCTCTTTGTCTCGCTTCTTTATCTTCTCGTCACTTTCTGGCTGTTCCTTCCTGGTTCTCTACAGTTGTGTTGGTCACCTTTCCCTTTTTTTTTGGGGGGGGGGGGTATTGGTAGCCTCTACTCTCTGTGAGGTTTTTTTCTGCAGGAAGCATTGTCTACGCATTTCTTTTTAACCTCTCCTGTGGATGATCTCATGTCTTCTGTTTGCCATTACTTCAGCCTTGGCTACATGGATAACTTAGCAAAGGGACCAAGTTAGAGCTACTGATCACCTGGGGTCCCATATCCTTTGCTTCCTGCATCAGATTCTCTTGGGGTACCTGTAGTATCTTACATATAGGGTGGTAGTATGTCAGGGGTATCCTTCATGGCTTGGGTGAGTAGTGGTAGGGGACATGATTTTCTTCTCACATTCCATAGAATTTTCTGGAAATAAGCCCATCACTAATGAATTGCAGTTGCCTACAGGTTTGACCTGCTCCAAAAGCAAGAGCAAGAACTGGAAATGAGGTTGCATGATTTTGTTCTCCGCACATAGGTCCACGGAGTCTGAGGCCAGCCTGGCTGTATCGTGGGCTCTAACAGGGATCTTTCTTATTAATGTGACAAAATATCATAGAAAAACAACTTAAAGGAAAGAATTTATCTTGGCTTAAGATATGAGAGGTTGCAGTTCATCGTGGTAGGAGCTGGGGCTGACAGAAGGAGTGAGTGGCCTATTTTATTGCAACCATAGTCAGAAAGCAACAGAAAGGAACACAAATGCTCCACTCCCTGCTTTTTATTTATTAGGAAATTTTATCCTCAGATGATGTACCTCATATTCAAGGTGGGTCTTTTCTTCTAAGTTAATTCTTTCTGCAAATACTCTTGAGTTCGTGCCCAGAACTGTGTCTCCTAGGTGATTCTAAATCCCATCTAGTTGACACTGAAGATTAACTGTGACAGTATGTTAGGGCTCTGAAAAGCCAAGAAAAGAGTAAAGATAACACATGGCAAGAATTCTGTGTCTGGACCTCAGCTTGTTGCTACCCCCAGGAACTTGATCCTGCAGAGGAAAATATCTGTACAAGGCTGTGTGTTAAAAAGGAAGACACCTGTAGCAGGGGTGATATGAGATGTAAATCATTTTAACATTGACTTTGTGTCATTTCCAAAATCTATTTATACAGAGGAAGAAAGAGCATAATCATGTGGAGATGACAAATAAGATTGAAATGAAACTTTATTAGTTCTTACACACTTTGGAATGACAGCTTGATCCAATTCCATCTATGAAAATGACAATGAGTAATCTTAAAAGGAGAGGGGAAGTCCTCTAGTGACAAAGGAAAGTAGAAGGGTTGATTTCCCCATTGTGTTATGACAACTTGAAACATGGGCTCCAGGGGAAAATGTACCCCTGAATGAAGTCAGTATTGCAAATTGCATCTCGAATGTCATCCTGCAAAGATACCTCTCTTGGGAAACAATAAGAGAATTACAGAAAAGCAATCTGCCTGGTAAGAGGAATTCTTTGTCTTGTCGGAAGATAGCTCCCCTCTTCCATGCTTCCTTGCTTGTTGGCTTATCTTCCTGTAATGATGAGTTTGAAATAGGTTTGGCTATAAGTGAGAAAATCTTGATGCAGTGCCCCAAGGCAATGTACAATGTCCTAAGTTGTTGCTTTTCACATAAGAAAGCATAAATAATTGATCGTTGCTGTTAGGATCTGGTCCCAGAAGAGACCAGTCACATATGCAATCAGGAAGAATGTTTATTAAAATTACCAACATGTTGGGGGTAATTATCTAATGATCTGATAAAATGGCAAATGGCAACCCAAAGAGAAGCTCTCATGCTCATTTTAAGCAGGATTATGGGAATTCCAGGGAGGGAAGGTTAGTCTTGGAGGTTATTGGTGGTTTTAAACACAAAGTTTATAGAATTGGTAAGTGGCTCTAGCAGTTAGGAACTTTCTATCATCAGGGTAGGGAAAGGGATCTTTAGCTGGTCAAAGGCTGTGAGGTGTCTGTTGTTTGGTTGCCCCTAAGCTGTGGTTTTCTGGAAAACTGTTTGCTCAGCTCCAGCCAGCTCTAGTAAACTGAAACTAAGGCCTACTCCCCGGCAAGCCTACCAGGAGAGCCTCTTATGGCTCTTATCAGACTCCTGACCCTCTTGGTTGCCCTTATTCCACTGGCTTCTTGTGTTCTCTTGACCCTCCCTTCTTTGGACAGTTGCTTTAGGAGGGTGTAGAGCTGTCTCAGGCTGATTGGAGTGCCCAGCACAGAGCTATACCTCTACCATTAGTCTCCTGTTATAGCTTTCTGTGATGTAAAAGAACCTAATTTCCTACCTCAGGTGGGACAAATCCTAGATATTTTGTGGGCTCCAGGAGGTACCTATGGATTCCAGTTATCTATGTGTTACAACATCCAACCCAACCTAATAGATGCCGTACAATCAACATGTTATTAAACATCATAGTCATGGTGGGAACAGGGTTCAGCTAGGCAGTTCTTCTCCTCCCTCATGGTATTTATGACTGGTTTTAGCATATACTTGGCGGCTGATCAGGCCAACATGTAAAACAGATTCCCTCAGATGTCTGACACCTTAGTGGTGACAGTAGAATCCCAACAAGGTCCCACTCTGTGTGTGTGTCTTAGGCTTTGGTGTGTAGCTCTAGCAAAGTAATGTGCTTCTCACATAATACATGGGGCTTCAAAAGCTAGTGTTCTGAGGAACAAGAGTATAAGATGCCAGTTGCTTAGAGACCAACTTGGAAAGCAGCTCAGCCTTGTATGGATATATCCTGTGGTCAACATGGATACACCAAGATCCAACTTAGTGTAAATATGAGGAGAGCATGCACACAAGTATGTATACACATATACACAGAAATATGTCTATCAAACACATGTCAGCATATGAGTACATAGCAACCCAAGCAAACATACCTGTCCAAATCCAAGCATACATCCATATACATAGATTGCACATGACACATGTGTACATTCACAATTAAAGTCATTAGATGCATGCACACATCAAATATCAATATTACACTGTATGATCCTTCAATTGAAACTCAAGCAGCTCTTCTCAGCCCTCATTGATTTTTCAATCTTCCCCTTCTCTTTCCTCCCATTGTTTTCTCTCCTATAGTTCATGGTCCTATTCTTAAGCTAGGAGGTCGCTCTTTCACAGAGGAACCAGTACCAAGGGTCAAGACTTAATTCTTGTTGAACACTGTGATGAACTATGTAAGATTGTGGAGCTCACCATTACCTGACAAGGCCTGTAACAACAGAGCTTTTCTGAACTCCCAACACAGGATCACAATGTGCCACAAACAATGCTATGTGCAACAAGGTGATGTGACACACCAAATATGAGAACGGATACAGTAACTGGTCAGTAGATTGCCTACCACTGTACTCTCACTTATTCACTAACAGATTATGGCTGAGAACTTGCCTAGTGCTAAAGACCCCCATGGACACAGTAGCATGTCTAGGTTCAGGTTCCAATGTAACCATGGTAAGGCTGGGGGTTAACATCTCCTAAGAGATGTGTCAGAGAGACCAAATCTCACAGATGATCTCAGCTACTCTCTAGTGTGCCATACTGACTGCAGAGTATTGAACACACTTAATGTACCTGTGGTGCCTAGTGCAGAATATTGGTGGGGCCTGTGTGACTCTTGCTTGCTAATATCATTGCTTTGTGTGATGACAGTTTACACAGGAAATATGGTGAAAAGCCATACTAGGAATTTACCACTATGTCATGATGTAATAAGTAATATTTTACAAAATAGATCAACATTACTTCTATATTTTCTGCAAGATGAATAACAAAGCATACAAAAAGGTCAAAAATAAAGACAGTAGAAAATGGATATTAATAAATAGTTCAAAGAAGTAAAATTTGTTACATAAAAACTGATGTGAAAGTATGTGTTTATCATCTTGAGATATTTAAGTGGGAATTTGAAAATGTGGCCTGTGGACAACAATTCTTTTTATCCTCAGTACATATTTTGTGTTGAAAAAAGCAAATTTGCTCTTTATTTTTTTATTATTTTTAATTATGAGCATGTCTGTCTGTGTGATTATATATCACATGTGTATGGTGTCCACAGAGACCAAACTGTGTTGGAGTCTTGAAAGTGGAGTTAGAGGTAGTTGTGAGCTATCCAACATGGGTACTTGGAATTTGGTACCAGAAAAGAAGTGTGGGGATCAATTATAAATGTCTGTTTAATCTAGAGCCTTTACCCAATGCTGAACTCCCACAGTCTTATGCAAAGAGCTGATTTTAGAGAAGCCCTTAATCCACCCATGTTCAAGCTTTCAGCTCCTGGAGATCATCACTTCCACAGACTATCCTCTTTCCAAACCCCACTTGTCTAATTCAGTGGGAGGCAGTGATGAGTATCAGCTCCTGAAACTCTGCAGCTTCTTCAAAAGAGATAATTCAAATTTGCAGTTAATTTACATTTTCTTTGATTAACTCCAAGGTAATAGCTATTACCAGAAGCATATTCACAAACATTAGTAGATAAACACACGTTTACAAAATCAATGTATGAATATAGATAGATATGAGTATTAAAGAGAGAACATGATCCAGCCAGCAAAGTCTAATTTCACAAAGGACTGTCAGCTCAAGGGTCTTAATAGTTTTTGTGCCACAATCTTTCTTTATAAAACTACATAACTAGATCATCAAAAAAAATGTCCCCAAGAACTAGTGGCACATGTCTATAATCCTAAAACTTGGGATGTTGAGGCAAGAAAGTCATAAGTGGCCATGTCATAAGGTTAAGGCCAGCCTGAGGTATATAATAAGACCTAGTCTAAAAGGGTACATCAGTGGTTAGGTGTTTTTGCTATATTTGATCCCCAGAACTGAAACAAATGGAACATACATGGATGTTTATTCCCCCCCCCCAATAAAATAAAAAACCAAAACAAGAAAGTTCACAGATCATCACCTACTCTACGTTGCCAACATAGTCAACTCATTATTCCAGTTTCATTTCTGTTTTTGTGATAAAATACTAGGGGAAATGTAGGTGGAAATGTGATTTCTTTTATTATACAATACTAGGTTACAGTTTATCACTGTGGGGGAGTTTAAGGAAGGCACTTCCAATAGCTAGCCACACACATTCACAATTATGGGAAGAGAGAAATGAATGCATACATATGCACTTGCTTGCTTGTTTGGGCTCAGCTCATTTTCTCCATCCATTCTTAGATAGTTCAAGACTCCATGACTAAAGAATAATAGTGTTCAAGATGCACTAAGTCTCTCCTCATCAATGAACATGACCCCTCCCCTTAAGACATGTCCACAGGTCAACACAAGGTAAGCAGTTGTTTGTTGAGACATTGTTTTTAGATGATTCCAGGTTGTGTTAACAATTAAAGCTAATGATTATAGTCACTAGCCCCGAGTCCTGATGATGGATTATCCCACCCCATAGTCCAAGTTCATCCTGAATGATAATACATTATCCCTAACCTAAAGCACTTATCTTTAACCAAATGGTACAAATATTCACCACAAGTCCTTCTTTGTCATCTTCTGTGTCAACCAATTTTATATCAGATTTGTGATCATATCTTCATGCATTTCCTCCATCCATTCTCTTTCTTCAAACTCTTAACTCTACCATGGTGGTCCAAGCCAGCACCATCTCTTAACCCGGCATTTGTAGCTGTTATATATAATCACTTAGTAATTGTCTTTTCAACATCCTGTTATGATGACCACAAGCAAAAATGAAATGCAGCTAGTTCCAGGACCCTCTGTTTATCCCGTTTATTGACACAGCTCTCAGGCCTAGTATTTCCTTTTAAGATTCTTTTTTTTCCCAGTGAACAACTAAACAAGACTTCATTTCTTGTCCAATATCTGTTGACATTTGTGTGGAGTTTGAGAAAGGCTGTTACTAGAAATATTGTCACTCATTCTTTACTCTAGATGTGTGGTCAGGAGTTCAAGGCCACCTAAAGGCTGATGTTTCTTTGATAAATGAAGACCAGGAGAGATCTATCACTGGTTACTCAACCATATTTATATCTTTTATTTCTTTACCTCTATCTTCCTTACTTCTGGAAATCCCTTTGCAAAGAAATATAAAGAAGAACTCAGTCAAAGATTCTCAAGTTTCTGATATAGTAACCTTGAGCCATCCCTAATAGAACTGGTCATGTGTTTAGCTTATCCTGTGTGCAAGGTTCCTTTATAAATCTCTGAATTCTGAGCAGTCCCTCTGGATAGGTGACTGTTACCATCATTTATACATCTGAGGAAATTGAGACTTCATATATTGCCCATTTCAGAAGACCTATGTTGTAGCCTTAGAACAGGGCAATAGGCTGTTTGGTTGCAGAGCTTCTGTGCCTCCTCACATCAGCATAGGTTACAGTGAGGACCAGGTACAATTGGCACCTGCTCATTCCCCTTTCTCAGGGTATCACCGCCTTAAAACTGTCTCTGTTCTATTTTTCTCAAATTCTTTTAATTCCTCAGGAAATGCAAGGATCTTCAGCATTATATTTCCTTTGTTGACATGGTGTTATCTTCCTTCTGGGCTTGATGAATAGCTACTTAGAAGAATAGCCACTTCTCCAATTAAGTGGTTCAGGGACCTTCTAGGAACATCACCTACAATCATCCTATAAATGGCTTTGGTCCATTTATGTTGAGACCAGGGATTATCAACCTTCAATAGACACATGGTTTACCTAGGCAATTTCTAAGATGTAGATTCTAACCCATCTCCGGGTCCAAACTTTTGCATTTGTAATAATACCCCAGGAAAGATTAATGCAGCTAGTCCAGGGACCTTACTTGAGGCATCTGGGACTCACAGTTCTAAACTTCTTCCTACCACAGTACTTGGCCCTCTACAGACAACACTCAGCCTCTGCCTGTATTTCTTTCTCACGCTGCCCATGGGAATCTTCACCTGCAAGCAACATAATCATTATATTACTGACTGTCCAACACTTATCTTAGTACCTGCTACATTGGAGAAGTAAAATATGTGCTTTAATCATTATTTTAAATCAGTTTTCAAGGTCACTTCAATGCAAAACCTAAACATCATCTCTGTAAAATGTAAATGAGAGAGGAAGCATAAGCAACTGTCTTCTAAGTCTGTGATTTTAATGAGAATTCAAAATGTACAAAGAGACAGATGCCTGTTAGGCACAATCAATCAAAAATCGAAGTTCTGGAAATAAACAGCAGAGTTACAGATAAATAAAGCCCATACTCTACACATCTGCCTGTAATTATCTTAGCCAGCAGCCCATGAAATAAAAATTCTGTGGTTGGTAATTTCTTCTATTTGTTTAACTTAGAGGCTTCTGTTCAGCCACAGAAGGGATGACATGCTGAGCAACCCCCAGTGATAAAAGGACACATGTGAATTGTAAATACTGAGGTGAGGAACCATTTTGAGACAACTGAGTTTCACCCACTAAGCAAATGGTCCTACTGGTTTCCACCTGAATTTTTTTTTTTTTTCCAAGTTTAGTGTTGGGCTGAGAATGGAAGCTAGGTCCAGGCTGTAAACTGAGTTAAATGTCTGTCTTTTCTGTAAAAGGATAAGTGAGACATTTAGTGTTAAATGGGAGTTTCCAGAATGAGTCACAACCTGCATCTCTTTATCTCAGACTTATTCTTCTCAGTAGGGTACTGTGGGCTCATGACCTAATACTTATCTAAGATCAAAGTATGTGTTCAAAGTTGTATCCTGTCCTTAAATTACACTTTGCCCATCAATTGTTATGCTTGAAGTGTTCTTGGGTTTCTCTTTTTCAATTTAGCTTAGTTTTTTTTTCTTTATTTAAAAGATCATGTTGAATGTGAGTCTGAGCTCTGATCACCTAACTTGAGGACAGGACCCCTTTGCATTAGGATTAAAAGCCCAGTGAGACAATGACTAGGTATATCTACCTGCTTGAATTGCAGCTAAGGAATCCTTTTAAGGAAGTAAACTTGCTTTGCTAAAGTGCTTTGGATCGTGTGGTCATTTTTCTGAGACTTCCCAGACTCATTTTTAACAGGCTAGTACTGTTTGGAAGTGAAAAAGCAGGAAAGAACACACTGTCTTCACCCCACACTGAGATATCAACTAGTCTACTGTTGTAAAGGTTAAGGAGCAGACTGGCTGGAAATTCAAATATTCAGGGACCCCAGTACCATCTGAACTGGGCTGGAAGTGTTGTGGGACAGGAAGAGACCATGAAAGGAGACAGAGCTTTCTTGATCACCAAGTTCATCAAAGGTTACTTGTGTTGGATGGAAACAAGCTTTTTCTGGCAACATAATGATTTAAGTTAGAATTGTGGGTTCTATTTTACCTTCTTATAGTGTCAGAAATGGAAATCACTGTGGGGATATGTTTCATATTTAATAAAAACCCATCTGAAATATCAGAGGCATCTACTCACATTTGATCCAGGAGGCTCAGGGAGTGGTGATTTACAACTTTAATCCCAGCACAGGGAATATCCAGAAGTGGTGACCTCTAACAATAAATCTCACTTGCAATATACCAAATACAGGATTAATATTTATTGGAGAGTAATTTAACACTCACAGTTACAAGTTACACTTTAGGACAATTCTTGAGTGAAAGGATGATCCAGGCAATGGATGCTGATCCAATCTCTCAAGAAAGCAGGAACAGAATAGACTGCTCAAGATCCCAGCAGCCCCTTTTGAGCAGGGCTGGTCACACCCCCTTCAGGCTCCCAGGACTCTGGATATGTGCCTTCCAACCTTATCAGCCAACACCTGAATCCCACCACAGTGACCTACGCCATTAATCCCAGCAGATCTGAGTCTGAGGTCAGCTTAGTTTACAGAGGGAGTTCCAGGCGCCCAGGCAGGCAGTGGTGGTGCCAGGCCTTTCATCTTAATCTGGATGTGAAATAACTGGGTGAAGAGTGTATTTAAGGCAGGCATAGAAAGACAGAGCAGGCAGAAGAAGCCAGGAGGAGCGAGGCTGAGGAAACTGGAAGACAGCTGGGTGAGATCTGACTGTGGTGTTTCCTCTGCTATTTCAGACTGCTTTTTATTAAATATGAAACATACTCCCACAAATGACAATCTTTGTTTTCTCTCTTTCCTTCTCCCTCATTTCCTTCTTTCTTTCATTCCTTCCCTCTTTCTTTTTCTATTTTCCATAAGAAAGCAAATCCTCAGAAGATTTAAATTCTGCTCCAAGACTACAACACTAAGTGGTGAATGGTAAAAGCAAGAGCAGATCTGGGTGCCCAAATTAATCCCTATTCTTTGTCCTGCGGACACTCCCAGGCAGCTATATGAAGGGAGAGAGAAACAGAGCTGCATAAAACAAAACAAGGTAAGTCAGTAAAAATATTCTAACACGGGGAAGGGAGGGTCTCATAAACATCCTCCCTTACCTGAGGAGCTGCTGATGAGAGCTACCAAGGAAGTCCATTTCCTTTAAGGTAGTGTCTTCTGGTAGGTCACCATGTGCCAGTGGATGACCCCACACTCATGAGTGTATATAGCAGAAAACATTGGACTCAGTGGATTATAAAAATTAAAAGAGGAGATTAAGTTGAGAAAGGAGTGGATCTAGGATAAATCAGGAGTAGAAAAGGTGAGTATGATCCGAATATATTTTATGTGTATATGAAATTCTCCCCAAATGAAAACATTTAAAAATGATAAAAGACCTGTGCAATGTTGGACCTGTCAACATTTCAGCATGGATGGGTGAGGAGGTCTCAGCCCCCCTCCCTAGAGAGACTATTGGCAGTTAACTGTTGTTGAGGGAGGAGTGTCATATTGTCCAATAGTGTACCTACTGATAAGTTGTACTTCCTCCACTGAGAATCATCCCATACTTGACCAAGAGACTCTAGTTAGATTCATTGGACCAGAAGTCAAAAGAACATATGAACATAGAAGGGGAATTTGACTGGAAAGTTTTCAGCAGGAGTGAGAATAATGACAAAATAAATTGAGGGTATATAAAAAGGATCAAACGTCCACATATATGTTGAAAATGCTTATATATATATATGTTCTGAAAAGCTTAGAACAATAGATTCCTAGAAACATACAAAAGGGTGATATATATATAAATTTAAAATTATATAAATCAATATAAAATTACATGTATATGTATACATATAAATATATACACATATATACATACATACATACACACAAATATTATAAATGTAGCCTTTCTCTCATGCCTGTGGGCTGTCTCACCACCAAAGAGCCCTGTTGTATAGTCTCACTTATTTCTATATTGTTTAAGGAGAGCTTATGGCTCCAATGCAGACCACATATATGGATGCTACTCATGAGATATTACTCATGTAAATCATATGACCATGCCATAAATGGAAAGAGTGTTTAGAAAAATTAAACCTAGTTTTGCTGACTGTTGTTAGCCATTAGCTAGGCAGGAGGTATAGGCAGGACAAACAGACTTAAAGGACACTGTGAAGAAAAACGTTAGGGTTGCCAGAAGACATGGAAGAAGTAAAACACGCTGGATGACATGTAAAGCCATGAACCACATGACAATATGGAGATTAATAGAAATGGGTTAACTTAAGTTGCAAGAGCTATTTAGTAGCAAGCCTCCTAAGCTATGGCCAGGCTTTTTATAATTAATACTAAGTCTTTGTGTTATTACTAGAGAGCTGGAGGTTCCAATGAAAAGATCCAACTACAGCTGACTTCATGCAGAAGTTATGTTTTATTGCAAAAACTTAAATTTTATTCTGAACTTTCTTACAATGCTTATTTTCTTTATTCCAGTTGAAGGGCTGAAAAGTGGCCAAAGGAGATGTGGTGTGCATATATGTGCATGTGTGTACAAGCAGATAGAAGCCTGGAGTACGGAAGTGAGTGTGTTTTAGTTAGCTTTGCATCAGTGTTAGAAAATTTCTGAGCCAGCTCGAAAGAGAAAAGGCTTCTTTTAGGTCACGGATTTTGTTCATTGTCCTTTAGCCTCATTGTATCTGGACCTGTGCTGAGGCTGAACATCATGGCAGGGAGCACATGATGGGGTGAGGGGTGAAACATGCTTACTTCATGGCAACTAGGAAGCAAATCAGAACAAGAATGGACCAGGCTCTTGATACTCCTTCAAGGGCCTTCCCTCACTGACCTTTCTCCCATGAGATTCCACTCCCTAAGGGTTCCATTAATTATTTCCTAATTGTTTCACAGGTTGGAAACCATACCTTAAGCACATAAATTTTGGGGGGACATTCCAGGCCACACTACTGGTCATACTATAGTGGAGGGTAAGGGTTGGGGTGAGGATAGAGGGCACATGCCATTTTGCTTTTTACCAACCTTACCTGAAGCAATCCTAAACCGTATCAGCAAATTGATTTTGTTAAATGTAGACAGCTGTGACAGCTCAGTTTCCTCTTCTCTAGCTTTCCTTCCAACATCAAAGAAACCAATAATGTCTTTTGGAGCACTGTTTTATTTTTCCAGGAATAAAGTTATTTTTTTTCAAAAAATAGTAGCTTTTACATTGAATTTAACACAAATGACATATTTCAGCACTGGTCCTCTATTGATGGTAGAGTAGGCTCCACGTACATGCAAGTCTAGTCTTTGCAGTAATCCAACTCATGATCCTAAATCACGCAGCTCATCCACATTAAGGTAAGAATACTGAAGCTTGCAGAAAATCAAGGTGATTTCAAATCCTTTGGAAAACCATGTTCATAATGGAGACAGTGTAACAGACCCAAAATCAAACCATGGTTCCCTTGAGTCAAATTTCCACTTAACAAAATGCGTTTGTAAACGTGGCACAACTTTCTCTGAGCTCTAGAACTCATGACTATGAAAATATTTCAAAGATCCTGCTCCAAGAGTCTTCATATTGATATATGCTAAAGTCTCTGCTGGACGGTTTCATTCCTGGAGACCAAGCCTTCAGCACTCAGCTCTTGGGGGAACACTTTAAACCCAAACTAGTAGAGTTTTAGTATAAAGTGATTAATTTGATTAAAACTGGACAGTGGCTTATTGTGAAGACTGAACTAGGACCCAGCCTTCCTGGTTTTGACCTCCTGGTTCTATGCCAGTAATGTCAGGCTCCTGGTCTCTCCAAGTGATTCCTAGTTACCAGGATGATTGATTGAAGGCAGAAAAGGGGCTCTTCCCTGATGTATATGGCCAGAGCTTAAATTCTGACAGACAAACCAGAATGTGCTTCCTCCTTGTCTTAGGGTATCTATGGTTATGTGAAACACCATGACCGAAAAACATGTTGGGCAGGGTAGGGTTGATGTGGCTTATCATATAATTGTTCATCATTGAAAAAGTCAGGACAAGAACTCAAACATGGCAGAAACCTGGAGGTATAATTTATAGGTCATGGAGGGGTACTGCTTACTGTCTTTCTTCTCATGACTTCCCTAACCTGCTCCTTTTTTGTTCTTAAGATTTCTTAGATGTCTTAAAAAATACTATTGTTTATTTTTTTAAAAGCGTTATTCTCTCATATGATACATTCCAACTGCAGTTTTCCCTCCTCCACTCCTCCCATTCCTGTCTCTACCTTCCCTCGCTTCCCCCCCCCAGATTCAGCCCCCTTTTACCTTCAGAAAACAGCAGGGTATCTAGGCATGTCACCTGTAAAAGGAGTAACAAGATACAAACACTCAGGGCAAAGCAAGCCAAAAGGAGGAAAAGGGTTTGAAGAAAAGGTAAAACCAGACACACCCCATTCCAACCGTCAGGAGTCCCACAGAACACCACACTAACAAACATAACATACACAGAGGGCCTGGGCAGACCAACGCAGCCCCCTGATTGCTGCCCCAGTCTCCAGGAGCCCCTATGAGCTCTGCTTATTTGATTCCGTGGGTCATATTCTCCTAGTGTCCTCAACTCTCTGGCTCCTACAGTTTTTCCCTTCTGCCCCTCTTCCATGGGGCTTCCCTGAGCTCCAATTTAAGCTCTTTCTCTGCCTATTGTTTGGCATCAATTTCTGCATCTGCTCTCATCAGCTGCCCTCTCTGATGACAACTGGGCTAGACACCAATATATGAGTACAACAGAGTATCATTAGATGTAGTACTAGGTTTCTGGCCCGGACCTTCGGGCTTAGCCTCAAGGTTTAGACCCTCAGACCCACAGAGACTCACAGATGCTTACAATAGTTTTAGGCTGATGGGCCCAAGGCCCAGGCATATAACTTGCTAACTCTTTACTCCTAAAACTAATCCATGATTCTTATCCTGTTCAGCCATGGGGCTCGGTACCTTTATTCAGAGCAGCATAGTTGTCCTCTGCATCTCTGGCTTGTCTGGCAACTCTGGAATCTCTGTGGTATTTGTGTTCTGTTCTTCCTGTTCCCAGAGTTTTCTTAGTCTGGTAGCCCCATCCACACTTCCTGTCTGCCTTTGACCAATCAGTGGTTTTTATTAAACTCATAGGTGGGGCAATTATTTACAATGTAACATCATAAATCCACTACAATTAGAAATAATTTTATTATTATTATTATTATTATTATTATTATTATTATTATTATTATTTTACCTCATCCTAGTTCTGTGATCTAGCCTTCAGTTTTTGGTAATTCAGGCAGTGTAGGGTATTGGCTTTCTCTCCTGGTGTGGGTTTCAAATTAGACCAGTCTTTTTTGGTTAGTCAGCTTGCTCTCATATAGAATCCAGGACCAATGGCCCCGGGATGGCACCACCCACCGTGGTCTGGGCCTTCCCCATCAATCACTAATTAAGAAAAGGCCTCACAGCTGGACCTTATGGGCAGCTGGACCATTTTCTCAGCTGAGGTTCCCTTCTTTCAGACAACTCTAGCTTCTGTCAAGTTGACATAAAAGTATCCAACACACTCCTACTATGGAAAGGGGTCATAAGCAGACTTGGGTGACTCTATAGCATAGTCTCTCTCTCTCCCCCTCCCTCCCTTCTTCACCCTTCCCTTTTTGTTTTTCTACTCTTTTTTTCTTCCACTTTTTTTGCTCCAGCAGGTTAGTTTTGTGTCCCAGCTCTCTCAACATCCCTTCTGCACTCACTTCTCTGAGCTCCTGCTGAGCCAGGTCGGAATGCTGAATCACATGGGAGTCATGTGCTCCTGACAAGGCTGTCTCCAAACTGTTTTCTTTACTCCTTTTCTCCTTTCCTCCGCTCCTCTTTGCCCATTTTAATTATGATGACCGTCCGTGGTCAGTGCCTCCTTTGAGCTTGCCTGGAAATTTGCTGGCAGTTACTTCTACCACCAAATCTGTTGGCCACAGGAACTGAAAACTCTGATTAGCAAGAGGCAGCCCTGGAGCTTCTCTGTGGGCAGAGATTTCACGCTCCTACTAAACACCCCTAGAAGGCAACTGGGTTCAAGAAAGGAAGATGAGAGAGGGAGATTCTATTGAAACTTTGAAGAAGAATAAACAGAATAAAAGTACACTCTTAAAGAAACAATGCCCAGGCCTTCTGCCTTATCTATAGGCCACCATTCAAATCCTCATGGGATGTACTCTTAGGCTTGGTCACCACAGGGTTTCCTGCTTTTCTGGAAGCTGGTATCCTAATGGCAGAATCAGATACCTCTACTGTAGGATCAGGTGACCTCTAAGGTATATACTCAAGGAGTACTAATATTTAGTGTCACAGAAGTACCTCCGTCTGATCCTAAGCTATCTGCGTGTCTGTTTCTCCATATGTCCAGTGAAACTTGTAGACTCTCAATAGTGTGTAGCCTTGGTTAGCAATAAGAAATCTGACAAGGGACTATGAAGGACATAATGTTCCCAAACAGAAAGGTTAGCTCTAGATTGGGCAGGCATAGTTGATAATAACAACTAGCAACTGATTGAAAGGTTAATATTTATTAAGTGGTTTATAGGAAAGCACTCACTGATACAAGGGATTGAACAGTTGTGTGATTCCCGAAAATCTGGACTGGTCCACGTGGAGGAAGCCAGTCAGTCCTTCCTTCAAGATCACAAAAGAACAAACCAGAAAAGACCTGGCTTGCACCCAATCTTAAACTGGCTTGGCCACACCCTCTACACTGGAGCCTCAAAGCCCAAAGGCCACACTTCTAGGTCAGGTGATATTACTTGCTTTCCACTACAGGCTTCCTAGCCTGTAACTTCCTAGATTTCTTAGTACATGTCTATAAGATAGAGTCCACAGACCACATGTTGTGAGAATCAGGTAAAGATGCCCTATGGTGAGATAAGGCCCAAGGGGAAAATGCTGTGACCTGAGAGGAGGTAAACAAAATGCCCCCAAAGCCCAGCTATAGCCCAAACTTAGGGCATTTTCTTTCTTCACAGTGGTACAGCTGCAGCAGGGAGAGCAAGAAGGGCCTCCTGACCCCTCAGTTCTTAGAGGATGCTCTGGAGAAGGTTGACCACAGAAAAAGTCAATTTACCATCAGCTAGGTCAAAGTGGTATTGACCCTGGAAGCAAAGCCCTGTGGCCTGAGGAGTACCCGGACTGGAAGTCAAGCTTCCTTGCAGCCCCTGGATATGTTGCAGTACCTCTGGAAATGATGATATGAGCCATGGGGTGTTTTCCATTAGGACACTCAGGAAAGGCCTTCTGCTGGTTGAGATTCGCCCCTATTGAGGAGAACCAGAGAGAAACCCTCTCTTCCCATCTCTTACTCTTCTACACACATTAAACTCCACAAATACGAAGACCATAAAGAACCCTGGATAACTTTTTGTTAAAATTCTTCTAATGTGAGTAATCAATATGGGGATAATCAACAGTTCTAGAACATTAGATGTTTGTGTCCACAAGTATAGTGTGTTTCTCCACTTACCTTTATTTATAATAGTTGTCAATAAAATATCATATACTTTCACATTCAGATTTTATAGTTCAGCTTTACTCCTGGTTTCCTTCTGTTTGTGAAATGTTTTAAAGAAGATCCTTTGTGAGCCTTTCCTAATGGCTGTTCTAGAGGCCTGGCATTGAGTAGCTTTGGGCATGTTGTTGCTTGTAACTTGCCTGTAGAATTTTTAACTTTTCTCCATGATCATCAAACAGTGGAAGCTTAGTTCTCTCCCTTTTGAGAGCCTACAAAGATGTTTTAAAAAGGAAATTTTCAAAAGTCGGTGGCCTGGGCTGACTCAGAACCATCCCTGCAAGCATTCCTTTATTTTCCATGTAATTCCCTTTTCTCTACTTCTGCTTCTTTGCTCATCTCTCAGTCCTGGACACACCCACTCTGAAAGCAGGCCTCTGGATGGGTCTCTGGTTGGCTTTCTTCCTGGACCACACCATTCAAATACTGATTGGACAACACTTTTTATTATCATTATTATTATTATTAAACAAGCTATCTTATTGAATGCTGGTCTCCCTTGCTCCTCTGCCAGTCTAAGTTGTGATCCTACCAGAACGAACTACTAAGAAAGATTGTTTTTTGTTTTTCTGTCATAAAACATGAATCTGGTACAAATTCCTTAGCCTATTACAGACTCGGAGATGCCCCGCTTATGACCGGTTAATCACATCAGTGGGGTCAGATATGCATCTAGTTTGATATCTGCACTTTAGATGCTATAGATATTTGGGATGAATAAACTCAAGTACCTCTGCCTACACTTAATCTTCTACAAGAAGCTGAAGTGTTAGAGAATGAGGTATGTGCAGTTGAAACGTCTCCAAGCCTGTAAGTGGGAGGCTTCTCACAGGTCAGCGTACAGTTACTGTTCTGTGTCAGAGGAGAAAGTATTCAAGCAGAATACTGGCTGATAGTTTTGTTTTCCAGCCTGGAGGGAATGATCAAAAAGCCTTAGGAGTCCATCTAATGGAAATGCAGACCTCTGCCACTCGCCATTGCTAGTCTTCCATCCTTTGACAGGGCCCGAGAGGTGGACTGGGGTACATGCAGGGCAGTGAGCGATTGCATCCCCCACCTGCTAGCCACAGGGCTTTCTTTACTTCTTATTGATTCACAAGAAAAGCCTGCTGAGGCAACTCAATTTCTGCACCTGAAAATTGACATCTCAGTGCCACTTGGCACCAGAATCAGATGGGGACAAAAGCACCCCATCTGTTTTGAAAAAGTCTTCACTGTGATATGAGTTTGACCTTTCTTTCATCCTGAAGGAAAATAATGGGCTGCCTGGGAAGAAATGGTATGAGGGGAAGAGGTAGGGCTGCTTTACCTTTCCAGAGATGTGACTTTCACTGTGCCTTGTTCAGGACAGGTCCACCTGTGACGAAAGCTAATAAGCAGCTATTTATGGGCTGAAGTGACTTTTTTATAGGAAGTATCATTGCAATTCCAAATTATGGTGCAGAATTTTGGGGGGAAGTTATTTTTCTCATGATAATGTGTAATATCACTTCAACATGGCTCCAAGTGTCCATTTTCTTTCTTTCTTTCTTTCTTTCTTTCTTTCTTTCTTTCTTTCTTTCTTTCTTTCTTTCTTTCTTTCTTTCTTTCTTTCTTTCTTTCTTCCTTTCTTTCTTTCTTTCTTTCTTTCTTTCTTTCTGTTTTGTATAAGGTTTGTTTATAAAATTTCATCATAAAACAAGGACTATCATGTTTTTGTTGTGGTGGTTTTTTAATCAACACTGGTCCTTTAACGGCGGTTAGGATAAACTGTTAATCTACAAAAGATATCTCTCTTCCATTGCACCCAGACTTGCTATGGTTAGCTAAGATCTGACTCCAAAGCCTACATATTCTTACCTTTGATTCTACATAGTCACTGAGAATCCCAGCAACCTAATCCAGTTGTCAGGGACAGTGCAGGGCTGGAGTAGTCCTATCCACCTCTATAAGAGGTGCATGAGAGATGGCCAGTTAGAGTGTAAAGCTCTACCATCCTTTATAATGGAACTGTAGTACGAGGTTTCCAGCCTGGATTTTCCAGCCTAACCTCAAGGTCTAGGCCCACAGACCCACAGTCCCGCAGTCCCACAGTCCTACAGAGACACACAGAGGCTTTCATTAGTTTTAGGCTGATCAGCCTCAGGCCCAGGCATATAGCTTGCTAGCTCTCTACCCTTTATCTAACCCATGTCTCTTGTTCAGCCATGCGGCTAGGTACCTTTTCTTAGGGCAGCATAGTTGTCCTCTGCTTCTTCCGGGCCTCCCTCTGGAATTCTGTCTGGTGGTCTGTTCTCAGAGTTTTTAGTCTGGTAGCCCCGCCTACACTTCCTGCCTGCCTTTGGCCAATCAGCTCTTTTTATTAAACCAGTGGGTGGGACAGTTATTTACCGTGAGACAACATGATACCCCTACATGGAACCATCAGGCCACCCCACTGTGCTCAAGGTTACTGGGGCAAGGGCAAGGCTTTCATTCCAAAGTGTCCATTTCAACTTCACAACCCTTCTTCTTTACACTTTTTTTTAGATGATGCAGTAAAGAAGACCTTTGTCTTTATTCATGACTGAGAATGTATTGTGGAACCACTTACTGCTTACAAAATTATTGCTTAGCAATACCATGTTCAGCTCCACTAATATGACTGACAGACTGTTCCAGCCAAGAATAACTGTATCTGTGGCTAACCTCTAAAAATGCACCATAAATGGCACTGTTTCTAGTAACTTTGGGGGAACATGTGTCTGTTTTTGGATTGACAGAGAGAAAAAAATGCCAGTGGTGTTTTCTTGTTGGGAACAATGCCTTCTGGGGACTGAGCAGAAGTGAACTGGACAACAATCAATATTTCAAGTCAGGATGAGACTAGGTCTGATTTAATCATGTGGGAATTATTTGATCGCACTGACATCTAACAGAGAAGACCTAATCCCATTAGTAAAGTGCTTTCTGCCTGAGAGGAACGGGAAGCTGAGATGAAGTGGGGGCAGAGAGAATCTCCATTCCTAATTAAGAAAAATGGAGAGAGCTGCAGAGCAACACCCCTTGCTCTCGTCAATCGATCATAGCTTTGCAGCACAGGGCCACCAATGGCTTCACAGGTTTTGCTTAACAAGAAATAATTTTCAAATACATTTTAGGGAGCTTTAAAAATCAACTTTACTGAGGCAAGATATATATACAACCAAATGTGTTCATCTTAAGGGCAGAATTTCATGAGTTTTAATATACATACAAATTGAGTTCCAAAATTCCATCATCTCTATTATCACACATGCGTGCACACACACACACACATAGACACACACACACACACACACACACACACACACACACACACACACACGGAGAGGGGGTACACTTGCTTTGGTTTGTAAATGAGGCTCACATTTCCAGCCCTGGGTCACTATGTATCTTCTTCAATTCTATAATCCAGGTTTGAATTTTGGAACTTTATATAAGTAGTGTCACACAGTATTCACACTCTTATATCTGACTTCTTTCACTCTGGATCATATTTTTTGAGATTCATGTGTATTTTATGAAGCCACCATATTCTTTCCGTGATTATGCAAGTAGGTATTTTATTTCATCCTATTTCATGGAAGACAATTTCCCCTGCTTCCTTCTTCTACCCCTAATACAAAATATATAATATCATCAATGGGCACAACATAAGAACACCGGACAGATGTCTAATCTCCTGTTCAGTAGCTCCATATGTTGATACACAGAGAAGTTCTGTCTCCTCCACGACAACTGTGGATGGTCATAGCCTTTTTGGCAAAGTCTTGAAGTAGCACATGCAACCATGTTGTAAGAGATAGGCATTTTGTATGGTATGTGTGTGTGTGCGTGTGTGTGTGTGTGTGTGTGTGTGTGTGTGTGTGTGTGTGTGTGTGTGTGTGTGTGTGTATTTTCACTGTCCTCACAGAACTACCAAGATTTAATCATGGATTTCCACTTGAAGACATATTCCTAATCACTTTTGAAGCCCCCTGACACCAGAGTACCACAATGTGATTAAATTTACACTCTCTCAATAAAATTAATATGCAGTCTTGGAAATTAAGCTTTGTCATGAGTATAGCAGAACAAAAAATATTGAAATCATAATAGCTACCACTTCTGTAAGTGTGGCTTCATGGAGGTTTCTAATTTTGTCTCAGGCTCCAACAGATCTGCTAGGATATGTTATCCACTACAGGACCCTGTAACCTCTCTCACTCTACAACCTGCTATGCTATTGACCTTTTTTCTGCAAGAGGTGAGACATGTTTCCCTATCTTTGAGCCTTAGGCTTCCTGGGTTTCATACAACATAAAAAAACAACAATAACAATAACAAAATCCATAGTGTAGTGTCTGGGCAACTTCTGCTGTCATTGTCTCGCATCTCTGACACCATCATGACAGGAAGGATCTTGGATTGGTGCTCTGCAGGATGAAGGAACATTTCAAGGACTTCAAGGAAGTCAAGCCAATATGCCCCACAGTCCATAGCATACAATTGACTTATCTTGTACACTTTAGGCCAATGATTAAAGAACACGTATGAACCTGGGAAAGACCGACAGAATAACATCTAAAGGTACAGGAAAAGAGAAGGGCCATTTTCAAGCAATAAGAAGCAATGGATAACTGCATATGAGGGCCCAAATACTAAGAGTTTAATCTTTTACTACATAGAGGGGTTTCAGAAAATATAGCTTTCTGGCTCTGGTATTTTGATCCACTTAGAAAGAGCCCTGGGCTGGGAGAGATATCTCATGCACCAGAGATGTTACCATGCTTTAGATAAGTTTAGCCATCTCTATCACTTCATCTATGACAGGACACAGCAAACTCCTCAGATTCTCCACATCTCGAAACCTGCCAGGGTAACCTGGATATACTGCACAATGAAGAATTCAAACTGTGTGGTTGAAAGCAGGAGAGTAAGGTAGTTGTTGCTCTATTCCTTCATTTTTATTCCCTTGAATTTTTCTCTGAATTAATTCACCTGGGAAAGTGGAAGGACTGAGGCTTTCAGCTTTAATAACTTCTTTTTCTGAGACTGGCCCTTGACTATGTGCTGCTTCAGGTTTTCTGAAGAAACTCAGGCTTGGCAGAAAACCTTGATCTGACACTGAACAGATCACTAAGGATCCATGTGATATTAGGCTGCAGATGTGTTTTCAGGGAACTTACATTCCAGAAGACTGCTGGGCTTTCAGGGGCAGTTGTACATGGGTCCTACTTTATGTCCTCAGATCTTCCCCAACTGTGTCCAGCTATGTTGGGAAGATGTTTTATAGTAAAGGCTACATTGGAAAGGCCAGAAAGAACAAAGAACCAAGAATAAATTCAGTCTTCCAGACCTGAAAGAATATTCTGTATAAAATTATAAAGGTTAACACAGTGATGAGCAGAAAGAACTCTGGGAGGAAGAGGAGAAGTAGATTGAAGGGGAGAATTACAGGCAGCTTTTTGTTTAGGGCAGCTAGCGTTTGGGCCTGCTAATAAAGAAGTGGGTGGCCAAGTGCACATGAGGCTGTAAAAAACTGTGTAAATGCTACTATAATGAGCAATAAATATCTTCAAAAGTTAGTGTGTCATGCTTGAAAAAACTAATGAAAGTGTAAACAGTTGGTGCATGTAAATTTAAGATCATCACAGAAATGATACTCGAGGGAAAAATAACTTGAAAATAAAAATAAAAAATAATTTCCTTTATGTATGATTTGAGAAATAATATTACTTTGAAGCTTAAAAAATACATTTGAGGCTCACAGCAATCAGGATAGGGTTGGGCTGGAGAAGGATAGTATGGTTATCTAGAGTAACCATAGGGAGCTACATGCTAAAGGCAAAGTTAAGTAAGTGTCTTGATGACTGTGATGTTTACACAGGTGTTTAATTGCAAAAAAAACTGTAATCCAACATGCATATGCACAAATGAGCATGTGAAAAACTGGTGTAATTCAGATAAGTTCTGTTTATTGACCCAGTGCGGATTTACTGACATCAACCCCTTGTGCCTCTGTTTCTCCCTAGGGTTATGCCAACCTTGGAGTGGTTTTATGAACACAAGTACCAGTTATGTCACAACACACATTTAATATGTCTACTGATCTATTCACTCTTCCTACCCTCCATCTATCACTTCCTTCACCTATCCATCCCTCTACTTACTTACTTACCCACCTATCCATCCACTAAAAGTTTTAATTTATAGACCTAAATTCTTCTATTGTCTGGATAGCATATCAGATCAGATTTGGTTTAGAATATAGTCATATACCTAAACCTAGGCAGAATATATGGGGGATATCCAAACTCCAAGTTGTCTTTACAGCTAACTCACTCAGTCATACAAACCATGAATCTTGATTATTATGGAGTTTTCATTTTTACAAGTATCATTGAAGCCATAAAACTTTTTTACATGGAACTGGCTAAACTCCCTCACTGATTCCTTCCCTCCCTCCCTCACTCCCTCCCTTCCTCCCTCCTTCCCTATTTGTTCATTCATCTATTTATTTGTCCACTCTTTCCACTCATCCATCCCTTTGGGAAGGCTTCTAACAAAGTTATAACATAAGTTAACTTTTAAAAAAACATAAAAGTCAATGCAATGCTGACCTACTATGTGCATTTTTTGCCCCCATTCTTTATTTCTCATGACATTTCTGATCCTGTATATGAATTTTCCAGAGCTATATTTACAAAGTGTACCGAATAATTCAATCTTAAAATATAAAACTGCTTTATCAAATTCCCCAAGCCCTTTGCTTCACCAGCACTGATGTTTCTATTTTTAGTTATTCTCACCAGTGCCATTTCATCTGCTACACCAAATTTTCACCTTTATGCAAATCCGTGGAAGGTCTAGAATACCCCAGGACATTATCTGACAAATCTAAAAGTGACAGTCTCAAAATATGATAGAACAGATTACAAAACTAATTCAGGCAGTGAATTTTAAAATCTATTGTTCTTCAATCCTTACATTTCATAAAGAAGATTCTAAGAGTCAGTTAGTGTTTACGTAGAAGTGAGTTGAGAGCTGGAAGTACTAAGATGCTTACCTAGTATGTGAAAGATTCTGAGTTCCTCAGAACTTTAAAAAAAAACCAATTAAGTAAAAACAGACATCAGGAGTAGAAGCTAAATAATACAGAATGATAGGAAATTCACTTCAGGAAGGAAAGTTCAATTTATGAACAGAAATTACCAATATGTGGGCAATATTATCTTCTAAGTAATAAAAGTTTTCACTGGTGTGTCTCATTCACACTCCACACTGGGACTTGCAAGTGACAGTTTCTATTTTGAATAAATCAATCCTTTATGACTGAAGATCACTCTGGTGTAGTAGTCACCAATCAGATCTGAGGCCTCAGTTTATTTCTTTTTCCTTTGTTCTGAGGGACAGAGTTTTACTATGTCACCTAGATTTCCTCAGACTAACAATCCTCCTGCCTTACACTTCCAAGTGCTGGGCTAGAATTGCACCTGTGGGTCATCAGATTCATCTCTGTACTCATATTTCACATACCTAAAACATCTAACTCCCTTGTTATTTTACTCACTATATCCTATAGGCTTCTTTATAATTTATAGATACAGAATTATTTATAGAGATTTATGGGTAGAAAAATAGCAACTTGGTGATGGACACATATACAATGGTGACCACATTTTATCTTATAGCCTGGAGTCATTGTGACATCTTGCTTTAAATTCATTGCATGGTGTTTACAGAACTGCAGAATCAGTAAATAATGTATTTTTTAGAATATCACTGTCATTAAGTGATAAATGGCATTAAATTAGACAGTGCTATAGAAGGCTTTAAAGTACCAGGCCCACACATAGAGATAGCTTATTACAAGATGGGTGGCCAATACACAGTGGGTTTGAGTGACTGCCCATGTGTCATCTAGGTAGCCATGAATTGATAGGTATGAAATCAATCCACTCATACCTGATCTTATACAGCTTATACATAGACATTTTTTCTCTGTTTTTATACCAAATACTGTGACTTTCCTTCACTGTTCCCATTCTGCTTCCTTTGTTCCAGAAGTAGCAGTCTCTACTAGTATGACTGGTGTGACTCATGATGTCACTTTTCCTGCTTGCATTTTCTTTGACATTAGGTGTCTATTATGATACAATCTGTCAAATGGGTTCTTTGTTACTTGGCTAATTCTTAGAGTCACCATTTCACAAATACCTTCTTTATAAGCATCAACAGTCAAGTTGGTATAGTACCAGTGGCTTCTAGTGATCATAAAGATGATGTCCACTTTTCTTAGCATAGAAAATAAGGCTGTTCACCACTTTTTATTCTGTATGTTTCTTTCTATTTACCCCAGAGATTCAGACTTCACTTTATTTATCCTCAGTAGTTCATATGTCTTTTAGTACCTTGTGCAGTTCCAAGGATGCAATATGAATGAATAAGTAAATAGATGGATGCACGAACAGCTTGTGTAGATGACAGATGGATAGGCGGAAAGACGCCTTGTTAAACTGGTAACAGTAAATTAGTGATGGATGGGTGGTAAAGGATGGGATGAATATTTTAAAGATGAAGATAGATTAATGTTGTAAAATTTGAGAAAGAATAGACTTGATGAAGATGTAAAACTAACAATCAGAGATTATTTTAGCGACTGGGAAAAAGTTAAGTGGAGCTTAAAGCTGTCACACTGGCCCAGAATCCGATCCCTAACACCCACATAAGGTAGCTCTTAACAGGGTACTTGTAATTTTAGCCTCAGGTGAGCTAATCCCTTCTTCTGGCCTCCTCACTGTACCCACATAAACCCACATACATTTACACAAATATATAAATAATAACTTAATGTTTTTGAAAATCACCCTAGACAAGTATTGGAAGCAGAGGCTTGTAGCTGGAAGTTTTTCTGTGTCCTGCAGCTGCTCAGTTCCAAATTAAAAACACACAGAGGCTTACATTAATCACAAACTCTTTGGTCTGTGGCTCAGGCTTATCACTTACTAGCTCTTTTATCCTAATCAACCCATTTCTAATAATCTATGTATCACCATGTGTCTGGTGGTTTTACCTGTGTTCCATTAAATGCTGTTCGCCTGGTGGCTCACAGTGTCTTTCCCTATGCCACCTTTCTTCTCCCTGCATCTCTCTTGGGTTTTTCTGCATGACTAGATCTTGCCTTGCCATAGTCCAAAGCAGTGTTTTATTAATCAATGATAGCATATTTACAGTATATAAAAGACTGGCACAGCAGTGTTTCACAGTACTTCAACTTCAGACCCACATGAGATACAACAGAAATCCAAGCTCTGAAAGTGATGCTGTTAACTTTAACATGAGGCACAGTGATCGATGAATATCACAACACTTCTGAGTGACATCTAAAAAATAGAAAGATATTGAAGTTTAGCACCGAGAAATAAAGGGCCATAAAATGTGATTTGGGAGTTGTGGTCAGTCGAGGAGTACATGAAACCCTTCATGCTCACTGCCTAACATGCAGGCTATATGTGTGAACTCCTGAGCACTGAATGTGCATCCTCAGTATAAAGACAGGGAAGGAAGGGGATGTATAGGAGGAGAAATTATCCTGAACAAAAGATTTTCTTAAGAGGAATGAATAAATCTTAAAGCATGAATTGAGAAAATCAAAGTAAAATACCAGAATATAGAAATCAGAAGAGAGGCTACATGTTCCAGTAGAGAAGAAATATAATACTGTTAATTTTTTTTTTCTGAAGGATATTTGGAGTCACAGTGTTGGTACAGACATGTATTGGGTGAAAATTAAAGGAACAAGTCTAGTTGTCCCTGGAAAGGGTTGAATGTGGTTCTGTCTCTGTGAATGTGGTTTGAATTGTTCTTTTGGAATAGTAAAGAGTACTAAAGGACTTCTTAATGGAAGCACAGCAATAACATCTAAATTTGCTCAAGTTGTGTTCTGCAGAGCAATGGGCTAATGCAATGAGCTAGGAGTCTGTCGTATGTACTGGGAGCAAAGAGAGGCTAAGGTGTGATGCAACACAGCTCTACAGATCAGACTGTCTGCTCTTTGTCTGGCTTGATAATGAACTTCGCAACACAAGAGTGGAATGGTTCATTTCTTTTTCCCAACACTTGTTAGTTCTGACTAGGAAGAAAGTAACTCCCTCCACTCAGAAGTTACAACAGGAAGATCACCACACAAGACAGGAAACCAAACGTTCTTTCCACTACAACTGGAGCAGGATAATGGCTCCTAGTGACTATTAGGAGTCAGTGTCCAGAAGGAAGAGGATGAGGGCAGGACACACTGTCCTACTGGGCTCACTGATCCTTCCATTGGCTGCTTCAGTAAAAGCAGCTAAGGACTCTCCAGCTATCCAGTCCTCACTGTGAACAAAGGTCTCAGGCTTCACCAGAGCCTTAGTAAAGTGAGCTTTATCCCAATTAACTCTTTTCTAGATACTGTTGGATGATAACTGGAATGATCTGTACCTATGCAGGACTGTGATCTCTTTTAGGAGAAAATTCTATAAATTTGAGCTCTTTAGTGTTACATTTTCAGTCTGAATCGTGGAATTTATTTTTTGCACTGAAAGTAAATTTCATTAGTAAACAGAGATGGGAAAAGTGGAGAACAGGAATGGAGGAAGTCAGTGGCGTTGACAGGATGTTCTCAGGCTTGTGGACAAGGCTGTATTTACTAAAAAAAAAACTAGGGCAGTTTCTCCAATTGTAAAAATCCAGAGCTAGTATGATTTGAAAGTTCACTGAACACTCAGAAAGCCCATTTTGATTGCTTATTGGGTTTTTATACCTATGTTTATGGTACAAAAGATGACCAACAATGAAACCTCATTACTACTCACTAATGAGAAGAATTATTAGAAGAAAAATGTGAAAGTTATTAGATGTGAAAACCTATCTTCAAGGCATAATTATTTTTAGCAGAACCAGTGTTAAAAGGAGGCATTTCTGTCTGACAAAATGAGTGCACTATGGAATTTCTGGTCTTGAAGGTGTCTCAAGAGCAGACATTTTTCTGTTCTTTTTTTTTAAACATTTACTTGTCTTTCACCAAGTGAATGATTGATAGGCTCGCAAGGGACAAGATTTTGAGACTTACTATAAAATGTGCAATAACATAAAAAGAAAAGTATCGGTATTATGACACAAATATTGTCCTAAATATTGGACAAGTTTCATCACAGTCCTAGTTTATAGAGGAGAGGAAATGTGGCAGCATCCAGCAGTGGGTTAGAAACACAGTTTCAATAAACAGAGGAAGGGCCCAACTCACTGCATTCTAGAAGGATGTGTAGCATGCCAGTATAACACCACAGCTTATAGAAAATTTCAAAAGCAGAAGAGAGCTTGACTTGGACTCTCTGAAGAGGGGTGACTGCAGAATCATAACAGCCCTCCTTGAAAACGTGTATTCCTTTTTCCTCAAGTTTCTTATGTATTTCTCCAAACAATAATTTGAAGTCCCCTTTGGAAACTTGGAGTTTGCACTTAAAATGGAGGCTTGAGTCACATGCCTTAGAACATGAGACAGGATGAGAAGTGAAACACAGGTCCAGATAAGGAAGCCTATGTAATCTCCTTAGCTAGATGAAGGGTTACAGAAGAGAGAACACTTCTGACCAGATTAAACATCCTTATAGCCTCTCCAACAGCTGGACAGGACTCCAATAAAGGCTTCTTCACAAGTTAACACTTAACTGTGTGATGTGCTTATAAAATATTCCCTATATCAAGTTTTGTCTAAATCATTTTATGAAGATCCAATTATCTCATGCTTCCAAGAACCATCAAGACCTAGTAAAGTCCACAAACTTATTCCATTTCCTACAGATAGAGAGCTGAGAACTCAGGTCCAGGACCTGTGTCCACTACCACCATCAGAGATACCATGGTATCATGGACTTACAGGTGGAGTTTCTATCCCAGTGGACCACAAGTGGCAGAAAACATAAAAAGAATAAGAGAATTCCAGCTATTCCATAAGCTGATTTTCCTGTCTCTTAAATTTCCCCCGAGGAGATCATACTCATGGTCACTAGTCAAGAAGAAAGGGGAACCAGAGACTCAGGACATAGCTTTCTTTTATGTTCAAATGATGTGCCACTTTCTCTCCTTTGAAATTATATAGATTGCTTTCTGAGCCACTACGTATCTCTAGAGCCCCGTATCTAATAATTAATATCATATTTGTTTCCTAAGCATTTTTTATACTTATTTTTGTTCTCTGTTCTTTGTGCTGTTCTACAAAAATGCATTTTAGGGATACTTTAAGAATATTAATTTCTCTTTGATAATTTAGAAAGGCTCTTAGAGTTCCCTAGTCCTCTGGGTTATCATTTAAACATCAATTATCCTTCCTTGGTTGCTAAGCAGAGGACTTCATTAACAGAAGGTTCTGTTTAATAGATGTCAAACTGCAGAGAGTTTTCTATAATTGAATGGGCCACAAGCTAGAAACTTTTGAAACATGAGTGCCTCATGGATATGTAACTGGTCCCTTTCAGTTAAGGAGTAGGGAGGTTGATAAGAATTGATGGCAGGTAGGTACTGGCTCTTGCAGTCAACAGGGCAGTACAGCTCACGAGAAGCCTACCAATCACCAGTAATATGCCATGAATAATCCCTCATCAGCATGGAACAGAAACCCACAGTCAAAGGAATTCCTCGTGTCAGAAATAGTGTCTTTTGTTGTGTGTGAGTGAGAAGGTTTATGTTTGCAGATGTACACACTTGGTAGTAGAGAGAACAGAACTAGAAACTGGGACTACTTATTTAAAGTAGGTTTGTTGTATCCAGGAGAAATAAAGGGGCTCTTCCAAAATGAGTACTCTAGGTCATACTGCAGCTGCAAATATCATATGCTCTGTATATGTGTAATGTAGTTAAGAATATGTAAAGGATGACAATGACAGAACTGTGGGGGCATCAGTACTCTTCAGGGATTTGAACATTGGGCATCCATAGCTCTCAGCCAGTATAACAGAAAGTAACTACAGAACATTAGATCCTTAAACTCCACAGGGTCAAGCATTATGGGAAACCCAAAGTACTCATAGGGCAGAGAACATTCCAGTTAGAAGATGTAAAAATTTATCATTCTCTCTCCTGATTTCTATAAATTTCATGTTACCAATAATTCACATATTCCAAAACCTCAAACATATATTGTAGTCAAAAGTTTCTCTCTATAGCCCAGCTGGTCCTGCAGCCATTTAGTCCCAAATAGTCACACAGAGGCTTATATCAATTATAAACTGTTTGACCTATGGCTCAGGCTTATTACTTGCTAATTCTTACTCTTAAACTAACTCATGATTCTTATCTGTGTTGAGTCTTGTGGCTTGGTACTTTTTTCTTACGGACGCTTTCTTATTTTATTTTTTCTGTGTCTGGCTGACATCTGTCCTGTTCTTCCTCTTCACAGAATTCTTCTTGTCTGGTCACCCTGCCTATACTTCCCTTCTGCTTCGCTTGTGGCTAATCATCATTTTAGTAAACCATCATTTACAGTAACAAATATTTACAGTATACGAGAGCATAGTCCCACAGCATTAATGAAAAATGCAAAGTAGATATCCAAAACCCTTTTACTGTAGCAAAAGGCATTGGGAAAGAATTGTTTCCTTGGGCCTGGAAAGAGATATTACTTGTCTGAAAATCTGCCTAAAAACCCAGCTGGGCAGCTCATCATCACCTGTCATAACATGACTCTATCAAGGTATGTGCTGAAGAGCACATTCACAGAGACAACTCGGAGAGCTTCATTTTCTTCAGATACAGAGACAAGACAGGCCTGAAATCAATGCTCATTGTTTCAGATTCATGTGATTTATTAATCTCATTTGCCTCCCTGTTATGCAGGCATATCACAGATACTGATAAAATGTTCTCCAGAGCAAGGATCTCAGGAGAAACCAGCATTATTTCAGCAACCATCTATTTCTCGGCTGAGCTGAGCCACCTGTTTCATAAGGACATCTGTCACATGCATTACCTGCCCATCTGGTCATTTCTAATGTATCATCTTAACTAACACTGGGGTGGGGGATAAAGATGAAGAAGTAGATTCAAGAATAACTATTTAATGGAGTAAATACTGTACCAGATAGAACTGCATTGATGGACAGAATCACAGTTCGAAGCACAGCTCAGCTCTGAGGAGGTGAAAAGTCTAAGAGTAGCCTGGGGACATAGCTCAGTTGATAAATGGCTTGCCTTGCAAGAGTGAGGACTTGAGTGGATCCCTAGCACCTATGAACATAAACATATGGGGTAACACACATTTGTAATCTCAGCATGGAAATGGTATAAATAGGAAACTTCTTGGAGCCCACTGGCCAGTCAGCCTAATTGGTGAATTACATGTCAAGTGAGAGATTTTGTCAACAAAACAAACAAACAAAAAAAAAAAACAACTAGGTTGGCAGTACCTGAGCTGTGATACCCGAGGCTCACACACACACACACACACACACACACACACACACACACACACACACACACGATAATCTAGTAAAGAGAAACTGAGAAAATAAAATCATAATTCAATAGAGAGACATAGACTAATTCACAGAATGAATAAATCAGAGATATTTGGCATCAAACTGAGCTGTCTAGGGTACAGCAGAACTTAGAAGTTCTGGGAGATCAATGTAACTTTGGAAGTGAAAGAATTTAAATGCTGGTGTTGGTGTTGATATGCACTGCCAGATAGACATCAATGGAAGCTATTACCCACTGTAGGGAGCCAGTCTCTATAGAGATACCCAGGCTTGCTCACAGTTCACACTCAAAGGCTTAGTGGTAGGCAGGTATGAAGACCTTAACACGGCAAGGACTGTGTAATTTAGGAGTGTATAAGCATAGGCTGTGTAGCCCTGCCTGACATGCCTCTGAAGGGTCTATTGCCTCCTGTAGCTTCAGATTCCACTACTTCTGCCAGCCCAGTTTTCTCCTCACTCCTCCGTGGGAACCAGTCCTGGCATCCCTTGATTGCTGCAATAAAGACAGAGACAATGTTGACATCCCTTGTGTAGGATAAGAGAAGGAAGAATACAGACCTGGTGCTGAGCCACGTATCTGTTGAATGGGACCTACAAAACATCCTCAAGGAAATTTCAGTGTGAGTGGGTATAATCCCCCTCCACTTCTTCTCTTCTATACAAGACCCCAAGTCAAACCCATCTTCAGCATCATATGAGGGGATCCTAACAACTCCAGATTTATTCACAGGCTTTTTTAGTTTAGGTACTACTGACTCATTATTTGCAAAATATTATTTGTGGATTTATTGTTGTCTTCCAAGGGGAGTTTTCCATGTTTAGCCCAATACATACCATTGCTTTTCATCTATACCCTGCATTACTCCCCTATTGAAGCCTTATAAAAAGTCAACTCCATTCTCCAAAGTGCCACTTATCCTGGTCAAAATCCTTCTCTCTAAAATTTCATGAGGCACTTTCTACTTTATTGTTCAGACCATTCATAAAAACACAGATATAACTGCACAGAAAATGCTCTGGAGCCAATATAATGTGCTATAGTGTTTCAAAGGGTTAATCTCCACTTGAAAGAGTGCTCAATATAATTCAAGTCACATTGTTACTTGCTAAATTCAAACTTTTCTTGGAATTTTAATAAGCTGTCATTGAGTTGATTTAACTATATCTGTCATCAATCTCAAAAGATTTATCTAGACAAATGTAGTTTTCATGTGTTTTATTGCAGGCAAATTAGATTTAATCTTGATCAAATTTTTTTATAATATTTCTTTAGATAATTTAGCATTTCCTGTAGTTTTCTAAATTTGGGACTGAAAGTTGTTGGTAACATTCTTCATTTGTCCAAATATGTATGTATTTCATTTTGTTTGTTTGTCTTTCCCCTGTACACAGAATTGTTATGCCTTTTGGAAGTGCCTTCTGAACTAAGTCTTGGTCTCAATTCTGTTTTGGCAAAGACATCTCATGTTATTGCCATTTTATTCAGAATCTCTAACTCTTTGATATCTGATCATATTACTCACTACCAACCCTTGATATTTAATTCTTTTGACTTGTAAAGCTAGAGTAGGAATCTGCCAGCATTAACATTTAAGCAAGTTTCCACCCTGACCCTCCATTCTGTTCTTTGATATAAATTTTCATGTGTCTCTATTCTATTCAGTGTTGAGTTCAATCACTTTTCCCTATTCCATCATTCTCAAAAAAAAAAAAAAAAAAAAAAAAAAAAAAAAAAAAAAAAAAAAAACCAACACACACTTTGTCATTCTTAAGGAGTGTCCAGTGGATAATTTTTTCTGTAGCTCTTAGAGATGCTGATCACATGTAACACATTTTTATTTGCCCATGTATGAGTTTGATAGTCCATGAAAATCATTCTCACACATCAGTGATTCCATTTGCATGTGTGAAACTTTAGAAGAATGCAAATCCACAATGAGGAATTGGCTTCTGGCTCCTTTGACATAAGCAAAAGTATCTCCTGGGAGAACCAGTACAGGAACAACTCATAGTAGGTAAATATCTCATCTGCCTGCTTACCAACATCTGTTGTGCTGCACATAGTCACACCCAAAGTTATAACTGGAGATTCATGATCATTTTCTGATGGGGGAACAATTAGCTGAGGAAATCCATAAATGTAGTAGGATTTTGGTCCTAAGCTGAATTTCCAGGCAAATCCAGACTGAGTAATGAGTGAATGTAGAGAAAGGGATTTCCCTAGTTGTTCAGTCAAAAAACAGTTTGTGATGGTTAATGGTCAAAATGTATGACTGGAACAGCAGCATTTCCCAGAGTTGATAAAAATGCACATTTTGGGGCCTTTCCATACTCTGATAAGGCATCAATCTGAGAAGCCTCTGGGGATTCTGATGTTCACAGAAATTTGAGAAGCCTGTACATTTGTTCCTGTGGAAAGAGTTATTTCTTTGTTCCTTTCTCCATAATTGACCTCTATAGAAGTACTATGGTTTTGATACAGGTTTTGGGGTTTTTTCTGCAATATGTCTTGGTTGTAGTTCATACAGCCACGGTGTCTAAAAGGAACTCTTTCAAACATAAAGGCATCTTTAGGGAAAAGTCAGGTTGGTGGCTGTCTCATGCTGATAGAAGCAAATGGGGTGAATACTTAGAAACCCCAAATTACCAACGGTCACTGAAAAGCTGTATAACAAATCAGGCCCCAGATGAGGAGCAGTCACCACTGCATTCTGTGTGAATGCAAATTACACATCATTCTACCAACCGATGTGTGTGAGTCTATGCAATTTTTTTTTAAAAGTGCTGTAGTATTTTAAGTACAAATAGGAATAGGCCCTTAACTAAAGGGTCCATTTGTCTTTAGCAAATGCTTGTTAAAGACCCTGAGAAAAAAGAAAGAGGCCTCATGAAGGAATGTTTTTCAAGAACAGTCATTGTTTCTCACAACCCCTTCAAAGAGCCAATTATGACGGCAAGTTTGTAGGTGTGTGTCCTTGACCAAGACACACTTACAAAAATATGTCTCTTTACCTTATTATTTAACTTTGTTTTTACATTTGATATGGGTGTGTGTGTGTGTGTGTGTGTGTGTGTGTGTGTGTGTGTGTGTGTGTGTGTGTAGATGGCGTAAACACGGAGGTGAGAGAACAGCTTGCAGAATTAGATTCTATTCTTTTACAAAATGGGTTCCGGGATCACAATCAGGTAGTCAGACCTGGCAGCAAGTACCATTATTTACTTTATGAAATTATTCCAGTTGCCTTCCTCATCTCACCTTCTGTTTGTTTGTTGTTTTGTTTTGGAGTGTGTGTGTGTGTGTGTGCGCGTGTGTGTGTGTATGACTTTCTGTCTCTTTCTCTCTGTGTGTCTGTGTGTGTGTGTCTGTGTGACTCTCTCTGTGTCTGTGTATCTGTGTGTCTCTGTGTGTGTGTCTGTCTCTCTCACTGTGAGTGTGAGTGACTGTGTGTGTGTGCATGTGTGCCTGTGGAAGAGTAGATAAGTAGGACAGCCTGAGGCCTTTTCTCAGATGCTTTCTACTTTTCGTTTTCTGGACAAGATCTCTTGATGGCCTGGAACTCAGCAAATAAGGTTTTCTGGCTGGTTAGGGAGATGCATAGGTCTACCCATATCGTATCCATGCTTCAGCTCTGGAATTGTAAATACATGTCAACATATCTGGCAAAGTGTTTGGTGTTTGTTTTTTTCTAACATGGGTTCTGGGAATTGAAATCAGGTCCTTCCTTGTACTGGTGTGGCAAGTATTTAATCAACTTTGCCCTTTATTTACCCTTTAATAATTCAAGGACTGGTTCTCACCACTAAAGCGATACATGCTCTGTTCTGAAGGCAAGGCTACAAATAACATTACCTTGCTTACTGCCTGTATGATATGAGAAAATGGAAGCAAAATTATGTCATTGTTCTTTGATTTCATTGTAATTTAAACGGTACCATAATCATCTCTCTACTCTTGCTCCAAACACAAGAAATGTAGAAACTGGAGGCCACTATGTAGTGTCTGAAAATAAAACATATGGACTACATTTCCAGAAAAAGGATTTGAAACCCCAGCCCTTGCCCCAGGAGAACAGAGGAGAGCACATCAGAAGAAAAAATCAAGTTGTTCAAAGACAGAAAAACTTGAAAGTAAAGGATAGAAATTACTCAGCATGCACATGTAAGACTCAGGACTGAATTCAGAACAGAAACCATGGGGATTGCACAGAGGTTAAATGACAGTTTTTAAGTGCTCAGAATACAGAAAGTATAATCATACCTACCATGAATTCTACACATAGAAAAACTGTCGTTAAAAAAATATGTGAGAAAATGACATGCCCAGATTTATTTTAAAAACATTTAACTGTCACTAGCAGATATACCTTATAAAAACATAAACAAACAAACAAACAAACAAATATATATATCTCCTTATGCTGAAGTTAAATTCATTGGGAAGCAAGTAAAACTCATATGAAGAAAAACAGCATACAACTATTGGCTAAATCAGCTAAATATAACTTTATAAAAGTAACTTTGGCTGTGGTACCTTTTCATATTAGATTTAAAATAGAAATATATGTATTTGTTATTGAAAAATTGATAAAACAGCTTGTGATGATATATGTAATTCACACAACAATAATAAAATAATTAAGGATGGAGAGCACAAAATAAGGGAGCTATGTAAGAACAAAGCTGTGGTTGGAAATGTAGCTTAGGCGTAGAGAACTTGCCTAGTTTGTGTAATGTCTTGGTTCAGTCCCTAGCCATACAAAAATAAATGAGTGAAGTTTTAATATATTTAAAATCCAGTTGATATTATGCTTGAGTGATAGAGAATATGTCTAGCATGCCTGAGGCCTTAGTTTAGTAATAATGATGGTGATAACGACAATAAAGTGGCATTAATCTAGCTATGTTGTTATAAAATTAGATGTTAATGGTAGTCCTAAGGGAACGATTAAGGGATCAATTCACAGGAAACTGACAAGACGATTAAAATTGTACACAATAATATTTACTTGATTCCAAAGAAGTCAGCAATAGATTTGCAGAAAAAACAGTAGGACAGGAGGCATGCAGAAGACAAATTGCAAAACAGTAGGTGTGAACCTCACCTTATCAGCTGTCACTCTAAGTAGGAATGATAAAAAAAAAACTTTCTAATACAAAAGCTAAGATGGAAAAAAATAAATGAAAACTTTAAATGATTCAACTATCAGTTATCTATAGGAGGTACACTTTAACTTCAAATGAGCATACTGTGTGGAAAGAAAGGAGCAGAGATGCATCAATTAAATAGTGCCTAAAGGAATTCTGGGAAACTTATGCTAATATATTAACTACACTTTAAGCCAGAGGCTGTCACCAGAGATAAAGCTGGGTATATTACAAAGATGAAAATGCCAACCTGTCCCTAAGATAGTAGCCATTAAAATAATACACAGAGCAACACAGGCCCCATCGGAAAGCAAAATATCATTAGTGTGAAGGAAAATTGTCAGTTTAAACATACCAGCTAAAGACTTTAATACACACTTGCTATAATGAATATAGTAGCAATGTAGGGGAAGGAAGATGAACTATTGACTTCTCAATTTCTAAACTCGCTGCAAAGGAAAAGGAATCAACTAAGTGTGATGCTGGCATAACCACAGATATATAAGATCAATAAGATCAATAAAATAAAGTTTACGCCCAGGAAGTAAACCCTTACCTTTGCAATTATTTACTTTTTAACTAAAGGAAAATAAATCACATTTTCAGTTAATGACTCTTAGGGCACTGGCTGACCATATTCAAGAAGTCCTATTTCTAGTGAAAAATATCTCAAAATGGTTAAAAATGTAAACATCTGCCCCACGACTCTAAAGCTACTAAAAGAAATGAGAAGGACCTCTATGTTCCATAATCTTAGCTTAGTCTGCACTTCCTGATCTATGGTACAGAACCAGAGGCAGTGAAAGAACGGTCAGATGAGCTGGTGCTGCTTCAAAATGTATGCATTTCATGGTATTTCATGAGGAAAGTGAAATGTAGTCTACAGAAATATGCAAACCATATTCCTTGAGAGGCTTCTAGGCAAACTAATGAGAAGAAATGTTACAATCAAATAGGACACATAATACAATTTAAAAGGTAACAAAGGATTTATATAGAGGTTTCCCAGAAAATATATAAAAATGACCAATAAGGACATAGAGAAAGATAGGCAATGTTCTCGGACATTGGGCATATATAATTAATTCAAAGCTACTGTGAACGATTACATTAGATCCTCTGTGTAGGGTAACAACTCCAATTTAACACCTTTACATGGAAATACATTTAGGAAGCTCATAAAGTAGTTTGCTCCATATGAATCTTTCAAATGTCCTTAAGTGTTACTCTTTCCTCATCACCTCACTGCCCCACCCTCCCCTCTGTCTCTCAACTTAAACCTCTCTCCTCACTGTCACCCCTTTCTTATTCATATCACTTGGGAACACAACTTTTAGAATATGTTAAAACTTATCTGACCATATTCTTTAAAAGACTGATGTTAAGAAATGTTAAATCAAGCTCAATTAAACAAAAAAATAAGTCAATAAAAATCAATTAAAAAAATTACAAGTTGATGGGCAAATTCAACAATATGACTATGAACCATTTTAAAATGAATATCACAGGCATAATACAACATTTGAACTTGATAAGTCACAGGGTTCTTATTTATAAGAGCTTCAGGTTGTTCAAATGACTATAGGGATATATTGTATATTTAATAAATTCAGCATGGAGGATCAGAGAACAGAATCACCCACAGTCAAGCCACAAGGTCAGAGAGTGGTGACCCATACCTTTAATCTCATCACTCAGGAGACAGAGATATTTCTGTATTTCTGTGAGTTCAAGGCCTAACAGCCAAGTAGTGGTGGAGCATGCACGTGGGAGGCAGAGGAAGAAGAATCTCTGTGAATTTGAGACCAGCCTGGTCAACAAAGCGAGTTCCAGAAAATTCTGCCCCCCCACCACAAAAAAATTGAAAAACAGAAACAAACAAAGAAATGAAGAAGAATAAAAGACTAGAGAGATGGCTCTGTCCTCTAATATTCCATACGATTTTATTAAATATACAATATATCACCACAGTCTCCCTTTATGGTTTGCAATTTTAAGTACTGATGCATGTGCATTGTTCTCTATCTGCCACAGTTAGATGAGGAGCACTCCATCTCCCTGAAAGCTCTCTTGGATCCTGTGTATCTAATTTGTCTACCCACAACCAGCCCTAAGCTTGTGACTGTGGATGTGAGTTCTGTACCCATAGATTTTCCTTCCCAGGATACCATAGGTTTTGTAAACAAAATAGTCTAATAAATGGTGCATGGTGACTGCTTTCTTAATTAAAATCTCCAATGGAGCAGCATTGTGGGGCTTCTTGCCTGCAGCTTTTGTAAGCTGATCCTTCAAAAACGACCCTGTTCTTTTAAGTAGACTGAACAAAGTCCAAATATTAGCATCACTACACAGGACCCAGTCATCTTAGGATACTTACTTCAGCAACTAAGAACTTGATTCCTGTAAAAATGAGTGAGAACATGCATCTTTGGAAGTGAGGAAGGAAACAAAACTAGAGCAGATAGCAACAACAGCATGCGTTGTCCCGTGGATTTGGAACATAAATTCTGTGGAGTTATGTTTAAACTTCTTTGGTTGACAGCTGAGAACTGGCTTTCAGTGACTCTAGGCAGATGACTTAAACTCTTTGTACCACAAATTTTATTGTGTGAATTTGGAGGAAAGTGTATATATATCTTTCATAAGATTATAATCATTAGATGCAAGGAAACACACTGAATATGGTTTCATCTGTGGTGATGTATTATGTATTTTTGTTTGGTTGTTTTTGTTTTTGTTTTGAGACAGAATTTTCTGTGTAACAGTCTTAGCTATTCTGGAATTTGCTTTGTAGACCATATTGGCCTCAAAAAACTCACAGAGATCCTCTGGCCTCTGCCTTCCAAGTCCTGGGATGAAAGGCATGAGTCACCCCTTGACCTTCATGGCTTGGCTCTGTGGTTGGTTCTGTCCTCTTATATTTCAGACTATTTTTATTAAATATACAATATATCACCACAGGGTACTGTCACTGTGTATAAATTATACCTCAAGAACATGAAACCGAAAGTCAGTTGGTGGAGCAGAAAGTTGTGTGATGCCATTTAGGTGTTGGAATTTGAACCCAGGTCCTCTGAAAGAATAGCCAATGCTCTTAATTGCTGATATTAGGGTATTTGGTATCTTCTTCTGGTCCACTCAGGCAAAACTGCAGTACATATAAAAATAAATATTTTTAAATTAGAAAAGAATGTTGGTTGGGTTGATAATATCCTAGGTTCACTTGTGATTTAGAAACCACATAACCCCGGCTGAAAATCACAACAAGCTCTGCAAAACCCCAAACCCTAGTCTCTACTACCATTTAAGAGTCTCCCTCAATACATCATGGAACACCTCTCTCCTCTCTTCTGAATACAAACATTTATTATAACATGAAAATCTGCCATCTTAATCTTATTTTTCATGCAAATATGAAAAAAAGAATTTAGAAACCATACTCTATGGTTGCCTCTAACTTTAAAAACAGAAAGGACTCTAAAGATGAGTGCGTTAATAGCCACATTCTTTAGTGTCACATGATTACCTGGTAAGATTAGAAAGCCACCCAAAAAGCTCCATTTTCCTTAAACTAAATTCCAATGAACAGTTCCTAGAACCAGCAGACTACAGGAAAAAAGGCTACTGCCTCCTGAACCTTCTCTCTCAGGACTCAGAAATTAGATCCTGACTGGTAACGTCAGACTGTCAGATGTTTTGGAGTCCCCAGAGAGCTCTGCCTGCAGATGCTGGAGAAGATGAGTCAGTCTAGATTGAGTCTAGACTGTGTTCTTTCCTCCAAGTCACAAGTCCTTAGGTGCATCCATGGACGGTAAAGCATGAATCAGCAGCATTCAAGTAACTGAAGAAAGGCAGATGAGTATGATGTCACCATGCCATGCCTGTATGCATCTAGAGGACTGAAAATTATTTATTAGTATTGTGTATGGGTGTGTGTGAAAATGTGTATGTAGGTGCGTGCATTTTTCAGGATATACGTTTAAGTCAGAGAAGAATGTTGTGAGCTCAATTCTCTTCTCCTACCAATATGTGACTTTCAGGGGTGGGACTCAAATCACTGGGCTGATACTGGAGAAGTCTTTCCCCACTGAGCCATCTCAACAGCTCTCAAAAGGTTTTTTTTAAATTAGTGTTCCCATAATCATCACCCAGTTTATATGCGCATGATATTTTGTGTATTCACAGCTATTAAGCCTTCATATATTGAAAATAATATTTATAGAGTTTGCATTATAATCATTTCTATAATGAAAATTGTAAGCACTGAGGCAATTTGTGTATGTGACTTTTCCTAGAGCGCAGAGCTGGCAAATAGCATTACTGAGATTTAAATATTACAGTCTAGCTTCAGAAGCCTGATTCTTACTACAATACTGAGTTTCTTTACATGCTTACCTTAAAATGTGCCATGTTTATATATGCACATAGATAGTCAATACAGCAATTAATCATGATCTATAGAGAGAAGATGGGCTGGATGGTGCGTGAGTGAATGGATATGGAATAACATGAAGTGAGTAAACATGATGGATGGGCAGATGAATGAAAGAAAGCAGAGAAGCAGGGATGTACGGAGGATGAGAGGAAAGTGAGGGGGAGATTAACGTACTGGGGAGTGTGTATAGATGGATTCAGGAAGACATGGATAGGAGGAAAGACTGGATGTATACAAGGAAGGAGCAAAAATCAAGAAACAGGTGGATGGATAGATATGGGAAAGAAATGGAGAAGTTAAATAGGAAGGAAGCATTAGTGTGAGTGGACACTTCACAGAACTGAGCTCGGAGGGAATGTGTGACTGGTTCATAGATGGAAAAATAAGTGTTGGGTTGATATTTAATTTTAAGATTTTTATTTTAAAGTATAAGAAAAAAGGTGAAATAAAAGCCTACACAAAAGTCTAGATTTAAGGAATTTAATATCATTAAGAACTTAAAAATGAGACCTTCCTCTTGGAAGCACTGTAAGCTCTGGGCATCACATTTGCTAAGGTCTCATTAGCCAAAGCAAGTCATATGGCCAACACAAACTGAGGAAAGAAATAATCTGACTTTCTATTTTTCAAGAAAATGTAATTGTGAGTGTGTGTATGTGTGTGTGTGTGTGTATGTGTGTGTGTGTGCCACATGTGTACAGGTGTCTCCCAGAAACTACAAAAAGATACAAATCCAATGAAACTGTAGTTACAGACACTTGGAGCCACATGACTGGGGTGCTAGGAACCATACTTGGGTACCTGGCAAGAGTGAGAAATGTTCTTAGTGACTGGGCCATCCCTTCAGGCCCATAGACTCCATCTCTTGATGGGAGGAATGCTGAACACAGGGGAGATTCTGTAGAATTTTATAATCAGTCACACATACCAGTGAGATACTTTCATTTAATTGTATAAATAAAATAATCAACGCACATAAGTAAACTTGTATATATTCTCTCTTCTAGTGGGTTTTATATTTGGGAGTTATGAAACCATCAAAGTTTTACATATACATTAGCAGAAGTTCTCAAATTCAGATGTGCAAAATGAGGAATATGTAAAACTACTGCTCTGAACTCCTCAAACTCATACATATTACCTTGACACAATGACAGCCACTTTCTATTCTAATAGCCTTGATGGCCTGAGAATGAGCCTACAATTTTCCAGTGAATCACGAAAATGAAAACCCTAAGCAAGGCTTTACATAGCTATACCTAGGCTTCTGGGATGCCTCTGAGTGTGCTGATAATGTAAACCCAAGTTTATTCCTGCCAAGGTGAAGGTACCTTTCTCCTACATCATAAACATGGTATTACTTATTAATTACAGAGTACCTGAGAGAAGCAACTGAAGGGAGCCAAGTATTTATTCTTGTTTAAAGTTTAAAGGGGACAGCCCATCATGACAAGGACAGCATATGGCTGAGATGACTTTGTTCTTAACATCAGGAATTTGCAACTGCTACATCTCCCATCTTTGAAGGCTCACCCCAAGGCTCACCTCTGAGGCCTGCTTCATCTGGCTAGGCTTCAAGGACCTCTTAAAGTTTTACAGCCTAACCAAAACAATGACCAAATAGTAAAACACACTTGAATCTATGCAGGACATTTGTGACTGACTTTTCTTTCCTACCAAGTATCAGTTACCAAATAACAAACACAGAGACTTAATATTAATTATAAATTTTCATCCAATAGTTTAGGCTTGTTAGCAGCTAACTCTTACATTTTAAATTTACCCATATTTCTTATGTGCCCTCTGCCATGTGGCTCATGACTTGCTACCCCATTTTCTACATGTCCTGCATCCTTTGTGTCTTATGTCATCTCCCCAGCTCCATTCTTCTTTCTCCAGCATCCTTCTAGTCTGCGTCTCCTGCCCAATCTCTTCATGCCCAGATACTGGCCAGTCAGCTTCTTTATTAAACCAATCACAGCAACATATATTCACATGATGTAAAGGAATATTCCACAGCAGGCATTTTCATATTCAAATCATAAAATCATTCTCTGATCCAGATTGTGACATTTCATCTGGCCTCACATTTCTTTCAGCAGTTTCCTAACAGATGATATTCTCTGTTATCTTGGGTTGTTTTTGCATTCTTGAGCATCATGACACCTTAGTCTGGTCCCTGTATACTAAAGCTGAAAATTTCTGTAATAAAATTTGAGGTTGAAAGACAGAAAATCTAAGAGAGAGAGAGAGAGAGAGAGAGAGAGAGAGAGAGAGAGAGAGAGAGAGAGAGAGAGAGAGAGAGAGAGATATTAACACAGACCAATGGGAAATGATGGCTCCATGTGATGCAGGGTCCTGGGCTGTGCTCTGGACTGGGAAGGAGACATTGCTTTAACCTTTTTTACCTCTAAAGATCCTGGCTGTGGCCCTCAACACTACAAAATGCAGATGGTGGTGTCAAAGACAAGATTGTGACTATCTGAATAATGCCCCTATAAACTTTACATCCTCTTTCAAGTCTCTGTGGGTGTGCCATGTTAAAAGGCAGAAGGGTTTTGCATATTCACTTAAGTGAAGGCTCATGACATGGGATATTGTGTGTGATTATTAGGAATCACCACAGCTGTCATGACTGGAATCCTTGTAAGAAGACAGCTCAGGGCTGAGCGTGAGAGAAAAGGGAAGGATCAGAACTGCAGAAGCTTCTGTGTTTTGAGGACTAGACAAGAACTAGGATACGCGGAAATGCCTGGAGCTGAACAGGAGAGACAAGATTCTCCTGAGCCTGTAGGAAGGATCCTGGCCTACTAGCCAGAGGAACCCAGGACTGGGCACCCCTGTTAACAGGCTAAATTTATGCTGCTTTAAACAATACTTGGCACCAGGACACTATCGCAGGTGCTAATGGCAGCTGACGAGATACATACATCCGCTCTGGATGAGAGTGTTACACCAATCTTAGATTTTACCATTTTGATGATCATACTGGACAGAAAGAGAAAAACCTTCATTTGGAGGATCTGCATCTAGAAATCAGCACAGGGAAATAGGCACTAAGCCTCGACCTCATGTTCCAAATGGCTTGTGAGGGAAAATACATAAATATACATGTGTGTTTGTATGCACATAACATAAACATGTATATACATATAGTATGACATGATAGGTACATGTGTATAAAGTAGCATGTATTTGTCATGTTTATCTGCATCTTCCTGAGCTATAAATACAAATTCACATCTCTATGTACACACACATGAATATGTAAATATTTACATCTCATACATGATGCAAATTCATCATCATTCACAAAATATATAAATCTAAACTTATTTGCTGAGAGAGTGAAGTGAGTGGGACGACATGTAAAGTGTTGCTGAACACCAATGAAACGGATAACAGAAGTTCGTCTTATTGTTTTTGTAAAATTTTTGAAAGTTTGAATCAAAACAAGGCAACCCTTAAAACGGAGAAGTCTGTTTAAACTCTTTGGAAAAAAATATCCCAGAAATTATAAAGTCAACAATGAATCCCAAGTCAGGAGCACCTGGCCTCCATGTCACACAAAGAAATGAAAAAGCGAGAGCCAATTGAACTGGTAGACTCTACCCACCTGTTTTAGTTGACATGAAGGATGGTCCTCATATGTGGGTGGATAGTTAGGAGCTTTCATCTATAGAGGTGAAGGGCGGTAATCATTTCTGGATGATTCAGAGTCATATAAATTCACCCAGGATTTATCTCAAATTTACAACAAACTTCAGTCACACTAATGAGCCCCTGGGAACTTTCCAAGTCCATTTGTCAAATGGGACTTTCATCTGTCATATCGGGAAATGGTCCCTCTGAATACACCAGCCACCAAGAGCTCCTCTGATGACATTATATGTGTCTGCTACCATATCTTGACTCCTTTGGACCCCAGAAGAAAGAAGATGTACAATGGGGTGTGAAGGATTTACACTCCCACAGAGCCTTAGAGAGCTGCTATATTCAGCTTGTGTTCTCTCCTTTCACACCCATACAAAGCATAGCCTTAAACTTTTCTTACTCATTTCATAGCTATCAACATTTTGATTAAAATATCAATATTTTATATCAGCCAGTATTTGTTCGTAAGGTATAAACCTAATGGATCACGGTGAAAAACATAGGCAGGTCCTTAAAATTCATATGAAAGAAAAATAGTATCATCTCATAAGAAAATTCATGATGTATCTTGTTTAGTGACTATAATAGCAGGAGTTTGCCTATAGGAATATGATCATACATGTGATTTTTTTCCTAGTTATAATTTTCTGTTTTGATTTTAGAATTTAGAAACTCTGGCCAAATAAATATTTTCTTAGTTCAGCCATAATCATTACTTCTTCATTCTCAAATCATAACCCCCTTTCATATGCTATATTCTTGCATATCCCAGTTGTTTCAGTTCTGCATTTTATGTGAAAGTATTGTATAATTGCAGGCAATTATTCTCAGTAATGTTTACCCATATCACAGACAGAGCAAACATAAAGGAGAATTAAAGCCTTATTAGAAAAAAAAGAAAATAATTTTAAAACGCTTGCCATAGTCCAAAATTTTCTGCTTTGTCTATGTGAGTTAAATGCTTTGTTACACTAAAACTCTCAGTATGAGGCAGGAAGCTGGCATGTTAAGTTGTTGAGGGGATCCTTTGACCCTGCCTTCCTGAATGCTCTGTGTTCTGTAGGTAATACAGACTGTTTTTGTCCAGTTCACCATGTAATCCCATTTACCTCTGTCCCTTTACTAGTAACACACTTCGTAAATCTGGTTTTCTGCTGTCATTCACGTGATTGACTCTCTGACAATATCTCTAAAAGTCCATGTGATAGAGGTTAGGAGGTGTGGCCTTTTGGAGGAGGTGTAGCCTTGCTGGTGAAAGTGTGTCACTAGGGGTAGGCCTTGGGGTTTGAAATGCTCAAAGCAGGCCCAGTGTCTCTTTCTGTCTTCTTCCTTCTGCCTGTGATCTGGATGTAGAACTCAAAGATATAAAGCAATGTTGGTGATTATGATCAGGTCTGTCTTTGCATGAACATTTGTTCTGTGAAGAAAGTTATTATACTCCTTTGATATACGCTTTCTTGAAAATTGTGCTGATTTGGTGCAGGCATTCCTATGTCTCTTAGAGATGATTGTCCTACCTATTCAGACTGTATTAATCCAGTGTCTACCCACAGAAATCAAGTGTGAGCATGTACCACTTTATTCTCTAGGATCCCAGTCAGCTGATGGTCTGCAAAGTAAGACAAAACTATTTCTCCCAGAAACCCCTTTACTAGGTACAGTGGTTTGAATGTAATTGGATCCCATAATCTCATAAGAAATGGCACTATTGGAGATGTGGCTTTTTACAGTGAGTATGGCCTTGTTGAAGGAAGTGTGTCACTATGTGGGTGGCTTTTGAGGATCTCTGTCCTCAGGATTCCACCTAGTGTCTCACTCAACTTCCTGTTCCCTTCAAGATGTAGGACTCTCAGCTACTCAGGAACTACATCTGTCTGCAGGCCACTATGCTCCTCATCATGGTGATAATATACTGAAACTGAACCTGTAAGCAAGCCACCTCAATTAAATGTTTGTGAGAACTGCCATGGTCATGGTGTTTCCTCACAGCCCTAATAAACCCTAATAAAAACCCAGGGGTGAGGGGAGAAAACACACACACACACACACACACACACACACACACACACACACACACACACACACACACACACACACAAATCTAAATCCCACTATCCACAATAGAAAGAGAAACATCAGCTTTTAGCTGGTATGCACACACTTCTTCTCAACTGTGCCATGAATTAAAAATAAAATTAAAATACTCATTTCTTTATTTTATTTCATGAGTTTGATTTTCATTTGGGGGTCAAATGAAGCAAAATAAATGTTTTATTTTAAAATGTATCTCCCTTCAGGCACATCATCCCATTCCTACAAGTGCCTTTCCTGGTTCCGTCACTGTGTGCTCATATCTCCAAGGCAATGACCTTTTATTCCATTAAGACGATTTATATTTTAACCACTTTTAAGAACACAGTTTAGCAGCACTAAGTACATTCCATTATTGTGCCACCATCACATCTATCCCTAGGGTTCTCCTTCTTCCCAGATGAGACTTTGAACAACAAATAGATAAAAAAAAAAAACCCAAAAAAACAAACAAACAAACAAAAAACTGTGTCTTTAAACAATATCCCCACCCATTATTTCTCTCTACAAGTAGTTGGGTCAGGATTATATTCACTTCTCTCTTAATTTGACTACCTTGCATAAGCAGAACTATAGAATTTGTGTCTTTTGATGTGACTTATCTCACTGAGCATAACTTCAAAATTCCTCCACACTGAAGCATGTGCTAGAAGAATCACATTCTTTTGCAACTCAGAGTAATTAATATTAATTTATTAATAATATGTGATTTTATCAATTTATTCATCTTTTAGGGAACACTGGAGACAATTCCTCATGGTGTGAATAACGCTGGCAGGAGAATGATATACATATATCTGCCTCTGCACTCAACTCATTTCTGGGCGTACTCAAAAGTGTTACTGCTGGGCCACAAATTTTTCCTTGCATAGTTTTCTAAGTAACAATGACATTGAAGAAACTTAAGTTTTCTGAAGAACTGTGACATGGAAGATCTCTGTTCACCCAGAAATATCCCTGAAAAACAGCCTCTTAATAAAAGGTGGTGGTATATTGTATATTTAATAAAAAATAGCCTGAAATATCAGAGGACAGAGCCACCCACAGAATCAATCCATAAAAGTCAGAGAGTGGTGATGCACACCTTTAATGCCAGCATTCAGGAGGCAGAGATCCTCTGGACCTCTGTGAGTTCTAGGTCATGCAGAGCCAGGAAGTAGTGGCACACACCTTTAATCCCAACACTAGGATTGTTAAAAACAGGAATTGAGATAGCTGGGCAGGGAAAGAAATGTAAGGTGGAAGGAGGCAGAGGTTGTTCCTTCACACTCTCTGCTCCCTCTCTCCTGAGGACAGAGAGGTATTGAGTCTGAGGATTTGTAGAGATAGGACCTGTTCTTATTGGCCGGAGGAGTTGGCTAGGTAAAAACTGTCTGTGGCTTGTTTTTCTATCTCTGATATTTTAGCTTTTTTCCAATACACGGCTTTGGGATTTTATTTATAACATCAAGTAGAATTTGAGCAATATGCCCTAGTAAATGGTAGTTGAAGAAACAGGCCTTCTCATCTGATAACCACGTGTGGCCGTTACTAAGGAGACATCATCTATATGCACATAAGCTTATGCTTGCTGTGTAACCTTCCTAGCCTTTCACAGCCTAGGACACATGCCTTCTCTAGAAACCCAAGAGTTTGTTCAGCCTCTGGTAAATCCTGTATAATGAACAACTTTTCATTTTTTTCAGGCCTCTTGCTCTGTGAGTTCCCCAGTCCCCATGTTAACACACATCATAAGATCTGTATCTTTGTTTCCTGTTATTTGTACATTGTCATTTTACTTTATGCATTAAAATAACCAAAACGTCATAAGGAAGAACAAATTTAAAGCTTCACTAAGTGGCTGAGGTTATGGCTATATCTACACACAAGTGAATCTGTGGAAACAGATTTTGTCATAAGTGCCAGCTTTAGTAAAGCACAGCTTCTAGGGACCTCTTTCTCTGTTTAGTCTTGATTCTCTTATTTTTCCTCTTTTCATCTTCTCCATCTCACATGACTCTTGTTGATTTCTACAAGCTCCCGAGAAAATAAGAACATACATTCTTACTTATAAAATGTCATAAATTCTCCATACTTAGTTGCCAATGAGTATGGCTTTGGCTCGCCCCTGCCTAACCACAGTGAAGCCATCTCCATATGCACTGTTTCTTGGTGCTGTGTCTCCCTGTACAGCAATCTTTGTGGCAATAGTACATCAATGAAACAACCCCATGCTTGCTGTTTGATTTAAATAACTCTGGAGTTTGTGGTGTGAACAAAATATGATTTGTTCATAAACTTGTCCTCGATATCAGTACTATAGCTGTAGTATATTGTTTTCACATTGTGTATGTGTGTGTGTGTGTGTGTGAGAGAGAGAGAGAGAGAGAGAGAGAGAGAGAGAGAGAGAGAGAGAGAGAGAGAGAGAGAGAGAGAGGGAGAGAGAGAGAGACGAATGCTGGAATTTGATCACAGCTTCTGATCCATGCACCCTGCCTCTGAACTGCATCTCATGCCTTGATTTGGGAGGACAGGAACTCACTATCCAGCTCCAGCTGACCTCAAACTTGAGATCCTCCTGCCTCGGCGGCTTTGTAGCAGATCTTTCTTAGGTCTGTGTGCTAATGACACAGAGACTTCTTGTTAAATGTAAAAGCCTTTCACTTAGGTTCGTTCTCAACTAGCCCTTAAAACTCAAATTAACCTGTTTATATGAATCTATTTTCTGTCACATGGTTCATTACCTTTCCTCAGTACCCTACATCTGACTTGCTCTGAGTCTGGCTGGCAAATAACTACTTCTCTGATTCTTTCCCAGAGTTCTTATCTCTGCCCAGAAGTCCCACCTATTCTCTCCTGCATAGATATTCATCATTTTATTAAACCAACCAGAAGGTGCCTTGATAGAGACACATCTTCACAATGTATGAAAAGATTATCTCACCACATTGCCTTCTGAGTGACAGGATTATAGGTGTGAGCCACAATGCTTCATTGCCATTGCATTTTTTATGACTAAGTAGTAAAATCTGCAATAAAATCACAACCTTAAAACAAAATATTTCTACTATACATGGTGTCATTTCTGTGGTATTGACTCATAAGAGTGGAATTTCTCAGTAATATTTCCTTTCCAATTGTTAAAGTCTATAGTTACTACCACCTTTATCACATTTCTACAAAGTATGGACTAGATGAGGGTTCTCCTGACTCATGTTATTCCAGCAAGAGAATATTACAAACAAACAAATACATTAATATAGATGATGCTGTAGTGTTATATATATATATATATATATATATATATATATATATATATATATATATATATATATATATATATATATATATATATATATATATATAAAGAAACTCCATGGAAACTTTGTTCCAGAATGTCTTTTCCTTAGTAACAAAGAGGGGTCTCTGTTTGGGAGAAGAATATCAGAAGGCTGTCAGTAGAGGGGCATAATTTAACACTGTTATGTTATCTGCTAGAAGGCTGCAAATGATGTTCCATTCCTCTGTATTTCTCTACAGATGCATGTTTTGGTTTTACTACCTAGCACTGACTTTGGGGAATATACATTTGTGTGTTGTATTGCCCTGAAAGAAAGGTTTCCTGGATCTTTAAACACCCAGCCACAGTGCAGTGCTGACCAAACAAAGGAAATCCTTCTGGAGGTATGTGACTGGATATTACCCATTCGCTCTATTAACTGTAGAAAATACAGTTCCCAGAGCACAACACAATCTGTTTATCCAGTGACTACTCATTCACTTAATAAATAATTATTGAAGTTTCAGGAGAAACTTCAGGAGGTACGTTTTGAGGTTGGAGAACATGAGGAAGGGCATATGGGGTAGATTTTCTCATTTCATGTCAGATATTACACTATACCAACCACCTCCTCACTGACCTATTCAGCCTGAGAGTTCCTCTGAAGGATGTTTTTACACTTTTAGACTTGGCCAACTCTGTGGACTATGTTATCTGAGAGCTACACTCTCCCCAAAGCCTGAGTGTGAGCGCAAACTTCTTACTGTCACAACCCCCAGATAGATACACCATGGACGTACTTGAACACAAAATCAGTGCTGTCCCTTTTTACAGCCAGAAAGGCACTGACCCTGAGAATCTTGGTATTTCTAGTGTAGTACAACCAGGCACCTGGGAGGGTCTGGACTGGAGTCAAGCAGTCGTGGGAGAAGTCAAAGAAGCCAGTGCCATCAGAAGGGATAAAATTTGACAAGAAGAAATCTTGTGTACAAACCGTAGCTTGAGTAGAGTTGGAAACACTCAGACATGGCATTTTGTGTGACCCTATTGAGAGGACAGCAGACACAGTGTTCCTATTCAAGTTGTTCCACCAGGCTTCCTTCCCATGCTACCATGTTCATGGAAAGATTGGCTGAGGTGTTCTGCAGTCCAAGATCATCTTGCTGAGATGAAAATGAACTATCTTTTATAGTACTGTTTAAATTCAAAAAGTTAAAAAATATGTAAAATTCCAGAGCAACCAGCATATTCCTGCTCTGTATTATTTTGAGTATCCTCTGATAGGTAGGTCTGACATTTAGCATCCAACCTATATTTACATTATGTATATTCTTTTATCTGGATGAACTCCCTATATTATTTCTACATAAGCCACTCCTACAACCTTTTTACTTTAAATGTGAGGCTACCTGGGACTTAGTACTTCACAAGCTGGCCTATGTAGTCTCACACCATTCACTTGTATAACAGGGTAAAGCAGATGGTTTTCACAGAGAAAAATATGTTTGGACACACAGTTCAGCTTTTGACCACTGTGAACTTGCTAACAAACCTGTAGAGGAAATGACCTTATCTGATGAGTGACTGTGCCAGGTTCTCTAGCCACAAGGTAAAACATGAATTTTGAATAAGCCTGAGAAGAACAAATGCCCAGGCATGATACTGTCAGAAAAATCATTAGCTGAGAGCAAGCAGTCTTTGTGGTCACAGTCAGTGGGAACTCTGAGAAGTTTAATGGCATAAAAGAGAGGTCTTATCATATGTGCATGTGCATAACATTGTATATATGGGTACAACATGCATCATATATATCACATGCACATATGGGTATCATTGTAATATGATCTTTAAAAACCGAGACTCCTAGTAAATTCCATGACTATGTGTTTTCTTCTGTAGAACTCAGACAAATAAGTGTCTTTTCTGAAGTCTCAAGAAGATTTATTGTCATAAAGGGTGATATTAGCTAGATTTACATTTATCTATATAAGATTGTCAGAGATACTGAGCTCCTATCAATCATGTTAAAACTAAAATCAATGACTTTAAAATGTTACACTTAATATTTACTATATAATCGATAATGCTAGAGAAAAACAATTTCTTTAGTTACTTTTGAATGTATTTTATAGCCATCTCCTACTGACATTTCAGCAGAAATAACCCAACTTAAAAATAAGACTTTTGCCAATAGTGTTTTTCAATATTGATTTGGGAAGGTCTATAGGAGGACTAAGCACATGCTTCAAACTATCTCAAGGTGAGAACTATTTCAGGCGTATTCTACGCCTCTGATTCATAACTTTATTTGTTTATATGTTGAAAAAGATGTCAGATCTTAAAGGTAATAATTTCCAGCATGTTCACTGGTTTCTGGACTCTGCCTGTGTGTGTAGCTCTGCTCAGGACTTAGGTTCTACTTTCTACAAAGTGAAGAGAGGCTCAGATACAAAGGGTTTCATCTTCTAACCCACAAAAAGCCTGATGCTCACATTCCCACTTGTTCCTGTACATGTGGATGATGTGCCAAATGTGTGTGGGATAATGTTCTTCTTTATTAAACCAATTGTTTATTAACATTGGTTTAATAAAGTGCTGATTGGCCAGTAGCTGGGAAGGAAGTAGAGGTGGGGCAACCAGACTAGGAGAAAGCTGGAAAGGGGAAAGGTAGAGCAAGAGATGCCAGCCAGATATAGAGGAAGCAAAATGAGAATGCTGTATTGAGAAAAGGTACCAAGCTACCTGGATAAATACAGGCAAGATTTATGGATACAATTAGGTATAAGAGCTAGATACGAATATGCTTGAACTACTGGCCCAACATTTACTATAATATTAAGCCTCTAAGTTAATTACTTTATAAGCAGCTGCAGAATTGTGAGTGGAAGTGGTTCATATGGACCTCGGAGAAACTTCCAACTACGAGTGTATAGTGTGTAGGAGGCAGACAAAAGTGAAACAAAGCAGCCATGAGAGAAAGTACTAAGTAAATTGGAGCTTATCCTGCTGCTCCATATAGAGTCAGATAGCAGATTCTTAAAGCACCAAAGATGTCCTGCAGGTGAGATTCTGGCTGCTCAAAGATGTGATGGGGATGGAGGTGGTAGCTCTATGCTGTCACTACTGTAAGTCAGTTGCAGACACTCATTGTAGCAGTGCAGACAGAGGGGAGACTTGCTGTTCCCATTTGATTTATACTTAGGTTGAGGTAAACACATTGTATAGTATGTGACTTATTGTGATTATAAAAGCTTTCTCTGTATCTACAAATCCACTGGCTATAGAGAGTTGATGCCATTTAGAGTTACGTGTTCCATGACACTTAGATTTCCTAGGTCATGAATAGCTCATCTCAATTTCCCATGAAGTAGATCACTGCTGAAGGGATGCTGAGTTTTAGTACATAGCACAAGATCCCATGTTTCTAGTGAGATGAGAAAAACCTCAAAGCAGAGGAGTGCCTTTCTGTCAAATCAGCAGAAGATGTTTTTGCAGTCTTTCTGAAGAAACTGAATAAATTTACACGGTAACCTTATGCAGGGAATATGATCTCAGAGAGCCCTTATCCATTTCCTTAATCAAAGGTGGGACTTATAACTTAGCTCTGTTAAGGTACAAGCCTTAGTAACTGAGTCTCTGAAGATTGGGTGAAAGCCCGGGGCTTATAAGGAGGTAACTTCTTGCCCCTTATCTGTTAGCTTTGTAAGTGAAACCGTCAATCTTACCACTTAATAGAGCCAAAGAAGTCAAAGTAACAGTTCCTTTTAATTCCACCTCTCAATGGAGATTCAAACAAAGTACAAAGTCTCAGAAGAATGTGTTAGATTCCAGCTTCCTCACATAAAACAGATAACTTCAGTATATCCATGTGATGTCATGGTAATGGGATCACATGTGCAGACTGATGATTTCCAGAAACAAGAGTGTGTCCCTGGCTGTTGCTGTGCCTATGTATACCTGATCAGGGCGATTGTGAAGATACCAAGAGAGCGCATGTGAGAATCTATAGTCAGGGTGAACAGTGTGTTTTTTCTTTGGAATTTTGAGTGCCATTAAAAAAAGGAAAGAAGAGATTTAAGTTTTTGTTGTTTTGTTTTAAAGAAGCCCTGTTGAATGTATGCAAAGTCACGGGATTAAGTGGCTTGGAGGTCATCTTAACTTCTGATTTACTCAGGTCACTCCCTAGGGTTAAGATTTGATTCTTTTTTCTTTTACTCTTCTTTATTAAAGTTATGAATCATCACATTTAATAGTTTTGTTCTTTATGACTTAGGAGTATAAGATCTGAAGATTATGCACTTGAGCATGTGTGTCTTTTAATTCTACCAATTTCTCACAAGTAGATAGGTGGCAGAAATTATATTTTGTGTATTAACACTGAGGTTTGATTTATCTTAATTTATAATCCTAGTCCCCTTGACTGATCATTTATTATTTTTTATTATATCAATATAAATATAATTTTAAAACCAACCTCACCTCAGGTCTATAGAAACAGGGTACAAATGCAAAGATGTGTTAGGTCAAAACTGCTATGCATTGGATTTTTGGAGCAATAAAAGAGTTTGATAATATAAAGTTTTCTACATGGCTTTAAAGAAAAACTTATAAAGTGTAATCAGTTGTCACCATTACCTCATCACTGAAAGAATGATATTAGCCAGCAGAGCACTGATGTGGAATGTCTTTCTGTTTGCTGTGAATATACTTCAATACTTTATTGCCATTTGTCAATAAAAAAACTGTTTTGACTTATGGCAAGGCAGCTTAGAGGCAGGTGGGAAATCCAAGCATAGATAAAGAAGAGCAGTGTCTAGAGGTACAGGCAGCTGCCCAGAAAGCAAGATGTAATGGAAAACAGGTAAAGCCCCTTGGCAATACAAAAGATTTATTGAAATGGGTTGAGTTAGGTTATAAGAGGTAGTTGGTAATGAGCCTGAGCTATAGGTCAAACAGTTTATAATTAATATAAGTCTTTGGCATTATTTGGGACTAAGAAACTGCGGGACTGTGGATGGGAAAGATTCCTCCAGACCTAGCACTCAGAGGGTTTGGAAAAACTTATGGCTATAGTACACTAAAAAGTTTTATGTGAGAAAGAAGTCATCTTTCATGCAATTCAGTCTTGGGGCTCTTTTTGCTGGCCTGAAAGCAGGGGTTTTTGATGAGCGTGAGAAGACTGCCACCTAGTGGACAAGTGAATACAAACATCTTCCAAGGCCAGAAGTTTAGATTGTCATAGGTGGAGACTTTAAATGCTTACCTTAGATATCTATAGAACAACCATATAACTTACCAGGTCTAGTGGATCTTCAGCACATTTTCCTTCAGACATTTTCAGTTTCTCAATAGCATAAACATACTTTTGCATAGATATTTAAAATATTGCTTCTCCCTTCTGAACATGAGGCAAATGTTTTAGGACTGGGAAGACCAGAGTCTACAGACTTGATCTTTAAAAAAAAAAAAAAAAAAAAAATGCAAAAAGAGTCTTCTCACACAACATGTCCCGCAAACATATCCCCTCTCTCTACTCCAGATCTTATTTCTTTCTGATTTAGTTCTTTAGAAACAGCTACCACCTTGTCACCTGCTGTCTTTCTAAAGACGCATTTCTCCTTACAAAGTGATAACAAGTCATCATCATAAACAAACATCACTTCCTTGTTGCCCAAGGTTTTATGCACAGAAATTTTCCAATTTCCTTTTGTTAGTTTTGCATGTGAGAGGTAGATGCACACACAACCAGATGCCACATGAGAGTTTATTCAGGGGAGTTGCCAAGAGAGAAAGAGGTGGGGGGGGGGGGAGAAGGAGGAAGAGAGACTTTCACATCGTGGCTTCTTTTAAAAAAGATTTACTGATTTACAGAGACTTTCATGTGGCCACAGATTTATGTAGTCACACCTAGGGGGGTGCCCTCCATACTCGGTGTTCCGCCAGCACCATGTTAGGTTTACCACATGGGGGTTATGTGGCAGGAATTCTTATTTCACCTTGCACTATGTTGGGTTTACCATGTGGCTATTATGTGCCATAAATCATTATACCTTTTACATGGAGTGGTCATTTCTCTTCAAATAAACAGTGAACATCACGGTCATAAGCGTATCTCTAAGTCAGAGAGCATCTAGCCACTGGTATCCTGGAAACAACCACAGGGGTTTTTTTTTTATTTTAAAGATTTTAAAAGTCTTTTAAAAATTTTTGTGTATGAATATTGTATCCCCATATGTGTCTTGGTATCACATGCATACCCAGTGCCTTTGTAGGTCAGAAGAAAGCATCAGATACCCTGGAATTGGAATTGAGATGACCCACTCTGGCTTCCAGACAGTTAAGACTCACATGCTCATGAGGTGTGTATCAAAACCATAGGCAGTCTGACCTGAGCTGCTTCACATCTTTTCTCCTTTGATGCGCTACCACGTGATCACAGCACATTCCATTCAAAGGAGGAATAAACATCAATCACCCTTATCCTAAGAGATGGAGGAAAATACAACCAACCAACCAACCAACCAACCAACCAACCAACCAATCAACCAACCAAACAACCAACCAACCAACCAACCAAACAAACAAACAAACAAACAAACAAACAAACAACCATCCATCCAACCAATCAACCAATCAACCAACCAACCAACCAACCAACCAACCAACCAACCAACCAATCAACCAACCAACCAACCAACCAACCAACCAACCAACCAACCAACCAACCAATCAACCAACCAACCAACCAACCAACCAATCAACCAACCAACCAACCAACCAACCAACCAACCAACCAACCAACCAATCAACCAACCAACCAACCAACCAACCAACCAACCAACCAACCAACCAACCAACCAATCAACCAACCAACCAACCAACCAAACAAACAAACAAACAAACAACCAAACAAACAAACAAACAAACAAACAACCAACCAACCAACCAACCAATCAACCAACCAACCAACCAACCAAACAAACAAACAAACAAACAAACAAACAAACAACCATCCATCCAACCAATCAACCAACCAAACAACCAACCAACCAACTAAACAACCAACCAACCAACCAACCAACCAACCAATCAACCAACCAAACAACCAACCAACCAACCAGCCAACCAACCAACCAAACAAACAAACAACCATCCATCCAACCAATCAACCAACCAATCAACCAACCAAACAACCAACCAACCAACTAAACAACCAACCAACCAACCAACCAACCAACCAATCAACCAACCAATCAACCAACCAAACAACCAACCAACCAACCAACCAAACAAACAAACAAACAAACAAACAAACAAAGAAACAAACAAACAACCAATAAAAACACAGCCATTTCACTTAGCATCTATGTTGGCCATTGAGTGATAGATCCTTGACATTCTGTCCTTCCTGTCTCTACTGGCCAACACTGCCCTTATGTTGTAGTGTGGTTCTCGGGTCCCGGGCGGCCAGAGGTCCAGAGACCCACAGACCTGCCGCCCGAGACCGCTTAGCCGCCCAGCCGCCCGGGTCCCCAGAAACGACTCAGACGCTTACATTAACTTCATGCTGTTTGGCCTATGGCTCAGGCACATTGCCAGCTAGCTCTTATATCTTAAATCAACCCATTTCTATTAATCTGTTGGCCACGTGGCCCGTAGCTCACCCGTGCTCCTTACATGTTGCTCCTTGGGCGGCTGGCTCGATCTGTTTAACTCCGCCCTGCTTCTCCTACCTAAGCTCTGATTTCTCCTCCTACTTTTTCTATGGTGCCTGCCATGGCTCAAAACAGCTCCTTTATTTAAAGATTGAGATTCACAGCATACATAAACACATTCCCACATCACCCTTATGTGGACAGTTCCATGTGACAGAAACCAGACATCATCTGGTTTATGTGGAAGAGATCAGCAAGTTCTGGAGGCTTATGGGTGACACACCAAGAAAATGAAAATCTTCAGCAAGGCATGATACCCAGTCTGGGTAACACAAAAGATGCTTTTCCTAGTCCTTAGGACAATGTTTCTGAGACTTCGCATGAGTCAACAGGACACATGAGCCATGCCTTAACAGAAGATGGACATGGTGCTTGTGTCGGTATATCGTTACTCAGATAATATATATGTTTAACCAAAGCATCACCCACCCCTTGCCCGACACAGAATAAAAGAACAGGAAAGGAAGACTTTAGATCATTTAAAATTGCCCAGCACTATAAAGAGGATCAGATCCTCTAGATCTGATTTGGGCATTTATGTTTGTTAGCTATATGACAGTGGGCAAGATTAAGTCTTCATGGTATCTTGTAAAATCCATCAGAAGCAATGTGAAGAAGAAATAAGTTCAAGCCCTGCATCTGCTCAGTCTAGAGTTAGACACAGACTGCTAAGCCATGGAGGCATCTGTCTCCTGCTGTTTGTACCAGAGGTATTGTTGACACTATGAAGGGACAGGCTTATCAACAGAGTTGCTTTTCTATTCTCCAAAGAGACATTCAAAATCCCCCTTGACCCAGTTACTGAGCTCTGGAGTGCCCTTTATATTGACAGAGAAATAGCAGATCTGAAGGAAAGGTGAGGGCACATGGGGAGCGGCAAGAGGGGAGGGGAGGCTGTGGTCAGGTTGTGTTGTATGAAAGAAGAATAAAAAAAAATTTAAAAAAGAAACTTTAAAAAAATTCCAACTTAAAAATTCCAAACAAAGCTGCAGGCATTTAATTCAGATACACTATTTTGAAAAATATCCGTTATGTAAAGATATGATAGCTAAAGGGCTGGATGGACTGAACAAGTGGTTGCTGTGTGTGGGTGATTTCTTTGTTACTGCCTAATATATTTCATGCACACTTTGTTCCAACAAAAGGGCCTGTTTCTAACTTGACTAAATTTCAAAATTTTTTGATTTTTTCTTGTTACTTTCTGATATTATACAAAGATAAAAAATGTTCTTTTATCCAATTTTAAATAAACTTATTGTTTTAACTAAATTTCAGACACTTATACATTCAATGCTTTATCCGCTCTCTGCCTTGAGAAATAGAGAGAAAGAAAGTAAATAGTGTGAAGCGAAGTGTGGCTAGAAAATGGTCTTAGGAGCTCTATTGCATTTATAGGGCTTCAGTGACTCATAAATACCCAGAGGGACAGTGGAACCTGCCTTCATATAAGTTCTCCAACACTGACCAACTTTGACTATCAAGGAAACAAAAAACCACATTGAGGCTTGGTGGTGCAGACTGTAATCCAGAAGCTCTGGAAGCTGAGATAGGAAGATTTAAGGTCAAGGTTCACTTGGAGGTCCTGTGTTCAATTTACAGTACTGTAAAAGTAAACTAAACCAAAATTGACAGCAAACAGAAAGTTAGATGAAATAGGAAAGTTTATGGAACAGTCAGCTTTCAATCTTGTGTTCTTCAGAGCTCTGCTTTAGGTAGATAGGATGCTGTAACAGTGATAAAGAAAGAAGATATTTTTTAAAAAACATAAAAATTCATATTTGAATAATCATGCAATTCTGCTGAAGAATGATGGATTTTTGACATGTAAATGTTAATGTCATTTGTGCGCATTTCAAATTAGAAAAACATAATTTTCAAAAGAGTCTATGGCTTCTAAAGGTTACTTGGAACGGACTACAGATTTCTCAGCCATTAAGGACACTGGCTCTTCCTCAGGGGCCTGGTGTTGATGATCCCCAACACCTACATGGAAGCTTACAACCTTCTGCAATTACCGTTCTGAAAGATCCAGTGCCATCTTCTGGCCTCTTCAGGTACTGCACACAATTGTGCACAAATGTCCATCCAGACAAAAACACCCACAGAAATAAAAAATAAAATTAAATAAATTATTTTATTAATTTGAAGGTTAAAGTTACCAAATAATAAAGATCTTTGTATGGTTGGTAAGTTGGCTTGGCAATTATCAAGATTAATATCCATAATTAATACTATTTCACAAATAAAATTCTATATCTATTAGTCTTGTTCATGTAAGCCTTTGAACTACCAAAACGTTAATGTAAAATATACTTTCAAATTTATATATTACAAAATATAAAAATATAACTTTCTAATTTTTAAAAATCATTTTTGAAAAGAAAAATAGGGGTTATAGAAATAATAGAGTAAAAGGGTGATTACTAAATCTACATTTAAACTAAAAAACTCATAGTTTTAAATATTTTACATTGGTTTGGAATTTAAATATTGATAAAAACTAAAAGTTAGTTTTATTATACCCTGTATTTCTACTCTTGTTTAAGATATTTTGTTTATGCAGTTCATTTAAAATCTAATCTATAACTAAGAAATACAGGTTGATAGTCATCTTTAACAATCAAATTTATAGTTATAGGTATGTTTTCAAGGTCATATACACAGGTATGTTTTGATAGATGTCTTCAAACCCTTCAAAAACCTATAGAATATAACATTTAATACATTTAATGACCTAAGACTTTTCATAACAGCTACACACATCTGCTTCTGGCAGCACCAGTCTACTTCAGAGAAGATGATGGGCATCAAGAAACTCCAGGAAGAGTTTGTTTGCTTCTTTTAAGTTTTTTTTCCTTACTCACTATTGCTGCCTCTCTGGCTCCTTTTCCCAGTTCTCCTCCAGCTTCCCCACCTGCTGCTCACCTTGTTCACTCCTTAGAGAAGTCCAGGAATCCCAAGGTGAGTCAATTTGGCCTGGCATTTCCAGTTAAGGTAGGACCGAATCTCTCCCCCAAGTATCAGGGCTGAGAAAGGCATTTTCCTGCTAGGCATGGGCTCTGAGAAGCCAGTTCATGGTCCAGGGATAGACTATGGTCTGATTGCAAGAGGCTCCAGAAACTGCCCACGCCTTTCGAATGTCATCTACATTTAGAGGGTCCAGATCTGTCCCATGAAGGTTCGTCAGCTGTTATTTCAGAGTCTGTGAGCTCCCAACATCACAGGACTGCCTAGTCCATGAGTCTCCTCACCGTGATCCCGATCCCTTCCCTCATGCAATCCCTCCTCCCTCTCCTCAGCTGGACCAGTAGCTCAGCCTGGTGTTTAGCTGTGGATCTCTGCATCTGCCTCTGTTAGCTGCTGGATGAAGGTTCTACAAAGGCAATTATGGTGGTCATTTATGTGATAAAGGGGGAAGGCCAGTTTAGGTGCCCTCTCCACTATTGCTTGGAGTCCGCGCTGGGCTCATCTTGTGGGTTCTTGGGTGTTCCCTAGTATCAAGTTTCCTTCTAATACCACAATGGCTCCCTTTATTAGGATATCCAATTCTTTGCTCTTCCTTTCTGTTGCTTCTCCCCACCCCCAGAGGCCAAAATTGGTTGTTCCAATGTTGCAGAAGAACTTCGGGTAACTATCCAGACAGGCTATGTCCCTGTCATAAGTAGCATTTCATTCTTCTGGAGTATTCGATGGAGCTAAAGATGAGATTGTTATAATACAGTGTTTCTTAGTTATGATACAAAGGCAAATTAGATGTAAAACTTTAGACTCACAAAGATAAGATAGGTAATAGAGTATTTTCTTTAATTTTGCCAAATGTAAATGGACTGGATATTATAATTATGATTCTTACTTGATAACTGTTCTTGTTGTATATAATTTTTCTATATTAAAGTTAAATCCTTCGTTTTAAATTAGACAAAAGTTGGAAATACTGTGGAATAATTCTTTTCTACATTGTGAAGATTTGTTACCAAGATTGCTTCAATGAACAAGCTGACTGGCCAGTAGCTGAACAGGATAAAATTAGGCAGGAGAGCCAAACTGAGAATGATCTGATGAGGAAGGCAGAATCAGGAGTCAGCAGACAGATGGAGAGGGACCAAATGAATGTGTCATGTTATTAAAGTAACCACATGCGGTGGAGTGTAAATAAGGTATAGGAGTTAAGTTAAAACTTAAGAGCTAGTTTGTAATGAGCCTGAGCTATTAACCGAGCATTTATAACTAATATAACCCTCAGAGTACTTATTTGAGAGTGACTATGGGACAGAAAACTCTGTCTACAGCCTATCCATGAATATGTTAGTTAATAAAGTTGTACATGTTCACATGATATATAAACATGTATATTAGCACATGAGTATATTTATAACTTGTATCTTCAGGACTAAATGATCACAAAGGTAATAAATATCAGAACTCCAAAGTTTCAGATCATAAATTTAAACTCTAGATTAGGACCTGAGTGGTTGACCTCTGCCTATATAGGTGTCTGACTCCGTTCATATGACTCAAAACACAGTGGTCCATAAGGCCATGTGTCCAGGTCCTCTCCATCAGAGATATTCTCCAATCTTCTGTTTGTTTTCCAGAAAAGAATCAGATACTGAAATAGACTTAAGGCTTATCCTTAGGGATTTTGGATTAGTAAAATGGAGGAAAAAGTGGAGTGGTGACTTTTGAATATAAACATGAATTTTTATTCATCCCTTCTTGTTTGAAGTCAGGTTCCTTGGGAGCAGCTGACGTGGATACTGACTTTGCCCATAAGCAATTGACTTCAGAAAAGCCCCATGAGAATTGGGGAAGAAATGATGAGAAATCAGAGTAGATGAGCAGAAATATACTGTCAGGTGACGTTAGGCAGAACTGCAGAAATAGCCTGATGGTTAAGGAGCTTGGTAGCATCCTCAGGCCTCAGGCAATCCCTGTCAGAGAAGTGCCTTCTACTTATGTACCCTCAGGCAAGGCTACTGGCCACTCCTGGTAATGTGAGCTTTGAGCCTCTGGCTTCAGAAGGCTAATGATAAACTTTGTGAGAAGCTGCAGGTAAGCTGTCAGAGCAAAGCACAGCAGAAGCACACAGGCTACTAGAGATGCCCCAGGAGACAACATGAGACTAGGCATATTTGATCACTTCTATATATAAACTGGAAAACTGAGGCTCTGCTGCATCATTACTACTGCTACAGTACACAGATGGCCTGGCTCTTCCATGCTATCTCAATGGAGTTCACACAGACAGAGTTATACGAATGGTGACCAGGCACCATCAGTCCAACCTCATGATTTTTTATAAAGCTGAAACACTAAGATTAATATTTATTGCTTGCACATGAGTAAATTCTCTAGATGATTCAAATATATTTCAACATCAAAACTATGTAGCATCCAGGTGTGTGTCGTTCCACACCTGTTAATCCCAATATACAGGAAATAGTAGCAGGGAGATCAATTGTTCAAACTAGAAGGCTACAAAAGCAGAGATCATGCCCCGTAAAGAGACGAGCTTGGATTAGAGCTTAGTATTTATACTTATCTTTCCACAGATTTTTTAGTAAAATCAATGCTTTGTAGCAATTTGAACCATTACTGCAAATACCAGGTGTTACTGAGTGTTATCCTTTGGTGATACACTAAGAACCTATTAATATTCTAAAACATATTAGTTATTCATAATTTCTTTTTACTATTTATGTTCATTCTTGAAATATTTTCTAGCATTTCCAGACATCTCTGCAACCTGCATCCTCAGCATGTATTATTGTTTGTGTTCTCTTTACCTGTATCTAACAGTCCTGCAATACCTAAATGTATATTCCACAAAGCATAGGATAAATGAGTGTCTTGGTTCATGCTTGAAGTTGAGCTAATACCCTTTTATGATTTGAAAACATTCCTTTGAATGTATTACTACTGTTCATAGAGGTTGGAAATACTTTGAGGGTAACAAAATCAGGTAGACAGGAAGAGTTTGCCTAGTATGAAAGATGTACTTCCTGGTCCAAACTGAATTATTAGGGAAAATCTGCTGTGTGAAAAGGTGGGATGTAGCATGGTAGAGATCTGTGGGTTGAATAGTAGTTAGGTATGGTTCTGGCAGAAGCCGACAGATCATTTGTGGCACAGTCAGGAAAGGCTAGTCTAGGTAGAGATACTGAATGTTAGACCTAGGTAAGATATGGTCAGTTGGGGAGAAAATGTGGATACGGAAGTCTGGAAGACTCTAAAGGCTAGACTCTGAAGAAGAAAGTGGGAAATATATCTGGGTAAAGAAGGTAGGTGCAGCACAGGAAGGGCCTAGACGTGGTGCCATGACATTTATGATGTTTTAAAAACCCACACTACAATGTTTTATGAGAATTTTTGCTTCAATGTTCATGAGAAAGATTAACCTATATTATTCTTTTGTTGGTGAATCTTTGTCTAGTTTTATTACTACAATACTGGTTTCATAAGGCAAACTGATAGAATACCATTCCTTTATGGCTCATGAAATTGTTTGAAGAATAATTATGCTAGTTTTTTAAAGTTCTTATAGAATTTAGTAGTAAAATCCATCTAGGCCTGCATTTGTTTGCTTGTTTGTTTTGGAAATTTTTTTTAAATTATCTTTTCCATTATACTGCTTGACACTAATGCATTTAAGTTGTTTATATGCTCTTCATTTAATTTTGATAGTTCTTATGTATAGATGTATCCATCTTTCCCTTCAGACTTTCCAGCTTACTGGACCATATGTATTAAAGGTATTCCCTAGTGATCTTCTAAATTCTGATTACCAACAGCTGCTGTAATGTTTCTTGTGTGTGTGTGTGTGTGTGTGTGTGTGTGTGTGTGTGTGTGTGTGTGTGTGTGTTTTCCTCTGTTTTCATATATCCTATCTCTCTCTATTTTTTGATTATTTGGCTAAGGATTTGCCCATCTTTATCTTTTTAAAGAACAAATGTGATTTGTACATTTTATTACTTTCTTACTTCATTCTCTTCTATCTTCTGGTTTGCTGTTTAAGTTTGTCCTTTTTGATTGGTTGGGGTTTTTTTTGGGGGGGGTCTTATTTTTTATATGAGGAGGAAAAAAATGCCTGAGAAAATCCATCTATCACCCTCACGGGTCACAGCAGCATATAATATAAAGAGGGGATGCTGCCTTCTGGACTATACCATTCCACTTCAGATGCTGATGTTTTATTTATCTGGTACACACACACACACACACACACACACACACACACACACACACACACACACACACAGAGAGAGAGAGAGAGAGAGAGAGAGAGAGAGAGAGAGAGAGAGAGAGAGAGAGAGATTTCCCAGATTTCTTATAGGTAGAGATACATGGGAGTAATTGTGTATAGAGTCTCTGGAGGTCTCAGGTGTGACAATGATCTCTCCCAATGGGTTATTTCACATGTAAATGAGGTTGGCTTTAGCTGTGGTACCATCATTTGCCCCACTAGCTCCTTTTCAAGGCTGTTTTCTAAGTTACTTGGCAACAGCTCAGCATCCTCTCCCACTTCATTCTGTATCTCTCAGGAATCTCAAACACTCGGAGACTGGAATGGAAGTGCATCTCTGCTCTAGCTCCTTCAGGAACTGAGTGTCTCCATGGAAGATGGTGTTTCCTGTAATATGCATGAGTGAGTATGAAGCTCCATCTCCTCAGTTCTCCATTCTACTTTCTCACGTGCCTTGGAAGAGCAACAACTCAGAAGAAGCTGGTGATAGTCTTTTATTGAGAAAAGAGTGAACAATGACCTACACGGTGGTGCATTTGAAAAGAAAGTAGAAGAAATCAACTAGGGAACAGCCACTTAGGTATGCAGGGTTGATCTGCAGCATTCTTCTCTACTCTTCATGATAGCATTCTGAAGGACCTCCCTATCTGAGGAAAGGAGAACCAAAGGAAAAAAATAGAAAAGGGGCAATCAGCACAATGTAGCCTGGCATATATCCTCATGCCCTAGGACAGTTGAAGTTTGTCATGGACATCTTGTTCAGCCAGGGCACAGCGTTGATCTTGAAATTGCAGACTACTCTCTACAAAAGAAGAGAGAAGGACAGTCAGCTCAGGTTACACCTAAAAGGAAAAGTACTCAGCCTGAGATGTCAGGGTGAAGTGGGAATGATGTTGATGTAATTGAGACACTCACAGCTCCCTAGAACTCCCGTTGTGTCCCAAGATATTCAGTGGACTTGGCAGAGTTGGTTTATTATTTATTTCTTTACTGCTCACCCTTCAGATGGTACATGTCACTCACTCTAGTGGCTCATGGGATTCTAAATTCTCATTCCCTAGCAAAATTCTGTAAGGAACAGCTTGTAAGTGAGGCACAGAATCCCCAGAATCAATTTAGAGACTAAGACTCTGTGTCTTTGAGTTTCTTCACCTCCAGAGCATAGACTAGCACTAAAAGGGTCGTGGATAGAAAAATCAAGGTTATGAAAAACACTTCTGAAAATGGCACAGTTTAGGGAGGGGTGACAACAGGAATAAAACTGTCCCCAGAACTACAGTACTTCAGATGCCAGCTTTGTTACTGGAGCAACTTGGAGTGTAGGGAACAGTTTTGGAACATTTCACCTAGAGAGTTATAGTCTTTTCAGTATCATCTGGGCAGGGTGGCTAAGGCTAGGATTGAGCAAATATTTTCTTCTCCAAAAACTATTCCTGAAGCTGACTCCATCATTTTGGCAGGTAATATTCTCAAAACAGCTAGTATTCTGATTCCCAGGGGAAATTCACTGGGTGCCTGGAATTAACAGTATGGCCCAAATCTCCCATACCACCAAACATTAGCATAGATTTGTATCAGCATAAACCGACACCACATCATCCATTTGTACCTATTTATGAATCATCATAGCTCATAACATACACATGCTTACACACACACACACATATACACACACCTTTCATCATATTCTTACACAACTATACACAAACCATCCCAGATGCATGTGAACTCATAAACCTATAGGTTTTCACACAACCTTGACTGCAAGGTTACTCATCTTGCAGATTGTAGCCTATGTGCATACCTTCTTCTGATCTGGTTGTTCACTGAAGGGGCAGTTAGCCAAATAAGACTGGGCTTTGGTACATGTAGTTTGGCCGAACTTTATTTTCAATAAGTAGTTCATCCCTTGCACAACCTATAGTGAAAAGAGCAGGATTATATATATCTTATCAGTCAATTTAATATGTCTGCAGTCAGTTTACATTACAGAATTAATGTGCTGTTCTATCTAAAAGCTGGCAGAACTATTACCCAAAGAACACACTAGCTACCTTTCAATAGGGTATAACAGGCCTGTATTGCAATTCATTTCCTTCTGAGCAATTCTGAGAAGGTATTTTGTGCTTCTGAGAAAGAGCAGAGTTGGGATATGGAAAGCAGAAGCCAAGGAATGACAGCTGTTTCAGTGGGCTCAAGCAGTGAAGAGTTCTAGGGAGATATCCAGGCAGGACAAACACTTCCTAGGGTTGTACTGAACACAAGAAAAAGCTCTGGGATGCACACAAGACAACTAGCTCAACTCTGTTGACTGTGACTCTGGAGGCAATGACAGTGATAGACTCTAGGAACGCCTCAGGCTCATGACTCTCCTTCAACTGTAGCCTCACCACAGCACACAACCCATAGAAAATCTATTAGACACAATCTATTCGATTCCTTTCTTTTAAACTGACCTCAGAAGTAGGTTTTAATGCTGGCTCTGACCCTTTCTCAACTTGGCAACTGCTCTATTTGATGTGGGATGACTTCCATATAGAGAAAGAATCCAGGAAGGCCTTCTCTATATGGAGTGAGACAATATCTTGGTTATTGGACATAATATTCTCATTTTAAAATAATGACACCAAGCCCAGTGATCCTCACAGGTACTCAAAGCCACCATGTAGATGGAATCCAGGCTTCTTGTGACAGTTTGAAGATAATTGCCTAGTGGACTTAGAAGGGCACCTGCCTGGTGACTGACATTAACTTTCAGGATTAGAGCAACCAGATTGAGCATCATCCGACAGAATCATGTGTTCCTCACAGATAGGGACTCCTGAGAGATGTGTCCTCATAGGATCATACTGTGGAGCACAAAGAAGCATGTATACAAGCTAAAATGGCTGGAGTGCTCCTGGGCCATATCATTGCTTGCAGAAAATATGACTGATCCAGATCTCTTTGAGGAGAACATGACTATTTGCCACAGATAAATGAACCCTTTCATAATTTGAAGGTCAGGGAAGCTGAGTAGGGGATGTTTTAGCAAAGGATACTTAGAGAACTGGACAAAGATATCAGCCCAAGCTGCTGATGTCAGTCACTGAACATCAGCAAGGTGATAAGTGAGGTAACTGAATGTGTCCAATGATTCCTGATTTTGGAAATGGAATCTTGCACTTGTACAGGATGCCTTTATTTGTAGGAACTGTTCACTGAAGGAAGTGTTTACTTTCAATACATTCAAATACACATGAACACACCTTCCAATACACACACCCTTGGAAGACCGTGAAGAATGGGATGAAGGAACTGCATAAAGCTGTGTACTACTTTGTGCCTACTCCAAAAACTAACTTTTCTCTCTCTCTCTCTCTCTCTCTCTCTCTCTCTCTCTCTCTCTCTCTCTCTCTCTCTCTCTCTCTCTCTCTCTCTCTCTCCCTCTCTCCCTCCCTCCCTCTCTCTCTCCCCCTCTCTCTTCCTCTCTCCCTCCTTCCCTCCCTCCCTCTCTCTCCCTCTCACTGCCCTCCCTCTCTCTCTGTGATAAAGTTGTGCAATAATGAAAAAAGAGAACAAGTGTGAAGAGAGAGTCCAGGAGTGCTTACTACTCTTCTGGAGGACTTACATTTAAATTTCAGCACCAGTAAGGCAGCCCAGGAGTGTGTGTAACTCCTGCTCTCTTCTGGCCCTCACAAGTGTGAGTCCCCTCCCCCCACAATACATATAAATCATTTTAAAACTTTTAACTTTCTTTTAAAAATGTCAAAGGAGAGATATTTTATAGAAAGTTCAATGAGAGCTGTTGCATTAAGGTTTCTTGGCCCCGGGCAGCCAGAGATCTAGAACCACAGACCCATAGCCCTAGACCTCTTAGCTGCTCGCAGCTGACCAGGCCTCCAGAAATGACCCAGATGCTTATATTAAATTCATGTTGCTTGCCCTATGGCTCAGGCACATTGCTAGCTAGCTCTTACATCTTAACTCAACCCATTCTCATTAAGAGCTATCCATGGAATCAATTTATCTTTTTCTTATAATCATTTAGGTAGTATTTTACACTGGCTACAAAGAGTTGGTGGTTATAGTTAATTATGGCAGATTCCGACAGCCAGCTAGAACTAGGAAACAGAATGGAGGTACTAGATAATTACCCATAAATCCCCAACTGGATTTCTAGCTAATCTAGAGGGGACAATTATCAACATACTCATGGAGGATTTGGGGCTGCAGATATTTGCTTAAAATATGGCTTAAGCAGCAAGCAGTGATATATTCATACTATGGTTCAATTTGTAGCATCTGCGACAAAGATTATTGTACCTTGGAGGAATACAAAGTTTGAAACAATGTAGGGGAATAAGGGAATGATGGGGGATACCAACAAATCCTCTAGAGGACAAGTTCACCCCAATATTCGTTGGGCCAGGCACCCACCTGCTGACTGGCGCTCATCACATGAATTGGCCTGCTAAAGTACAGGCCATTGTCGATATCATTGTAGGTTTTCACAGCAAAGTTGATCGCTTTCTGAACCTCCTCATCCTTCAGGTCGGCTGGCTCCACTCTACCCACTGCCGTCTGCTCAGCCTCAGCATTAGTGCTGGCTACAGGGCTCACAGGTAGGGCCAGTATAAGGGCCAAAGCAGCCAGCAGGGGCAGTGATGGGCTCTGCAGGCTGGCCATGGTTGGCTATAGTTGAGCAGATGGGAAGTGGTCTAGAGTGCTCCTAGTCTACTGCCTGGCTTTTTAATCTGATGAGTCGAGCTGCCCAGGTCCTCCTTACTCCACCCTGCATGGCCCCACCCTTAGATCCTCCTTCTCCAAGACACCTACTCACCTTGATTCTCCTCGTTTCCACCTCCAGCTCATTTCCGTAGTCCTGGCACGTTCTCTTGTTTTTTTCTCTCTTTTCCATTGTCACTTAGTTCTCCCCCCCCCCCCCCCGAGGTTTCTTCCTGTGAGTCTTCCTGCTAAGAGCTTATGTCCATGTCACTTTGTCTCCACAAATGAGTCGTCACCCTTCTGGCTTAGAAAAACATGTGTTCTTGAACTCAAGTTCTGCTAAAAAGGAGCTTGGCTCCCTGAGGTCTTTGTCAATCAGGGGAAGCCATTGTATCAAAACCTGGAAACCCTCAGTTCAAGGATGTTATTTCAGAGGTTCCAGAACCAACCAGTGTCCCTTCCTGGGGAACATCTTTGCCAAATACACTGACTTAATGTTTATTTGCAAAAGGGGCAAATGTTTCCCTTTACCTAACTCACAGGTATCAGTCAGGACACTCAATAAATAAATTTCTTAGGGATTCCCCCTGGACCTGATCCTCTAGAACTTAGAAACATTGTGGTGACTGAGCACTGTATATGCCTTTGCAGCTAGAGCTCCAAGCAGAAATGACACAGGCCTATATATGGTTTTGGATTTCCCAGTAAGCATATTAAAATGTATGAAGAAGAAGGACATTTTCAATATATTTTATAATTTAGCATATCAAATATTATTTCACCATGTATGAATAAGTTCTTAACAGATACTTTATGTTCCTTGGTGCACATATGTATTAAATCTTTGGATTCTGTGTTTGTACTATTAGGGTAGATAGTCCTCTAGACTGGCTGTATTTCTAATAACCTATGATTCTGTGTATTAAAACTTTTGATATAGTACAGTTAAATAGTAAGCTGTGTTATGGGTAGAATGTATTATATTCAGAGAATTATGGGTGCCCTGCCGGCTGGAAATGAGAGATAAGAACAGTGAGTGGGGGATGGGTGTTACTGGATACTTGCAAAAGGCTTTCGAGATCTTAAAAAGGACAAGAGGCCTGTCTAGGCCACTGAAACAGGACTCCAGCAGAAAGCATGACGCTGAGATGTAACAGGTCTTGCCTCTTCTAGAAACAAGAAGCACTGGAGGATGTCTGAGCAGGAAAGGGGTATTGTATGGTCTCTCACCCTGGCAGGTGTAAGAACAATGTATGTGGGAATCAAGTAGAGGAGAGAGCAGGTGTATAAAAATGAATGTAAGAGTATGTATGGTCTGTTCTTGCTGCTCCACCCGGGGAGCCTCATTGTGACTCTGTTATTCTTCCCTCTGTTTAAAGCACATGAGTTATTTTCCTGAACTCACCAGGAGGGAGATATGGATGACATAGGATGAATTCTTCATTTTATGTATGCAGAGGAATCTTAGTGAGTACATATGTCTCCTGCCACCCCTCCAACAAACCTAGGGAATATGCTCAGAACGTTCTCTTGAACCTGTGCTATCTCTGATCACACCCAGTTGTCCCTGGTAAAACTCTGTATGTGACTAAAGATTTGGTATTACTCCTGCCTCTGAACTTCTAGGGAACAGATTTTCAGCAGCATTTTTAGGTACGAAGTACCTCAGTGTTTATTTTCCTTAACCCAATTGTCTATTATCTTTTGCTGGGATGCACAGGTCCAGAAACCCTGGTCATGGGCAACACACAGAGACATATGTAGAGAGAATTTTGGATGGAGTGGAGTTCTCTAACCAATACCCTGCAACTCAGAACTTCAATGTATTTGTTAGGTTGGGGGTTGAATAGTCTGTGTAGGAGGTTTCTGAAGGGGAACAGTTTCAAGCTGTAAACAGCACAGAAGAGGAAACTGTATTTGCCAGTCTTTGTACACATAACAATTGCTAATAAACACTCATAATTGGATGCCCAAGTAAAGCTTTGCTATTTTCTCGAGCCTTGTCCAAACGAGTACCTCTTTCTGTATTATTCTATGAGTCTGAGGCCTTGGAAGTCCTCAACCTTGCTGTGTTCATGTCAAAATACACACTAACTCAGGGCTTCATTCCCTCAGGATTTCATCTGCTCTTTAAACTTATTCTCTCCATGTGTATGAACATTTTAAGCTTGCCTCTCTGTAGGATGATCCAGCTTCATCTTAGGACAGCAAAGGATTGGGCTCCCATTTGGCTCTGAGAATGGAATTAGTAGTGGATTTTATGAATAGACTGTTGTTCTTAATTATCATCTTGATCTTATCCTTTGTACAGAAAAATGATGCTTTGACATGATCTCAAAGTGAATACATTTAACTTTTCCAGAAACATCAGGTGGTGTTTAGTTGATTAAATAGCACCCCAAAGACAGTCTTGGCAGGGTGAGGTGGTGGTCAGCTAGTATCTGTTCAGCCCTGCTCTGATCTTAGGATTGATATTAAATGAGAGTAGACCATCAGAAATGCAATACGAAGATTCTAATAGTTCTGTTCATAAAGAAGGAGAGGAAGCAGAAGGTTCTGAAGTAGAAGCAATAACACATGATACAGAACATACAGAGACAATCAAAGATGGTTGCTATAGTGGACAACAGCATCTCAGTGTGAGTGAGTCAGCCTTATATTTGAGAAAGCTGCCTAGGACTTGTATAACTTGTATGGAGAAGTCAGTGCCTAATTTCAAAGCTGTAAAGGACAAATTGATTCTTTCATAATGAGTCAATGCCATTAGTGACTTTCAGTGGAAGCTACTGTTCTTTTGCTGTTTTGAAACTTCTAGAGCCCTTAAGAGTTACACCAAAGCACAATCAAATCCTGGATGGCAGAACACCCATTTACAACATGGTTCACTGAATAGTTGAAGCCCATATTAAGATCTACTGTTTCAAAACTTTCCTTTCAAAATATCACGGTCATGGGCAGTGCACTTTGTTAAACAAGAGATCTGATGGAAGTGAACTAGGATAGTCCAGTTTCTAAGCCACTGACATCTGATCTACTGCTCATGCATCAGAGTCTTTTGGATTTCCAAATGTTATTACTTAATCCATCCAAATAAGGCTGTGGCCATGATCGAAACTGACTCTCTAATGTAGATAACTAAGGTCCCTGGGAAGTAATCAAAATAGCAATGTTAACAAGAGTTTATAAGAAATAATTTCAGTTGTCATGGATGCCTTGAAGAGGTCCAAGTCCTCAGTGGAAAAAGTCATTGTAGAGGTAGCAAAAATAGCAAGATATTTGGAGTTATTAATGAAGTCTGAACTGATTAACAAGTGGGTGGCAAATGGAGAGCATTGTGCTAATTCAAGACTAGAAAAAATACCCGTATTTTGTCAATGAGACCTTCAGGTTATGGTGCCTTCCCTTTGGAGACCTGGGAGTGACCATGTCTAGTTCTATGCTGGCTTCAGTTGTGGAGTGACACTGCATGAGGGACATGTTTTCGCGCCCCTGTGTATGGAGGACATTGCAAAATTGTACTTTGACCAAAATTCTACCAGGATATGGAGATTCCTTGGGGGAATATACATTTAGGATGAGATTCTATAAAATGTCAAAGAAAAGAGTGTTGACAAGCAATTACATAAATGCAAAGAATAATGTACTTGAGGAGTACAAGAAAGCCATCCCAGATCATGTACTGTGTTAATTTTAAAACAGAATGTTTACACTTGTAGTAATTTTTAGCTTTAGTATAAGTACTTTTTTTTTTACTTTTTACTGCTATTTTAATATTTCCTACCCCCAAATACTTTTAAGATGACATTGAGTATAATTTAATTTTTATCTTTGTTGAAAGCTCAGGGTCATTATTCAGATTTTATTGTTCTTGCTAGTGTATTGCATATTCATCTGCCTAGGTGCATTTCTACTCCACTCACATTTTATTTAAAACAAAAGATACCAGCATAATACAAATTTTAATGCAAGTGATGGAAGAGATCTTTTATTTTATTGAGAATTAATTACAAGAGATATATTTAAGTGTAAAGTCAGGAGTCAGTTATATCTATCTGGTTCTCTTTATAGCTTTTTCTCAAAAGCAATTACAGTATTTCTTTAGCAATGCTAAATCTTAAAACATTCAATTAAAGAGTAAAGAGATAACTCAGAGGTTTTCAGGAGGACCCAAGTTCCTAGCATCCAGGTGGCAGTTCAGAATCTCCTGTAACTGTAATTCTGGGCAGTTGGACACCCTCTTTTAGTCTCCTTAGGCACTGGACACCCACAGGGTGCAAAGACATTCATGCAATTAAACACTCATACATATAAAATACAAATTTTAAAAATATTTAAAGTAAAAACGATTACATTTAATTTATTTGTGGACTTATTTCCAGAAAAAAATATTAATGCCTCTTGTGATAGTAGTTTAATAAATTGTTTCATGATACAGTACACACTCACACTTAGTTTTAAACTGAAAGTAAGTAAGTTTTCTCTGAGGGACTAATAACAGTTTATATTCTTCCTTAACTTTGGTTTCATAACTATAGAGGGTGCTGCAGATGCATTATACCCATGATAAGATAGCAGCTTATAAAATGTTATCAAACATCTCTCATTACACAAATTTTCTGAAACAAAAAGTCAATCAATTAGATAATCTTCATGAATGTGTTATTTTAAGAAAATGTCACAAAGACTCCCATCCTTTAGCAGTTACCACTGTGATAAGTTGAACATAGCAACATCCTGGAAAATCTCCACACTAAAAGGTTACTACCCAGTAGGCTCAGATGATTTGTTGTATTATATTTAGGAATAAAATTCTTTTTATAGGCTATTGCACAAAAAACAGACTCCAGTTTACTATAAAAATAACTTTGTATGCACTAGAAACCTAAAGTTTTTATGATTTGATGTATTATTATATTCACTTCTTGTTAATATTATTAAGCTTTGCCTATAATAATGGATAATTATTAAAGTATAAGTAACCAATTCTTAGACATCACTGTAAAATTATTATGGATATGACATAAATAGACAGTCTTTACTTGCAAATCTGATAAAAAATGTTGTCTAAAATAAGCAAAAATATCTTTAAAATTTTTATTAAAATTTTTTTATTCAACATATTTTAATCATGACTTCCTTCTCCATGAACCCTTCCCAGGGTATCCTGTGGCACTGGAAGTCACTCTTCCTGTTATCAGAGGAAAATCATAATCATCCATGTTACCCATTAGGAAACTAATGATCTACAATATGACCTGCCTGCAAGATAACCTGGTGCAATGGTGGTACAAATGTCATGGAAGTCACCAACTACTTTTTAATTAGATTTAAGATCTGCTTCATGAGGTGGAGCCCATACTGGTCCCCACTAAAGTAGCCAGTAGTCTGAGACTAGATAGCATGTGGGCTCTATGGTAAAACCTACTATTAACTCTGCTAAAGAAACAGAGTGATAAAATGACTCCTAACGACATATTGTTATACCCATAGATGAGTGCTGACTTCAACTCTCACGGAGAAGTTTCTTATTTCAGTAGATTAAAATTAGCATAGAGGTCCTATTTAAAAATAGAAATTCAAATAATTTATATTTTGAGAATTTCAATAATGTATATATTTGATGATATTCAACCCCATTCCCTCCAACCCCTTCTAGATGCCCCCAATACATTCATATCCAAATTTCATGCCATCTTTTTGTGACCCACATAAGACTACACTGCTCTTATGTGAATAGATGTGGGACAAACTTCTGGAATATGGACAACCTACTAAAGGCCACATCTCTGAAAAAAACTGAATCTTCCTCCACCAACAGATTTCAATTGCCAAAGATCTTCAACTAGAAGTAGAGATTCCTGGCCTATTTCCCAAATATGTTGTAATCCTGACAAGCTTTATTTCTTGCCAGTAATCATAAACTCTCTAAGCTTATGAATGCAACAGTCCTGTCATGTTGGGAAGATGTTCTATCACAGCAGTATTCACCTGTCTCTTAGACTTATACAATTCTCTCCTTTTGCAGTGTGCCCTGAGGGGGTGTGTGTGTGTGTGTGTGTGTGTGTGTGTGTGTGTGTGTGTGTGTGTGTGTGTGTGTGTGTGTGTGTGTAACTGATAAGGAAACACCAATCAGTATCTAAGTGGAGTGACATAATTCAGAAGGCAACACCATCTTATATTACATGCTGCTGTGACTTCTGAGAGTCATAACTTGACCAACAATCTAAAGAGCTATATCATAGAGCTTCCACAGATATTGCTCTTGTTTTATTACTCATGACATCAAGAAGAATTATCTTCTGGTATAAGGTAACTCCATTTAGGATTATACATGTATGGAAGCTTCTAAAATATTAGGTGCCCACATGGCTTTTCATACATCCTTAGCATGGTTGAGCTCTTGAAAATTCCTTTCTTTCTTTCCCCACCTCTCATCGTTTAAGTTCCCTCAGATTCCATCCACTCTTCTGTGTCACCTGTGTTATGTTATCCTCTTGTTTTTGAATTTTTTTCATCCCATCAGTGTCCTCTTTCTAGCTTCCTAGCTTCTATAAGCTCTCCTTATTAATCACATGTATCTCAATATTTAACATTAAGAACTATATGAGAGAGATCATTTTGATGTTTTAATTTGGAGGCCTGGGTAACTAATCAGTTTACTTTTTCCATGTTCAATTCATTTACCAGTAAATTTCATAAGTTTATTTTTTCTTTGTATCTGAATAAAATTCCATTGAGTATATGTACCACATTATCATTATCCATTTTCTCAGTTAATGGACATCTCAGCAACTCTATTTTCTAAACAAAGAACTTTTAAAATTCATAATTACCAAAAGAAGCAACCAATTTAAAATGTGAGTAAAAAAATCTATAAAAGAGACCTTACCAAAAAGGTAATCAGATGGTAAATAAGTAAATTAAACTGTGACTCACATTCTATTTCTTTAGAGAATTGTAAAATAAGACAAGGAGATCCCATCATACTCCTACTAGAATGGCCAAGTCTAGCATACAAGTAGCACTGAATGCTGATGAGCATGCAGCACCTCTGGGAATAGTCTTATATTTGCAGTGGGGTTGCTAAACAATAGGGAATCTCTGGAAGGTAGTTGAGTTATTTATTACACATAAAACTAAATATACATTTATAATGTAATTCAGTAACCACACATCTTGGAGTTAGGGCAAATAAAAATCTGTAATGAATATTTTGTCAGCTTTGTTTATAATTGTCAAACTTGAAAGAAACTAGTAAGCTCTTTGGTAGGTGAGCAAATAAACTAAGGAAATTCTGAGTATGCAGCACAAAGAAAGAAATGAAGTTAAAGCCATGAAAGACAAAGAAGAAAGCCAAGTGCAAATTTCAAACTAATATAAAATGGCTACATATACAGGAGTTCAACTCAAAGGCATCTTGGAATAGGCAGCTTAGAGTGACAGTACAAAACCTATGAACTGTAGCTGGGGAGCTGAGTATGTCAAGCACAGAGGACTTTTCAGATCAGTAAATCATTCTGAGTAATGTAACACTAATAGATCTGCATCATTATCTGTTTATCCACAGCCACAGATTGTACAATCGTTCCTAATTGATTTGAGGGATAATAGGGTGTGAATACAGGTCCATTTGATGCAGCAAATGCATCTTTTAGGAGAGAGAGATGTTGAAAAAAATAAGTACAGTAAAATTCAGTCTTTAATCAAAATATCATGATAAACCTTAGCCTGAACATCTCCTTGGAGAGCAAAGATGGCTACAGACTAATACCTCCCCCATCTTGTATCTTTGAGTCACTATCTGGCAGAGGCCAGATAGACATATTGCCCGTGGAACTCATTCATCAGAGGCCTTGGAATAACTGACCAACTGACCAGATCTAGAACATGGCATCTCTGTCCTGCCTGCCTTGTAAGCTCACAGGAAAGCTGGCTTCTTAATTAAGTTTGATTGCTTTATCTGTTAGTTGCTTAATTAACTTGTTAAATGAAATAAATTCATGTTTAGTAAGAGACAAATGATTTCTAGTTTCCTTGGAAACCTCTCTGCCATTGACTTTCTCATCCCAGGCAGCATTTGTGCAGAGTAATTGGCAACTGGCTCCATTACAGCACAAAATTGGCAGGATCCTCAAGAAAGGTGAAAATGGGAATTTGTCCTTGCACTGTGCAATGGGGCTGCTATAAATGGATACGTTGAAAAATATGGTGTGGTTGAATGGAGAATCTGAATGCTTGACTGAAAGGAGAGTAAGTGGGGGACAAGTTTGGATGAAGTGCTTGGAGAGACTTGCCTAGACTTAAGGAAGCCACCAGAGGGCAATGGAAAACAAAACAAATCTTCACCTACCTGAAAACATGTCAGATATCTAAACTTATAATGAGAAATGATTTGGATCTGAGCCATAATTTTAAAAATAGTACAAGGCAATCAATCCTTCCAAGACCAGCACTGACCCCAAAGACCTCATTCATCTAGGATAATCTTGCTCAGTTCGTGTGGTACTGTTTTCATTTAGGGATTAATTCTTCACTTACAACAACCTTGAGATAAGTGAACTTTTAAGTCTCGCCAGATAATGATTTTGCTACTTTAAAACAGTGGCTCCTTGGAGAGGCTATAGGAGAATTTCTGTTCTAAACAGGGAATTTCTATCAGTGAAAGTTTGGCTTACTGTGATATGTACTATTTACATTTCTAATTAGCTAATCTAACATTTCCAAGGTATGTACAATTACAAAATGATTTGATGTTATTTATCTGTAAATATTAAAACTATATTTCTAAGTCCACATAATAGGGTAAAAGTACCTTGAGTCTCGATATTGGAAGTTTCTAAGTCTTGGGGGTATATACAATCTGAGAGGCTGGACTGAGTGTATATGAAGGTCACATGATGAGCAATTTTTAATTTTAATTTTATTTATTGATGTTGAAGTATTATTGTCTGGTTCTTTAGTTAACCCCCGGTTGCTAAGGTAGTTGATATCTTCAAAAGAAAATTGTCATAAGTCATCTGTGGAAACTGGCTAAAAGAAGGGTGGCAAATGGGGCTATCATTGCTAAGAGGCTTCAGGCTGGGATTTAAAGGGGTAGAGAAAGGACTGCCTGGGAGTGATAGTGAGAAGGAAGGGCCAGTCTGCCTCAGTTTTTCTTCAGTGAGCCACAGGGACCCATATCTTGGCAGTCTACATGGGACACAATATCAGGAGGATGGAAAGAGGATGGTGGTTATTTGGCTCTGAGAGAGCTCCTCCTGGCCAGCTTCTGTTTGTTTTCCAGCCTTACCCACTCCTCCCGGATCCATGGGGTATGGCAGCAAGCCTTTTTGTGGTTTGTAGGATGGGCTACACTTCTGTATGCAGTCATGTAAACCAACTGCTTAATTTGAACAAGAAGACTATCAGATTGGCTGGAAACTTGAGTTCGGTAATGACCATGTGGCTCAATCGTAGTTACTCCAAAGGCATGACATAATGTGAATAATGCAAGCTCTGAAGATAATCTCAAGCATATTTATATAATGATGGCAGTAGGTTTGGATTTCAACCCCCACCTTCTCTGAACACAAATGCAGTACAGAGAAGGAATGTCAAGGAAGTCACATCTGTAAGCAGCTGGGAAATCTAAGCTCTCTTATCTCTTGGATAGTATAATGCATTTTTGCTACACACATTCTCCCTGACTTCCCTACCAGGATTAGTCTCCTTCTCATACTCATTCACTGGACAATGACAATAACCATATATATCTCCTCACTGTATTCCTTCTGTAAGTCTCAAATATCAAGGTTTGACCATACTGTTGTCAAGCTCTCGCCAAATATTGGTAGTGACAAGTGAATGGACTAGGAAGCAATTATAACCATAATCAATCAAGGTGAATAAGACACCCTTCTTTTGGTTGAAGACATAACCTGACACTGAACACAGGGTAATTGTCTTAGAAGTTTGCTCATTTTTACCTTTAGAACTTCCTTGGGTGTTGTCCTGGTCATCACTGTCAGAATCATGCATGAGAGTGGATTTTAAGTAGACATTGATCTTTATCTTGCATGCTTAAAATGAGAAGAAGCCAAGTGTCTGATTGTCACAGGCTTATGTCTTGTAAATATACATTACCACAAAGGAAGTTGGGAATGTGCTACATGACATTTTTGTCACTTCCATAATGGAATTCAGATTCTTCTATTGTTGGTAGAGTTCTCAGAATATGTCAAAATAGTTCAGATGTCAGACCACCTGGTTCCTTAGCGAGTGAAAGCTGCTCAATGCTCAGAGACAAAGACCTGAGGCACAGGTAATCTTCTTAGGGCACAAAATTCAGAGTGGTGTAATTAGATTATCTGATGGTAGAAGAAGAACCTAGGAAGATAATAATAAAGTTGTTCTCAATCTTAACCTGCCTGAAAAATACTATTAGGCTATTATAGTGTAGTAAACAGTTCCTGGCCCAGCCTATCTCCAAGGTCTGGACCTGCAGTTCTAGAGCTACTTAGTCCAAATTTAAGATATAGAGGCTTATATTAAGCACAGGCTGTTTGGTCCATGACTTAGGCATATTACTTTCTAATTCTTACTCTTAAACTAACCCATGACTAGCCACATGGCTTAGTACCTTTTCTCAGAACAGCATTCTCATCCTGCTTCCTTGTCTCTCTGACATCCTTAGTCTGCTCGTCCTCTTCCCAGATTTTTATTTTAAGTCTGATAGCCCCACCCATACTTCTTGTCTGCCTTCTAGTCAATTGGCATTTTATTAAACCAATAGGTGAGGTACATGTTTACAATGTACAAGAGCATAATCCCAAAAAGCGCTTACCCCTTTTTTCTTTATAAATCAAGATCCTCAAATCTAATTTCCTTTGTGTAGCTTTTTTTCCTCACCATTAGCTATAACAACTCATAACCAATACTGTAAACAAAGACAAAGATCCATAATCCATTTTGGTGGAATATGAGTGTAGTTCTCTAGACTACTTCATGCTTATTGGGGGCAATTATAATCTTATGGGGATCCTGAGAAAATTCAGGGTTATCATCAAGTCCTGAGTGGAGTATTCTGTGAATCTGGGTCATCTCAACCAGCCTCCTTGAGGCTTTTCTGGATGCAGAGCTCGGAGGAAACTGCAACAGAGATGGTCTGAAGTGCTGGATCATTTGGGACATCATTTTCATCAGACACTTTTCAAGGGGTCTTCCTCTATCAAACCTTGTTTTTCTTAACCCAGAATGAGTCCACAGCCTCTCATTTTCTTTGGAAATAAAAATAAGACCTCTCCTCCAAAGTAATATAGTTTTCAACTTCAATTTTGAAGTCAAGACATTTACAAAATATATAGATTGGATTAATCTAGCAGCATTTATAATCACATGTTTCTTACTAGCTCTTGCTGCTTCCTCAGATGTCAAAGAATTCAATGACAACATAACATACAATATCCGGACTCTGTTTATTTTCCGTCTTTATGTGTCTTGTATGTACTTTTTTTACTTTATTTCTCTTTTTAAGGACTTTCTCTATTTTTTCCTTTTTCTTCTCTCTCACAAGACTACATATATTTTAACACAAAAATTTTTTATATGAATTACATATATACATTTTTAAACACAAGAAACCCAAATATCTTTATATTTGTAAACCTTTTTGATGTTTTTGTTGTTCTGTTTTGTTTTGTTTTGTTTTGTTTTTTGTCTGAATCTCTTTTTTTGACCACACCTTTAAGCTTCTAAATTGTGGCTAGGATTAAAGGCTTGGCTATGGTGGCTGGCTGGCTCTACTCAGATCTTTATTCTAGATTCATAGACAGTTAAGCTTCATAGTAGAAGTACTTACAGGAGCCACAGTTATCACCCCAACTCTGGGGAATTTTAGGGTCCATATTGCTACCAAGTATAACACCACTGCCTACTGCTCATGAACTCCATTTAAGTGTTTAGCAGCAGGGCTCTTAAAAGAGCTAGAAGGTCTTTGCTGCCAAGGCTGAGTAAGGAAGCTTCTCTTACAGGGGCCATGCCTCTACTTATAGCCAGCAAACAGAGCCCTCCAGAAAATGCTGCTACCAAGAAGCCATGATTAACTCTGTTCCATTTTGTCTATAAAAATAGAAACCTTAAATCTGTCATATGCAGCTTCTGATTGTACCAAGACTTCTGTGAGACTTCAGGTGTATCATGCTGCAGCTCAGGCTATAGGCAGCAAACCTATTATTTTGTAACTCAAGCCTGAATGCCACTCAGTACAATGGCCCACTTGAGTGACACAACTAGGAAGCTTGTTTTGTCTCCATTTTATAATCTTTTAAAAACTTTTTCAGGTCTATGTAGATTGTGCTCCACACTGGAACAACATTTTTAGTAAGAAGTTCCTGGCCCAGCCTATCTCCAAGGTCTGGACCTACAATTCCACAGCTACTTAGTCCCAATCTAAAATCCAGAAGCTTATATTAAGCTCATGCTGTTTGACCTATGGTCAGGCATATTACTCGCTAATTCTTACTCTTAAACTAACCCATGACTAGCCACATGGCTTAGGACCTTTTCTCAGAGTTGCACTCTAACCCTACTTTCTGTGTCTTCCTGGCATCTCTGTTCTGCTCTTCCTTTTCCCAGAGTTTTTCTTAGTCTGGTAGCCCCACCCAAGTGTCCTGTCTGCCTTCTGGCCAATTGACATTTTATTAAACCAATAGGAGTGGCAAATATTTACAATGTACAAAAGCGTAATAAGACCTGTATCTTCTTCAGGTCTTATATTTCTAAGGGGAGCTTTCCACTGCACTGCTCCACTAGATCTGAAGGAATAAACTGAAGTATAGCTCAATCCTGATTCCAGTCATCCCAGGATCTCAGTTGATTTTTTAAAGCTATGGCAATTCAATAATGTTCACTCTCGAGTAAGATATATTCTACTAGGTTCTGTTCATTATATAACAAATTGATTATGAGTAAGACTAAGTAATGCTCTCACTGGCAGACTTTCCCTGGCTCTGTCAACACCTGAAAAAAATGGAACTTTTCAATTATTTATCTATTTCAGAATTTGCTGCAAAACAAACTTCCTTAAGACACAGTGTATGATTTAATAGAATATGTGCTAATTATTGCTCATCAGTCCATGTGTTTAAAACAACTTGTTGTCTGTAGGCACATCTAAGCTTAATAAACCTGAGATCTCTGATGTCAGATCTTAGGCATCAGATGTCTACTGACATGTTTGCTTAAACTTGATTATGTGTCCAATATGTGTCTAGCTGTCAGAGGGAATTTGGTGGAGACTAGACTTCTTCTCTAGCAGGATATCTCAGGTTTGTTCACACAACTGTGCAGTAGATTTTCTCAGAGGGAGAGGAGGAGAGATGCATGGCCTCCTAAAGCCTAAACTCATCCCTGGTACCATGCTATTTATGTTGGCTGACACTGCCCATAGAGGGTCAGAAACTAATGCAAGGTCAATGAAAGGGAAAGTGACAATGGCTTTCATGAAAGGAGATGCACATGTGTCCTTTTTAAAAAACAATTTACCACAGAGGAAGCTAATACAATAAAAAACACATTTAGTGTTTCCACTGGTGACAAGCTCCTTACTGAGCATCATGGAATCATGCTTCAGAATAAAGAGGATTTATCATTCTAATTACTGAATGATCATAATCTAAAATCTTCACTACATCGTGAGATTACCTAATACCAAGAGCAGTGTTAAGATGTTACCTATGAAATTCTCTCTCTCTCTCTCTCTCTCTCTCTCTCTCTCTCTCTCTCTCTCTCTCTCTCTCTCTCTCTCTCTGCTTGGCTGTGTAGAGGTCCAGGTACCTGTCCTTAACCCCTACCTCTTTAATAAGAGAAATGCATCCAGGAGAGAAGGTAAAGGAAAGTTATCTATAATAATTTTATATACATAGACAAATTCTCTTCATTTTATGTGCTCTTTATTATTGTCACATTTCTAGTTTTCTTGTCCTGTTTATAATTTAACTCTAATTCTTTGTTCTTATTCCAGTGTGTTATTTCCTATCTACTTCCTCATCTTTTTTCTTCTTCTGATACATCTTTATTATCCTGTTCATTACAATTTTCCAAGCATATCTATCTATCTATCTATCTATCTGTCTGTCTGTCTGTCTGTCTGTCTGTCTGTCTGTCTGTCTGTCTGTCTGTCCGTCCATCTGTACACCCATCTGTCTACCTATCTAACATCTTCCTTTATTAGCAACTTGTTAGCAAACCTACAAAGAAAATTTCCAGAGACAAACATTCTGATAAGAGTCACACTTAGCAAAGACTTAGCTTAATTGGTGAATGACAACAGGTGCAGGTTGTAAAAGTTTGGCTTACCTCTTAAAAAGATAATTACAAAGGCTACAAGGGCAGAAACTGAATCAGTGAGAGATTTAAGGAGGAAGCAAAAAAATACGTGTACTAATTTATGGATTACTAATATCCAGACATGGTTAGTCAGTTAACAGTCTTTTTCTGTTAATCGCTCAAATCTCAGAACCCAAAAATAGTCTACTGAGCCAAAAATCTTGTACTAAAAGACTGGTATAGAAATAAATACAAAATGTTAATTGTTTTTTGAATCAGAGTATGGAGATGTTGATAAGGCAGGGCTGGTGAAGGAAGTTTAGGGCAACAAAGGTGCTACTGGTCTCTTGAAGGACTGAGATATAACAAGGGCAGACTCATGCACCATCCCTTTCAGTTTTCTATGATTCTTCTTAAGGGTTTTGATCCAACAAGGTCAAACATCTACAATTTTGCTAATGAGTGAAATCTGTGAAATTTCTGCCTGCAATTTATTGCAAGGATACTTTGTCTAGCCAATGTTTCTCATCAGTAACTAAGAATATAGCATAGACCTCTAGCAGTCACATGTGACAGTAGATCTAGTTATGAAACATATTTTAGTATGTTCCTATTCATCAAAATTATACAGGTAAGTTAGAAAACATCTTCTTTACCATCCACCATCATGTGTGCCCAAAGATATAATATTTTCTTGAGATAAACACACAAGCAGTTGGAAAATATCTATTGCTCTTTTTAAGAAAGAAATGCAGTAGCACATGAGAAGAACCACAGAGAGGAAAAATCAGTCATTAACAGTCAGTGACCCTAAAGCCTTGACAAGGGAGGCTCCCCATTAGGGATTTATAGGTCTGGTGGGTCGACTTGTCAAATACTACTTGTTACCTGCTGTATACTCTCACTGCCTTCAGCACAGCTAAAGATTTTAGAAATTTTAGCTTTGTGAAAATTTGCACAGACTTTATAACTTGACCATCCCTATCTTAAAAATATCAATCCAAACTTTAATATTTATTTTTGGTTTTGTGTGTGTGTGTGTGTGTGTGTGTGTGTGTGTGTGTGTGTGTACACACGTGCGCACGCACATATGTGTATATGCATGTCCTAACCCCTACTCTCTGTAATAAGAAGCTTCTCTGACCATGGTTGCGGGCAGCACAAATCTATGAATATAAACACTTTGAAGAGAGCATGACAAGTCTCAGTGAACATAGTAAAAAGGGAAACAAAAGGAATATAAGGGGGTGCTGGGAGGTGTGATATGAAAAGTTGGCTTCTGGACATGGTGTGGCAATTTTCCACATGAATTCATAGCAGCTATAGTGATAAACACATGACAAGATCTAGAGTGTAAAACATCCAGCATGGATCAGGGAGGGGCTACTAATGCTCTTCTTTTAGCTGAGGAGCTAATGGCAGTTGATAGATGCTGAGCAGGAAGAGTCGTTTTCTTTTTAGGGTATTGCCAGTCGTTGATATATGGCTTATTTCCCAGTGTAGGATACCACCTATATACATGTGTATATGAACAATACTCACTGGATTTGGCTAACAATAAATACATGTAAGAGAGGGAAGTAAGATGTATTTGAGGAGCATTTAAGTGGGGAGAGAGATACGATATTGTATATAAGTATGAATTTTTCAAAAATAATTTTAACAAGAAATATCAGATTTAGATTTCAGTTTTCAGATTAGAGATGACAACCTAAATCTAAGTCACTCAACAACAATAGCAAAAACAAAAAATGGGAAAAAGCCAATGAAAAAAGAAAAGAGAGAATGAGAGGCAGTTTGATCCAAACTGGTCAGATAAAAACAGAAACAAATATTGAAAGTGATTTATTAAGGTAACGAATAGTTTTTGATCTTTACTGTTACCTTCCTTTGCCTAGGGGAGCATAGGAGGTTGACTCAAAGGAAAGGAAATACGTTCTAGAAAAATAGTCACCTAAGGTCACACAATTTTGAGGTCCAGTGAGTCAAAGTGTCCAGTCCCAGTCTATACCTGGAATAAACTTTTCCCTAATTTCTATACATCCATGTCAGGTTAGTTCTATCAGGTTTTATGAAGAGATAATCATTATAGTGAATCTAAATAACGTACCCAAGGGGGAAGAAATCTCTAGTCTGAGCCAGTGGAGACTTTCTTTGATTCTATATTAACAATCCAGATGTGAGGCATATGGTTCCACAAGAAATCTAAGAGAAGCCATGTACAGCCCCATAGTCCTTCATAAGACATAACTAGTATCCGTTGAAACTGAGTGTTTCTGTGCTTGAAAGATGTCATGTAACACTATAATAAAATCTAGCTTCCATAAGAAATAATAAAATTAATGCTGACTTGGATCAAGGCTGTGATCATATCCACCTTGGGTAAGGATATAGAAATCCTCATATCCAACCCAAGAGGATACTAGCTATGAAATATTCAAGGGGATATGAGATATTCTCCCTTGGGTATGGTATCTCAAGGAAACTTTTTTTCAGGGAAGCAAGTTCCCTACAATATCTTTTCTCAAGTAAATAGAAATTGGGTGCCTGGACTGAATATACAAAAAATCACGGCAAAGTACATTTAACTGCTCTGCGAAATAATGCTTCAGCAATACCACATTTAGATAACAAGAAGATTATGTGTTTGAAGTGAATCAAATTCTCTTTATCCAGGGAATATAATGGAATTAAATTTCTGTCACCACTTAAAAATTCATAAAACTGAAGAGCCAGATATGATATACTTTGCAATGTATTTCTATCAATGATGAGTTACCCCAGAAGTGACTAAAGAAACTGTCAAAAAGACCAAGGAAAATCTAGTGTCCTTTTTTAAAAAAAACCCTAAGTAGCTGTGTCTACCTTGTGACATCTATTGACCTATTGATCACTGTTTCTCAAGTCTTCAAGTGATAGATTTGCCAACCTCTTCTAATGGACAGATCAGGAGATATTTCTCAACATCTGCCACATTGGCTTAATAATTTTCAAAAAGTATTAACTTTATCAAATCAGGCATAATTTTATTTTAAAATTTATTTTGATGCCCATACATTTAATGGAAGTGATCAGCTCAGAGAATAAACATGTAGCCCAGGAACCTAAACAATTTAAGGGAGAACTTTTGAAATGTATCTTATGAGATCATCCTGATGACTTTGCAAAGTTCTTGTTTTTGGTGGTGGCTCAGCTGAGTTTCTAGTTCTGTTACTTTCTACCAGATTTTGAGAGCAGATGTTTAGTGGCCATATTTTTATCTTGATTTCATGGGAAATGACTTCAGTACTTCAGGCCTGCATAGCTTTACAGGAATAAGCTCGAACACTGTTCAAAGAAGATCCAAGAGGGCCTCAAAAACACCCATATACCAGACTCCATGCCCTTTCCCTCTAGTCTCATATTACAGCACTTTGCTTACTGGATAAAAGTTGTATTTAGCCTTATAAAATAGTAGCATCAATAGACTTAAAATTTTATATCAGAGCTAGGTTCAAGAATAAGAAATGTAAGCTCTTTGACCAAAAGGTTTACTGTAAATAAGTTTTACAACTCTATGTGAGGTGAGAGGTATCCTGACTGGGAAGTCAGGCTATACTTGGAGCTTCTAGAGCAGTTCTGATAACTGGAGCTCAATGGGACAGCTCAACTCCAGAGGGAGAGGTATCCTGACTGTTTGGGAAGTCAGTTTATACCTGAAGCTGGGGTGTGGTTAGGGATGGTCTCCTCGAAGAATATAGCAATGGTGGTCCACCCCTGGAAAGCTACTACAGCTTAGATTTACTCATTATCCCTTATAAGGGCTTCTCATCAGAGATATGCTGCTTCTTCTGTCCTACTGAAGATATTACTTCTTTTGCTTCACTCTGAATAAATGTAGCAATTTCCTCATGCTCCAGGGAAAAGTTGTTATTTTTTTCTGCTCTGACTTGCTCAGTCCCCTAAGGGACACCTCAGCAAGGTTATTCTCTGCACTGGTGAATAAAGATCTTCACCTAAGACTCTTCTGAGAAAGATATTTATTTGGGAAGGAGGAGTCCAGGAAAGTGGCTGCCTCTACCAGGTTGGGAAAGAACAGCCAACAACTGAACACGCAGAGGGATTTATATAGCTTCTTTTGGGCAGAGTTTCTCCAAGAATACTTTGGGATCGAGTAGTTTTGTTGGTCATGGGGCAGAGATGGCTTTGAATTCAGGGCAAAACTGTATTTCTTTCACTGGCCTTTGTTAGTTTTCAACTCTAATATTAAGGCCAGAGTATATTTATTTCACTAGCTCTGATTCTAAGGACCTAGTGTGTTTCTTTGATACTGGTTTCAGAACCAGGACATGTTTTGGGGATAAGGGAATAAAGTATTTCGTTCACTGGCTTGGGTCCCAGATTCAGGGTGTGTTTCTTTCACTAGGTCTGGTTTCAGGGCCAGAGTGGGTTTCTTTGGCTAGCCTGTTTGGCCTATAATTACCATAACTGAGACACGTTAGAAAGGATTGGCAAGATGCCTCAGTTAGTTAAGGTATGCGGCACCAAGCTTGATCATGTGAGTTTGATCCCAAGTGGGAGGAAAACCTGACTCCTGAAAATTGTCTTCTGACCTCTGCACTTGTGCCATGATATTTGTACACCACACTCTGTGGTGGGATTCAGGTGTCAGCCGATAAGGTCCAAAGATGCTTATCCAGATCTCTTATATAAAGCTAAATTCTTTGGTTCACTATGGTGACTCAATGATGCGAATCATGAGAAAAATATTTCCTACATCAAAATTATAAATATCCACCACCCTACACAGTATCAAAAAATACTATATCAATTCAAAGCATTGTCTTTAGCATGGTCATCAAACTTCTTTAGTAGGAAACAAAATGTTTGGTTTGATTTGCAATTGACTTTAATCTTGATAGACATTAGAAATAGATCAGCCATTAGTTTTGCAGACATTAAACAGGTTTTCTTCTTCATTCTCTCACCTCTATCCTATTTCTCCACTCTCTTTGTTTCTGCTTCTGTATCTCCTGGTTTGTTTTCTTGTGTCTTGTTCTTTGATATGCTTCTCCATGTTTAGACTTCCTGACCAATTTTCTTAGCAAGTGAACTGGACATCACAGCTATTGCAAATTCTGGATATATAGGTGATTTGAGAGGACCAAGGGCATCATAGGACATCATCCCCAAACATCACAGAGGTGGCTTCTCCCCTACACAATGCTCTAATTGGAATAGTTATATGTGTGCTAAACATTTCTCTGTACTCACTGCTAACACACTGCTTGCTATGCATGTCTTAGAGCATCAGGTGATGGGTGGAGTAAACAGTATTTAATTGCTGGAATAAAATCCAAAAAATTAAGCAGAAAATGAAGAGAAACACAATTTCTTCATAATATAAACTTTTCTATATCATCCTCAATTATACTGCCAGTCATCCTCATTCATAGTTGATTCTATGCACATGGGATTTCTAAGGTCACTTGATGTCAAGCTACCTTCATAGTTAGGTCTTCTGAGAAACAAATATTTATTTTATGCTGATGCAATTAGAGAAGCTAATTTAAATTTTGCAGCAGAGGAAATATATGCAATTTAAAGGTGCTTCACTTTTGGCCTCCAAATATAAATGATAAAATTGTTGTTCAGCATTAATAGCCTACGGGAACAGTCAGAGAAACCATATAAATTGGAAAGCTTACTCTTAACTCATTTTCCCCCAAGCAATCATTTTATAACAAGAGATGTTTATATAAAAATTTGTGTGTTTCACATGCCTTTTGCTGCTCTTATTACCATGTATCTGGATGCACTGCTTATTTGGGGGCCTTAGAAAGGGAGAACAGGAATCTCTGGGGCAGTTAGAAACTGATGATATCTGCTAACCTCCAGGGTTGTGGTTATTCTGTCTCAATTATCTCCTCGGCCACCTTGTATCCTTTGATTTTACTGTGAGGGGCACAGATCTCTATGGATGACAGATGCTAGAATGGCTCTACATCATGCCAAATTTTCAAGTGACTCAGTTCTTCTTTGTAGACATCTGTAGGCGGAGTTTTACTTACAAGGCACCAGTCCAAGAATAATATTTACTAAAGTATAAACCAACATTGACGATACAGGTAATAGCTTATAGTGGAGCCTGAACAGGGACTGGAGTCTGGAACGAAGGATGATGGATTCCAAACCGGTCTCTCCAGCAGCCAGGAACCAGGAAAAACAGGCTTTCCAGGGTCCCAGCAGCCCCTTATCAATGGGGGTTGGCCATGCCCCCTTCAGGGTTCCGGGACCCTGGATAAGCATCCTCGGATCTTATCAGCTGACACCTGAATCCCACCACATCTTCCCCTTTTGTCTAACTAAGAAGGTTCTAAACTAAGACTATGTATAATAGGAATTATTATGAGGTAGTATCTAGGAGAGGATAAAGTACAAATTACAACCAAAACCTAACATATATAAATTACATCATATATTTCTAGAATATTGGTAGATGGTAGGGTGTATAAATTACTTCAAAAGTTTGATCTGAGAAAGTGAAAACTCAACACATGAATGTTCCTTTCTAAGGGATAATAGGGTAGTAACCTTAAATACCTATTCTTCAACCCATTCAAGACCTGAGAAGGAAGATGTATCACCTGAAAGTCAGAAGTACATGGAAGTAGTGGCTTCCAAAATTTGGGAAAGGACAGCAACACAGCTACCTGGACAATCAACTCTGGTTTTGTGCGCCATTGGAGCATCTATCATATTGGCTACATGCCTATGGTATCTGACAGATCTTTTCACAAGCAGGACAATTTTGGAGAGACTGTCTTATCCTGTCCAGGCAGATTTAGTCAGTCTCCATCCATCAACTTGTTCATCCACTTGGATTTCATGTGTGTACTGTCAGCAATCAATGTAAGGGCAGTTCCTTGCCCAACCGGCCATTCTCTGCCAAAAGGACAAACTCCAAAGGAGTATCCTCAATGCTCAACACCATCTTGGAAAAGGAGCAGTGACACCAGGAGTCGTCGTATCTCTCGTAGCTGAATTTCAAATGTTAAATGCCATATTCTCTGGGTCTATGAAATGGTTGAAGATTCTTGTCTATCTATGATATTCTAACCTGTATCTAAGATGACTGGGATATGGTACCTTAAGTAATGTTGACTGCAGTTTTTATCATCTTTAGGAATAAACCCTGTACTAAAAATTAGAATACCTATATAAGGGATTGTACAATCTCTGAACAATGACTTTTAGTATGACTATCAAACATTAGCCAGGGGTATATTACCATGTAAAGTGGCCACAGCATTTTAGACATGTATATACATATATATAATCTAAACAGAGGTATATAAAACATCTTGTGCATATATCATAACTAGTGCAATCATACATTATATCTAGTATAGTTAAATGAAGGTAGTAATTGCATAGTGTACATGACAATGATGTGCAAATATTTAAACAGAGGTAGAAGCATATATAAAATATATCAATTACAGATTCAAATTTACATAATAGTTACAGATTCAGATTTATATCGAAATACAAGTTGCTTTGGTTATATAAAGCAATTTCAGATTGAACTTTGTACCAATGTATAAATTATCACAATTAAACATATAAAATGATTTCACATTTGTATCAATATACAAATTCTTATGCCAATGCAAATTGTCTTTAACTTAGCCCATACATTCAGCTAAAATGGTGTATAGGTAGGTAGAACAATCTACCTTTATCTATCATATCTATTCCCCTTCTATTATTCAAAAGAGATCTTTGATGCTATATCATGGTTCTGTCCTCCACCCAATTTTAACTTATAACTATTATAACAGAATAATAATTACCCACAACCCTCAGAACACAAAACTTATTGGGAAAGGGGGCTTAGTCTTTCATAAGGTTGCTTCCTGCTGACTTAAGGGTGATGGCATCTCTTTGGAATCCTGTAAAAGCTAAAACAATGGTTAGATCTTAATAGACTGATTATATACATTTATAACCATTCTCAGAATAGTGGTTAACTCCATCTGGAATTCTAATTAGAAGTGTGATCTTGAGGATAATCATAGAGAGCTATCTTGCAGCCATTTTTGAATAGTCTATTTTCTGAAAACAATCATTGATTGGTGTGCACCAGGCTCTTGATTTTTCTATTTTTGCCTCTGTCTGTCTGTCTACCTGTCTCTTACTCTCTCTCTCATACTCTCCCTTTTATTCTTGTTTCACTAGTAGGAGTTGTTGCAGTAGGGGCCCCATCTTGGTTCCAGATTCTTTGTAGATAGATGATAGGAGGAAATGTTATTTACAATGGAAAACTTAAGCATTGCTGATACTCAATTAAGATATTCATATCTTTAGGAGATTGTATGCAGACAGGATGTTTGAAAGGTAAAGAAACAGAGAGAAACGAGGTTTAAGATGAAGTCACAATAATATTGGTCCCTAAATATTCTGTCTTCTGTCTCACACCAGGTGGCTTTTCTAATATGAGACAGAATATTTCACATTTTCTTTATCAATATGCTTGGGTTTAGAGAGGGAGAAAGCCACTTGCTCCCAATCCAACTCCAGCCCTATTAATTGTCAAATCAGGACCACTTCTTTTTTTTTTAAGGTATAGATGCAAGATGCAAAGCAGTAAGAATTGAGAGATTACCCAGTAGTGCATATGTGTATTAGTTGGGCTCATAGTCCGTCATTTACATTCCTTCATCATCGATCTCTCCTCAATTGCAGGTTAGTAATTATTCAATGTCTAGTCAATGTCTTAAAAATAGTTGTATCCATTTTCCTGTAAAGACAAAATTGAGACCCTACCCCAGGTTTGTTAAGTATGTTTTCCTTACCATGTATCCATTTGTCATATCAGGGATGAGCAATTACTTTTCCTCTTCAGGAAGGAACTCCTTTTCGAAGCAGACTTTTATTAATTTTGTCAGTACCCATATCTTTTCTGTCCCTGTTGAAACAAAAGCAAAACCCCTAACCCATGGAAGCACATATCCTGGCTTCCACTCTGAAGTCAACATATTCTTGAATTAGATGGATTGATTTATCTCGGAGGATTTCTCTATCACCCAATGTCTCTCAGCAGCTGATGTTCCCTTTTCATCAGCGTTAAGAAAATTTAAAGTCAATAAGGCACTGTACAACCTCTCCCTGTATTTTCTCATTTCTTTCTTCTGTTTATAAAGCATCTCTTTCAATGTGTGAAGAGATCTCTCCACAACTGCTTGCCCTGTAGGATTGTGTGGTATCCCCGTAATATGCTTTACATTACAGTATCCAAAAATCAGCTTCATTTTCTGGGAAACGTAAGCTGGAGCTTTGTCAGTCTGAATCTGAGTAAGAATTCCCATTATGGCCATGGCTTCCAAAGGTGAGTAAGTACAACATCAGCATTTTCAGAACTCAGGGCAGTTGCCCATTGCATTCCAGAGTATCGATAGTATCATGTACATATTTCATCTTTCCGAATTCTGGGAAGTGAAACATCCATTTGCCAGATCTCATTTCTCTGTGAACCCTTAAGATTACTTCCTGCAGGTAAAGAAGGTTTGTTACAGAAAGAGCAAGTGTTGCAATTCCTTACTATTTCATTTGTTTCATTCCAAGTGATGGAAAAACTCTTCTTTAGTCCTTTTCTGTTAACATGAGGTTTCTCATGAAATTCTGTGGCCTATCAGCAACCAATCTATTTCATCATTACCCTGCACTAGAAGGCCTGGGAGACACGTATGCACCCTGATATGTGTTATGTACATAGGATGTAACCTATTTCTGATGATATCTTGTAGTTGTATGAACAGTAAGGTCAGGTCTGTATCATCAGGAATGAAGTCAGCAGTTTCAATATGTAAAACAACTCTTTCTACATATTGAGAGTCAGTAATTACATTGAGAGGCTCTGTGAAATCCAACAACACCATAATAATTGCATATAGTTCTGATTTCTGAACAGAGTTATAAGGGCTCTGAGCCACCTTAATTAAGTCTTCAGACTTGTAGCCAGCCTTTCCTAAATTGTTTGTATCAGTATAAAAGGTGGGGGCTCCAGAAATGGGTTTATCCTGTACCACATGAGGAAAGATCCAATTAGTTTCTTTATGAATTGAATTCTCATGTTTCAAGGATATTTATTATTAATCTCTCCTAAAAAGTCACTACAAGCCTTTTGCCAAGGTTCACTGTCTGCCCATAATTGTTCAATTTCTTCATTAGTCAAAGGCACAACGATTTCTGCAGGGTCCTTTCCAGTCAATTGGCGAATCTTAATTTACCTTTAAAAATCAGATCAGAAATTTTTTGATATATGTCTTCACCTTCTTGCTTGGCCTATGTGGCAGAAATATCCATTCTAATATAATGCTTTCTCTTTGCATTAAGATTCCTGTTGGAGATTGTCTAGAAGGTAAAATAACAAGTATGCAATCCAGGTCTGGATCCACACGATCCACATGTGCTTCTTGAAGTTTGTTTTCCACCAACTCTAATTCTTTCTCAGCCTCATCAGATAATTCTCTTGGACTATTTAAATCTTTGTCACCATCCAAAGTCTTGAACAGATTAACTAGCTCATAGTTTTTAATACCAATCATGGGCTTTATATGAGCAATATCTCCTAGTAACTTTTGAAAATCGTTAAGAGTCTTCAATTTATCTCTATTTAATTTTACCTTTTGTGGCCTAATTTTTTATAAACCTATTTTATATTCTAAATAATTGATAGAATCTCCCCTCTGTACTTTTTCTGGAGCAATTTGTAGTCCCCAATCAGGCAATATTTTCTTTAGTTCTTCAAACAATGTTTCTAATGTCTTTGGATTTGGGTCTGCCAACAAAATATCATTCATATAATGGTAAATGATAGATTGTGGGAAGCGCTTGCACAGTATTTCTAGTGGTTGTTGTACAAAATATTGGCATAAGGTGGGACTATTCAACATTCCTTGGGGAAGGACTCTTCATTGGTACCTCATAACTGGTTCTAAATTATTAAGAGTAGGCACTGTGAAAGCAAATTTCTCTTTGTCCTGTTCCTGTAAATGTATGGTTAAAAAAAAACCAATCCTTCAAATCAATAACCATAATAGGCCATCCCTTAGGTAACAGAGAAGGCAGAGGAATACCAGATTGTAGAGTCCATAGGTTGAATCACTTTATTAATTGCTCTTAGATCAGTCACAATCTTCCATTTTCCAGATTTTTTCTTGACAACAAAAACAGAAGAATTCCATGGACTGGTTGATTCTTCGCTATGCTGAGCTTGTAACTGCTCCTGTACCAACTGTTCCAAAGCCTGAAGTGTTTCTCTTGTCAAAGGCCATTGTTGAACCCAAATATTCTTTTCTGTTAACCATTTCAAAGGCAGTGCTGTGAGTGTCCTTTTAGGTTCTGTGGTTATTGGACAATTCTTTTGTACAACCTGAATGGCTGGTGAATTTTCTTCATAGCACCTTAAAGCATCACCTTTTGAAACATAATTGAGTCTCAGGTTGATATCAGAAGTGGGAGGGATTTTAATCTGGGTATTCCATTGCATTAGAAGGACACGACCCCACAGATTCACTGCTATGTCAGCCATATATGTCTTCAACCGTCCTTTTTGACCTTCTGGTCCTATGTATTCAAGCCATCTCACACTCTGTTTCTCCTGAGATATTGTTCCAATACCAAGAAATTAGATATCTACTGCCCATAAAGGCCATCTTGGATGCCATGATTGTGGGGTTATGATTGAAACATCAGCCCCTGTGTTCATTAAACCCTGGATATAAACATTATCCGTATTTTCAATTTTGGTCTTTGTTCATTTATTGAAGTCTGCCAAAATATTCATTTTGTGATTCTTTTTGGAACTTCTGATTTTTCTTTTGAATTTATGTTATTATCTAACACTGAATTATCTTCCAGATCAGGTATTGGATGCCCTATTCGTCCTGAGAATGCTGGTCTTCTACTATGACTGGATATGATCTTATCATCCTCGAATTTGAAGTCTGATTTTTGGGGGCTTCCCGGGGTAAACCCCAAAAGGCGTTTCCCAATGGTAAAGGCTTTCCTTCTTTATCCCTGGTTGATCTACATTCATTGGTCCAATGCCATCCCTTGCCACACCTGCATAATCCAAAAGGCAATGGCCTTCTGTTCGAATTAAACCTAGATCAGGCATTATTTCCAAGAGTACCTTGTGTACAATTCCATCTTATATGGCCTTGTTTACCACAGTTGAAACAAGTGACGCCTTGGTTCCTCTCCCTAACATTAGCAATGGATTGGCCTACCCAATTCTCCTCATTGCAATGGAGAGATTCAGCATTGATTGCATATTGAATCCATTCTTCTATAGGTGCAGCTCTGATCTTTAAAGGCATAAGCATTCTTCTACATTCCAGATTAGCATGATCAAAGGCCAGAGAAAATATTAATTCCTTCCTAATTTCTGGATTTGATATTGCTCTATGTACAGCCGTAGTAAGCCTCTGTAGAAAGTCGGTATAAGGCTCTTTTAAGCCTTGTTTGACCTTAGTATAAGGCTCAATTTTTTGACCTGGGTCCAAAATCTTTTCCCAAGCATTCAGTGCAGCAGTACAGCATAGTAATAAAGTATGCTTGTCGTAAGTAGTTTGAGCCTTCACAGCAGCAAACATGCCTTCACCAGGGTTTTGGTCCTGAGAAACAAAGAAACACCTAATTTTTCCTTGTTGTTCTAAGGTCCTGGCCTCCTCTCTAAACCAGTTTCTCCACTGCAAATTCTGACTTTGGTCCAAGGCAGCAGCTGCTAGCTGCATCCAATCAATTGGGTGGATTTGGTTTTTTGCTGACCATGAATTTACATACTGCTTTACATAAGTAGGGTGAATACCATACATTGATACTGCCTCTTTAAAATCCTTGATGTCTCTCATATGTACTGGCTCATAACTATACTCTGCATATTCTGAAGATCCCCCAGGTGCTTTCTTTGTCTGAATAATAGCCGGACCAATAGTAGTGGGAAGGGGGTAGCCCTGTCATGTTTATCACCTTAGGTAGAGTATCTCCAGTACCATAATATCCCATTGGGGGTTGACCTGAGCTGTTCTGAGCATAAGATGCATCACTACCCTTTTCCAGTATTGCAATATGGTCCTCCAATTCTTGGATTTTGTATACTACTGGTTTCCATTCTTGAAGTTTAGATACTATTAATTTTTCTAGAGCTTGATTTTCCTGATGAAGCAGTCTTTCCAAAGACCTCACCGAGCCAGCAATTTTTTGATCCACATCATTAACATAATTAATGATTTTCTTGTTCTCGTCATTAATGTAGCCAACAAGTTTCTTGTTTTCATCATTTACATAGAGCCTATATTTTTCTTATACAGTGTTATCCATATCTAAAGAGGAAGCCTTTTATAAAAGCTTGTTGTAATCAATTTCCAGAGTATCAATCTTATCTGCCATTTTAGTGTTTGAAATTTTCACATCATATATCTTGGACAGCAACTGTTGATTTACATTTTTTACCTGTTTAACATCATCTACTATTTTTGTGTTTGATATTTCCATGTCATATATTTGGACAGGAATTGTTAATTTCCCTTCTTTACCTCTTTAACCTCAACTGCCACCGTAGCATTTGAAATTTCCATAACACATAATCTGGATAGCAAGTTATTGCTGTAGCTACCTCAAATGTCTATCTGATCTGTTTCTTGTAATGATATGACTAATGCATAGTCAAAAGAATGTCTATAAATATTCTTGCCTTGGTGAAAAACACCCTGAAAACACTGGAAGCAGCAAGCTTGTGGGTAAATGATTTTTGTTAAGCACAAGTAAATTAATAAGTGTTCTTGATCATTTCATCATGCTATCTCATCTCTGAATGTGGATGCAAGTTTATATGTGATAACTTCCCAAACACATGAATATTGTTAAAATCATAATATACAAGTCTGAATTTGATTCCTAGGTTGAGAGCCCTGTTTTCTCTGGATAGTCAGAACATAAAGGGTCTTTCTTTTATATTTTCTAATAAAAATAATGTTTTGTGATGTCCAAGAGCTAGTCTTTGCTATTATTGTCTATAAGAAATAACTGTTTCAATCAACATACTCATGTATTACCTGTAGACTTGAATCACACTGATTCAGGAAATGATTGTTTAGGTTTGTTTGGGCAGCCCATAATATGTTTTCAGAAAAATGCGTATGAAGTTTCTTTCCAGTAGATTGCATCTGTTCATCCTCATTTAATGAATTTTTGAATGAGTCCTGAAAGAACCCTTCAGCCTCAGTAATGTTATTGTCTGCCATTAAGTGTATACTCTGTATCACTGCAAAGATCCTTTGTTCAAGGAATACTTTTATTTATTTTTAATTTGAAGCAGGTTATGCCCATCTCATTTGGTTATTTATTTTATCTTAGCCAGGTTATTTTCATCTCCCTGGATTTACTTTGCCACTCATCCTTACCTACTTCTATTCATACCACCTGCTATCTTGACTTAGCTCCTTGGTATTTTGCCTGAAAACTATTGAAGCTTTGACACACTGTCAAAGCTATATAAACTTTGTGTTCTCACTTGCTATAATTATGTGTTATAAGACCCTTTAACTCTAGCTTTAAAGTATCTTTACTTAGTGACTGGATTGGAGAAAAGAGGGACATTTTAACATTTTATTTATGGTTGGCCCTGAAAAGAGGTGTAGTTGATCTTGTATTTCTTCCCATTTGGATTCTCTTCTTCTCATCACCCATACCATCATCCCAAAATAAAGCTTAATGATCTTCAGACTCAGAATGTTAGGGCCTCCATCAATGTATTCTAATTATTCTGACAGGCCTTTTGTGTTGTGCCCCCCTCATACTTCTTACTGTTGGGTATATAACAACAATTAAAGAAAAAAAAGGTCATGAATCTGAGAAAAGCAGTAGGAAAGGTTGAAAACAAATGGGAGGGCTGAAGGGAGGAAAGCAAAGTAAGATGATGATGAAATGATATTATAATTTCAGAAAAGTATGATTAAAGAAATAAAAAAAACTTGAACAGTATGTATGCTTTGCCTTATGGATATGCTAGATCCTTCCTGAAGGTGATGGGGTTGGGTGTAAAACTTCAATAGATCCTTCATGAAGGTGATGGGCTTGGGTATAAAACTTCAACTTCTCATAGGGTGCTACTTTGTCCATTTTAGTATGTTTTTTGAATAGTACTTTGAGTTCTCATAACTTCTTTGAACTCATTTTTGACCCTTTATTATCCATGTCATCTTCACATGGTTCTTGTCCCTTTAGACCAAACTATATGACATACTTCAACTGATGCTTGAAAGCTCATTTGAAGGTAATCTATTGTCCCATTAAAATTTTAATTTCTATACATGTTATGCCTGACATTTCTTGAAAAAATGTACCTAAAACAGAACAACATGTACTAAACTTTCAATGAAGACTCTGTTGCTACTAGGTGCTACTAGTGTGTGGAACTATTGTTTTTCCCAGTATGACATTCCAAGGTATCCCTGTAGCTGAGATCATCTTGTCTTCCAGCCATCACAGAAGAGCCCTTTGTGAACACACTGATCTGAGTGCTAACTGATATAAATGGTGATACATATAGTTGAGATTACTGAAGTCCAAGAAGAAGATTCGAGAGTTATAAAATACATAGCTGAGTAAGAATACTTCTTTCTCTCTCCAGCATCACACTGCTTATAATATAATCAACTAATTTATTTCTATCCAACCCAAACCACTTTATTTAATGACTGAATATTTCCCAAAGTAAGGCATGAGTTCTAGAATAAGAAATAAGGCAAGGAAACAAATAAGTACTAAAATAGCACTTAGACTATGGCCATTGTCCTCTTTCTGGAACACTGTCTTAAGAAAATGGCTGGTAAGTCATCTGAGTACAGAACAGCCTCTGGTAGTTCAATTGGGACCTTGTGTGAAATGTCAGATGTGGATATCAGTGAGTAGACAAGGTCATGGCCATAGCCCAGTTGTAAGATTCACACATCGTTTGACAAAGGCTGTTTCCTGCAACCCATAAAGGTCAGCTGTCTCAGAATTGTATTATCATGAAGAGTTGTAGTTTAATTAAGACCTAAACAGGGCTTCTTTCATGTCTACTGATAGATAAAAAAGCCTTCACAGTTTTTGCATGAGGTGTTCTGGGAAGAAAACATCCATCTATCTGAACACACCAGAAATACAGCCTCAGGCTGAAAATTGACTTCTGGCAGGAAGAAGGAAATTTCTTACCAAGCTGTCTCCATATATCTTTGCTTTTTTTTTTCTGTAAATCAATTTTTTTGTATGTTTATGATTTTGGTATTTTTTAGCTTAACATTTACATAAAGAGGATATAGACTCAGGAGAACTCCATCATAAGAGGTGAGTGTCCCTCCTCCCAGCTTGGCAGCCAGGTCAGCCTCCAGGTCTGGGAAACAGCATAGACCATGTCCCTAACCTCATTGCAGTTCCAGCTACAGGCAAGCAAACAGAACCCCTGCAGGCAAGCCTGAATATAACTGCCCCTCATTGGGCCCTCTACCCTATAAGCCATACTTCATTACCCACATCCACCCATTCCCCCGACCTCAGCTGCTTCTTGAGACACAGATTCTGGAGAGCTCCATCTTAACAGGCAAGTTACCCTCCTTCTACCCAGACAGCTAGGCCAGACTCCAGGTCTGGGAAACAGAACAAATTCTATGCTCCCCAAATCCGTTGCAGCTTCAGCTGAAGGTAATGGAGCAAGGAACCCCCTGCAGGCAAACCTGGCTATTGTACCCCTCATTGGAACCTCTAGCCTATAAGCACTCCATTCTTCAAACCCATCTATCCCTTGGAAACATAAATTGCTCCCTGAGACACAGAAGCCCCGGCCCCTATTCTGCCAAGAACTTAATTTGCACCAAGAGCACCTATTAGACCAAGAACAGTTTCCTGAAACACAGACAACACTTGCAATAATTATAGGTGGGTAGATGCCAGTTCAAAAATACATTTAAAAGCATAATGTGGTACTACCAAAACCTAGTGGCTCTAAAACAGCAAGCCTTAACATTCCAAGATAGAAGTAGAAAAGAGTGACCTTAAAAATAACTTTATGAAAATGACAGAAACCTTTAAAGAGAAAATAAAAATTCCTTAAAGAAATAGAAGGAAAGACAAAAACTTGAAAGAAATCAATAAGTAGCTTAAAGCAAGTCATAAAAACCAGGAAAAATCAATCAAACGGGTGCAGGGAACAGTTCAAGACTTGAAAATAGAAATAGAAGCCATAAAGAAGACTCAATCCAAAGCAATGCTGGAAATGGGAAATCTGAGCAAATGAAGAAGAACTACAGATGCAAGCATAACCAATAGAGTGAAAGGATGGAAGAGAGAATCTTAGGTTGGAAGATACAATAGAGAAATTAGATTGATCAGTCAAAGATAACATTAAAGCCCATAACACAAAAATTCCAGAAAGTCTGGAACACCATAAAAGACTAAACACAAGAATAATAGGAATAGAAGTAGAATAATACCAGCTCAGAGGCACAGAAAATGCATTCAACAAAATTCATAGAATAAAACTTTTTCGATCTAAAGAAGGAAATGCCTATGAAGCTTTCGGAACACCAAATATAAAATACTCCCCTCTACCAAAGTTCACTTGCCACATAATAATCAAAAGACTAAACATACAGAATAAAGAAAAAATATTAAGATCTAAAGGAAAAAAAAATGCCAAGTAACTTATAAAGGCAGCCCCATCAAAATAACACCCAGCTTCTCAATGGATACTATAAAAACCAGAACATCCTAGGCAGATGTTATAAGGGCACTAAGAGACCATAGATGCCAGCCTAGACTACTATATCTAGCAAAACTGTCAATCATAACAGATGTAGTAAACACAATAGGACATGATAAAACCTGATTACAATACCTACCCACAAATTTAGCTCCACAGAAAACACTAGCAGAAAAACCCCAACATAAGGAAGTTAGATGTGCCCACAAAATCATAAGCAATAGATAAAACCATAGCTGGACATCCCAAAGAGGGGAAAAAACATACAATACCACCAAAAATAACAGCAATTAAAAAAATCACTGATCATTAATCTTCCTTAATATCAATCGACTTAATTCACCTATAAAAAGACACAGGCTAATAGAATGGATAAGAAAACAGGATACATCCTTCTGGTGGATGCATAAAATACACCTCAACTACAAAGACAGACAGTACCTCAGAGTAAAGTTTTGAGAAAAGACTTTCCAACCAAATGGACTTAAGCAAGCTGGTATATCTATCCTAATATTTAACAAAATGGATTTGAAACCAAAATCAATCAAAAGAGATCAGGACAGACATTACATATTCATATCAGGAAATAACCACCAAGATAAAGTCTCAATCCTGAACATTTATGCCACAATGTAAGAGCACCCACATATAACCCCCCCCAAACAAACAAACAATCAAAAAACATTACTAAAGCTTAAATTGCACATCAAACCCAGCACACTAATAGTGGGACACACTGACATTGCTCTCCTACCAATGGACAGGTCTGCGAGGCAGACACTTAACAGGGAAATCAGAGACCTAACAGATGTTATGATACAAATGGACTTAATAGATTTATACAAAACTTTCTACCCAAACACAAAGGAATATACCTTCTGCCTATGCAAACTTCTCTATAATTGACTACTTACTCAGTCAAAAATCAAATAGAAATAGATTTTAAAAATTGGAATAACCCCTTGTATACAGCACCGTGGCCTATAGTTAGAATTCAAAAACAACACAAACTACAAAATGGCTACAGACTGATGGAAATTGAGCAAATCATAATTGAACAACCCCCGAGACAAGGACAAAATAAAGAAGCATTAAAGACTTCCTAGAATTCATGAAAAATAAATTCACAAAGTACATAAATTGATGGGATGCAATGAAAGCAGTGCTAAGAGGAAAGTGTATGTAGCACTAGGTGCCTACATACAGAATTTGAAGAAATCTCACACAAGGGACTTAATGGCACAGCTGAAACCTCTAGAACAAAAAGAAGCAAACTCACCCAGAAGGAGCAGGAGGCAGGAAATAATCAAACTTGGGGCCAAAATTAATAAAATTGAAACAAAAAGAAAAATACAAAGAATCATCAAAATACAAAGTTGGCTCTTTGAGAAACTCAACAAGATAGACAAATCTTTAACCTAAGTAACCAAAAATCAGAGGGAAAATACTCAAATTAACAAAGTCAAAAATGAAAAGGGGGGACATAAAAACATACACAAAGAAAATTCAAAGAATCGTTAGGTCATACTTCAAAATCTGTACTACACAAAATTAGAAGACTTAAAAGAAATGGACAGCTTTATAGATAGGTATCAAATAGCAAAATTAAATCAAGACTAGATAAATAATATAAATAGACCTATAACCCCTAAGAAAATAGAAGCTGTTCTTAAAAGTTTCCCAATAACAATAACAAAACCATGGAAAGATGGTTTCAGTGCAGAATTCTACCAGAATTTCAAAGAAGAACCAATACCAATACTCCTCAAATTGTTCCATGCAATAGAAACAGAAGAAAGATTGCCAAGCTCTTTTAATGAAGTTGCAGTCATCCTGATACCCAAACAACATAAGGACACAACAAAGAAAGAAAATTACAGACCAATCTCCTTTATGAACATTGTTGCAAGAATACTCAATAGTATACTGGCAAACTGAAGCCATAATAAAATATTATTCACCATTATCAAATAGGCTTCATCCCAGAAATGCATGGGTGGTTCAACACATGCAAATCTATCAATGTCATCTACCATATAAACAAATCAAGAAAAAAAAATCACAGGATCATCTCATTAGATGCTGTAAAAGTCTTTGGCATAATTCAACACTCCATTCATAATAAAGATCTTAGAGAGATAGAGGATACAAGAAACATACTTAAACCTAATCAAGGTTGTATACAGCAAGCCAACAAACAATATCAAACGAAATGGAGGAAACTCAAAGCAATCCCACTTAAATTAGGGACAAGTCAAGGTTTCCACTCTCCTCATATTTATTTAATATTTTCACAAGTGAAAGAAGGCAATAAAATGAGATCAAATTGATACAAATTAGAAAGGAACAAGTCAAACTTTCATTATTTGTAGATGATATGATAGTAGATATAAGTGACCCCAAAAATTCTAGCAGAGAATTCCTACACCTAATAAATACCTCCAGCATTGTAGAAGAATACAAGATTAACTCAAAAAAATTAAACACAAATGACAAAAGGGCTGAAAAAGAAATCAGGGAAACATCACCTTGTGGGAGATTGTGTTGTTTCATAGTAAATAATTATCCCACCCACTGGTTTAATAAAAAGTGCTGATTGGCCAAAGGCAGACAGGAAGTGTGGGTGGGGCTACCAGACTAAGAAAACTCTGAGAATAGGAAACACAGAGCAGAAGGCCAGAGAGAAGCCAGAAAAAGCAGAGGACAACCATGCTGCACTAAAGAAAGGTACCGAGGCACATGGCTGAATAGGAAGAATCATGATTAGATGAAGGGTAGAGAGCTAGCAAGTGATATGCCTGGGCCTGAGGGCAATCAGCCCTAAACCATCGTATGTATCTGTGTGTCTCTGCAGGTCTGTGGGTCTGTGGGTCTAAACCTTGAGTTTAGGGCCGAAAGTCCGGGACAGAAACCGCATACTACATCACCTTTATAATAGGTACAAATAATGTAAAATATCTTGGGGTCACTCTAACCAAAGAAGGAAAGGATTTGTGTGGCACAAACTTTAGGTCTTTGAAGAGAGAAATTGAAGAAGATATCAGAAAATAGAAATATCTCCAATGCTCTTCAATATGCTGAAACAAGATAGTAAAAATGGCATTCTTACCAAAAGCAATCTGTAGATTCAATGCAATTCCCATCAAAACCACAGCACATCACAGACTTCAAGAACAATACTCAATTTCATATGGGAAAACAAGAAACCCAGGATCACCAAAGCTATCCTGTTCAATAAAAGAACATCTGGAGGCATCAAAATCCCTGACTTTAAGCTCTACTATAGAGTTTTACAGTAATAAAAACTGCTTTGCTACTGGCATAAAAACAGACTTGTGGATCAATGTAATTGAACTGAAGACCCCAACATTAATTTGCACACCTATGTGTAGTATGAGGTTTCTGGCCCAGACTTTCGGGCCTAACCTCAAAGTTTAGGTCCGCAGGTCTACAGACCCACAGTCCCTTAGTCCCGCAGTCCCACAGAGACACACAGACGCTTTCATTAGTTTTTGGCTGATCAGCCTCAGGCCCAGGCATATCACTTGCTAGCTCTCTACCTTTTATCTAACCCATGTCTCTTGCTCAGCCATGCGGCTTGGTACCTTTTCTTAGGGCATCATAGTTGTCCTCTGCTTCTTCTGGGCCTCTCTCTGGAATTCCCTCTGGTGTTCTTCTCTCAGAGATTTTCTTAGTCTGGTAGCCCCACCTACACTTCCTGCTTGCCTTTGGCCAATCAGCTCTTTTTATTAAACCAGTGGGTGGTACAATTATTTACCATGAAACAATACAATACCCCTACACCTATGAACACCTGATTTTTGACAAAGAGGACAAAAATACACATTGGAAAAAAAGAAAGCATCTTTAACAAATTGTGCTATCATAACTGGATGGTGGAATGCAGAAAAAGAATATAAATAAATCCATATCTATCACCCTGCACTAAACTCAAGACCAAGTGGATCAAAGACCTCAACATAACCCAGGTACACTGAATCTGAAAGAATGTGATAAATATCCTTGAATACATTGGTATAAGAGATCACTTCCTAAACATAATACTAGTAACATAAACACTGAGAAAAACAATTAATAAGTGGGACCTCCTGAAACTGAGAAGATTCTGTAAGGCACAGGATACTGTGAATAAGACAAGACAGCAGCCTAGAGAATGGAAAAAGATCTTCACCAATCTTACATCTGACAAAGGACTCATCTCTAAAATATATAGAGAATTCAAGGAAGTAGAGGTCAAAAACCAAATAGTCAATTTTAAAATGGGGTAAAGAGATAGAGAATTCTCAACAGAAGAATCTTAAATGACTGAAAGTAACTTAAAAATTGCTCAACATTCTAAGCCATTAGAGAAATGCAAATCAAAACAACTCTGAGATACCACCTTACACCTGTCATAATGGCTAAGATCAAAAACACAGATGACAACCTGTGCTGGAGGCGATGTGGAGCAAGGGGAACACTCCCCCATTGTTGGTGCAGTGTAAACTTGTACAACCACTCTGGAATGCATTATGGCTGTCCCTCAGAAAACTAGGAATCAGTCTCCCCAATGATCAGGCAATACTACTACTGGACATATACCCAAAGGTCATTAGCCCAACTATGTTCATAGCAGCATTATTCGTAATAGCCAGAACCTGAAAACAACCTAGATGCCCCTCAACTGAAGAATGGATTAAGAAATTGTGGTGCATTTATATAATGGAGTATTACTTAGCTGTAAAAAAGGTGCTATCCTGAAATTTTCAGGCAAATGGGTGGATCTGGAGAGTATCATCCTGAGTGCAGTAGCACAGACCCAGAAAGATAGACATGGTATGTAGTTACTCATAAGTGGATTTTAGATGTAAAGCAAAATATAACTAAGCTACAATCCACAACCCCCAAGCAGCTAGGTAACAGGAGGAAGAGAGACATGCATGGATCCCCCTGGGAAGGAGAAATAGAGATGATCTTCTGAGAAAATTAGAATCATATGGAGGAAGGAAGCAAGGGGAAGTGGGAAGAGATATGACTGAATGAGTGAATGATATGATTAAGTATGGGAACAACAGTGAGGGAGAAGAAAAAAATAGATACCTTGATAGAGGAAACCACTGTGGGGTTTGAGAGAAACCTAGTGTTAGGGGAAAACCCACAAGATGACCCTGGCTAAAACTTTGCACAACAGTGGAAAGGGTTCCTAATCTGGAACTCTCCTATAATCAAATTATTGATCACCCTAATTACCATTACAGAACCTTCATCCAGCAACTGATGGAGGCAGATGCAGAGATCCATATGTAAGCACCAGCTCAAGCTCCCAGTCAGCTGAAGAGAGGGAGGAGAGACTATATGAGCAAAAGTGTTTAAAACCATGATGAGAAGACCCACAGAGGTGGTTGACCTGAGCTATTGAAAGCTCACCGATTCTGAAATGACAGCTGAGGAAACTCAATGAAATGGATCTAAACCCTCCAAATGTACGTGATAGTAGAACTATCACAGTTTTTGGAGCTCCCTGCAGTTGAATCCTTGCCCTCTCTGGACAATTATGGGTGTATGGGGTGGAGGAAATCTGGAGGGTGACTGGGAAGTGGGGATAGAGGGAGAACAGTGGTGGGTATGCTTTAAAAAAGCTTAAAATGAAAATAAAAATCATTTACATAAATGTACAGAATGTGCATATGATATGATCATCCCCAGTTGTATTCTTTCAGCATTGGATCTATAACTCAACTATTATGAATAGTGTTTCAGTTACTATTAAAGTGAAACTACATCTGTGAGTACTCACGACACTTTAGAGTTTTTCTATACATTTCAAAATTATAACTCTTATTTGGGAATGCCTCCTATTTTGTCCCTGGGTATCTACCTGTCTGTGTAATGATCTCAAAGTTCTGTTGTTTAATTAATTGCACAGACATAAAGAACAGAGTGAAGAGAGTAGGTGACATCGACAGCAATGACCTGACAAATAATTACTGAAGTCTAGGACTGCTGCCTAACTTGGTACTTCTATCCTTTAGCATGCCACTACAAGACTAGAGTTGAAGAGAGACTCAGATTAATAACATGGAAGTTTATTATAATGAAGATATAACAGTGTTAAAGAATTGTCAAATCTCACAAAAGTGTTGCCTCTCTTGTTGCTACATCTGATCCCCTAACATCTGTCCATGTCACTGTACATTGTTACTGATTATGGTATTGATGGGCTCCATTCTATTTATGGCTGGATTACTTCCAGAAATTTCCTAACCACTGGATGGAGTTTCACAGATGTCTTGGGTTCATAAGGGGTTGATTGCACTCAAGTTGGAAGCTCAGTGCACGAAATGACAGAGAAGAGGCAGAAATTGAAAGTGTCGATTTGAATTGCTGCCTGTACACAAGGAAGCAGAAACCTACAGGTGATTCTGTGAGAAATATAGTGCTGAAGGACCCAAGGGTCACCAGATTTATATATGTAAAAATCATGTGATTTCACTGAATCTTTTCCAAGCATTCCTTGTAGTAGGAAAAACGAGAAATCTGTTCAGAACACATTTGAAATGTTTCACTTTTAGTATAAGCGTCATTTAGAAACTGAGAAACCATTCAAGAGAAAAAAGACTAGACGAGGGTGGGAGGAAGTCACATGGAAGAAAGCTCAGAAGCATGAGGACTGGGTAAGAATCTTTCAGCTGAATGGGAAAAAAATCACATAATTTCAGATAGCTGAGTCTACCGGGAAATTTTTACCTATTACCCTGAACAACCAAGGTTGAGATAGAGTCCAGGGTCCTGAATACCAGAAAACCCGGCATTCTCAGTTTCTTACTATTCTATTCTTGGTCCTTCAGCTGCAGATTGGTAGCAAAATAGTTTTCACAGATTCATAAATATGATGAACAAGACTCTGATATAAAAGATGGGCCTAAAAGTAAATTCTGGACCTCCTCAAATTAGAGCTTCATCCTTTTAAACCCTCCATAGTGCAACCCTTACCATGTCACATTGTATAGGCGGATATCACATGCTCAACCTCCAACTTAGCTGCTGTTAGAAATTTACGTGATAGTTATTGTCAACAATCTGAGAAGTGAATATGGACTCCAAAATCAGCATCACAACTAACTGTGCTTTGTTTCATTTGTTGTTGTGTGTTTTTTTTTTTTTTGAGACAAAGTCTCACTATTATCTCTGACTGGCCTGGAACTCACTATTTGGTCCAGGCTGGCTGTGAACGCCAAGAGATTTATTTTCCTGAGTGCTGGTATAAAAGGTATATGACACCACACATGGCACAAACAGCTGTTTGTAAAATTGAACATATTATTTAAGTGACAACAACTTTTGTATTGCAGGGTGCACTGTTTTAGTAACATTCACTTCTCTGTAGTATGAAAACAATAAACTCATAATACTGTTGAAAGAAAACTGTATATATCTGCACACACACTCCCACTGCAATGCATAGACACAAATATCTAGAGAATAAGTGATAGTGAGGCGGGTCAACATTGCTCTACTGAAGAAAGCATGAGGAATCATCAACACTGGATAACTCTGAAAAAGGGAAGCAAATTCAGAGTGAAGATAGTGGTAAGCTTTTACTAAATATTTTTCAATTCACATCACTTGAATATATGTACATATATACATACACACATATATGTATATGTGCATGCATGCACACACACATAATATACATATATTTACTGTCAAGGGACATATGAGAACCTTATGGGTAATTTTTCATTCCTCCTCTATGTGCTGCATTTCAAATTTGAGCTGATGATGTACTGAGAATGGTACTGACTATGGGTGATTTGTCTGCACTTGCTCAACAGCATATTAACTCTCAGCTGATCTGTGAGTGGGTTTCTACACAAAGTCTTTCCACATATGATACACTAATTTATATATGAATGATAACATCCATTTGGCACCTAGAACATTTTTTCTTATTTTAGCAGCACTGAGAGTATGTATATATAGAGAGATAGATAAATAGATAGATAGATAGATAGATAGATAGATAGACAGATAGATAGATAGATAGATGATTATAAAAAGTGAGTACATCTTAAGTTGTTGGTCATTTGATTTCAGTGCCAGCATGCTTGTAGTATAGCACTTACACCACAGCATCATATTTAAAAGCTAGGATAGTTCATAGTCTCTGATGTCATTAGAATCCAGAGAAAGTGCCACAGATAATCTATAAGCTTCAGATAACCAATGAGGCAATGGGATCTTTCCGTGGACTCGTGTTAAGAAAAATCTTAGTGTAGAGTAGAAACCTGAATAGTCATTCCCAATATCTTCTCTAACTTGTCTCTAAGCTAAAGGCTAAAAGCATTTCCTGGTTGTTGACATTTATGTTGTATCCTGGGACACGTCTAGGAAAGTGTCTATCCTGAGCCAAAATAATGATACCAGATCCTGAGTAAAAAGAATGATACCAGGGAAAATCTTTCTTTCTGTTTCTCTCCCCATATTCTTGCTTCTCCTTTCCTCTGGGTCTATCTCTAAACCCCTTTCAGAGTCTCTATCTCTTAGTCTCTGTCTTTTCTATCTCTACCTTCATCTATGTAACCCTGTTTTAATCCTTATAAATGTTTCTCTGTAGCTTTTAGTCTAAACATACATTTTAAGCTGTTTCTCTCTGTCTCTCTGTCTCTCTCTGTGTGTGTGTGTCTGTGTGTCTGTCTTCGTTCCTCCTTCCCTCCCTCCCTTTCTTTTTTCCTTCCTACCCCTCTCTTTTCTTTCTTCCTTCCTTCCTTTTTTCCTTTCTTTCTTTCTCCTTCTCCATCTCTTTTTCTCTTCCCGTCTTTTATCAATTCCCATCTTTTTAGATACTTTATTCCTATCTTGGTTTATAGAGGCTCTGCTATGGGATGTGGTGTCTAGAGCTGTGACTCTGACTTTTAAATATAAACAATGTGTTCAAGAACAAAACACTTAAGATCTGTTGGTGATGATGAAGGAAGATCACTTACATTTTCCTCATTAGTATCATGCCATCATCTTAGTGCTACAAACACCTTTTACCCTGATTACTATATTTACAAAACATGTAGCTAGTGTTTTATAGGGCTCCTGCATATTCATGCAAGACTTACAAAAGGAAGAGAGGGGACATATTCTAACTGACTGCCTCATGTATATAGAAGATAAATTATGCCACACTTGCAAGGCTTAGCTTCTTGTACCTAAATCTCACTGTCCTAATGTTCTCACAAGGAAAAAAAGATTCTTATCACCCACCTAGGACTTTTGTTCTGTATACAAAAAATTCAATATGTGAATGTTCAACACAGGAAACTAATGAAGCCCAAGAAGAACCAGCTTCCAGGCTGCAGGCAGGGTTCAAAGGGAAAGTGCACAATGCAGCAAAACTAAGACTTTCTATCTGAGGGGTTTAAGAGAAAGATACATTCTCATCCTTTTTTTTTTTTGTAAAAGCAATGTATTTTAAATATTATAGTTCCAGAGAGGGAAAGAGTCCATCACAGTGGGGAGGTATGGCAACAGGTGGCAGGCATGGCAGAAAAACCAGATTCTGGGAGGTCACATTTTGAACCATAAGCATGAAGCAGAGAGAGTGAAATGGAAGTGATAAGGACTTTTTTCTTTTAATCTCAAATCCCACCTCCAATGACTTAATTCCATTAGCAAAGCTGTACCACCTACAGCTTTCAAACAGTATTCAGACCCTGGAGACTAATGGAGGACTTTTTTTTTTTAATTCAAATCACCATAATGAGTTACAGGTTCTTGTGACACACAATGAGCAATTGGACAGGAATAATTTGTTAAGAGATGCACCTCCAAAGACAGACATAGGACCTTTTAACAGAGTGAACGTTTATAGCCTAATGTGCCTTAGGGCCTGTTAATGCTTTTATATCACCATAGCCAGTACTTTGGAGCCAATTTGAATAATTTGGAGCTCATTTTGATAATGTGGGTGTTCTGAGAATGGTCTTCCTGTTACATGCAATCCTGCACAAACCCATGTGAGTAGCATGTGCCATTAACATCTTAAATCTCCACCAAAAGCTCTTAATTTTAATATATTGAGCTACTGGTACCTATGAGACACTGGAATGTTTGTGTCAGGGGTAAAATCTAGTTTTAGATGGGCTGGGCTGGGATGGATGTTTATTTTTAGCTTTCCTCTTGGCCAGTTTGCTTTTTTTTAAAACATTTTTTATTTAAAAATTTTATTTTTTATATGCCAACTTCTGCTCTAAAAACTTTCACCTTCCGCTCACCCCCAACTTCCTCACAGTCCCATCTATTCCTCAGAGAGGACAAGCCCTCCCATAGAGAGTAAACAAAGTCTGGGATATTTGCTCATTCAGGCTGGCCAAGGTGTCCCTCAATAGGGAATGGGTCCCAAAACACCAGTGCATGCCCTAGAGATAAATCCTGATTCCACTGCCAGAGGCCCCACAAACTGCCCAAGACACACAACTGTCATTCATGTTCTGAGGGCCTATTTTAGTCCTATGCAGCTGTCCCTCTTGATGCAGTGAACTCCCAGTAGTTCAAGTCAGCTGTCTCTGGGTTTCTCCATTATGATCTTGACCCCTTTGCTCATATAATCCCTCCTCCCTCACTGTTACAAGATTAGGAGTTCAGACCATTGCTTAGCTGTGTGTCTCTGTATATTCTTCCATCAGTTGTTGGATGAAGGTTTGTGATAACCGTTAGGGTTGCCACCAATTTGATTACAAGAGAAAGTAAGTTCAGGTACCCTTTCGATTATTATTTAGGGTCTTAGCAGGGATCATCCTTGTGGATTTCTGGGAGTTCCCCCAGCACCAGCTTTCTCTCTAAACCCTATACCTATTTTGTTGTTCTCCCTCTCTGTCCCTCCCCACACTCTACCATCTGGCCTCATGTTCTTTTTCTACCTCCACATCCCCTTACCCACTATGCTCTCAATTTACTTAGGAAATTGTAACTATTTCCCTTTTCTAGGAGATACTTGGAAGGCTCTCTTAGGGTTCCCCTTGTTACCTAACTTCTCTAGGGTTATGGATTATTGACTGCTTATTCTTTGCTTTATGTCAAATATTCACTTATGTGTGAATACATACCATATTTGTCTGTCTGGGTTACCTTACTCAGCATGATTTCTTTTTGTAACTCTATTCATTTGCCTGCAAATTTCAAGATGTCATTTTTTACTGCTATATAATACTCCATTGTATAATTGCACCACATTTTTAAAAATCCATTATTTAGTGGAGGGGTATCTTGGTTATTTTCAGGTTCTGGCTATTATAAACAATACTTCTATGAGCATAGTTGAACAAATGTCCTTGTGGTATGAATGTGCATCTTTTATGCACTTCACCAAGTGTGATATTGCTGAATCATGATGTAGATTTCCAGTTTTCTAAGAAACCGCCATACTGATTTCCAAAGTAGCTGAACAAGTTTACACTCCCACCAGCAATGGAAGCATGTTCCCCTTGCTCCACATCCTCTCCATCATAGGCTGCCATCAGTGTTTTAATCCTAGCCATTCTGACTGGTGTAAAACTTGCACTTCCTCCATGGCAACACTATTGAGCAATTCTTTCAGTGTCTTCTGGTCATTTGAGATTCTTCTGTTGAGAATTATCTGTTTGGATCTGTATTCCAATTTTAAAGTGGATTATTTGGTGTTTTGATGTCTAGTTTCTTGATTCTTTGTATATTTGGAGATCAGCCCTCGGTCTGATGTAGGGTTATCATTATCAACTATTGTGATGCTTCTTCTCTTTATTCTCTCATGATGAATATACATCTCATTGTTTTTCATAGATATATGTTCCCAATGGGATTTTTCAGGCAATATAAAAGATTTATTTGAAGACCACATTACATTTCATTTCTGCACTAATTCTAAATAACTTGTTGCAGAACAAATAAGGACCATTTATTCTCCCTTAAATCTCCAATTTGTGAGTTAAAACTTGCAGCTGCAAAAATAGATTCAGTCATTTTGTTATCTGACTAAAGAGAGAGTTTTATAAAAAAAATTAGAGGAGTCATAAAGCTAAGTCACTGGAGAGTCTACAAAAAATAAGAAAATTGTGTACTATATCCTGTTCTTATTTTTTTTTTTAAAAAAAGCTATTATTTTGCAATTAATAGTTGTAAGAGGCCAGAGATAGATGTGTCTTAAATGCTTAGCCTTAAACTCAAAATTACATTAAATCTCTTAATACTTTTATTCTTCACTTTTTATTTTATTCTTCACATTTTAGACACTAAAAAGATTTTTAATCTTAAAGTATATCTATATCTATCTATCTATCTATCTATATCTATATCTATATCTATCTATCTATCTATCTATATATCTATATCTATCTATATATATATATTATATATATATAGTCCTGTGTGTATCCATAAAAAAGTAACTTGCAACTCTTTCTCAGGGCTATGACGTTAGATTATTCTTTGTAGCCCTGGCCAGCCAGAAAATCTTTTTCTGCAGTGTATCTGAATAAAAGCCGTTTTTGTTTCTAGACATCAGTTAATTGCTTCCCATCTTGGTGCAATTTCAGGACTCAACATAAAAAGCAGTTGGTTGAACTTTGAGTCTTCAGGTTACAGACCCACATCATAAAACTTAGGGCAGGAATGTGTTCAGAGAGTTAATCACTGCCCTACATTATTAGCCAGACCTTGCAAGAGATGCTGGCATAGCAATTAGGTTGCTTTATATCTTTAGCCTTGATTCAACAAATTAGATAGCTGGCTATTATATCCTTGTGAACTGGACTTCTTTTCTTGTTAATAGTTTATCTTAAAAACCAAAATAGTTTATCTTAGAAAGTATCAGCAAGGCACTATGTCTAATCTAAAGCTACTTTGAAGCTTTATAGCAGCTAATAGTGTACAACAATCTTGGCAGCTTTGAAAATTTAAATATTCTTCTATGTCAACCTGAGTTATCTTCTAAAATAGCTTCTAATGATTTTATAATTCTTGACTTGTATAGAATTTCTTTGTACTCATCTTTATTTATTAAAACTCTATATAAGCTAACATTATTGATACCAAATGGACAGATATAGTTTAAGAAAAAGTCATCTTTTAGACAATGCATATATAAAGATCCTCAATAGCTTAGGATAAATTCATGAGAAAACACACCACAATATAAGCAATAAGGTATTCCCTATAGCAACTAGTGAAAGATTGGAATATCACATGTGAAATTAAAGATAGAAGCAAACAATATTTTGGATTTTGTAGCCTTGTGGCCTTATCCAATGAGGTTTCCCATCATAAAGTTTTTCTCCTGGTGGGTTGACACCTTAAATACTAATTTACTCTGACGTGTATATTAGTTACCAGCAAAAAAAAATTCTTGGTTATTATTATTTCACTGTCATGGAAGACAACAAACAATACTTAGGAAATAGTCAAGGGTTTCTGAAAACAGATAAAATTCTAGGTGTAGCATCACTTTGAACACTTAACAGAGCAAGAAACATATGGGCCAACCAAGGCTAAACTTCCTAGACAATGACTGTCTATTTACAAATAGTTCACAGACTAAAATCCTATGATAGGAAATGGTAAAATATTCTGAGGTTTATATCCTGATTCTGCCACAATTTTAATTTTGGCTCTGTGTAAATGAACCATGATATGGACACATTCTTGCAGAAGAGGCTCATGATAGGATCTGTGATAGTTAGGGGAAATAAAGAGGAAAATCTTAGCTGGATAAAGCTCAGTTGAGTCTGTGTTGAGCTCCAGAATTAGGATTACACTTCTGAATTACTATATATGAAAGCCTATGTACCATATATAGACCATCTCTTGAACAAAAGAAGTCCCAAGGTTGGGACATGATCTTGGGTAAAGTAGCTTCCTGAATAAGTTCAATGTCCAAAGACACTACAGTTTTTGAAAGAATAGGAATATGCTGTAGAGGCCAAATGAGGTGATATACCACTGGAGTAGATAATGTACTCTAAGACTTCAAGAATACATCTGTATGATAAGAGCAATGATGGTTATTGCCATCTATGACCATGCAAAGAGTAAATAAAAGAACTTTTAGAAAATAGATTTTGCAAACACAAAATGTGATACACTTGGTAGTTATCAAATGTGTGCATGTGCATGGGCATGATGACACAATAGTGTATTCCTAGCACTGCACTCATGAGACTGAGATAGGATCTTTATATGTTTGAAGTGAGCTTTGAGAGCCAAATGCTTATGTAAGCAAGAAAATGTTTCAGGAGGAAGAGGAGAAGGTGAATGGTTCTGTGTGACATTGTAGAAGCTCTCACAAGAGATTACATATATTTTTTAATATCATGGATGCACATGTTGGTTAATGGAAGGCTTATAGCCATTGGACTCATCATTCTGCCCTCATTATCAAAGATAACCAAAAAGCCAATGGTCTAAGGAGAAATATTCACAACAGAAGGTAGAGTTAAACCCAGTCAGCAACATAGAAAATGTCTCACCTATAGTAGAGCCTAGCCTGAGCCAATCCTCTGTCATGTTTTCTGCATTTGTTACCTTTTTGTTGTTATGATAAGATTACAATGACCAAAGACAACATATGGAAAAAGTTGTTTTTAGCTTATGATTTTAGAGAGAACCAAGTCCATTGTATCAAGGCATCAAACAGCAGGTGCATAGTGATAACAGGAAAGTAAGAGATTATATGTGCCACATAAGAGATTACATGAAGAACAAAAGGGTGTGAATGTGGGCCAATATATGAATTATCTAAGTCTTCCCCCAATGACATAGTTCCTCTAGCCTGATTGCACCACTTCTCCCTGCAAAAGATCCACCAACTGTAGGGCAAGTGTTCAACTATGGGAACATAAGGAAAACGTTTATTATTTAAACCATCACAGTCAACTCTTTATTCTTCTAAAGTTCATATTCCTATCATCACATAAAATACATTTATTTTAATTTTTTAAGTTGTCTCAGTATTTAATAATTTTAATAATCATCACCATTTAAAAGTTAAAAGTCTTTTCTGAGACATAAAACAATCTTTTAACTATATCTTCCTATAAAATGACACAATTTACATTCCGTTCTTAAGGGGAGGAGTTGAAGGCATAATCAGGAAATACAAAAACAAAGTGAGACTCTATAGGACAAATGCCAAATTCTGTAGATCCATATCCCACACATAAACCTTAAATTCCAAAGGGCTTAGAAGGCTCAGCCTATTACAATGAGGTTTCTTGGCCCTGGGTGGTCAGAGGTCCAGACCTACAGACCTACCACAAGACTGCTTAGCTGCCCGCAGCTGATCAAGCCCCCAGAAATGACTCAAACACTTATATTAGCTTTATGCTGTTTGACCTGTGGCTCAGGCACCTTGCTAGCTAGCTCTTACATCTTAACTCAATCCATTCTCATTAATCAGTCTGTCACATGGCCTGTGGCTCACCTTTGTTCCTTACATGTTTCTTCTTTGGGCAGCTGGCTCCGACTCTGCCCTGCTTCTTCTACCTATGTTGTGGTTTCCCCTCCTACTTTTTCTATGGTGCCTGTCATGGGCCAAAACAGCTCCTGTATTTAAAGACTGATGTTCACAGCATACAGAAAGACATTCTTAAGTCATCAGCCCCTTCAGTTTTTCTGCCAATGCCACAGATTTATCTCTTGGGCTGGTCATTTTATATGTAGATCTTCTTGGCACATGTCTCATCACTCTGGAATTTAGAACATATGGTGTCTCCATTGGAACTTTGGATTTGATTTTACAGATCATGTATTTGCTTCTCATGGTCCTCTGGCCTTTCAGGGCCTTCTTCTTATAATCAACTCCCTCACTGTAACACTTGACAGCTCTCTAAAATTGCCAAAGGAATATAAATGGTCCTGTCATTTTTACATCTTTCAATTCTCCAAAGCCAGTGCCACATGGATGACACTGCCAAGCTCGTTCAACTTTTGTTTTAATCAGTTACTTTCTAGGAGCAGAAAACTCACTGGTTTTTCTCCTTTCATCTGTTGGAAGCTTCGCTGGGTGGAGGTCTTTCTCCCAGGGCACTTTTATTTCACTGTTCCAATGCCAAGCAAATAGCTTCTCCTTAATGTCACTAATCTCAACAATTAAAATCTCCCTTTCAGAAGAATCTTGAATATAGCATTTAAAGTTCCCTTGTTTTATATTTAGCTTCAAACTGCACTTTTTGTATTTGGCTTTGCCCCACTTGCTCTTTTGCTCTTTATTATTGTAGACCTGCATAAGGCTTACTAGTAATAACCCTGCCACAGACTTAACATTACGCTATTATGTATTTTTTTTCCTCTGCTAGAGAAATTGACTCATTGTCTCTTAATTTAGCCATGGCCAACTTCTTATGACAAGGGCAGAAGGCAGCCAGTATCTTTGTCAAAATACCACAGGAATGGGCACTAGCCCTATTGTTAATATTAGTCAACTCTAAAACCTCTTGAGCTGAAAATCTTTAGTCCACATTATTCTCAGCACTACTATCTTCTAGGCTTTGTGAGGGCCAAAGTTAACTTATAAGCCCCGTTTACCCAAGGACAAGTAACTTCCTGGAATACTGGGGGCTGTGGTTCTTGAGATAACAAACCACATGCTTATACTTCCCTAAACAAGTTTGTTTGATTTAAGTGCACTGGATGTACTTGATCACATATACGCAGAAGATATGTAGGTAGGAAGTATGTCAGTATGTATGCTTGCACTGATTGGATATAGGCAACATGTAAACAGCAGAGTTTAATTGGGCTTAGTGTTCCAGAGGGGTTAGGGTCAATTGTGGAAGGAACATATGACTCCAAACAACAGGCATGGCAGAAAGAGTTGGAAGCTGAGCGATCACACCTTCTATTGCAAAGTGGAGCAGAGAAAGTGAACTCAAAATTGAAAATTTCACTACCTATAGCACACTTCTTTCATCAATACTATACCACCTCCCCAGAGTGTCAACATCTGGGGTCCAAGTATCAGATCATAAAGAGGACATTTCTTATTACCACTATACCACCTACTCTCAATTTTCATGCAACAGATAATTATTATACTAGAAGATTCTTCTCTGACTGGGTAGGCAGTTTAATGTAAATACTGAAAATGCAGTGCTAGAGATGCTAATGTCAGAGATCCACAATGAACCAGGATAGCCCAGCATTTGCCAACTATCAATTAACAAATAACATTCCACTCTAAACTCTCAGACATTTACTTCCTTTTTTTAAAAAAATGAGCACACAAAGGGGATGGCAAGATAATTTAGTCAATGAAATTCTCACTTTAAAAGCATAGGGACCTGTGTTCAAATTTCCAAACTCCCTGGAACTACATGGAATAAAACATTACTTGGTGTCATTTTTGAGGCTAAGAATCCATAGGCAGATAGCTCAGATGCCCTAGAGGAGAGTCAATGATTATTTCCCTGCTAAATTATTACAGTATTATTCTGACTCCTAGTGATGTTATTAAACACATGGGTTAGTGCATTCCTTAGCCCTCATCAGAGAACACTTTTATGCATCAGATGGCAATCAGCACAGAGCCCCATGGTTGGTCAAGATGGAGAGAGTGAGAGTGTGAGATCTCATCCCTATGTGGGACATTTGAACACACTAAAAGAAAGGAAGTCAGAAATTTTGTTTTTCCTAATCGTTTATGTACTCTGACCTCTTTCCAGTCCTGATGACAAGCAAAATTGGAACTGTTTCTCCCCTTAAGTAAACATTCTGTTTTTCTGTTTCTATCCACGTGCCCCAGTCCAAATCTTTGTTCCAGGGCACACTAAGCTACAAATATGAGCAAACTCAGTTTTGCACATACAGCAGAGAGACCAGATGCTGTACGAGGCTATTTCTGATATCTTTAAACCATGGGGAAAAGAACCACAGCTTGGTTATTTTCCTGCTTTGTTCTCCTTTCTTCATGTTCTGTAGCTATCCTGGTCAAATGCCTTGTAGATTTCCATTGCTTTTTCACTTTTTCTATTTCTGAAACAGTTTTTCTTCTTTGAAGATTATGGCTGTTCCTCTTTACTGTCATATGAAGCACCATGTAGCCGATTGCTATGTTTGAAATGATAGTTGGGTACTTGTAATAACTGCACACAGCATACTTCTCATGCTTAGGTCACCTAAAAACTTAGGATAAACTGCAATGTACATAAAAGCATAAAAACATGTCATGATCCAAGACAGGGAATAGAGATCATAGAGAACATGGAAATGCCTCCTCTCTGGACCCACAGAAGGAACCCACATAAACCATATTGGGGACAACTGCAAACCCCCAGCATTCACTAGCAAAACCACAAAGTGCTCTGGAAAATCACTAGGAAATGCGTTTGTCACACACCTTTTATAAAGATCTCTAAACATCCAAACCACATTTCATAAGCAATTTCTCCTTTGAGGAAAGAAAAGCTTTTGTTTTTTACTATGAGCACTTTTACACTCCTTTGCTTTTCTGGGGTTCTCATTCAGGACTTCCTGATGGATCTGGCAAATGAAGGGAGCGGACAGGTGGTAAGTGTGGTCATTGCCTTCTGAAACCACAAGTCCTGTTTATTGAAGTTGTGTACTACCAGTCACCACAGAGAAGCAAGGACAGATACTCAGACCTCTCGTGGCCCTGAGAAGCCAATCAGGGGCATTAGATATCAAAGCTGTATGATTTAGAGTAGATACTGTATTTTTCTCAGAAGTCAGCAGCACTTGTATTTAAGGTGACATGGGCTGTGTGAGTCTGAAACTGCAAGCTCATCAGTGGACCAAGGGTCCCATCTGGTGGTCACAATAGTAAAATTCCAGATGCAGCTCATCTTGGGAATGTTCTTTGTAGGACATTGAGAAATAGGTAGCAGTAAATGCAGTGAAGGGCTGCAAAATGACTTAGAAAACAAAAACAAAACTGTAGTTATTTAACCTGAGTCCCTAAGAGCCCCTTAAAACAATCCATCAAGTAAAGGATAGGGGAACTATACCTATGAATAATTAGTTATTGACAGATTTTTAGTGAGAGAATCAATGCTCTTCCTCATTTTCCTGCTACTGAGATGAGCAGGACCAATTGACCTAGTTAATATCAAAGGGTCAAAATGAAAGGTTCGGACATGAGCAGAGAGAGGACTTCAGGGAGAGGACAGGAGTGGCAAAGAGGTAGAGAGTAAAGTGATTAGTATTTGTCTCCTAAATATGCAAAAAATACCATTAATAATATTTAAAAAGAATTTGCTGTCTGGGAGCACTCGGCATTGTCTTCAGATCCAATGCCTTAGTATGTCCTTTGCTGTAGGGATGGGGACAGAAGTGATGGGAAATTTCCTTGTTCCTTCAAAGCTGTTCTACAGCTGCTGGATGCATGTTCTATAATGACAATTAGGATGCCAGGGAAAGGTCCCTTCAGACTCCTTCTCCACTATTGCTTGGAGTCCTAGCCAGCTCAACTTGTGGGTTCTGGGTGTTTTCTTGGTACCAGGTTTCTCTCTAATCCCACAATAGCTCCCTCTATCAGGATATCCACTGCTTGGCTCTCCCTAGCTGATGCTCCCCCTCCCACTCTATTATCTCATTTTCTCATGTTCTCTTCTCACCACCCCCCAATAATTGCAATTTTCTCAGGAGAACTTCTCTATTTCCCTTTCATTCATTTCTTCATATTTTCTATTTCCAGAATTCCCCCAGGTTTTATATTCTTTATTGCTTCTATTTCAATTTTTGAATCTTGAAATGTTTCCTTTACCTGTTTGTGTAGTATGAGGTTTCTGGCCCAGACTTTGGGGTTTAGACCCACAGACCCCCAGATGTGCAGAGACATACAGATGATTACATTAATTTGAGGCAGATCAGCCTAAGGCCCAGGCATATAACTTGCTAACTCTTTACCCTTAATCTAACCCATGACTCTTATCCTGTTCAGCCATGTGGCTGGGTACCTTTTCTCAGAGCAGCATAGTTGTTCTCTTCATCTGCTGGCTTCTCTATGACATCCTGTTCTGTGCTTCCTGATCTCAGAGTTTTCTTAGTCTGGTAGCCCCGCCCACACTTCCTGCCTGCCTTTGGCCAATCAGCACTTTTTATTAAACCAGTGGGTGGGACAATTATTTACAATGAAACAACACAATCTGCCACATGTTTGATTGCTTTTTCTTGGTTTTCTTTGTTTTCTTTAAGGGATTTGTTGAACTTTTCCAATTTTTGGTTTGTCTTTTCCTCTATTTTTAAGGGAGACATTTTTAAGGCTTCTATTATCTTCAGAAAGTTGTTTTTAAGGTCATTTCCTTCTGCTTCTTAGGCATTGCCATGCTTAGGTCTTGTTGTAGATTCAACAGATTCTGGTGGTGCCAGATTGTACTTTAAGTTATTATATTCTTACACTGGCGTCTGTACATTGCTTCCTCTGATCACAGCAGAATTTGTCTGTATCTCAGGGAGATGATTTTGGTGCAATATGTTTTGGCTGTGTCTGTGTCTCAGGGAGCCTTTCTTGGTCCACTTGGAGAGGGGGTATTCTGTATCACAGTGAGCTGTTCTTGCTGTAATAAGAACTGGCTGATTCAGTGTCTTAGGGATCCAATCTTGGTCCAATAAGAGGGTTTTTTTTGTTGTTGTTGTTGTTTTTTTTAATCAAGAAGGAGCTCTTGATCCTATAGAGGCTTTTAATCCAACAGGTGCTGGCAAATTATTGGTCCCAGGTAGCCAGTCTTTCTTCAAGAGGTGCTGAGGAACTAGTAGGCCTTGGGCAGCCACTGAGGTTGCCAGGTATTGGCATGGGTTTGGAGTTGGAGCAGGATTTGTAGTTGGGCATATATAATAAACTGGATTTCACTGGGTAGGGGGTTTCTGGCCTGCAGAGGTTTTCCCTGCTGTCCTGGATTTAGGGGAAAGATGAGTGGGGTGGGGTTCCAAGGGTTGTGTCCCAGGGCCTGGGTCCTAGAGTCCCAGCTCTCTGGTTAGTCTGGGTAAAGTGTCACTCACCTCTTGTTCCTTAGGTGCTGAGTATCTTTGGATCTCTGGTAGCTTCTAAGGTCTCCAGGTAATGGCTTGGGTAGGGAACTGGGGCAGGATTTATAGTTGGGAGTGTCCATGGAACTGAATTTTTTTAAAAAAAAAGATAAAAAACACAAATTGTTCTAAAACCAAGACATCCTTTTTGCCAATGTGAACAGAGACAGAGTCCTGAGCTCCACTGAAACTTTATCCAAGCTAAGAACTTCAGATTAATGTTCTGTACCCAGAGCATTATAAATTCTGATTGCATTTCTTTTTATTGTCAGAGTGTCATTTCATAGTGAGAAGATAGTCTGGCTCTGCCTGACATGTCAAATTGACCCCAAGAATGGAATCTACAGGTTTGTGCTTGAGATCCAGATTCTTTATCCTTGATATCTTGGAACCCATAGCAGACCTCTCAGTCATTCCCTGAACCCCAGTTATGACCCTCTTCTCCTCCTCAAATGGACTCTCCCAGCAATTGTCATCTTAATTTTTATCTATTGGGACTAAATTTTGTTCTTTATTCCCTTCTATACCCACATCCAAACTCTTGGCAAAGCTCATAATCTACTCACCACATGCCCTGGAATCTTACCTTTGCCCTGGCCACTGCCCTACCGAGTTCAAGTCACTCACCTGGAAAACAGCAGCAGCTTTAACTATTCTCTTTGCTTCTCTGCATGTGAGGTGAATGTTCTTTCCATCAAAGATATTAAATTTTAGTAATGTGCTTACTATCATATGGACTTCTTGTAAAGCCTTTTAAAGGCCCAGTGCTGTACTGTAAATAATAAAGATACTAATTGCAGTATGTGTTATCTTGAATGAGCTCACTCTTCCTGAAAACTTCAATCCATCCAACTCTAACACTCCATTCAGGAATCTCAGCAAGTAAAGTGAATTTTCTTTTGAATGTATTTTTTTTTAGTAGTTTGATTTTAGATTTAGAAAGTCAAAATTTTATGACTGATATTGTTCTATATCTCAGAATTTATCAAAGATAACTGCCAATATACTTAAGGTAGCCAACAATTACACCCTTTTTAATTTAAGAGTTTTTAAATTTATTTTACATGCCAACTATAGATCCCCTCCCTTATCCCTTTGCTCCCCTACCTTTCCTCATTAACTCTGCATCCCCTCCTCTAAAAGGGCAAGACCTCATATGTGAAGACAGCAAAGTGTGGTACATTCATTTGAGGTAAGTCTAAGCACCCCCCACATCAAGGCTGTGCAAGGTGTCCCACCATAGATAATGGGATCCAAAAAGCCAGCTCATGTACCAGGGATAGATCCTAATACCACTGTCAGGAACCCCTTAAATAAACCAAGCTACACAACTGTTTCCCATATGCAGAGAGCCTAGTCCAGTACGATGCAGGTTTCTACAGCTGTTGGCCTAAAGTTCACGAGTTCCCACTAACTTGGTTCTGTTGACTCTATAGATTACCCTCTCATGATCTTAGCCCACCCTTGCTCATATAATCCCTTTTTCCTCTCTTCCAATGGACTCCAGAAGCTTTGGCCTAGTGGTTGGCCATGGATCTGGGTGTCTGCTTCCATCAGTTACTAGATGAAAGCTCTATTATAATAGTTAGGGTATTCACTAATCTGCTATCTGGTGTAGGCCACCTAAAGCACCCTCTCCAATATTGCTAATAGTCTAATCTGAAGTCATGCTTATGGATTCCTGGAAACTTCCCTAGCACCAGGCTTCTCCCTAACCCCATGATGTCACCGTCTATCAAAATATTTTTCATTGGTCTCCTATTTTGTTCCTCCCCCAACTTGACCATCCTATTCCCCATGTTCTCATCCCCCATCCCCTCTCTTTTTCCTCCACTCAACCCTAGTTTACTCAGGAGACCTCACCTTCCTTCCCAGGGCTATCCATGTATCCTTTTTTGGGACCACCTTGTTTGCCAACTTCTCGAGAGCTGTGCTTGTAGTTTGGTTATCCTTTGATTTACATCTAGTATCCACATATGAGTTAGTACACACCATGTTTGTCCTTCTGAGTTCAGGTGACCTCACTCAGGATAATATTTTCTAGTTCCATTCATTTGCCTGTAAATTTCATGATGTCGGTGTTTTTACTGCTAAGTAAACCTCCATTGTGTATATATACCTCATTTTTAAAAATCTATTCTTCAGTTGAGGAGATGTAGATTGTTTCTAGGTTCTGTATATTAGGAATAATTCTGGTAAGAACATAGTTGAGAAAGTTTCCTTATGATATGGTTGAGCATCCCTCGGTCATATGCCCAAGAGTGGTGTCACTCGGCCTTGAGGTAAATTGATTTCTAATTTTCTGAGAAGTTGCCATAGTAATGTCCAAAGTGGCTGTAGAAGTTTGCATTCCCACCAACAGTGAAGAAGCATACTCCTTGCCCACATTCTCTCCGTCTTAAGCTGTCATCAGTGTGTTTGATTTTAGCTATTCTGACAGGTGTTATATGGTATCTCAGAGTTGTTTTCATTCACATTTCCCTGATGACTAAGGACGTTGAGAAAGTTCTTAAATGTTTTTCAGACATTTGAGATTTTTCTATTGAGAATTCTCTGGTTAGATCTGTAGGCCATTTTAAAATTGGATTGTTTGGTAATCTGACGTCTAGTTTCTTAAGTCTTCATATATTTTGGAGATCAGTCTTCTGACAGTTGTGGTGTTGGGGAAGATCTTTTCCAATTCTGTAGGCTGCTGTTTTATCTTAATGACCATGTTCTTTGCCTGACAGAGGCTTCTCACTTTCAGGAGGCCCCACTTGCTGTTCTTGGTGTTTGTGCTACTGCTGTTATATCTAGGAAGTGGTCACCTGTGCCAATGTGCTCAAGGCTACTTCCTACTTTCTCTTCTATCAAGTTCAGTGTTACAGGATTTATAATGAGGTTTTTGATCCACTTGGACTTGAGTTGTATGCATAACAATAGATATGGAGCTATAATATTCGTAGCTTTTTTCCTGGGAAACCCCTTCCCTACTATAGCAATATTCTGGTTTCCACTCTGAAGTCAACATATCTTTGAAGAAGACAAACTGATTTAGCTCAGCTGTTATTTTTCTAAAGTCCAATGCCATATGGCAGCTGTTGTTCCTTTCTAATTAGTATTGAGAAAATTCAAAGTTAATAAATCATATGTAGTCTATTTCTGGGGGTCTTTGTCACTCCTTTCTATTTATTTAACATATCCTTTAGAGTTCATTTTGATCTCTTCATGACTACTTGCCCTGTAGGATAGTGTGCTATACCTCAAATATACTTTATATTATAATAAACAAAAATTGCTTTATTTTACTACAGGCATATGCTGGAGCATTGTTTATCTTAATTCGTACAGGTTTTACCATAATGGCTGTAACTTCTAGCAAATGTGTTATTACATAATCAGCCTTATCTGAACTCAAAGCAGTTGACCATTGAAATCCTGAAAATGTATCTATTGTATAATTAACATACTTAATTTTCCAAATTCTGTAAAATGAGTCATATCCATCTACCAAATTCCATTTCTATGTATAACTTAGGATGACTTCCTGTTAGTAATGCTGTTTGGTTATAGAAATAACAAATGGGACATCTTTTTATAACTTCTTTGGGTTGTTGCCAAGTGATGGAGAACACTTTTCTAAACCTTTGTTATTGACATAATGTTTTCTATGAAACTCTGAGGCCTCTAGCACATTTTCTATTAATAATTTATCAATTTTATCATTACCTTTTGCTAGATGACTTAGCAGACCTGTATAGGATTGAATTGTCATGTACCTATGATTTCTATTCCTGATTATATGATAACAAAATTAATAGTGAAGTTAATTTTGATTCATTATTTATACAATAAGCAGTTTCAAGGTTTAAAACAACTCTTTCTACATACTTAAAGTCAGGGACTAGGTTCTGTAAAATCCATTAATACTATCATACTAGCATATAATTCTGACTTTTGAAGAGAAGTATAAGAGCTTTGAGCACTTTACTTACATTTTCTGATTTGTAACCTACATTTCTCAATTTGTTTGCATCAGTATAAAATGTCGTGGCTTCAGAAATTGGTGTATCCCACACAACATGAAGAAGAATCCAGTTAATTCCCTTTATAAGTTTAGATCTTTTGCTTTGAGGATATCTGTTGTTAATCTCCCCCCAAAATACCACAATAACTTTGCTCAGGTTCACTTTCTACCCATAAATGGTTAATTTTTTCATTAAAGGTACAACAATTTCTGTTGGGTTCATTCCTGTCAATTGACAAAGTCTTAAATTTCTTTTAAAATCAAATCAGAAATCTTTTCCACATATGTCTTTAATTTCTTACTGGGTGTATGTGGTAGAAATATCCATTCAAATAAAATATTTTCTTTTTCCATTAAAATTCCTGTAGGAGAAGGCTTAGAGGGTAAAATAATCAGAATAAAATTACGGTCTAGTTTGACATGATCTACATGTACATCCTATAACTTGCTTTTCACCAAAGCCAATTCTCTCTCAGCTTCAATTAACAATTCTCTTGGACTATTTGAGTCCCTGTCAACATTTAAGGTCTTGAATAAATTATCATGTTCATGATTTTTTAACCCAATAGTGGTTTGTAAATTGGAAATGTCTCCTAGCAATCTTTGAAAATCATTAAGAGTCTTCTTTTGAGTCTAGTTTTTATTGACCTATTTTGCAGTCTAAATAGCTAATGAAATCCTCTCTTTGTATTTTTTCTTGAGCAATTTGTAATCCCCAAACAGACATTTTTTAAAAATTTCTTCAAACAGTCTTTCTAATCTATCTATAGTTGAGTCAGTCAACAAGATATTATCCATGTAATGGTAAATTATAAATTGTGGGAATTGTTTATGTATCACTTCTAGTGGCTGTTGTACAAAATATAGGCACAGAGTGCAGTGATTTAACATTCCCTGTAGGAGATCTCTCCAGTGACATCTCTTGACAGGCCAAGAGTTATTATTAAAAGTGGGCACTGTAAAGGCAAAATTTCTTTGTCTTGTTCTTGTAGAGGTATAGTAAAGAAAGTCTTTTAAGTCAATAATTGTAATAAGGCATTATTTAAGTAACAAAGAAGGCAAAAGAATTTCAGATTGTAGAGAGCACAGTGGCTGACCCACCTTCTTTACCGTTCTTAGATCTGTTACCATTCTCTATTTTCTAGATTTTTGATAACAAATACAAGAGAATTTGAATGGCTGGTTGATTATTCAATATACTGAGCATTATTTGTTCCTCTTATCAGCTGTTCTAAGACTTGTACTTCTTCTTTTATTAAAGGCCATTGCTGAACCCATGTAAGCTTATTTATTAACCATTTTAAATGTTGTGCTGTGGATGTCTTTAAAAGATCAGCAGCTGCTGTACCTTGTTTTTGTGCAACCTGAATACTTGGTGACTATTTTTCATAATTATTACTAATATTTTTCCTAGAAACATATGTTAGTTTATGGGTTATTTCTGAGACTGGAGGAATGTCAGTCTGAGCATTCCATTGTAGCAATAAGTCTTATCCTCATAAATTCACACCAATGTTAGCCACACATGGCTTTACTTTTACTCTCTGTGCTTCTGGCCCTATACATTCAAGAAATCTCATACTCTTTTTTATCTGGATGATGTCCCAATTCCCCCAAACTGAACATTTATCTCCTGAAGGGGCCAATTTGGAGCCAATACTCTAGTGAAATTATTATTATTATAAACTCTGCCCCTGTGTCTACCATATTTTCAATGACAGCATCATTTATTTATATTTTTAATTTTGGCCTTTGTCCTTTTATAGAAGTTTGCCAAATATGCCTTATTGTTTTTCACAATTTTACCTTCTTTTCTATAGCTGTTATATTGTCCAGAGCAGTATGGTTTTTTAGAATAGGCTTTTTTTAAAAAAATTGCTCTGGCAGGGCATTTCCTCCATGATGGCAGAATAAGACCTAATTGGATTTGACATGGGAGCCTGTGATAACCCCCTCAGGGAATTTCCCAAAGGCAAAAAGTTACTTTGTATGTTCTTTGTTGGTTTACACTCATTAATTAAATGCCTTTTTTCCTGCAAACCTACTCCAGAAGGTAGTAATATTCTGTTGGGGTTATTCTTATCAAAGACATTGTTTCTAGAAACACTTTGTTCACAGTCTCTTTTTATGTGACCCTGCCTTCCACAGTTGTAACATTTGATATTTTATTTTTTTCTTTAAAATTCTGGAATTAACCTCTCCTACCCAATTATCATCATAGTTATAAGACTCCATATTAATTGTATCACAAATCCAATTCTCCAAGTTGCTGTCCTTGCTTTTAACAGCCTAATTATAGTTATGCATTGTGAGTTAGCAATTTTAAAAACCAGAGATTCAATTATTATTCATCTAGCATCTGTTTCTGGTACCATTCTATTTACTGCTGCAGTAAAAAAAAATCTATAAAGGTTTCTTTTGGCTCTTGAATTATTTTTGTAAAGGGTTCAATTTTCTTTTCTATTTTCTTCAATTCTATTCTGAGCATTCAAGGCTGCCATTCAGCATAAATCCAGGGTTTGTCAGAGAAGGGTTTTGCTTTTGTTTCCATTGGAGAAGAAAATCTATGGATACCATCAAAATTAATAAAGACTCAATTAAAGCAGCAGAAAAACTTTTGATAAGGAAAAATGATGCCTCAACCACAGGTGTAGTATTTCTACAAGTTGAGAGGAAAACTCACCTAACAAGGTCTGGGGCAGGTTTCTGGTTTCTGTCTTTACAGAAAAATCAAAAATTCATATCTTCACGAAGGTAAAATGACATTGACACATAGATATCTGAAACAGAAGAGGAGTGAAATCCAGAAAAAATTTACAAGCAAAGGAAAAAATCAGAATTATTGGTACCAAAATTCTCTGCAGGGTAAAACCTCACTGCCTATAGCCAGATATTTTCCAAGAAAAATTGTGTTCCTGACTCAATTACAAATAAAGTTGGATTTTGAGTTGGAGAGTATGAATTTTTCTTCTCTAAACCCAAACAGGATGTTAAAAGAAAACATTAAGAGATTCTGCTTCATATCAGAAAAGCCACCTGGTGTAGGACAGAAGAAAACCAGTATCTAGTGACTATTGTCACAATTCTATTTCTCTCCGTACTTATTATTGACTATTCAAAACTTTTCTTTAAATACAATATTTTATTTTAAATTCAAATTTTCCATTTGATATTACCAATACTTAAGTTTTCTACAATAAACTCTCCTAATAGCAATTTCTGAATCATCTAGAAAGATGAGGCCTCACACAACAATTCTATCTGGTTCATTATGATGCCTTTAAGTTGATGTACACCATTCAGTCATTGGCTTTAGAATACAAACTCTTCAAAGTGACTTACTAATATTATCCATCATATCACACCTGCAAGAACATCCTATAAGTCTTACCCAGGACTCTGAGATTGGCTACAAATGTTACATATAGTCCTATGAGACTTAGTTACTGTTTTAGTTTATCACAGGCCTCTACAGAGATACCATCACCCCCTCCCAACAGCAGGACACAGTTCAAGAAAAATGACATCTCTCTCTACAGGTTTTGTTTTCTCAGGGTGGTGGAATGGCCATCTGTTATGAATTAAGTATAATTTGAATTTGGGTTGGGGGAACAATAAAGTTATACTCAGAACTTTTCTTTGGGAATAAAAAAGATGGAACAGATAAAAAGGAGATTTAAATCATTGTATCACTTGTAAAGTAATTAAGCAAATTATCAAGTTTCTATAATTTGCAGTGATATGGATTCTTGTATATTTATACAAGTGTAAAGTGTTTTTCTATTTCTGTTTAAGTTAATTTGTATATTGATACAAATTCATATCTATATATACATTCATCATAATGTATATATGCTCCTACTTCTTTTAAAAAATATTTTATATGTTAACACAAATGTGAAATTATAATTGTCATTATACATACACACACTCACACACTGTTTGGGATATTTTGTATATTGGTACCTATCAAGAATATTGTTGTGATTTTGCATGATACATTTCTAACTATGTTTATTTATACATGTCATACTGTATATATATTTTCTATCTCTGCTTAAGATATTTTGCATTTTCTCACAAATTAAAAATAATTGTTCTAATACTGCATGTCTGTTTACAGATTGTCTATTTTATAATATGGAGCCTTATTCTTTAAATTATTTGGGTTCATGAGAATTAAATGTTATAATCATCCATGTTTGTCATAATTACAGTCATGCTAATGTGGGAGATTATGTTGTTACATTGTAAATAATTGGCCCACCCACTGGTTTAATAAAAAGCACTGATTGGCCAAAGGCAGGCAGGAAGTGTGGGCGGGGCTGCCAGAATAAGAGAACTCTGGGAACTGGAAGAACAGAGCAGAATGCCAGAGAGAAGTGAGAAGAAGCAGAGGACAACTATGCTGCTCTAAGAAAAGGTACCAAGCCCCATGGCTGAACAGAATAAGGGTCATGGGTTAGATTAAGGGTACAGAGTTAGCAAGTTGTATACCTGGGCCTTAGGTCAATCAGCCTAAAACTATCATGTGCATCTGTGTGTCTCAGTGAGTCTGTGGGTCTGCGGGTCTGTGGGCCTAGACCTTGAGGAAACAGAAACCTCCTACTACACTGTTTGGGATATTTTGTATATTGATACCTATCAAGAATATTGTTGTGATTTTGCATTATACATTTCTAACTATGTTTACTTATACATGTCATACTGTATATGTATTTTCTAATTCTGCTTAAGACATTTTGCATTTTCTCACAAGTTCAAAATAATGGTTTTAATACTGCATGTCTATTTACAGATTGTCTATTTTATAATATAGGGCCTTATTTTTTAAATGAGATTTAAATGTTATAATCACCCATGTTTGTCATAATTACCGTCATGATAATTAAGTTTTCCAGATATACAGTAACATATGTCAGATGGACAGGTCATCCTCAAACACTTCATTGACCTTGAGAATATGGCATTTAAATATTTTATTAACTCAGAATTTGGCTGATGGGAGACATGATTGCTCCTGGCAGCACTTATCCTTTCCCAAGATGATATTGGGCATCAAAGATACTCTACATTGAGTTTGTCTTCCTTTTGGTTAAAAATGGCATGTTGGGCAAAGAACTATCCCAGATTCAACTGCTAATAGTAAGCATACTGTCCAATTGAGATGAACAGGACAAGGAATAAGAGGCTGCTGAACCCTGCCAAGACAGGGCAAGAAAATCTCTCAAAATACCCTGCTTCTAATAATGGCTTTTAGATATTCTAAGCCTGTAGCCAAAAAATTATATGCTCCAGTGTTATATTAAAGCTTTGGTGACTGTCCTAGCATAGTATGTACTGTCTTCTCATGCTAAATTTCTAAAACTGCTTGCTTGCACTTCCTGCTTTCTCGGGTAATATATTTTCTGCTCTAGCCTTTGGTGGGGTTGAAGACTAGGTAGTTACACTTATAATCATCTCATATCTTACCTAAGAGCATATTTGGTACAATATTCAGATTTTTCAGGATAGGACAGCCTTTGGAGTAACTTTGATATTTTACCACTTATCAAAGTTCTTGAGATTTAGTAAACTTTTTTTGCTTAATGTTATAGTTCCAATTTGTTTATATTTTTGTTATATTTCTCCTAGAAAATACTTAATTATCTTTTTAATTGTATATAGTTTATATTAGGTTTGGAATTAGTCAAAGGGAAAGTGTGATGGGACCAGCCCTACTCTTGAACCTGGGTCGCCTGGCCCCAACAAGGTAGTGCTTCTTTACCTGCATATATGACCAGATATAAGATGAGAGATGGGGTGTGGAGCACCTCTTTTTGGCATGGTGAGAGACTTGGAAGCCAAAGTTGTTACAATGAGGTTTCCTGCTCCCAGGCAGCCAGAGGTCCAGACCCACAGACCTACAGCCCCAGACCCCTCAGCCACCTCCCGCTGCTCAGGCCCCCAAAATGATTCAGATGCTTATATTAACTTCATGCTGTTTGGCCTATGGCTTAGGTACATTTCTATCTTGCTCCTTCATCTTAACTCAACCCATTCTCATTAATCTGTCTGCCATGTGGCCCATAGCTCACCTGTGTTTCTCACATGTTTCTTCTCTGGTAGCTGGCTCGGTCTGTCTGACTCTACCCTGCTTCTCCTACCTATGTTGTGATTTTCCCTCCTCCTTTTCCTATGGTGCCTGTCATGGCCAAAACAGCTCCTTTATTAAACACTGATATACACAGCATACAGAAAGACATTCCCACATCACAAGGTACTCATTTCCAAACAGGACAGAAGACTACGTTAGCTGTTTACTTCGTCCTATATTTTTGAGTGTATCTCCACAATTTATATCTTAATATATCTTTATTATTCATAAGACAGAATCACCTGGCTTTATCTAACAATTCCCCAAGCCCTAGGGAGCTGGAAGCCTTCCAATATCTGGCCTACCTTACTTAAACCATCGAAATAGTTGTTATGCCCCTTAGTTCTTTAAAACATTATGGCTGTTCCTAATAACAAAAATGAATCTGATTTGTTGGACTGAAAAGCTTGAAGTGTATGTTGACTGACAGTGATGGAATAATACTTAAGGAAAACCTTTAGTTCTTGAATTCTTACTGATAAAAAATTGTACTGTTGTATAGCTTAGCACTGAAGTTTGTGATTTTTGTGCTTAAATACTTGCTTCATCTGGCATTCAGAGTCATGGTTTAGGTTCCAAGTCTATTCTGTGGCCCTGATTGATCAGCCTCCCTTTTTGTGTTGCCCTGTATTAAATCTTGTTTTGCACACATATTTTATGTCTTCTTGGCTTGATTCAGAGCCTTAGATCACAATAACAGCAGAATACACAGCTGCACAAGTGTTACATGCATCCAGAGGGCCTAGTTCAGTCCCTGACTGTCTCCCTGGTTGTCAGTTCAGTCTCTGTGAACTCCTATGAGCCCAGGTTAGTTGATTCTGTGGGTTTGCTTGTGATGTCTTTGACCCCTCTGGCTCCTACAATCTTTGTCAGTCTCTTCAGCAGGATTTCCCAAGATCAACCTAATGTTTGGCATATCTTTCTATCAGTTTCTGGGTAAACCTTCTTTTCTGATGACAGTTGGAGTCTTTATGTCTCCTGCCCTCTTACAGTTTTCAAAACACAAAAGGTTTATACCCGAGGGCACAGGGCTGAGGATGTTGGGTGCCAGATGTAGGCGGAGTTTTACTACAAGGCACCAGTCCAAGATTAATATTTATTAGACTATAAATCAACACTCACGATACAAGTAACAGCTTATAGTGGCACCTGAACAGGGACTGGAGTATCCGAGTGATGGACAAGTGATGGACGGACAATGGATTGCAATCCAGTCTCTCCAGCAGCCTGGAACCAGGAAGAGTTCCTTGTGCCCCAGCAGCTCCTTATCAATGGGGTTGGCCACACCCCCTCCAGGAGCCCAGGACCCTGGTTAAGCATCTTCAGACCTTATTGGCTGACACCTGAATCCCACCACACATGATGGTAGTAGAATAAAAGTGAGTAGCCATTAACAACAAGGACCCAAGTGGCAGTTGGTTCTCTCATTAATATAGCTGTTTCTGAATATCCTTGCCAGAAAGCTGTTAGAAAGCAAACTTCTCAGAAATAATCAATAACATTATTTACAGTAGAGGCATTAATTACTAATAAGAAAAAAGATGGCTGGTGTTGTAATAGGGTATCTTAGTCCTGGATGGCCAGAGGCCCAGACCCACAGACCTGTGCACCAGATCCATTAGCTGCCCACTGCTGCCGCTCAGGCCCCCAGAAATGAGTCAGGTGCTTATATTAACTTTATGCTGTTTGGCCTATGGCTCAGGCACATTGATAGCTAGCTCTTACATCTTAACTCAACCCATTTCTATTAATCTGTCTGATACATAGCCCGTGGCTCACCTGTGTTCCTTACATGTTGTTCCTTGGGCGGTTTGCTCGAGCTTTCTCTGACTCCACCCTTCTTCTCCTACCTATGCTCTGATTTCTCCTCCTACTTCTTCTTCTATGGTGCCTGTAATGCCCAAAACAGCTCTTTTATTTAAAGATTGATATTCACAGCATACAGAAAGGCATTCCCACATCTTGAAATGATTTAAAGACTGCACTAGTTGACAATGCTCCCAAGGAATTGGAAGGCTCACCAAGGCAGAAAAACTGAGCACACTCACACATGAAGTTAATGATAGATAAACTATCTTGGAGCATTCTGATGAATGTTTAATATAGGAAAACTGGGTGAATACTTTCAGGCCCAACATAGTTCTACTGGTGTAAATACCATGAAAATCTCCTATGGTCATATTATATGGATTTATTTAGAGATCTTTAGAAAAGACCTTTAAGGTAAAACAAAGTACTCCTTCCATTGATCATGTGTTCTTTATTCTTTGTGTTATATCTACTAGGCTGACAACAAGAAGTCCTAAGCTCATATTCATATTAGTGGGGGAAAAATACCTCAGGAATGCAGAAAAGTCAACATCCACATGTAAAAGATTGGGGGAAATGGTGCAAGTGTCCATAAATCTTCACCCAAAGTATATGGGGGGGGGAGGAAATATCATCCATATTGAGTTTCCTCTATGGCCAGAGTTTCTGGATTCATTGCTGGAAGAACATCTCCTGAGTATACCCATATTGGCATTGTGAGATCCTTGGGGAAAACATGAGGGTTTCCTTGCTCTTGGTTCAATGGGGGCAGGTAGGTTACTGCCATTGGAAATTAATGGGATCTCTCCATCTGACAAGCAGCATCTGGCATATCCCTAGGCAAAAAGGCCCAGTGCCCCTATGCCAGATTCAATTTAAGTTCATCAAAGCTGAGGAAATTAATGTGAAAGAGAACTTCCATCAGAGTCAGGTTAGCATCTTGATGTGGGAATGTGTTTATGTATGCTGTGAATCTCAATCTTTAAATAAAGGAGCTGTTTTGGGCCATGGCAGGCACCATAGAAGAAGTAGGAGGAGAAATCAGAGCATAGGTCAGAGAAGCAGGGCGGAGTCAGAGGCGGATCGAGCTGAAGCCGCCCAAGGAACAACATGTAAGAAACACAGGTGAGCCACGGGCCACGTGGCAGACCGATTAATAGAAATGGGTTGATTTAAGATATAAGAGCTAGCTAGCAATGTGCCTGAGCCATATGCCAAACAGCATGAAGCTAATATAAGTGTCTGAATCATTTCTGGGGACCCTGGTGGCTGAGTGGCTAAGTGGTCTTGGGCGGCAGGTCTGTAGGTCTCGGACCTCTGGCCGCCCAAGATCAAGAAACCCCACTACTACAGGATCTCTCTTAGCTTCTGATGATAATGTCTTTTCCAAGAGTTCCTTAAGGGTTCTATTAGTTCTTTCCACAATGACTTGTCTCTGTAGGTTATAAAAGATACCTGTTGTGTGAGATATTTTTTAAGGAACCTAAGAATTCCTATTGTAACAAATAAACAGGGCCATTATCAGTTTTAATGACCCAGGCTATTCCCATGACCAGCATGGCAGACTTAATTGCCTTTATATTGGGAGATTTTTCTTCAGGCAATGCTAGGGCATACATGAGCCCAGAACATGTTATCAAGAATTATATTCACTTATCTCAAATTACCAAATGGAACATAATGTGTCACATGTATCTGTCATATAGCATGAGGTATCAAGCCTCATTGGTTGACCCCCATACTCTGCAGGGGCCCTTTAGGCCATTGGTGCACAAGTGGCACAGGATATGGATAGGTGTTCCCACTGAGAAATTTGCAACTCTGGAAGTAATTTATATAAACTGTGAGGGGATAGGTGAACTTGTTGAGGTAATCCTCTAGCCTGTTCTGGCAAATCAATGGTAGCTGGTATCAGTTACTTCAATTCCCTTAGCCAATATCCCTGGTAATTTGGAATGGAATCTAATATGGGATAAGTACAATGGTCCTGTTCTTTGGTTTAATACATCCCATCTTATATTAGAAACATGACACTGGCTGTAGGCTTAAGGGTATCCTTTATTCTAGAAAAGGCCAAGACTTAAAATGCTTGGACTGTATATTGACTGTCTTAAAAAGTATTAACAGTCTTATTTTGGCATTCCACTAAAGCCTTACAGAGGGCTAACAATTCTCCAAGTTGCACAGAACCAGAATTTGGAATTAAATTTCTTATATGCTTCATCATTTCTTTGAATAAAAATGACATAATTTGTTTTATTGGCTTCTGAGAAAGCTAGGATTGTATATGGAGGAAAATCAATGAATGGGAATCTCAATTAGAAGAGATAAGAGCTCAGGCAGAATCTTACTTTTTGGCAAATGATTGTCAACCATGGCAGTAAATCCAGCAACCACCTCCTGGAAGGAAATGGAGTCAGCCCATAATGCCTGACTAATCCTTAACAGAAATGGAAGGGTAAATTATTTGGCTCTCTCTTGTATGTTCTTCAAGGTAATAGTTGTGTCTTCAGTCCCATATAAAAAAATTTGTCAAATTGGAAGTCAATTAATGTAAGTCAGAATGGACTGTGGGAGGTCTAGGTGCTTTTGATATTTAGGTGTTTCATGAATAAAGGAAACTCAGAGCCAAATATCAGGGAAAGGCTGAGATATCAAAGAGAAGAAACACCACAGTCAGATCTCACCCAGCTGTCTTCCAGCTTCCTCAGTCTATCTCCTCGTGGCTTCTACTGCTTCATCTGTCTTTCTATGTCTGCCTTAAATACCCTCTTCACCCATTTCTTTCACAACCAGGTTAAGATTAAAGATGTGGGCTACTACTTTTGGTAGTTAGCTTTGAACTCACAGAAGCACAGACCTCCTCTGTCTGTGGAGTCATGGGAGTAAAGGCCTGGCACTACCACTGCCTGCCTGGGAGCCTAGAACTCCCTCTGTAAACTAAACTGGCCTCAAACTCAGATCTACTGCGATTAAGGGCACAGGTCACCACTCCTGGATATTCCCTGTGCTGAGATTAAAGGTATGAGTTACCACTCTCTGATCCTCCTGGATTTACTGTGGATAGATCTCTCTGATATTTCAGACTGGTTTTTATTAAATATGAAACATATCCCCACACTTAGTTGTGGCTTTCTGGTTTTAAGGACTCTTGTAGAGGGTATGACCAGCCCCCTTTGAAGACCAGCTGTGTGCTTTCTGTCTTTTTCTTTGTTTTTGCATTTTTGGAGGGAGGATTGACATTGCCATGTGGGACATTTTAACCCTTTACACATTATCTTAAGGCTTACTCTTGTATTAGTAGCATTTATACAATTTTTAAATAAATATTAATCTTCTTATATAATCAATTGTCAGTGAATAATTTTTATAATATCTGGTATCTCAATATGCGTTTTCCCAGGAAGAATTTCTCCACCTTGGCAGATAATGGCCTATTGGGCAAAAAAAATCCCCCGAAACTGCCTTTTACTTAACTACTGACAATAAGCGCTACCCATCCAGACAAACAAGATAAAAGAGACCACTAAAGCCTGGCAAGGGAAGATAAGATGGTTTCTTAAAATACTCTGCTTCTAAAGAGATCTGTCAGATGCCCTCCGCCATTAGCCAAAACAAAACTGAAAGATGGGTGCTCCAACTTTACAAAAAAAGCTGTGGGTGACTGTCCAGGCAGCTGACTGTTGTCCTCTCCTAAATGTTAAGTTCCTCGCTTGTGCTTTTAGCTTATTCTGGTAATATAATCTCCTTCTCAAGTCTTTGGTGGTGTTAAAAACTAATAGCTAAGGCTACTACCATCTCGTGTCTTAGCTAAGAGCATTTCAGTATTAGATTGATACTATTCAAGATAGACAGCTTTGAAGTAATCTCTGTATATTGCCACTTTAAGATATACTTTATGTTTGTTCTTTGTTAGTTGACCTTGCTTGTGTTTCTTGCCTTTTCCCTCTCCTAGATATTACCTTATAATTATTTGCATTATATGGAATCTTATACTTAAGTTTAAAACTTTTTTTTATTAAGACTAAGGAGGGAGATGTGGCAGGTTCAGGTGCTTTTGAGCGAGACCTAGATGGGGCTTTGAGGTTTTTTGAAGACTGATTGCCCATTGCCTGCCTTTCCTGTTTGTTCCTGAGTTCTCAGAGGGAGGATTGCCACTACCACATGGGACATTTCCATCCTCCAGAAATTGCTTTAAGGTTCAGTCTTATATCAGTGAGTGTTTGTATAATCCCTTAATAAATATTAATCCTTTTATATAATCAATTGCCAGTGAATAATTCCTACAATATTGGACCAGATTTGTAAAGCACCTCAAAAGTGTCCTTACCTGTCTATAGTCTCCAGGAGGGCAGCTCAGGCTTATGACACTTAAAGTTTGCAGTGGATAATATGATAAACATCCTCTGTAACACATTTCTTGTTCCTGGAGTAATCTCTGTCCTCTGGGAAGGACATGTGGGACCTTATGAGTGAAAACAAATTTCTCATCTCTTGTTTTATAATAGGCAAAAATGGTTTAAGACAATTTACTGTCTCACATGACTGTTGTAGTTCTGTTAATGAATATTTTTTGCATCTAGCCTGAAGGATAAAGGACAAACATTCTTGGCAATAATTAAATCCAAAAAGAATAAGGATGGGCACTAACTGATCCTTATCTAGAACCATTGTCAAGCTTAATGAGGCTAAATCCTGGAGCATTAATTGAACATGATGTTAAAAATAGGCTGAATCAGGATGTGCCAGCAATAGATCATCCATATAATGTGCCAAGGTTATGTCTTTAGGAACATTGATTAGAGCTTGTATAACATAAAGTTGGCACATAGCTGGACTAATTTTAATTTCTTGTGGTAGAATTTTACATTGGTACCTGTTATCTGGTGCATATTGGCTCCCATACTGTGAAGGCAAAATATCCTCTATATTGAGGTGTCAGGGATATTTATAAAAAGCGATTCTTAATGTCTAATATTATTATATAATGTGATGGAGGAATGGCAAAAACATGTAAAAGACCAGACTGCCGAGATCCCATCTTCCATATCTGATCATTTATTGCCATTAGATCTTATAAGAGATGAAACTTGCCTGTCATTTTTAGAACAACAAAAATAGGAGTATTGTTCCTGCTTGTAGAAGACTCAATATGACCAGTCACTAGATATTCAGCGACTAATTTTTTTTAATATAAGTAATTTTGGTTCAATAGTGAGGCATTGTTCCACCCAGATATTTTGGTCTGATAGCCAATTAATGGGAACAGGGTTGGGTTTTTTTGTTTGTTTGTTTTTTGTTTTTTTTTTTGTTTTTGTTTTTGTTTTTAACAATTTCTGACCTCAGGTGAGGGGCAGTGGCCCTTAGCTTTGGGGATGCAGTTCTCCTGTAGGAGTGCAATCTGAAGGACACAATTGTTGCACGAAAGAATGAGACTCAGGGATAGATCTCTGAAGAAGTTGGAGATACTAGAGGGAATAAACACCACAATCAAATCTTATCCAGCTGTCTTCTAGCTTCCTCAGCCTCGATTCACTTGGAATGGCTTTCTCTGTGTTTGAATCCCGTCTTAAGTATTCTTTCAGTAATTAAGGCCTGACCCCACTACACCTACTTGGGAGCCTAGAATTCCTTCTATAATCTGAAGTGACCTTGACTCAGTTAAGATTAAGGGTGTAGGTCACCACTCCCAGGATACTCCCTGTGCTGGGATTAAAGGTTTGAATCACCACTCTGATTTTCCTAGATTGACTGTGGTTAGAGCTCTGGGACTTCTGGAGCTTTTACTAACCCCCCACATAGACTGTGGGTAGATTCCCTCTGATATCTCCAAAACTTCTGAAACTTTATTAAATCCCCACATATTCCCTTTTGTGTCAAATTAAAAAAAAGAAGGTGATAGCTAACATAAGAAAAACAATATACAATAGGTACAATAATTATATACAATATATACAAACAATAAATGAGTAATGTCCAGTCCATTAACAATTGACAATTCCAATAAAATATTTCATTAATTATCCTATTTTGATGAGTCCAAAGGATTATACCTAATTCATTTCCTTTCTAACTAAAAGCTATTATTTTGATGTCTCTAAAACTTATAAGCTTTAACTTCAAAGTTTCTTTTCTAAAACTGTCATTAGAAAATTGTAACTATAGCTATCTCATCTTTAACTACCTCAGAGACCCAAGAAGGAAATAATATTTACCTAAGTAACTAGGAAGTGTAAGCAACTTCCAAAAACTAGAAATGACAGAGATGACACCTATCTGCCTGGACAGTCACCCAAAGTTCCTTTATAAAGTTGGGGCATCCATCTTCAGCCTACAGACCCAGAGTCTCTTTTCATCTCAATGAAGCAGAAAATCTGCTCTGTCCATTTTGGTGTAGTTCAGTCATTTCTCCTTGTGTCCTGAAGATTGAAGACTCTCTTTAAAGTCTTTTCAACTTTCCCTTGTGGTACTTGTTGGTCATTGGTCTCGTGCTGGTATTTAGCTTTAGATGAAGTTTACCACCACTTTTGACTGCATTCCCAAGCAACCCAACTCCAGGAAGATCCAGGACCAGCATGCCAGGGGCCGTTACCACCTCACAACATCCATGGGCCATCTTTGACAGTTTTCTCTGAAAAACAGGAACCTGAAGAACCATCTCAGCTTGTTCTGTCAAGGTTCAAAGGTCACTTTCTGAGGGAACCTGCATGTCCAGTTCAAATAGCACACTGTCAAGCGTCAATACAGGGACAGGTTCTTGTTCAATGACTAACCATTGCCACAAGGAAAGTAGACTCCATATGGAGTTTCTTCAATGCCCTTTTTTCTCTTGAAGTATATTGGTGCTGCCAGGAGCAGACCTGTCTTACTGTCCAGAAAAGTCTTTAAGTTCTAAAAATATTTTAAATGCCATATTCTATGGATCTCTGAAATTTTTGAAGAAGACCTGTTTATCTAAGATATATTTGTTTGAACTTGAAAACATATCTAACATGACTATGTCTGAATGTAATGTCTAACTACTGATGTGCATTGCTTTATATTCTAATTAATTGAAAAAAACTTTCATGGACTAGCAATTTGGATTACAATGTTAGATAAACTGATTAAGTATACTACCTGAAACAAGCATAGAAATATTTGTACAATGACACAATCTCAAAATGCACAATTTATATACAGAAAACCAGTGCAATGTAAAATATTTAAAGCTAGCAAATCCTTTTAAAAGAAGATTCCATAATCTATCCTTATATCCTATATATCTGTATCCTCTTTTTCTTTATATTTTTTTAAATACAAATCGTGAATCTAATCATTCTTGTTTAAATTTTTTTCTAACCATATCCATGAACATTTTTTAACCAATTAACCTAAACAATGACAATCACCCATAAAAGTGGTGGGGTGGGTTGGTTTGGGTTCCCAAGTGGTAGGGTGGCTTAGTGTTGGTTGTTCAATGGATTATGGATGTTCGTGTTTATTTACAGTGCTGTTTATAAGTTATTACATATAAGGGGGGAAAGAATATTAGATTTGGAGTTCTTTTTGTTTTAAAGAGAAAAGGGAATATGTAGGGATATTGTGTTGTTTCATTGTAAATAATTGTCCTACCCACTGGTTTAATAAAAAGTGCTGATTGGCCAAAGGCAGGCAAGAAGTGTGGGTGGGGCTACCAGACTAAGAAAACTCTTGAGAACAGGAGGCACAGAGCAGAATGCCAGAGAGAAGCCAGAGGAAGCTGAGGACAACCATGCTGCACTAAAGAAAGGTACCGAGGCACATGGCTGAATAGGAAGAATCATGATTATATGAAGGGTAGAGAGCTAGCAAGTGATATGCCTGGGCCTGAGGCTAATCAGCCTAAAATTATAGTAAGCCTCTGTGTGTCTCTGTGGGTCTGCAAGTCTGCTGGCCTAGACCTTGAGGTTAGGCCCAAAAGTCAGAAACCTCCTACTACACACAATTTTTCATGCATTTCAAAAACATCAAAAAACTCTGTCATCAGTTGCAAGGACCACACCCATGCCCTCAAATATATCTCTTCTACACATATTTCTAGATATGTTGGACACCATGTGGTATATGGTTCCTCTATTGCCATACAAGTCTTTCCATTGTATTGGACAGATTGTGGGGATATGTTTCAAATTTAATAAAAATCAGTCTGGAATATCAGAAGACAGAGCAATCTCTTCCAGTCTTTGTTTGTTTGTTTGTTTGTTTTTGAGGCATAGTTTTCTGTGTAAAAGTCCTGGCTGTCCAGGGACTTGCTTTGAAGACCAGGCTGACTTTGAACTCACAGGGATTCTCTTGCCTCTGCTTCCCAAGTGCTGGGACTAGCAATATGTGCCACCACTGCCTTCCTGGGAACCTAGAACTCCCTCTATAAATTAATCTGGCCTCAAACCTAGATTTTCTGGGATTAAGGGAGTAGGCCACCACTCCCAGATATTCTTGTGCTGGGATTAAAGGTGTGAGTTACCACTGTCTGATCCTCCTAGACTGACTGTGGGTAGATCTCTCTGATATCTCAGACTTGTTTTTTATTAAATTTGAAGCATCCCCACAACAGATAGTCATTTTTGAATCTTGTTACCCTCCTACAACACTAATTGCATGGCCAAGCTTAAACTTCCAGTGTGGAAAATGGAGTGCTTCAGTTTCAATTAATATAGTAGCATCCATGCCCATGTTCACCTGTCCTCTAACTGGCTGACCATCAAGAAATATAGTCATTACAGGTAAATGTGTAAAAATTCACAATGTCCAGAAAACCTTTGGATTGGTGAATTCCTCTCTTATGAGTGAGGCTGAAGACTGCCCCTTTTGGAGTTTAAAGGAACCACAGTTGTCTCAGGCTGGGAGTAGTAGTCTTTAGCCTAGTAAAAACCTTTAATACATTTAGTGCATTTGTTCTTAGGTTTTTTTCTATGGCAGTCTCCCTGAAAGTGGCTGAGCTTGTTACAACCTCACTATAACCTGTCAGCTGAGGCTGTCTGAATAGCTTCCTCTGACTGTTTCTCAGTCAAGAGAGCAATAAGAGAACCAATGAGTGCTGCAATTAGGTTCATGGACAGATCTAGATCCCTAGTAACTGTCACTCATTTATATATTTTTTTCATTTTTGATGATAGCCACTGCATTGCAGGTAGGGACATTCAGCCTTTCTCACGGTAATTGTTTAATCAGCATTTTTATGATAGGCCCTGAGTCCACTCACCACTCAACTGCCTTGCTCACCTTAGCAAGGAAATCAGTAAACCATTTTCCTGGTTGATGAAGAAGTACACAAACAGATCCCAGAGAATGCAAGACTTAAGGGCTAACTCAGAAACTTGTTGGAAATAAGCTTGTGGTCCAATTTGAGCCTGAGTAACTTTTCTAACACATTGTTCATGGCCTATAAGCATGTCTAGTATAATAGAAACATTATGCTGTATATTACCCTGTTCCTGAGATTCTACAGGATCAGCATATGCAGAATACCAGCTAATAAAGGTAGATGGATCTAGTACAGGTTACACCAATCATAATTAGTTTGTAAATGCCTCAGGACATGCTCAAAATAAGGTGAATCAGGGCCTGAATTATCTGCCACTTTTCTGATAAGAAAGAGATCTGCCAAAGGTGTGGGAATCTATGACTGATCCATTGCATTAGGGCCTACATTTACAGGAAAGGCCATAGCAGGCATTTGAAGCATCATAGATGCTGGGTAGGCAGAATGGGCACAGCTGGGTCCAACACAGGGAAAAGACTTCCTAACCAGCCATTGTCGGCTGGGAAATATAGGCAGCCACCAAGAAAGGAGGTACAAAAGTATAGAAACAGGCTTGAGCTAAAGCAGCTGAGCTACGGAGGTCAAATCTCCCCAAGGACACTGTGAGGGAGAGGTACTTGCTTACACAGCAGTCTAACTGAAAGAAGAAGCTGCTGAATCAGTCTTATGGGTGGTTGATTTCCTCTCATCTGAATTACCTCTGTCTGGGAACACTTCCTCCTCATCCTCTGACTCATGAGAGACATTGGTCATAAGTGGTGCTGAGGTGATTAATAGGTTAGCACTGCATTGTTCCTGGTAATACTGATTATGCACAGCTATGACCCCCTCTAGTGAGAAGGAATTTAAACTGGTAATTATAGCCAGAAGAACAGGAATGTAAGAGAGCCGCGGAGTTATTCCAAAAGGTACTTCCCCGTTCTTGCTAAAAATAGCACTTTCATCCACAGATATGAATTCCACATGTTCTCAGGAAAGATCCACAGGGTCAATACTTCAGCCTCACTCAGAATTTTTCCAGCTCTCCTGTCTTTACATGAAGGCCATGTATACAGGAGGTATGCTCTGACCTAACTTTCAAAGCAAAAAGGCAACCTTCTATTGTGGATGCTATCCTTAGGTTCCCTTGATGATTATCTAAAACATGTAAGATGAAATACATCATTTTTTCCTTAATTACTTTTGGTCATTTTATTTATAAAACCAGAAATCAAATTAAGATGCCAGGGTTATGTGTGTGAACACTGGATTGAAAGTATTTATTTGTGTCAATTTATTGTGGGCCAACTGGACGTCCACATTTAAAAACAATGCCACCACTTCTTCTGGAAACTATCAGAAACATTTGGTTGAACTACAGTATTTAGGGCTCCTTCACCTACCCCCCCATAAGTCTGAGAATTTATAGTCTTTCTCCATTTCTTCAAGCTCTTGCATTCTTTTTATTTCCTCTTATTCACCCTGTCCTGAGTCTTAGATGAGACTTGATAAATGTCCTAATAAGAGAATAAAAGGAGATAAACTCACCCAGGTATTGATTCTAAAATCTTGTGTATTCAAAATTCTCAGCATTAGCTAATGTTCATTAGAAAGAAGTTATTCTCTAAATCTAACATAAGTTTTTGTATATGAGCATGAATATAAGTCTTTAAAAGGACATATAGAATTTGATGAATTTGGCTAAACATTATTTATTTCAATCCTCAAGTTTATCAATTTCTGCAGCACTGATAACTTCCCCAGCTCTACTTTTATGAAAGAGGTTTACCTCTGCAGATTTACCCTCAAATCTAATTAAAGGGACATTGTTTATTCCTATGAACACAGTAACATCATTTGAAACTGTGTGTGTATATATGTGTAGTATGAGGTTCCTGGCCTATCCGTAACCCCGTGTTCTGGACCCCTAGACTTGCATTCCTGAAGTCCCACAGACACACACAGTTTACACTAATTTTATGCTGATTGGCCTGGGGCTCACGCATTAACTTGCTAACTCTTTACCCTAAAACTAACCCATGATTCTTATCCTGTTCAGCCATGTAACTCGATACCTTTTCTCAGAGCAGCATAGTTGTCCTCTGCATCTGCTGGCTTCTCTGGCGTCTCTGCTCTGCTGTTCCTTTTCCCAGAGTTTGCTTAGTCCTGTAGCTCCACCCACACCTCCTGTCTGCCTTCAGCCAATCAGCATTTTAATTAAACCAGTAGGTGGGACAATTATTGAAAATGTAACATCACACAATCTCACTACATTTCCACTTTTTTCTTTTTAAAACAAGAATCCCAAATCTAATTTCCTTTGTATAATTTTTTCCACTACTATCTATAACAACTTGTAACCAAACACTATAAATAAACACAAACATCCATCATCCACTTTGGGAATGTGGGCATCATTCTCTAGGCTACTTCCTGATGAATGGGGGTGCTGGCAATCCCATGAAGACCCAAAGAAAAATCTAGCATTATGAACAAGTCCTTAGTGAAATAGTCTGTAATGTTGAGTCATCTCAGCCAGTCTCCTTGAAGTTGTTTTGGATGCAGAGCTCAGAGAAACTGCAACAGAGGTGCTCTGAAAGGCTGAACCATCTGGCCATCTCTTTTCATTGGAGACTTTTCAGGGGTCTTCCTCAATCAAACTTTATTTTCTTTAACCAGGAATAAATCCAAAGCCTCTCATTTTCTGTAAAAGAAAAAGAAAATGTCTTCTCCAAGTAGCATATCTTTGGATTTCAATTTAAAAGTCAACTCATTTACAAAATATATCGGTTGAATTAATCAAACAGCATTTATAATAAAATGTCTTTTAGCAGCTTTTACTACTTCATGTTCAGTCAAAAAACTTAAAGAGAAGATAATAACATACAGTATACAGATACTTTTTTGTAATGTCCATCTTCATGTGGCTTATATATATATATATATACACACACATATATATATATATACATATATACATATATATGTGTGTGTGTATATATATATATAAACACATTCTAAGCCATTTAGACTTTAAAACTCTTTCTTTACTATATATCTCTTATTTTATTTCTTTTTCTGTTTCTGAACAGAATTCACCCAGCTCCCTCTATTTCTTTCTGTTTCTGACCACACTTTTAAATCTGTCAAGGTGTGGCTAAGGATTAAAGGTCTCACTAGGATGGCTGACTGGCTCCACCCATATCCTAGTTTAGCTTTTTAGCAGATATATGGGTACGACCCACAATTACCACTCTGGGAAATTTTAGGGTCCATATAACCACCAAGTAAAGCACTGCCATCTGCTGCTGCTCATTAGCTCCATTTAAGTATTTGGCAGCAGGGCCTCTTAAAAGACTCACAAGTATTTTGCTTCTAAGGCTGAATCAGGAAGCCTCATTTAAAACAGCCAAGCCTCTGTTTGTCTCCAGTAAACAGAACTGATCCAGTAAAACACTGCCACTAAGAAGCCATCTTTGACTCTGTCCTGCTTTTGTCCTTATTAACAGAAACTTTAAATCCACTGTATGCAGCTCCTTCCTTACATTTAGGCTCAGGAACTGGCCTAGTTTAGCTTAAGTCGCATGCAGCAAACATGCCATTTTGTGATTTAATCCCATATACCACTCAGTCTCTTTACTATGGCCCACTTGAGAGACAGAACTTGGAAGCTGCTTTTGGCTCAGTATTTTAGACCATTTTTAAGCTTTCTATGGCTTTATGTGGGTATATTTTAATTAAAGAGTTATTCTTTATTCCTATGAAGACAGTGCCATCATTTGATGGTGTGCGTGTATATGTATATAAATATATGACTCATCTTGAATTTTAGAGGTTTTGATTTTGGGTAAGTTTGTTGATTTAATATATTAACTTGCAGTTCAGCTATCAATTTTTTAGTGTTGAACACTAGATGGAAAGGAAGAAATTTTAAATAAGCTACATAATTAATTTTCTATATTATGTAAGCAAAGTGTGTGGTGTCTTCAACAATAACATGCTATCATCTGGTTCCAATGGGCTACAATCAAAACAGCTATTGAATGTATTGTGTTCTGTGGGTTTCTGTGAAATCCCAGTCAAAAAAAAATTCAAGGTAATAATGAGTCATAAAATTAAAACACCTTACATTTTCATTATTAAAGTTTATTTCAGTAGCTTATACAAAGAGAATACTACAGATGGGGCAGTATTGAACATTCTTGGATCCCCTAAAATATACTCCTGTGGTTATTGCTGAATGTTGGCTAATCATGCATTTTACATTCACTACCCCTACAAGAAAAGATTTTGGAGAAACTTATAGTTCAGCTCCAAGGTTATTGGATTAAAAAAAAATGATGCTGATGCTCAACCTGAAAGATTTCAGAGGTGAAAAATTGTGGAGAAAACTGGAGTGAAGATATAAACTTGGAAGTTTAAGAGTGAAAAATAGAGAACATGCACACGAGAGAAGTACTAGGGTAAAATTGCCTCTGGTGTGGATAAGCAAGTGACAAAGGATGATGCAGACTCAGTTCTGACCACCAGGAAGAACAGTGTGAAGAAAAAGGAAGAATATAGAGGAGCAAAAGGACGAGAAAAGGCCAGGAGTTACCCAATGAGAGCTTGTCAAATACCCTACACAAGCTAAGAAGGAGAGATGAAAGGACACCAGAAGTCCAGGTTGTTCCCATTCTCTAATTCAGACTCACTTCATTTCCACATGCATTCTTGAATCCAAGTGTAAGAATACCATGTCTTGCCTGCTCCATGCCCAACTGCTCCAGGTGAAAACCATCACCCAGATCCTTAAAATGGTACTGAGGACAATTCTACAAACTGGCCAGTGCTAGGTGGTACAGTGAAAGTCAGTATGCAAAAGAGGGGGCCTAGAAAGTGCTGAAATTCACTGTCACTGAATACAATGAGATAAAGAACTACTTGACCCAAGGTGGTGTTGTTGGTCCAAAACAAACGAAATAACAGCTACAAAAAACCCAGGCTTATTACCCTGAGGATGAAGGGATTTAGTTTGTCTCTTGGAGGATCATACTCCATGTCTTTAGTCTAACCTTTCATGTTCTTGCTTCTCTATTCCAGGTTGTAACTCAGTGTGCTTTGCAAAGGGTGGCCCTGGGTTTCTGTGGGCACAGTGCCCAGTGAACCCTGTCTCTCACTGAGTGTTAGATTTAGAGATACTTTGTTAGCTGGCAGCCCTTCAGGATAAGAACTTACACCATCGTTTTACACTATTTGACATTTTTGATCCAATGGATACTAAAGGTGGCCACTCAACAGATAGACTATGTAAACTTCCCAGCCAAGTCCTGACAGTAGATCTACACTGGAGTCTTCCAACGTGGGCTATGTCTCCTCGGCCTCCTGGGGCTTGTCATCAGTAAGAACTGCCCACTAAGAGACAACTGAATAATACCAAACTACTACAAGGAGCGTTTACATGCATGATCTGCTAATTAAGCTTCATTTAGTTCGTATGCTGACAGTAGGTTTAATTTAGAAGCAGCTGGTGGAGTACACAGAGTTCTTTTTCAGCCATCGACTATTTATTTTAATGCAATCTGTGACTATTTTTGCTCCAACTCTTTCATTCTCCTCAAGAGAATGAGGAAAATACATATTTCACATTTTCTAGAAGTGTTGACAATAAACCTAATAGTATATATTTCCAGGCCCCCCAAAAAATTATTCAAAAACTCATTTTCCACTATTCTAAGATTTCTTTTTTTTTTTTTTTTGAAAATCAGACATCAATTGTCAAAACAGGTTATATCATGCACCAATTTATTCAAGTTGCAAATGCTCGCCAATTGCCACTCTCAGAAATGACTCTTCTCCGGATGATCTCTTTTTTTCTGGTGATCCTTTACTTACTATTGAAGACCTTTGTATCGAATAAGGCTCCATACAGCTATGGTCATATGCCTGGGCTTTACTCATATGACCCTGGAGTACCAGTTCCATCCCTAGGATGATACAGTCCCATGAAGTTCCATGCATATTGGAAGTAAATATTTGTGATGAAGTTCAGCAGTAAAATTCCTTAGGCACACAATTCTCAGAACAGGATCCAGAATGTCAGAGCAGATTAGTATGATGTTTGGCTGATTGTAATAATGATTGTTCAATGTAGGATTCAAATTATCAGTTATGCCTCACATACTTCCTTTTTTTTTCCTTTTTATAACATCAAAATGCTGCCTGAGAAGGCTTAATTTTGTTTGCATGAAGAGCTTGAAATGTCTCTGGATGTAGCAACAAGAAGATGGTCGCTCTTTTTCCCAAGTGAACCTTTGACAATTGTCTAGGTTATCCTTCCTGGTCCTGAGTGTAATGAATGCCAAAATATATCTGGACTCTAAACTGTGGGCTTCACTAATGCCAGCTAAAGGTATAATAAACAAGGAAAAGTGGGAAAGAAAGACCTCCTAGACTTTCTGTTCCCATGGTCAGTCTTGGAAAAAGATTGCAATTTAGACTAGGAGTTTTCCATCAGACTTCAGTTTCCTTTTTCATTCAACTCTGGAAAAGTCATCACATATAACCAAAGATATTTTGCACCAACAGCATGTGTGCTAAATAAAGAGCTCTTTCCTACTTTTTTATTCTAGGTTTTCTTTTTTTATTTAAAAGTTTTCTTTACATCTTACATACCAACCCCAATTTCTCCTCACCCCTCATACTGCTCACCCCAGCCTCTCCCCTCTCTATCACCTACACCTCAGGGAGGGTAAGAAGTCCTATGGATCCTATGGAAAGACAACAGAGCCTACTAATCAAATTGAGGCAGGGAAAACCCCTCCTCTGTCTCAAGGCTGAACAACGTATTCTTCTATAGGGAATAGGGTTATGAGGAGAATTCCCACAGTGATGGCAAGCTGGAGTGATGGGGACCTTCACTGAATCAAGAAGAAACACTGGAAATCCATCAGGAAAAGGAGCTAGATTATCCAAGGATAAGTAACTGTCTATTGGAATGAGAAGTATGTGGAGCCTTGAGGGGTTGGATCAGACTGTGTTCCTGTGTATGGGCTGGCGACTTGGAGCCCATTCCCTGCAGAGGTACACCTAACCCAGTCTTGACTTTGGGATGAGGAAATTGGACTTGTCTGGAGTGGATGTGCCACACTGAGCTGACCCACCTTTGAGGGGAGGGGACAGGTGGATGGAGAGGAGAGGGGCTGAAGGCTGACTGGGAGGGACTGGGAGGAGGGAAGGGAGGAGGAGCAGAGGGATACATGAATAAAAAGACATTTTTATTAAAATAATAACAATAAATCAGTTTATGCACTAGGGATAAATTCTGGTTCCATTGCAAGAGATTCTACAAACTGCCCAGTCCACACAACTGTCTTCTATATGCAGAGGGTCTGGTCAGTCTCTTGCAAGTTCCCCAGCTGTCAGTCCAGAGTCAGTAGCTCCCAGTGGCTTGAGTCAGCTGTCCCTGTGGGTTTCCCCATCATGATCTTGACCCCTCTGCTCATATAATCCCTATTCCTTCTCTTCAATTGGACTGGGAGCTTGGGCCAGTCCTTATTTGTGGTGTGGATTCCAGCCCAGACTACTATACCCTGCTCTGTTTTAGTTTTATTAAAAGCTGCAATGACTTTAGACCAGCACAGTTCCTCCAGGTGCATCCATTTCCCCTTGGTTCAACTATGTGTTTGTTCTCTCCAGTTTTCATTATGAACGCAATGTTAGATGTCTTTCTCTATCTTGTAAATATACGTTATTTCCATTTATTAATACAAAGGCTGTTTTGGCCTATGGCAAGGCAGCTTGGAGGCAGGTGGGAAATCCAAGCAGAGATAAAGATGAAGACTGCTGGAATCAGAGAGACTCTATAGGCTGCCTCCCAGAAAGCAAGATGTAGTAAGACAAAGATAAACCCACAGAGTCATATGGCAATACATAGATTAATAAATGAGCTGAGTTAAATTGTAAGAGCTAATTGTTAATGAGCCTGAGCCGTAGGACAGTTTATAATTAATATAAGCCTCTATATGTTTAATTGAAACTAAATAACTGCAAGACTCTAGGTCCAAACCTTGGGGCTAGTCCTGGCCAAAAACTTTGGCTACTCCATTATCCTTGCTGCCCCGTGTACTGTTTAAGCATGCTAAAAACTCAGAGGAAGCACATGATAATTCATCTAGATACTCACCAAATATGAAAAAAATGATTAAGAGATTTTTATAAAAATCTATATGTATCTTTGTAAGATGGGTTTAACAGAGCTTATTGGGTGACAAGTCAGGTGATCACATATAAAGCTTCATGCCATTACCAAGAGATAATGAGAAATAGGTGATGCAGAGAGTTGAAGAAATGTGTCACTAGGGACCTGTGTTTTGGGGGCAATATATTTCTCTGGCCCCTCTTTATATTCCTTCTTATTTGCTTCCTGACAAAAATGCTGAGAGCTTCTGTGCTTCCCCAAACCTTATTTATCATGCTGACTCATACCGCTTAAACTCAGATAAATATATACAACAAATTTTTCTTTAAGTTACATTATTATGACATTTTTCATGCAGGGGTATAAAAATATGACAGACTCTTTGAGCGTTATCACAATTGTTTAGATGAGTCTCATTACCAGACATGATAGGAATCATGAATTCATTCCCAAATCCACATAGAAACACAGAACCCCTCTCCCCTAGTCAGTCCTCTTGGGCTTCACCATAGTTATGACTGGGGTCTCTTTTCTAACTCAAAGTATGACGTAGATGAATAAATAATATACTGAAAATGCAATCCCATGAAAAGTCAGACTCAATGGATAGTCATTATAAGGTTTTCTGTTTGGTTTGAAACATCCCTGTATTTGAAGTACCTAGTTTTCTTTCATTTTATGATAGAAAATTTTTGAACAAATTGTGGAAATAAATGCTCTCTGGGCTGGAAAATGTGTCTGGGATTAAGTGGCATGTCAATGATCAACCTGAGAACAGGATTTTAAAGAGGTACTGAAAATAAGCCTCAATTAGCCCACTGCTCAGTGAAAATGAGAACAATTAACACCACACCAGGTCAGTGTTCAGGAAATAATAGACAGTAGGAAAACTAATTAGCTTACAATCTACATACAAGTGAATGAAACACCAGTAGACCCCAGCTCAAGTCAGCTAGTGGAGCTATCCCCACCCAAACAAAAGCTGCTGAGATGAACACCTGAATACATCAAAACATTAAGAGGTACACACATAAACCCAAACTCTGCAGAGATACACACACTCACACACACCTCCGAACTAGAATGTAGTTTAGAAAATTACAGCCCTGTTTGTCTCCAAGGTTATGCACATGAAAATCTTTAAAATAAGCAGGAGAATGTAAAACATATAGAGGAAACAATATTTTTTGATGAGCAAAACAAAAAATGCATAACAGAAATAGGTATGCCAGAGATGGCAAAATACTGTGTTTTCTCTTATTACAGAAGGAGGGGGGGGTGCTAAGCCCCCAGTGTTTAAAAACTGGTTTCTTCCTCAATCAGGGTACAGGCCATTCAAGGCTGACGCCAGACCTTCCAGAAATAAATTGAAACTCTTACCCTTTTATTTCTCTGGGTGTCCTCTTCTCTTATTATTAACAAAGTATCAATGTTTATCAAAGAAAAAAATAACTACAAACCAACCCCTCAAAAAACAACAACAACAAAATAAGAAGCCTCGGGAGTGTGACTCTGAGGAAAAAGCTTACAATTCCAAGAACTGAATGAATCCAAGAGAATCTGCTCTTTCTCGGAGTTAATGAATCGCATGGGTTCCCAGTGTTTACCAATGGACTCAGGCATCACAGCAGAGTAGAATGGGTGGAAACAAGTGGCTACAATATTGTGTATCAATGGACTTCTTTTCACTGACAGGGGACCCTGGAATTTTCTTTGGATGTTTTAATGAACTTATCATCTAAGAAGCTGGAATATTTTAGGTTGTGAAACTTATCCAGAAAAAAATAAGGAGCTAGGGAGGAAGGGGATAAAGAAATTAGGAAGGAAGAGAAGGAAGAAAGGACCACAAGTCCGATTTATTTAGGATATAAATGCAACAACTGACGGGGGGGGGGGGGGGGGGGGGCTGTTGTTAGAGTCTTGATAATGTACGGAAAAGTGGCCAGCCAAAGAAACGCACTCTGGCTCTGAGACCAGAGCCCGGGAAAGAAACCCACCCTATCCCTAACCCAGAGCTAGTAAAAGAAACATACCTTGAATCTAAGATCTGAGCCAGTGAAATGCACTTACCCCTGAATCCAGAACCAAAAGGAAATGTGCCCTGGCTCTGAAATTAGCACCAAAGAAACACACTTTTGCCCTAGAATCAGAGTCAGTGAAAGAAATGTGCCCTGTCCCTGAAATTAGAGCCCAAAAGAGCCAGTGAAAGAAACACACTTTGACCCTGAAACTAAAAACCAAGTCAGGGTAGAAAGAAAGGGAAAGATCTGAACAATTCCCACCCTGAAAGTCTCCCCAGAAAGCTCTGCCCCCCCCCCCCCAAGAAGCCCTATATAAGTCCTGAGCCCACAACACTCCTGCCTTCCTCCATCTTCTTCTGCCCAGGACTGAGGAAGCCACACTCTCCTGGACCCTTCCTTCCCAATAAATCTCTTGCATGGTGTTTGGGTGAAGATTTTCTTCTTTTGCTGGAGCAGCAGGTGTGAAGCCTGGACAGAGATCAGTGGAGGGAGAATATCCTTCCCTGGTTGGGCAGAGTTGTTACATTCCCTAACAGGGCAGCTAGCAGGGGAGGGAAAAGCAGAAACCTTGGCTGTCCACTGTAGCAACTTTCCTCAGAGGCTCGCTTTCCCTTGATGGAGCAGAGTTGTTAACACTGGTGAAGCCTTTCCCTGAAACAGGACTGTAAGCTGCTTCAGAGGCTTACTGTGCCCTGTGGGACTCACTGGTTCCCCAGTGCCTGGCTTCTAGCCATCGAGCTCAGTATGCCTCGTCTCCTGACTGCCAGGATCTCTTTCTATCTGGGGGGCACAAATACCTATGGGTAATCATAATATAATATTTAAAAAGTGTCCAACTCACAGAGAAATGTAATTAATGCAGACATCTTTGAATGTAATGGGAAAATGTCAAAAAGGAACAATGGAGCAAATTATGAGTATTTGAATTTTGTTGATAAAACCTTTTAATACTTTCCACCATGTTTTCAGCAAAATGTATATAATGATAGTTTTTATTTTGTTTTAATTGTCTTGAAAGAAAAACTATTATTCTCAGAACTTACAAATGACTTAGTGGTACTCAGAGAGTTCCAGGTGCAAAAACACACAGTGAGTGGATCTCATAGATGGTCAATTAGATTTAAGAACAGTGTTCTGTACCCTGCATTTCACACAAGTGAAAACACATTTGTAAATCTTCCACAACAGATGCTCACACACACGCGCACGTGCACACTCACACACACACTCACCAAACAAAAATAGTGTGTGAAAGATAACAAGAGAGTGAAAGAGAGACAGATAAAGAATAAGATGTAATGTGCATCCTAGAAGCTAAGGCTATATATTAAGCCTCCTCTGATCATCAATGGAATAACAATCATTTTTATATACTTCCAGTCTTATGAACCATCACTTCACTGAGGTTCATGGGAAGATAACTACTGAATATCTTTATATGACCAAAGATATGGGATAACTTCTGTTGTGACCTGAGATTTCTTATCCAGAAATTGTCATTCCTTTTTGCAAGAATAATCAAAAGCTCAGCTTTCAGTGTCACTTGGAGCGTCTCAGGATGGCCTTTCTAGTATACTGACCCAGGAAGTTGTTATCTAACAGAGGGTTTGTATTTGGCATCTAATTCCTTGTGACGCTAAATTAAATTAAACAGAAACACCAACACCGGCAGCAATTGTGTTTCTTATATTGCCAGCCATGCTAACCAAAGAAGTTTGAGACTAAGATATGAGCACACAGAAATAGTACTGCCCCCCTCACAAACAACTAAACCCTAAATTCTGCTGAAAATTTTTTAGTAAGGCAGTGTTGCATTGTTTACATGGATAGCATTACAAAACCAGCTCATATTCCGAATTACTATTTCTATTAAATAGAAGTAAATTTTTTATCCAAAGGTATAAGGTCTGGGTTCATCCACAGGGGTGTGGTTGCAGTGTCATATGGACTTCCAGATTCTGGTGCAGATATTTCAATAATAGCTTGTGATATGGCTATTCAGATGTAATAGTTGTTCAAAAGGGTATGTGGAATGATACACCCACAAAAATAAGGGAGGTCTTGATAACAAGCTTAGTAGGTCATGATAAGAGAGAGTATGAGTCTGATCTCAGATGTTCTTGAAAGAGATGTGATGTCTACTCTTAGGTCCATTGCTATGTTACTTTGTTAATAGTATTTATATAGACACTATTTATCACTTCCACCTTGGAAAAATGAATACAGAGCCCAGTTGATGTGAAAGATATTCGGTAGAACACTTTTCTATTGAAAGATAAGGAGAGAACCATAATTATCTAAGGATCAGAGTCAGAATGGATTCAACTCTTGACAGCTCATGACCTCTTGAATGGGATTTACTTTTTCTCTCACACAAAAAATCTTGAATGGGAGTTACTTTTTTACAGGTATTCATGCACCTGCACATTTGTAGACATAATATTTATGTTCACAAACTAACATAATTATAAATAAGCCTAAATGTACAATGGGTCCAGGGACTTAAGATAAAGAAGGTGAAGCGTGAAATATTATTCCTCTTGTTGGTTATAAGTGAGGCCCTTGAATAGTGGTTTAACTGCCTTTGAGGTGTACAGTCATAGGATGTGGGACATGGATACCAAGCATTCAGGGAGGGACACTGATGTGGAAATGTCTTTCTGTATGTTGTGAATATCAATCTTTAAATAAAGGAGCTGTTTTGGCCCATGACAGGCACCATAGAAAAAGTAGGAGGGGAAATCAGAGCATAGGTAGGAGAAGCAGGGCGGAGTCAGAGACAGACCAAGCCAGCTGCCCAAGAAGAAGCATGTAAGGAACACAGGTGAGCCACAGGCCACGTGACAGACAGATTAATGAGAATGGGTTGAGTTAAGATGTAAGAGCAAGCTAGCAATGTGCCTGAGCCATAGGCCAAACAGCATGAACTTAATATAAGTGTCTGAGTCATTTCTGGGGGCCTGATCAGCTGCGGGCAGCTATGGGGTCTGGGGCAGCAGGTTTGTGGGTCTGGACCTCTGGCCGCCTAGTACCAAGAAACCTACAGGACCCCACTATCATTTCACCTTCATTGTTGAGGGAAATGTGCTTAAGATAGCTGCATAATGTGTGTGTGGTTATGGAAGAGAAATGACTGTACAGTACAATTGGCCAGACAGAGAGGACTTTATCAGTCTTTCCAAGATTCTTGTATAAGAATACTGGGAAAGGCTGAGAGGACATGTAGTTAGTAACTTCTAATTCAGATACAGTAAGATGTCCCTCTTCTACAGAAACATGGTTGTATACAGAAGACATTAAGAAAATGCTGCCCTATTAGATTCTAGCTTAATGTATTAAGAGTGTATTTGTCAATTGCACACACCTTCAAAACTGAACTTGTTCATAATATCTTGTGTTAAACCATAAGTGAGAAGGACTATAAACATTTAGTCATCTATCTTTCCTATAGAGTCACAGAAACCCAGAATATATGTATTTATATTGGCTTTGAAGGCATCTGGTTTATTTCATCCTCTTTGGATTCCGGTTAGTGAAATGGTAATGAGTAACACACATCATGCACATGCAAAGAAACAAAAACACGCTTTAACTCTCTCCTTCTTATAGGCTAGTAAATATTTCCTAGTAGAAATAGAATACATGTCCCATCATATATAAATTTTTTTGAAATGTGAAGAGAAAAGAGGAGGCTTCTTTCATTATGTGACTGTGTTCCTGAGGGTAAGTCATCACTATTATTGGCAGTAACGCATACTTTATTTTTAAAATATGTTCTATGAGAGCATCTTAGTATCATGGGAAATAAGCAGTGCTCTACTTTCCCATCCTTCTGCTAATGGCCATTGTGCCAGCATACTTAGCTTCCAGTCCCTGAGTACACTTTGTTTTCTTTGAGGTCTCACTATTACAATGACATCAGGTCTTGCCCTGATCTGCACATGTGTATATGAACCAACATTAAATACTTTCCCATTTTACCTCTCTACTTACCCTGATATAGGAGCCACTCAAAAGGAGATGGTGCAACTCTTTTATTGAGAATGAAATGGGCAATACATGGGAGGAATGAAGCAGATCATTTGCAGGGGAAAGAGAAAAGAACAGAGAACAGCTGCTGGGCTATGGGAACCTGTCCCAGGCAGCCTAATCTACTATGTAACATAGTTTAGGTGATATGAGATACACTCCTAAAGGCAAGGTCATCCATGAGAGTGATGAGGTACTGCCAGAGTGGTGTGCAATCTGCACAGTATTGCATGGTGGGACTTAGATTTTGTTGCAGGTATAATTTTCCAGAGACATCGAGTCATCCCAGGGCACAACATAGACCTCAAAAGAACAGAATTTTCTCTGCAAAAATTAAGAGAGAATATTAATCAGTGCTGGTTAACACTAAGCAGACAATTGTCAGATGGAATTGGGCCTGATGCAAGTAAGACACCTGCCCAAACCTCTGCCAAGTCTAATGTCACTCAGGCAGAATCAGCAGTGTTCATCTAACATTAGGCATCTGTGTATATCTAAGGCTCGGAGGATTTCACATCTCTTTGTAAAAACAGTCTTAAAGCTTGTGCCTCATGCAAGGTTCTTATAGGGAAGATAAGGGAGAAAGTTTTTGTGAGTTGCAACCCTTGTGTTCTAGTACAGGGACAGCAATAATGAATCTAGGGCATGAAACTAAGAATGTCTTCAAAACTAAAGGCAGCCTAATAAGAATTTGTAGTGATATATAGAGAAACTGTATCTCAAGAACACCTCTATCATGGAAAACTTTGGCATTGGGTGCAAAACAGAGCTGAGTGGTTTAATGTAAGGTTGACCTGGACAGGAGCTCAGCTTGATTTTATACAACTTTTCCCATCAAGGACACATGTCTGCTCTTATTCAACAATCTAAAACATTTAGGAATAGTCCCAGAGTACTTAATTCTATAATCCAAAGAATAACTCTAAACTTTAATGTGTACATACATACCGTAAACCACTGAGCTATATATACTCCTAATCATCTATATATGTATTCAAAAATAACCATACTTTCTTATGTATACAAATATATCCAGTTCCCAAAACACAGTTATATCATATAAGCACTTTCTCAACTCTGTCTTAGTATGAGGAAAAACATTCTCCCAAAGCTTGGTGTACAAATATTCATACAAACACACACACACACATACACACACACTTATTAAATGTGTTCATGAACCAGTACATTTTTAGACAAGATATAATATGTACTTTCACAAACTAACATAAATATAAGCTCTCCTAAGTGCACAATAGTTCCAGTATATATGCCATATCCATACCTCTTGCTGACCAGCCTGATCATTTAAGGGACAGTTGGTCAAATCAGCCTGTGTCTTCATACACGTGGTTTGCCCTAGAATTACGTCAAAGAGAAAGATTTCTCCAGCCACAACCTACAGAGAGAAAACAATGATTCACTTTCAACACTAGAATGACCTTAACATGCAGCTCTTTTACATTGTACCTTCAGTGGTTTTCATTAGGATTCATGAATACCTGTATTCATGACCTGCCACCAATTTCACCAACACAGCATCTAATCAACTCTGCCAAGTGTGACAACTGCAGCTAGTTCTTGCATCTTGATCTTGATTTTTTTTGGGAAATCCTCACGAGGGTATAATGCTGCTAATGAATAATATAGGATGCAGAATACAGAGTTTTCTAAGTTCTTGGGAAGAGTATTCAGTTCTGAGATGTGAGCCAGGATGTAGGTAGGCATCAGTGTAGTCTGAAGATTCTAGCATGTTTGGACCTGTGGCTCAGAGGAATCTTTCCCACCTGCAGTCTCTCAACTGACTATAAAATAATTATTCAGAGGTTTGTAGTGAATTTATGATGTTACATTGTAAATAATTGTCCCACCTATGAGTTTAATAAAAAGCGCTGATTGGTCAAAGGCAGACAGGAAGTGTTGGTGAGGCTACCAGAAAAAAAAAAAAAAAACAAAAACAAAAAACTCTAGGAACAGAAAGAACAGGGCAGAATGCCAGAGAGAAGCCAGAAGATACAGAGGACAACTATGCTGCTCTGAGAAAAGGTACTGAGCCGCATGACTGAACAGGATAAGAGTCATGGGTTAGTTTAAGGGTAAAAAGTTAGCAAGTTATATGCCTGGGCCTTAGGCTGATCAGCGTAAAATTAATGTAAGCATCTGTGTCTCTGCAGTCTGTAGGTCTGTGGGTCTATGGGTCTGCAGCTCTAAACCTTGAGGCTAGGCCCGAAAGTCCAGGGCAGAAACCTAATACTACAGGGGTTTATATTGATGACAAACCATTTGGTCCATGGCTCAGACTCATTACCAACTAGTTCTTACAGCTTAACTCAGCCCATTTCTATTAATCTATGTCTTGCCACTTAGCTAGTGGATTACCAGTACTTTCACATCTTGCTTCTTGTCTCCTTGGCTCTGCCCTTCAGAGCTGCTCTGAGCACACAGGACACCTTGGAGCTACAGGATAGTACTAACTTTAAGCTGTAGGACAGAGGTCAGAAAGGAGCAATCCTTGTGGACTGCGTGAAGTATAGAGCAAATGACTAAAGTCTACCTGAATCTCATCTATAACAAAGAATATTTTCCTTCCTTTTATCTAGATTTGTGCCTACGTAGACAGAGTTAGTGGGTTGCTCAACAAAGGAGTGATTCAATAAAAAGTATGCAGTCTGGTATTGTCAACACCTTCAGTGTGACTGTTAATGGAAATATCTTTTGAGTGTGTAACTCTCCTGAATGTCTTACATTTTTATTAAAGCAGGTTTAGGTTTTATTCTCATAGAAGTACTGACTCGATTTTTCAAAACTGTAAAGGAGTAAAAGGTAAGAGTAGATAAGTTTAGAACTCTGAACCTAGAAATTAATCTCACTCTTCTTCTAATATAAAGTTTCATGTCATCGAAATGAGAATCACATTCCTAATGGTATGCACTTCTCTAAGATTCTCTAGTAGGTTACTGAATACTCACAAATATCTGAACGAAGGAGCCTCTATAGAGATTTGTTTATATATAATATTCAGTGTTCAGAGTTCTAATCCATCATGGTAAAGAAGGTCTGGAGAAACATGAAGATAATGGGCTGACAGGAAACCAAGTACCAAGAACAGAGGGACCCAGTGACGGTCATAGTCAAAAATAAAGGTCTCCAGTGTGTGCTGATGTATTGTTTGTAATCAAAGAATTAAAGCTTTTTCTGAACATCAGAAGGCAGACCAAACTCAGGGACACACACCTTTAATCCTAGCATTCTGGAGGCAGAGGAACAGATCAGTATGAATCTGTGAGTTCAAGACCACATAGAGTAAATGAGATCAATCCAGTCTAAAAGAAAAGGAGAACCAGGCAGGGTGGCACACACTGTTAACCCTAGCTCTGGGAAGGTTGAAACAGGAAGTGATATATATGGCTGGGCAGAGAAAGGAGACAGGAGTTTGGGCCTCAGTTCCTTCCTTTCCCACATGACTGAGGACTTGAGGAATTCAGCTTGAGGATCACCCCCTTTCAGCCGAGAAGTTGAAGAGGTGAAAGGTGGCTTATTTCTTTGTATCTCTGACCTTTCAGCTTTACCCCAATATCTGGCTTCAAGATTTTATTATAAGACCAATTAGAATTCCAGACTAAAGGGAACCTCTTTCTTCATGTAGGCCCTAAACCTACCTCATTGCTGCTCAGTAATGACATCATGTTTCAAACTAATGTATTGATTATGTCAGAATACAGTCATGGTTCAATCAGCTCTGGAAAAGTCATAAAATACACATAAAGATTGTTTTGTTAATACTCAACTGTCTATTTCATAGTTTAAAAATGTTGACTATATAGATAACACTTCAAAGCAGACCTTCCATCTAACCTGGGGGGAGGGGACTTGCAAGGGGAGGAGGAGGAGAAACTGGGAGAGGAGTTGCTTCGAAATGCATAATGTGGAATAAACAACCAATAAAACCTTAATTTGAAAAAAAGACCAAATTAAAAATGAAAAGTAAATACACTAAACAATTTTATTTCAACACATTTACAAAACCACTCACTTGTATATGTGTGTCCCTGAGATAAAAAGGAAGGTGGATCAAACAGAGGAAAATGTAATTATGAAGTGAGAAAATAGATTGACAGCCCGGCTGTGGGCTACAGATTTGGCTGCTCAAAACATTTTCCCATAGACAGAGAAAAATTAAATGAAAGACCAAAAAATCATGCAGAGAAAGGAGCTGTGGAGACGATTTCCCCTTTGTCGTGGTCACTAATCATGTTGACACTGACTCTGGGTTTCAGAAGGCTGCTAGAGGACACTGACTTGTAGCATCTTTCAGAATGTGTCTGGGGAGTTAAATAAATAACACACATTCCTACCTGCAGCTTGTATCTGTGATTTATAACAACCTAATAGATGTTATTTTTTCCTCAGGGAAATCCCATCTTCTAGAGCTGCCAGGTAAAAGCCAGTCTTAGGACAAGGCTTAAGGGAGGCAGTGGCTTTGGAAACTGCCATTATGTCCAAATCAAATAACAAGGGGTAAGTCACACTGAACTACACTCAGGAGTGGTGCAGCAAGGAGGGGTCAACGCTCACCTAAAGTTACATGTCTGACCTTCTGAGGGACAAATTCAGGGTCCTTCCTATCAAGACTCATATACCTGTTTTCTGACTCTTTGCACATCCACAACACGGCTTAGATACAACTCCTTGCTTCTTTCATTGTACTTTCTGGCAGCATATTCCAGTGCTTCTTTGGCTCCCTCCTCCTGCATACTGGATTCCTCTATGTCACCCACCAGTGTGAGACCCAGTACAGGGTTGAGGCTCAGGTTCACAGTCACCAGTAGAGTTGTCAGCAGGAGTAGTGGAGCATGCAGCAGATGGGCCATGGTTTTTCTCTATTTGAAAATGGATCTAAGACTTGATCTATAGTTGAGGTGAGTCTAGATGAGAGAGTGAGTACAGCCTGGACATGAGCTGCTCTTTTATCCTATCCTCTTATCCTGCATGGGCTCCTTGCCAGTGACACACCTGCTTTCACACTTGCCCCTCCTCTTACTGTTCTACCCCTCCCTCTATTGTTTCTCCATCTTCACACTGCCCCAACTGTAACTCAGATCTGGCTCCTCTTTCTGATCTACACCTGTAGCATCTTCCCACTGCTTTTCATCAGCTCTGTATTGCCTCTCATTCTCACTCTCAAAACACCTAGCTTTCACTTAACACTGGCTTGTTCCTCCAATCCTATGTTTAAGCTTCTGTACTCTCTGAGTTTATTGTTCTGTGTACTCAAGGTATTATTGTTTTGTTAGCCTACAAATACCTACAGCATTCAAACTGAACTCTTACTGTTTCTTTCTTTTTTTGTGGTCAAGTGGGTGCTGATTCATTTATGGTCAGTTTGGTATTTCCCATGGAAGAATGGTATTTCAGGGTTTTAAGAAATTCAGTCCTGCCCTTTTTTGGGAAACATTTCTTTGGAAAAATTTCTATTATAGCCTTTAATTTGGACTATGTATGCTTGCTTTCTTTCCATGATTCATTAACTCCAATCATTATATCTAGTAAAGGAAGTGATCATGAAGAATCCTTGCTTGCATCCTCTTTGTCTTGCTCAGGTAACATTTTAAAATTTGAGCTCAGGATGAACTGTCTAAATAATGGTGTATATTTTGTTTGAGATGAATCAGACATGAAAAAATAACACAACTGTTGTGATAACCCAATGCTTAAGAGCACTTGATAATCCTCCTGAAAAGAATGAGTTCAGTTTCTAATATTCAAATCTAGCAATCGACTACGTTCTAAGGGCCATCTAATAGAACACTTCTGACCTTGGTTGAAATTGTAAAAAAAATCCATTTGTTGCTTATGTACATTTCTACACGTAATCTGTAGTAGAGAAGAGAAAACCTGTGATCATCCTGTCATCTCTTTCTCCTGTAAAGTCACATCAGCCAAGAATATATGTGTTTGGGTCATGCTAGTCTCTGGATTATGTCATACTTTGTTGAATTCTGGTTGGTGTTTTTCTAGTGAGTGATACATAAACAGGCAAGTACACAAAAACACACACGTTCAGTCTCTACTTATTAAAGGTTTTAATGATTTCTAATAGAAACAGAATTCAGAAATCATCAAGAAAGGATTACCTTGGAATCTGCAAAGAAAAAGAAGTCACCTCTATTAGGTAGCTTGTACTCATAGGAGATGGTCACTAGCCATCCTTTTAGTTTTATATCTGATATATTTTAAGGATATTTGCCTGGGTCCATCAGCACCGTTCTTGTTCCCCTATTACTGCCCATCTGCAAAGAGCCATTACATGCTATGGAATAATTCTTATGTACATTGTGAGTATGTATTAGTCTCTGCTGAGTGGCCTGTAGCAAGGCAGAAAAAATTTAGGTGGGATAAACAAGTCGAGGCTACTGTTGTGAAGAAAGGCAGAGTTACAAGAAATGCCAGCCAGCCAGCAAGGAAACAGGACTTATAGAAAATGAAGTAACTAGACATGCTACATGGCAAACATTAGTAGAAACATGGGTCAATCTAATGTAATAGTTAGCTAGTTTTAAGTGTGAAACTTCTCTGCACTTACTACCATTCTAACTAAACTTACTAAACCTCTTCTTTACAAAGGAATCCTATATGCCACTTGTCAGAACATTGGAGGAACAAAAGGTGATAGCAGATTAGTCTTGAGATCACTGTGAATTCAGGAGTAAAGCCTATGCTAGCTCTAATATCTGGTTCATGCCTATGAAATGAGATTCATCCACCCAATGGTGTATGATGTTCTAAGAGTCTTTAGTGTCTTTCTCATCAGTCACCAAATATGTCAGTGAGGAAGACTCTTATGTCAGGAATTATTTAAATGTATTGGTTAGGATTTCAGAGGATTTAGACCATCTTGGAAAGGAAAACTTGAACAAATATGAAGCTAACAACAGGTTGACAAAATACAGGACATAGAGGAGAGGGGGGAAAAAAAGATGTGGGCCGACACACAGGTTAAATTTATATATTTTCTTTCTTTACGCAGGAAGTCTACATAAACCTCAATACTATTTTAATGACATCATGGTTAATGATAATCTACTGAATAGATGAAATCACTCTTATGATCCTTATCATTTAATCAGTTTTGGAAATGCCATCAATTAAATCTACACAACAGTTTTATTAAAAATCACTTAATCATTTATCAGCAATAATATGCAAAAGTATGTACAACCTATAGAGCTCATCTTTCCTTTAACTCAAACACAATATTTGGGGGTCCCTTGTTCAGAAAGGTCCACGGGAGGCTTACAGTGTGTCCCAGGGAAAGTCTTGCAGCAGGAGGAACTACCCAATTCCTGACTCCTTTGATATTCAGGAAAAGCAGAGATGATCTCACTGTATACACTGGCTCACCATGAAGCACTTCTGCATAACTTCTGTGCTTAGTAACAGCCATATGTAAACTTGGGAGGAGCCTTCTGCAGAGATGATTAGAATCAGAAGATTTTGTGATAGGGTGATGAACTACTAGTTTTCAAATTGCTTGAAGTTTGATCTTTTGGCATAACAGCCTAGCTCTTGGCTCCTTAATATTTCAACAGCTTCATTTGTCTTTCGATGGTTAAATCCATGCTGTTGTGTCCAGGCAGAGTCCAGAGTGGTGGTCTATAACAACTTTGGAATGAACTCCCACACCATCAGCCAAGGATTAAATGAAGAGGAAGTAGTAGCAGTTTGTTTTTCTGATTACTGAGAAATAACAGGGTCACCATGTAAAGTAGGCAAAGTTACTCAGGATAGTTGGTAGCTCTTACTAGGAAGACAGGAAGAATCTGGTAAGAACATAAGTCATTATCTCTATTCAAGCTTGATGAAGAGACAGATGAAACATTTTAATATTTAATCTACATAGACATTTGTTAAGAGAGATATATGAACTGTTCTGAGAAATGTGTACTTACGGCATTTCACTGGGAGCATCATTACATCTTGTTCATATATTAAATGGCTAGAAAATATCTAGGTTGTATCAATGAAGGGGACCACTAGATTCATGCCATTAAAAAAAAACCAAAGTCCCATAACCACTTATTCCTGAATCTTTGAAAACACTAAGGTCTGAAAATCATAGCCAAGGCAGTTCAAAGACCATGAGACGAATAGAAAAGGAAGATACTCTAGGAGAGATTCTGAGTACACTTCAACAATCTCAGTGTGACAGTTGATTCCTGACATACCTTATACAATCTGAAGTCCAAATAAAATTCTATAAGAAATACCCACTGAAGAGTTTGCTATATAGACATATAGAAAACTATTTAGTTATATATACTCTGCCCTGGGAAAAGAAGGTTGCTGGAACAAGCATAGTCACTTGTAATAGTGAACAGAGACAGGAAGGATTTCAAGGGAAATTCTGGGCTACAAATATGGTTGCTCCTTCATTTGATATGTCCAGAAGAAGAATTAAGTAAAAACAATAAATAAGTTAATGCAGTGAAGGCAGCTTTTCTGGCTACTAGTCCTTTTTTATAGTTAATTAATGATATGTTGACATTTACCCAAGGTCCAGAAAAGTGTTACTGAGTTTATCCTTTTAAATATATTTTTATTCTTTATTTATTTAATTATATTTTTTTATAGAAAAGTCATTTCATCTATGTATCCCCCTGTTCCCCCTCCCTTCCTTCCTGCCAATCCCTCCCAGTCAGACTTCAGCATGCCCCCACCCCAGACACCCATCCCTCCCCCAAATGAGCAAGAAGTACCAAGGTGGGTGAGGCCAGTGTGGCACATCCACTCTTTTTCTTCACTATTACCTCTAGCAACTTGAAACCAACACCATTAACCAGAAAAATTCCGGGAAGTGAAAAAGCAGAGGAGATGTCTGTCAGGCAAAGCAAGAGGAGAAGGTTGTAATGAGGAAGGGTACGAAGCCACATGGGAAAGCATGGAGAAGAGTAAAGAACTAACTTAAATCATAAGATTTAGCAAGTGATAAGCTTGAGCCAAAGGTCAAATAGCTTCTAATTAATATACACCTTTGTGTTATTATTTGGGACTAAATGGCTGTAGGAGTGGCAGGGCAAGGCAGGACAGAAAACTTCTCACTAAAAATAGCATTTTAACATCTAGTTCTACTGGTTTATCAATCAGTATAGCTAGTGGCTGTATTATGTTTCGGGAGTTTCTGTTCCTTCCTTGGCCAACTCATTAATAGACACTTGACAACATAGAGTCATTTATAAGAAGCTCTAAGAAAAAAGCTCATGGTCACATACATGAGGACTGTCTCATTTTTAATTGTTGTTTTGTTGTTTGGCATTATACAAGCAGCACCATTTAAAGGGCAGATGGTCCTGGACTGTGTTTTAAGACACCAACTATGCCAGTCGGAGAATAAGCCACAAAGAGGCATTCAGTGTGTTTTCATGAATTGTGTTAAAGATTGGTGCTAATGAGTCGTAGAATGAAAATAACTTGACCTTTGTTCTGTTAAAGGTTATTCCAGTAGGTTTTACAAAGAGATTCATCTGGAAATTGCTGGATTGAATGCTTTTGGATCCTGTGAAATACCATCCTTCCATGGTGGATTTTGGACATTGATCAATTATAATTTGACCTCTCCTGATCCTTAGGGGAATGAGATTTTAGGACAGTAAGAGTTTAGGTTGGAAACTATAAGACTTTGAATGGTAGGGATGATCAACCTGGAAGATGTCGAAAACAGAACGGTAGAAACCATGGTGCCAGCTGCAATGTAGGAATAACCTGGATATGTAAGAGAGTAAAAAGTAGAGGAGACACAGAAGAGATGAAAGCTATAATGAATTTGTCCCTAAGATGTCCCTAATAAGGGACAGAGGGTGACTCAGTTTTGGATGCCAGGGAGAGCAGTGTGAAGAAAAAGGAAACACGCATGGGCACAACAGAAAAAGGACATTCACCAAAGTAGTGAGCATGAGGCTGGCAAATATCCTAGACAGGCTAGAAAAGGCAATAGGGCACCAGAATTACAGGCTCTTCTCATTGCCTAATGCAGGCTCATGTCAGCTCTACATCAAGCCTTGACTCCAAGTCTAAGATGACCATCAATTGCCTGTTCCATGTACTACTTACTGCTCCTTTTAAAAACACTCATTTTACCTCTGAACCTGAATCTAATACAGGTGCGCAGTGACACTATTATAAGACCCCTAGTGGTTGGTGGTTTAGTTGAAGCCAGTATTCAAGAGGGGTTGGGAGCCAGGAAGGGCTGAATTTTGTGGCCAGAGAGAACACTGAGATGAAAATGATGTGTATCAAAGTGTTGTTTGCATATTGTGAATCCAACAAGCAGGTATTTGACCCTAGTATTGAAGGAGTTTATTTTGTCCCTAAAAAGGTCACATATGTGTATTTATTTCTATACTTCACGTATGTTCACGGCTATTCTCCAGGATGTCACTCCATTTGCTTTGCAGTCAGGAGCTTGAGTCTTTCTGTAAGCATAGTGCCCACGTAAACCAACCAGTCATAATCTAGAGTTATCCCTTGTATTTAGGGATATTCTTTTAGATAAAATCCCTTCAAGATGGGATCTTACCCCCATCATAGAACAATATTTGGAGTTTTTATCCTGAGGTGCAGGCCTCTTCATTAGTATAATCCACAGCAACTTACTAACAGTGAATCCACATTGCATGCTTCCTACATGGGCTCCTTTCATTAACCTACTGGGACTGTAATCAGTGTGAAGTGCTGACTAAGACACAACTGAATAGCACAATCCTACTCTGAGGAGCTTTAAGGGCATTATTTGAGAAGTGGACATCACTCATTATAATGACAGTAGTTTTACTACAGAAGCAGCTGGAACAGGAGCTGAGAACCTCCATCTCAATCTTCATCTGGCCATTTTTGTTCCAATATTCTCCTCCTTCTTCATTACTAATTATTTAAATTTTTAGAAAATGTTTTGATAGTAAATACACTAGTGTACATTTACAACCCCTAACAAGAATATTTAAAAACTCATTTTGTACATAGCCAAGATTGCTTTTTTAAAAAATTAGGTATCAATTGCCAAAACAGGTTATCTCGTGCATAGTTAAATTTAGGTTGCTAACGTTCACAAATCACCAAACCCAGAAATGACTTTTGTCTCAGTGACATTCTTTTCTGTGGTCAGAGTTTGCCCTCATTGATAAACCTTTGCATTGAATATGGACTCAACTAGATTACTAATCGGTTTCTTAGAGTGATATAGTTTCATGATGATCCACATATCTTATATGTAAATAATATCATGGATTTTTCTCAGTAAAGTCTCTTAGGGAAACATTTTTTATAACAGGTTTCAGAATAGCAGAACAAATTAGTGTGGTGTTTGATTGGTTGTCATGATGCTAATTCAATGTTGGAATCTGATATCTAGCTATGCTTACTTATATCATCATTCTTTTGTTCTACATAAAAGATGGCATTACACAGGTGTCCTAGAAGCCTTAATTCTCTTTGCTTGTTGATCTTAGGGAGTCTCTAGAAGCAGCTCTCAGAAGATTGTGTCTGATTCCTGTAAAAGAATGAGTTCTGGAAATTGTTTGAAGAGGAAAGACAGAAAAAGAAATGGGAGAAAGAAATCAGAAGTGTGGATAATCTCATGTTTTCCTCAAAATATTTATTCTGAAAATAAAACGTATCTTTTACACTTCAAAATCACTCTAAAATATTCTTAAATTTGGGATACTGTGATTTAAGTTCCGAATTTTTTTTTCCTGTGTGGAAGAAGTGGAGCACAAGTACATTCAAATCAAAACAAACCCAAAGTTCTATCGTCTTAAAACTCCCTTGGTGACTTCTGTGAACCACTCTAATCCTCAGGGACCCAAAAGTTATATTACCAATATAAGCATTCAGACCCATTTTCTAGAGTCGTGGACAATAAACAAGTAATACCCTGCTATACCCAGTAACATGACATCATTCTATTTAATGATCCCTTAAGAAAAAAGTCTTCTCCCTATTTATCCCACTCTTCCTCCCTTCCTTCTCCTCTGCCATGAGCTTGCATGCACCTCTGCTTCTCTTTCTCTCTTTCATCTTTTACTTCATCACCCTAGAAAAGCTTTTCAAATGTGTTGCCTGTAGGATACATCTCTTTTGCAGCTCCCACCCACACTGATCGCCATGAAGCATCTGCATGACCTTTCTCAATGGCATGTTTCCCTCACCTGCCATGGGGCCAGTTGGCTTCCATCTGCCAGTGTTGGATATTTCTCCTTCTGTATAACAACATCCAGACCTTCTCTCGTCAATATATACAGCTTTCCCATCAAATTCAAGAATGCTCCATTCCACAAAAGCTACTATACTTGTTACCATCTCATGATTATGTATCTCCACAATTCTGGGTCTTTGCAACTTGACTGAAACTCAACTCCCCTTGACTCTTTGAGTCACTGAGCTCCAAATACCACTTAAGCTACCCTTTACCAGTGGGAAGTTTAGGCTACTCTACAGGGTGTCAATCCCTTTCATACACTGACATGTCTCAGTTTCTTTCCACAAAACATTTATGCATTCTAAACAACTACAACCTTCTCTTAACAAGGGTTTCATTTTTATGATGAAAGACCATAGCCCAACAGGAAACTCATGAGTAAGGCGTTTACTGAGCATATACTTCTGTACATTCATCACTTCTTTTCTCATGAGGGAGTGCTGTTTACTGGCTTGCTCTACATGGCCTGCTCAGCACTCGCCCATTCTCTCTCCCTCCCTCTCTCTCCCTCTCTCTCTCGCTCTCTGTCTCTCTGTCTCTCTGTCTCTCTCTCTCTCTAATAAGGTAAGTTTTATTCGTTCTTAAATTATTTCACATTATGTAGGTCAATCCCACTCATCTTAGTCCCTCCATAGCTACCCCATCAATCCTGTAAAATCCCTCAAATTTATTAACCCCCAATTATTAAAAACTAAACAAACAAAAAATAAGCTCTCTCAGTTTGCTCTTCTGTCTTTCCAACCTTTTTTCATTCCTCTTACTGGCTTTGGCCACTATAGTGTGTCAAGCAGTTCATCCTAATGTCTAATCAGCCATGCTTGAAAAAGTTTATTTCCATGAGCCTTGGTCTGGTTCAAAGCTTCTGAAACACCATCCTCACTGAATTCTCAGCAAAACTCCTCTAAGATATCCTGCTGTTTTCATGAGTCTAAGAAATACATCAGTTTTCTTCCTCTGGTTTACATGGGGGGTATTTTTGAGGACCAATTCTAGGCCCAGTGTGTGGGTCTGGGTGGATGTAATAGGTTAATTTGATCAACTAGGACCAAATAACTAAGGTCAGGATCAGAACCAACTATCGTAAACCTGTGCAGTTGGGCCAGCTCTTACATACACATGATGGAGCAGGGCCATATCTTCTACTGAAGTTTTCAGAAAGGGGAAGGCCAGTTATCTTAGGCTTAGTGAAGGGAAGGGCTGACTCATCATAGCCCTCTGATTTTATTACATACTTTTGCCATAATACCCTGGGCTAATAGCAGGAACTTGCCTCCAGATATGACCACTGGAAACAGCTCATGATTGAAGATCACCATTTTCCTGGTTGTAGCACAGGACAAGATTTGTATGTTCCCAGTGGCAACAAGTTCTCAGATAACATCATATTTTCAGTTGTTTTCACAGATATCAATCATTCTCAAAAATTTAGTAGTAACAAGAACTATAGGCATTACATCAGACCCTTGGCAGCAGCAAGGGAACAGATGAAACCATGGCTCTGTGTGGAAGCCCAGATCACCAAGATCAAAATGGCCACAGTGGCATCATGACTGTCAGGCCCCAACATGGCCACAGGTTTCAATCTAGACCCTGCTGATCAATTAAGACTTTGATGATACGATGAGCTACAGACATTAACACAAATGCCAGCTGAGGTAGGATCATGGACTCACACATCTGCCTGGGCCTTGGGAGCACAGGACATGCAGATTGGCATGGCACTCCTGTGATGTGGCTCCTGGACACCAACATGGCCTCAGGTGGTGACCCAGTCTTTCTGGAATCTGCACTATTTTTGATGGTAGAAAGAATAAGGGAAATCAATACAGATGCTGGGTATGTTTAAACCATTCACCAAGAAATGGTCCTTGGATGCAGCCCATGCCGGGATGTCACAATGGCACGTTTTGGCAGTGAAGGTCATTCAAATGTGTATGGCTTCAGCTTCATCCTGTGTTTTAGACACTCATCTGGCTTTAGGTGATGCTTCAGACCCCAAGTATTTGCCTTGCTTTCATTAGTAAAGGGATCCATAGACAGTAATACAGATCCTGGTTGCAGTAGTGCCACAAACTGAAATATTGCAATAAGGGGCATCCTGGACCTGAACGTTACCATGGCCATAGGTGAACACATAGGCTGTTTAAATCTGTATGGCTCCAACAACCAGATGACTCTTGGAACCCAACATGGAACCAGGTGGCTGACTGGACCTCATGCATCTACATCGAATTAAGAGGTTTCTCAAGCCAGGAACATCTACACAGACCCTTGGCCACAGCTCAGGCCCAAATGTCATCATGGCCCTTGATGGCAGCACAAGCTACTCAGATTACTCAGATCAGCTTGGACCTGGTTTTAACATGGCCCTGGAACTCCAACATGGATGCATGTCATAGTGGAGAGGATGAGCATTCTTGTGGCCTTTGGCGGTAGCAGTATGTTTCTTGAATGTTAACCAAGACCTTTGCTGATCCAGGTTTTTGAGCATATAGATTCTCCAACATCTTTCAGGTACCAGAAAAGGTTATTTTAGAAGTGAAGGAAAGACTAAATAATCTGAGGGTGAAGGAATGAATCTATTCACATCAAGTTCTTTCTGTGCCTATGTGTATTTTAAAGTATTTTAAACACATGTAAACACACATGGTTCTCCATCCCTCTATATTCCTAGACATTTCCCAGCTTGATCCCACCCTATTATCTCATCCATTCCTCAGGCAGGGTATAAGAACTCTCAGAGTGAGTCAATGCAGATGATATACAGCTCAGGTAGGATGAAGCACATTTCCCTAATATCAAGGTTGAGTTAAGATCTTCCTCACCTTCCAAACTGATTCCTTCTCTTTCTCTTACTCTCTTATTAGGAACAACCTAGTCCTACTCTTTCACTTCTTCTGTGTCTTTTCTACTTTTTACTCTCTTATGTACTCAGACTATTCCTACACTGCAGCTTGCTACATGGCTCCTAATCTTCTGTTTCTGAGTTGTACCAGGTTGTTCATCCCTGCCTTTCAAAGTCTTAGAACTTTCAATCTGAACTCTTACTTTCCCCATAACTCATTTTTTGGAGGTCATCAGAGGTCAAAATCATAAGCTGTCAATGTCCATCATCCTCCATACAAAGATTACATTTCAGGGGATTCAAAAGCATTCAGTGTTGCCCTTTGGAAAAGAATCCCCTTGGACAACCTACTAAAATAACCTTTAATAGTGCAAATGTCAAGCTGTTTTTGTTTTATCAGCCATTAAGTCCAATCTTTCCAAAAAGTCAAGACACAATACTGAATGCTTCTTTGTGGCTTGTTCTGCCCTAGAAATGGTACTTCTTGTTCTATGGTGAACACTCCTCCATCAATTAAAAATGAGGCAGTTCTCTAGGATGTGACAACAGGCCATGTTATCTATTCATATTTTTTTCACCCAGAGCTTCCATTCAATGACTCTAGGTTGTCAAGTTGAAAAAGAAAATTATTACAGTAATTTTTACAACCTTAATTCCACCACTCCTTATGACAAGAGTGCCTGCCATCTGTAGTACCTTTCTTAAATTCATTCTGAAGTGTTTTGATATTTTCATTTTTGAAATCCTTTCTCGTTAATGAGAAGCACTTTTAAAGACTCTTTGCTATTCAGGAATTTGTGCCATGTTTCTTTGATTCCCTTTTTATTTTTATAAAGAAAATATGTTTAATTACTTATATTAATTTTGTGTCATAACATTTGTTGAAAGTGCCTTTTGGTTCTATGTGTTTTGTTGCAAAGCACATGTTTTTATGCAGAAAAAAATGCCAACTGCAGGGAAACAATGAACAGTAAAACTTCAAATTATTCTCTTCAATAATTTTTTTTCAATAATATTTATTTTTAATATTTTATCATCAGAATTGTATTACTTCTAAGATGCTGAATATACATTAAACTTTGTTGTACTGTTTCTTCGTTTCACTATGATTGCTTGTATTTCCACTTTTGGATCATATTACTTAATAATCATATATTTATAGTTAATATTTTGAAGAGATATATGCCCTCCAATGATATGTTCATTAGAACCTTTCATAGAAAGAAGTCTTGGATAGCTTTCTACAGGGAACATTTGAATATAGAAATTTGAGGATCTAAGAAACATTTAAAAGCATGAACAATATCAGCAATCACGGATATGAAACTTAAACCTGTGTGTGAGCTCACCTCACTTTGAATCACTATAACTGAAGAACAGGTAATAATATACAATTATATACAGCCAGTAGCTATACTGATAGTGAACCATTGAAACAATGATAAAGTTCTATTCTTGAAGACACAGTGCATTTTCCTACAAGATAGAGTAAATCAATTATATAACCTATTTGTTAGTCTCCTCCGACACTTTCAGTGTTCATTACCACAAAAAGTGATATTTGGGTTACAAGTTAGTATTTTCCGGGATCATCTGAAATTCTACCCTGTCACAGAGTATGCCTCACTTCGACACTGAATCATCTGCCATCTCAAGACCCCAAAGTGAAATATTTGAAGACAGAAAGAGTTTACCATGGATGTTATAGGAATCTAAAGACTAGAGAACAGTGATAGCTAGTGTATACAGGATGAGCAACCTTAGAAAGCTCAAAACCAGAAGGATATAATCTGTTGGAAAATATGTCATCAGAAGGATAGCCTAGAGTTGTGAGAGTGTTAGAGGGAGGGGAGACTTGCAGGAGATACAAAGAGCAGTGGGAAATGTTCCTGGTGTGGACAGAAGAGCAGTCAGGTCTGAGTTCCTCTGGGCATTATAAAAAGAGAGAAACTGTGATGGAGAGGAACAGGAGAAAGTTGGTCAAGGACAGAAGACCTTGGTGCCATGGCAAGAATGCAGCAGAAAATGTAAGGAAGAGGTCACCTCACAGGCAGCACCAGGGTGTGCAAAACAATACACAAATGCAGTGAGGACAAGACACTTTTTTATCTGACTGAGTGGAAAAATGTACACAAGCATTCTGATGCTAATTTTCTCTTTTTACTTCATCTTGAAAAAATTCCTCTCTACACACATAGTCACATCTTTCTCTATACACAGCTTCATATTTCACTTACGATGATATATCACCTTCCTACACAGCCACACATCTCTACAGTTACCACACTTTTATATACATCTTCATCTTTTTTGTCTTCACAGTTACAAATTATCACACAGTTACATCTCTCTCCACACAGCAATATGTCTCTATTCACACCTACATCTCTTCACATACTGCTTCTACAATTTACACATTATTTCTCTCTACATCTCTTTCTCATATGACAAAATATCTTTGTACATACTTCTTCAAATATCTCTCACAATTCTCACAAAACTTTGCATTGATCACACATGCATCTCTCTATATATATCTTATCTTTAATCTCTCTCTCTTTCTCTCTCTGTCTCTCTCTCTCCCTCTCTCTCTCTCTCTCTCTCTCTCTCTCTCTCTCTCTCTCTCTCTCTCTCTCTCTCTCTCACCACACCTCTTTCTAAACATACAAATACATAGACATTTTTGAATAGCCACAGTGGACAATTATATGTTTCATTTTCAAATAGTATTATTGGAAGTATGTGCAGAAAATAAATTGATGATGGAAATTTATGTCTTAATGTTGTCAATTTGAGTTTGGTTTAATAGACACTTGGGAGTTTTCCTTCTGTATTTTCTGCAGAACCAGCTACTCTGTTTTGAATTAGCTCTAATGTCTAAAATTGGCCTTGGGACTAAGAATGCTATTACCCTCATATGTCAGTCTGACCAATTAAAAATACCTATTATTACCATTCCTCAGAATTATAAAAATTAATCAAAAATCATCATTTTGACCATCCAAAGCTATATGTGTACACAAGCTCTGGGAAGAATATCCATTGCTGTTTGGGGGAAGAAATGTAGTGGCTAATTATATCATGTATTTTTAAGAAAAATTTTCTGTCAGTTTGTGTGATGGCTTTTTCAGAGCTAGTTGTATCAGGAAGTTCAAGAGACTATAAATAATTCTATTCATATAATTATTATTAACCATGATATCATTAATAACTGTTTGTGGGGTTTATGTTTAGTGCCTATTTAAGGAAAGAGGTATAATGTGGGGTTTATGTTACTGCCTATTTCTTTTTTGGGACCGTCCTCTATATTTTTTACTCTGCTTATAGATAACATGTTGTTATCTTTGTGTTTCTTCAACAATTCCTTTCCATGATAGACTTCATCCACAGAAACCCTGACCAATATTTTAAAACAATTTCTTACATAAGCTTCTTCCTCATTCACATATTCGTGAGTGATGAGAAAATATTAGAGAATCTTGAGCTCCATGCATCATGGGTTGAATAAACTTCATTTCACTGGCAAGAAACAAAAAGGCAGAGTTAGCATGGGCTTTACTCCTGGATTCACAATGATCTCAAAACGCATCTAATGTCACCCTATGCTTTTCCATGGTTCTGAAAAATTGTGTATTATAGGATACCTTCATGAAAAGATGGCTAATGACTTTAATTGAAATAGTTACACATACCGATAAGTTTCACACTTAAAAATTATTGCCATTAGAAGTCACACTGGAAGAGAATACTTGACATGGTTGTTGGACTCGATTTTTTTCTATGAAGAACCCCATCTCTTTTTCTTTGCTTTCAGACCGGTCTGGATAACAGGAAGTAATGATTTCATCATTGTGCCTGAGATTCACCTACCACAGTTCATGTAGTATCCCCTGGGTCTCTTTTACCTGACTTCTGTGCTACAGGTGCGAGATAGTTCTGTTCAAATGCTGCAAGACATTACTTGTGATCAAATAATCTTTGCATCCCTGAACAGAAAATAGTATCCTCCATATTGGATGACACTTTAAAATTACGTATACTTTGAACATCTTTGGCAATTTCTGGATTTGGTGAACTGATTTATCTGTTGACAATATAAGACATCATGTTTAGAAGATAAGATGATATAAGAAAAAGCAGACACTCCCTCATTATGATAGTGAGTTGTTTGAAGAGTGGGTAATCTCATTGCCAGATCATTAACATATGTATGAATACGTGTATGTGTGAATCCTCACCAAACACACAAATATAATAGAAAGGACCTACATGTAACTATTAAAAATCTAGTGATAAAAGTGAGTTATCATTTTTTCTCTATATTTTGTAGCTGAAATGATGTTCTTTGATACCACTGTATTACAAATCAGATGTTTAAAGCTCAGTGCTGAATTAAAACCACAGTCCCATAACTAAGTAACATTGTCAGCAAAATGTATTCTCAAGTTATATCAAAACCCTTTTTTACAGTGACCAAAGGATTTACAAGAAGGCTAGCTTGTTGAAGTTCATATCAAAGAATGTCATGTGTATGCATATGAATAGATAAAAGAAATATTTGTGTTTGTGCAAATGTTGAATGTTATGCATGCATGGATACACTTGATGAATGGAAGGGTCTTTGTTCCTATACTCATGCAAATGTAGAAAGAGCATTTGTGACATGTAGGGATTTGGAAGATTAAATAAATGTGCATTTGTTAGTACAGTTTGATTATTTCAAATAAATAGAATATTATGTATATATATAGCCCTTGGGTAAAGTTATATGTATATATGTTATAATTTTGAATTGTTACTTAGGAACTGTTGCTTGATTTGATACGAGTATTCTGTACTCAGAAAAATTGCTGAGTACTTTAGGGATGATGCCTCCCGGACTGGAGGAGGCAAACTCAACTCTTCTGTATGGATAGAACTCTATAAAATTCTACAATAGATTCATGTCAAAATCACCCAGAAAAGGGGAGAGCCTTTCAGTGTTACCCTTGGAACTAAAATGTCTGGCATTCTCCTGACAGAAGTACTTTTGTGTTCCAGTGGTGCTGTATAGATCTATATGTCCTCATCATAATACTTTTCACTATTATGAAGCTTTGCTGGTATTTTTTGTGCCATCCATTGATTTATCAGTACAATTATTGTGGATACAGTTCAAGATGTCCAGAGTAGTGCATGAAGCTCCTTCTCCCATCCTCTATCATCCAGCAAAAAGTTCCATAATTCATTAGGCAGCCAAGACAGCCTCTCACACATATTAAGCTGCTGCTTCATCATTTACATTGCTTTGTAAATATTCCAGAGAATTGCCCACACATATTTTGCCCATTCCTTGCTCAAGTTATATAAGTGTTTGGCAGTAAGTCTTCTTAAAAGAACTGTCTATTTTTACTTCTGGTAGTACTGAGCAGTAAAGTCATCTTTTAAAGGATTTGTATTTCTTGTCTACACCAGCAGATAGTGACCACTGAAGAAAATGCAGCTTCCAGGAAGCAGTGCTTGACTCCATTCTTGTGTATCTAGAATCCCCTTTTAATCTTTTATCAGTTTTTGAGGAAATTTTGCCCTTATGTTAGAACAAGATATGTAGATGAAGTATTCCTACATACCTCTAACTCATAGAAATACTTAATATAATGTATAAATGCTCTGCAGAGATCTCGAGTCTTACTAGCTAACACTTAAACATAAATTAAGCCATGTTGCTGTTCATACTTTCTCTTACGTCTCATAACTTATAACATCAGTTTTAAATATTTTGCTTTGTGGTTCGTATACTGGCATCTCTTCTGACTCTGCTCTTTGTCACCACAGTAGCCTTGGATTGATTGGCCCATCTAACTTTATCCTTACTTGATACAGCGCAGTCACCTTCTTTATTAACCTTTGAGAGTAATACATATTCACAGTGTCCAGAAGAATCATTCCACAGCACCTAATGTTTCTTTACAGTTGAACAGGGAAAGGGGGAGCAAAGATTGGGTCCATGGAGCCATGCTCATATCTTTAAAATGTATTAGACTATAAACTACAAAGATCACTGATGATTGTTCCATAAGAGCACAAGTCACCTAATGAATATGGGCCCTTTCCCTGTTCAGATTTTCAAGCAATCTAATTTAATGATTTCTGAATTCTGTTTCTATCAGAAATATATAAAACCTGTAATAAACAGACACTGCATGTGTGTTTATTTTTATGCACACACATGTATGTGTATTACTTATTAGATAAACACCAACAAGAATTCACCATTATTTGACACAATCCAGAAACTAGCACTATGCAAACACATATATTCTAGGCTGATATGACTTGATGGGCAAATAAAATTACATGATGACCAAACCCTTCTCTGCTCTGTTGTAGTTAAAATACTGACGATTTATACAAATAACAAGTGGATACCCACAGTGTCAAAGAAGTTTAGGAATATTGATTTCTATTAGTTGGACAGTTAAAATATGGTCTTTTCTTGGTTTAAATATCAGGATATAATATTAATTTTTCTGGAAGATCATCAGGTGTTTTTAATTCTTGTGCTATCTCTACAGTTGTGTTACTTTTTCCTGTGTGATTCATCTTATATGAAATACATACCATTCTCTGGAAAGATCTTCCTGAGCTATATTTTTAAAAAATTACCTAAGCAAACAAAGAGTAAACCAGCAAGCAACCCTTATGTCCATGCCCTTTACTAGACACAATACAGAAGTTAATGAGTCATAAAAAGAAAACAACCAGGCAACGTCCAAATTAAAGGCCATTATAGAAAATTTGCCAAAGAAAAGATATACAGAAAAGGGCAGAACTGAATGTTCTTGTATCCCTTGAAATACCATTCTTCCATGGGGAATATTAAACTGTGACCTTGGATGAATGAGCACATACAGGATCACAATGATAAAGATTCTGAGGGACAATAAGAGTTCATCTTCTATGCTATAGGCACTTGAAGAACAGAGAACAGTAATATATTGAGTAGTAAGAACTACCAACCATGGAAAACACAGAAGCTTAAGCAAAGGATTGTGAGGGCATATTGGGGTTAAGTGATAGCTTGTTCTGAAAGTGAGAATGAGATGTAATGCAGAATTGCTGAAGAATAGGAGGAATATGCTACCGATGAGGATCATAAAGGGAGTCATTAAGAGCATAATTTGAGTTATTGTTGGGACAGTGTGAAGACAGAGGGAGTATAGAGAGAGGCGTGGAAGAGGAAGAGGAGGGGCAAGTGTGAAAGTACACAGGTCACTGGCTAAGAGCCCATGCAGGATAAGAGGACAGGATAAAAGAGCAGCTCATTTCCAAGCTGTACACACTATCTGATCCAGACTCAATTCAACTACAGATCAAGTCTTGGATCCATTTTCAAATAGAGAAAAACCATGGCCCATCTGCTGCATGCTCCGCTACTCCTGCTGACAACTCTACTGGTGACTTTGATCCTGAGCCTGAACCCTGTACTGGGTCACCCACTGATGGGTGGCATAAGGGAATCCAGTATGCAGGAGGAGGGAGCCAAAGAAGCACTAGAATATGCTGTCAGGAAGTACAATGAAGAAAGCAAGGAGTTGTATCTGAGCAGTGTTGTGGATGTGCAAAGAGTCAGAACACAGGTATGTGATTCTTGAAGGGAAAGACCCTGAATTTGTCCCTCAGAAGGTCAGACATGTAACTTTAGATGAGCGTTGACCCCTCCTTGCTGCACCACTCCTGAGTGTAGTTCAGTGTGACTTACCCCTTGTTATTTGATTTGGACATAATGGCAGTTTCCACAAGCCACTGCCTCCCACTAAGCATTTTTCTAAAATTTGTTGTTACCTGGAAGCTCTGGAAAATGGGATTTCTCCAAGTCAAATACCTTCTATTAGTCTGTTTTAAACCTCAGATACATAAACACTGCAGGAAGGAATGTGTGTATTGCTTACCTTCTCAGCCACACCCTGAAAGATGCAACAAATCAGTGTCAACATATAATTATCTTAAAAAGATAAATCATTACCACAGCTCCCTTCATTTTATGTCTTTCATTTAACTTTTATTTTGTCTATAGGACAATGTTAAGAGCAGCCAAATCTGTAGCCTAGAGCCAGGCTGTCAATGTCTTTTATCACTTCACTATTTCATTATATAGTGTTGGATCCACCTTGAATTTTAACTTAGGGACATACAAATATGAGTGAATAGTTTTGTAAATGTGTTGCAAACAGTTATTGTATTTACTTTCCATTTTAATCTAAATTTATCTTAACAAGTTAATATTCATTAATTCTTTGTGTGTTTTCTATCTTGCATCTAATGCTACTCGATTCCCACTTCCTTCTCATCTTCCTTTTTGCCTTGTAATTCCTCTCATTAAGATTGTTTTGAAGTGTTGCCTATATATTCATCATCTATTAAATGTGAAAGATATTTGAGTATTATGAAAACCATCCTTTACATTTTTGTGATTTTTTTCCTAGAGCTGATTGGATAATGAGGATTATGGGACTACTCTAACCTAATCAATAGATTATTCCATCTTTAATGAGTGGCAATAAGAAGTAAATTGAGGGCCTACTTGAAGAAGGAAGTCACAGGTGTTGATTTAATCTTAATTGGTCTTACAATTAAAAACTCTGAGCCAAATAATGGCATAAAAGTGAAAGATCAGAGACAGAAATAAATAAGACACAACAGCCCTTCACCTCTCCAACTCCTCAGTTTGAAGAGGAAGATCCTGTCTCTATAAATCCTCAGAAGGAATTTCTCAAGTCCTCAGGCAAATGTGAAGGCAAGGATTAAGGGAAGCAAAAGGGCCATGGTTGAAAATCCTGTCTCCTCCAACCTTATATTCTTTTCTGTCCAATCATATTACTTTCTGTTTTAAATTTCTTTAGAGCTGGGGCTAAAAGTGTGTGACACCCCTGTTTGGCTGTGTTTTTATTTTAGACTGCATTGATTTCATGCAGTCCATGTAGGCCTTGAATTCACAGAGATCCATACTGATCTCTGCCTCTCCCTAGAGAGTGCTAGGATTAAATGTGTGGGCCACTACAGCCTGACATCTTTGACTATCTCTGAGCTGGCTCTTTCCTCTGATATTCAGGAAAGCTTTATTTCTTACATGACAATCAATACATCAGTGCATACCTGAGACCTGTATTTCTGACCATATCCTTCATTGGGTCCTTCTGTTTCCAGTACTTGGTTTCCTGTCAGCGCATTATGTTCATGTTTCTCCAGACCTTATTTAGCTGATGGATTAGGACTCAGAACCCTGAACATTATATAAAAACACATCCCTAGAGATGCTACTTCATTCAGATATTTGTGAGTATTCAATAACCTACTAGAGAATCTTAGAGTATTATGAACCATTAGTGATATGATTCTCATTTTAATGACATTTAATCTATTACTAGAGAAAGAGATTAACTTCTGAGTTCTCAAGGCTCTAAAATCTTCATCGGCTGTCATCTTTATTTTTACACAGTTCTTAAAATTTTCCTGGTCTTCCTTTTGAGAAGACAACTCAACTTTCTTAAATAAAAATGTAAGAAACTCAGGAGAGTTACACACTCAAAAGATATTCCTATTACCATTCACGCTGATGATGCTAACAATACCTTATTGATTTACATTTTTTTTAGCCACCCGCAAGCTTGTGTGCCTAGCTAAAATTTAGAAGTATTACTTTATTTTCATTTTATATTTAGTGAAGTAACTATTTCATCTGTTCCCTTAGGGAAGAATCTGGGTAAAAGGAAGGAAATTTTTTGTTGTTGTTGTTGTGAGTGACATTCAGATAGACTTCAATTATGAGCTCCACACCACACTCAGTGAAACTGGATTGCTTCTTACTGATCTCTGTGCTGATGTTTAAAGTTAGTACTGTGCTATACAGGCCCAAGACATCATGTGTGCTCAGAGAAGACCAGCATTATTGAACAGAAAACTACCACCTGTCTCTGTCATGGCTCACTCATCAGAGTTTACTATTCTCACCAAGAATTTAGAAAATTCTGCATCATGTGTTCCATCTCATTGATTAGCAACATTCTGTACTTGTGAGGCTTTACAGAAGGAAACCTGGTATAATAACTATCTGAAGTTGTCCTGCCTTGCAGAGTGGCTTGAGTGCTGTGTGGATAAAAATGTTCAGAAATGGAGACATCCATTAATCATCACCAATCCAGCTGCCTTTACAATGTAAAATATCTGCATAGGACAGTCAATGTAATGTTGAAATTACATTAGTGTTTTCTCTCCATAGGTTGTGGGTGGAGAAAACTTCTTTTTTGATGTGATCCTAAGACAAACCACATGTCTGAAGACCCAAGTTGACTTGCCCAACTGTCTCTTAAATGATCAGGCTGATCAGCAAGAGGTATGGGCACAGCATACATCCTGGACTTATTTTGCACTGAGGAGGGTTTATACTCATGTTCCTTTGTGAAGATACATATTATATCATGTCTACAAATATGCAGGTGCATGAACACATGTTCCTGGAAATGTTAACTGAGTTGCATGCTGAATAGGAGTAAGTTGCCTCAGGTGACATTGTTGGAAAAAATTCTATAACACCCCAAGCCGAGTTCCTGTTCAGGTCATCTGAAAATGACACCAATCAGTTTTTCCCCCTCACACTCAATGTCATGGTTATCCATCATAGAAGTATTCTGAAGATAGAGTGGCACTTTATATCACTGCAAATCCTCACTATGCTGCCTTTCCCTGACATGTAGTTTTTCAGACTTTCTAGGTCCAAAGCCCCAGATTCATCGTTGCTGTTTCTGTTTCTAGAAGAGAGGAGATGCAGCTTACTGATTTTAACCCCATTCATTACTCAATAAGATCCTTTGGATCATGAGCTATTACTTAAGTCTCTTTGAATAAAGTGATGTTAAACAATGTGAGCCAAAAAATGTGCACATATGTCTTATGATCGATTAACAATGCTGATTATTGCTGTCATTGGACTTGGCAGTGGTTTGGGATGGTATCTTATATGTTTCTTCTCAATTCCATATGAAATTTTTGATACAAATTTTCCCCTTACTGGAAACCAGCACTTATTAATCTCTCTTTATTTTTGCAGCTGAAATTATGTTCTTTTGAGGTCTACGTTGTACCCTGGGAAAATTGGATGTCCCTGACAACTTCAAGCTGCCACAATGTCTAAGTTCCTGCCAAGAAATATGGTGAAGATTGCACATGTCTTTTTCCATCCTCATCACTCTCATGAGTAATCTTGCTTGTCTCCTATCACCTGAACAATATTCTGTAGTAGATTAGGCTGGTGGGAGTAGGTTCCCAAAGCCCAACACCAGTTCTCCTTTCTTTACTCTTTCACCTGCAAATGACCAACTGAATTGATCCCCTTATACTTGCTAATTTCTTTCTCAATAAAAGAGTTTCACTAACTCCTTTTGAGTGTCTTCTCTCTCGTGACATGTAGAGTAGTGAAATGGGAATGGAGTTAATGTTGGTTCATGTACTACATATGCAGATTAGGGCAAGACCTGTTGTCAATGTGATATTGAGGTCTCAGAGATAATGAAATACACTTAGTTACTAGAAGTTAACTATGCTGACACAGTGGCCATTAGCAGAGGGACAGAAAAATGTGGAACAGTGTTGCTTCCTCTGACCCTAAGTTTCTCTCATAACACAGATTTAGACAGCAAGGTATGTGTCATGACTCACAATAGTAGTGAAGGCTTACCCTCATCAGAACAGGCCCTTAATGAAGGTAGGTCCCTTCTTTTTTCACATTCCAATGATATCTATAAGTGACAGAACATACATTCTGTTTATACCAGGAAATATTTACTTACCTGTAAGATGCAGACTAAAATTGTGTGTTTGTTTCTTTGCATGTGCATGTATATGCATTTCTCATTAGCCAAACGCTAACCAACATATCAAAAAAGGTGAATTAATCCAGAAACTTTCAAGGCCCACACACATACATATATTCTGGGTTGCTGTGACTTTATGGGAGAGAAATATGCTTGTGTAATTACAGTCCTGTTCCCTTCTGGTGTACCACAAGGTAGTGTGAGAAGGTTCAATTCTAAAGTTGTGTATCAGTGACAATAGTACTCTAACTACATGAAACTACTATCTACTAGTGAGGTATTTACATAAATGGCTTTGGTGTGGGATGTCTATATGCTGTGAATAAAAGACTGGTTTGGCCATGGCAGGAACCATAGAAGAAGTAGGTAGGGAAATGAGACCATAGGTAGAAGGAGGGTGGAGTATAATGAGACATGACCGAGCCACCAAATATGCAAGATGTAATGAAATAGGTGAGCCACAGGCCATTTTGCAAGACAGAATAATTGAAATGTGTTGAATTAAGATGAAAGAGCTATCTAGCAATATGCCTGAGCCACAGGCCGAAGAACATAAAAATAATAATCTGAGTCATTTTTAGGAGCCTAAGCAGTAGGAGGGGGCTAGGCACCTGGGATTACAGGTCTGTGGGTCTGGACCTCTGGAAAGATGGGGCCAGAAACCTCTTGATACATGGCTTTTTATGTAATCATGTTTTGTAGAAGAGTTACATTGTACTGTCACTGAAATGGAAGCTACACTCCTAACTGCAGGTACTCTCAGGATTTCCCGGTAGTCTTCCTCAAGTATCTTGAAGTAAAAATACTAATATACTCTCTATCTGTTCAATAGTATTGTAGAGTCAATTTCCTTATATACTCACACATACATTGGGAAGCTGCCTTGAGTAAATTTCTCTCAACATTGATGGTGAAATAATGAAGGGATCCCTCCCTGAAAGGTTTGATTCTATATCCCTCAACCTATGATAGAATCTTATGACCAAAATGAGAATAAAATGTCGTCTTCTTCATCTTTTTAAAGCTTAAGTCCCTGAGATGTGGAATGGCAAAACTCATTCAAGGAGATATGAGTTGTCAAGAGTTAAATCTATGTTGACCCTACTCTATGCACCAATTAGGATTCCCTCCTGAATTTTCAATAGTAGAGTTTCTAACAGAATATCTTTCATTATAGCTGGACACTTAATTTAAAATTCTTATTCTGAATTGTCAAATAGTGTCTGCATAACCACCCAGAAATCTGTTGATGTATCAATAGGTAGATACCTCATTTCTTTCAAGGACATCTGAGCTCAGCTAGTTACTCCTTATTATTGTGGACTTAGTGTACACAGATTGATATAAATACCTCTCTTCCTCCTGTGGCTATCTTGTCCCACATTCCCCCAGGAACAACTGTTCACATTCATAGAAGGACTACAAGCCATTGTTAAAATATCTGATCCAGAATCTGGTAGTCCACATGTCACTGCAACCATACCCCTGTGAAAGTAACCCAGACTCTACCCCTCTTGGCTACAAAATTTACTTTTAATCATTTGAAATATTAATACATAGGTAGCTATTTTGTAATAGTATCCATATAAACACAAGCAATACTCCCCCAAAGAAAGAAAATATTGAACAGATTTTGTCCTTTTGTTTTTTAAACTGATTTCACCATGCATTTTTATGTGCTTAAAACATGGTCTCAAAATTCTTTGGCTAACAATTGCTGTCATTGAGAGTGACATAATTGGTATCTGTGTTTTCCCACTGAATTTCCTATCTCAAGTGCCTAGATGTTAACCTCCAAAGCAAATACACTCCCTTTACTAAACAACAATCAATTGGGTTGCCAAGCTATTAAGAGAACCCAGAAATGTTCCAAGAATCACTGACTGCATAACTCTTGATTATTCTGGCAAAATGAATGACCATTCTTGGATAGCTAATCTCTGGTCACAATAGATAGTTTCCCACAACTTCAGTCATAAGAAAACATTCTGTAAGCTTTTTTCAGCAGAACCTCAGTAAATTGCTGGTTCACAACACTGTAAGCAGATAAAAATTATTGTCATTTCATTATAATCAGTTAATTCTTGTTACACAGCCTTAGTTTCAAGGATGCACATTACATTTTTCTTTGTACTTGTCTCTCTCCCTGTGTTTTTGCTTTCTGTGCACTCTCTCTCACACACACATATTTTGTCTATGTTTGCTCTCTCTCTCTTTCTGTGTGTGTGTGTGTGTGTGTGTGTGTGTGTGTGTGTGTGTGTGTGTGTGTGAGTGAGTGTAAAAATATTTAAACTGTGTTCTCATTTATATGGTATGTGGGGTGCAGTACAGAGTTGAAATCGTTACTGTGCAGGTATGATATCCACCAACTTTGATTTTACACTCTCTATGTATCACTAAGCCCCTTTATTATTGAGAATAAGATTAATTTTCTGGGTAGGTTGTACAACCTAAAGTATTACAGCTTTTCAAATGGCATGTTTATCACAATTGGTGAAAAATTCAGGCTTCTCCAACCTCACTGAAAGGAAGTGTTTGACAGAAAATTACTGTAGCCACTTGTTTCCACCTATTCTATTCTGTTCTCTTGTGTAGAACCATTTGGAAAACTGAATTCCAATTATTTTTATTCTAGTGAGTGACACATAAACAGATAAGTACACAAAAACACACACTTTTGGTCTCCACTTATCAAAGGTTTTAATGATTTATAAAAGAAACAGAATTCAGAAATCATAAAAAAAAGGATTACCTTGAAATCTACAAAGAAAAAGAGGTCACCTCTATTAGGTAACTTCTACTCATAGGAGATGGTCATTAGCAATCCTTTTAGTTTTATATCTAATATATTTTAAGGATATCTGCCTGGGTCCATTAGCACCATTCTTGTTCCCCATATTACTGCCCATCTGCAAAGAGCCATTACATACTATGGAATAATTCTTATGTACCTTGTGAGTATGTATTAGTCTCTGCTGAATGGCCTGTATCAAGGCAGAAGAAACTTAGGTGAGATAGTCAAGTTGAGGCTACTGGTGTGAACAAAGGCAGAGTTACAAGAGATACTAGCCAGCCAGCAAGGAAACAGGACTTATAGAAAATGAAGTAACTAGACACGCTACATGGTAAACATTAATAGAAACATGGGTCAATCTAATGTAATAGTTAGCTAGTTTTAAGTGTGAAACTTGTCTGCACTTACTATTTTAATTAAACTTACTAAACCTCTTCTTTACAAAGGAATCCTATATGCCACTTGTCAGAACCTTAGTGGAACAAAAGGTGATAGAGGATGAGTCTTGAGAGCACTGTGAATTCAGGAGTAAAGCCTATGCTAGCTCTAATATCTGGTTCATGCCTATGAAATGAGATTCATCCACCCAATGGTGTATGATGCTCTGAGAGTCTCTAATGTCTTTCTCATCAGTCACCAAATATGTCAATGAGGAAGACTCTTATGTCAGGAATTATTTAAATGTATTGGTTAGGATTTCAGAGGATTTAGACCATCTTGGAAAGGAAAACTTGAAGAATTATGAAGCTAACAACAGGTTGACAGAATACAGGACATATAGGAGAGGAAAAAAATGATGTGGGCCGACACACAGGTTAAATTTATATATTTTCTTTCTTTACGCAGGAAGTCTACATAAGCCTCAATACTATTTTAATGACATCATGGTTAATGACAATCTACTGAATAGATGAAATCACTCTTATGATCTTTATCATTTAATCAGTTTTGGAAATGCCATCACATAAATTTGCATGACAATTTTATTAAAAATCACTTAAGCATTTATCAGCAATAATATGCAAAAGTATGTACAACCTATAGAGCTCATCTTTCCTTTAACTCAAGTACAATATTTGGGGGTCCCTTGTTCAGAAAGGTCCATGAGAGGCTTACAGGTTGTCCCAGGGAAAGTGTTGAAGCAGGAGGAACTACCCAATTCCTGACTCCTTTGATAATCAGGAAAAGCAGAGATGATCTCACTGTATACACTGGCTCACCACGAAGCACTTCTGCACAAGTTCTGTGCTTAGTAACAGCCATATGTAAACTTAGGAGGAGCCTTCTGCAGAGATGATTAGAATTGGAAGATTTTGTGATAGGATGATGAACTACTAGTTTTCAAATTGCTTGAAGTTTGATCTTTTGGCCTAACAGCCTAGCTCTTGAATCCTTAATATTTCAACACCTTCCTTTATCTTTTGAGGGTTAAATCCATGCTGTTGTGTCCAGGCAGAGTCCAGAGTGGTGGTCTAGAATACGTTTGGAATGAACTCCCACACCATCACCCAAGGATTAAATGAAGAGGAAGTAGTAGCAGTTAGTTTTTCTGATTACTGAGAAATAACAGGGTCACCATGTAAAGTAAGCAAACTTACTCAGGACAGTTGGTAGCCCATACTAGGAAGACAGGAAGAATCTGGTGAGAACATAAGTCATTATCTCTATTCAATCTTGAAGGAGTGACAGATGAAACATTTTTATATTTCATCTACATAGACATTTGTTAAGAGAAATATATGAACTGTTCTGAGAAATGTGTACTTCTGGAATTTCACTGGGAGCATCATTATATCTTGTTCATGTATTAAATGGCTTGAAAATGTCTAGGTTGTGTCAATGAAGGGGACCAGTAGATTCATGCCATTAAAAAAACCAAAGTCCTATAACCACTTATTTCTGAAACTTTGAAAACACTAAGGTCTGAAAATCACAGCAAAGGCAGTTCAAAGAACTAACTTAAATCATGAGATTTAGCAAGTGATAAGTCTGAGCCAAAGGTCAAAAAGCTTCTAATTAATATACACCTTTGTGTTATTATTTGGGACTAAATGGCTGTAAGACTGGCAGGGCAAGGCAGGACAGAAAACTTCTCACTAAAAATAGCATTTTAACATCTAGTTCTACTGGTCTATCAGTTAGTGTAGCTAGTGGCTGTATTGTGTTTGGGGAGTTTCTGTTCCTTCCTTGGCCAACTCATTAATAGAAACTTGACAACTTAGAGTCATTTATAAGAAGCTCTAGGACAAAAGCTCATGGTCACATACGTGAAGACTGTCTCATTTTTAATTGTTGTTTGGTTGTTTGGCATTATACAAGCAGCACCATTTAAAGGGCAGGTGGTCCTGGGCTGTGTTTTAAAACACCAACTATGCCAGTCGGAGAATAAGCCACAAAGAGGCATTCAGTGTGTTTTCATGAATTGTGTTAAAGATTGGTGCTAATGAGTCGTAGAATGAAAATAGGTTGACCTTTGTTAAAGGTTTTTCCAGTAGGTTTTGCAAAGAGATTCATCTGGAAATGGCTGGATTGAATGCTTTTGGATCCTGTGAAATACCATCCTTCCACTGTGGATGCTGGACATTGATCAATTATAATTTGACCTCTCCTGATCCTTAGGGGAATGAGATTTTAGGAACAGTCAGAGTTTAGGTTGGAAATTATAAGAATTTGAATGACAGGGATGATCAACTTGGAAGATGTCAAAAATAGAATTATGGAATCCATAGTGCCACCTGCATTGTAGGAATACCCTGGATATGTAAGAGAGAAAAAGTAGAAGAGACATGGAGGAGATGAAAGCTATAATGAATTTGTCCCTAAGATGTTCCTAATAAGGGATAGAGGGTGACTCAGTTTTGGATGCCATGGAGAGCAGTGTGAAGAAAAAGGAAACATACATAGGCACAACAGAAAAAGGACAGTCACCAAAGCAGTGAGCACAAGACTGAAAAATACCCTAGACAGGCTAGGAAAGCCAATAGGGCACCAGAATTACAGGCTCTTCTCATTGCCTAATGCAGGCTCATGTCAGCTCTACATCAAGCCTTGGATCCAAGTCCAAGTCTAAGATGACCATGGATTGCCTGTTCCATGTACTACTTACTGCTCCTTTTAAAAACCCTCATTTTACCTCTGAACCTGAAGCTACTACAGGTGCATGGTGACACTATTATACGACCTCTAGTGGTTGGTGGTTTAGTAGAAGCCAGTATTCAAGAGGGGTTGGGAGCCAGGAAGGGCTGAATTTTGTGGCCAGAGAGAACACTGAGATGAAAATGATGTGTACCAAAGTGTTGTTTGCATATTTTCAATCCAACAAGCAAGTATATGACTGTAGTATTGAAGGAGTTTATGTTGACCCTAAAAGGTCACATATGTATATTTATTTCTATACTTCACTTATGCTCACGGCTATTCTCCAGGATGTCACTCCATTTGCTTTGCAGCCAGGAGCTTGAGTCTTTCTGTAAGTATAATGCCCACCTAAACCAACCAGTCATAATCTAGAGTTATCCCTTGTATTTAGGGATATGCTTTTAGATAAAATCCCTTCAAGATGGGATCTTACCACCATCATAGAACAATATTTGTAGATTTTATCCTGAAGTGTATGCCTCTTCCTTAATATATTCTGCAACCAGTTAGTAACAGTGTATCTACATTGCATGCTTCCAACATGGGCTCCCTTTCATTAACCTTATGGGACTGTAATCAGTGTGAAGTGCTGACTAAGACACAACTGAATAGCACAATCCTACTCTGAGGAGCTTTAAGGGCATGATTTAAGAAGTGGACATCACTCATTATAATGACTGTAGTTTACTACAGAAGCAGCTGAAACAGGAGCTGAGAACCTCCATCTCAATCTTCATCCGACCATTTTTGTTCCAATATTCTCCTCCTTCTTCATTACTAATTATTTAAATTTTTAGAAAATTTTTGATAGTAAATACACTAGTGTACATTTACAACCCCTAACAAAAATATTTAAAAACTCATTTTGTACATAGCCAAGATTGCTTTTTTAAAAAATTAGGTATCAATTGCCAAAACAGGTTATCTCGTGCATAGTTAAATTTAGGTTGCTAACCTTCACAAATCACCAAACCCAGAAATGACTTTTGTGTCAGTGACATTCTTTTCTGTGGTCAGAGTTTGCTCTCATTGATAAACCTTTGCATTGAATATGGACTCAACTAGATTACTAATCGGTTTCTTAGAGTGATATAGTTTCACGATGATCCACATATCTTATATGTAAATAATTTCATGGATATTTCTCAGTAAAGTCTCTTAGGGAGACATTTTTTTATAACAGGTTTCAGAATAGCAGAACAAATTAGTGTGGTGTTTGATTGATTGTCATGATGCTAATTCATTTTTGGAATATGATATCTAGCTATGCTTACTTATATCATCATGATCCCACCCTATTATCCAATCCATTCCTCAGGCAGAGTATAAGAACTCTCAAAGTGAGTCAATGCAGATGATATACAGCTCAGGTAGGATGAAGCTGATTTCCCTAATATCAAAGTTGAGTTAATATCTTCCTCACCTTCCAAACTGATTCCTTTTCTTTCTCTTACTCTTACTTATTAGGAACAACCTAGTATTACTCTTTCACTTCTTCTGTGTCTTTTCTACTTTTTACTCTCTTATGTACTCAGACTATTCCTACACTGCAGCTTGCTCCACAGCTCCTAATCTTCTGTTTCTGAGGTGTCCCAGGTTGTTCATCCCTGCCATTCAAAGTCTTAGAAGTTTCAATCTGAACACTTACTTTCCCCATAACTCATTTTTTGGAGGTCATCAGAGGTCGAAATCATAAACTGTCAATGTCCATCATCCTCCATACAAAGATTACATTTCAGGGTATTCAAAAGCATTCAATGTTGCCCTTTGGAAAAGAATCTCCTTGGACAACCTACTAAAATAACCTTTAATAGTGCAAATGTCAAGCTGTTTTTGTTTTATCAGCCATTAACACTAATCTTTATAAAAAGTCAAGACACCATACTGAATTCTTCTTTGTGGCTTGTTCTGCATTAGAAATGGTCCTTCTTGTAAAATGGTGAACTCTCCTACATCTATTAAAAATGAGACATTTCTCTAGGATGTGACCACAGGCCGTGTTATCTGCTCATTTTTTTTTCACCCAGAGCTTCCATTCAATGACTCTAGGTTGTCAAGTTGAAAAAGAAAATTAGTACAGTCATTTTCACAACATCAATTCCACCACTCCTTTATGACAAGAGTGTCTGCCATTTGTAGTACCTTTCATAAATTCATTCTGAAGTGTTTTGATGTTTTCATTTTTGAAATCTTTTCTCGTTAATGAGAAGCACTTTTGAAATTATTTGCTATTCAGTAATTTGTGCCATGTTTCTTTGATTTCCTTCTCATTTTTATAAAGAAAATCTATTGAATTACATATATTAAATTTGTGTCATGACATTCGTTGAAAGTGCCTTTTAGTTCTATGTGTTTTGTTGCATAGCATAGGCTTTTATGGAGAACAAAATGCCAACTGCAGGGATACAATGAACAGTAAAACTTCAAATTAATCTCTTCAATAATTTTTTCAATAATATTTATTTTTAATATTTTGTTATCAGAATTGTATTACTTCTAAGATGCTGAATATACATTAAACTTTGTTGTACTGCTTCCTCTTTTCACTATGATCACTTGTATTTCCACTTGTGGATCATATTTCTTATGAATCATTTATTTATAGTTAATATTATGAAGAGATATATGCCCTCCAATGGTATGTTCATAAGAACCTTACGTAGAAAGAGGTCTTGGATAGGTTTCTACAGGGATCATTTGAATATAGAAATTTGAGGATCTAAGAAACATTTAAAAGCATGAACAATATCAGCAATCAGGGAAATGAAATTTAAACCTATGTGAGAGCTCCCCTCATTCTGAATCACTATAACTGAAGAACAGGCAATAATATACAATTATATACAGCCAGTAGCTATACTGATAGTGAACCATTGAAACAATAATAAAGTTCTGCTCTTGAAGACACAGTGCATTTTCCTACAAGATAGAGTAAATCAATTATGTAACCTGTTTGTTAGTCTCCTCCAACCCTTTCAGTGTTCATTACCACAAAAAGTGATATTTGGGTTACAAGTTAATACTTTCCCAGATCATCTGAAATTCTACCCTGTCACAGAGTATGCCTCACTTCAACACTGAATCATCTGCCATCACAAGACCCCAAAGTGAAATATTTGAAGACAGAAAGAGTTTACCATGGATGTTATAGGAATCTAAAGACTAGAGAACAGTGATAGCTAGTGTATACAGGATGAGCAACCTTAGAAAGCTCAAAACCAGAAGGATATAATCTGTTGGAAAATATGTCATCAGAAGGATAGCCTAGAGTTGTGAGAGTGTTAGAGGGAGGGAGACTTGCAGGAGATACAAAGAGCAGTGGGAAATGTTCCTGGTGTGGACAGAAGAGCAGTCAGGTCTGAGTTCCTCTGGGCATTATAAAAAGAGAGAAACTGTGATGGAGAGGAACAGGAGAAAGATGGTCAAGGACAAAAGACATTGGCACTCTGGCAAGAATGCAGCAGAAAATGTAAGGAAGAGGTCACCTCACAGGCAGCACTAGGGTGTGCAAAACAATACACAAATGCAGTGAGGACAAGACACTTTTTTATCTGACTGAGTGGAAATATGTACACAAGCATTTTGATCCTAATTTTCTCTTTTATACTTCATCTTGAAAAAATTCCTCTCTACACACATAGTCACATCTTTCTCTATAAACAGCTTCATATTTCACTATTGATGATATATCACTTTCACACACAGCCACACATCTCTACAGTTATATATACTTTTATATATATACTTTTATATATATCTTCATCTTTTTTATCTTCACAGTTACAAATTATCACACAGTTACATATCTCTCCACACAGCAATATATCTCTATTCACACCTACATCTCTTCACATACTGCTTCTACAATTTACACATTATTTCTCTCTACATCTCTTTCTCATATCACAAAATTTCTTTGTTCATACTTCTTCAAACATCTCTCACATTTCTCTCATAACTTTACATTGATCACACATGCTTCTCTGTATATAGATATCTTATCTTTAATCTCTCCCTCCCTCCCTCCTTCCCTCTCTCTCTCTCTCTCTCTCTCAGCACACCTCTTCCTTAACATACAAATACAAACACATTTTTGAACTGCCACACTGTGGACAATTATATGTTTCATTTTCAAATAGTATTATTGGAAATATGTGCAGAAAATAAATTGATGCTGGAAATTTATGTCTTAATGTTGTCAATTTGAGTTTATTTCAACAGACACTTGAGAGTTTTCCTTCTGTATTTTCTGCAGGACTAGCTACTCTGTTTTGAATTGGCTCTAACGTCTAAAATTAGCCTTGTGACTAAGAATGCTATTACCCTCATATGTCAGTCTGACCAATTAATAATACCTATTATTACTATTCCTCAAAATTATAAAACTTAATCAAAATTCATCATTTTGACCATCCAAAGCTATATGTGCACACAAGCTCTGGGAAGAATTTCCATTGCAGTTTGGGGGAAGAAATGTAGTGGATAATTGTATCATGTATTCTTAAGAAAAATTTTCTGTCAGTTTGTGTGATGGCTTTTTCAGAGCTAATTGTATCAGGAACATCATGAGACTATAAATAATTATATTCATAGAATTATTATTAACCATGATATCATTAATAACTGGTTGTGGGGTTTTTGTATAGTGCCTATTTAAGGAAAGAGGTATAATGTGGGGTGTCTGTTACTGCCTATTTCTTTTTTTGGTCCCTCCTGTATAGTTTTTACTCTGCTTATAGTCAACATGTTGTTATCTTTGTGGTTCTTCAATAATTCCTTTCCATGATGGACTTCATCCTCGGAAACCCTGACCAATATTTTAAAACAATTTCTTACATAAGTTTCTTCCTCATTCACATATTGAGGAGTGATGAAAAAATATTAGAGAATCCTAGAGCTCCATGAATCATGGGTTGAATAAACTTCATTTCACTGGCATGAAACAAAAGGCAGAGTTAGCATTGACATTACTCTGGATTCACAGTGATCTCAAAACTCATCTACTGTCACCCTATGCATCCCCCATGGTTCTGACAAATTGTGTATAGGATTCCTTCATGAAAAGATGGCTAATGACTTCAATTGAAATGGTTACACATACCGACAAGTTTCACACTTGAAAATTATTGCTATTAGCATTCACACTGGAAAAGAATACTTGACATGGTTGTTGGACTCGATTTTTTTCTATGAAGAACCCCATCTCTTTTTTTTTGCTTTCAGACCGGTCTGAATAAAAGGAAGTAATGGATTCATTATTGTGCCTGAGATTCACCTACCACAATTCATATAGTATCCCTGGGTCTCTTTTACCTGACTTCTGTGCTCCAGGTGCTAAATAGTTCTGTTCAAAAGCTGTAAGACATAACTTGTGATCAAATAATCCTTGCGTACCTGAACAGAAAATAGTATCCTCCATATTGGCTGACACTTTAAAATTACCTATTCTTTGAACATCTTGGCAATTTCTGGATTTGGTGTGCTTATTTATTTGTTGACAATATAACACATCATGTTTAGAAGATAAGATGATGTAAGAAAAAGTAGACACTCCCTCATTATGATAGTGACTTGTGTGATGAGTGGGTAATCTCATTACCAGATCATTAACATATGTATGAATACATGTATGCATGAATCCTCACCAAATACACAAATATAATAGAAAGGACCTACACGTAACTGTTGAAAATCTAGTGAGGAAAGTGAATTTTCATTTTTTCTCTATATTTTGCAGCAAAAATGGTGTTCTTTGATACCACTGTATTCCAAATCAGATGTTTAAAGCTCAGTGCTGAATTAAAACCACTGTCCCATAACTAAGTAACATTGTCAGCAAAATGTATTCTCATGTTATATCAAAACCCTTTAATAAAGCAACCAAAGGATTTACAAGAAGGCTAGTTTGTTGAAGTTTATATCAAATAATGTCATGTGTATGCATATGAAGAGATAAAAGAAATATTTGTGTTTGTGCAAATGTGTGAATGTTTATGCATTCATAGATACACTTGATGAATGGAAGGGTCTTTGTTCCTATACTCATGCAAATGTAGAAAGGTGCATTTGTGACATGTAGGAATTTTGAAGTATAAATAAATGTGCATTTGTGAGTACAGTTTGATTATTTCAAATAAATAGAATATTAACTGTATATACACCTTGGGTAAAGTTATATGTGTACATGTTGGAATTTTGAATTGTTACTTAGGAATTGTTGCTTGATTTGATATGCGTATTATGTATTCAAAAACATTGCTGAGTACTTTGGGGTTGATGCCTCCTGGACTGGAGGAGGCAGACTCAACTCTTCTATATGGATAAAACTCTATAAAATTCTAGGATAGGCTCCTGTCAAGATCACCCAGGAAAGAGGAGAGTCTTTAAGTGTTAAACCCTTGGAACTAAAATGACTGGGTTTCTCCTGACAGAAGTACTTTTGTGTTCTAGTGGTGCTGTATAGATCTATATGACCTCATCATATTACTTTTCACTAGTATGAAGGTTTGCTGGTGTTCTTTGTGCCATTCCATTGATTTATCAGTACAATTCTTGGGGTTACAGTTCAAGATGTCCAGAGTAGTGCATGATGCTCCTTCTCCCTTCCTCTGTTTTCCAGCACAAAGTTTCATAATTCATTAGGCAGCCAAGACAGCCTCTTACACTGATTAAGCTGCTGCTTCATCTTTTGCATTGCTTTGCAAATATTCCAGAGAATTACCCACACATATTTGCCCATTCCTTGCTCAAGGTATATAAGTGTTTGGCAGTAGGTCCTCTTAAAAGAACTGTCCATTTTTACTTCTGGTAGTACTTAGCAGTAAAGTCATCTTTTAAAGAATTTGTATTTCTTGTCTACACCAGAAGATAGTGACCACTGAAGAAAATGCAGCCTCCAGGAAGCAGTGCTTGACTCCATTCTTGTGTATCTAGAATCCCCTTTTAATCTTTTATCAGTTTTTGAGGAAATTCTGGCCTTATGTTAGAAAACCGTATGTAGATGAAGTATTCCCATATAACCTCTAACTGACAGAAACACTTAATATAATATATAAGTGCTCTGCACAGATCTCAAGATTCTTGCTAGCTAACACTTAAACATAAATTAACCCATATTTCTGTTCATACTTTCCCTTAGGTCTTATAAGTTATTACACCAGTTTTAATTATTCTGCTTTTTGGTTGGTATACTGGCATCTCTTCTGGCTCTGACCTTTGTCACCACAGTAGCCTCGGATTGACTGCCCCTTCTAACTTATCCTTCCTTGATACAGGGAAATCACCTTCTTTATTAACTTTTGAGAGTAATACGTATTCACAGTGTAGAGAAGAATCATTGCACAGCACCTAATGTTTTTTACAGTTGAACAGGGAAAGGGGGAGCAAAGATTGGGTCCATGGAGCCATGCTCGTATATTTAAACTTTATTAGACTATAAACTACAAAGATCACTGATGATCACTCCATAAGAGCACAAGTCACCTAATTAATATGGGCCCTTTCCCTTTTCAGATTTTCAAGCAATCTAATTTAATGATTTCTGAATTCTGTTTCTACGAGAAATCTGTAAAACCTGTAATAAACAGAGACTGCATGTGTGTTTATATTTATGAATTTGCATGTATGTGTATTACTTACTAGATAAACACCACAAGAATTCACCATTATTTGACACAATCCAGAAATTAGCACTTGCAAACACATATATTCTAGGCTGATATGACTTGATGGGCGAATAAAATTACATGATGATCAAAGCCTTCTCTGCTCTGGTGTAGGTAAAATACTGACGATGTATACAAATAACAAATCGATTCCCACAGTGTCAATGAAGTTTAGGAATATTGATTTCTATTAGTTGAACAGTTGAAATACGGTCTTTTCTTAGTTTAAATATCAGGATATAATATTAATTTTTCTGGAAGATCGTCATGTGTTTTCAATTCTTGTGCTATCCCTACAGTTGTGTTACTTTTTTCATGTATGATTCATCTTATATGAAATACATACCATTCTTTCGACAGATTTTCCTGATCTCTATTTTAAAAAATTACCTGAAAAAACAAAGAGTAAGCCAGCAAGTAACCCTTATGTCCATGCCCTTTACTAGACACAATACTGAAGTTAATGAGTCATAAAAAGAAAACAACCAGGCAACGTCCAAATTAAAGGCCATTATAGAAAATTTGCCAAAGAAAAGCTATGCAGAAAAGGGCAGAACTGAATGTTCTTGTATCCCCTGAAATAACATTCTACCATGGGGAATATTAAACTGTGACCTTGGATGAATCAGCACATACAGGATCACAATGATAAAGAATCTGAGGGACAATAAGAGTTCATCTTGTATGCTATAGGCACTTGAAGAGCAGAGAACAGTAATATCCTGAGTACCAAGAACTACCAACCATGGAAAACACAGAAGCTTAAGCAAAGGATTGTGGGGGCATATTGGGGTTAAGTGATAGCTGGGTGTTCTGAAAGTGAGAATGAGATGCAATACAGAATTGTTGAAGAATAGGAGGAATATGCTACCAATGAGGATCATAAAGGGATTCATTAAGAGATTAATTTGAGTTATTGTTGGGACAATGTGAAGACAGAGGAAGTATAGAGAGAGGCGTGGAAGAGAAAGAGGAGGGGCAAGTGTGAAAGCACACAGGTCACTGGCCAAGAGCCCATGCAGGATAAGAAGACAGGATAAAAGAGAAGCTCATTTCCAGACTGTACTCACTATCTCATCCAGAATCAACTCAACTACAGATCAAGTCTTGGATCCATTTTCAAATAGAGAAAAAACATGGCCAATCTGCTGCATGCTCCGCTACTCCTGCTGACAACACTACTGGTGACTTTGATCCTGAGCCTGAACCCTGTACTGGGTCACCCACTGATGGGTGGCATAAGGGAATCCAGTATGCAGGAGGAGGGAGCCAAAGAAGCACTGGAATATGCTGTCAGGAAGTACAATGAAGAAAACAAGGAGTTGTATCTGAGCAGTGTTGTGGATGTGCAAAGAGTCAGAACACAGGTATGTGATTCTAGAAGGGAAAGACCCTGAATTTGTCCCTCAGAAGGTCAGACAAGTGACTTTTATGAGCATTGACCCCTCCTTGCTGCACCACTCCTGAGTGTAGTTCACTGTGTCTTACCGCTTGTTATTTGATTTGGTCATAATGGGAGTTTCCACATGCCACTGCCTCCCATTAAGCATTTTTCTAAGATTTGTTGTTACCTGGAAGATCTAGAAGATGGGATTTCTCCAAGTCAAATACCCTCTATTAGTCTGTTTTAAACCTTAGATACATACACACTGCAGGAAGGAATGTGTGTATTGCTTACCTTCTCAGCCACACCCTGAAAGATGCAACAAATCAGTGTCAACATATAATTAGTGACCCTTAAGAAGATAAATCATTACCACAGCTCCCTTCATTTTATGTCTTTCATTTAACTTTTATTTTGTCTATAGGACAATGTTAAGAGCAGCCAAATCTGTAGCCTAGAGCCAGGCTGCAATGTCTTTTATCACTTCACTATTTCATTATATAGTGTTGGATCCACCTTGAATTTTAACTTAGGGACATACAAATATGAGTGAATAGTTTTGTAAATGTGTTGCAAACAGTTATTGTATTTACTTTCCATTTTAATCTAAATTTATCTTAACAAGTTAATATTCATTAATTCTTTGTGTGTTTTCTATCTTGCATCTAATGCTACTCGATTCCCACTTCCTTCTCATCTTCCTTTTTGCCTTGTAATTACTCTCATTAAGATTGCTTTGAAGTGTTGCCTATATATTCATCATCTACTAAATGTGAAAGATATTTGAGTATTATGAAAACCATCCTTTACATTTTTGTGATTTTTTTCCTAGAGATGATTGCATAATGAGGATTATGGGAATACTTTAACCTAATCAATAGATTGTTCCATCTTTAAAGAGTGGCAATAAGAAGTAAATTGAGGGCCTACTTGAAGAAGGAAGTCACAGGTGTTGATTTAATCTTAATTGGTCTTACAATTAAAAACTCTGAGCCAAATAATGGCATAAAAGTGAAAGATCAGAGACAGAAATAAATAAGACACAACAGCCCTTCACCTCTCCAACTCCTCAGTTTAAAGATGAAGAGCCTGTTCTATAAATCCTCAGAAGGAATTTCTCAAGTCCTCAGGCAAATGTGAAGGCAAGGATTAAGGGAAGCAAAGGGGCTATGGTTGAAACTCCTGTCTCTCCAACCTTATATTCTTTTCTGTCCAATCATATTACTTTCTGTTTTAAATTTCTTTAGAGCTGGGGCTAAAGGTGTGTGACACCCCTGTTTGGCTCTGTTTTTATTTTAGACTGCATTGATTTCATGCAATCCATGTAGGCCTTGAATTCACAAAAATCCATACTGATCTCTGCCTCTCCCTAGAGAGTGCTAGGATTAAATGTGTGGGCCACTACTGCCTGACATCTATGGCTATCTCTGAGCTGGCTCTTTTCTCTGATGTTCAGGAAAGCTTTATTTCTTAGAGGACAATCAATACATCAGTGCACACTGGAGACCTGTGTTTCTGACCATATCCTTCATTGGGTCCTTCTGTTCCTAGTACTTGGTTTCCTGTCAGCACATTAGGTTCATGTTTCTCCAGACCTTATTTACCTGATGGATTAGGACTCTGAACCCTGAACATTATATAAAAACAAATCCTTTGAGGGGCTCCTTCATTCAGATATTTGTGAGTATTCAATAACCTACTAGAGAATCTTAGAGAATTGTAAACCATTAGTGATATGATTCTCATTTTAATGACATGTAATCTATTCCTAGAGAAAGAGATTAACTTTTGAGATCTCAAGGCTCTAAAATATTCATCTGCTCTCATCTTTATTTCTACACAGTTCTTAAAATTTGCCCGATCTTCCTTGTGAGAAGAGAGCTCAACTTTCTTAAATAAAAATGTAAGAAACTCAGGAGAGTTACACACTCAAAAGATATTCCTATTACCATTCACACTGACGATGCTAACAATACCTTATTGAATTATCATTTTTTTCTTAGCCACCTGCAAGCTAGTGTGCCTCCCTAAAATTTAGAAGTATTACTTTATTTTCATTTTATATTTAGTGAAGTAACTATTTATTCTGTTCCCTTAGGGATGAATCTGGGTAAAAGGAAGAAAAAAAATTTTTTTGTTGTGAGTGACATTCAGATAGACTTCAATTATGAGCTCCACACCACACTCACTGAAACACGATTGCTGCTTACTGACCTCTGTGCTGAAGTTAAAGTTAGTGCTGTGCTATACAGCCCCAAGATATCATATGTGCTCAGTGAAGTCCAGCATTATTGAACAGAAAACTACCACCTGTCTCTGTCATGGCTCACTCATCAGAGTTTACTACTCTCACCAAGAATTTAGAAAATTCTGCATCATGTGTTCCATCTCATTGATTAGCAACATTCTGTACTTGTGAGGCTTTACAGAAGGAAACCTGGTATAATAACTATCTGAAGTTGTCCTGCCTTGCAGAGTGGCTTGATTGCTGTGTGGATAATAATGCTCAGAAATGAAGACATCCATTAATCCTCACCAATCCCACTTCCTTCACAATGTAAAATATCTGCATAGGACAGTCAATGTAATGTTGAAATTACATTAGTGTTTTCTCTCCATAGGTTGTGGGTGGAGAAAACTTCTTTTTTGATGTGATCCTAGGACAAACCACATGTATGAAGACCCAAGTTGACTTGACCAACTGTCCCTTAAAGGATCAGGCTGATCAGCAAGAGGTATGGGCACAGCATACATCCTGGACTTATTTTGCACTGAGGAGGGTTTATACTCATGTTCGTTTGTGAAGACACATATTACATCATATCTACAATTATGCAGGTGCATGAACTCATGTTCCTGAAAGTTTTAATTGAGTTGCATGCTGAATAGGAGTAAGTTGCCTCAGGTGACATTGTTGGAAAATGTTCTATAGAACTCCAAGCAGAGCTCATGTTCCAGTCATGTGAAAATGACACCATTCAGTTTTTCCCCTCACACTCATTGTCATGGTTATCCATCATAGAAGTATTCTGAAGATAGAGTGGCACTTTATATCACTGCAAATCCTCACTATGCTGCCTTTCCCTGACATGTAGTTTTTCAGACTTTCTAGGTCTAAAGCCCCAGATTCATCATTGCTGTTTCTGTTTCTAGAAGACAGGAGATGCAGCTTACTGATTTTAACCCCATTCATTACCCAATAAGATCCTTTGGATCATGAGCTATTACTTAAGTCTCTTTGAATAAAGTGATGTTAAACAATGTGAGCCAAAAAATGTGCACATATGTCTTTTGATAGATTAGCAATGCTGATTACCTCTGTCATTGGACTTGGCAGTGGTTTGGGATGGTATCTTATATGTTTCTTCTCAATTCCATATGAAATTTTTGATACAAATTTTCCCCTTACTGGAAACCAGCACTTATTAATCTCTCTTTATTTTTGCAGCTGAAATTATGTTCTTTTGAGGTCTACGTTGTACCCTGGGAAAATTGGATGTCCCTGACAACTTCAAGCTGCCACAATGTCTAAGTTCCTGCCAAGCAATATGGTGAAGATTGCACACCTCTTTTTCCATCCTCATCACTCTCATGAGTAATCTTGCTTGTCTCCTATCACCTGAACAATATTCTGTAGTAGATTAGGCTGGTGGGAGTAGGTTCCCAAAGCCCAACACCAGTTCTATATTTTCTCTTTCACCTGCAAATGATCAACTGAATTGATCCCCTTTAACTGCTAATTTCTTTCTCAATAAATGAGTTTTACTAGCTCCTTTTTGAGTGTCTTCTATCTCGTGACATGTAGAGTAGTGAAATGGGAAAGGAGTTATTGTTGGTTCATATACTACATATGCAGATTAGGGCAAGACCTGTTGTCAATGTAATATTGAGGTCTCAGAGATAATGAAATACACTTAGTTACTAGAAATTAACTATGTTGACACAGTGGCCATTAGCAGAGGGACAGGAAAATGTGGAACAGTGTTGCTTCCTCTGACCCTAAGCTTCTCTCATAACACAGATTTAGACAGCAAGGTATGTGTCATGACTAACAATAGTATAGATGGCTTACCGCATCAGAACAGGCCCTTAATGAAGGTAGGTCCCTTCTCTCTTCACATTCCAATGATATACATAAGTGATGGAACATACGTTCTGTTTACACCGGGAAATATTTACTTACCTGTAAAATACAGACTAAAATTGTGTGTTTGTTTCTTTGCATGTGTATATATATGCATTTCTCATTATCCAAACATGAACCATCGTCTCAAAAAAAGGTGAATTAATCCAGAAACTTTCAAGGCCCACACATATACATATATTCTGGTTGAAATGACTTTATGGGAGAGAAAGTTGCTTGTGTGATTACAGTCCTGCTCACCTCTTGTGTAGCACAAGGTAGTATGAGTGGGTTCAATTCTAAAGCTGTGTGTAAGTGAAAAACGGAATCTCACTACATGAAATTACAATCTACTAGTGAGGTATTTACATAAATGGCTTTGGTGTGGCATGTCTATATGCTGTGAATAAAAGACTGGTTTGGCCATGGCAGGAACCTTAGAAGAAGTAGGTGGGGAAATGAGACCATAGGTAGGAGGAGGGTGGAGTCTAATGAGACATGACCCAGTCACCAATGATGCAAGATGTAATGAAATATGTGAGCCACGGGCCATATGACAAGACAGAATAATTGAAATGTGTTGAATTGAGATGAGAAGCTATCTAGCAATATGCCTGAGCTTCAGGCTGAACATCATAAAATTAATATAACTGTCTGAGTCATTTTTGGAAGCCCAAGCAGAGGTAGAGGGTTAGGCACCTGGGATTGCCAGTCTTTAGGTCTGAACCTTTGGAAAGATGGGGCCAGAAACCTCTTGATACCTGGCTTTTTATATAATCATGTTTTGTAGAAGAGTTACATTGTACTAACACTGAATTGTAAGCTACAGATATAACTGCAGGTACTCTCAGGCTTTCCCGGTAGTCTTTCTGAAGCATCTTGAAGTAAAAATACTAAAATACTCTCTATATGGTCAGTAGTGTTGTAGAGTCAATTTCCTTATATAGTCACACATACATTGGGAAGCTGCCGTGAGCAAATTTCTCTCAACATTGATGGGGAAATAATGAAGGGGTCCATCCCTGAAAGGTTGGAGTCCCTCATCTTATGATAGAATCTTATGACCAACATGAGAAAAAAAATGTCGTCTTCAACTTTTTTAATCTTAAGTCCCTGAGATGTGGAATGGTAAACCTCATTCAAGAAGATATGAGTTGTCAAGAGTTAAATCTATGTTGACCTTACTATATGCAGCAATTAGGATTCCCTCCTGATTTTTCTGTAGTCGAGTGTCTGACAATATCTTTCATTATAGCTGGACACTGAATTTAAAATTCTTATTCTAAATTGTTAAATAGTGTCTGCATAACCACCCAGAAATCTGTTGTTGTACCAATAGGTAGATACCTCATTTCTTTCAAGGACATCTGAGCTCAGCTAGTTACTCCTTATTATTGTGGACTTAGCGTACACAGATCTATATAAATACCTCTCTTCCTCCTGTGGCTGTCTTCTCCCACATACCCCCAGGAACAACTGTTCACATGCATAGAAGGACTACAAGCCATTGTTAAAATATCTGATCCAGAATCTGGTAGTCCACATGTCACTGCAACCATACCCCTGTGAAAGTAACCCAGACTCTACCCCTCTTGGCTACAAAATTTACTTTTAATCATTTGAAATATTAATACATAGGTAGCTATTTTGTAATAGTATCCATATAAACACAAGCAATACTCCCCCAAAGAAAGAAAATATTGAACAGATTTTGTCCTTTTGTTTTTTAAACTGATTTCACCATGCATTGTTATGTGCTTAAAACATGGTCTCAAAATTCTTTGGCTAACAATTGCTGTCATTGAGAGTGACATAATTGGTATCTGTGTTTTCCCACTGAATTTCCTATCTCAAGTGCCTAGATGTTAACCTCCAAAGAAAATACACTCCCTTTACTAAAAAACAATCAATTGGGTTGCCAAGCTATTAAGAGAACCCAGAAATGTTCCAAGAATCACTGACTGCATAGCTCTTGATTATTCTGCAAAATGAATGACCATTCCTGGATAGCTAATCTCTGGTCACAATAGATACTTTCCCACAACTTCAGTCATAAGAAAACATTCTGTAAGCTTTTTTCAGCAGAACCTCAGTAAATCGCTCTTTCACAACACTTTAAGCAGATAAAAACAGTACACCCTAATGTCTAATCAGCCATGCTTGAAATTGTTTATTTCCGTGAGCCTTGGTCTGGTTCAAAGCTTCTGAAACACCATCATCACTGAATTCTCACCAAAACTCCTCTAAGATATTCTGATGTTGCCGTGAGTCTAAGAAATACATCAGTTTTCTTTCTGCTGGCTTACATGGGGTGGGTATTATTGAGGACCAATTCAAGGCCCACTGTGTGGGTCTGGGTGGATGGAATAGGTTAATTTGATCAACTAGGACCAAATAACTAAGGTCAGGATCCGAACCAACTATCCTAAACCTATGCAGTAGGGCCAGCTTCTACATACACATGATGGAGCAGGGCCATATCTTCTATTGAAGTGTTCAGAACGGGGAAGGCCACTTATCTTAGGCTCAGTGAAAGGAAGGGCTGGCTCATCATAGCCCTCTGATTTTATTACATACTGTTGCCATAATACCCTGTGCTAATAGCAGGAATTGCCTCCAGATATGACCAATGGAAACAGCTCATGATTGAAGATCACCATTTTCCTGGTCAAAGAACAGGACAAGATTAGTATGTTCCCAGTGGCAACAAGTTCTCAGATAACATCATAATTGCAGTTGTTTTCACAGATCTCAATCATTCTCAAAACTTTAGTGGTATCAAGATCTATAGGCATTAGATCTGACCCTTGGCAGCAGCAAGAGAACGGATGAAACCATGGCTCTGTGTGGAAGCCCAGATCACCAAGATCAAAATGGCCACAGTGGCATCATGACTCTCAGGCCCCAACATGGCCACAGGTTTCACTCTAGACCCTGCTGATCAATGAAGACTTTGGTGATATGATGAACAACAGACATTAACACAAACCTCAGCTGAGGTAGGATCATGGACTCACACATCTGCCTGGGCATTGGGAGCACAGGACATGCAGATTGGCATGGCACTCCTGTGATGTGGCTCCTGGACACCAACATGGCCTCAGGTGGTGACCCAGTCTTTCTGGCATCTGTATTATTTTTGACTGTATCAGGAATAAGGGGAAATCCATACAGATGCTGGGTATGTTTAAACAATTCACCAAGAAATGGTCCTCAGATGCAACCCATGCCTGGATGTCACAATGGCACATTTTTGCAGTGAAGGTCATTCAAATGTGTATGGCTTCAGCTTCATCCTTTGTTTTAAATACTCATCTGGCTGTGGGTGATGCTTCAGACCCCAAGTATTTTCCTTTATTTCATTAGTAAAGGGATGCATAGACAGTAATACAGACCCTGGTTGCAGTAGTGCCACAAACTGAGATATTGCAACAAAGGGCATCCTGAACCTGAACGTTACCATGGCCATAGGTGACCACATAGGCTGTTTAAGTCAGTAGGCTCCAACAACCTGATGACTCTTGGACACCAACATGGAACCAGGTGGCTGACTGGACCTCATGCATCTACATAGATTTAAGAGGTTGCTGAAGCCATGAACATCTACACAGACCCTTGGCCACAGCTCAGGCCCAAATGTCATCATGGCCCTTGATGGCAGCATAAGCTACTCAGATTACTCAGATCAGCTTGGACCTGGTTTTAACATGGCCCTGGAACTCCAACATGGATGCATGTCATAGTGCACAGGATGAGCATTCTTGTGGCCTTTGGCAGTAGCAATATGTTTCTTGAATGTCAACCAAGACCTTCACTAATCCAGGTTTTTGAGGATATAGATTCTCCAACATCTTTCAGGATCCAAAAAACGTTATTCTAGAAGTGAAGGAAAGACTAAATAATCTGAGTGTTAAGGAATGAATCTATTCACATCATGTTCTTTCTGTGCCTATGTGTATTTCAAAGTATTTTTAACACATGTAAACACACATGGTTCTCCATCCTGCTATACTCCTAGACATTTCCCAGCTTGATCCCACCCTATTATCCCATCCATTCCTCTGACAGGGTATAAGAACTCTCAGAGTGAGTCGATGCAGATGATATACTGCTCAGGTAGGATGAAGCACATTTCCCTAATATCAAGGTTAAGTTAAGATCTTCCTCACCTTCCAAACTGATTCCTTCTCATTCTCTTACTCTTACTTATTAGGAACAACCTAACCCTACTCTTTCACATCTTCTGTGTCTTTTCTACTTTTTACTCTCTTACATACTCAGACTATTCCTACACTGTAGCTTGCTCCACACCTCCTAATCTTCTGTTTCTGAGTTGTCCCAGGTTGTTCATCCCTGCTGTTCAAAGTCTTAGAACTTTCAATCTGAACTCTTACTTTCCCCATAACTCATTTTTTGGAGGTCATCAGACGTCAGAATCATAAGCTGTCAATGTCCATCATAATCCATACAAAGAATACACTTCAGGGGATTCAAAAGCATTCAGTATTGCCCTTTGGAAAAGAACCTCCTTGGACAACCTACTAAAATAACCTTTAATAGTGCAAATGTCAAGCTGTTTTTGTTTTATGAGCTATTAAGACCAATCTTTATAAAAAGTCAAGACACCATACTGAATGTATCTTTGTGCCTTGTTCTGCCCTAGAAATGGTACTTCTTGTAAAATGGTGAACACTCCTACATCAATGAAAAATGAGACAATTCTCTTGGATGTGACCACAGGCCGTGTTATCTGCTCATTTTTTTTTCACCCAGAGCTTCCATTCAATGACTCTAGGTTGTCAAGTTGAAAAAAAAATTAGTACAGTCATTTTCACAACCTTAATTCCACCATTCCTTTATGACAAGAGTGCCTGCCATCTGTAGTACCTTTCATAAATTCATTCTGAAGTGTTTTGATGTTTTCATTTTTGAAATCCTGTCTCATTAATGAGAAGCACGTTTAAAGACTATTTGCTATTCAGAAATTTGTGCCATGTTTCTTTGATTTCCTTGTTATTTTTATAAAGAAAATCTATTGAATTACATATATTAATTTTGTGTCATAACATTCATTGAAAGTGCCTTTTGGTTCTATGTGTTTTGTTGCAAATTATAGGCTTTCATGGAGAACAAAATGCCAAGTGCAGGGAAAAAAATGAACAGTAAAACTTCAAATTATTCTCTTCAATAATTTTTTTCAATAATATTTATTTTTAATATTTTGTCATCAGAATTGTATTACTTCTGAGATGCGGAATATACATTAAACTTTGTTGTACTGCTTCCTTGTTTCACTATGATCACTTGTATTTCCACTTTTGGATCATATTTCTTATGAATCATTTATTTATAGTTAATATTATGAAGAGATATATGCCCTCCAATGGTATGTTCATAAGAACCTTTCATAGAAAGAAGTCTTGGATTGGTTTCTACAGGGAACATTTGAATATAGAAATTTGAGGATCTAAGAAACATTTAAAAGCATGAACAATATCAGCATCTGGGAAATGAAATTTAAACCTATGTGAGAGCTCACCTCATTCTGAATCACTATAACTGAAGAACAGGCAATAATATACAATTATATACAGCCAGTAGCTATACTGATAGTGAACCATTGAAACAGTAATAAAGTTCTGCTCTTGAAGACACAGTGCATTTTCCTACATGATAGAGTAAATGAATTATGTAACCTATTTGTTAGTTTCCTCTGACACTTTCAGTGTTCATTACCACAAAAAGTGATATTTCGATTACAAGTTAATATTTTCCCGGATCATCTGAAATTCCACCCTGACACAGGGTATTCCTCACTTCAACACTGAATCATCTGCCATCTCAAGACCCCAAAGTGAAATATTTGAAGACAGAAAGAGTTTACCATGGATGTTATAGGAATCTAAAGACTAGAGAACAGTGATAGATAGTGTATACAGGATGAGCAACCTTAGAAAGCTCAAAACCAGAAGGATATAATCTGTTGGAAAATATGTCATCAGAAGGATAGCCTAGAGTTGTGAGAGTGTTAGAGGGAGGGGAGACTTGCAGGAGATACAAAGAGCAGTGGGAAATGTTCCTGGTGTGGACAGAAGAGCAGTCAGGTCTGAGTTCCTCTGGGCATTATAAAAATAGAGAAACTGTGATGGAGAGGAACAGGAGAAAGATGGTCAAGGACAGAAGACCTTGGTGCCATGGCAAGAATGCAGCAGAAAATGTAAGGAAGAGGTTACCTCACAGGCAGCACCAGGGGGTGTAAAACAATACACAAATGCAGTGAGGACAAGACACTTTTTTATCTGACTGAGTGGAAAAATGTACACAAGCATTCTGATGCTAATTTTCTCTTTTTACTTCATCTTGAAAAAATTCCTCTCTACACACATAGTCACATCTTTCTCTATACACAGCTTCATATTTCACTTACGATGATATATCACCTTCCTACACAGCCACACATCTCTACAGTTACCACACTTTTATATACATCTTCATCTTTTTGTCTTCACAGTTACAAATTATCACAGTTACATCTCTCTCCACACAGCAATATATCTCTATTCACATCTACATCACTTCACATACTGCTTCTACAATTTACACATTATTTATCTCTACATCTCTTTCTCATATCACAAAATTTCTTTGTTCATACTTCTTCAAACATCTCTCACATTTCTCGCATGCCATTACATTGATCACACATGCTTCTCTCTATATATATCTTATCTTTAATCTCTCCCCCCCATCTCTCAGCACACCTCTTTCTCAACATACAAATACACACACATTTTTGAATAGTCACACTGTGGACATTATATGTTTCATTTTCAACCAGTATTATTGGAAGTATGTGCAGAAAATAAATTGATGCTGGAAATTTATGTCTTAATGTTGTCAATTTGAGTTTGGTTTAATAGAGACTTGGGAGTTTTTCTTCTGTATTTTCTGTAGGACCAGCTACTCTGTTTAGAATTGGCTCTAATGTCTAAAAGTAGCCTTGTGACTAAGAATGTTACTACCCTCATATGTCAGTCTGACCAATTAAAAATACCTTTTCAGAGCTAATTGTATCAGGAATATCATGAGACTATAAATAATTATATTCATAGAATTATTATTAACTATGATATCATTAATAACTGCTTGTGGAGTTTATGTATAGTGCCTATTTATGAAAATAACTATAATGTGGGGTTTCTGTTACTGCCTATTTTTTTTGGTCCCCTCCTTCATATTTTTTCTCTGCTTATAGTCAACATGTTGTTATCTTTGTGGTTCTTAAACAATTCCTTTCCATGATGGACTTCATCCACTGAAACCCTGACCAATATTTTAAAACAGTTTCTTACATAAGTTTCTTCCTCATTCACATATTGGTGAGTGATGAGAAAATATTAGAGAATCTTGAGCTCCATGTATCATGAGTTGAATAAACTTCATTTCACCGGCAAGAAACAAAAAGGCAGAGTTAGCATGGGCTTTACTCCTGGATTCACAATGATCTCAAAATGCATCTACTGTCACCCTACGCTTTTCCATGGTTCTGACAAATTGTGTATTATTGGATTCCTTCATGAAAAGATGGCTAAAGACTTTAATTGAAATGGTTACACGTACCGATAAGTTTCACACTTGAAAATTGTTGCCATTAGAAGTCACACTGGAAGAGAAGACTTCACATGGTTGTTGGACTCGTTTTTTTTTTTTTTTTTCTATGAAGAACCCCATCTCTTTTTCTTTGCTTTCAGACCGGTCTGAATAAAAGGAAGTAATGGATTCATTATTGTGCCTGAGATTCAGCTCCCACAATTCATATAGTATCCCTGGGCCTCTTTTACCTAACTTCTGTGCTACAGGTGCGAGATAGTTCTGTCCAAAAGCTGCAAGACAATACTTGTGATCAAATAATCCTTGAATCCCTGAACAGAAAATAGTATCCTCCATATTGGCTGACACTTTAAAATTACCTATACTTTGAACATCTTTGGCAATTTCTGGATTTGGTGTACTGATGTATTTGTTAACAATGTAAGACATCATGATTAAAAGATATGATATAAGAAAAAGCAGACACTCCCTCATTATGATAGTGACTTGTGTGATGAGTGGGTAATCTCATTGCCAGATCATTAACATATGTATGAAAACATGTATGCATGAATCCTCACCAAACACACAAGTATAATAGAAAGGACCTACATGTAACTGTTGAAAATCTAGTGATGAAAGTGAATTATCAATTTTTTCTATATTTTGTAGCTGAAATGATGTTCTTTGATACCACTGTATTCCAAATCAGATGTTTAAAGCTGAATTAAAACCACTGTCCCATAACTAAGTAACATTGTCAGCAAAATGTATTCTCAAGTTATATCCAAACCCTTTTTTTTACAGTGACCAAAGGATTTACAAGAAGGCTAGCTTGTTGAAGTTCATATCAAACACTGTCATGTGTATGCATATGAAGAGATAAAAGAAATATTTGTGTTTGTGCAAATGTGTGAATGTTTATGCATACATAGATACACTTGATGAATGGAAGGGTCTTTGTTCCTATACTCATGCAAATGTAGAAAGGTGCATTTGTGACATGTAGGGATTTGGAAGAATAAATAAATGTGCATTTGTGAGTACATTTTGATTATTTCAAATAAGTAGAATATTATGTGTATATATATATATATACCCCTTGGGTAAAGTTTTATGTGTACTTGTCGGAATTTTGAATTGTTACTTAGGAATTGTTGCTTGATTAGATATGAGTATTATGTATTCAAAAACATTGCTGAATATTTTGGGGTTGATGCTTCCTAGACTGGAGGAGGCAGACTCAACTCTTAGAACTTTCAGTCTGAACTCTTACTTTCCCCATAACTCATTTTTTGGAGGTCATCAGATGTCAAAATCATAAGTTGTCAATGTCCATCATCCTCCATACAAAGATTACATTTCAGGGTATTCAAAAGCATTCAATGTTGCCCTTTGGAAAAGAATCTCCTTGGACAACCTACTAAAATAACCTTTAATAGTGCAAATGTCAAGCTGTTTTTGTTTTATCAGCCATTAACACTAATCTTTATAAAAAGTCAAGACACCATACTGAATGCTTCTTTGTGGCTTGTTCTGCCTTAGAAATGGTACTTCTTGTCCTATGGTGAACACTTCTACATCAATTAAAAATGAGACAATTCTCTAGGATGTGACCACAGGCCGTGTTATCTGCTCTTTTTTTTTTTCACACAGAGCTTCTATTCAATGACTCTAGGTTGTCAAGTTGAAAAAAAAATAGTACAGTCATTTTCACAACCTTAATTCCACCACTCCTTTATGACAAGAGTGCCTGCCATCAGTAGTACCTTTCTTAAATTCATTCTGAAGTGTTTTGATATTTTCATTTTTGAAATCCTTTCTCGTTAATGAGAAGCACTTTTGAAACTATTTGCTATTCAGGAATTTGTGCCATGTTTCTTTGATTTCCTTCTCATTTTCATAAAGAAAATCTATTGAATTACATATATTAATTTTGTGTCATAACATTCGTTGAAAGTGCCTTTTGGTTCTATGTGTTTTGTTGCAAATCATAGGTTTTCATGGAGAACAAAATGCCAACTGAAGGGAAACAATGAACAGTAAAACCTCAAATTATTCTCTTCAATAATTATTTTTCAATAATATTTATTTTGTAATTTTTTGGCATCAGAATTGTATTACTTCTAAGATACTGAATATATATTTAACTTTGTTCTACTGCTTCCTCATTTCAATATGATCACTTGTATTTCGACTTTTGGATCATATTTCTTATGAATCATTTATTTATAGTTAATATTATGAAGAGATATATGCCCTCCAATGGTATGTTCATAAGAACCTTTCAAAGAAAGGATAGGTTTCTACAGGGAACATTTGAATATAGAAATCTGAGGATCTAAGAAACATTTAAAAGCATGAACAATATAAGAAATCAGGGAAATGAAATTTAAACCTATGTGAGAGCTCACCTCATTCTGAATCACTATAACTGAAGAACAAGCAATAATATACAATTATATACAGCCAGTAGCTATACAGATATTGAACCATTGAAACAATGATAAAATTCTATTCTTGAAGAAACAGTGCATTTTCCTACAAGATAGAGTAAATCAACTATGCAACCTATTAGTTAGTCTCCTCCAACCCTTTCAGTGTTCACTACCACAAAAAGTGATATTTCGATTACAAGTTAATATTTTCCCGGATCATCTGAAATTTTACCCTGTCATAGGAAAATCCTCATCTTGATACTGAATCATCTACCATCTCAAGACCCCAAAATTAAATATTTGAAGACAGAAAGAGTTTACCATGGATATTATAGGAATCTAAAGACTAGAGAACAGTGATAGATAGTGTATATAGGATGAGCAACCTTAGAAAGCTCAAAACCAGAAGGATATAATCTGTTGGAAAATATGTCATCAGAAGGATAGCCTAGAGTTGTGAGAGTGTTAGAGGGAGGGGAGACTTGCAGGAGATACAAAGAGCAGTGGGAAATGTTCCTGGTGTGGACAGAAGAGCAGTCAGGTCTGAGTTCCTCTGGGCATTATAAAAATAGAGAAACTGTGATGGAGAGGAACAGGAGAAAGATGGTCAAGGACAGAAGACCTTGGTGCCATGGCAAGAATGCAGCAGAAAATGTAAGGAAGAGGTTACCTCACAGGCAGCACCAGGGGGTGTAAAACAATACACAAATGCAGTGAGGACAAGACACTTTTTTATCTGACTGAGTGGAAAAATGTACACAAGCATTCTGATGCTAATTTTCTCTTTTTACTTCATCTTGAAAAAATTCCTCTCTACACACATAGTCACATCTTTCTCTATACACAGCTTCATATTTCACTTACGATGATATATCACCTTCCTACACAGCCACACATCTCTACAGTTACCACACTTTTATATACATCTTCATCTTTTTGTCTTCACAGTTACAAATTATCACAGTTACATCTCTCTCCACACAGCAATATATCTCTATTCACATCTACATCACTTCACATACTGCTTCTACAATTTACACATTATTTATCTCTACATCTCTTTCTCATATCACAAAATTTCTTTGTTCATACTTCTTCAAACATCTCTCACATTTCTCGCATGCCATTACATTGATCACACATGCTTCTCTCTATATATATCTTATCTTTAATCTCTCCCCCCCATCTCTCAGCACACCTCTTTCTCAACATACAAATACACACACATTTTTGAATAGTCACACTGTGGACATTATATGTTTCATTTTCAACCAGTATTATTGGAAGTATGTGCAGAAAATAAATTGATGCTGGAAATTTATGTCTTAATGTTGTCAATTTGAGTTTGGTTTAATAGAGACTTGGGAGTTTTTCTTCTGTATTTTCTGTAGGACCAGCTACTCTGTTTAGAATTGGCTCTAATGTCTAAAAGTAGCCTTGTGACTAAGAATGTTACTACCCTCATATGTCAGTCTGACCAATTAAAAATACCTTTTCAGAGCTAATTGTATCAGGAATATCATGAGACTATAAATAATTATATTCATAGAATTATTATTAACTATGATATCATTAATAACTGCTTGTGGAGTTTATGTATAGTGCCTATTTATGAAAATAACTATAATGTGGGGTTTCTGTTACTGCCTATTTTTTTTTGGTCCCCTCCTTCATATTTTTTCTCTGCTTATAGTCAACATGTTGTTATCTTTGTGGTTCTTAAACAATTCCTTTCCATGATGGACTTCATCCACTGAAACCCTGACCAATATTTTAAAACAGTTTCTTACATAAGTTTCTTCCTCATTCACATATTGGTGAGTGATGAGAAAATATTAGAGAATCTTGAGCTCCATGTATCATGAGTTGAATAAACTTCATTTCACCGGCAAGAAACAAAAAGGCAGAGTTAGCATGGGCTTTACTCCTGGATTCACAATGATCTCAAAATGCATCTACTGTCACCCTACGCTTTTCCATGGTTCTGACAAATTGTGTATTATTGGATTCCTTCATGAAAAGATGGCTAAAGACTTTAATTGAAATGGTTACACGTACCGATAAGTTTCACACTTGAAAATTGTTGCCATTAGAAGTCACACTGGAAGAGAAGACTTCACATGGTTGTTGGACTCGTTTTTTTTTTTTTTTTTCTATGAAGAACCCCATCTCTTTTTCTTTGCTTTCAGACCGGTCTGAATAAAAGGAAGTAATGGATTCATTATTGTGCCTGAGATTCAGCTCCCACAATTCATATAGTATCCCTGGGCCTCTTTTACCTAACTTCTGTGCTACAGGTGCGAGATAGTTCTGTCCAAAAGCTGCAAGACAATACTTGTGATCAAATAATCCTTGAATCCCTGAACAGAAAATAGTATCCTCCATATTGGCTGACACTTTAAAATTACCTATACTTTGAACATCTTTGGCAATTTCTGGATTTGGTGTACTGATGTATTTGTTAACAATGTAAGACATCATGATTAAAAGATATGATATAAGAAAAAGCAGACACTCCCTCATTATGATAGTGACTTGTGTGATGAGTGGGTAATCTCATTGCCAGATCATTAACATATGTATGAAAACATGTATGCATGAATCCTCACCAAACACACAAGTATAATAGAAAGGACCTACATGTAACTGTTGAAAATCTAGTGATGAAAGTGAATTATCAATTTTTTCTATATTTTGTAGCTGAAATGATGTTCTTTGATACCACTGTATTCCAAATCAGATGTTTAAAGCTGAATTAAAACCACTGTCCCATAACTAAGTAACATTGTCAGCAAAATGTATTCTCAAGTTATATCCAAACCCTTTTTTTTACAGTGACCAAAGGATTTACAAGAAGGCTAGCTTGTTGAAGTTCATATCAAACACTGTCATGTGTATGCATATGAAGAGATAAAAGAAATATTTGTGTTTGTGCAAATGTGTGAATGTTTATGCATACATAGATACACTTGATGAATGGAAGGGTCTTTGTTCCTATACTCATGCAAATGTAGAAAGGTGCATTTGTGACATGTAGGGATTTGGAAGAATAAATAAATGTGCATTTGTGAGTACATTTTGATTATTTCAAATAAGTAGAATATTATGTGTATATATATATATATACCCCTTGGGTAAAGTTTTATGTGTACTTGTCGGAATTTTGAATTGTTACTTAGGAATTGTTGCTTGATTAGATATGAGTATTATGTATTCAAAAACATTGCTGAATATTTTGGGGTTGATGCTTCCTAGACTGGAGGAGGCAGACTCAACTCTTAGAACTTTCAGTCTGAACTCTTACTTTCCCCATAACTCATTTTTTGGAGGTCATCAGATGTCAAAATCATAAGTTGTCAATGTCCATCATCCTCCATACAAAGATTACATTTCAGGGTATTCAAAAGCATTCAATGTTGCCCTTTGGAAAAGAATCTCCTTGGACAACCTACTAAAATAACCTTTAATAGTGCAAATGTCAAGCTGTTTTTGTTTTATCAGCCATTAACACTAATCTTTATAAAAAGTCAAGACACCATACTGAATGCTTCTTTGTGGCTTGTTCTGCCTTAGAAATGGTACTTCTTGTCCTATGGTGAACACTTCTACATCAATTAAAAATGAGACAATTCTCTAGGATGTGACCACAGGCCGTGTTATCTGCTCTTTTTTTTTTTCACACAGAGCTTCTATTCAATGACTCTAGGTTGTCAAGTTGAAAAAAAAATAGTACAGTCATTTTCACAACCTTAATTCCACCACTCCTTTATGACAAGAGTGCCTGCCATCAGTAGTACCTTTCTTAAATTCATTCTGAAGTGTTTTGATATTTTCATTTTTGAAATCCTTTCTCGTTAATGAGAAGCACTTTTGAAACTATTTGCTATTCAGGAATTTGTGCCATGTTTCTTTGATTTCCTTCTCATTTTCATAAAGAAAATCTATTGAATTACATATATTAATTTTGTGTCATAACATTCGTTGAAAGTGCCTTTTGGTTCTATGTGTTTTGTTGCAAATCATAGGTTTTCATGGAGAACAAAATGCCAACTGAAGGGAAACAATGAACAGTAAAACCTCAAATTATTCTCTTCAATAATTATTTTTCAATAATATTTATTTTGTAATTTTTTGGCATCAGAATTGTATTACTTCTAAGATACTGAATATATATTTAACTTTGTTCTACTGCTTCCTCATTTCAATATGATCACTTGTATTTCGACTTTTGGATCATATTTCTTATGAATCATTTATTTATAGTTAATATTATGAAGAGATATATGCCCTCCAATGGTATGTTCATAAGAACCTTTCAAAGAAAGGATAGGTTTCTACAGGGAACATTTGAATATAGAAATCTGAGGATCTAAGAAACATTTAAAAGCATGAACAATATAAGAAATCAGGGAAATGAAATTTAAACCTATGTGAGAGCTCACCTCATTCTGAATCACTATAACTGAAGAACAAGCAATAATATACAATTATATACAGCCAGTAGCTATACAGATATTGAACCATTGAAACAATGATAAAATTCTATTCTTGAAGAAACAGTGCATTTTCCTACAAGATAGAGTAAATCAACTATGCAACCTATTAGTTAGTCTCCTCCAACCCTTTCAGTGTTCACTACCACAAAAAGTGATATTTCGATTACAAGTTAATATTTTCCCGGATCATCTGAAATTTTACCCTGTCATAGGAAAATCCTCATCTTGATACTGAATCATCTACCATCTCAAGACCCCAAAATTAAATATTTGAAGACAGAAAGAGTTTACCATGGATATTATAGGAATCTAAAGACTAGAGAACAGTGATAGATAGTGTATATAGGATGAGCAACCTTAGAAAGCTCAAAACCAGAAGGATATAATCTGTTGGAAAATATGTCATCAGAAGGATAGCCTAGAGTTGTGAGAGTGTTAGAGGGAGGGGAGACTTGCAGGAGATACAAAGAGCAGTGGGAAATGTTCCTGGTGTGGACAGAAGAGCAGTCAGGTCTGAGTTCCTCTGGGCATTATAAAAATAGAGAAACTGTGATGGAGAGGAACAGGAGAAAGATGGTCAAGGACAGAAGACCTTGGTGCCATGGCAAGAATGCAGCAGAAAATGTAAGGAAGAGGTTACCTCACAGGCAGCACCAGGGGGTGTAAAACAATACACAAATGCAGTGAGGACAAGACACTTTTTTATCTGACTGAGTGGAAAAATGTACACAAGCATTCTGATGCTAATTTTCTCTTTTTACTTCATCTTGAAAAAATTCCTCTCTACACACATAGTCACATCTTTCTCTATACACAGCTTCATATTTCACTTACGATGATATATCACCTTCCTACACAGCCACACATCTCTACAGTTACCACACTTTTATATACATCTTCATCTTTTTGTCTTCACAGTTACAAATTATCACAGTTACATCTCTCTCCACACAGCAATATATCTCTATTCACATCTACATCACTTCACATACTGCTTCTACAATTTACACATTATTTATCTCTACATCTCTTTCTCATATCACAAAATTTCTTTGTTCATACTTCTTCAAACATCTCTCACATTTCTCGCATGCCATTACATTGATCACACATGCTTCTCTCTATATATATCTTATCTTTAATCTCTCCCCCCCATCTCTCAGCACACCTCTTTCTCAACATACAAATACACACACATTTTTGAATAGTCACACTGTGGACATTATATGTTTCATTTTCAACCAGTATTATTGGAAGTATGTGCAGAAAATAAATTGATGCTGGAAATTTATGTCTTAATGTTGTCAATTTGAGTTTGGTTTAATAGAGACTTGGGAGTTTTTCTTCTGTATTTTCTGTAGGACCAGCTACTCTGTTTAGAATTGGCTCTAATGTCTAAAAGTAGCCTTGTGACTAAGAATGTTACTACCCTCATATGTCAGTCTGACCAATTAAAAATACCTTTTCAGAGCTAATTGTATCAGGAATATCATGAGACTATAAATAATTATATTCATAGAATTATTATTAACTATGATATCATTAATAACTGCTTGTGGAGTTTATGTATAGTGCCTATTTATGAAAATAACTATAATGTGGGGTTTCTGTTACTGCCTATTTTTTTTTGGTCCCCTCCTTCATATTTTTTCTCTGCTTATAGTCAACATGTTGTTATCTTTGTGGTTCTTAAACAATTCCTTTCCATGATGGACTTCATCCACTGAAACCCTGACCAATATTTTAAAACAGTTTCTTACATAAGTTTCTTCCTCATTCACATATTGGTGAGTGATGAGAAAATATTAGAGAATCTTGAGCTCCATGTATCATGAGTTGAATAAACTTCATTTCACCGGCAAGAAACAAAAAGGCAGAGTTAGCATGGGCTTTACTCCTGGATTCACAATGATCTCAAAATGCATCTACTGTCACCCTACGCTTTTCCATGGTTCTGACAAATTGTGTATTATTGGATTCCTTCATGAAAAGATGGCTAAAGACTTTAATTGAAATGGTTACACGTACCGATAAGTTTCACACTTGAAAATTGTTGCCATTAGAAGTCACACTGGAAGAGAAGACTTCACATGGTTGTTGGACTCGTTTTTTTTTTTTTTTTCTATGAAGAACCCCATCTCTTTTTCTTTGCTTTCAGACCGGTCTGAATAAAAGGAAGTAATGGATTCATTATTGTGCCTGAGATTCAGCTCCCACAATTCATATAGTATCCCTGGGCCTCTTTTACCTAACTTCTGTGCTACAGGTGCGAGATAGTTCTGTCCAAAAGCTGCAAGACAATACTTGTGATCAAATAATCCTTGAATCCCTGAACAGAAAATAGTATCCTCCATATTGGCTGACACTTTAAAATTACCTATACTTTGAACATCTTTGGCAATTTCTGGATTTGGTGTACTGATGTATTTGTTAACAATGTAAGACATCATGATTAAAAGATATGATATAAGAAAAAGCAGACACTCCCTCATTATGATAGTGACTTGTGTGATGAGTGGGTAATCTCATTGCCAGATCATTAACATATGTATGAAAACATGTATGCATGAATCCTCACCAAACACACAAGTATAATAGAAAGGACCTACATGTAACTGTTGAAAATCTAGTGATGAAAGTGAATTATCAATTTTTTCTATATTTTGTAGCTGAAATGATGTTCTTTGATACCACTGTATTCCAAATCAGATGTTTAAAGCTGAATTAAAACCACTGTCCCATAACTAAGTAACATTGTCAGCAAAATGTATTCTCAAGTTATATCCAAACCCTTTTTTTTACAGTGACCAAAGGATTTACAAGAAGGCTAGCTTGTTGAAGTTCATATCAAACACTGTCATGTGTATGCATATGAAGAGATAAAAGAAATATTTGTGTTTGTGCAAATGTGTGAATGTTTATGCATACATAGATACACTTGATGAATGGAAGGGTCTTTGTTCCTATACTCATGCAAATGTAGAAAGGTGCATTTGTGACATGTAGGGATTTGGAAGAATAAATAAATGTGCATTTGTGAGTACATTTTGATTATTTCAAATAAGTAGAATATTATGTGTATATATATATATATACCCCTTGGGTAAAGTTTTATGTGTACTTGTCGGAATTTTGAATTGTTACTTAGGAATTGTTGCTTGATTAGATATGAGTATTATGTATTCAAAAACATTGCTGAATATTTTGGGGTTGATGCTTCCTAGACTGGAGGAGGCAGACTCAACTCTTAGAACTTTCAGTCTGAACTCTTACTTTCCCCATAACTCATTTTTTGGAGGTCATCAGATGTCAAAATCATAAGTTGTCAATGTCCATCATCCTCCATACAAAGATTACATTTCAGGGTATTCAAAAGCATTCAATGTTGCCCTTTGGAAAAGAATCTCCTTGGACAACCTACTAAAATAACCTTTAATAGTGCAAATGTCAAGCTGTTTTTGTTTTATCAGCCATTAACACTAATCTTTATAAAAAGTCAAGACACCATACTGAATGCTTCTTTGTGGCTTGTTCTGCCTTAGAAATGGTACTTCTTGTCCTATGGTGAACACTTCTACATCAATTAAAAATGAGACAATTCTCTAGGATGTGACCACAGGCCGTGTTATCTGCTCTTTTTTTTTTTCACACAGAGCTTCTATTCAATGACTCTAGGTTGTCAAGTTGAAAAAAAAATAGTACAGTCATTTTCACAACCTTAATTCCACCACTCCTTTATGACAAGAGTGCCTGCCATCAGTAGTACCTTTCTTAAATTCATTCTGAAGTGTTTTGATATTTTCATTTTTGAAATCCTTTCTCGTTAATGAGAAGCACTTTTGAAACTATTTGCTATTCAGGAATTTGTGCCATGTTTCTTTGATTTCCTTCTCATTTTCATAAAGAAAATCTATTGAATTACATATATTAATTTTGTGTCATAACATTCGTTGAAAGTGCCTTTTGGTTCTATGTGTTTTGTTGCAAATCATAGGTTTTCATGGAGAACAAAATGCCAACTGAAGGGAAACAATGAACAGTAAAACCTCAAATTATTCTCTTCAATAATTATTTTTCAATAATATTTATTTTGTAATTTTTTGGCATCAGAATTGTATTACTTCTAAGATACTGAATATATATTTAACTTTGTTCTACTGCTTCCTCATTTCAATATGATCACTTGTATTTCGACTTTTGGATCATATTTCTTATGAATCATTTATTTATAGTTAATATTATGAAGAGATATATGCCCTCCAATGGTATGTTCATAAGAACCTTTCAAAGAAAGGATAGGTTTCTACAGGGAACATTTGAATATAGAAATCTGAGGATCTAAGAAACATTTAAAAGCATGAACAATATAAGAAATCAGGGAAATGAAATTTAAACCTATGTGAGAGCTCACCTCATTCTGAATCACTATAACTGAAGAACAAGCAATAATATACAATTATATACAGCCAGTAGCTATACAGATATTGAACCATTGAAACAATGATAAAATTCTATTCTTGAAGAAACAGTGCATTTTCCTACAAGATAGAGTAAATCAACTATGCAACCTATTAGTTAGTCTCCTCCAACCCTTTCAGTGTTCATTACCACAAAAAGTGATATTTCGATTACAAGTTAATATTTTCCCGGATCATCTGAAATTTTACCCTGTCATAGGAAAATCCTCATCTTGATACTGAATCATCTACCATCTCAAGACCCCAAAATTAAATATTTGAAGACAGAAAGAGTTTACCATGGATATTATAGGAATCTAAAGACTAGAGAACAGTGATAGATAGTGTATATAGGATGAGCAACCTTAGAAAGCTCAAAACCAGAAGGATATAATCTGTTGGAAAATATGTCATCAGAAGGATAGCCTAGAGTTGTGAGAGTGTTAGAGGGAGGGGAGACTTGCAGGAGATACAAAGAGCAGTGGGAAATGTTCCTGGTGTGGACAGAAGAGCAGTCAGGTCTGAGTTCCTCTGGGCATTACAAAAAGAGAGAAACTGTGATGGAGAGGAACAGGAGAAAGATGGTCAAGGACAGAAGACATTGGTGCCATGGCAAGAATGCAGCAGAAAATGTAAGGAAGAGGTCACCTCACAGGCAGCACTAGGGTGTGCAAAACAATATACAAATGCAGTGAGGACAAGACACTTTTTTATCTGACTGAGTGGAAATATGTACACAAGCATTCTGATGCTAATTTTCTCTTTTTACTTCATCTTGAAAAAATTCCTCTCTACACACATAGTCACATCTTTCTCTATACACAGCTTCTTATTTCACTAACGGTGATATATCACCTTCCTACACAGCCACACATCTCTACAGTTACCACACTTTTATATACATCTTCATCTTTTTTGTCTTCACAGTTACAAATTAACACACAGTTACATCTCTCTCCACACAGCAATATATCTCTATTCACACCTACATCACTTCACATACTGTTTCTACAATTTACACATTATTTCTCTCTACATCTCTTTCTCATATCACAAAATGTCTTTGTTCATACTTCTTCAAACATCTCTCACATTTCTCGCATGCCATTACATTGATCACACATGCTTCTCTCTATATATATATATCTTATCTTTAATCTCTCCCCCCCCATCTCTCAGTACACCTCTTTCTCAACATACAAATACACACACATGTTTGAATAGCCACACTGTGGACAATTATATGTTTCATTTTCAAATAGTATTATTGGAAGTATGTGCAGAAAATAAATTGATGCTGGAAATTTATGTCTTAATGTAGTCAATTTGAGTTTGGTTTAATAGAGACTTGGGAGTTTTCCTTCTATATTTTCTGCAGAACCAGCTACTCTGTTTAGAATTGGCTCTAACGTCTAAAATTAGCCTTGTGACTAAGAATGCTATCACCTTCATAGGTCATTCTTACCAATTAAAAATACCTATTATTACTATTCCTCAGAATTATAAAAATTAATCAAAAATCATCATTTTGACCATCCAAAGCTATATGTGTACACAAGCTCTGGGAAGAATATCCATTGCTGTTTGGGGTAAGAAATGTGGTGGCTAAATATATCATGTATTTTAAAGAAAAATTTTCTGTCAGTTTGTGTGATGGCTTTTTCAGAGCTAATTATATCAGGAAGATCATGAGACTATAAATAATTATATTCATAGAATTATTATTAACCATGGTATCATAAATAACTGGTTGTGGGGTTTATGTATAGTGCCTATTTAAGAAAATAAGTGTAATGTGGGGTTTCTGTTACTGCCTATTTCTTTTTTTGGTCTGTCCTCTATATTTTTTACTCTGCTTATAGTCAACATGTTGTTATCTTTGTGGTTCTTAAACAATTCCTTTCCATGATGGACTTCATCCACGGAAACCCTGACCAATACTTTAAAACAATTTCTTACATAAGTTTCTTCCTCACTCACATATTCGTGAGTGATGAGAAAATATTTGATTATCTTGAGCTCCATGCATCATGGGTTGAATAAACTTCATTTCACCTGCAAGAAACAAAAAGGCAGAGTTAGCATGGGCTTTACTCCTGGATTCACAATGATCTCAAAACGCATCTACTGTCACCCTATGCTTTTCCATGGTTCTGACAAATTGTGTATTATAGGATACCTTCATGAAAAGATGGCTAATGACTTTAATTGAAATAGTTACACATACCGATAAGTTTCACACTTGAAAATTATTGCCATTAGAATTCACACTGGAAGAGAAGACTTCACATGGTTGTTGGACTTGATTTTTTTCTATGAAGAACCCCATCTATTTTTCTTTGCTTTCAGACCGGTCTGGATAAAAGGAAGTAATGAATTCATCATTGTGCCTGAGATTCACCTACAACAGTTCATGTAGTATCCCCTGGGTCTCTTTTACCTGACTTCTGTGCTACAGGTGTGAGATAGTTCTGTTCAAAAGCTGCAAGACAATACTTGTGATCAAATAATCCTTGAATCCCTGAACAGAAAATAGTATCCTTCATATTGGCTGAGACTTTAAAATTACCTATACTTTGAACATCTTTGGCAATTTCTGGATTTGGTGTACTGATTTATTTGTTGACAATATAACACATCATGTTTAGAAGATAAGATGATATAAGAAAAAGCAGACACTCCCTCATTATGATAGTGACTTGTGTGATGAGTGGGTAATCTCATTGCCAGATCATTAACATATGTATGAATACATGAATGCATGAATCCTCACGAAACACACAAATATAATAGAAAGGACCTACATGTAACTGTTGAAAATCTAGTGAGGAAAGTGAATTTTCATTTTTTCTCTATATTTTGTAGCTGAAATGATGTTCTTTGATACCACTGTATTCCAAATCAGATGTTTAAAGCTCAGTGCTGAATTAAAACCACTGTCCCATAACTAAGTAACATTGTCAGCAAAATGTATTCTCAAGTTATATCAAAACCCTTTTTTTACAGTGACCAAAGGATTTACAAGAAGGCTAGCTTTTTGAAGTTCATATCAAACACTGTCATGTATATGCATATGAACAGATAAAAGAAATATTGGTGTTTGTGCAAATGTGTGAATGTTTATGCATTCATAGATACACTTGAAAAAAGGAAGGGTCTTTGTTCCTATATTCATGCAAATGTAGAAAGGTGCATTTGTAACATGTAGGGATTTGGAAGAATAAATAAATGTGCATTTGTGAGTACAGTTTGATTAAATCAAATAAGTAGAATATTAAGTGTATATACACCTTGGGGAAAGTTATATGTGTACATGTTGGAATTTTGAATTGTTACTTAGGAATTGTTTCTTGATTTGATATGAGTATTATGTACTCAAAAACATTGCTGAGTACTTTGGGGATGATGCCTCCTGGATTGGAGTAGGCAGACTCAACTCTTCTATATGGATAAAGCTCTATAAAATTCTAGGATAGGCTCCTGTCAAGATCACCCAGGAAAGAGGAGAGTCTTTAAGTGTTACCCTTGGAACTAAAATGTCTGGGTTTCTCCTGACAGAAGTACTTTTGTGTTCCAGTGGTGCTGTATAGATCTATATGTCCTCATCATATTACTTTTCACTATTATGAAGCTTTGCTGGTGTTCTTTGTGCCATTCCATTGATTTATCAGTACAATTCTTGGGGTTACAGTTCAAGATGTCCAGAGTAGTGCATGACGCTCCTTCTCCCATCCTCTATTTTCCAGCACAAAGTTCCATAATTCATTAGGCTGCCAAGACAGCCTCTCACACTGATTAAGCTGCTGCTTCATCTTTTACATTGCTTTGCAAATATTCCAGAGAATTACTCACACATATTTGCCCATTCCTTGCTCAAGGTATATAAGTGTTTGGCAGTAGGTCCTCTTAAAAGAACTGTCTATTTTTACTTCTGGTAGTACTGAGGAGTAAAGTCATCTTTTAAAGGACTTGTATTTCTTGTCTACACCAGCAGATAGTGACCACTGAAGAAAATGCACCCTCCAGGAAACAGTGCTTGACTCCATTCTTCTGTATCTAGAATCCCCTTTTAATCTTTTATCAGTTTTATGAGGAAATTCTGGCCTTATGTTAGAACACCATATGTAGATGAATTATTCCTATATAACCTCTAACCTACAGAAACACTTAATATAATATATAAATGCTCTCCAGAGATCTCAAGATTCTTACTGGCTAACACTTAAACATAAATTAACCGATATTTCTGTTCATACTTTACCTTAGGTCTTATAACTTATTACATCAATTTTACATATTCTGCTTCTTGGTTGGTATTCTGGCATCTCTTCTGACTCTGACCTTTGTCATCACAATAGCCTCGGATTGACTGCCCCATCTAAATTATCCTTACTTAATACAGGGCAATCACCTTCTTTATTAACCTTTGAGAGTAATACATATTCACAGCGTAGAGAAGAATCATTGCACAGCACCTAATGTTTCTTTACAGTTGAACAGAGAAAGGGGGAGCAAAGATTGGGTCCATGAATCCATGCTCGTATCTTTAAACTGTATTAGATTATAAACTACAAAGATCACTGATGATCACTCCATATGAGCACAAGTCACCTAATCAATATGGGTCCTTTCCTTTTTCAGATTTCCAAGCAATCTAATTTAATGATTTGTGAATTCCATTTCTATCAGAAATCTGTAAAACCTGTAATAAACAGAGACTGCATGTGTGTTTATATTTATGCACTTGCATGTATGTTTATTACTTGTTAGATAAACACCAACAAGAATTCACCATTATATGACACAATCCGGATACTAGGACTATGCAAAAACATATATTCTATGCTGATATGACTTGATGGGCAAATAAAATTACGATGATCAAAGCCTTCTCTGCTCTGGTGTAGGTAAAATACTGACGATGTATACAAATAACAAATGGACTCCCACAGAGTCAAAGAAGTTTAGGAGTATTGATTTCTATTAGTTGGACAGTTAAAATATGGTCTTTTTTGATTTAAATACCAGGATATCATATTAGTTTTTCTGGAAGATAGTCAGGTGTTTTCAATTCTTGTGCTATCCCTACAGTTGTGTTACTTTTTTCCTGTATAATTCATCTTATATGAAATTAATACCATTCTTTCAACAGATTTTCCTGAGCTCTATTTTTAAAAAAAAATTACCTGAGCAAACAAAGAGTAAGCCAGCAAGCAACCCTTATGTCCATGCCCTTTACTAGACACAATACTAAAGTTAATGTGTCATAAAAAGAAAACAACCAGGCAACGTCCAAATTAAAGGCCATGATAGAAAATTTGCCAAAGAAAAGCTATGAGGAAATGGGCAGAACTGAATGTCCCTGTATCCCCTGAAATAACATTCTTCCACGGGGAATATTAAACTGTGACCTTGGATGAATGAGCACATACAGGATCACAATGATAAAGATTTAGAGGGTCAGTAAAAGTTCATCTTTATGCTATAGGCACTTGAAGAGCAGAGAACAGTAATATCCTGAGCACCAAGAACTACAAACCATGGAAACCACAGAAGCTTAAGCAAAGGATTGTGAGGGCATATTGGGGTTAAGTGATAGCTGGGTGTTCTGAAAGTGAGAATGAGATGCAATACAGAATTGCTGAAGAATAGGAGGAATATGCTACCAATGAGGATCATAAAGGGATTCATTAAGAGACTAATTTGAGTTATTGTTGGGACAGTGTGAAGACAGAGGAAGTATAGAGAGAGGGGTGGAAGAGGAAGAGGAAGGGCAAGTGTGAAAGCACACAGGTCACTGGCCAAGAGCCCATGCAGGATAAGAGGACAGGATAAAAGGGCAGCTCATTTCCAGACTGTACTCACTATCTCATCCAGACTCAACTCAACTACAGATCAAGTCTTGGATCCATTTTCAAATAGAGAAAAACCATGGCCCATCTGCTGCATGCTCCGCTACTCCTGCTGACAACTCTACTGGTGACTGTGATCCTGAGCCTCAACCCTGTACTGGGTGACCCACTGATGGGTAACCTAGAGGAATCCAGTATGGAGGAGGAGGGAGCCAAAGAAGCACTGGAATATGCTGTCAGGAAGTACAATGACAGAAGCAAGGAGTTGTATCTGAGCAGTGTTGTGGATGTGAAAAGAGTCAGAACACAGGTATGTGATTCTTGAAGGGAAAGACCCTGAATTTGTCCCTTAGAAGGTCATACATGTAACTTTAGATGAGCATTGACCCCTCCTTGCTGCACCACTCCTGAGTGTAGTTCAGTGTGACTTACCCCTTGTTATTTGATTTGGACATAATGGCAGTTTCCACAAGCCACTGCCTCCCATTAAGCATTTTTCTAAGATTTGTTGTTACCAGGAAGCTCTAGAAGATGGGATTTCTCCAAGTCAAATACCCTCTATTAGTCTGTTTTAAACCTTAGATACATACACACTGCAGGAAGGAATGTGTGTATTGCTTACCTTCTCAGCCACACCCTGAAAAATGCAACGAATCGGTGTCAACATATAATTAGTGACCCTTAAAAAGATAAATCATTACTACAGCTCCCTTCATTTTATGTCTTTCATTTAATTTTTACTCTGTCTATGGGACAACGTTAAGAGCAGCCAAATCTGTAGCCCAGAGCCAGGTTGTCAATGTCTTTTATCACTTCACTATTTCATTATACAGTGTTGGATCCACCTTGAATTTTAACTTATGGGCATACGAGTATGAGTGAATGGTTTTGTAAAATGTGTTGCAAGCAGTTACTGTATTTACTTTCCATTTTACTCTAAATTTTACCTTAAAAAATTGATATTCACTAATTCTTTGTGAGTTTTCTATCTTGTATCTAATACTACTCGTCTCCCACTTCCTTCTCATCTTCCTTTTTGCCTTGCAATTCAACCATTCAGAATACTTTGAAGTGTTGCATATATATTCACCATCTAATAAATGTGAAAGATATTTGAGTATTTCAAAAACCATCCTTTACATTTTTGTGATTTTTTCCTAGAGATGATTGGATAATGAAGATTATGGGAATACTCTAACCTAATCAATAGATTATTCCATCTTTAATGAGTGGCCATAAGAAGTAACTTGAGGACCTACTTGAAGAAGGAATTCACAGGTGTTGATTTAATCTTAACTGGTCTTACAATTAAAAACTCTGAGCCAAATAATGGCATAAAAGTGAAAGTTCAGAAACAGAAATAAATAAGACACAACAGCCCTTCACCTCTCCAACTCTTCAGTTTAAAGAGGAAGAGCCTGTCTCTATAAATCCTCAGAAGGAATTTCTCAAGTCCTCAGGCAAATGTGAAGGCAAGGATTAAGGGAAGCAAAGGGTCTATGGTCGAAACTCCTGTCTCTCCAACCTTATATTCTTTTCTGTCCAATCATATTACTTTCTGTTTTAAATTTCTTTAGAGCTGGGGCTAAAGGTGTGTGACACCCTTGTTTGGCTCTGTTTTTATTTTAGACTGCATTGATTTCATGCAGTCCATGTAGGACTTGAATTCACAGAGATCCATTCTGATCTCTGCCTCTCCCTAGAGAGTGCTAGGATTAAATGTGTGGGCCACTACAGCCTGACATCTATGGCTATCTCTGAGCTGGGTCTTTTCTCTGATGTTCAGGAAAGCTTTATTTCTTAGACGACAATCAATACATCAGTGCACACTGGAGACCTGTGTTTCTGACCATATCCTTCATTGGGTCCTTCTGTTTCCAGTACTTGGTTTCCTGTCAGCCCATTATGTTCATGTTTCTCCAGACCTTATTTACCTGATGGGTTAGGACTCTGAACCCTGAACATTATATAAAAACAAATCCCTAGAGGGGCTCCTTCATTCAGATATTTTTGAGTATTCAATAACCTACTAGAGAATCTTAGAGGATTGTAAACCATTAGTGATATGATTCTCATTTTAATGGCATGTAATCTATTCCTAGAGGAAGAGATTAACTTCTGAGTTCTCAATGCTCTAAAATATTCATCTGCTCTAAGCTTTATTTCTACACAGTTCTTAAAATTAGCCTGGTCTTCCTTGTGAGAAGAGAGCTCAACTTTTAAATACAAATATAAGAAACTCAAGAGAGATACACACTCAAAAGATATTTCTATTACCATTCACACTGAAAATGCTAACAATACCTTATGAATTATCTTTTTTTCATTAGCCACCTGCAAGCTAGTATGCCTAGCTAAAATGTAGAAGTATTACTTTATTTTCATTTTATACTTAGTGAAGCAACTATTTATTCTGTTCACTTAGGGATATATCTGGGTAAAAGGAAGGAAAATATTTTTTTTGTTGTGAGTGACATTCAGATAGACTTCAATTATGAGCTCCACACCACACTCAGTGAAACTGGATTGCTGCTTACTGACCTCTGTGCTGAAGTTTAAAGTTAGTGCTGTGCTATACATCCCGAAGACATCATATGTGCTCAGAGAAGTCCAGCATTATTAAACAGAAAACTACCACCTGTCTCTGTCATGGCTCACTCATCAGAGTTTAATACTCTCACCAAGAATTTAGAAAATTCTGCATCATGTGTTCCATCTCTTTGATTAGCAACATTCTGTACTTGTGAGACTTTACAGAAGAAAACCTGGTATAATAACTATCTGAAGTTGTCCTGCCTTGCAGAGTGGCTTGAGTGCTGTGTGGATAATAATGCTCAGAAATGGAGACATACATTAATCCTCACCAATCCCACTGCCTTCACAATGTAAAATATCTGCATAGGAAGGTCAATGTAATGTTGAAATTACATTAGTGTTTTCTCTCCATAGGTTGTGGCTGGAAAAAACTTCCTTTTTGATGTGATCCTAGGACAAACCACATGTACGAAGACCCAAGGTGACTTGACCAACTGTCCCTTAAAGGATCAGGCTGATCAGCAAGAGGTATGGGCACAGCATACATCCTGGACTTATTTTGCACTGAAGAGGGTTTATACTCATGTTCGATTGTGAAGACACATATTATATCATGTCTACAAATACGCAGGTGCATGAACACATGTTCCTGAAAGTTTTAATTGAGTTGCATACTGAATAGGAGTAAGTTGCCTCAGATGACATTGTTGGAAAAAGTTCTATAGAACTCCAAGCAGAGCTCCTGTTCAGGTCATCTGAAAATGACACCATTCAGTTTTTCCCCTCACACTCAATATCATCGTTATCCATCATAGAAATATTCTGAAGATAGAGTGGCACTTTATATCACTGCAAATCCTCACTATGCTGCCTTTCCCTGACATGTAGTTTTCAAGACTTTCTAGGTCCAAAGCCCCAGATTCATCATTGCTTTTTCTGTTTCTAGAAGAGAGGAGATGCAGCTTACTGATTTTAACCCCGTACATTACCCAATACGATCCTTTGGATCATGAGCTATTACTTAAATTCTCTTTGATTTAAGTGATGTTAAACAATGTGAGCCAAAAATGTGCACATATGTCTTATGATAGATTAACAATGCTGATTATTGCTGTCATTGGACTTGTTAGTGGATTGGGATGGTATCTTATATGCTTCTTCCCAATTCCATATGAAATATTTGATACAAATTTTCCCCTTACTGGAAACCAGCACTTATTAATCTCTTTTTATTTTTGCAGATGAAATTATGTTCATTTGAGGTCTATGTTGTACCCTGGGAAAATCGGATGTCCCTGACAACTTCAAACTGCCACAAAGTCTAAGTTCCTGCCAAGCAATACTGTGCAGATTGCACGCCTCTTTTTCCATCCTCATCACTCTCATGAGTAATCTTGCTTGTCTCTTATCATCTGAACAATATTCTGTAGTAGATTAGGCTGATTGGAGTAGGTTCCCAAAGCCCAACACCAGTTCTTTCTTTTCTCTTTTCCCTGCAAATGACAAACTGAATTGATCCCCTTATACTTGCTAATTTCTTTCTCAATAAAAGAATTTCACTAGCTCAATTTGAGTGTCTTCTATCTTGAGACATGTAGAGTAGTGATATGGAAATGGAGTTAATGTTGGTTCATATACTACATATGCAGATTAGGGCAAGACCTGTTGTCAATGTAATATTGAGGTGTCAGAGATAATGAAATACACTTAGTTACTAGAAATTAACTATGCTGACACAGTGGCCATTAGCAGAGGGACAGGAAAATGTGGAACAGTGTTGCTTCCTCTGACCCTAAGCTTCTCTCATAACACAGATTTAGACAGCAAGGTATGTGTCATGACTAACAATAGTAGAGATGGCTTACCTCATCAGAACAGGCCCCTAATGAAGGTAGGTCCCTTCTCTCTTCACATTCCAATGATATACATAAGTGATGGAACATACATTCTGCTTACACCGGGAAATATTTACTTACCTGTAAGTTGCAGACTAAAATTGTGTGTTTGTTTCTTTGCATGTGCGTGTATATGCATTTCTCATTAGCCAAACACTAACCAACATCTCAAAAAAAGGTGAATTAATCCATAAACTTTCAAGGCCCACACATACATACATATATTCTTGGTTGATATGACTTTATGGGAGAGAAAAATGCTTGTGTGTTTACAGTCCTCCTCACCTCTGGTGTAGCACAAGGTAGTATGAGTGGGTTCAATTCTAAAGTTGTGTGTGACAAATGGACTCTCACTACATGAAACTACTATCTACTAGTGAGGTATTTACATTAATGGCCTTGGTGTGGGATGTGTATATGCTGTGAATAAAAGACTGGTTTGGCCATGGCAGGAACCTTAGAAGAAGTAGGTGGGGAAATGAGACCATAGTTAGGAGGAGGGTGGAGTCTAATGTGACATGACCCAGTCACCAATGATGCAAGATGTAATGAAATAGGTAAGCCACGGGCCAGATGGCAAGACAGAATAATTGAAATGTGTTGAATTAAGATGAAAGAGCTATCTAGCAATATGCCTGAGCCATAGGCTGAACATTATAAAATTAATATAACTGTCTGAGTCATTTTTGCGAGCCCAAGCAGTGGTAGAGGGTTAGGCACCTGGGATTGCAGGTCTGTGGGTCTGAACCTTTGGAAAGATGGGGCCAGAAACCTCTTGATACATGGCTTTTTATATAATCGTGTTTTGTAGAAGAGTTACATTGTACTGTCACTGAATTGGAAGCTACAGTCATAATTACAGGTACTCTCAGGCTTTCCAGGTAGTCTTCTTGAAGCATCTTGAAGTAAAAATACTAAAATACTCTCTATATGGTCAGTAGTGTTGTAGAGTCAATTTCCTTATATAGTCACACATACATTAGGAAGCTGCCTTGAGGAAATTTCTCTCAACATTGATGGTGAAATAACGAAAGTATCCATTCCTGAAAGGTTGGAGTCCCTCATCCTATGATAGAATCTTATTACCAACATGAGAAAAAAATGTCGTTGTTTTCATCTTTTTTAATCTTAAGTCCCTGAGATGTGGAATGGTAAACCTCATTCAAGAAGATATGAGTTGTCAAGAATTAAATCTATGTTGACCCTACTGTATGCAGCAATTAGGATTCCCTCCTGAATTTTCAATAGTAGAGTTTCTAACAGAATATCTTTCATTATAGCTGGACAATGAATTTAAAATTCTTATTCTGAATTGTTAAATAGTGTCTGCATAACCACCCAGAAATCTGTTGTTGTACCAATAGGTAGATACCTCATTTCTTTCAAGGATATCTGAGCTCAGCTAGTTACTCCTTATTATTGTGGACTTAGTGTACACAGATTGATATAAATACCTCTCTTCTTCCTGTGGCTATCTTGTCCCACATTCCCCCAGGAACAACTGTTCACATTCATAGAAGGACTACAAGCCATTGTTAAAATATCTGATCCAGAACCTGGTAGTCCACATGTCACTGCAACCATACGCATGTGAAAGTAACCCAGACTCTACCCCTCTTGGCTACAAAATTTACTTTTAGTCATTTGAAATATTAATACATAGGTAGCTATTTTGTAATCGTATCCATATAAACACAAGCAATACTGCCCCAAAGAAAGAAAATATTTAACAGATTTTGTCCTTTTGTTTTTTAAACTGATTTCACCATGCATTTTTATGTGCTTAAAACATGGTCTCAAAATTCTTTGGCTAAGAATTGCTGTCATTGAGAGTGACATAATTGGTATCTGTGTTTTCCCATTGAATTTCCTATCTCAAGTGCCTAGATGTTAACCTCCAAAGCAAATACATTCCCTTCACTAAACAACAATCAATTGGGTTGCCAAGCTATTAAGAGAACCCAGAGATGTTCCAAGAATCACTGACTGCATAGCTCTTGATTATTCTGGCAAAATGAATGACCATTCCTGGATAGCTAATCTCTGGTCACAATAGATAGTTTCCCACAACTTCAGTCATAAGAAAACATTCTCTAAGCTTTGTTCAGCAGAGCCTCAGTAAATTGCTGGTTCACAACACTGTAAGCAGATAAAAATTATTGTCATTTCATTATAATCAGAGAAGTCTTGATACACAGCCTTAGTTTCAAGGATGCACATTAAATTTTTCTTTTTACTTGTCTCTCTACCTATGTTTTTGCTTTGTGTGCGCTCTCTCTCTCTCTCTCTCTCTCTCTCTCTCTCTCTCTCTCTCTCTCTCTCTCTCTCACACACACACACACACACACACACACATATTTTGCCTATGTTTCCTCTCTCTCTTTCTGTGTGTGTGTGTGTGTGTGTGTGTGTGTGTGTGTGTGTGAGTGTAAATATATTTAAACTGTGTTCTCATTTATATGGCATGTAGGGTGCAGTACAGAGTTTAAAATCTTCACTGTGCAGCTATGAGATCCACCAACTCTGATTTTTCACTCTCTATGTATCACTAAACCACTTATATTATTGAGAATAAGATTTATTTTCTGGGTAGGTTGTACAACCTAAAGTACTATAGCTTTTCAAATGGCATGTTTACACAATTGGTGAAAAATTCAGGCTTCTCCAACCTCACTGAAAGGAAGTGTTTGACAGAAAAATACTGTAGCCACTTGTTTCCACCTATTCTATTCTGTTCTCATGTGTAGATCCATTTGGAAATCTAAATTCTAATGGGTGTTTTTCTAGTGAGTGATACATAAATGGGCAAGTACACAAAAACACACACTTTTGGTGTCCACTTATTAAAGGTTTTAATGATTTATAATATAAACAGAATTCAGAAATCATAAAAAAGGAGTACCTTGAAATCTACAAAGGAAAAGAGGTCACCTCTATTAGGTACCATGTACTCATAGGAGATGGTCATTAGCAATCCTTTTAGTTTTATATCTGATATATATTAAGGATATCTGCTTGGGTCCATTAGCATCATTCTTGTTCCCCCTTTTACTGCCCATCTGCAAAGAGCCATTACATGCTATGGAATAATTCTTATGTACATTGTGAGTACGTATTAGTCACTGCTGAATGACTTGTAGCAAGGCAGAAGAAACTTAGGTGAGATAATCAAGTTGAGGCTACTAGGATGAAGAAAGGCAGAGTTACAAGAAATGCCAGCCAGCCAGCAAGGAAACAGGACTTATAGAAAATGAAGTAACTAGACATGCTACATGGCAAACATTAGTAGAAACATGGGTCAATCTAATGTAATAGTTAGCTAGTTTTAAGTGTGAAACTTCTCTGCACTTACTACCATTTTAATTAAACTTACTAAACCTCTTCTTTACAAAGGAATCCTATATGCCACTTGTCAGAACCTTATTGGAACAAAAGGTGATGTCAGATGAGTCTTGAGATCACTGTGAATTCAGGAGTAAAGCCTATGCTAGCTCTAATATCTGCTTAATGCCTATGAACTGAGATTCATCCACTCAATGGTGTATGATGCTCTAAGAGTCTCTAATGTCTTTCTCATCAGTCACCAAATATGTCAATGAGGAAGACTCTTATGTCAGGAATTATTTAAATGTATTGGTTAGGATTTCAGAGGATTTAGACCATCTTGGAAAGGAAAACTTGAACAACTATGAAGCTAACAACAGGTTGACAAAATACAGGACATGGAGGAGAGGGAAAAAAATGATGTGGGCCGACACACAGGTTAAATTTATATATTTTCTTTCTTTATGAAGGAAGTCTACATAAACCTCAATACTATTTTTAATTACATCATGGTTAATGATAATCTACTGAATAGATGAAATCTCTCGTGTGATCCTTATCATTTAATCAGTTTTGGGAATGCCACCAATTAAATCTACATGACAGTTTTATTAAAAATCATTTAATCATTTATCAGCAATAATATGCATAAGTATGTACGACCTATAGAGCTCATCTTTCCTTTAACTCAAGTACAATATTTGGGGGTCCCTTGTTCAGAAAGGTCCATCAGAGGCTTACAGTGTTTCCCAGGGAAAGTCTTACAGCAGGAGGAACTACCCAATTCCTGACTCCTTTGATAATCAGGAAAAGCAGAGACGATCTCACTGTGTACACTGGCTCACCACGAAGCACTTCTGCACAAGTTCTGTGCTTAGTAACAGCCATATGTAAACTTAGGAGGAACCTTCTGCAGAGACGATTAGAATTGGAAGATTTTGTGATAGGGTGATGAACTACTAGTTTTCAAATTGCTTGAAGTTGGATCATTTGGCCTAACAGCCTAGCTCTTGGCTCCTTAATATTTCAACAGCTTCCTTTATCTTTTGAGGGTTAAATCCATGCTGTTGTGTCCAGGCAGAGTCCAGAGTGGTGGTCTAGAAGATGTTTGGAATGAACTCCCACACCATCACCCAAGGATTAAATGAAGAGGAAGTAGTAGCAGTTAGTTTTTCTGATTACTGAGAAACAATATGGTCACTACGTAAAGTAAGCAAACTTACTCAGGACAGTTGGTAGCCCATACTAGGAAGACAGGAAGAATCTGGTGAGAACATAAGTCATTATCTCTATTCAATCTTGAAGGAGTGACAGATGAAACATTTTTATATTTCATCTACATAGACATTTGTTAAGAGAGATATATGAATTGTTCTGAGAAATGTGTACTTCTGGAATTTCACTGGGAGCATCATTAAATCTTGTTCATGTATTAAATGGCTAGAAAATGTCTAGGTTGTATCAATGAAGGGGACCAATAGATTCATGCCATTAAAAAAACCAAAGTCCCATAACCACTTATTTCTGAAACTTTGAAAACACTAAGGTCTGAAAATCACAGCAAAAGCAGTTCAAAGACCTAACTTAAATCATAAGATTTGGCAAGTGATAAATCTGAGCCAAAGGTCAAAAAGCTTCTAATTAGTAAACACCTTTGTGTTATTATTTGGGACTAAATGGCTGTAGAACTGGCAGGGCAAGGCAGGACAGAAAACTTCTCACTAAAAATAGCATTTTAACATCTAGTTCTACTGGTCTATCAGTCAGTATAGCTAGTGGCTGTGTGTTTGGGGCGTTTCTGTTACTTCCTTGGCCAACTCATTAATAGAAACTTGACAACTTAGAGTCATTTATAAGAAGCTCTAGGACAAAAGCTCATGGTCACATACTTGAAGACTGTCTCATTTTTAATTGTTGTTTGGTTGTTTGGCATTATACAAGCAGCACCATTTAAAGGGCAGATGGTCCTGGGCTGTGTTTTAAAACATCAACTATGCCAGTCGGAGAATAAGCCACAAAGAGGCATTCAGTGTGTTTTCATGAATTGTGTTAAAGATTGATGCTAATGAGTCGTAGAATGAAAATAGTTTGACCTTTGTTCTGTTAAAGTTTCTTCCCGTAGGTTTTGCAAAGAGACTCATCTGGAAATTGCTGGATTGAATGCTTTTGGATCCTGTGAAATACCATCCTTCCACTGTGGATGCTGGTCATTGATCAATTATAATTTGACCCCTCCTGATCCTTAGGGGAATGAGTTTTTAGGACAGTCAGAGTTTAGGTTGGAAATTATAAGAATTTGAATGACAGGGATGATCAACTTGGAAGATGTCAAAAATACAAGGATGGAATCCATGGTGCCAGCTGCATTGTAGGAATACCCTGGATATGTAAGAGAGGAAAAACTAGAAGAGACATGGAGGAGATGAAAGCTATAATGAATTTGTCCCTAAGATGTTCCTAATAAGGGACAGAGGGTGACTCAGTTTTGGATGCCAGGGAGAGCAGTGTGAAGAAAAAGGAAACATACATAGGCACAACAGAAAAAGGACAGTCACCAAAGCAGTGAGCACAAGGCTGAAAAATACCCTAGACAGGCTAGGAAAGGCAATAGGGCACCAGAATTACAGGCTCTTCTCATTGCCTAATGCAGGCTCATGTCAGCTCTACATCAAGCCTTGGATCCAAGTCCAAGTCTAAGATGACCATGGACTTCCTGTTCTATGTACTGTTGCTCCTTTTAAAAACCCCCGTTTTGCCTCTGAACCTGAAGCTACTACAGGTGCACAGTGACCCTATTATAAGACCCCTAGTGGTTGGTGGTTTAGTTGAAGCCAGTATTCAAGAGGGGTTGGGAGCCAGGAAGGGCTGAATTTTGTGGCCAGAGAGAACACTGAGATGAAAATGATGTGTACCAAAGTGTTGTTTGCATATTTTCAATCCAACAAGCAAGTATATGACCGTAGTATTGAAGGAGTTTATTTTGTCCCTAGATAGGTCACATACGTGTATTTATTTCTATACTTCACGTATGCTCACGGCTATTCTCCAGGATGTCACTCCATTTGCTTTGCAGCCAGGAGCTTGAGTCTTTCTGTAAGTATAATGCCCACCTAAACCAACCAGTCATAATCTAGAGTTATCCCTTGTATTTAGGGATATTCTTTTAGATAAAATCCCTTCAAGATGTGATCTTACCACCATCATAGAACAATATTTGTAGATTTTATCCTGAAGTGTATGCCTTTTCCTTAGTATATTCTGCAGCCAGTTAGTAACAGTGTATCTACATTGCATGCTTCCAACATGGGCTCCTTTCATTAACCTTATGGGACTGTAATCAGTGTGAAGTGCCTACTAAGACACAACTGAATAGCACAGTCCTACTCTGAGGAGCTTTAAGGGCATGATTTGAGAAGTGGACATCACTCATTATAATGAAAGTAGTTTTAATACAGAAGCAGCTGGAACAGGAGCTGAGAACCTCCATCTCAATCTTCATCCGACCATTTTTGTTCCAATATTCTCCTCCTTCTTCATTACTAATTATTTAAATTTTTAGAAAATGTTTTGATAGTAAATACACTAGTGTACATTTACAACACCTAACAAGAATATTTAAAAACTCATTTTGTACATAGCCAAGATTGCTTTTTAAAAAAATTAGCTATAAATTGCCAAAACAGGTTATCTCGTGCATAGTTAAATTTAGGTTGCTAACGTTCACAAATCACCAAACCCAGAAATGACTTTTGTCTCAGTGACATTCTTTTCTGTGGTCAGAGTTTGCCCTCATTGATAAACCTTTGCATTGAATATGGACTCAACTAGATAACTAATCGGTTTCTTAGAGTGATACAGTTTCACGATGATCCATATATCTTATATGTAAATAATTTCATGGATATTTCTCAGTAAAATCTCTTAGGGAAACAATTTTTTATAACAGGTTTCAGAATAGCAGAACAAATTAGTGTGGTGTTTGATTGGTTGTCATGATGCTAATTCAGTGTTGGAATACGATATCTATCTATGCTTACTTATATCATCATTCTTTTGTTCTACATAAAATATGACATTACACAGGTGTCCTAGAAGCCTTAATTCTCTTTGCTTGCTGATCTTAGGGAGTCTCTAGAAGCAGCTCTCAGAAGATTGTTTCTCATTCCTGTAAAAGAATAAGCTCTGCAAATTGTTTGAAGAGAAAAGACAGAAAAAGAAATGAGAGAAAGAAAGCAGAAGTGTGGATAATCTCATGTTTTCCTCAAAATATTTATTCTGAAAATAAAATGTATCTTTTGAACTTCAAAACCACCCTAAATTATTCTTAAATTAGGGATACTGTCATTTAAGCTCCGTATTTTTTTTCCTGTGTGGAAGAAGTGGAGCACAATTACATTCAAATCAAAACAAACCCAAAGTACTATTGTCTTAAAACTCCCATTGTGACTCCTGTGAACCACTCCAATCCTTGGGGACCAAAAGTTATATTACCAATATAATCATTCAGACCCATTTTCTGGAGTCCTGGACAATAAACAAGTAATACCCTGCCATACCCAGTAACATGACATCATTCTATTTAATGATCCCTTAAGAAAAAAGACTTCTCCCTATTTATTCCTCTCTTCCTCCCTTCCTTCTCCTCTGTCATGAGCTTGCATGCACCTCTGCTTCTCTTTCTCTCTTTCATCATTTACTTCATCACCCTAGTAAAGCTTTTCAAATTGCTGTTGCCTGTAGGATACATCTCTTTTGCAGCTCCCACCCACACTGATCGCCATGAAGCATCTGCATGACCTTTCTCAATGGCATGTCTCCCTCACCTGCCATGAGGCCAGTTGGCTTCCATCTGCTAGTGTTGGATCTTTCTCCTTCAGTATAAGAACATCCAGACCTGCTATCATCAATATATACAGCTTTCCCATCAGGTTCAAGAATGCTCCATTCCACAAAAGCTACTATACTTGTTACCATCTCATGATAATGTATCTCCACAATTCTGGGTCTTTGTAACTTGACTGGAACTCAACTCCCCATGACTCTTTGAGTCATTGAGCTCCAAATACCACTTAAGTTACACTTTACCAGTGGGAAGTTTTGGCCACTCTACAGAGTGTCTATCCCTTTCATACACTGACATGTCTCAGTTTCTCTCCACAAAGACTTTACATTCTAACCAACTACAATCTTCTCCTAACTAGGGTTTCTGTCTTTATGATGAAAGACCATGGCCCAATAGGAAATTAAGGAGTAAAGCGTTTGCTGAGCTTATACTTCTGTACATTCATCACTTCCTTTCTCATGAGGGAGTGCTACTGGCTTGCTCTACCGGGCCTGCTCAGTACTCCTTCTCTTCTCTCTCTCTCTCTCTCTCTCTCTCTCTCTCTCTCTCTCTCTCTCTCTCTCTCTCTCTCTCTCCTGTCTCCCCCCCCTCTCTCTCTCTCTCCTGTCTCTCTCTCTCCCCCCCCCTCTCTCTCTCTCTAATAATGTAAGTTTTATTCATGCTTCAATTATTTCACATTATGTAGCTTAATCGCACTCGTCTTAGTCCCTCCATAGCTACCCCATCAATCCTGTAAAAACCTTCAAATTTATTAACCCCCAATTATTAAAAACAAAAGAAACAAAAAATAAGCACTCTCAGTTTGATCTTCAGTCTTTCCAACCCTTTTTTATTCCTCCTACTGGCTTTGGCCACTATAGGGTGTCAAGCAGTACACTCTAATGTCTAATCAACCATGCATGAAAATGTTTATTTCCATGAGCCTTGGTCTGGTTCAAAGCTTCTGAAACACCATCATTACTGAATTCTCACCAAAACTCCTCTAAGATATCCTGCTGTTGCCATGATTCTTAGAAATCCATCAGCTTCCTTTCTGCTGGCTTACATGGGGTGGGTATTATCGAGGACCAACTCCAGGCCCAGTGTGTAGGTCTGGGTGGATGGAATAGGTTAATTTGATCAACTAGAACCAAATAACTAAGGTCAGGATCAGAACCAACTATCCTAAACCTATGCAGTAAGGCCAGCTCTTACATACACAAATGGAGCAGGGCCATATCTTCTACTGAAGTTTTCAGAAAGGGGAAGGCCAGTTATCTTAGGCTCAGTGAAGGGAAGGCCTGGCTCATCATAGCCCTCTGATTTTATTAATTACTGGTGCCATAATACCCTATGCTAATAGCAGGAACTTGCCTCCAGATATGACCAATGGAAACAGCTCATGATTGAAGATCACCATTTTCCTGGTCAAAGAACAGGACAAGATTAGTATGTTCCCAGTGGCAACAAGTTCTCAGATAACATCATATTTTCAGTTGTTTTCACATATCTCAATCATTCTCAAAACTTTAGTGGTAACAAGAACTATAGGCATTAGATCTGACCCTTAGCAGCAGCAAGAGACCGGATGAAACCATGGCTCTGTGTGGAAGCCCAGATCACCAAGATCAAAATGGCCACAGTGGCATCATGACTCTCAGGCCCCAACATGGCCACAGGTTTCACTCTAGACCCTGCTGATCATTTAAGACTTTGGTGATATGATGAGCTACAGACATTAACACAAACCTCAGCTGAGGTAGGATCATGGACTCACACATCTGCCTGGGCCTTGGTGTCAACATTGCCCCAGGTGGGTGCACAGGCCATGCAGTTTGGCATGGCACTCCTGTAATATGGCTCTTGGACACCAACATGGACTCAGGTGGTGACCCAGTCTTTCTGGCATCTGTATTATTTTTGACTGTATCAGGAATAATGGGAAATCCATACAGATGCTGGGTATGTTTAAACAATTCACCAAGAAATGGTCCTCAGATGCAGCCCATGCCTGTACGTCACAATGGCACATTTTTGCAGTGAAGGTCATTCAAATGTGTATGGCTTCAGCTTCATCCTGTGTTTTAGATACTCATCTGGCTTTAGTGATGCTTCAGACCCCAAGTATTTTCTTTGATTTCATTAGTAAAGGGATGCATAGACAGTAATACAGACCCTGGTTGCAGTAGTGCCACAAACTGAGATATTGCAACAAAGGGCATCCTGGACCTGAACGTTACCATGGCCATAGGTGACCACATAGGCTGTTTAAGTCAGTAGGCTCCAACAACCTGATGACTCTTGGACACCAACATGGAACCAGGTGGCTGACTGGACCTCATGCATCAACATAGATTTAAGAGGTTGCTGAAGCCATGAACATCTACACAGACCCTTGGCCACAGCTCAGGCCCAAATGTCATCATGGCCCTTGATGGCAATACAAGCTACTCAGATTACTCAGATCAGCTTGGACCTGGTTTTAACATGGCCCTGGAACTCCAACATGGATGCATGTCATAGTACACAGGATGACCATTCTTGTGGCCTTTGGCGGTAGCAATATGTTTCTTGAATGTCCACCAAGACCTTGGCTGATCCAGGTTTTTGAGGATATAGATTCTCCAACATCTTTAAGGTACCAAAAAAGTTATTCTAGAAGTGAAGGAAAGACTAAATAATCTGAGGGTGAAGGAATGAATATTCACATCATGTTCTTTCTGTGCCTATGTGTATTTCAAAGTATTTTTAACACATGTAAACACACATAGTTCTCCATCCCTCTATACTCCTAGACATTTCCCAGCTTGATCCCACCCTATTATCCCATCCATTCCTCAGACAGGGTATAAGAACTCTCAGAGTGAGTCGATGCAGATGATATACTGCTCAGATAGGATGAAACACATTTCCCTAATATCAAGGTTGAGTTAAGATCTTCCTCACCTTCCAAACTGATTCCTTCTCATTCTCTTACTCTTACTTATTAGGAACAACCTAGTCCTACAATTTCACTTCTTCTGTGTCTTTTCTACTTTTTACTCTCTTACGTACTCAGACTATTCCTACACTGCAGCTTGCTCCACAGCTCCTAATCTTCTGTTTCTGAGGTGTCCCAGGTTGTTCATCCCTGCCGTTCAGAGATTAGAACTTTCAATCTGAACTCTTACTTTCCCCATAACTCATTTTTTGGAGGTCATCAGAGATCAAAATCATAAGCTGTCAATGTCCATCATCCTCCATACAAAGATTACATTTCAGGGGATTCAAAAGCATTCAGTGTTGCCCTTTGGAAAAGAACCTCCTTGAACAACCAACTAAAATAACCTTTAATACTGCAAATGTCAAGCTGTTTTTGTTTTATGAGCCATTAAGACTAATCTTTATAAAAAGTCAAGACACCATACTGAATGCTTCTTTGTGACTTGTTCTGCCTTAGAAACGGTACTTCTTGTAAAATGGTGAACACACCTACATCAATTAAAAATGAGACAGTTCTCTAGGATGTGACCACTGGCCGTGTTATCTGCTCATTTTTTTTTTACTCAGAGCTTCCATTCAATGACTCTAGTTGTCAAGTTGAAAAAGAAAATTATTACAGTCATTTTTACAAGCTTAATTCCACCACTCCTTTATGAAAAGAGTGCCTGCCATCTGTAGTACCTTTTTTAAATTCATTCTGAAGTGTTTTGATGTTTTCATTTTTGAAATCCTTTGTCGTTAATGAGAAGCACTTTTAATGACTATTTTCTATTCAGAAATTTGTGCCATGTTTCTTTGATTTCCTTGTTATTATTATAAAGAAAATCTATTGAATTACATATATTAATTTTGTGTCATAACATTCGTTGAAAGTGCCTTTTGGTTCTATGTGTTTTGTTGCAAATTATAGGCTTTCATGGAGAACAAAATGCCAAGTGCAGGGAAAAAATGAACAGTAAAACTTCAAATTATTCTCTTCAATAAGTTTTTTCAATAATATTTATTTTTAATATTTTGTCATCAAAATTGAATTACTTCTGAGATGCGGAATATACATTAAAGTTTGTTGTACTGCTTCCTCATTTCACTATGATCGCTTGTATTTCCACTTTTGGATCATATTTCTTATGAATCATTTATTTATAATTAATATTATGAAGAGATATATGCCCTCCAATGGTATGTTCATAAGAACCTTTCGTAGAAAGAAGTCTTGGATTGGTTTCTACAGGGAACATTTGAATATAGAAATTTGAGGATCTAAGAAACATTTAAAAGCATGAACAATATCAGCAATCAGGGAAATGAAATTTAAACCTATGTGAGAGCTCACCTCATTCTGAATCACTATAACTAATGAACAGGCAATAATATACAATTATATACAGCCAGTAGCTATACTGATAGTGAACCATTGAAACAATGATACAGTTCTACTCTTGAAGATACAGTGTATTTTCCTACAAGATAAAGTACATCAATTATGTAACCTATTTGTTAGTCTCCTCCCACACTTTCAGTGTTCATTACCACAAAAAGTGATATTTGGTTTACAAGTTAATACTTTCCCAGATCATCTGAAATTCTACCCTGTCACAGAGTATGCCTCACTTCGACACTGAATCATCTGCCATCTCAAGACCCCAAAGTGAAATATTTGAAGACAGAAAGAGTTTACCATGGATGTTATAGGAATCTAAAGACTAGAGAACAGTGATAGATAGTGTATATAGGATGAGCAACCTTAGAAAGCTCAAAACCAGAAGGATATAATCTGTTGGAAAATATGTCATCAGAAGGATAGCCTAGAGTTGTGAGAGTGTTAGAGGGAGGGGAGACTTGCAGGAGATACAAAGAGCAGTGGGAAATGTTCCTGGTGTGGACAGAAGAGCAGTCAGGTCTGAGTTCCTCTGGGCATTATAAAAATAGAGAAACTGTGATGGAGAGGAACAGGAGAAAGATGGTCAAGGACAGAAGACCTTGGTGCCATGGCAAGAATGCAGCAGAAAATGTAAGGAAGAGGTCACCTCGCAGGCAGCACCAGGGGGTGCAAAACAATACACAAATGCAGTGAGGACAAGACACTTTTTTATCTGACTGAGTGGGTATATGTACACAAGCATTCTGATGCTAATTTTCTCTTTTTACTTCATCTTGAAAAAATTCCTCTCTACACACATAGTCACATCTTTCTCTATACACAGCTTCATATTTCACTTACGATGATATATCACCTTCCTACACAGCCACACATCTCTACAGTTACCACACTTTTATATACATCTTCATCTTTTTTGTCTTCACAGTTACAAATTATCACACAGTTACATCTCTCTCCACACAGCAATATATCTCTATTCACACCTACATCACTTCACATACTGCTTCTACAATTTACACATTTTTCTCTCTACATCTTTTTCTCATATCACAAAATGTCTTTGTTCATACTTCTTCAAACATCTCTCACATTTCTCTCATGCCTTTACATTGATCACACATGCTTCTCTCTATATATATCTTATCTTTAATCTCTCTCCCCCACCTCTCAGCACATCTCTTTCTCAACATACAAATACACACACATTTTTGAATAGCCACACTGTGGACAAATATATGTTTCATTTTCAACTAGTATTATTGGAAGTATGTGTAGAACATAAATTTATGTTGGAAATTTATGTCTTAATGTTGTCAATTTGAGTTTGGTTTAATAGACACTTGGAAGTTTTCCTTCTATATTTTCTGCAGAACCAGCTACTCTGTTTTGAATTGGCTCTAACGTCTAAAATTAGTCTTGTGACAAAGAATGCTATTACCCTCATATGTCAGTCTGACCTATTAAAAATACCTATTATTACTATTCCACAGAATTATAAAAATTAATCAAAAATCATCATTTTGACCATCCAAAACTATATGTGTAGACAAGCTCTGGGAAGAATATTCGTTGCTTTTGGGGGAAGAAATGTAGTGGCTAATTATATCATGTATTTTTAAGAAAAATTTTCTGTCAGTTTGTGTGATGGCTTTTTCAGAGCTAATTGTATCAGGAAGATAATGAGACTATAAATAATTATATTCATAGAAATATTATTAACTATGATATCATTAATAACTACTTGTGGAGTTTATGTATAGAGCCTATTTAAGAAAATAACTATAATGTGGGGTTTCTGTTACTGCCTATTTCTTTTTTTGGTCCACTCCTGTATAGTTTTTACTCTGCTTATAGTCAACATGTTGTTATCTTTGTGGTTCTTCAACAATTCCTTTCCATGATAGACTTCATCCACGGAAACCCTCACCAATATTTTAAAACAATTTCTTAAATAAGTTTCTTCTTCATTCACATATTGGTGAGTGATGAGAAAATATTAGAGAATCTTGAGCTCCATGCATCTTGGGTTGAATAAACTTCATTTCATTGGCTTGAAACAAAAAGGCAGAGTTAGCATGGGCTTTACTCCTGGATTCACAATGATCTCAAAACGCATCTACTGTCACCCTATGCTTTTCCATGGTTCTGACAAATTGTGTATTATAGGATTCCTTCATGAAAAGATGACTAAAGACTTTAATTGAAATGGTTACACATACCGATAAGTTTCACACTTGAAAATTGTTGCCATTAGAAGTCACACTGGAAGAGAAGACTTGACATGGTTGTTGGACTCGATTTTTTTCTATGAAGAACCCCATCTCTTTTTCTTTGCTTTCAGACCAGTCTGGATAAAAGGAAGTAATGGATTCATTATTGTGCCTGAGATTCACCTCCCACAATTCATATAGTATCCCTGGGCCTCTTTTACCTGACTTCTGTGCTAAAGGTGCGAGATAGTTCTGTTCAAATGCTGCAAGACATTACTTGTGATCAAATAATCCTTGCATCCCTGAACAGAAAATAGTATCCTCCATATTGGCTGAGACTTTAAAATTACCTATACTTTGAACATCTTTGGCAATTTCTGGATTTGGTGTACTGATGTATTTGTTGACAATATAAGACATCATGATTAAAAGATAATATGATATAAGAAAAAGCAGAAACTCCCTCATTATGATAGTGAGTTGTGTGATGAGTGGGTAATCTCATTGCCAGATCATTAACATATGTATGAATACATGTATGCATGAATCCTCATCAAACACACAAATATAATAGAAAGGACCTACATGTAACTGTTGAAAATCTAGTGATGAAAGTGAATTATCATTTTTTCTCTATATTTTCTAGCTGAAATGATGTTCTTTGATACCACTCTATTCCAAATCAGATGTTTAAAGCTCAGTGCTGAATTAAAACCACTGTCCCATAACTAAGTAACATTGTCAGCAAAATATATCAAAACCCTTTTTTACAGTGACCAAAGGATTTACAAGAAGGCTAGCTTGATGAAGTTCATATCAAATAATGTCATGTGTATGCATATGAATAGATAAAAGAAATATTTGTGTTTGTGCAAATGTGTGAATGTTTATGCATACATAGATACACTTCATGAATGGAAGGGTCTTTGTTCCTATACTCATGCAAATGTAGAAAGGTGCATTTGTGACATGTAGGGATTTGGAAGAATAAATAAATGTGCATTTGTGAGTACATTTTGATTATTTCAAATAAGTAGAATATTATGTGTATATATACCCCTTGGGTAAAGTTATATGTGTACATGTTGGAATTTTGAATTGTTACTTAGGAATTTTTGCTTCATTAGATATGAGTATTATGTATTAAAAAACATTGCTGAGTACTTTGGGGTTGATGCTTCCTAGACTGGAGGAGGCTGACTCAACTCTTCTGTACGGAAAAAGCTCTATGAAATTCAAGGATAGGCACCTGTCAAGATCCCCCAGGAAAAGGAGAGTCTTTAAGTGTTACCCTTGGAACTAAAATGTCTGGGTTTCTCCTGACAGAAGTACTTTTGTTTTCCAGTGGTATTGTATAGATCTATATGTCCTCATCATATTACTTTTCACTATTATGAAGCTTTGCTGGTGTCTTTGTGCCATGCCATTGATTTATCAGTACAATTCTTGGGGTTACAGTTCAAGATGTCCAGAGTAGTGCATGACTCTCCTTCTCCCATCCTCTATTTTCCAGCACAAAGTTCCATAACTCATTAGGCTGCCAAGACAGCCTCTCACACTGATTAAGCTGCTGTTTAATCTTTTACATTGCTTTGCAAATATTCCATAGAATTACCCACACATATTTGCCCATTCCTTGCTCGAGGTATATAAGTGTTTGGCAGTAGGTCCTCTTAAAAGAACTGTCTATTTTTACTTCTGGTAGTACTGAGCAGTAAAGTCATCTTTTAAAGGACTTGTATTTCTTGTCTACACCAGCAGATAGTGACCACTGAAGAAAATGCAGCCTCCAGGAAGCAGTGCTTGACTCCATTCTTCTGTATCTAGAATCCCCTTTTAATCTTTTATCAGTTTTATGAGGAAATTCTGGCCTTATGTTAGAACACCATATGTAGATGAAGTATTCCTATATAACCTCTAACTGACAGAAATACTTAATATAATATATAAATGCTCTGCAGAGATCTCAAGATTCTTGCTAGCTAACACTTAAACATAAATTAACCCATATTTCTGTTCATACTTTCCCTTAGGTCTTATAACTTATTACATCAGTTTTAATTATTCTGCTTCTTGGTTGGTATACTGGCATCTCTTCTGACTCTGACCTTTGTCACCAAGTAGCCTCGGATTGACTGCCCCTTCTAACTTTATCCTTCCTCGATACAGGGCAATCACCTTCTTTATTAACCTTTGAGAGTAATACATATTCACAGTGTAGAGAAGAATCATTGCACAGCACCTAATGTTTCTTTACAGTTGAACAGGGAAAGGGGGAGCAAAGATTAGGTCCATGAAGCCATGCTCATATCTTTAAAATGTATTAGACTGTAAACTACAAAGATCACTGATGATCACTCCATAAGAGCACAAGTCACCTAATGAATATGGACCCTTTCCCTTTTCAGATTTTCAATCAATCTAATTTAATGATTTCTGAATTCTGTTTCTACCAGAAATCTGTAAAATCTGTAATAAACAGAGACTGCATGTGTGTTTATATTTATCAACTTGCATGTATGTGTATTACTTACTAGATAAACACTAAAAAGAATTCACCATTATATGACACAATCCAGAAACTAGCACTATGCAAGCACATATATTCTAGGATGATATGACTTGATGGTCGAATAAAATTAAATGATGATCAAAGCCTTCTCTGCTCTGGTGTAGGTAAAATACTGACAATGTATACAAATAACAAATGGATTCCCACAGTGTCAATGAAGTTTAGGAGTACTGATTTCTATTAGTTGTACAGTTAAAATATGGTCTTTCTTGGTTTAAATATCAGGATATAATATTAATTTTTCTGGAAGATCATCATGTGTTTTCAATTCTGTGCTATCCCTACAGTTGTGTTACTTTTTTCCTGTATGATTCATCTTATATGAAATATATACCATTCTTTGGACATATTTTCCTGAGCTCTATTTTTAAAAAAATTACCTGAGCAAACAAAGAGTAAGCCAGCAAGCAACCCTTATGTCCATGCCCTTTACTAGACACAATACTGAAGTTAATGAGTCATAAAAAGAAAACAACCAGGCAACGTCCAAATTAAAGGCCATTATAGAAAATTGCCAAAGAAAAGCTATGCATAAAAGGGCAGAACTGAATGTCCCTGCATCCCCTGAAATACCATTCTTCCATGGGGAATATTAAACTGTAACCTTGGATGAATGAGCACATTCAGGATCACAATGATAAAGATTCTGAGGGACAATAAGAGTTCATCTTGTATGCTATTGGCACTTGAAGAGCAGAGAACAGTAATATCTTGAGTACTAAGAACTACAAACCATGGAAACCACAGAAGCTTAAGCAAAGGATTGTGGGGGCATATTGGGGTTAAAGGATAGCTGGGTGTTCTGAAAGTGAGAATGAGATGCAATACACAATTGCTGAAGAATAGGAGGAATATGCTACCAATGAGGATCATATAGGGATTCATTAAGAGACTAATTTGAGTTGTTGTTGGGACAGTGTGAAGACAGAGGAAGTATAGAGAGAGGGGTGGAAGAGGAAGAGGAGGGGCAAGTGTGAAAGCACACAGGTCACTGGCCAAGAGCCCATGCAGGATAAGAGGACAGGATAAAAGAGCAGCTCATTTCCAGACTGTACTCACTATCTGATCCAGACTCAACTCAACTACAGATCAAGTCTTGGATCCATTTTCAAATAGAGAAAAACCATGGCCCATCTGCTGCATGCTCCGCTACTCCTGCTGGCAACTCTACTGGTGACTTTGAACCTGAGCCTGAACCCTGTACTGGGTCACCCACTGATGGGTGGCATAAGGGAATCCAGTATGCAGGAGGAGGGAGCCAAAGAAGCACTGGAATATGCTGTCAGGAAGTACAATGAAGAAAGCAAGGAGTTGTATCTGAGCAGTGTTGTGGATGTGCAAAGAGTCAGAACACAGGTATGTGATTCTTGAAGGGAAAGACCCTGAATTTGTCCCTCAGAAGGTCACACATGTAACTTTAGATGAGCATTGACCCCTCCTTGCTGCACCACTCCTGAGTGTAGTTCAGTGTGACTTACCCCTTGTTATTTGATTTGGACATAATGGCAGTTTCCACAAGCCACTGCCTCCCATTAAGCATTTTTCTAAGATTTGTTGTTACCAGGAAGCTCTAGAAGATGGGATTTCTCCAAGTCAAATACCCTCTATTAGTCTGTTTTAAACCTTAGATACATACACACTGCAGGAAGGAATGTGTGTATTGCTTACCTACTCAGCCACACCCTGAAAGCTGCAACAAATCAGTGTCAACATATAATTAGTGACCCTTAAAAAGATAAATCATTACCACAGCTCCCTTCATTTTATATCTTTCATTTAATTTTTACTCTGTCTATAGGACAATGTTAAGAGCAGCCAAATCTGTAGCCCAGAGCCAGGCTGTCAATGGCTTTTATCACTTCACTATTTCATTATACAGTGTTGGATCCACCTTGAATTTTAACTTAGGGACATAAGAATATGAGTGAATAGTTTTGTAAATGTGTTGCAAGCAGTTACTGTATTTACTTTCCATTTTAATCTAAATTTATCTTAACAAATTGATATTCATTAATTCTTTGTGTGTTTTCTATCTTGCATCTAATGCTACTCGTCTCCCACTTCCTTCTCATCTTCCTTTTTGCCTTGTAATTCCTCTCATTAAGATTGCTTTGAAGTGTTGCCTATATATTCATCATCTACTAAATGTGAAAGATATTTGAGTATTATGAAAACCATCCTTTACATTTTTGTGATTTTTTTCCTAGAGCTGATTGGATAATGAGGATTATGGGAATACTCTAACCTAATCAATAGATTATTCCATCTTTAATGAGTGGCCATAAGAAGTAAATTGAGGGCCTACTTGAAGAAGGAAGTCACAGGTGTTGATTTAATCTTAATTGGTCTTACAATTAAAAACTCTGAGCCAAATAATGGCATAAAAGTGAAAGATCAGACACAGAAATAAATAAGACACAACAGCCCTTCACCTCTCCAACTCCTCACTTTAAAGAGGAAGAGCCTGTCTCTATAAATCCTCAGAAGGAATTTCTCAAGTCCTCAGGCAAATGTGAAGGCAAGGATTAAGGGAAGCAAAGGGGCTATGGTTGAAACTCCTGTCTCCTCCAACCTTATATTCTTTTCTGTCCAATCATATTACTTTCTGTTTTAAATTTCTTTAGAGCTGGGGCTAAACGTGTGTGACACCCTTGTTTGGCTGTGTTTTTATTTTAGACTGCATTGATTTCATGCAGTCCATGTAGGCCTTGAATTCACAGAGATCCATTCTGATCTCTGCCTCTCCCTAGAGAGTGCTAGGATTAAATGTGTGGGCCACTACTGCCTGACATCTATGGCTATCTCTGAGCTGGCTCTTTTCTCTGATGTTCAGGAAAGCTTTATTTCTTAGACGACAATCAATACATCAGTGCACACTGGAGACCTGTATTTCTGACCATATCCTTCATTGGGTCCTTCTGTTCCTAGTACTTGGTTTCCTGTCAGCCCATTATGTTCATGTTTCTCTAGACCTTATTTACCTGACGTATTAGGACTCTGAACCCTGAACATTATATAAAAACAAATCCCTAGAGGGGCTCCTTCATTCAGATATTTGTGAGTATTCAATAACCTACTATAGAATTATAGAGGATTGTAAACCATTAGTGATATGATTCTCATTTTAATGACATGTAATCTATTACTAGAGAAAGAGATTAACTTCTGAGTTCTCAAGGCTATAATCTTAATCTGCTGTCATCTTTATTTCTACACAGTTCTTAAAATTTGCCCTATCTTCCTTGTGAGAAGAGAGATCAACTTTTTTAAATAACAATGTAAGAAACTCAGGAGATTTACACACTCAAAAGATATTCCTATTACCATTCACACTGACAATGCTAACAATCCCTTATTGAATTAAATTCTTCTCTTTATCCACCTGCAAGCTAGTGTGCCTAGCTAAAATTTAGAGGTATTACTTTATTTTCATTTTATACTTAGTGAAGTAACTATTTCTTCTGTTCACTTAGGGGTGAATCTGGGTAAAAGGAAGGAAAATATTTTTTTTTGTTGTGAGTGACATTCAGATAGACTTCAATTATGAGCTCCACACCACACTCAGTGAAACTGGATTGCTGCTTACTGACCTCTGTGCTGAAGTTTAAAGTTAGTGCTGTGCTATACATCCCCAAGACATCATATGTGCTCAGAGAAGTCCAGCATTATTGAACAGAAAACTACCACCTGTCTCTGTCATGGCTCACTCATCAGAGTTTACAACTCTCACCAAGAATTTAGAACATTCTGCATCATGTGTTCCATCTCTTTGATTAGCAACATTCTGTACTTGTGAGGCTTTACAGAAGGAAACCTGGTATAATAACTATCTGAAGTTGTCCTGTCTTGCAGAGTGGCTTGATTGCTGTGTGGATAATAATGCTCAGAAATAGAGACATAGATGAATCCTCACCAATCCAACTGCTTTACAATGTAAAATATCTGCATAGGAAGGTCAATATAATGTTGAAAGTACATTAGTGTTTTCTCCCTATAGGTTGTGGGTGGAGAAAACTTCTTTTTTGATGTGATCCTAGGACAAACCACATGTACGAAGACCCAAGTTGACTTGACCAACTGTCCCTTAAATGATCAGGCTGATCAGCAAGAGGTATGGGCACAGCATACATCCTGGACTTATTTTGCACTGAGGAGGGTTTATACTCATGTTCGTTTGTGAGGACACACATTATATCATGTCTACAGATATGCAGGTGCATGAACACATATTCCTGAAAGTGTTAATTGAGTTGCTTGATGAATAGGAGTAAGTTGCCTCAGGTGACATTGTTGGAAAAAGTTCTATAATAAACACCCCAAGCAGAGCTCTTGTTCTGGTCATCTGAAAATGACACAATTCAGTTTTTCCCTCACACTCAATGTCATGGTTATCCATCATAGAAGTATTCTGAAGATAGATTGGCACTTTATATCACTGCAAATCCTCACTATGCTGCCTTTCCCTGACATGTAGTTTTTCAGACTTTCTATGTCCAAAGCCCCAGATTCATCATTGCTGTTTCTGTTTCTAGAAGACAGGAGATGCAGCTTACTGATTTTAACCCCATTCATTACCCAATAAGATCCTTTGGGTCATGAGCTATTACTTAAGTCTCTTTGAATAAAGTGATGTTAAACAGTGTGAGCCAAAAATGTGCACATATGTCTTATGATAGATTAACAATGCTGATTACTGCTGTCATTGGACTTGGCAGTGGTTTGGGATGGTATCTTATGTGTTTCTTCTCAATTCCATATGAAATTTTTGATACAAATTTTCCCCTTACTGGAAACCAGCATTTATTAATCTCTCTTTATTTTTGCAGCTGAAATTATGTTCTTTTGAGGTCTACGTTGTACCCTGGGAAAATTGGATGTCCCTGACAACTTCAAGCTGCCACAATGTCTAAGTTCCTGCCAAGCAATACTGTGCAGATTGCACATGTCTTTTTCCATCCTCATCACTCTCATGAGTAATCTTGCTTGTCTCCTATCACCTGAACAATATTCTGTAGTAGATTAGGCTGGTTGGAGTAGGTTCCCAAAGCCCAACACCAGTTCTCCTTTCTTTACTCTTTCACCTGCAAATGACCAACTGAATTGATCCCCTTATACTTGCTAATTTCTTTCTCAATAAAAGAGTTTCATTAGCTCCTTTTGAGTGTCTTCTATTTCTGGACATGTAGAGTAGTAAAATGGGAATGGAGTTAATGTTGGTTCATAGACTACATATGTAGATTAGGGCAAGACCTGATGTCAATGTAATATTGAGGTCTCAGAGATAGTGAAGTACACTTAGTTACTAGAAGTTAACTATACTGACACAGTGGCCATTAGCAGAGGGACAGGAAAATGTGGAACAGTGTTGCTTCCTCTGACCCTAAGCTTCTCTCATAATACAGATTTAGACAGCAAGGTATGTGTCATGACTAACAATAATAGAGATGGCTTACCTCATCAAAACAGGCCCCTAATGAAGGTAGGTCCCTTCTCTCTTCACATTCCAATGATATCCTTAAGTGATGGAACATACATTCTGTTTACACTGGGAAATATTTACTTACCTGTAAGATGCAGACTAAAATTGTGTGTTTGTTTCTTTGCATGTGCATGTATATGCATTTCTCATTAGCCAAACACTAACCAACATCTCATAAAAGGTGTTTTAATCCAGAAACTTTCAAGGCCCACAAACATACATATATTCTGGGTTGCTGTGACTTTATGGGACAAAATGATGCTTGTGTGATTACAGTCCTGCTCACCTCTGGTATAGCTCAAGGTACTGTGAGAAGGTTCAATTCTAAAGTTGTTTGTAAGTGACAAATGGACTCTCACTACATGAAACTACTATCTTCTAGTGAGGTATGTACATAAATGGCTTTGGTGTGGGATGTGTATATGCTGTGAATAAAAGACTGGTTTGGCCATGGCAGGAACCTTAGAAGAAGTAGGTGGGGAAATGAGACCATAGGTAGGAAGAGGGTGGAGTCTAATGAGACATGACCCAGCAACCAATGATGCAAGATTTAATGAAATAGGTGAGCCACAGACCATATGGCAAGACAGAATAATTTAAATGTGTTGAATTAAGATGAAAGAGCTAGCTAGCAATATGCCTGATCCACAGGCCGCACATCATAAAATTAATATGTGTCTGAGTCATTTTGGGGAGCCTAAGCAGTGGTAGAGGGCTAGGCACCTGGGATTGCAGGTCTGTGGGTCTGGACCTCTGGAAAGATGGGGCCAGAAACCTCTTGATACATGGCTTTTTTATATAATTATTTTTTTGTAGAAGAGTTACATTGTAATGTCACTGAATTGGAAGCTACAGTCCTAACTGCAGGTACTCTCAGGATTTCCTGGTAGTCTTCCTTAAGCATCTTGAAGTAAAAATACTAAAATACTCTCTATCTGGTCAGTAGTATTGTAGAGTCAATTTCCTTATATAGTCACACATACATTGGGAAGCTGCCTTGAGCAAATTTTTCTCAACCTTGATGGTGAAATAATGAAGGGGTAACTCCCTGAAAGTTTGGAGTCTATATCCCTCATCCTATGATAGAATCTTATGACCAACATGAGAAAAAAAATGTCATCTTCTTCATCTTTTTTAATCTTAAGTCCCTGAGATGCGGAAAAGTTTGCATGTACAAGTCTTCTTCCAGCAGCTTTTGGTTAGGTGGGGATAGCTCTACTACCTGACATGAGCAGTGGCCTAGTTTTTAGATTCATTTGAAGGTGGACTGTAAGGCAAATAGCTTTCCTATGTCCCTTACTCTTGTGCTGTCGATTGTTCTTATGCTCACTCTTCTTAGGGAATATCAGCAGTGACTGACTGAAGCTTGCTTCCTAACAGCTCAGGAGAAAGAGGAACTTATTCCCTCTTTAAAAGCCTATATTTTGATTATTGACATTCTGCTGGGTACCATACACAATCCACAGTCCACAATGTATTCAGAATTCTTCCTTCATAGGATAAGACGCATTTGGAACTTCAAATACAGAAATATTCAAAGTAAGAATAAAGCCTGGCAGTAAGTGCTCATTAAGCCTGAATATTGAAGGGATAATGTTTTCTTTGTGTCACTTGCTCATGTATATCACTTTTTAAATTAGAAAAGGAATGCTAGACATAGCTATGGTGAAGTACAAGGTGACTGACCAGGGAAGAGGGATTATGAGATTTCCTGTGGATTCAGGAATGAATCCATAATTCTTATCATATCAGGTTTTATATCTGGCAATTAAACTCACCTAAACAGTTGCAAATAATGCTTGAAAATTTCATCATATTTTTAAATCTTTGTAACAGAATGCCAGAACAAATGATACAACTTTAGGAAGGATTTGTTTTATGTATCGATCTAGGTTTTTGAAGTAGAAGTCAACATGATAAATATGTAGAAGAACACAGAATCCATCAGCACAGTGGTCAGGAAACAGAGAACAGTGCACACAGAAATAGAACAGAGGAAAACATTGCCTCAAAACACAGGTTCCCAGTGACATATTTCTTTAAGTATCTCTATGACACATTTTTCATTATCTCTTGATAATGAAGTAAAGCTCTATATGTGATCACATGATTTAGACAGAGCATTCTGATGATGAGCATGATGATCATCACCCAATTAACCTTGTTAAAGCTATCTTACAGGAGAAAATGTAGGTTTTAATAAAATTCTGTTAAGCATTTCTTAGCCCATCTTTGGAGAGTATCTAGATTAATTACCAGGCATTTCCTATGAGTTATTAGCATGCTTGAACAGTATGTGGGACATCAAGAAAAATGACACCTGGGAAAAACATGGTTAAACAAGAAGGAAAGTGATACATTTGGAGTTACTGAGCTGGTCTTAACTCATTTCACCTATTATTAAATGTAGGAAAGTGCTCTTCACTCAGCATACAATGGGTGTATTTTTGTATAATGTTGCTATTATTAAAGACCATACTGTTGCTTTAGTAAAGACCACTTTTGTACATGTAAAATAACTTTTCCAGAGATTACTAGAAAATAAAACTGTGAAGTAGTATGAAGTTCTGCTAATTTAAATTTTCAACTTTTTTCCAAGATCGACCAAGAAGACATTAACTCTTGAAGGAGTAATTTTCCAACTTATTTTCCATATTCAACAAAAAGGCCTTCAAAAGTAAGCAAATCCTAACCACAGAAAAATGAAATTATCAGGATAAAAAATATTTGAGAGGGTGATTAGTTGAACATCTGCAACCTGAGGAATTTGTACATGATACAATCTGTTTGACAAGTGATATCTGATTGTAGTGGGATTATGTTATATTGTAAATAATTGTCCCACCTACTGGTTTAATAAAAATGCTGATAGGCCAAAGGCAGACTGGGCTGGACTACCAGACTAAGAAAACTCTGGGAACAGAAAGAACAGGGCAGAGATGCCACAGAGAAGCCAGAGGATGCAGAGGACAGCTATGCTGCTCTGAGAAAGGGTACCAAATAACATGGCTGAATAAGGTAAGAGTCATGGATTAGTTTAAGAGCATGAGCTAGCAAGTTATATGCCTGGGCCCCAGATCAATCAGCATACAGTCAATACAAGAATCTGTGTGTTTCCCTGGGACTATGGGACTATGAGTCCAAAAGTCTGAGCTATAAGGCTAGGCCAGAAAGTCCCAGCCAGAAACCTCATACAACATCCGATATTCAAGAAAGAATGTTAGGAATGTAGAAAATGGTATTTAAAATAATTCAAAGTGGGCTGGAAATATACACTAGTTTGTTTATTATTAATACTTTTAGAAAAAAAAATGATACATGTAGTCCCTCAGGAGGGAGAGAGAGAGAAAAGAGAGAGAGAGTTTGAGCAGAAATGGCCACAGGTTCCTGTAATATCAAATTTCTGGCCAGGACTTGCCCTGTGATCCAGACCTACCCACAGCTTAGCATTCCTAGCCCTGAGATCTGGACAGACCTGAAGTCCCAAAGTCCCAAAGAAACACACAGAAGCTTACATTAATTTTATGCTGATCAGCCTATGACTCATACATGTTGAAAGTTCTTTCATCGTAACCCATTATCTTATTTAGCCACGTAGCTACGTACCTTTTCTCAAAGGAGCATTCTGGTTTTCTTTCCTCTACATCTGCTAGTGTCTCTGTTATGTTCTTCCTCTTCCTGGAGGTTTTTTTTTAAGTCTGGTAGCTCTGCCTACACTTCCTGTCTGCCTTCTGCATAATCAGTGTTTTATTAAACTGGTAGGAAGGACAAATATTTCCAATGTACCAGAACATAATCCCACAGCAGATTTCACTGTAATGAAGAGAATGACTGATTGGGTAGCTGTGTACTACTGCTTCTTAAATAAACCTACAGTCAGTATAAGAACTAAATGGAGCTTATTTTACAAATCATGCACTTAAAGCTCCTTGTAGTAGGGTTATGTTATTCAATTTTCTCTTACTGGGCAGTTCACACTGATGCCAGGCCCCAGGAGGCTGATGATTCTGAGCCTTTGATGAAAGACTGCAATGTAGATATGCATCAGGGCTTACCCCTCCTTAATAAAATTGGTCTTTCTTGTTTTACCTTGCACATGGAGGCTGTGTCATTGCTCTCTGTGCCATCTTTACCCCTCCCACTAGGGGAACTAGCAGGGACCTGAGTATAGAAACAACTTCCACACCTGACCACAAAGCAGGCTCACCCCAACAGTCTTTGAGGTGTACTCACTTAGGATGTGGGACATGGACTCATTTCATCCATGGAGGGACTCCTTTTTAATATTTCACCTTCATTGTTGAGATAAATGTGCTCAAGACAGCTGCCTAATGAGTGTGTGCTTGTGGAAAGGAAATGGCTGTACAGTACCATTGGCCAGACATAGAGGCCTTAAGTATTTTGCCATTATCTGTTTGTAGAAAAATATTTAAAAGGGCATAGAGAACAGATAGTTAGGACTAAATGTGGTGGGATTCAGGTGTCAGCTGATGAGGTCCGAAGACGCTTATCCAGGGTCCTGGGCTCCTGAACGGGGAATGGCCAACCCCATTCATAATAGGGCATGTTCCTCTACTACAGAAACATGGTTACATAATGCAACCATTAAGAAAAGGCCACCCAAGTAGATTGTGTCTTCATGTAATGAGAGTCCATTTCTCACCTGCACACATCTTCAAAGTTGAGCCTTCTCATAATATTTTGTGTTACATCATAAGTGAGAAGGACTATAATCATCCAGTCATGTTTATTTTCTATAGAATCACAGCAGCCCAGAATATATTTCTGTGGGCTTTGAAGTCTTCTGAATTATTTCATCATTTGTAAGATCATGGTCATGTTTTGCCAATGAGTAGTACACACACACACACACACACACACACACACACACACACACACACACACACACATATATATATGTATATATATATGTATATATATACATATATATATATATATATATATATATATATATATATGCACATGCAAAGGAACCAGAACATATTTTTAGTCTCCTCTTACAGGTTAGTAAATATTTCCTGGTATAAATAAAATATATGTCTCATCACATATTAGTTTCTTTGGAATTTGAAGAGAAAAAGACACTACCTCCATTAGATAACTGTACTCCTGAGAGTAAGTCATCACTATTATTGGTAATCATAAAACATAACCTACTATGTCTGTTCTATGAGATCAGCTTAGGATCAGAGGAGGCAATACTGACCCACATTTCCCTGTCCCTCTGCTAAAGGCCACTATGTAAACATATTTGACTTCCAGTCATTATGTGTACTTTATTGTCTGAGGTCTCAATATTACAATGATGGCAGGTCTTGCTCTGGTTTGCATATGTGTCTATAAACCGATATTAACTATTTGCACATCCTAACACTCAGCATATCTTGAGATAGGTGCCACTGAAAGAAATACGTGATGTGGGATTGTCTTTCTGTTTGCTGTGAATATCAATCAACAAAAAAACTAATAAAAATAAATTAAAATAAAAACTAACTAAAAATATGCCTAATCCATAAGCTAAACAACATAAAATTAATATAAACATCTAAATCCCTCTTAAAAGACTCAACAACAACACACGACTAAACAGTCTAAGACCACAAGTCTACAAGTCTAAACCTCCAGCCACTCAAAACCAAAACACCTATTTATAACAGGTGGCGCCCACAAAAAATTAATAAAAATAAAATTAAAAAACTAACTAACAATATATCTAAGCCATAAGCCAAATAACATAAACTTAATATAAATATTAACAGTCTAAAACTAAGTCTGTAAGTCCAAAACATCTAACCAAACAAAACCCCAAAAAACTCATTGTAACAAATACTGAGACTCTTTTATTGAGCAAGAAATGAGCAAGTATAAGGGAGCAATGTAACTGATCATTAGCAGGGTAAAGAGAAAATAACAGAACTGCTGTTGGGATATTGGAACCCACCCCAAGCAGTGGAATCTACTATGGAACATAGTTCAGGTGATGTGAGATATACCATGGAAAGCAAGATCATTCATGACAGTGGTGAGGCATTGCCAGAGGACTGTGTAATCTGTACTGTACTGTAGGGTAGGTAGAAGTGGTTGAGGATATATGGCTTTCCCAGGGCATAATATAGCTGACCAAAGAACATACTTTTCTCTGCAAAAATTAATAGAGAAGGTTAATCAGCACTGGATACCACTAAGACAATTTGCAGCCAGAAGTGTCAGATGGAATTGGAAATTAAGCAAGTAAGACACCAGCTCAAACCTCTGTCAAATCCAAGGTCACTCAGGCAGAATCAGCAGTGTTCATCTACTATAAGGCATATGTGTACATCTTAGGCTCACAGAATTTCACATGCCTTTGTCAAAATAGTCTTTAAGTAATAGCTCATGACTCACGAAAATTTCTTATGGGAAAGGTTAAATGGATAGTTTCAGTAAGTTGCACCCCCTCTGCCCTAGGGCAGGGACAGCAATGGTTAATCTGGGGCTTAGGACTTCAAAACTATAAGACAAAGAAAGGCATAATAATGGGAATTTTCAGTGATATACAGAGGTTCAGTGATATACTGTACTTCCAGAATATTTCTATCATGGAAAAACCTGGCATTGGGTTCAATGGAAAGCACTTAATGGCTTCATTTCAATATGATCTGGACAGGATTTGGGCATTGGATTTTATAGAACGTTTCCCATCAAGGATACCTGAGGCTGTTTGCTTCTATCCAGCAGGCAACTCACCTAAAGCATTCAGGTATAGTCTAAGAATACTTAATTCAAACTATATTCAAAGAACAACTCCAAGCTTTAATGTGTACACATATACTTAAAACACTGGGCTACATATGCCTCCAATCATTCATATATTTATTCACAAATAGCCACATGCTCGGCATGCATGTAATATATTCACTTCTCGAAACACACTTATGTCCCATATAAAACTTTGTCTTAGTATGAGGGAAAAGTCTTCCATAAATCAGTGTACAAATACACAAACACATACACACTCATGCACATACGTGTATTAAATGTTCATATACCTGCACATTTGTAGATGTGATAAAATATGAACTTAAACCAACTAACATGATTGTAAACCCTCCTGGGTGCATAATAGGTTCAAAATACTTGCCATGACCATACCTCTCACTCATCAGTCTGGTCATGTAAGGGACAGCTGGTCAAGTCATTTGGGTCTCCATATATGTGGTTTTCCCTAGGAACACAGTAAAGAGAAAGATGAATCCAGTCACAGATGTAGAGAGAAAACAATAATTCACTTTCGGCACTAAAACGATCTTCACATGCAGCTCTTTTACTTTGTAGAGTCAGTGGGTTTAATCAGGATTCATGGACACTCGCATTCATTACCTATCACCAATATCACCCACACAACATCCAGGCTACTCAGCCAAGTGGAACAAGCTAGATCTTGTGTCTTGTATTTTTTTCCTTGGAAATCCTCATAAGTATATAACATTGCTAATAAATAAAAAAAGACACAAAATGAAGAATTTTCTAAGTTCTTAGAAAGAATATTTAACTCTGAGGTGTGACCCCAGGATGCAAGTAGGGAAGCAGCTTTATGTTCATTTATTCAGGGCTTCTCTGAGCACACATGATGTCTTGGGGATACAGGACAGTACTAACTTTAAGCTGTGTCACAAATGGCAGTAAGAAGCAATCCTGTTGCAAAGAGTGAAGTGTGGAGCAAATGACTAATGTGTATCCGGATCTCATTCACAACAAAGAATCTTTTTTCCCCTTTTATCCAGATTAATCTATAAGAGCAATAATAGAATGTTTCAATAAAAGAATCTTTCAATGCAAAAGAATTATAATCTGGTACTATCAAAATCTTCATTGTGTTAATGGAATATCTTTTGAGTGTGTATCTCTCCTGCATGTCTTCCATTTTCATGTAAAGTAAGTTTAATCTTTATTCCCATAGGGATTCTCAGACTCAATTTTTTCAGAACTGCAAAGGAGTAGATGGTGAGAATAGGTGAGTTTAGAACTCTCTGAACCCAGAAATTAATCTCACTCTTCCACTAATATAAAGTTTCATGTCATTGAAGTGAGAATCACATTCCTAATGGTATGTACTTCTCTAAGATTCTCTAGTAGGTTACTGAATACTAACAAATATCTGAATGAAGGAGCCTCTATAGAGATTTGTTTTTATATAATATTCAAGGGTTCAGAGTTCTAATCCATCATGGTAAAGAAGGTCTGGAGAAACACGAAGATAATGGGTTGACAGGAAATTAAATAATGGGAACAGAAGGACCCAATGAAGGACATGGTCAGAAATACAGATCTCTTGCATGGGCTGATATATTGTTTGAATACTAAGAAATAAAGTTTGCCTGAAGATCAGAGGGAAGAGCCACCACAGAATTAGCCATAGAGGTCAGGCAGTGGTGTCACACACCTTTAATCCTAGCACTTTATAGGGAGAGGCAGAGATCAGTTGGAATCTCTGTGAATTCAAGGCCTACTTGGTCTACTTGATATTAATCCAGTCTAAAAGTAAAACAAAGATAGGTAGTGGAGGCTCCCACCTTTAATCCCAGCTCTGAGGAGAATTAAACAGGAAGTGACAGATTTGGCTGGGCATAGAAATAAATATAAGGCAGAAGAAGAGAGGAGAATGGGGCTATTCCTTTCCTTCCCTTCCCATTTGGATGAGGACTTGAAGAATTCAGTCTGAGAATTCATGGACATAGTGTCTTCCCCTTTCAGCTGAGGAGTTGGAGAGGTGAAATATGGCTTTGACTACATTCTCTGTCTCTCTAATCTTTCAGCTTTATCCCAATATTTGACTTCTGGTTTTAATTATAAGATAAATTGGGAGCCCAGCCTCACCAGTGGCCTCTTTCTCCAAGTAGGCCCTCAACTTACCTCTTACTGACACTCATTAATGACATCATGTTTCAGAATAATCTATTGATTAGGTCAGAAACTTTCCTGATCCTCATGATCCAATCAGTTCTACAAAAGTCATCACACCGATGTGAAAGATTGGTTTCTTAATATTCAATTTTCTATTTCTCAACCAAATAATGTTGAATATATAGGAAACATTTCAAAGCTGACCTTTCATTTAACCTGAAGAGGTGACTTGCAAAGGTAGAGGGAAGATGAGAAGGGGCTGGGAGATGAACAGCATCACATTTATGATGGGAAATACACAAAGAATCAATAAAAATTTAATCTGAAAAAAGGACAAATTAAAAAATAAAATGTAATTACAGAAAACAGTTTGCTTTCAGCACATTTACAAAACGATTCACTTATATATCTATTGCCCCGCAAGAAAAAATAAGGTTATACCAACACAGTAACATGTAATAGTGAAGTGAGAAAATAGATTAAAAGTCCATCTCTGGACTACAGACTTGGCTGCTCCTAATATTTTCCCATAGTCAGAGTAAAAATTATATAAACACATTCAAGAATTATGCAGGAAAAGGAGCTGTGATAATGATTTATTGTTTTTTATGGTCAGTTAATTTTATGTTGACACTGATTCCAGGTTTCAAAAGACTGATGACAGGATATTCATCCTGCTAGAGGGCAGTGATTCATAACATCTTTCAGAATGTGTCTGGCAAGTCAAGTAAGTAACACACACATTCCTACCTGCAGCATGTCACTCAGGTTTACAACAGCCTAACATGTAATTTGCTTCTGAGAAATCCCATACACTAGAGCTTCCAGGTAACAGTAAATCTTAGGACAAGGCTTAAGAGGAGGCAGTGGCTTGTGGAAACTGCCATTGTGTCCAGATCAATTCACGGTATAAATCAAAGTGAAAAACATCCAGGAGTGATGCAGCAGGGAGAAGTTGCTGCTGAACTAAGGTGACATGTGTGGCCTTCTAAGTGACAAACAGCAGTCCATTGCCCTATTACAGTATCCTCAAAGTCTAATCTCTTTTCATAAGTTTTATCCTAAGCCCACATTTGGATGTTACTATGCAGAGAAATAAATGATGCAGAATTGCTTCATGGTGATCCAGTGTATACAGAGAGATATATTCTGTTTTCCTTAATATCAAGAGAGTCGGGTATAGTCTAGATCCTTCTATTGTAAAATTTTCCCTGGGACACACTCTAAGCCTCCCAGGTCCCATGTCCTTCCTGACCAATGTATTGCTCAAGCATTATATTTAAGTTAAAAAAGAAGGTAAGCTCTGATGAGTCATACATATTTTAATATTTAATATTTTGTTACTGAGAAATGTTTAAGTGATTATTAGAAAATCCTTCCTGTAGGTTGGTGTTTCATAGTACATTAGGCTGCTAAGAGCAGGCTCTCACATATGTGAAGTTACTGTTTGATCTTTCTAATTTATGAATATTCTAGAGAATTTTCCAAACATATTTGCCCATTTCTTGCTCAATAAAAAGTCTTAATAGCTTATTTTGTGTGCCTACTGTCTCTAGATATGTAGATTTTTGGGATGGAAAAGAGATTACCAAACAATTACATACATATGAATACCTAAGGAAAGCCTTCCTGTCATTTGTATATCCAGAAATAAGAGATGATACAGGACAGGAAATTTTTGCATATCAATTTTGTGGGCATAATTGTAGACAGTTTTTCTGTCCTTATTGCCTGCTCCCAAAGCTTGACAGGAAGCTTGATATTATTTATAAATGATTGGTCAATAGCTCAGACATGGTATTAGCTACCTCTTATACTTATATTAACTCATATTTATCATCTGTACTTTACCACATATCTCAGAGCTTGTTAGCTATTTTTTATATATGTCCCATTCCTAGGCAGCTAGCTAGAATTTGTCTTGACTGTTCCCTTCTTCATCACAGTATCCTAAAGCTAGTTGTCCTATATAACATTATCCTACTTTGTTATAGGCCAATCATATTATTTATTAAACAATTATATTTAAACATATTTATTGTGTACAGAAGAATTATTCCACAGAATTTCTCTATTTTGTCTAGTTAAACAGAAAATTTTAAACGTAACATATTAAAATTATTTATAAAAAAGGAAGTTAAATAAGAATTATAGTTACACAGCAACTACATTAATATTTGACAAATATAAAGTACTCAATTATCTATCATATCTTTCTTGGTAAATCTAAAGTTTTGTCCCTAATTTATTTTTTATCACAACTAAGAAAAACTATAAGTTTAACTGTCTACTATTCAGTTCCATCAAAAACACAAGAAAGATGAAATGACACATAATGACAGGGACATCAGGTTCTCTGTGCAGTCACCCAAAGTTCCTCTGTGACATTGGGGAAATCCATCTCTAGCCTACAGAACTAGCTTATCTGTCAGACTTTTATGTGAATTAAGAAGTTAGGAAGGAATGTTCTTCCTTGTTGGCAAAGTTTGAAAGTCTCCATTTTGTGTCCTGCTTGTCCATTTTGGATATATTGTCAACAGTTTAGGCAATGGCAGTTTCTTTGCACACATGGTAAGTGGTAAGCATTTGCAATAAAGAAAACAAACTCCATATGAGTTTCTTCACAGCCCAGTATTTTCTTTGATGTAGACTGGAGCTCGCAGGATTACACATGTCTCACCATCATGAAAAGCCTTAAGTTATTAAACATATTAAATGTCATATTCTGAATGTCTTTGATGTATCTGAAGACTATCTATTTAAATATATCTGTGCATGACCTTGAAAACATACCTAACAAGACTATATGTTTGACTATTTTAGATGACTATTACAAATTTAGATAAATTTACTAATATATGTAAATTTAATATGTAAATTTAGAATGTAATATATAATTAGTAAATATATCTAATTATTCTATTCTCTATAATACTTCCTGCTGTTTGTAGGTGCTGTTATTTTTGGAGGACCTTAAGAAAATTTAGTATTATGGTCAATTCCTGACTGGAGTATTCTGTGAGGGCATATCATTTCAGCCCAAATTCTTGAAGCTATTCTGGATGCAAAATTTTTAGGAGACAGCAACAGGGGCATTTTGAAATGCTGGATCACCTGGGTCATTCATTTGAATTAAAATTTTGTCCCTGATCTGAAAATATGTAAAAATTTAAAGGTAACATACTTATCTGCATTAATGGTAGTATTGATTGTGTATTGTCCACAATTCTGCCAAAGATGATTTTTTTGTTTTATATTAGAGCTGGTAAAATATACATCATGTATCTTGAAGTTCTTCTAGGTTTATCTCTTATTTTGGAGTTATATTCTTCAAGAGGTCTTCCTTTATCCACCTAATTTTCTTTAACATGAAACAAATCTGTAATCGTCTCGTTCCTGGGGATACAAAAGGATAATATTACCCCAAAGTAGCACATCTTTTGACTTACATTATGAAATCAATACATTTTAAAAATATATGGGTTGGTTTAATCCAAAAGTTTCCATAATCTAATGTCACAATAACACATAGGATCTAAACTTTGTGTATTTCCCATCTTCTTGCAAATTACTATATTCCTATTACTCTAATCCCTTTTTGAGGCTTTATTATTTTAAAATTATATTTTTAAATCCGACTACATTCTTTTTTCTCTCTTCTAAGCCTATGAATATTTTTAAAACATATTGTGACCCACTTAGAGTCTTGTTTAGTCTGAATATGTTCTTACTTTATATCTGTAAATGTTTTTGTCTGTATTAAACAAAGCAAAAAAAACCCTGTTGTGTAACTTACATCAAGGTATATTGGTGCTGGAACCTTTCAGTTGCCTGAAATTCTAGTCTCATGTCAGAGATACATTTACCTCCATCTGTGGGAGCCATTTTTACTGCCCCAACTCTGGGAAGTTTCTGTGGCCATGCTGCCATTGAGAAGAATGCTGAGTATTGCTCATAACCCTCATTCATATGATTGACAGATGGGCTTCTTAAAAGAACAGTTTTTTTCTCCTAGTACTAGACAAGAAAGTCATCTCTTAAATAGCTGTGTCTCTTCTCTACATCAGCAGAGACCACACAAGAACATGAAGTTACCTGGAAGCAGTGCTTGACTCCATTCTTGTGTGTTTATAATCTCTTTTTAAGATTTTATCAGATTTTATGAGGAAATTGTGCCCCTATGTTAAAACATCATATGTAGATGAGGTTTTCCTGTATAACTTCTATAAAACCAAAACAAAAGTTTAATATAATTTATAAATACTGGACAGAGATATCAGGCTTCTTACTAGCTAACTCTTATACTTAGATTAACCCATATTTCTATGTATGCTTTTCCTTAAGACTCATGGCTTGATACTTCATTTTCTATATATTCTCTTTTGTTTGTTGGCTGGCATCTCTTCTAACTCTGCACTTTGTCATCTCAGTACCCTCCATTTGATTGTCCTATCTATCCTTATCCTGTCTTGCTACATGGCAATAAGCTTCTTTATTAACCTTTGAGACTAATACATATGCACAGTGTATAGAAGAATTGTTACACAGCACATAATGGCTCTTTGCAGATGGACAGAGTAAAGGTGAACAAGGATTGGGCCCATGGAGCTATTTTCTTATTTTTTTTAATGCATTAGGCAATAAACTAAAAGGGTTGCTGATGATCATACCATATGAGCTCAAGTCACATAATGGAGGTGGTTTCTTCCTCTCCTCAGATTCCCAGGTAATCTATGTTTGATGGTTGTTAGAAATTTGTTTCTATCAGAAAATTTTTATAACCTGTAGTAAACAGAGATTGAAAGTGTATGTTTGTTTTTATGCACTTGAATGTATGTATAGAAAAGCACCAACCAGAATTCTATAACTAATGCCATAATCCAGCAACTAGGATGTCCCAAACATATGTGTTATGGGCTGGTCTGATTTTATAGGAACAGAGATGGCAGGATGCTCAAAGGCCTTTTCTGCTTTAGTGTAGTTTACACGCTGCAGATGTACACAAATAGCAAAAGATTTTCACATTGTCAACAGAGTTCAGAAGCATTGGTTTCTATTGTTTGGGCACTTAAATCTTCTTTAGTTTCTTAATTTAGATATCAGCAACTGATATCAATTCTTCTAGAAGATCATCAAGTGCTCTTAATCCTCATTCTATCACTATATTTGCATTGCTTTTCCATGTATTATTCATCTCAGATAAAATATCCACCATTCTTTGGACTTACTGTCCTGAGCTCTAATTTAAAAGAACAAATTACAGGAGTAAAATGAAGAGTAAGCCAGCAAGGAACCCTCATTATTGTGTCCTTTACTGGATGCAATGTCTGGAGCTAATCAGTCAAGAAAACAACCAGGCACAGTTCAAACTAAGGAGCGTTATAGAAAATTTGTGAAAGAAAAACTCACCAGAAAAAAGCAGGACTGAATGTTTCTGGAATCCTGAAAGACCATTCTCCTGTGGAGAATCCTGAACGGTGACCTTGGATGAATTAACACTTACATCACCACAAAGAGAAAGACTCTGAGGGACAGCAAGAGTTCATGCTGTATGCTATAGATGTTTGAAGGTCAGAGAAGAGAAATACCTTGAGTACACAGAACTACCAACCACAGAGAGTACAGAAGCTTAAGCATAGGATTGGAGGAGCAAGCTGGTGTTTAGTGATAGCTAGGTGTTTCGAGAGGGAGAATGAGAGGCAATACAGAGCTGATGAAGAGGAGAGGGAAGATGGTACAGGTGTGGAACAGAAAGAGGAGCCAGATCTGAGTTACTGTTGGGGCAGTGTGAAGATGGAGAAACAATAGAGGGAGGGGTTGAACAATAAGAGGAGGGGCAAGTGTGAAAGCACACAGGTCACTGGCCAAGAGCCCATGCAGGATAAGAGGACAGGATAAAAGGGCAGCTCATTTCCAGGCTGTGCTCACTATCTCATCCAGACTCAACTCAACTACAGATCAAGTCTTGGATCCATTTTCAAATAGAGAAAAACCATGGCCCATCTGCTGCATGCTCCGCTACTCCTGCTGGCAACTCTACTGGTGACTGTGAACCTGAGCCTGAACCCTGTACTGGGTCACACACCGATGGGTGACATAGAGGAATCCAGTATGCAGGAGGAGGGAGCCAAAGAAGCACTGGAATATGCTGTCAGCAAGTTCAATGAAAGAAACTACAACCTGTATCTGAGTCGTGTAGTAGATGTGCAAAAAGTCAGAAAACAGGTATGTGAGTCTTAAAGGATCCTGAATTTGTCACTTAGAAGGTCAGACATGTAGCATTAGTGCAGCATTGATTCCTGCCTGCTGCACCACTCTGGAATGTAGATCATTGTGATTTATCCCCAGTGATTTGATTTGGATACAATGGCAGTTTCCACAAGCCACTGCCTCCCATTAAGCCTTGTCTCAAGATTTGCTGTTACCTGGAAGCTCTAGTGGATGGGATTTCCCCAAGTCAAATACTCTCTATTAGGCTAGTGCAAACCTTAGATACATTCTTTAGGTAGGAATGTGTGTGTTACCTTCTCAGCCACAACCTGAAAGATGCAACAAATTAGTGTCCTTTTATAGGATGAATGTCTTGTCACCAGGCTTCTGAAACCGAAAGTCAGCTTCAACATATAATTAGTGACAATACAAAAGGATAAATCATTGTCACAGTTTCATTCTTGCATGATTTTTTGCCCTTCATTTAATTTTTACTCTGTCTATGGGAAAATGTTAAGAACAACCAAATCTGAGGTGCAGAGCTGTCCCGTCAATCTATTATCTCATTTCACTTTTACATTTTACTATGCTGGCTCTACCTCATTTTTCTTTCAGGCCCATAGATGTAGAAGTGAGTGCTTTTGCAAGTGTGTTGAAATCAAACTAGTTACTTTCCTTCTTTTAAAAGTTGGGCTTTTTCAAGTTAAGTTTTTATTGATTCTTTATGTCTCTTAATAATTATTTTATAGTCAGCTGAGATACTGCAGGTAGGAAAGATTCCTCTGAGCCACAGGTCCAAACATGCTAGAATCTTCAGACTACACTGATGCCTACCTACATCCTGGCTCACATCTCAGAACTGAATACTCTTCCCAACAACTTAGAAAACTCTGTATTCTGCATCCTATATTATTCATTAGCAGCATTATACCCTCGTGAGGATTTCCCAAAAATCAAGATCAAGATGCAAGAACTAGCTGCAGTTGTCACACTTGGCAGAGTTGATTAGATGCTGTGTTGGTGAAATTGGTGGCAGGTCATGAATACAGGTATGCATGAATCCTAATGAAAACCACTGAAGGTACAATGTAAAAGAGCTGCATGTTAAGGTCATTCTAGTGTTGAAAGTGAATCATTGTTTTCTCTCTGTAGGTTGTGGCTGGAGACATTTTTCTCTTTGATGTGATTCTAGGGCAAACCACATGTGTGAAGACACAGGTTGATTTGACCAACTGTCCCTTAAATGATCGGGCTGGTCAGCAAGAGGTACGATATGGCATATATTCTGGAACTATTGTGCACTCAGGAGGGTTTATATTCATGTCTTTTTAGGATAGTGCATATTATATTATATAAAATAAAGACATTCAGCTCTTCCTTTTGCACCAAATGCCAGGCTTTTCCATGATATAAGCATTCTGGAGACACAGTAAATTAGATGTATCACTGTAAATCCTCATTATGCTGCCTTTTCCTGGCATGTAGTTTTGAAGGCTTTCTGGGTCCCAAGCCTGAGATTCATTATTGCTATTCATGGTACTAGAGCACAGGGGTACAGCTTACAGAATCTATCTTCCTTCCTACACTATAAGATCTTTGCATGAGCCGTGAGCTATTACTTAAAGGCTCTTTTAACAAAAAAGATGTAAAAGCCTATGAGCCTAAGATGTACATGTATGCCTTAGGCTTGATGAATACTGCTGATTCTGGCTGAGTGTCATTGGACTTGACAGAAGTTTGAGCTGGTCTCTTACTTGGTTCATTCCCAATTCCATCTGACACTTCTAGATACAAATTTTCTGCTTAGTGGTAACCAGCACAGAATAACCTTCTCTCTTCTTTTTTGCAGAGACAATTTTGTTCTTTTGAGGTCTATATTGTGCCCTGGGAGAACCAGATGTCCCTGACAACTTCCAACTGCCACAAAATCTAGATTCCCATGAAGCAGTACTGTGCAGATTGTACATCCCTCTTGAATTACTTCATCACTCTTGGATGATCTTGCCTTCAAGGGTGTATCTCTCATCACCTAAATCATGTTACATGTATAGGGTCTCATATCCCAGCAGCTCTTCTGTGTTCTTTTTTCTTTACCCTGCAAATGATTGGCTTCATTGCTCACTTATACTTACACATTTCTTAATTAATAAAAGATTATCACTAGCTCCTTTCTCTGGATGTGCAGAGTAATATGATGGAAAAGTAGTTAATAATTGATCATATACACATGTGCAGTACAGGGCAAGGCTTGTTTTAATTGTAGTGTAGAGAACTCAGATATAATAAAGTACATGTAGTGTCTGGAAGTCAAGTATCTTGACACAAGTTGCCAGTAGCGAGGGAAAGGGAACAGTAGAGCAGTGTTACTGACCTTGAACCTAAGCCTCTATCATAAAATGTTAGACAGTAAAGTATGTGTCATGATTACCAATAACAGTAGTGATTTTCCCTCAGGAATACAGTCACTTATTAAAAATACCTCCCTTCTCTCTTCAGTTCCCAAAAAATTATATGTGATAAAACATGCTGATGTGGGAATGTCTTTCTGTATGCTGTGAAATAAAGAAACTGTCTTGGTCCATGCCAGGCACTGTAGGTGGGGAAATTAGAGCATAGGTAGGAGATGAAGGGCAGAGTCAGACAGAGACATGATCCAGCCACCCAAGATTCAAGATATAAGGTAACACAGGTGAGCCATGGGCCACATGGTAGGACAAATTAATGGTAATGGCCTGAATTAAGATGAATGAGTAGCTAGCAATATGCCTGAGATATAGACCAAACAGCATGAAATAAATATAAGCATCTGTGTGTTTCTTTGGGACTTTGGAATTGCTGGTCCAGATAAGCAGCAGTGGGCAGATTCAGACCAAGAGGCTAGCCAGGGTGAGAAACCTCATGTTAAAACATACATTCTATGACCACTGTGAAATATTTACTTACCTGTAAAATGCAGAGAGTAAGTGTTTGGTTTTCTTTTATTTGCATGTGTTACAAGAACTAGGAAGCTAACAACAGCTTGACAGTAAGCATAGTACAGAACATAGAAGGGACAAAGAAAAAAATGGGAAGAAATATAAGTCTCAAATTAAAATTCTTTCTTTAAGTAGATACTCTATGTACCCCTCACTACCATTAATCAATGACATCATGTATAATAATAATCCACTGAATAGTTGGAATTACTCACATGATCTTTATGATTCAATCAGCTCTGGAAATGCTATCTAATAAACCTACAGGAAGGTTTTCTTAATAATTATTTGACCATGTATAATTTATAAGATGTTAAAATATATAAGACCCATTAGAGATTATGTTTCCTTCAGCTCAAATATAGTACTGGAGAGGTCCATTGACCAGCTAGCTCCATGGAACCTGGATGATTTGGTAATAGGGTGATGGACTGCAAGTCTAAATTCCAAATTACTTAAAGTTTGATCTTTTGGCTAACAGCCAAGATGTTGGCTCCTTAATCTTCTTTAAGTAGCCTCCTTTATTTTTGAGGCCTAAATACATACTGCTGTGTCCAGGAGAGATCAGTGTGGTCCTATATACCACGTGTTGAAGATTTCCCAGACTATTACCCAATGATTATATGTAGAGGAAGTAGTAGGAGGAGTCTGTTGAAACTGATTACAGAGATACAATAGGATCACCATGTAAAGTAAGTTAAGTTCTTCAAGATGTTGGTAGCCCTTACCAGGAGGACTCTGATGAGAATATAAATAGTTATCTCTAGTTAACCTTGAAGAAGCAACAGATCAAAGAGTATAATATTTAGTCTAATAGCCTTGTTATGAGAGATATATGACCCGTTCTGAGAAAGGTCTCAAGGAGATTACACTTGGAGCATCATTACATTTTATTCATATATCAAATAGCTTGAAATTATCTAGATTGTATCAATTCAGGGGACCTCTATGTTTATGATACCAGAAAACACAGGCTCATAGCGCCTTCTTGCTGGAACTTTAACAACACTAAAGGCTTCAAGCTTCAACAAAGACTGCTCAGAGAACATGAATACAAATGGACGGCATTCTGGGAGAGGTTATTATCCCAGAAATCTAAGTGTATCAGTTCACTCCTGCCATCCTTATAAAATCTTAAGTCTGAAATAAAACTCATAGGAAATATTCACTAAAGTTTACTATGTAGACATATAGAAAACCACTTAGCCATATACACACTCCCTTGGGAAAAGCATGATCCTGGAACACAGTCAATTGTAATGATGAACAGAGACAAAAAGGATTACCAGGAACATTCTGGGCTACATCTGTGGCTGCTTTTCTAATATTTGCCTATCTAGAATAATAATTAAGTGAAAAACACTACAAAAATCATGCAGTTAAGGCAGCTTTGGTGAATACTTGTCTTTTTTATGGTTGCTTAATTATCTACTGATAATTAAGAGACCAGAGAGCAGAAGAAAGATGTTTCTGAGCTCCCTTTAAAGGATACTGTGTTGAACCTCTTTCAGTATATATATGGAAAGTTTAGTGAACGAAAGACTTCCACTCACTTGCAATGTGCCCTTTAATTTTCTTATTTAAAAGCTTTTTTTAATGTTCTTTGAAAATGTGCATCTCCAGCACTATTCCCCCACATCCCTTTTTCCTAGTCATCCCCTGGTTTTCCCACTCCATCCCTTTATCTATTCTTCAGAGAGGATAAGTAAGGACTCCAAAAATGAGATAATGGAGTCTGTTATATAAAGTTGAGGTAGGACTAAATTACTCTCCCTAATATTAAGATTGAGCAAGGTGTTTCTCTGTATGGAATGGGCTCCAAGAAGCTAATTTATGTACTAGGAATAAATTTTGGTCCCAGTGCCAGAGGCCCCATAAAGTGTCAACACCATGTAGCCATTATCCACATTCAGAAGGCTTAGTTCAGTTACAAGGTAGCTCCTTAGCTATCAGTTAAGAATCATTGAGCACACAATAGGTTGTGTCAGCTGCTTCTGTCAGTCTCCTCATGATGATCTTTACCCCTTTGCTTATATAATCTCTCCTACAACACTGCATGTATCTTGTATGCAAATATTTTGTGAAATTTCTCAGTAAAGTCCCATAGGGGCGCATTACTTATAATGTGTTTCAGAATGGCAGGACAAATTATTGTGGTGTTTGGCTAATTGTCATGATGTTTGTTCCATGCTGGCTTCTGATATCCAGCTATGCTTCACATACATCATCTTTCTCTGGAATTGCACAACTGTCTGAGAAACTTTATTATGTTTGCTTGTTGATTTTGGAAAGTCTGAAAGCAGCTCAGAGGAGATGGTGCCTCATCCTGTAAAAGGTGAGCTCTGGCAATTGTTTAGAAGAAGGGGAGGAAAGAGAATAAAAGAGAGAGAGAAAAGCAGAAGTGTAGAAAAACTCACATTCTCCTCAAAATAGCCTTTGTGAAAATCAAGTGGATCTAAGACTTAAAAATCTCTCAAAAATAACTTTTTGGGATCCTGTCAAAGAAAGCTCCGTATTTTCTTATTTCAGGTGGAATAGGTGAAGCACAATTAAATTCAAATCTAAGAAAATCTAAAGTTCAACAGTCTCAAAACTCCATTAGTGACTTCTGTGAACCTCTCATAATCCTCAGAGATCCAAAGGCTGCATTGCCAGTGTTAGCATTCAGACTCACTTCCTGAAGTCCAGGTCAATAAGCAAGCCGTTCCCTGGACCATCCAGCATCATAGCATCATTCTTTGAAAAGATTCCTTTAAGAAAAGACTCTTCCTAATTTTCTCCTCTCTTCTTCCTTTCCTTTTCCTCTTGCTGTGAGGTTGCGTGCATCTCTATTTTCATTCTCTCTTTTTCTCTCTTTCCTTCTCCATCACCCTAGTAAAGCTTTTTACATGAGTGCTTCCTATAAGTTGTGTCTCTCTCTGAAGCTCCCATCCACACTTGACCACCCATGCTGTGTCTGCATGGCATGTATCTATCACTTGCCATCTTGGCCCTTGGCTTCCACCTGCCAGTATAGGGTCTCTTTCCTGCTGTATAACAATCACCAGGGCTGCTCTCATCAATATGCACAGCTTTTGCATTAGGCTTAAGAAAGCTTCATTCTACCAATGCTATTGTACTTTTTTGCCATCCCAGGATAGTTACTCTCCAAAAATTTGGGTCTTTGTAACTTAGCTGAAACTCAACTTCTCTCCATGATTCTTAGTCATTGACCTTCAAATGGCACTTAAGCTAGTTTTTAACCAATGGGAATTTGTGGCCCCTCTACAGTGTCTTCATTCCTTTCATACACTGCCATGTCTCAGTTGCTTTCCATGAAAGCTTTCTGCATTCAAAACCACTATAACCTTCTCTTAACTAAGGTTTTAATTTCTGTGATGAAAGTTGAAGAGGAAAGGGTTTACTGGGTTTACACTTCTCTACTCTTCTTCCACCATTGATGGAAACTGGGAAGGAAACTCAAACAGGGAAGAAAGCTCTTTTCTCATGAATGAGTGATGTTTACTGGCTCGCTCTAGATGACCTGCTCAACTAGTTCTGTGTGTGTGTGTGTGTCTCTCTCTGTCTCTCTCTCTCTCCCCTCTGTGTGTGTTTAATAATGTACATTTTAATTATTTCACATTATGTATCACAATCCCACTCATCTTAATCCCTCCATATCTACTCCATCAATCCTGTAAAGTCCTTCAAATGAAAGACCCTCCCCCAGTTACTTAAAACAAACAAAATTAAGCTGTGTGTGTCATTTTCTTTCTCCGTCTTTCCAACATTCCTTCATTTATCCTATTGGCTTTGGCCTCTATAGGTGTCATGTAGAATGTCCTAGTATCCAATCACCCATGCCTGTAAAACATTCATTTCCATGAGCATTGATCTGATTCAAGGCTTCTGAAACACAATCACTGAATCCTCACCAAAACTACTCTAAGATATGCTGCGGTTTCCCTGAATCACAGAAATCCTGCAGTTTATTTCTAATGCACCAGTCCCTTCATACTTTCCAGCAGGCTATAGATGGGGGTCAGGGGTCTGTGTTAGGCCAACTCTGTATGGGTCTGGGTATAAGTTAGGTAGGTTAAGTTGGCCAACTAAGATCCACCAACTCATGTCAGGATTAGAACCAACTATATTAAGCCTATGCAGTTGGGCCATCTCTCACACATACATGGTGGAGCAGGGCCATATCTCCCACTGAAATGATCACTAAGGAGAAGGACAGCTATCTTAGGCACTGTGAGGGGTACGACTGGCTCATCACAACCCTCTGATCTTATTACACAGGACTGACATAGTACCCTGTGGTAATATGGGATATGAGCATCATGACAGATCCCAGCTGCAACAAGAATATGCATCCAGACATGATCCTTGTCCAAAGCTCATGCCTGAATATCACCATTTTCTGATCATAGCACAGGACACAAAGATTAATATGACCCCAGTGGCAGCAAGTTCTCAGTTAACATCATGATCTCAGATGGTTATGCAGATCTCAATTATCCTCACAGCTTTAGTGATAACAAGAACCACAGGTATTAGATCAGACCAAGGTTAATGATAAGCCATGGACCTCAACATGGTCCTTGGCAGCAGTCTGGGACCAGATGAAACTATAGCCCGTATGGCAGCCCAGACCACCAAGACTGAATGGCCTCCGTGACATTGTGACCGTCAGTCACCAACTTGGCCAGACTGTACTCTAGATCCTGGAGATCAAAGTTGACTTTGGTAGTACCATAAACCACACACATTAACACAGACTCCAACTGCAGTAGGACCATATACCCAGACATCATCCTGGGTCTAGGTATATCAACATTGCCCCAGGTGAGAGCACAGGCCATTTAGACTAGTATGGCCCTGCTGCAACATGGCCCTTGGACACCAACATTGTCCCAAGTGGCGACCCAGTCTTCTGGTATATGCACTCTTTTTGATGGTGTCAGGAATAAGAAAGCCAATACAGACCATGGATTAGGACATAGGCAAAGACATGTCCCTCAGTTGCAGCACAAGCTTGGATGCCACAATGGCACATTTGGTAGTGCAGGTCATTCAGATTTGTATGACTTCTGCCGCATCATAAGCTTTAAACACTCATTTGGTTGTAAGTGATGCTACAGATCCCATAAATTTGCATGACCTTTGCTGGCAAAAGGAGTCACAGACATTAATATAGACCCTGGCTGCTGTAGTACCACAAACCCAGATATTGTAACACACTACACCCTGGACCTGGAAATCACCATAGCCGTAGATGACTACACAGACCATTCAAATCAGTATGGCTCTAGCAGCAGCATGAGTCTTGAATACCAACATGGTTTCTGGTGGATGACCAGATCCCATGCATGGACATAGCCTTAAGTGGTTTCTGAAGCCATAAACATCAACACAAACCATGGTTTCTTTATGGTCCCAGACCCAGACATAACCCTTGATATCAGCTCAGGCCCAGATGTCATCACACCTCTGGATGACAGCACAAGCTAATCAGATCAGATTGGCCCTGGTGGCTACATGGCCCTCGAACACCAACATGGGTAAAGGTTGTGGTGTAGACCCTGGGTATTTTTGTGGCCTTTGGTGGTAGCAACATGGTTCTTAGATGTCAACAAAGTTAAGGCTTATTAAAGTTTTTTTTTCTGAGGTATAATACCTCCAAAATCTTTCAGGGTCCAATAAAAACTATTCAGGTAGAGAAAGAAAAAACTAATTAATCTGAGGGTGAAGAAATGAATCTATTTACAACATGTTTTTACTATATATTTTTATTTAAAAGTTTTTTCCATTTTTATTTTATTATTTTTTTATAAAGAGAAAAATGTCACTTTTATCTATGTACCACCCTGCTCCTTCCTCCTTCCCTCCTCCTAATCCCTCCCAGTCAGGCTTTAGCTGTGCCCCTCCCCAGCCACCCATCCTATTTTTCAAAAGAGCAAGAAGTTCCAAGGTGGGTCAGCTCAGCTTGGCATATACACTAAGGGCCAGTCCAATTTCCTCATCCCAAAGTCAAGGCTGGGTTAGGTGTTCCTCTGCAGGGAATCGGCTCTAAGGTACCAGCCCATGCACAAGAATACAGTCTGATCCTACCCCTCGAGGCTCCACATACTACTCATGCCAGTCAACAGTTGCCTACCCTTGGAGGGCCTAGCTCCTTTTCCTGATGGATCTCCAGTGGCTATTCTTGATTCATTGAGCTCCCTGGAGCTCCAGCTAGCTCCCTATCTCCTTGCTCATACAGACTCTCCTTCTTGCTCTCAGCTGGACCAGGATCTCAGCCCAGTTCTCAGCCATGGATCTCTGCCTTCACCTCTATTTTTTGTTGGATGTAAGTTCTGTGATGACACTTAAGGTAGTTACTCATTTGATTATACGGGAAGTCCTGTTTAGGCACCCCCTCCACTATTGTTTGGAGACTTGTGTGTTTTTCAAGGTTTCCCTAGCACCCAGTCTCTTTACAACCCTACACTGACTTCCTCCACCACTGTTCTCCCTCCCTCCATACTCCCATATATTCCCCAGCTTTATCTCAACCTATTCCCCATGCATTCCTCAAAGAGGTTAAGACTCTTGGGGTGAGTGAATACAATCTGACCTATGCAGCTGAGGTAGGATGAAGCACCTCCTCCTCAATATCAAGGATGAACAAGAATCTTCCTACCTCAAAAGACTGAGTCACTCTCTGTTGATTACTATTTCTTATTAGGGACAACTATACCCTAGTTATTCATCTCTCCTGTGTCTTTTCTGCTTTTAACTCTCTCACATATTCATGCTATTCCTACACTGTAATTTGTTCCACAAACCCTAATCTTCTATATCTATGATATACAAGTGATCATCTTTGGCATTCAACATCTTTTAACTTCCAAACTGAACTCTTACTTTCCCCAGATCTCTTTATTTTTGGGCTCCTGAGATGTTAAATTATAGTGGGTCGATGTCTAGCATCCCCATGCAAGCATTATATTTCCAAGGATCCAAAAGCATCCACCCCTGCCCTTTACAGGAGATTCTACTTGTACAACCTACTGAAGTAACCTTTAATAGTGCAAATGCCAAACTGCTATTGCTTTATGATCCATTAGCACCAATCTTTACAAAAGGTCCAAGAACCATACTAAATGGTTCTTCATGGCTTATTCTGCCCAAGAAATGGTGTTGCTTGTACTATGGTGAACACTCCTACATCAATTAAAAATGAGACAATTCTCTCAGATCTGACCCCCCAGCCATGTTTTCTGCTTATATATATTCACCCAGAGCTTCCTTCAAATGTTGTCAAGTTGAGAATTCTTCAAATGACTCTAGGTTGTTAAGTTGAGAAAACTAAGTAGTACAGCCATTTTCACATTAATTCCACCATTCCTTTATCACAAGAGTGCCTTTCATCTGTAGTACCTTTCTTGAATTCATTCTGAAGTAGTTTAATCTCATTTTTGAAGTCTTTATTCTTTAATGTGATTATTTTTGAGGGTTAATACTATTCAGGAATTTGTGCCATATTTTTCTGATTTCCTCCTCATTTTAATATAGAAAGTCTTAAGAATTATATCCATTAACTTCGTGTCTTAACATTCATTGAAAGTGCATTTTAGTTCTATGTGCTGTATTTTGTTATAAGTCATTATAGGCTTCTATGGACAGAAACATGCCAATTGCAAGGATACAACAAACAGTAAAACTTCAAATTATTCTCTTCAATTTTTTTCTAGTACTTTGTTATCACCATTTTGTTACTTCTAAGATGCTGAATACTACATTAAACTATGTTACATTGCTTCCTTATTTCACTATGATTGCTTGTATTTTCACTTTTGGATCATATTCCTTATGGATCATATATTCATAGTTCATATAATACTGATATATAACCTCCGATACTATTTCATGAGAGCCTTTTATAGAAATAGGTCTTGGATAGGTTTCTGAAGGGAACATTTTGAAAATAAAAATTTGAGGATCATAGAAACATTTAAAAGCATGAACAACACCAATAACCAATAATTAAATGAAATTTAAATCAATACTGAGATAAGAACTCACCTCAGTCTGAATCACTATCATTAATCAAACTCCCTGTACAGAATAGAAAGAGGAAGACTTTTAGGTTGTACACTGAAAGCCTATACTCCACTAAAATGGAAAACCTAAAAGAAAAGGAGAGATTTCTGGACACTTACCAAAATTAAATTAAGGTCAGATTAATGACCTAAACAGACCTATAACCCCAAAGAAAATTGAATCTGATATTAAAAATCTCCCAAGTAAAAAGTCCTGACCAGATGGTTTCAGTGCAGAATTCTACCAGACATTTATATAGAACTAATACCAATACTCCTCAAACTGTTCCATATAGTAGAACCTGAAGGAATATTATTGAACTCTTTTTATGAGGTCACAATCACCCTAATTCCAAAGACACTCAAAGATGAAAGAAAGAAAGAGAATTATAGACCAATCTTCTCATGAACATTGATGCAAAAATACTCAAAAAATTCTGCAAACTGAATTCAACAACATATCAAAAAATCATCCTCCATGATCATGTGGGCTTCACTCCAGAGATGTAAGGATGGTGCAACGTATGAAAAACTGAATGTCATCCATAATATACAAAAAATTTCAAAAAAAATCACATGATCATCTCATTAGATACTGAAAAATTCTTTGACAAAAACCAACACTCCTTCATGGTAAAAGACCTGAAGAGATCAGGAATACATGGAAAATACTGAAAATAAAGACAATTTACAGCAAGCTGACAGCCAACATCAAACTAAATGGAGAAACACTTAAAGCAATCCCACCAAAATCAGAAACAAAACATGGCTCTCCTCTCTTTCCTTATCTATTCAATATAGTTCTTGAAGTTTTAGCTAAAGCAATAAGAGAACAAACGGGGATTAAGGAGATACAAATTGGAAAAGAAAAAGTCAAATTATCTCAATTTGCAGATGATATGATCTTATACATCAGTGACACCCCAAACTTCTACCATGGAACTCCTACAGCTGATAAACATCATGGTACAAGATTAACTCAAAAAAATCAATAGCCCTCCTACACACTAAGGGTAAATGGGCTCAAAAAGAAAAAATAGAAACATCACCCTTTATAATAGCTGCAAATAGGATTAAATCTCTTGGTAAAACTCTAACAAAAGGAGTAGCAGACCATTTTGACCAAAATTTTAAGCCACTGAAGAAAGAAATTGAAGAGGATATCAGAAAAGGGAAAAAATGTCATATGCTCCTGGATAAGTAGAACCAACATATAAAATGACAATTTTACCAAAAGCAACCTACAGATTCACTTCAATTCCCATCAAAATCCTAACACATTTTTTACAGACTTTGAAAGAATAATACTCAACTTCATATGGAACAACAGGAAACTCAGGATTGCCAAAACAATCCTCATCAATAAAAGAACTTCAGGAGGAATCACCATCCCTGACTTCAAGCTATACTATAGAGCTACAGTAATTTAAAAAAACCAACCTGGTACTGGTGTAAAAACAGACTTGTGGAAGCATGGAATCGAATCAAAGATCCTGACATTAACCCACACACCTATGAATACCTGATTTTTGACAAAGACATCAAAAATATTCAATGGAAAAAAGATATTATCTTCATCATACCATAACTCTCTGGTGGTATGTAGAAGAATGCAAATATATCCATATCTATCACCCTGCACAAAACGGAAACCCAAGTGGATCATAAACCTCAACATAAACCCAGCTATACGAAACTTGATAAAAAAGAAAGTGGGAAATACCTTACAATGCATTGGCACAGATGACCACTTCTTAAATATAACACCAGTATCACAGACACTAAGAACAAAAATCAAGAAGTAGGACCTCCTGAAACTGAAAAGCTTATGTAAGGCAAAAGACACAGTCAATAAGACAAAATGACAGCCTACAGAATGGGAAAAGATCTTCACCAACCCTACATCTGACAGAGGATTGATCTCTAAAATATGCGGAGACTCAACAAACTAGAGCACAAAACATAAATAACCCAATTTTTAAAAATGAGGCTCAGAGCTAAAGAGGGAATTTTCAACAGAAGAATTACAAATGGTTGAAAATCCCTTTAAAAAAATGATCAACATCTTTAGCCATCAGAGTAATGCAAATCAAAACAACTTTGAGATACCACCTTACACCCATCAGAATGGCTAATATCAAAAATGGAGATGACAGCCTATGCTGGTGAGGATGTGGAGCAAGGGGAACACTCCTCCATTGTTGGTGGAAATGTAAACTGGTACAGCCATTCTGGAATGCAGTATGGCAGTTCCTCAGAAAACTGGGAATCAATTGATCAACAATTATCCAGCAAAATCAATATTCAGAATACACCCAAAGAGTGTACATTCATACCCAAGGAATTAGCTCAGCTATGAAACAACCTAGATGTTCCTCAACTGAAAAACTGTGGTACATCTACACAATAGAGTATTACTCAGCAGTATAAAAAAGTGACATTCTAAAATATGCAGGCAAATGGATGGATTTGGGGAATATCCTCCCGGCAAGGTATCACAAGCCCAGAAAATTAAACATGGGATATACTCACTCACTCAAATGTGGATTTTTACCTGGCGAGGTATCACAAACCCAGAAAATTAGGTATAGGATATACTCACTCATAAGTGGATTTTAGACAAAAAGCAAAGGATATCCAAGCTGCAAACCACAACCCCTGAACAGGTTGGGATCAGAAGGAACTTAAGAGAGACAATCAGAGATTCCCCTAAGAAGAGAAAATAGAGAAGATCACCTTTAAAAATGGGATTTTAATGGGTTATAACCAAAAAGAGATAGGAACAAATCATGAGAAAAAAAGATGGTTGAATGAGAGGAACAACAAAGAGGGAGAAAAAAGAGATGGATATCTTGATAGAGAAAGCCACGGTGGGGTTGGAAAGAGACCATGTGCTAGATAAACCTCCAAGCACTCACAGGATGTTCCTGACTAGGTCTCCAACCAATAGTGGAGGAGGTGCCTATACAGGACTTCTGTTATAATCAAAATGAATAACCACTCTAAGTGTCATCACAGAACCTACATCCAACAATGAATAGAGATGGAGGCAGAGATTCATGGCTGAGCATGTTGCCAAACTCCTGGTCCAGCTGAGAACATAGGAGGAGAGTTTATATGAGCAAGGGCATAGGGATTATGAGGAAAATTTCCACAGTGATGGCTGGCTGAAGCTCTTTGGAGCTCACTGAATCATGAATAGCCACTGTGTAATCATCAGGAAAGGGAGCTAGGCCCTCCAAGGGTAGGCAACTGTCAATTTGCATGGGTAGTATGTGGAGCCTTGAGGGGTGGGATTGGACTGTGTTCTTGTGCATGGGATGGCACCTTGGAGCCCATTCCATGCAGAGGAACACCTAATCCAGTCTTGATTTGGGGATGAAGAAATTGGACTTGTCTGGTGTGGATGTGCCAAGCTGAGCTAACCCACCTTGGACTTCTTGCCTTTTTGAGGGAGGGGATGGGGGATGGGAAGGAGGCTGTCTGAAGACTGACTTGGAGGGATTGAGAGGAAGGAAGGGAGGGGGAACAGGAGCAAAAATGGAAAAAGACATTTTTATAAAAAATAATAAAATGAACATTCAAAAACATAATTAGCTACTTTAGTACAAGTATAAATTGTGCATTGTACACATTTCAGCCAGAGATGGTTTTTTGTTTATATTTTAACAGGTAAAATATTCACCATGTGTCTGTAGTTGTTCTAAGTTTATTTCATTGTTTGTAGAAATGTATGCAAGGAGTCTTCCTTAACTTCCTGATTTTACTTAAGCTGGAATGAATCCATAGCTTCTGAATTCTTGGGGCAAAAACAACATTTTGCCCAAAGTAGCATAATTTTCGACTTACACTTTGATGTCAAGATTATTTTGCAATATATAGGTTGGATTAATACAGGATTTCCCATACTCCAATGTCATAATAATATATATGATCTAGACTTTGTGAATTTTTCCATCTTTATGTGGCTTACTATATTTTAATTATTCAAGCCTTTTTCAAAGGATTTTCTGTTTTAAAATTATATTTTAAATCTAAGACTGCAATATATTCTTCTTCTTCTCTCTCTCAAGTTTATGCATAATTTTAAAACATGTTATGACACATTTAGAGGTACATTTAGTTTGACTATTTTTTAATGTATCTGTAACATTTTACGTTTCACTGTTTTCTTAAAAATCTGCTGTGTAACTTACATCAAGGTATATTATTAGTTCTGGCTCCTTCCTTTTTTGTTCCCTGAGAGTCTAGTTAAGAGCAGAGGCATATTTACCTCCTGTTCTGAGTGCCATATTTACTGCTCCACTCTGGGAAATTTCTATTGCCATGCTGCCATTAAGTAGCATAATGCCAGTTGCTCATAACATCCATTTAAGTTTGGCACCCTTATAAAAGGGCAGTGTTTTTTTTTCTTGCTAGTACTGTGTAGAAAAGTCATTTCTTAAAGAAGTTGTGTCTCTGCTCTGTACCAGCACGGACCATCCATAAAAATGCAGCTACCAAGAAGCAGTGCTTGACTCCATTCTTGTGTGTCTACAATCTATTTTTAAGATTTTTATCAGTTTTATGAGGAAATTCTGCTTCCCTGTTGGAACACTCTAGTAGATGAAGTTTTCATGTCTAATCTTTATAACTGACACAAGGGCTTGATATAATTTATAAATGCTGGTGAGGGATCTCAGGCCTCTAACTAGCTAACTCCTAAACATAAATTAACCTACATTTCTTTTTATGCTTCCCCTTGAAGCTCGTGGCTTGTTACATTATGTTGTGTATGTTCTACTTTTTTGTTTGCTTTCTGGTATTTCTTTGGACTCTGCCCTTTGTCTTCCCAGTAGTTATGGTCTGATTCCCCACTTAACTTTATCCTGAATTGCTACAGGCTGTTTGGCTTCTTTATTAACTAATGAGACTGATTATTCACAGTGTACAAAAGAATTATTCTATAGTACATAATGGATATTTGCAAATGGTCCAGGAGCAAGGATGGTGCCCATGGACCAATGCTCTTATCTTTAAAATGTATTAGATAAATAATAAACTATGAAAATTACTGGTGACCATCCCATATGAGCACAAGTCACATAATGGAGGTGGCCTCTTTTTCTCCTAATATTCTAAGGTAATTCATTTTTGATAATTTCTAGATTCTGTTTCTATCAGAAAATCTTCAAAACCTGTAACAAGAACATAATGAAAATGAGTGTTTGTTATTATGCATTTGCATGAATGTGTATTAATTATTCAGAAAACACCAGCCAAAATCCAACACAGTATGACATAATCCAAATATTAGTATTACCCAAAAGCATATACTCTGGGAAGATGTGACTTCATGGGAGAAAGAAATTACAGGATGATCAAAGACCTACTCTGCTCTAGTGTAGTTTATATGCTAAATATATATACAAATAAATAATAGATTTTCACAATGTAAACCAAGTTCAGAAGCATTGGTTTCTATTAGTTAGGCACTTAAAACTTGATCAATTTCTTGATTTAGGTATCAGGAGCTGATATCATTTTTTCTGGAAGATCATTAGGTGCTCTTAATTCCTGTGCTATCTCTACAGTTGTGTTACGTTTTTCATGTATGATTCATTTTAGATAAAATATATACCCTTCCTTGGACAGATTTTCCTGAGCTCCATTTTTAAAAAATTACCTGAGCAAGAAACCTCATGATCATCTTCTTTACTGGATGTAATGACTGGAGCTAATGAGCCATAAAAAGAAAACAACCAGGTAAAGTCCAAATTAAAGGCCATTATAGAAATTTTGAGAAAGGAAAGCTCTACAGAAAAGGGCAGAACTGAATGTTCCTGGATACCCTGAAATACCATTCTTCCATGGAAAATACTGAAACCTGGATGAATGAGCACTTACAGGATCACAAAGAAAAGAATTGTTAGGGACAGTAGAAGTTCATCTTGTATGATTACAAGCATTTGAAGGCCAGAGAACTGAAATGCCTTGAGTACACAGAACTACACCACAGCACAAAGAGCACAAAAGCTTAAACGTAGGATTGAAGTGGCATGCTGGTGTTACGTGATGGCTTTGTGTTCTGAGGGTGAGAATAAGAGGAAAAATAAGAATAACTGATGTCATTGAACGTTTGGCAGAAATGAGAAGATGTAACAATAATTTCACCAGAATCTTGGCATCCAAATTGTCCGCTTCGGGAGGTAAACGTTTAATTTTGTGAAATGAGGTTTTTTCCAAGTAAGACAGAGTGCAAGATGCCTTGAATGTATAGGTCCAGAAGAACAGAGAGAACAATTTAAGCCATATGTGACTAACACTGATAAAGTTTTACAGGGATAAGGCATTGCTACAATGTACTACTCAGATAACATTCCTCGAGTCTCAGAAATAAACTATAATCTAACAGGTTTCTGGGAAAAATATTAGAAGGTATTATGAGAAACATACACCAAGCATTCATGTTATAAAAAAAAAAAAGATGCAGCAGCTTATGATCTTTCAAGGGCACTGATATAGAAGTGTCTTTCTATGTGCTGTAAACATCAATCTTTAAATAAAAAAGCTGTTTAAGCCCATGACAGACACCATAAAAAGTTAAAAATAAATAAAAAAATAAATAAAAAACAAGACAAAGTCAAACATACCAAGCCCAAAGGCCCCCAAAAAACATAAAAAATACAAATAAACCATGAGCCACATAACAAACAAATTAATAAATTAAGTTAAATTAAAATATAAGAACAAACTAACAATGTGCCTAAGCCATAGACTGTTGTGGGATTCAGGTGTCAGCTGATAAGGTCAAAAGACACTTATACAGCACACCGGGCCCCTGAAGGGGGCTGGGAAAGCCCATTGAAAAGGGGCTTCTGGAACACAAGACGCTCTCTCTTCCTGGTTCCTGGATGATTGGGGATAGGATTGGATTCCATCGTCTGTCCATCACTCATCCACCGTTCCAGACTCCAGTCCCTGTTCAGGTGCTACTGTAATCTGTTAACTGTACCGTGAGTTTTGATTTATATTTTAATAAATATCTATCTGGTACTGGTGCCTTCTAAGTAAACTCCGCCTACAATAGACCAAACAACATAAAGTTAATATAAATGTCTAAATCATTTCTAAAGACCTAAACAACTACAAGTGACTAAAAAATCTAAAACAAGTCTATAAGTCTAAACCTCTGGCCACCCAGGCCAAAAAAACCACATTACCACAGGACACCCACAACACAACCTTTAAAATGATTAACAAATAAGCCTATATGGATTCAGTAATGGCCTTTAATAAAAGAGAAATACAGGCCTTAGAAGAGCTGGTACAGGAGCAGTTAAATGCTCAGCATATTGAAGAATCAATCAGCTCTTGGTATTCAACTGTATTTGTTATCAAAATGAAATCTGGAAAGTGAAGAATGGTAACAGATCCAAAGCCAATAAACAAGGTGATCCAGCCATGGGCTCTCTACAATATGGAATTCCTTTGCCTTTTCTGTTACCAAAAGAATGACCTATTAAAAGATTCTTTACTATACCTTTACAAGAACTAGGATCAATTTGCTGTTATAGTGCCCACTTACAATGATTCTCAGCCTGTAAATAGATATCAACTGAGGGATCTCCCACAGGGAATGTTAAATAGCCCCACTATGTGCTAATATCTTGTACAACAGCTATCAGAAATGATACATCAGCAATTCCCACAATCTATCATTTATCACTACATGGATGATATCTTGTTGGCTGACTCAAAATAGATACATTAGAAAGAATGTTTAAATAAGTAAAAAAATAAGACTAATTGGGGATTACAAATTTACTCTGAAAACATACAAAGAGGAAATTCCATTAATTACTTAGAATATAAAAAATTATTTAGAATATAGGTCAACATAAAATTAGACTCCAAAAGGTACAAATCAGAAGAGATAGATTTTGGACTGTTAATGGTTTTCAAAGATTGCTAGGAAACATTTCCAATTTATAAACCACTATTTGGATTAAAAAACCATGAACTGGTTAATTTGTACAAAACAAATCATGACAAGGACTTAAATAGTCCTGGAGAATTTTCCACTGTAGGTGAGAAAGAATTGGTTTTTGTGGAAAAGAAACTAGAGGATGCACATGTGGAGCATGTGGCCCCAGACCTTAATTGCATTCTGGTTATTTTACTCTCTAAGCATTCTCTTTCAGGAATTTTAATGTAAGTGGAAAATATTATATGGGAATGGATATTTCTACTATAAATTGAGTAAGAAATTAAAGACATATATGGAAAAGATTTCTGATTTGAATTTTAAGGGAAAATTAAGACTTCATCATTTGACAAGAATGGACCCAAAAACATTGTTGTATTTTTAACTAATAATGAAATTGACCAATTAGAGACAAAGAGTGAACCTTGGCAAATAGCTTGTAATAATTTTGTGGAAGAGATTAACAACAAATACCCCAAAGAAAAATGTTCACTGATAAAGAAAAATAACTGGATATTTTTGTGTGTTTGTTGTACAGAGTATACCAATTTCTGGAGACCCTACATTTCATACTGATGCAAACAAATCAGTAAATGTAAGTAAAATGACTTAAAGCCCTTTTAATTCTGTTCAAAATCTCTTAAACACTTCTTAGCCCTTCTTTGTAGAGTATCTAGATTAATTACCATGTGTTTCCTCTGAGTTATTAGCAGGTATGTATGCTATATGAGAGCAGGAATGAAAATGAGACCTGGGAAACACATGGTTAAACAAACAGGAAACTGAAACAGCAGGAGTTACGTGGCTGGTCTTAAATAATTTTGCCTTTTATTAAAAATAGGGAAGAGCTCTGCACTTAGCATACAATGGGGAAACTTTTGCATCAATGTCACTGTTAGTAAAAACCACCTTTGGACATGTGTGATGACTTTTCCAGAGATTAATAAAAAATGAGACTGTAAAGAAGCATGAAGTCCTGCTTATCTAAATGTTCACATTCTTCCAAGATTGACCATTAAGACATGAACTCTTCAAGGAGTAATTTGCCACTTCTTTTGTTATTCACTACAAATGTCTTCAAAAGTAAATAATTCCTGACCAGAGAAAATGAGATAATCAGGAAAATGTATTTCTGAGTGTGGTGATTAGTGAACATCTGCAACCTGAATGAATTTGTACACAATACAATGTTTTGTCACTTAATACCTGAGTTTTTAAAAATGAATGCTAGAAATGAAGAAAATGAGTTTTAAGATAATTTAGGGGCTGGAAATATACACCAGTTTGTTTATTATTAATACTTTTTTAAAATGACACTTATAATCCCTCAGGAAAGACATAGAGCACTGGACCAAAAATGGCCACAGGTTTCACTGAAGTAAAGTGAATGACTGAGAGGAAATCTGTGCACTACTGTTCAAGCTTCTTCTAAAATAGACCTACAGTCATATGAAAACTAGATGAAGCTTACTTTACAGATCATGCACATAAAGCCCCCATCTTGAACGTGTTCAATCTAAGAGAATATATCTAAACTCAAGGTTCAGTGAAAGATAGGGTTGTAGAGATACTGTGCCCACAGAAACCTTCAAGCTACTATTTTCAAGGCACACTGAATTACAATCAGAAACAGTGCAGCAGAGACATATGAAGATGAACCAACATCACACTTGTCCTCCAAGTGACAAACTAAACCCCTTCAGCTTCAGTGTCATTACCTGGTTTTAGAACCAACATCACTTTGAGACAAGTTACCCTTCAGTCATTTAACTCTCTGAAAACAAAGTTCATTACTTTCTAGGCCTGCTCTCTGGCTACTAGTTTCAACAGCACCACCATGCACTGGTAATTTTGTAAAAATGTTTGTTAGTAGCATTTTAAGGTTAAGGTTGTGAGTTAGGATGTGGGTTTTCAATAAGAGCAGTGAGGCACTGAGTAGGCAAACCATGTTTAAACTTGGACTTGTATTCATGCATAGATGTGGAGTTGAAGAGAACAGAGGCTAGAATATGAGAACAACTGGGATTCTGGTGCACTCTTATCTTTCTCTATAAGTGTGTCTAGTATATTTGACAACTTCTCACTCAATAGTTTTTTGGGAGGATTCTGTCTCACTTCCTGAAGACCTTGACAATGGCAATTAGACTGGCCTGCCCAGAGTTCTGCCATCATGCTCCATTTAAGAAGGCTTCCCACCTTCAACCTCTCCCTTTCATTCTTCTCTTCCAATCTTTCCAGAGATTCTACATGTTGCTCAACTCCCTCTTACTCCCCCCATCTCCCACCTCTCTGTGTCCATCATTCTCTCTCTCTTTTTTCTCTTTCTCCCATTTATTACCCTATAGCAAAGTCTATCCAAACATGATCTCAAAAGCAACAGCTGAGTTTATCTTGTTGTATTCTTTGATATTATGAGAACATATTTATAGTCTCTTTTAAGGCTCACGATAGAGTTAGGAAGAGAGAATGAAAAGATTGTAAGATATTAAAGAAAGAAAGACTGTTGTATTTCAGACATTTAAGGGAAAAGTTGAAAGGATATGGAATATTATATTTGAACTATTGTGGCGGGATTAAGGTGTCAGCCGATAAGGTCAGAAGATGCTTCCGGGACCCTGGAGGGGGTGTGGCCAAGCCCATTGATAAGTGGCTGCTGGGACACGAGGACACTCTCTTCCTGGTTCCTGGCTGCTGGCTGCTGGACAGACAGAATCGGAATCCATCGTCCTTTCATCGTGCGTCCATCGCTCGTCCATCGCTTGGATACACCAGTCCTTGTTCAGGTGCCACTATAAACTGTTACTAATATTGTGAGTATTAATTTATATTCTAATAAATATTAATTTTGGACTGGCGCCTTGAAAGTAAAACTCCGTCTACATCTGGCACCCAACATGGGGCACCATTTGTAGTATGAGGTTTCTGGCCCGGACTTTCCACCCATCATACCAGCCTTTAATCCTGGCAGATTAAAGGTGTGTTCAGAAACAGAAAGAAATAGAAGAATCTGGGTGGAGTCAATCACCCTAGACAAGCAAAGGTGGTCAGAGACAGAAAAAGTTAAGAAATAAATATACAGTAAAAACAGTTTTTTTTTAAAAAAAAAGTCTAAGTGGTAAAGAGTGTTTTGAAAATATATATACATAGGCGTAAAGAAAGAAAAAAGAGGTAGAGAAAGCCTTTAAAGAAATAGAATAAATAAATAAATAAATAAATAAATAAATAAATAAATAAATAAATAAATAAATAAATAAATAAAAAGCCAAGTAAAGATGGAAAATACAAAGAATGTCTGGATACTGTATATTCCTGTCTTATCTTTAAGTTTCTTGACTGAAAATGACTTAGTAAAAGCTGCTAAAAGACAGTTGATTATAAATGTTGTTGGAGTAATTCAACCTATATATTTTGTAAATGAGTTTACTTTAAAATTGAAATGCAAAGATACACTACTTTGGAGAAGAGGTTTTCCTTTTATTTTCACAGAAAATTAAAGACTGTGGATTTCTTTCTGGATAAAGAACATAAAGTTTGATAAAGGAAGACTCCCTGATAAATCTCCAATGGAAATAGATGGACCAGATGATTCAGCATTTCAGAGCACCTCTGTTGAAGTTCCAGAGTTCTATATCCAGAACAATTTCAAGGAGACTGGCTGAGATGACCCAGCCTTACAGACTACTCCACTAAAGACTTGTCCATAATCCTATATTTTTCTTTGGATTCCCATGAGATTGTCGGTGTCCTCATTCAGCAGGAAGTAGCCTAGAGAATGACGCCCACATTCCCACAACATGGATTATGGATGTGTGTGTTTATTTACAGTATTGTTTATAAGTTGTTATAGATAAGGGGGGAAAGAATATTAGATTTTGAGTTATTTTTGTTTTAAAAGGAGAAAAGGGGATATGTAGGGGTATTGTGTTGTTTTGTGGAAAATAATTGTCCCACCCATTGGTTTAATAAAAAGCTGATTGGCCAAAGGCAGGCAGGAAGTGTAGGTGGGACTACCAGACTAAGAAAATCTCTGAGAGCAGAATGCCAGACAGAGCACCAGAGAGAAGCCGCAGGATGCATAGGACAACTATGCAGCTTTAAAGAAAGGTACCGAGCTGCATGGCTGAACAAGAGACATGGGATAGCTTAAGGGTAGAGAGTTAACAAGCTATATGCCTGGGCCTAAGGCTGATCAGCCTAAAACTATTGGAAGCATCTGTGTGTCTCTGTGGGACTGTGGGACTGTGGTACTGTGGGACTGTGGGACTGTGGGACTGCAGGTCTGTGGGCCTAGACCTTGAGGTTAGGCCTGGAAAGTCCGGGCCAAAAACCTCATACTACAAACTATATGTTTCTGATAGTTTCCAGGAGTGTTGATGACATTGTCTTTAATTCTTGGCATCAGCTGGGCTCACATGGCACCAATAGATACTTTCAATCCATTGGTCACCTGTATTGCTCCGGTGTCTTTGTTTGTTTTCTGTTGCTCTTATCACTACAATTGTCCAAAGTAATTAAGAAAATTTTTATTTATTTCATCTTACATATTTCAGTCAATCATCAAAGGAAGCTAAGGAAGTTACTCAAGATAGGAGCTTGCCTTTTGCTTTGAAAGTCAGGTTCACAGCATGTCTTCTATATGCCTGCCTGCATACTCATATTGCATATGAAAAATACAGGAGAAAAAAATACCAGAGTGCTTCTCTTTAAGATTTAAGCTGCCCATTAAGGAATGTAAACTTGTGCAGACACTTTGGAAATCAGCATGGTGGTTTCTCAAAAAAAAAAAAAAAAAAAAAACTGGAATCAATCTACCCAATGATCTAGTAATTCCACTCTTGGGAATATACCCAAAGGATGCACATTCATACCACAAGGACATTTGCTCTACTATGTTCTTAGTACATTATACACAATAGCCAAAACCTAGAAACAACTTAAATGCCCCTCAACAAAGAATGGATAAAAATAAAATGTTGTACATTTATACAATGGAGTACTACTCAACAATAGAAAATGACTTTCCAAAATTTGCAGGCAAAAGGATTTAACTGGTAAAACACATCTTGATTCAAGTAACACAGACATAGAAATACAAACACGGTACATACTCATAAGTGGATTTTATATGGAAAGTAAATGATAACTGCTCCTCAGTGTACAACCCCTGAGCAGCTAGGTAACAAGGAGAATCATAAGAGGAACATTTTGGAACTGCCTTGGAAGAAGAAATAGATAAGATCTCCTGAGTAAATTTGGACCATAATGGGGAGGAGGTAATTGGAGGTAGGAAGAGAACATGAGGAAATGGGATGGTTGAGTCAGGGGATGGTTAGAGGGGGAGAATAACAAAACAGATACCTTGATAGAAAGAGCCATTTGTGATTAAGAAAAAACTCAGAGTTATGGAAATATGCAAGAATCCACAAACATGACCTCACTAAGCCTCCAAGCAATAGTGGAGAAGATCCCTGAACAGGCCTTTCCCTATAATCAAATTGATGATCACACTAATTACTATCATAAAACCTTCATCCAACAACTGAGACAAGCAGGTGGAGAGATCCACAGCTAAGCACTGGGTTGAGATACCAGTCCAGCAGAAGAGAGAGAGGAGGGAATATCTGAGCAAAGGGGCAAAGATCATGATGATAAAATGCAAAGAGACAGCTAATCTGAGCGATTGGGAGCTCACAGACTCTGGAATGACAGCTGGGGAACCTTCATTAGCCTGAACTAGATCCTTTGAATGTGGAGGACAACTGTAGTGGGTACAGTTTGTGGGGCCTATGGCAATTGCACCAGAAATTATCCCTAATCCATGAACTGGCTTTTTGGAGTCCATTTCCTATAGAGTGACATCCTGCCTCACCTTGATATGCCAGACTTATTGACTACCCATGGGAGTCTTTACTTCTCTGAGAAGTGGATGAGAAAGTGGAAGGGGGAAGCTGGAGGGTGACTGGGAAGAGGGGTGACAGGGGAACAGTGGTTGGTATATATATATATTAAAAAAAAACCTTGTAAATAAAAAATGTCCAGTTTGTAGAGAAGTATAAATAATGGAGAACAGCTTAGAAAGTGATATGAAGATATATCAATAAAGAACAAGAAAGCACATTGAGTATTTGAATTTTATTGATAGAACATTTCAATACTTCTTTACCATTTGTTTTGAGCAACATGTATGCAAAAACTGGTTTTAATTTTTTAAGTACTTTGAAGAAGAAACTATTATTCTTCCGAAATTTCAAGTGACTTAGTGATACTCAGAGAGTTTCAGGATCAATGACACACAGTTGGTTGATATTACAGCTGAACTGTCAGGATTAAGAACTTGTTGCATACCCTGCATACATTCACATGAAAACACAATTTAAATTTTCAGCATGCACACACACACACACACACACACACACACACACACACACACACACACACACACCAAACAAATACAGACTAAGACTGTGTGTGAGAGAGAGACCAAGATAGATAAGCTAAGGTGGTGTATCAAGCCTCCTCTGATCATGAATGGAATGACAACAATTTTATATGCTCACAGTACTACGAACTATCATTTCCCTGAGGTTCAGCTTAACAAAACTTATTGAATGTCTTCATATGACCAAAGTTTTAGAATAGCTTCTGTTGTGATCCAAGATTAGTTATGCAGGGATGATCATTCATTTTGCCAGAATAATCAAGAGTGCACTTGTCAGTGCTATTTGGAGCATCTCAGGGTGGCCTTTCTAGGATGGCAACCCAGGAAATTGTTATCTAATAGAGGGGCTATATTTGCCATCCAATTTCTTAAGATGTAAAACTAAGTTGAACAGAAAACACAGGCAACATTTGTGTTACTTTCAATGTCAGCAATGCTAGCCAAAGAAGTTTGCAGTTTGAGATCAGGTTATAAGCTCCTAGATATGGTAGCATAGGCTTAACCCTTCAATCTGCACCTCAGAGATTTTCTTTCAATAAGGTAGCATTGCATTGTTTATGTGTATGCTATTAAAAAAAATCAGCATGTAAAACTTAATATTTCAAATGAATAAAAGTAAATTGTGTAGGCAATAGGTATTGAATCTGGGTTTCTTCACAGTGGTGTGGTTTTAGTAACACGTAGATTACCATATTCTGGAGCACATATTTTAAGAATAGCTTGTTTTCCAGCTATGTGCACACAGCTGTTGTTCCTAGGGTAGAATGAGAAAGTCACAGGAATAAGAGAAGTACTGAAATCATTGTGAGTAGGTCATGATAAGAGGAAGAAACAGGCTGAGCTCTGATGTTCTTGAAAGAGATGAGATGTCTATTAATAACAGGCTGAGACCGTAAGCTATTGAAAGATGAGGAGAGAACCTTAATTACCTCATGCATCAGGGTCAGCAGAGATTCAGGTGTTGACATCAACAACACATGTCCTCTTGAATGGGGTTTATTTTTCTGTATCCTGGGGACTTGAGATGAAGAAAGTGAAGAATGAAACATTCTTTCTCTGTTGAACATGAATGAGGCCCTTACAGAGAGGTTTCACTATCCTCCAGGTATACCGTCACAGGATGAGGGGCATGGACTCAACACATGCAGGAATGCAAGCCTTCATCATTTCACCGTCATTGTTAAGAAATATGTGGCTAAGAAAGCTTTCTAGTGTGTGTGTGTGTGTGTGTGTGTGTGTGTGTGTGTGTGTGTGTGTGTGTGTGTGATTATGGAATGAAAGTGACTGTATAGTGACATTGGCCAGACAGAGAAGATTTCAGTATTTTGCCCTAAGTTGCTTATAGAAGAATATTGAGAACGGCTGAGAGGACATGTAGTTAGGAGAGGGACTTCCAATTCAGTGATAATAAGATGACCCTCCTCTACAGAAACATGGTTACATAAAGAAGTCATTAAGACAATGCCACATTAGTTGATTGCATTTATGTAGAGTTCATTTATGACTTACACACATTCAAAATTGAACCTGCTTATACTACCTTGTGTTACATCAGAAGTGAGAAGGACTGCACTCATTCAGTCATATTTGTGTGGGCTTTGAAGGCTTCCGGATAATTTTAGCCTTTGTTGTTTCCCGATTAGTGTTTTGTTAATGAGTAACACACATGCATGCACATGCAAAGAAACAAAAACACACTTTTAGTCGCTTCTGCTTACAGGTTAGTAAGCATTTCCTGGTAGAAATAGAATGAATGTTTCATCACAAATAAAATTCTTTGGAATGCTAGCAGAGAAGAAGGCTATCTTTTACAAGTAACTGTATTCCTGAAGGTAAGTTATCACTATTGTTGGTAGTCATGACATGCACTTTACTGTCAAGATGTGTTTTATGAGAGCAGCTTAGGTTTGGGGACAGCAACGCTGCTCCACTTTCCTCTGTCACTCTGCTAACCAACTCTGGGTCAGCATACTTGATTTCTTGGCTCAAGACGTATGTTAATATCTCTGAGTTCTCCATATTACAGTGATAGCAGCTCTTGCCTTTGATCTTCACATGTGTGTTGTTATCAATATTAACTACTTTCCAATTCCACCACTCTATATACTCTGATATAAGAGACACTCAAACAGAGCTAGTGTGACTCTTTCATTGAGCAAGAAATGAGCAGGTATAATGGATCAATGCAACTGATTATTTGCAGGGGAAAGAGAAAAGAAAAGAGAACAGGTGCTGGGCTATGGGAACCTACCCCAAGCAGCCTAATCTACTATGGAACATAGTTCAGGTGATGGGAGATAAACCACTGAAAGCAAGATCATCTGTGAGAGTGGTAAGGTACTAGCAGAGAGGTGTGCAATTTGCATAGTACTGCTTGGCAGAAACTTGGATTTTGTGGCATATCGTAGTTTTCAGGGACATCTGGTTCTCTCAGAGCCTAATGTAGATCTCAAAAGAATAGAATTTTCTCTGAAATAATGAAGAGAGAAGGTTAATCAGTGCTGGCTTACACTAAGCAGAATATTTGCAGCCAGAAGTGTCAGATGGTAGCAGGGATGAAGGACATAAGAAATCAACCCAAAACCTCTGCCAAGTCCAGTGACGGAATCATCAGTGTTCATCTAGCATGAAGCATAGGTGTACATCTTAGGCTCACAGGGTTTCACAAGTCATTGTCAAAGCAGTCTTAAACTAATAGTTCATGACTCATGTAATATTCTTATAGGGAGGATAAGGGGTATAATTTCTGTAAGCTGCACCCCTTCAGTTCCAATACAGGAACAGCAATAATGACTCTGGGACTTGGGACCCAGAAATTCTTCAAAACTACATGTCAGGGAAAAGCAGCAATAATGAGAATTTTAGTTATATGCAGAGCAACAGTATCTTCAGAACTTCTATCATGTAAAAGACTGCCACTGAGTGCAAAAGGAAGCACTGAGTGATTTAAATTTAGCTTGATCTGGACAGGAGTTCAGCATTGGATTGTATAGTTTTTTTCCCATGAAGGAAATCTGAAGCTGTGTGCTTCTATTCAGCAGTCAACTCCCCTAAAGCATTCAGGAATAGTCTCAGAGTACTTAATTCACACTGTAATCCAAAGACCAAAGAAGAACTCTAAATGTTAATGTGCACACATATACCTTAAACCATATGGCAATATGTACTCCCAGTCATCCATATATGTATTTACAAATATCTGTACTCTCTGCATGCTTACAAATATATTGACTTCTCAAAAACACAGCTATGTTACATATGTACTTTTCCAACTTTGTCTTAGTATGAGAAAAAACACCCTCCTATAACTCACTATACAAAATATGCACACACACACTTATTAAATGTGTTCTTGTACATGCACATTTGTAGACATGATATAAAGTATACATTTACAAACTAACATGAATATAAACCCTCTTGAATGCAAAATAGTTCAAAGATGCATGCTATGTCCATACCTCTTGCTGGTCAGCCTGATTATTTAAGTAACAGTTGGTCAAGTCAGAGTGGGTCTTCATGCATGTGGTTTGCCCTAGGATTACATCAAAGAGAAAGATTTCTCCAGCCACAACCTATAGAGAGAAAACAATGATTCACTTTCAACACTAGATTGACCTTCATATGTAGATATTTTACATTGTAGAGTCAGTTGATTTAATCAAATTCATGGACACCTGCATTTATGACCAGCCACAAACATCACCCAAACAGCCTGCAGGCAGCTCAGCCAAGTGGGACAACCGCAGCTAGATCCTGTATCTTATGGTTTGTTTTTTTTTTTTTTTTTCTGGGAAAGACTCATAAGTGTAAAATTCTGCTAGTAAATAATATAGGACATGAAATGAAGAAATTTACAGGTTCTTAGAAAGAGTATTCAACTCTGAGGTATGAGCCAGGATAGAGGTAAGGAACAGTTTTTTGTTCAGTGATTCAGGGCTGCTCTGAGCACACACGATGCCTTGGGGCTATAGCACAGTGCTAACTTTAAGATGCAGCACAGAGGTCAGTAAGAAGCAATCCTGTTACATCAAATAAAGTGTGAAGCTCATGACTGATGCTTTCCTGAATCTCATTCACAACAAAGAATCTTTTCCTTCATTTCATCCAGATTCATTCTGAAATAATGAGATGTTTTAATAAAAGAATGTTTCAATACAGAAGAGTACAATTCTCTTCTGTCAACATCTTCACTGTGACTGTTAATGGGAATATCTTTTGAGTGAGTGTTTAATTCTCCTGCGTGTCTCACATTTTTATTAAAGTATGTTAAGACTTATTCTTATAGGCAGCCTCAGGCTAAATGTTTCAGAACTATGGAGAAGTAAAAGAGGATAAGTTATAACTCCATGAACCCAGAACTTAATCTCGCTCTTCCTCTAGTATAAAGTTTCATGTCATTGAAATGAGAATCACACCCCTAGTGGTTTGCAGTCTTCTCAGATTCTCTAGTAGGTTACTGAATACTCACAAATATCTGAATGAAGGAGCCTCTCTAAAGATTTGTTTTAATATAATGTCCAGGGTTCAGAGTCCTAATCCTTCAGGTAAAGAAGGTCTGGAGAAACGTGGGCTGACAGGAAACCAAGTATCGAAAATAGAAGCACCCAATGAAGGACATGGTCAGAATACATGTCTCCACTGTGTGGTGATGTATTGTTTGTAATTTAAGAAATAAAGCTTTCCTGAACATCAGAGGGAAGAGCCAGCTCAGAGATAGCCATAGATGTCAGGCAGTAGTGGCACACCCCTTTAATCTTAGTACTCTGGAGGGAAAGATCAGTATGGATCTGTGAGTTCTAGGCCTACCTGAACTACATGATATTAATCTGATCTAAAAGAAAAAGAAAGACAGGCAGTGGTGGATGCACCATTCATACTAGGCGTGGGAAGGGTGAAACAGGAAGTGATATGGCTGGGCAGAGAAATGAATGTGAGGTGGGAGAAGACAGGAGAATGGGCCTTGGTTCCTTCCCTATCCTTCCTCCTTCCCTTTCTATTTGGTTGAGGGCTTGTGGATTTCAGTCTGAAGATTCATGGAGACAGAATCTCCTTTCAGATGAGGAGTTGGAGAAGTAAAAAGTGGCTGTGGCTGAATCCTCTGCCTATATTATCTTTCAGCTTTACCTCAATATCTGGTTTCAAGTTTTTAATATAAGACCAATTAGAATCCCAATCTCACCAGTAGACTCTCAGCTCAACTTACAACCTCTTTTTTCAAGTAGATTCTCAACTTACCTCTTATTGACACTCATAAATGACATCATGTTTCATACTAATATATTTATTATATCAGAATACATTTATGTGCCTCATGATCCAATCGGCTCCAGAGAAGCCGTCACACCAACTTAAAAGATCATTTTCTTAATATTAAATTATCTATTTATCAGTTAAAAGATGTTGACTATATAGATAACACTTCAAAGCTGACCTTTCATTTAAAATGAAGGTGGGACTTGCTATACTAGAGAAGGATGAGAAGGAACTGGGAGATGAGTGGCATCCAATGCATGATGGGAAATATAGAAATAATTGATAAAAACTTAATTTGAAAAAAGACAATTTTTAAATGAAAACAAATTATAGTAAACATTTTTCTTTCAACACATTTACAAAATCACTCACTTATATATGTGTGTCCCTGTGGGGAAGGTAGAGCCAATTTACTAAAATGTAATAGTGAAGTGAGAAAATACATTGACAGCCAAGCTCTGAGCTACAGATATGGCTGCTCTTAACGTTGCCCTATAGACAGAGTGAAAATTAAAGACATAAAATCCATGCAGAGAATGGAGCTGTGACCATTATTTACTCTTTTTTATTGTTACTTACTGTATGTTGACACTAACTCTAGGTTTCAGAAGACTGATGACAGGAGATTCATCCTATTAGAGGTCAGTGATTTGTAGCATCTTTCAGAATGTGACTGAGGAAGTCATTAAGAAACACACACATTCCTGCAGCAGGTATCTTTACACCAGCCTAATAGAGGGTATTTGACTTGGGGAAATCCCATCCACCAGAACTTCCAGGCAACAGAAAACTTCCAGAAAATCTTGGGACAAGGCTTAATGGGAGGCAGTGACTTGTGGAAACTGCCATTATACCCATCTCAAATCACTGGGGGTAACTCATAGTGATCTAAATTCTTGAGTGGTACAGCAGAGAGGTGTCAATTCTGGACTAAGGTGACATGCATGATCTTCTTAGTGACAAATTCAGGACCCTTAAAAAGTGGCGTACCTGTTTTTGGACTCTGCACATTCACAAAACGACTTAGATACAAGTCATTGTTTCTTTTTTTGTATTTCCTGACAGTATATTCTGGTTATTCTGGGATGTCCTCCTCCTGAATAGGTGAATTCTCTATGCCACCCAACTGTTCAAGGTTCAGGCTCAGGTTCACAGCCACCATTATAGTTGTCAGCAAGAGTAGCGAAGCATGGAGCAGATACGCCATGGCTTTTCTCTATTTGGAAATAGTTCCAAAACTTGATCTGTAGTTGAGGTGAGTCTTAATGAAATAGTGAGTACAGCCTGGAAGTGAGATGCATTTCTGTCCTGTCCTCTTTATTCTGAAAGGCCTCCTTTCCAGTGACCGACGCTCTTTCACACTTGTTCCAATTCTCCCTTCCCTCTACAGTTCCTCCATCCTCACACTGCCACAACTTTAACTCATATCTGGCTCCTTTTCAGTCCCGTTCTTGTCTACACCTGTAGTCTATTCCCCCTACTCTTCATCAACTCATTTTTGCCTCTCATCCATCACTTAACACTGGCTTGATCTACCAATTCCATGCTTAAGCTTCTGTGCTCTCTGTGGTTGGTTATTCTGTGTAGCCAAGGTTCTCTGGCCTTCAAATGTCTATAGCATATAAGATATACTCTTACTGTCCCTCAAAATCTTTTTCTGTGGTCCAGCAAGTGCTAATTCATACAAGGTCACAGTTCAGTATCCCCCATGGAGGAATGATACTTCAGAGTATCCAGGAACTGTAGAAGTATTGTGTTGTTTCATGGTAAATAATTGTCCCACCCACTGGCTTAATAAAAAGAGCTGATTGGCCAAAGGCAGGCAGGAAGTGTAGGCGGGGCTACCAGACTAAGAAAATCTCTGAGGGCAGAATGCCAGAGAGAGCACCAGAGAGAAGCCAGAGGAAGCCGGGCACAACTATGCTGCTCCAAAGAAAGGACTGTGGGACTGCGGGACTGCGGGACTGCGGACCTAAACTTTGAGGTTAGGCCCGAAAGTCCAGGCCAGAAACCTCATACTACAAGGAACATTTTAGTCCTGCCCTTTTATGGAGAACTTTTCTTTGTCAAAATTTCTTGAATGACCTTTAATTTGGACTATGGCTGGCTGTTTTCTTTTCATGACTCATTTGATCCAGTCATTACATCCAGTAAAGGACACAGTCATGAGTGTTCCTTTCTGACTTACTCTTTGCTTGCTCGGATATTTAAAAAAAAAAAAAAATAGAGCTCCTTGGGTATTTTTTCTAACAGAGCTCAGGAAAATCTGTCCAAAGAATGGTGTATATTTCATTTGAGATGAATCATACATAAAAAAAGGTAACACAATTATAGAGGTAGAAAATAGATTAGGAGCACCTGATGATCTTCCAGAATAATTAAAATTAGTTTTTGATATTTAAATTAAGCAATTGACCAAGTTTTAAGTAAGCCCAGATAACAGAAACTAATGCTTCTGAACTTGGGTGACATGTGTAAATCTATTTTTTCAACTTTCTAAATGTTATATTTAATTAACTCAAAAAAAAATAAAATACCAAATTAAATCCTTTACAATATTAAGAGAAGAATGACCATCACATATGTGTATAAACTATCTTAGTAATCTATGATTTTCCACTTAAAATTATTTCCCTCACAACTGGGTGTGGGGATCCAGTTTGATTTGAACATAACCATTTGGAGTCACAACCACTACAACTGTCCATGAGCAATCCTGTTGCTTTCCCCACGTAGTTTCCCAGGGTACTATGAATAGACAAAAGCATGATCACATCATATGTGGAGTGTTATAAATGGATCCTGGTGCCATCAGCATCAGGGATGTGTATGGTATCTTTGATATTATTATGGATTAGGGGTAAGCAGGGACATTTAAAGTAGGATCCTATGCCATTACTATGCATCTTTCTCCTGGGCCAGCTTGTAGGGACTCCCAGGTTTTACCATTACCCATGGCATGCTTCTTCTAATGCAATGCTAGGTCTGCCTGGCTTTGTTTGTCTTGCAGAATCTTGTGAGCCATTCTCATACACACTGGGGTTTTGTTTTCCTCACACTGAGTCATAAGGTAAGAAAAAAAATACAGAGATAAGCTCCTTATTGTGTTTACAACTTTGTATGTAAAACACCATAATCCTGATGGATTCTTATTTTATCTTTGGTCTGTTCTCAGAAAACCTAGAGTATGTGGACATTCCACAGCCAAGTAGGTTGTTCCTGTCTACTCCCCATCAACTCTGCTTAATTACTGCCCCATAAAACATATTTAAGTGATTTTTCTCCATTTAAATAACTTTCCTCCTAAGGTTGACTGTGATTATTTAATTTCACATCTTCTTTGATGATCTCCTTATTTCCAATCTGAAAGTTTTACACTTTTACATGGAGCTTTTCCAACCCTCCATGTTACCTATATTGTGACAATATCCCATAAATGCTTGTGTATGCATTTTTATCATTTTATTTTCATTATCATTCTTAAAACACACTGCAAAGAATTTTAAATGTTCTGTTTCTTGTCCCTTATAAGTGTTTTCATCAATATTTAATATTAACTAACATTTCAATAAAGTCTTGATGCATTAAAGATTATACTGCGTTTGACATTCATCATATCATTTCATCCTCTTTGAAAAGATCTTAATTGAGTGGTTCTATTTTTCTCAAATTTAGATAAGGATACTGAGTATGAGAAAATTAGATTTTATTCCTATATCATATAGAAATTAACCAACAGAGCTTGTATTTAATGCTGATTCCAATGTTTATCATAATTCTTATGGAAAATCTATTGTGAGTATTATATATGTACTTTAAAAGTATATCTATTGTTAGCCAATATATTTCCATTATTTTTTCTTTTTATTATTATTATCAAAATGTCATTTTATGTATGTATCTGCCTGCTCCCCTTCCTTCCATCCTCCCAATCCCTCAGAGTCATCCCTCAGCCTTACCCCTCCCCATCAATTCATCCCCTCACCCAAAAGGGTAATAAGTCCCATGGTGGGTCAGCTCAACATGGCAAATCCAGGCAAGTCTAATTTACTCATCATAAAGTCAAGGCTGGGTTAAGTGTTCCTCTGCAAGAAATGGGCTCCAGCCCATACACAGGAACACAGTTTGATCCCACCCCTCAAGGCTCCTCATACTACTCATGCAGTCAATAGTTGCCTATCCTTGGAGTGCTTATGTCCATTTCCCAGTGTATCTCCAGTGGCTATTCTTGATTCAGTGAGCTCCCCTGAGCTCCAGCTAGCCACCACTGTGGTAATTTTCCTCATAATCCCTATCCCCTTGTTCATACAGACTCTCTTCCCCTGCTCTCAGCTGGACCAGGAGCTCTGCCCAGTGCTCAGGCATGGATCTCAGCCTCCACCTCTATTTTTGTTTCATGTAGGTTCTGTGATGACACATAGGGTGTTTATTCATGTGAACATAGGGGAAGTCCCCTTTAGGCACACCCTCCACTATTGTTTGGAGACTTGGGCAGAGACACCCTGTGAGACCTAGAACTTGCCCTAGTACGCAATTTCTTCCCAACCCCACATTGGCTTACTCTGTCAAGATATCCATCTCTTTCTATGTACATCTTTGCTCCTCTCCCTCAACCATCTCCTTTCAAGAACTGCTCCCAGCACTTCTTGGTTGCAACCCATTGTAACTCCAATTTGCTAAAATGATCTCTATTTTCTCTTCTTAGAGGAATTTCTAGTTATCTCTCTTAAGTTTCTTCTGATATCAAGCTGTTCGGGAGCTATAGTTTGCAGCTTGGGTATTCTTTACTATTTGTCAGAAATCTACTTATGAGTGAGTACATCCCATGCCTGTCATTCTGGGCTTGTAATACCTCACTCAGGAGGTTATTCTCCAAATCCATCCATTAACCTGAAAATTTTATGATGTCATTTGTTTTTATTGCTGAGTAGTACTCTATAATGCAGATTTTAATCCATTCTAGAGTTGAGAGCCATCTAGGTTGTTTCCAGGTTCTTGCTATTATGAATAATGCTGCTATGAACATAGTTCTGCTAATGGCTTTGGGGCACAAATGTGCATCCTTTTGGTATATGCCCAATAGTGGTATTGCTGGATTTTTGCAGAAACTGAGTGTTATACAGGGTGATAGATATGGATCTATTTGCATTCTATTGTATTGATTTCAGCCATAAGTTTATTTCCTCCTATCTATTCCTTCTGGGTGAGTTTCCTTCTAATTGTTCTAAAGTCAGCTATGCTGTTAGGTCTCTTGTGTGAGATTTCTCTAGGTTTTTTATATAGGCATCTAGTGCTTTGAGTTTTCATCTTAATATTGCTTTTATTGTGTCCCATAAGATGGGTATGTTGTGGATTCATTTTCATTAGTTTCTCAAAGTCTTTGATTTGTTTCTTAATGTCTTCCTTGGCCCAGAGGTGGTTCAATTGAGGGATGTTCAGTTTCCATCAGTTTGCAGGCTTTCTGTGGTTTGTTGTTAAACTCTATCTTTAGTCCATGGTGGTCTGAAATAGTCCAAGGAGTTATTGCTATCTTTTAATCTATTTATTTTATATTTGCTTTATGACTGAGAATGTGGTCAGTTTTAGAGAAAGTTCCATGGGGTGCTGGGAAATATGTATATTCCTTTGTGTTTGGGTGGAAGGATCTGTATATATCTGTTAAGTCCATTTCGGTCATACGTTCTGTTAAATCCCTTATTTCTCTGCTGAGTTTTGTCTAGTTGACCTATCCAAGGGTAAAAGTGGGGTATTGAAGTTGTGGGGTTTGATGTGAGGTTTAACTTTATTACTGTTGCTTTTATATATGTAGGTGTCCTTTTATTGGGGGCATAAATATTCAGGATTGAGACTTCATCTTGGTAGATTTTTCCTAAGATGAATATGTAATGTCCGTCCTGGTTTCTTTTGATTGATTTTAGTTTGAAGTCTATTTTGTTAGATATTAGGATAGCTACACCAGCTTATTTCTTAGGACCATTTAATTGAAAAGTCTTTTCCCAACCCTTTACTCTGAGCCTGTGTCTGTCTTTGATGTTAAAGTATGTTTCTTGTATGCAGCAGAAGGATGGCTTCTTATTTTGTATCCATCATGTTAGGATATGTCTTTTTATAGGTGAGTTAAGTCCACTGATATTAAAGGATATTATGTTATCTGTATCTAAATTTGTGTATTGGAGGTTGAGTTTGGCTTTACTGTAGTGAATGTTTTAATGAACATATTTGAGTCATGAGTGCATGAGGAGATGAACATGTGTATATGATGTCATTTTTCTCATAAAAGTGAAACATCCATCTGCCAGTCTGGGCCCTCAAATTCTTAGCAGGAAACCTGCTATCCATATTCAGAGGTTTAAAGATTCCCAATGGTCAGCCTTGGTTCTTACAGTCCAGGCAGGCTGAAGGATGAAAGACACCCATGAGCCAGCCTGTGTTCTCACACTCTTGACTGGCTGACAGTATCCTCAGGCCTGCTCTGTGCCTTTCAGCATCAGGCATGAATAAGCAAAATAATAATAATAATAATAATAATGGTGGAGTAATGGGAGAGAATAAGAATCTGTATGGCCTGTGGGCTATGGACAAATGCAGAACTGAAGAAGTGAAGGCGATGCTGAACAGGATGATATGTGTGGCTTACTAGAATGCCTTCTTTACCTGGGCTGTTGCCAAGAGCCATAGCAGGATCCATGTTCTACCATAGCCAGTGTTAGGAGCCATTATCACGAGCTATTACAAGCCACAGAATTATGCAGTAGGGATACAGTTGTCACTTAATAAGCTCAACCCATCAGAATTAAGGATTCTGGTGGAGGATTAAACCAAGATGTAAGACATGTGGGAGTTATTAATGCCTTTTGAATAAATTGGGTGTTTCTTGCTGTAGATTCTTGCTGCTGCAATTTCTCATCTGTTACAAATTTGGAATTCCTTTACCACAGTTCAGCATTATTTCATCATTTATTGGGCACATTTTGACCTATGCATCTGGAGTACATTAATATTTATCCACCAGCTTTATGGTGGATAAGTCACACAGTCAAAACCTGTTTTCAACATAAGTGTAAAGGTCTGCCTTCCTGAAATTATCTTCATTGGCAGGCATTTGGTCAGTGTTAAGTATCCAGGCAAAAGTATTTCATTTGAGACATTCTTAGACATGAAAAGAAATAGGATTGCTACATTATGTTGATTCACAGCCACGTAGCTAGATCAAAAAAAGGCATGTTCTGATTTTTACCTCACCAGTAGGCAGAGAAGTGATGACCTAAACTTACCTCAAACTAACAAGTCTTTAACTACTTTTACATACTTTTACTATGGTTTATTGATTAGCTTATTTTTTAAACTTACTAATGCATTATTACACAAGAATTCCCCATCACTTCTTTCATTGTATTTCCTGACAGCATATTCCAGTGTTTCTTTGGCTCCCTCCTCCTGCATACTGGATTCCTGTATGTCACCCACCAGTGTGTGACTCAGTACAGGGTTCAGGCTCAGGTTCACAGTCATCATCAGAGTTGTCAGCAGGAGTAGTGGAGCATGAAGTAGACAGGCCATGGTGATCTTCTACTTGTAAATGGATACAAGACTTGATTTGTAGCTGATGTGAGTTTTGATGAGATAATGAGTACAGCCTAGAAACAAGCTGCTCTTTTATTCTGTCCTTTTATCCTACGAGGGATCCTTGCCCATGACCCATCCTCTTTCACAATTGCCCCTCCTCTTCTTCCTCCACTCCCTCTATAGTCCCTCTGTCTTCACACTGCCCCAACAATAATGCAGATCTGGCTCCTGCTCGCTCCCTTTCTGGTCCTCACCTGTAGCATCTTCCCCCCACTCTTCATCAGCTCTGTATCATCATTTTTCTGACTGTCAGAACATCAGGTTATCACTTAAAACCAGCATGTCCCACCAATCCTATTCTTAAGCCTCTGTGCTTTCTGAGGTTATTCATTCTGTGTACTCAAGTGTTGCTTTTGGCAAGCCTTCAAATGCCTATAGCCTACAAGATAAACTCTTACTGTTTTTATACACCCTTTTCCTTTGTGATTTTGTAAGTGCTTATCCATTTAAGGTCACAGTTCCACTATTCCTCATGGAAGAATGATATTTTAGGGTATCCAGAAACATTCAGTCCTGCCATTTTTTGAGAGACTTTCATTTGGCAAAATTTCTATTATGGCCTTGAATTTGGTCTCTGTGTGGTTGTGTTCTTTCTATGTTCCATTAGCCCATCATTACATCTAATAAAAGAAGTGATCATGAAGGTTGTTTGCTGGCGTGTTCCCTGTCTTCCTTAGGTAACATTTTAAAAACTGAGCTCAGGACAATATGTCTAAAGAATGGTGTATATTTCATCTGAGATTAATCAGATATGAAAAGGTAACACAACTATAGATGTAGCCCAATGCTTAAAAGCACCTTATGAAGGTATGTGCTCTCTCTCTTCAGATTTCAAAGAAATCCATATGTGATGAAACATGCATTCTATTAATTACCTGTAAGATGCAGAGACTGAAAGTGTGTGTTTGTTTCTTTGCATGTGCATATATATGTTGCTATTTAGCAAAATACTAAACAACAAAAGTGTAACGATCTAGAAGCCTTCAAGGTACACACACACACATACACACACACACACATATACATATGTATGTATATTGTGATGCTGTGACTCCATGGAACAGAAAGATGACTGGATGATTACAGTCCTGCTCACCTCTGGTGTAGCACAAAATATTATGTGAAGGTTCAATTTTGAAGGTATGTACAAGTGACAGATTGACTCCCACTACATGAAACTACAATCTACTAGGGAGGCATTTTCATAAATGGTTTCTTTATGTAACAATGTTTTTGTAGAATAGGGCTTAGTGTCCCTGAATTAGAACTATGGGTACTCTTAGCTTTTACTAGTATTTTTTCAAGCATCTTGGGAGTAAAACTACTGAAATACACTGTCTCGCCCATGGTACTGTAGAGTCAATTCTCTTCCAAAATTTTGCATGCTTTGGGAAGCTGCCTTGAGTAAAATTCTCTAAGCATTGAAGGTGAAATGGTAAAGGGGTCTCTTCCTGAATGCTTGGTGTGGAGAGAGCTGCTTTCAAGAAGGGGTCTGAGAATAGGGGTCTGTCCTCTGTAATGGTGGATGGGCCTGCTTCTTAGGCCTTAAGAAACAGCTCAGACACATGAACCCTGAGTTACTCACGCGTGGGAACACAGATGTTCATAGCAGTATCAAGGACACCATGGTAGTTTATCAACAGAAAATACCTTTCCCAGCACATACTGGGAAACTTTCCCAGGCTGACCCTGAGCTGTGCCCACATGGGGAAATATTCACAAGTTAACTCAAAGAAGTCTGTCCTTGAGTACCAACATTGCTGACTTGTATGAGTATCACTGAGCTATCCATTAAAGTTGCCTTTCACAAGCAGAGCATCTGGTCCTCCCGTTCTTTCAGTCTCTCAGCCTATCTCACTACAGTTTGCTGCAGCTGGCTGTGGCACTTGGAATCCATGTTCCTCATCATATGATATAACACCTCAAAGAAATGAAACCTCATGACCAACATGAAAAAGAATGTCTCATCCTTCACCTTTTTTATCTTAAGTTTCTGGGATATGAGAAGGTAAACATCATTCAAGAGGACATGAGTTGTTAAGACTTGAATCTATGCTGATTGGGGAGCTCAGTGAATCAAATACACCCACTGGGGAGCCATCAGGATGGAGAACTAGCTCTCAAAAGGTAGATGACTGTTGATTGGCATGGGTAATATGTGGAGCATCATTGAGTAAAATCAGTCTATATTCCTGTGCATGAACTGTCACGTTGGAGCCCATTCCCTAAAGAGGAACACCTAACACAGTCTTAATACTGGGATGAGGGAATCAGACCTGCCTCGAATGGATACACCAGACAGAACTGGTCTAACCTTGGGATTCCTTACCCTCCTTGGGGAGGGGATGGGGGGAAGCTGAGGGAAGGACTGGAAGGGATTTTTAGGAGAAAGGGAGGGGCAATCAGGAGGAAACATGGAAAAAAACTTTTTTAAATAAAACAAAAAATTTCACTGAAGTAGATGGTTCTTGAAATTTGGTTGTATTTATTTCCCATCCTCTGATATTCATATGTGTTGCCAGTCAGTTCAAAGTGGTTTCTATCTCCTGGTCATTGGGTATAATCAGCATAATATCATAAATATAGAGCATCTGTGTGACATATTGAGGAAGAGGCAATTGGGATTCCAAGAGGAATTTAGACTTTGGTACAATGAGATAGTCAGAAAGTAGAATGCTTTAATTACTGCTTAATGGTCTGTACTTTTAGAAGCATGAAAGTGGTGCTGGGGGTGATTTGAACTGTTAGGTCTGATTCTAGAGATTTCAGAGGGGATAAACCTTAATGTGTTTCCTAGAGATAATTCTCGTGATATTTTTGTGAAGAATGTGTGACTGCTTTTGCTGTTGTCTAAAGCGCCTGTCTGAGGCTAAAGTGAAGATATTTGGATTAATTCCATTTTCAGAGGAAATCTCAAAACAGTCTAGGATAAACTCTTTCATGTGGTTACTAGTATTAACTCTAATGGAAATTTATAATGAAAAGAAGCAATCTGAGCAAAGAAAAATACAAAAATATAAAACTTTAGAAGAAAAGGAGCACCAGAAAGCCGAATGGAGTTAAGTCCTGTGTTTAAGGAGATTAAGAAATGGAATAAAGGAAGCGGTAACAACAGGGCAAGATCCCACACAGCTAGTTTCACATTTGTGAGAAGGATATAGGTGTGGTAGTTTCTACATTTAATCCTAGAAGTCTAAAGGCAGAGTCAGGTGGATCCCTGAGTTTGGATACATCCTGGTCTACAAATCAGTTCCCCAAGACATCCAAGCTTACTTCAGCAATGAAGAAAGCCAATGAAATTATTGAAGATATAATTGAACAAGAGGGCTATTTTACAGCTCAAGAAAGGAGCAGAACTCAACAATTTCAGCCATGTAGTTCTGGCTTTATAGTCAAGAATAGACGAAGGGGATTATAGAACCTTCCTCCATGACTAAAGAAAACTGCTGAGGCCAAACATGTGTCAGGGGTGTTCATGAATGGAAGTCTAATGAGGTCATTGTGTGAAACTCTGAAGTTGAAGCCTGGATTATCTTGGAGAACCCAAGATGCTGGAGATGCTAGAGCCATGGAATACCTCCTAAGAAAAGCTGCTGACAGAAATGGAAATACCCTAGGAGGAAAAAAGTGTGTTTCAGCCAACAAAATTGAAATAACTTAGAGATCTGAAGAGCACTTTGATATCAGACATGGAACTGTAGGGTTTGGAGTTTGAACAGCTGGGTTTTGGTCTTGCTTTGGTCCAATATCTCCTTGCTGTGTTCCCTTCTCTATGTTTTGAAATGGTAATGTATATACTGTGGCATTATATGTTTGAAGAGTGTAATCTGTTTTTTACATTTTGATTTTACAGCTGATTACACACAAAAGATTACATGAATTTAAGAAAAGACCTGGACTTTAAATTTTTAAATAGTTTTAGGCTATCATAAAATATGGATGATTTGAAATTGAACTGAACACATTTTTGCATTATGACATGGCTACAAGTATTTGGGGCTAGTGAGTGAAACATAATTTTTGAAAGAAAATGTCCCCCATATGGATTGGCAATTTTAGAAGGTGTGACATTGTTGTAGTAAGAGTTGCCTTGTGGGAAAAAGTGTGTCATTGTGGAGTGGGCTTTGAGCTCTCAAATATGCTCAAGCTCTCACATCCAATGTATCAGTTTACTTCTTTTCCTTACATTTCAAGTTATATAACTTCACTTCTTCTCCAGCATTATGTCTGCCTACATACCACAATGTCCTCCCATAATTTTAATGCATTATGAAACTATAGTACAGTTCCCAATTAAATGTTTTCCTGTAAAAGAGTTATTGCAGTCATGGTGTCTCTTCAGAGCAATAATAACCCTAAGACAAGACTACGAGCCCATTCAATTCTTCCTTATGTTCTGGGATTATGAGAGATACCAGTTTCATTTGCAAAGCCCAAGGTGGTACAAAATTACTTTAAAACATTTGAAGTATGTGCTGGAGTAACATTTTTGGAAGTACAATTATAGAAAAAGATCACATATAGGTAATGAATGTTTGATAGAGTTTTCAGTTAATGGGACTCAACTTTAAGAAACGCAGAATTTGTGCCAATGCTAATGTGAATATGCTATATTTAAGGTGATCAAAAGATGGAAAGCATTTAAAAATCTATGTGCCATGATGCATTAGAGAATAATCAGAGAGGTTAATACCATAACAAGAAATAGTCAGAGGAGGTACACAAAGAAGACGGTCTTGGATAATTTGGCCTTCCTGTTTTAATGATAACTAAAATTATGGCTGAAGAGTAGCAGATGGTTGATGATGAAGTGCATGATAGTCTTCAGCTTGCCAATAAAAGAGAACACACAGTAACCATCTGAATAAAATGTCAGGAAGCTAGATCTACAATTTGTTTCTATGTACCTAAGGGTCTTGGAGGTAAGAATATTCTTGATTGTGTTAGAAAAAGTAAACTGCCTTCTAACTTTAAAATTCTTGCTAAATTAAGTTGACTCAAAAAACACACTTTATTTAAGGCATAATTCCTACAAGTTATCAGGAAAACATAGGGAAAAAATGTTATGACTTTTATGCTAGTCCTGGTGGTCAAAATCAGAAAGCAAGTCTAAAGTGTCAGGAGAAAATATATTCCAGGGAATCAGGTAAACTAAATACAGATTTTCATGCCTCCCTCTATTTCTCCAAGTCTAATTCCCTAGTCTCAGCCCCACCTTTGCAGTAGAACAAATGTGGCAGCTTCCCTCGCATCATCTCTCTCCAGAGATCCCACTGATGTTCTTCTCTTGACCTCCCTTCCCCAACTCTGAATTTTCACTCTCAAAACTCCAGCAGGCACTCCTTGAGAATACCCAGGCCACTCCAGCCAGGGAAGTGGGTAGATTAATTTTAGCTCTTTACTTCACAAGCATGTCCTTATACTCATTGCTTTGTCTAGACTCTAACTTCAATGAGCACTCCCAAAGAACCTGCAGGCAACTCTGGCCAGAGAAGCAAGTAGACTAACTACACATCTTTACCTCCTTCTTTACTCATTGAAATTTAATTCCCCAGTCTCATCCCCAACCCTGTAGCAGACTTTCTGCTGTGATCTCTCTACACTCTCTGCTTCCCTTCCTAGAGGATCAACTAAGCAGGCATTGGTGAAACACTCCACTCTCCTCCCTCTTGGGAAGCTCCTCCACCATCCCCAACTCACCCTCATTCTTAAATCTCGTGTTTCAATATCTAGAGACACATTTTATGTAACCTCCCAGGGTCCACACCTATCAGGACCACAGAAAGTTTTCCTATAAATAACATACAGCCACTACACTGTCCTAATAACCAGAGAGGAAACAGAAGCCACGGAGGAAAACAGCCACCCAACGTAGACATGATGAGATTTCAGCTACCACAATCATACAATTACCAATCCCAAATGCATAGGCCAGCAGAAAAACACTATCAATAATAGCTAGTACAATATGTCTCCTCTTAAATACAGCAATCCTATCACAACAGGCACTGAGTATTCCAACATAATAGAAGCAAAAATAAAAGACCTTAAAACAGCTTTTATGCAAATAACAGAGGTCCATGCAAAGGAGGTAATTAATTCCTTAAGGAAATCTACAAAATCATAAATAAATAGTGGTATAAAATTAATAAAACCAATAAAGTACTGATTGAATCCATTGCAGAAGTTTAGATTTTGTAGCTTTTAAAAATGAAGTGACTAAGGCAAAACCATCCTGTTCTGGCTGCTTTTTGTGTTTGCTTAGACAGCTGTTCCCCACCTACCTCTTCCCCCATTGACAAGTATGATTTGGCAACACATTTGGATTTCAAGGATATGACCATTGCCCAGAAGTAGTAAGCAAAATAAATGACATGTTAAGAGGCATCCCTGACAATTATTCTAAGGCCCAACTAATATCAATGAATCCTTCCATATTAGCAATGATGCTTTTTTCCCCTAAACCCAAAATCAGACAATGGTTTTCTAATGCTCCTAGGAGGTAATTCTGAGTTTTGAACTCAACTTGGGTGCTGGCTGAGGAAGATGAACCCCACTGGGAACCTTCTGGATAACGATAGAGCCCAAAAGGATTCTTCTTCTGAATTAAGGGGAGAGGTTCAGTGGAAATAAAGTGCTTTGGGGGAGTTTTCTTCCTGATTTGGGAAAGGAAAATTTTGACCAGAAACTCTTTTCTGGTCTTCCCATGTTTTCTTGGTACTTCAATAGTTCCAGGTTCTGCTTCTCATGATTTGTTTTGTCTGAATGAATGTGTTAATAATTGACTGGATGACAAGCTAGTCTGTCCCTCTTAGCTGTTTAATTTCTTGACTTTGCTGGGTTTTTTTTTTCTTCTTTTTGTTTTCTCTCACCAGCTCTCCACCCTACCTCTCACCCAAAGAGGAGCTGACTCAAGCTTATTGATTGAAATTCTGTGGCTATTTCAGATTGACCAGTAGGTGGCATTCTCTGTAAAAGTTTTGCTTGCCTTAGTGCAGATGCCTCCCTACTGATCCACAGCTGACTAAAGAGTGAGTGCCGCCCTGACCCTCAGGCCAAGCAGAGACTGTGGTGTCAGAACCCCAACACAAGGACACAGCCCCCGGCACCCCAACCACACCCAGATTCGCCCTAAACTAAAGAAAGCTGGGAGGGCCCATCCCCAAACCTAATCCCCAGCAAAACACAGCTGGAAGAGCATCCCATAGGCCAAACACCTCCCAAACCGAAATCTGCATCATCACACACTGAAAACTAGAGATCACGAAGCCTTCTGGTCTACAGCTGACAAAGATTCAACTAAGACCCGACTAAGAACTACCCTTGTGACAACTGGAGACACAGAGCTCCTTGGCCTACAGCCAACTAAGCAGCCTACTAAGAGCACCCCCTGTAATTACTGGAGACACTCACCCCCCCACACACACAAATGACTAAGAGCCTACCAACTATATTGAATAGATAAGGAGAAAAAGTACAACCTTGTCCTTTTCTTGATTTTAATGGGATTGCTTTAAGTGTTTCTCCATTTAGTTTGATGTTGGTTGTCAGCTTGCTGTATCTCACCTTGGCCAAGTCTCCAAACAATGGTGGAAGGGGTGCCTAAATGTGACTTCCCCTATAATCATATGAGTAAACACCCTAGGTGTCATTTCAGAACCTACATCCAACAGGGAATAGAGGTGGAGGAGGAGGTCCATGGCTGATCACTGGGCAGAGCTCCTGGTCCAGCTAAGAGAAGGGAATGAGAGTCTGTATAAGAAGGGAGATAGGGATTATGAGAAATATTCCCAAGGCAATGGCTGGCTGGAGCTCTGGGGAGCTCACTGAATAGGGAACTGCCATTGGAGACCCATCAAGAGGGGATCTGGGCCCTCTGAGGATGGGAGGCTCTCGACTGCCATGTGTGGAGTCATGAGGGGTGGTATCAGACTATGTTCCTGTTCGTAGGCTGGCTCATTGAGCCTATTCCCTATAGAGGAACACCCAGCCCAGCATTGACTTTAGGATGAGCAAATCATCAGATGTGCCTGGAGTGCATGTGCCATGTTGGGCTGACCCACCTTGGGACCCTTTTAAGGGAGGGGATGGGCGGATGGGGAGGGGCAAGGCTGAGGGCTGGCTAGGAGGGATTGGGAATGGGGAGTGGAGGGGAGGGAGAGCAGAGGGATACACTGATGTAGATGACATTTTTTAATGAAAATTTTAAAAAGCACAATACTTGCTCCTTGTGTTGGGGAACTCTTACAATGAGCTGAAACCATTATAGAATGGCGTTGAGAAAACTGGATGAAAGTATCTTCAGTTTTCAAAAAATAAAAATGACCCAGATATTTAGCTAGAGTTTGTTGGTCAAGAGTCAGAGAAGGCCCAAGGTGAACTGAGAAGAAGAAATGAGAGGGAATATTCTAAACATTAGTTCCTAATGTAATAAGTTGATCAGTTTAAAACCTGCCCTTTTTTTGAGCCTAGCAAAGAGTTGATAGCAATGGGTTACAGCATAGCCAAGATCAGTGGGCAGAATATATGCCCCACAGCCTTCACATCTTCCAGAGTGTGCTAGAAGGACATGTAAGAGTGGGAAATAATGAAAGACATAGAGGAAGTACAATGTCAAAACGGCTTAACTGAAAATGAGTAAGGGATGGCCTGGCTTACCAGTCATAAAGCCCCTTGGCCTTTGAGGATAAGTTGTCTAGGAGAAGAGGTGTCAATATCCCCTCTTAAAATGGAAAATATAGGAAAAAATGTAAATTTTAAGGAAGTTCAAGGAAATGAATCTCATGACACTTTTTGAAATTCCGTCTGCATTTGGGGTGATCCATGTGTATTTGTACATTCTGTGGGCTACTTATAGTTGGTAATAATAATCTCTGGCAACTGATTTTAAAAGGTTAATATTTATTAAGGGAGTTATAGGGAAACATTCACTGATACAAGAGATTAAATGGATTTGCTTTTCTGGAACAGCTCGACTGGTTCATGGAGGTGAAGCAGCTTGGGTCCTTCCTCCAAGAGCATGAGAAAACAAGTAGGAAAGAACAGCTGGTCTCAGATTGTCCTTCTGCCAGGTCCCTTAGGCCCATAGGCCAGGCTCCTAAGTCCAGGTGATAATGTCTGCCTTTCACTACAGTTTATGGTATTTCCCTCTATAAAATGTCCTACAAAAGATAAAAACACTTAAGCTTTATTTCTTTCTACCGATATTTCCAGCCAGGCCTATTAGAGTTGTAGATGAAGTTGTCCTGTTGAAAAAGAAGGAGGAGGAGGAGGAGAAATCTTTGGTTAATAATTCTCCAGTAGAAACTGCTAAATGCCAATCAGGAGTGTAATAAATTATCATGAGAGAGGGGAACTTTTTGTTCTAAAAATAAAATTTGAGCAATAAATTTTGACACAAAAGTGACTATTAGTCAAACACTTACCTTACCATCTGAGGCTGGATGTTTAAAGGGTCATGCTTTAGTCAACTGTCCAACCTCACAACATTTAAAATACTTCACACCTTCTAAAGTCCTGAATCACCGATACCCTTTTATCCCCAATGCTACTAAAACATTCTTCAAGAGTCAATTTCTTAAAAGCCATGATGATAGATACCCCTTGTATATGAGGGTCTTATATCTGCACACAAATGAATATAATATGACATTTTTCTTTCTCAAAAACATATGTCTGACTTAATATTTTCATATATTATCTGTCAGACAAATTAGCTGTCAGACCAGTAAAATCATGTTCCTTCATCAACAGCAATATAATTAACTCCCTGCAAAAGGGGACAATCAAGGACTTGATGCCAGGCATCCTGGCCCTGAAATACTTTGGAATTCTCCACAATTATTGCCTGTTGGTGGCAGTCTCTGCCTAGATCATTGAGCAAGAGTATCAGTTTGAGCACAGACACCATCTGCCATCTGAGTAATTCAAGTGATCATTAATATCAGCAAAATATCCTTCGCTAAAAAAGATCTAGACACTGATGGCTGCAAACTGATCACTACCTAATTTTCTCTGAGCCTGTTACAGGGCACTCCACAAATGTACGTTTCTATCACAAATAAACACTCCAACTTAAACAAGCTGGATAAAGGCTGTGCTAAGTGGCAGCGCCTCTGCTGTCTAACTTGTGCAAAGTGAATGGAAGGCTCTATGGGTCCTAAGCCCTGCTTAATTGCTTCATTGTTTTTAAGTAAAGAGACTGATAAGTTTAATTACCTCACTGCTGGGGGAATGACAGGGAAGTGCTTGAATCCTGAGGTATTCTTTCACCTATCCATTTTGCCTACAAAATCACCTGTCATATTGGAGACAATCTAGAGGAACAAACAGGTTTTCTATCCAATAGTTTAATAGGGGTTTTAGCTTCTTCTGTCATCCCAAAGTCAAGTCATAAAGTTTAATGGTGATCTATTAGCTCTTTATGAAAAAGAAGCTTGGGCATTTGGTTCCTCTGTTGGTAGGAGCCACTTCAACTGACCCTATAAATGCACCAGAAAAAAAAGTAACCCTCTCCTCATTCCCTGTGACAGTTTTATAATGTTTTCTAAGTAGTTTCAAGATAAAACTTGAGATGTAAACCACCAGTTTATGAGACAACGCAAGAGTAGAGACAGGATTTGATGAACAGAACCAGAACTCAGAAGAGGCTCCTGACTACTCTATCCACCAAAATCCAGAAATACAATTATGTTCTTGGAGTTAGAGCTTCTACAATGGGTGATGTTAGTGTATCCAGTAGGGAGCAGGAAGAATTGGAACAGGGAGGGATGGACTAACAGTAAAGACATCTGAAAAGATCATGTGGAAGATTTCCAACACACACACACAAACACACATACACACACACATATACACACATACACACACACATATACACACATACACACACACACACACAAACACACATACACACACACACAAACACACATACACACACACATACACACACACACATACACACACATATATATACACATACACACACACAAACACACATACACACACACAAACACACATACACACACACAAACACACATACACACACACATACACACACACACAAACACACATACACACACACATACACACATACACACACACATACACACACACACGCACAAACACACATACACACACACATACACACACACACATACACACACACATATACACATACACACACACACATACACACACACATATACACACATACACACATACACACAAACACACATACACACACACAAACACACATACACACACACACACACACACACACAAACACACATACACACACATACACACACACACACATACACACACATATACACATACACACACACATATACACACACACACATACACACACATACACACACACACACACACACACACACACACACACACACACACACACACACACACGTGGCCTCTTAAGCTAATGGTAATGGAAGCTCATACAAGAGGAGTGCAAAAAATACTAAGCACAAATAGACCAGGACACTTACCATCAGATCATGTCTCCTATAAATGACAGAGAAGTTGCACCATGAATTTTCAGACATCTGTTTTTACCTAGATACATACAGCAATATAAACATGGTGATATTCCATAAGGAGTTGGGGGAGATCTTACAAAGTCCAAACATACAATGAAGTGCTGAAGGCAATTAATGTTACTTGGAGAAGGAGAAACTGTCCTTCCCAGGGATGAGCCTCCTAAGTGGTTATCCACCATCAAGTGATCAGCCTTGAAATGATACACGGGCACTAGTAGATTCAGTGGATTGTAATACTATATATGTGTATATACAATATTATATATTTGTTACATATTATACATACATATATGTTACATATATGTATGTATACATATATGCATGTTAATATACAATGTTTAGATACAGCAATATGTACATATAATATACAAACATGTATATGCATATACATATAAGAATTTTAAAATTTTTAATTAGGTCATTAATTGCAAAGGGAATTGGAAGAAGACACTGGAGCATTTAGAAGGAAGATGTGATAATTATCTTAGCATGACAAGTATTACTTCCTCATAGCATTCTTTAAAGTTTATTAAATTTAATTAAAAATGAAGATATACAGAAGTTTATATGCACATATTTATAGAATGATTGTGTGATAAGATATTCTTGGTAACTTCCCTTTTGTCCCATATATTGCTATCATTTGAATGCTTGTTCCTATTCATAGGAAAAACTAAATCTACAGGTTTTTGCCAGTTGCTTTCATTAATTATTTAAATAATAACTGAGATTCCCCTAGATTGATCAGAAATATCAATTTGCTCTCAGAAACAGATATAAGGCTGAGATTAAGCTTTTAATCTCTGCAAAAAAATATGAAGGTGCCTTTCCAGAGGATCTTTATTCCTCTGGAAATTCCTATTTTCAGTTACTTTCTAGATGACTCAGTAGAGGCCCTGATTGGATCCCTGCTGAAATAATTGTCTCCCTCATCGGAGTAGCGCTCTAGGACAGTTGATACTTTAGGAAAACAACAAACAGCTTTGTCAAATGATGTGTGAATCTTGAGTCTGGGCTGTGACCAAGACTTGACCTGCTCAGCAATATTTAGGCTTGATGTTTATACAAGGTCTTTATTCCAACTGTCAGATAGTTTGCTGGACACTGAGCCTTTCTCTGATGCGTCCTACATAAAGTGGTCCAGAAAGGGAGGTCTTTTTCTGTGTCACTGACTGTTGCTTGTTTTTCATCCATTTTTACATAATTTTCTTTAGGTTAGAACTCATTGTATTCAGGGAAATATGTATTCACACAGAAAGCAGACCAGGATTGTGGGGAGCATTAAGAGCACATAGCACTTTCATATGTGTCATGCAGTAAGAAAGCAAAAATGAATTTTACTCGAAGTCCCATTTGGAATCATCTTACTTCTTACTTGCAATTTTGATTTTTGGGTCAAAATTTATATCAAGATTCAGAAGACTGAGCAGAAGGGCATCCTTTGTGTGAGGACAGGTACAGAGCTCTGATGTTTTATGCTACAAACTAAAGAAGATAAAAAGTTATAAAACAGAAAAGACATGTATCTTCATTAGTTATCAAGGCTACATGTATGTTTCATCAAAACGAAGTAGAGATAATAAAACAATGCAAAAAGTCTTAAGTATGGCTCTGACATTAAGAGCACTTGATATTATTATAAAAGACCCGAATTCATTTCCCATCATAGAATTCAACGTTCTGTAACTACAGGAAGTGCATCCAGTGCCTCTGGACTCCAGGGCCTGTACTCATGTGTACAAACCTACAAGCAGATACACAATATTAATACTCTTCTGATGTTTATTTCATGAGGTATATTCCTTTCTGGGCTGACAAAACAGGAACTTCTCGGTACTCTGCTCCATAGTCTGCCTTCATGATGATCGAAATCCACACAATTCAGGCTTCATAGGCCTTTTCCAGTGTGAGAGCTTCCCATACACAATGACCTCCCCAGAACAAGACAGAGTTATGACTAGAGAAAATCTAAAGGTGAGTGGACACTCAAGTGCTAGGATGGAAAATTATAGCATCTCAGTTTCATTGTCAGTTGAAAGTTCCCTGTGACGTGGAGCTGGCACACTGAAAAAAAAGCTGACTTGCTTCTTTAGCACAGACTCAAGTCTGATGGGCTTTTGAACCAAGAATCATTTGGAGTCCTGGTTATAGCTCTCATAGCAGAACCTCCTCCTATTTTCAGTTTGAATCAGTGCTTTCTACCCTGTCCATAGGACAACTTCCTAATGTAGTCAGGAACTGAAGGAACTTGAGGAAATAGTTTCTGCCACTATGGTAGGAAGGCTTCTCCCCTCTGTCCTGTGCCGTAGATAAGATAATGAGGGCACAGTGTAAACGTACTGATGTTAGCTCTATGGCATTACACATGGGCAATCGCATGTTGTCTACAACCTTGATGGTCCTGGACTATAACATGTCCCTCTTTGAGAAGGAAAAAAAGTGTACCATTTTTTTTAAGTCATAATCTTCTGTTGAGCTGGATAGCAGGACTTATATATACACATAAGGGAAAACATGAAGTAGAAGCATGACCTTTCACACCACAGTGGCCTGGGGTATAAGAGACATGTTCAGGGATCTGGATTATGTCAAATTGCCTCAAAGTCTGGTTGATATTTTCTCTATGAATTATACACAGACTACTCACATTCATACATACTCAAATACTCATACGCACACACATACACACACACACACCTCACTCACTCATACACAAAGGCTACAACACATGGTCTCATCAAACACATGCATGTATACCTACAATTTACTCTCCTCACAGCCAGAAAGGTGTTCACAGACATATGATGATAGAAGTTAATATGGATGAAGCCTGAAGATTTGGGAAATGAAGTATGTTCTCCCCAATATGCTGCATCTCCACACTCAGGTGACAGACACTAGGATCAATTATGCCACAGTCTGTGGGGATATTTTGTAATATAATAAAAACATTTTGGAGATATCAGAGAGATCTACCCACAGTCAGTCTAGGAGGATCAGACAGTGGTAATTTACACCTTTAATCCTAGCACAGGGAGTTTCCCGGGAGTGGTGACCTACGTCCTAAATCCAAACTGTGTTCGAGGTCATTTTAGGTTACAGAAGGAGTTCCAGGCTCCCAGGAAGGCAGTGAGGGGGCCATGCCTTAACTGAGCAAAGAGAGTATTTAAGGCAGGTGTAGAGAGCCAGGAGAGGCAGGCTGAGGAAGCTGGAAGACAGCTGGGTAAGATCTGACTGTGGTGTTTCTTCTCTGATATCTCTGAGATCCCAGAGATCTGGCCCTGAGTTTTCTTTATTCGTGCAACAACAGTGCACATGACTTACTGCTTGACTTGTTTTCAAATACATCAACAAGGATCTATTGCGGTAGCTGAAGTTTCTTTTCAGCTGTTCATCAGAAGGAAATGCACTTCAGTTCTGGATCTCAAGACCTCCTTGCTCTTTGTGAGCTCTGAAACAAGGACATCTTATCTGACATAGACTTAAGAGCCCCAAGTCTTGTCTATCGGAATTTAATATGAAAACAACTCTGGACCATGGACTCTAATGTTATTGACAAAAGCATAGGCAGGTCATGTGGGGCTTGCAATGATGTATTTGAAAGGAGAAAGGAGGAAAGTTACAGCTGCTCGAGCATGCACTACTTGATTTCAGGAGGCGAGCCTCCTAATATCCATATAATGTGGTAATATCTCTAAGGGATGAGGCATGAATCTGACATTCGGGGTACTACAAGAAAGATGTGTAAAAGATGGGTAACACAGAAAAACCTGACCTACTCTAAGTATGTGGCATCCCAAGAAAGCTGCTGCCAGTGGATGAAGATCAGAAAGAAGAATTTCAGCCGTGTATGTGCCTCAGAAAGTTTCACTGAATTTCTAAAGATGTAGGTTAAGCCAACAGTAAACAGATCAAACAACCATCACCACACCTGCTTCCTCCAAAGAGCCATGCTCTCAAATAGCCTCAGTACCAAAATTTCGAGAAAAAGAGAAAACTAATGATGTGTGTACCTTTTCTTCCTACTTGGGCACAATAATACATCTGGGATATCTATGAACCCTACACGAGAATCAATTGATTATCTCTATACACTTCATACATGTACAAATTTGCACTTCCTGCATATGCACCACGTCACATGCACACAAATAGTTGTATAAAAGCATTCTTAGATATCATACACAGATCCGTGTCTACACAATGTTCTGCCTCCGCTAGGGGTCCCTTTGTGAATCATCCACATATGTCCCAGTGGGGCTGCTCTGAGAAGCAACAATGATTGTCAAATGCAGCATGGGGCAAACAGCTACAGGGGAATGGAGAGCACCAAATCAACTAAGTAGTCCTAATGTGGACTCACAGAGCCTAACATGACAATCACTGAGTCTGTATGGATTGTCTGCATGTATGTGGGAACAGGTGTATCTCCAACTCTTTTGCCTGCTCCTGAGAATCTCTGTTGGGTTGCCTGGTCCATATGAGATGTGAGGAGTTTTGTCTTATCTTGTTGTACCTTCTTGTGGCCTGTTTGACAATTGTCTTTCTGAGACTTGTTCTTCTATGGAAAGAAAAAAATGGCAGGTGGATTGGAAGGAAAAAAGGAAGAGGATGGGAGCTAGGAGGTGTGAAGAAAGGAGAATCTGTATTTAGAATGTGTTGTATGAGGGAAGAATATTTTCAGTTAAAATAAAAATAAAAGCATGTCTTATATGTAATGATCGCCACACTTCTAGAAAAAAATAAAATTCTCTAGACTGTTCAGCTTTTATTATAAATTATTTGACTATAGTAATTATATTTTACTAAATGCTTTGTTTTAACAAGATTCCTTGTCTTATTAATACTACATTTGCAGAAAGAATATTGATCATTCTTCAGAGTTTTAACAACAAGTGTTTAAAGTAATGAAAACAAGAGGTTTTACTTGTTATAGTGGTGCAAACCTGAAATTCAAATACTAATGAGGCAAAGGTATGGGGATGGCACATTAAACTCCAGTGTAATTCACACAATGAGACCCTGTTTCATGAATTACATTTTAACAAATATATAAACTAAAATAAATGGATTCTTTGGCTACTCTTAGAATAAACAGATTGTCACTAAAAACATCAAATCTAATGAAGAAGCTGGAGAGGTGACCAAAGGATAACAGTAATACTATTCTTGCAGTGAACTTGGTTTTATTTCTATGCCATCTCAGACCAACTCACAACTCCCTGTAACTAAAGATTTAGACTAATGTATGTTCCAGCCTGTGTATGTTCCTTTATACATGGTGCACAAAAACTTACAGATGGACAGACACACACACACACACACACACACACACACACACACACACACACGCAGCACACACACACACACAATCTTTAAAAATATATTTAAAATTAGTATCAGATATAGATTGAAGTTTTATTTTTACAAATGAATTTAGCATATAACAAATATTTTTTGCTCCTATTCTAGGGAAATAAACAGATTTTAGAAGTGATACAAGATGAGGATCTTGATTTTGTACACTCTGTTGTGTTTGTTTTCTGAAATCTAAGCTATGAAACTGAATGAATGGGGGAGGGATATGAGTGGAGCTCGGTGAGTGAAGATGCTTGCTTCCAAGCCTGAAACCCTAAGATTAGTCCCTGGCATCCACACAATCAGAAAAAGAGATCTAAGCACCCCAAAATTCTCACTGACCTTTTAATTTGGTTTAATATCCTTGAACAATTTTTACATTTTATGCATGGAAGGGGATGTTCCAGGCAGGCAGATGGACTATTAAGCTCTTTTTATAATGGTCAAGGGCTTTTCTCTTTCAAACTTGTGTAGTTCATTCCCATTTTCCCCACAGTAACTTTTAAAACCCGGGAGTCAGATGGTCATATTTATTACAATTCCCTCAGTTCCCATTACCCATTTACTACCTCAGTTTCTTCTCCCATTTCTGTATTAAACAAGAAAAATCAAAATGCCTAAGAAATGACTTATTATGAATTATTTCATTCAGTTTAATGACAAGGTTTTTGAAGCATTAGATATGCATTTTATAAAACTTTTAACAATTAGTATAATCATCATGTGTCATCCAATTCATCTTTATCTAAATGAGGACTGTATTTCTATACACACAGGTTTAAAATTAAGATTGGAAATATTAACTAAGTGTTGTCTTTGCATCATACGGAGCTGAGTATCAAGTGGCCACAGATTTATTTACATTTTCAATGGTATTTAGGCTTCTTGATCATAATATTGGATTAATCAAAGGCCATATATTTGAAAATGCTTGACCACAAAACTTTATTTTTTTTCTTTTATTTTTATTTAAAAGTCTTTTTATTTTACATTCCAGCTATAGTTCCCACGCCTCATCCCCTCCCACTTCCCCCCAGCTTCCCCACTCCACTCCCCTACCACTTTTCAGAGAGGATAAGGCCTCCCACGGGGAGTCAATAACATCTGGCATATCAAGTTATGGCAGAACAACTACCCCCCCCCCCCCCGTATCAAGGCTGAGCAAGATATTTCTCTATAGGGAATGGACTCCAAAATGTCAGTTCATGCACTAGGAATAAGTCCTGATCCCACTGCCAGAGGCCCCACGAACTGCCCAAGCCATGAAACTGTCATCCACATTCAAAGGCTCTATCCAGTTCAGTCCCATGTGGCTTTCCCAGATGTTAATGCAGAGCCAATGAGCCTCCAGTAGATCAGCCCCCCTGTCTCTGCGAGCTTCCTCATCATGGCCTTGACCCCTCTGCGCATGCTTTTCCTTCACTTCTCTCTCATTGACTGGACTGGGATCTCAACCCAGTGCTTAGCTGCTAATCCCTGCATCTGCTTCCATTAGTTGCTGGATGAAGATTCTTTTATAACAATTAGGATTGTCCTCATGGTCCTAATTTACTCAGATCTTATCTATTTCACCTCCCTTAGGATCCTTTTGGTTACCTAGCTTCTCTGGGGTTGTGGATTGTAGCCTAGTTATTCTTTGCTTTGTGTCTAATATTCACTTATGGGTGAGTACATACAGACTACAAAACTTTAATTTTTTTTCTTTTGACTAGAACACAGAAAGGGGTAGTTTTGTACTCTCTAAAATCACATTGTAACAATTGCTGAGTATTCATTGCATGTAAAAATCACTGGATCTTGATCTATCATGGTTAACTGTACTGAATGTTTTGGCTTGAACTTAATATGATATTTTGCTAATGTGATTAATCTTAAGAGTTTTGTAAAAGTGATTCCAGGTATAATAATTGTGACAAAAAATTTGGAATATTTTTAATTCATAGCTATTTTTGTTATAGAAATAAGAAAGACTAGAAAACTTATTTTTCTAATTTTTTAAAATTTATTTTTATTTTATGGGTATCGGTGTTTTGCTTGCATGTATGTCCATGTACCATGTGCATGCCTAGTGCCATGCAAGGCCAGAAAAGGGCACCAGATCCCCTGTAACTGGAATTATTGATGATTGTGGGGGCTGGGCATCAAACCTGGGTCCTCCAGCCCCCCCTTTTTTTTTACTTCATTTTATTTTTTTTAAAAAAATGTCTTTTTTGTCCATGCATCCCCCTGCTCCTCTCCTTCCCTCCTCCCAATCCCTCCCAGTCAGCCTTCAGCCTCCTCCTTCCCATCTTCCCATCCCCTCCCCAAAAAGGGTAAGAAGTCCCGAAGTGGGTCAGCTCAGCGTGGCCCATTGATATTAAGTTCCATATAAGTTCTGTAATACTAGAATTGCCCTTTGTTCTTCACAGGATTACCGTATTTGTCATTCTGTTCATTATTTGACACTGTTATTTCATCTCAGTGAATTCCTATTACCTGTCTTCCTTATCCTCTTGTCTTTTCAAAGCATCTGTTGTTTCCTCTCAGGTTTCCTCTTTGAATTTCTATATAGTGAGTGTGAATCCACGTCTGCTGACAAATTCTTATTGAAAATGCCAGCTTTTCATCAACCTCAAATTAGAGTCTGTCCTCTAACTCTGGATGTCCACTATGGGATCACCTGTCTTTGAACCTGAGGGGTGTTTTGTTGGTGTCTGGACTGGAGAGTGGCAATAATATTTTATTTTCAATATTTGCTCTTATTTTCAGCATTATATTTTTGTCCTTTGCATTTCTCCCCTCTCTGGACCACACGTCATGAGGAAGAGCTTAATGACTCATAGTTTGCAAATGGTTATAGACTTCAGTGTTAAGAAGACATTATGATTTACCATCTCTGACATGCTTTGAAACATTAGGTCAAAGAAATCCAAGAAACCATGACTATGCTCACACAACTCTCATCTTAAAAACATTTTTTCAGCACATACCATGACCTCCCAAAAGCGAAGGGATGTCACAAATGCAAGAAAACCTGAAAGAGAATATATATGCCCATATGTCAATCATAACCAGGTTAAATCAACCATGACTTTTACAGGTGACTTAACTGCTTAATGTAAGGAATATATATTTCAATGGATGCTATAAGGTCTCATAAAAACAAATAATGTATGAATGGATGGTAGCAAACAACCAACCATCAAAGGCACATGAAAAGACTCAGCTTCTCTCTCATTGAATCATCCTATCTGAGAAAGGCTGCAGTGTCTGCAACACACTTTGGCAAGTGGAATGGAGACCTTGTATGAAACTTCAGGCCTCACACTCACTGAGCAGGCCAGCTCTTGACCACAGCCCAGATGCAATAATTACATATCATTAAGAAAGTTGCTCCTTGCATTCCTCAGATATAAGCTTTCCTAAAATTTTACCCTCATGAGGAGAACAATAATTTAAGCTAGAATTCAAACAGAATCTCTTCTTTATTGTTGAATCTAAGAAAGTGATTGAGAATGTCTAAATTCAAGAGCCAAGATCTGTAGAAAATATGTCTTTTGAGATTTTAAGCTTATGCCCATGTCTAGAGCTAAACTCTGAGAACAAAATGATCTTTCTGATGAATCTGGGAGCATTTCAGTTGGTTATTTTTTAAATATGTTATAGCTAAAGGCAGACAAAGAAATATGGATTAAATATTTTCTATGAATAGCAACACATATTTAAATAGTTTGGTAATATGTAAAAACCACAAAGATATGTCGAGAATATTCTATCACATATACAATATATTTGTGTGTGCTTAACCCTATCTTTGTTTTTTGAATTTATTTTGGAAGTATTTGTGTGTTACATCTGTTTCTGGCCCAGACTAGTCCCACAGTTTGGACCTGCCCATTGTTGCTTATCTGGACCAGCAATCCCAAAGTCCCAATGAAACACACAGACAGACACTTATATTAACTTAATGCTGTTTGGTCTATGGCTCAGGCATTTGCTAGCTAGTTCCTTCATTTTAATTCAACCCATTTTCATTATTCTGTCTTCCACATGGCTGGCCATTCACCTGTGTTCCTTACATGTTGTTTCTTTGGGCATCTGACTTGATCTGTGTCTGACTCTGCCTCATTCTCCTAGCTTTGTTCCTGTCTCTGTCTACAGTGATCGCCAAGGGTCAAAACAGCTCCTTTATTTAAAGATTGATATTCACAGCATAGAGAAAGACATTCCCACATCATTTGTGTGTTGTGTTTATACCATATAAATTCTCCCGTGTCATCTTCACACTTCCTCTATAATTAATAACCTCATTCCTTTAGTTATCATTTTTATAGATGTATATTAAAAGGTATATGCATGCTGTTTGCATCTGTTTGTGTATCTTTTTGCAACCTGTGGCACTATAGAAAAGAATTCTAAACTTTTCATGGATAGCCTCTAAGAACTGTCATCTTTCAGAATGATAGATTGTTCTCTCAGCAGCTACTAATTGCCTGGAGCACTACACCTTAAATTTGTCTGTCATATATACATGTGACAGACAATAAATGAACTAAAGATGTTATGATTATATAGATAACATATTTCTACATATATGGGTGTATGTATGTATGTATATATATATAATTTCCATGTTTAGATGAACAAATATGTACATACAAATTACATATATTTAAATGGAAAATGAGGCCACTAATTATATAAAAAGTAAGAATATGATACTGGAGGACTTACAGGGAGTATGTCTATAATGACATAGACAAAATACACAATTACTTCAAAAATAAATGTAAATATATAGGGCTTAGCACACATGTATATTGTGTGATAAGATATCTTTGGCATATGTCCTTTGTGATTTTTTTACATATTAGCAAACTATTTAAATAAATGTTTCTATTGACATGAAATATTTAACCACATTTCTTTGTTCTTACCCACTACATATTTAAAAAAATAACTGAGACTTCCAGATTTGTCAGAAAGATCATTTTGCTCTCAGAGATCAGATCTAAGCATGAATGTAAACTTCCAATGTCTACAGACATGATGTGTTTCTCACCACAGGCCCCTGGCTCCTGGCTTCAGGAATTCTCAATCACTTACTTATATACAAATGACAATGAAGAGGCCTTGTTTGGATCTCAGCTGAAATGATTGTTTCCTTCACAGAAATAAAATTCTAGGGAAGCTGGTATCCGAAGGAAGGAAAAAAACAGCCATTTTAATGATGTATGAATATTGCATCTTGGCTGTAGCCAAAACTTGGCCTACTTGGTGACATTTAAGTCTCAATTTTATGCAACGCACATCTTGCTCTTACAAAATTTTCAAATTCTCCAGGGCACAGACCTATGATGGCAGTCTCTGACAACATGGTTCAACAATGACATTAATATAGTATAGGGACCAGGAGAGTAATTCAACTGATTATTGATATCAGAAAAATTTCTTTCTCTCCAAAGTACCTAAACACTGATGGCTTCAAACTGAGTGTTATGTAAATTCCTCTGAGTTAGTTCATGGCCCTCTATAAATTTACTTTTTAAATTTAAATTACAGCTTCCCAAGTTAAACAAGCTGAGAATGTTGTACCAAGTGGGTAAAGTCAGTTGTGATGTTGTAAAACTGTCTATACAGAGCATAATAAAAGGAAAAAATCAGTGGGTTCAAATGGCCTGTTTCGATCATTTCATTGTCTTAAAATAAATAGACTGATAAAAGGGAAGCAGTGATGTCCTGAAGTATATTTTGCTCTCTCTTTTGCCTGAAAAATTCTCTCATATAATCAAGAGAATTCAGAAGAACAAGCAGGCTTTTCTACTCAATCTATTATAGTAGGGGGTCTCAGCCTCACCTGACATTCCCAAATAAAGTGAGAAATTTTAATAGGAGATATAATAACTTTATAAGAAAGTGGAGTTGGGGCACTTGGTTTTGCTAAATGAGCAGGAGCTACTTAAGAATACCTTGTAAATGTACCACTGAAATCAAAACACCCTCGTGAATCCCATGTGCTTTCTGGAATTCCAGTAGAGTTGCAAATGTGACTTTAGAATCAAACCACTATGTGATGAGATAAAATAAGAGAGCAGAATGAAGTCCACATTGAGAGGAATTAGAACCCAGGAGAAGTTCATTGCTATGCAGTTCACCAACAGCTAGAAACATGCACTTATCCATTGAGAAAGAGTTTTTACAGTAAGTGTTGTTAATGAGTCCTGTAAATGCAGGAGAAAATTTTCTGCTAGTAACATGTGACCAAGAGGGGCGATTACCTTATGTAGAGGTTGTACAATGGAAAAAGAAGCAGATTTGGACTACTGGAGACAGGCTATGGAATGGAGAGAATACAAGGCAGAGTGATAGTAAAATACAGGTTGGGTAAAAATTAAAGTGGAAGAATGAGCAAGCAATGGTTAAATAGGGGCACAAAGTCCAAGAGACAGCAATAAGTAAAGATGGCTAACAGTATCAGTCTTTGAAATGGACGTGTCAAAAGGATTACTGTGGAAGTTTCCTAATGTGTGTGTGTGTGTGTGTGTGTGTGTGTGTGTGTGTGTGTGTGTGTGTGTGTGTGTGTGTGTATACATACATACATATATATAATGTCATCCTTCACACTATGACACTATGCTCAGAGTACATCCCAGAAAAAAAAGAATGAAAGGTAGTAAGAGGTGGAGGTCCAGGTCATTTGCAATGATGTCATATTTTTTAATGCATGGTAGGAAAGCCATACCATGAACTTTCATAATATGGTTATGTCAAAATAGATGTGCACAATGATAACAGTAAGTTATATGCCTGAACCAGTGTGGGGAGATCTCACAGGGCCCCAGTAGAAGATAGAAGAAGTGCTGCAGGCAGTTACTAGCTGCTGGAGGAGGGAGAACTTATCCCCAGGAATGAGCTTTCTACATGATTACTTACTATCAAGTGGTCAGCCATGAAAAGCTATGCAATGAGAAACAATAAATGGACTTGAGAAGTTACAATTAGATACCCAAAAATATGCATACATTATACTTATATATTTAGTTATATGTATCTGATTAATAATTAAGGAAATGAGGTCATTAATTGTAGAGGGACTATGAGGAAGAAACTGGAGGATTTAAAGGGCAGAGGTGAGTTATGATATAAGCACAGCACATAATTACTTTAAAAATTCAATAAAATGAAGTTATACAAGATTTTGCACACACATATATATTCTATGTGTGAAAAGATATTCTTGTCATATCCTGTGTGTAGTTTTTACATATTAATAACCTATCTTAATACTTTTTCCTGCTCATAATAATTATTTAATCCATGTTTCTTTGTTTGCATTTTCTATCTCTGTTTAAATAACTTACTGAGATTCCCAACCATAGATCAGAAAGATAATTTTATTCTTACAGATTAGATATAAGCCTAAAATAAGCTTCTAATGTGTCCTTCTGCATGCCAGGTAAGAAGTAATGTATTTTATGCTCCAAAATGGTAAGTATTTATAATACATAAATAATAATTTTTGCTTCATCTCAGAGAAAGCAGAGATTAAAAAATAAATCAAGCAGCCTCTGTGATAACTAAGTGTTTAAAGGCACTTTGTGTTATTCCAGGAATCTGAGTTCATTTCCCACTGTAAACAGCTGACAACCTTCTGAAACTGCAGCTAAGTAGATTCAATGTTCTGCATACCAGAGGCACTGAACTTCTCTGCACATTCCTAAACACACACACACACAGAGAGAGAGAGAGAGAGAGAGAGAGAGAGAGAGAGAGAGAGAGAGAGAGAGGGAGGGAGAGAGAGAGAGAGAGAGAGACCTATGACTATTTCCATTAATAAAAATAATCTTTCTCATGAACAAAGATAAAAGCAATAAACAAGTGTTCTTTGACCGTGGTTAAATGCTTAGAATTTCCTCATTTCATTCATACTTTTAGGGAAAGAATAGGTTCATGATGGCTAAATTTCATAGGATAGTTATTTGTGAGTTTTATATTGATAAGCTTGAATGGCTATTATAGACAGATAAGAAAACCAGAGTAGATCTCCAAATCAGATCAGGTATGTACGGATTCAGAGCAGTATTGATCACTTTCTGAGAGGTATTTTATGAGGCATGTTTGATGCTAATTTGACAAAGCAGGAGGCTCCCAGGTCCCTGCTCCATAACCAGCTTTGAAGGGGTCCTAAGTTTGCAGAATTCGATCTTCAAAGATGTTTTACAGTGCGGATGCTACTCACATCCTATGTCCTCTCCAATGAAAAACAAGGTCATGGGTATGGAAAACCCTAAAGAGAATATATATGCCCATAATTCAGCCACTATGAGGGCTTAAAAAGACATGACATTTGGAAGTACATGTAAATAATCAAGGTGGCCTGAATATCTTTGACCTAAGATTTTGAAGCATGATAGAAATCGCAGATAGCCATGGGTCCAAATATAGAAACCTATTTCATTTGCAATCAATGTGTCTTGGGGTCCAAAGCAGGAAGAAATGCAAAAAGCAATAATGATGAAAGCTGGGCAAATATTGAAAATAAAATGTTCTTTTCACTCTTGTTCATGTCAAAAAAACATAAAATAAGCAAAGAGAAGAGATCACACAACAGACATTTATCATTAAGGAATAATTCAAGTTTAAAGAGAAAAGTTATATCCTCCAAAACAGTAAGTCAGTAGTAGTGTTGGCTAAACATGTACTAAGGATAAAGCAAAAGAGACAAACCTAGATGAAAAGAAAGCAGGTGTTTTGCTGTGGGACTATGCTTTTGTACGCTGTAAATATTTGTCACTTGTATTGGTTTTAATATGGCATTGATTGATCAGAAGCTTGGCAGGAAGTAGCAGCAGGGCAACTGGACTAAGAGGATTGTGGGAAGAGAAAAGGCAGAGCAAGAGATGCCAGCCAGATGCAGAGAAAGGAAGATTTTCTCTTTTGATATTCATTGCACAGGGAATATGAATACAGTATAGCAAAATTTACTTCTGAGGCCCTGTGTAGAACATAAAAACACAACAACAAATTAATCTATTTACCCAGGTCTTGGAAATAAAAATCTCTCTGAAATCAACTTGTTTAAAAAATTATTCTTGTTATGATTTCTGATATACTAGTAAAACTATGTTCCTTAATAAGGATCTATTTGAAATATACATTCCACAAAAGCCTGTATATTTTTCCCCTAACCTACCTCACAAAAGAACACATTGCTGCCCAGTGTTCTTAGTGGTAAATGATATAAATGGTGACATCCTGAGTCAAATTTGGGCAGTGCAAGAATGCAATAGCAGGAATATGTGTGGGAGTTACAATGAGTCATAATAATTTTTGCTTCCTTCTAGAGTATCATGTATTAGAGTGCTATGAACTAATGCTTCTCATCTGCCATTTGGTGAATTCTTCTCTCCATGATACAAGAGTATCTAACAGAAAGAAATAATGTAAGAACAGATGATAGCAAGCAATCAACAAAGAAACAGAATCACCCCAGCTTCCCTCTTTCTGAACCACTCTATGTAGGACACATCAGAAAAAGGCTTCAGTGAATGAATACCTTATGGCAGATGGCCAGGAGATCTCATATGAAAATTCAAGTGTAAATATCACTGAACATGTCAGGTCTTAGCTATAGTTCAGATGCAAGATTCGCACACCATTTGCAGAGCTGTTCTTTGCTTCCCTCAAATGTCAGTTATCCTATAATTCTATTCCCACTAGAGACACAATCATTACACCTGAGACCCAAAGTGGGATTCTTAAGAGAAAGATAATTCCTAACATAAAGAGCCAAGATTATCTGGAGAGAAACCCTTCATGTGTCTGCAGATGTTAAAAGCTTACTTTCTTGCTTATATTTGACATCTGAGAGCAAGTTGTCCCTTCTTGGTCAATCTGTGAAAATTTCAGTCAATTGGTTTTAAATAAGTAAAGGACAAGAGAAAATAAAGAAATATGGATCAATTATTTCTTATGAATAGGAGATTTACTCAAAATATTGGTAATATATAAAAACCACAGTGAGGATATAACAAAAATATCTTATGATACATGGAATATATACTTGTGTGCCTACCCCTGTGTATCTTCATATTTTTGTTCTTAAAATGTATTTTTATTATATATTTTCTTACCTCACCCCTCTAAACTCTTTGTTTCTTTCCCCTAATTCCTCTGTAATTCATTGTCTCATTCTTTAATCATTATTGTTATATGTTTACATATATGCATAATGTATGTACATATCATCTTATATAAACATTTATATATATATATACATATATATATCCCATTTAAGGATTCTCATACATATAATTCAGGGCTAATCACTTGATTTATTAACCACTTGGGATGCTCATCCTTGATGATGACAGTGACAGATTCATTCTCTCTCAACAGTTAATTGCCTGTAGTCCTTCATGTTAGCTGGAGACCTTATGAGATCTCCCTCATAGATTGTGACATGTCACTTGCTATTATATATTTTTGTTAATAGCTGGACAAATTCAGTTATGTATATGTGCGACATTTTCATTATCCATTCATCAATTGATAGATATCCTGGATACTTCTTATTCCTGGTTATTACAATAAAGCAGCAATGATTATGGGTAAGCATGTATGTCAGTTAATGGACTCTATGGCCGAGAGGTATGTACCTGAATGTGGTAAATCTATGTTTTGCTTTTTGAAGAATTTCATTCTGATTCACATGACTAAAATAGTTTTCACTGCCACCAATATTGAATAATCATTTCTCAAATCTGTAATTCCATTCATTTTGCTTTATATATTTTACAGCCAAGCATTTTCCAGGTTTCATTGCCTGAACTATTGAATTCCAGTTTGAGATTGTCTGTTCTGCTTTGTATTAGTTCACTTTTGGTGGGTAAAATACAATGACTGGAAACAAATTACGAAAGTAAATTGAACTTGATCTTGACCAGGTGCTCAAGGACACTCATCAACTCTGAGGAAGCAGATAAGTCAATATTGGCATTTACAAGTTAATAAAGAAATAAATAATGAAGAGTCAAGTTTTAAGGGCCAGATATATGTGTTATTATTATGGAAACCAGGGTAAATCTAAACTGACAAACTAAGAAAGAAGTCCAGAAATTGTAAAGAGGGATTGAGTTGAAAGGACAGGAGCAGAAATAGTAATTCTAAAGAGGAGGAAGTGAGATAAAGGGAAAGAAACTGGACTTGGGGAAATTGGAAGGTAGAAAAGTTGGGCTCATTTGGAGGGTGTGGCTAGCCTTGTCTAGTAGTATATAGTGCATGGTGGCTGTGTTTGCTTCCCATAAATCTTGAATCCTCGGCTCTGATGAAGTTTCATCTTCATATATGAGCAGACAATGAATAAAGCACTGCTTCTTCTTTCCACCTTTGTCCTACTCTTGAACTCAAGCCAAGAAGCCAATCAACCGCCAGATAATGCAATGAAAAGCATTATTGTGAATGTACTAGATGAAGAGGTGAAGCAGAATGATTTGAATGTCTTCAGAACTGCTTACAGTGTTTACAGTAATGACACACACCCCAGCAACATAACGAACAGCAAACTGCGGGTGAATATTTGTCCTAGAGTCAGAGACAGGGTTGAGACTTTCACCTCAGGCATCGCCTTTGTTCCTCCCCTCAGCACCCACCCTTATCCTTGCTGAAACCCCACTGGCATCCTGCCTCTGTACAGTGTTCTTTCACTGAGACCCATGGCCCTATCCAGGCCTCATCATACTAAAACTCAAACACTGAACACTTCTTACTCAAACTACTCTCATAGGATTTTCTGATGTCTATGTAAGTCTTCAAGAATCTCTCAAGAGATGATTTCCATTGGCACAGCAGTAAACCTAGTTAGGACATTTTCTCACTGAGGGGGTAGCTCTACCTCTAATTCTATTTCAATGTGCCCACTTGAAGAAGGAAACAAAGCTGTAGTTCAGAGCCATAACCAAGTGACTTTTGGTTTGGTTCCTGGGCATGAAATGCCTGATGTCAATGTTTATTTTTAAACGAATAGCCACATATAGAGAGAAACAGATACAATTGCCATATTAGAATGATATTTTAGTATTATTTAACATTTTAAATGTTTTAATGTGTATATGTGTGTGTGAGTGTGTGTGTGCGTGCGCGTGCACACATGTTTATTGTTGTGGGGAGTATGTTTAGTGATCATATGAAGGTAAATAAAAGCCTTAGGGTTCTTACACCATTTCTGCCAACACGTGGGTGCCAGGCTAAACTCAGGGCTTTAAGCTTAGTGGCAAGTATCTTTACTCACTAAACCCTCTAAACAGATATCCTTTAACTTCTTCCTATCATGTAAGGACTGGTTTCCAAGTAAATTAAAATAATAACTCAGAGCATTCATATAGATTCTGATTTTACTTCTTCAAATATTGTGATCATGATCATGTTTGTTTCATTCTCCTCATTGTTGCATTGTGCATCGATTCTGGGAATGTATGTCTATGTTACTAATTTTCTGAATCTCTTTAAAATAGCAATTCTATGTGCATTACCTGAAAGCAACAGAAACATCTATAAGAAAAATATTAATTCCAGGAAAGTTGGGAGTCAGTACAGAGGGTCTGATGCCTATTTCTTTACTCATTGTTTGCTGTTGCCCACCCAGGAATACTTCCAGAAAGGGATGTTGTTGAAATGGGGTTTCTTGGTCCTGGGCGGCCAGAAGCCCAGACCCTGCCGTGCCAGACCCCTTAGCCACTAGCCACTGCTGATCAGACCCCCAGAAATGACTCAGACACTTATATTAACTTCATGCTATTTGGTCTATGGTTCAGGCACATTGCTAGCTAGCTCTTACATCTTAAATCAACCCATTTCTATTAATCTGTGACCATGTGGCCTGTGGCTCACCTGTGTTCCTTACATGTTGCTCCTTGAACGGCTTGCTTGATCTGCCTCACTCCGCCCTGCTTCTCCTACCTATGCTCTTATTTCTCCTCCTACTTCTTCTATGGTGCCTGTCATGGCCCAAAACAGCGCTTTTATTTAAAGATTGATATTCACAGCATACATAAAGGCATTCCCACATCACTTACCCCTTTCTGTCTAATCAAAAAGGAAGGTTTCAATTTTAACATAGCAAAATTACATATAACAAAATAGCCATCAAGCAAGAATTACAGTTATAATATCTAGTCTATTTGCATTTAGCAAAATTAAAGAAAACACTCTTATCATCTACCTTATCTTTATGAATCTAAAGTTTCATATCCAACATACCTTTCAAATGACTAAGAAAAACTATACCTATAACTATCTAATCTTCAATTACATCAAAGACCACGAAAGGATCTATTTACTCAAGTAAACCAGAAGTGCAAGCGACTTTTAATCTAGAAAGGACAGAGATGACACCTATCTGTCGGGACAGTCACCCAAAGTTCCTTTATAAAGTTGGGGCATCCATCTTTAGCCTACAGGCCCAGAGTCTCTTTTTATTTTAGTGAAGCAGGAAATCTGCTCTGTCCATTTTGGCACAGTTCATCAGTTGCTTCTACTCAAGTCCTGAAGAATGTCTGACAGTTTTCTCTGTAAAGCAGGAACCTGAATGACCATCTCGGCTTGTTCTGCCAAAGTTCAGAGGTCATCTTCCTATGGAACCTGCATGTCCAGTTTAAACACCATACTGTCAAGCAGTCAATAAAAGAACAGGTTCTTGTCTAGTGGTTAACCATTGCCACAAAGAAAGTAGACTCCATATGGAGTTTCTTCAATGCCCATTTTTCTCTTGAAATATATTGGTGCTGTCAGGAGCAGACCTGCCTCACTGTCCAGAAATGTCTAAGTTTTAAAAACATTTTAAATGCCATATTCTGTAGGTCCTAGAAGTATCTGAAGATTACCTACCTAATTGAAATATATCTTTGTATACCTAAAAATCCTAACTAACCTAACTATAAGTTTGATTATCAAAGATGACTATTAACTTTCATTTCTTAAATATACATTACAATTTTGAATCAGTTACATGAACATCATACCTTAAACAAGAATAGAAAAATACATATAGCATAACAAAATTGACCTTAAGTTTGTATCAATAAGCCAAAATCTATACCAATGTAAAGCATTTTGAGATTAGCAGCTGATTTCCTGATCTAAGTAAATTTAATAATCTAATCTTTTAAAAAATAATTCATGTACAGGAGTCAAACAGATTGAGAAAGATGCCCAAGGAGCAACATGCCAAGATCCCAGCAGCCTCCAGTTGATTTAAGATGTGAGAGCAAGCTAACAATGTGCCTGAGCCATAGACAAAACAGCATGAAGTTAATATAAGTGTTTGAGTCATTTCAGGGGGCCAGAGCAGCAGCAGCGGGTGGCTAAGGGGTCTGGTGTGGTAGGGTCTGGGCCCCTGGCCTCCTGGGACCAAAAAACTCCATTACAACAGGATGTAGTTCCCACATTGGTCCCACAACTTAATTTTATGTACAGACCCTCAGTCACTTTCATAACCCATGATGAAGAGTCCATCCCACTGTGGGAAACAGCTTTTGCTGCAAGTTAGGGTTCTGTTCAGCCATAAACAGGATAGACAACTATGGTCCCATAAGATGTGACCATGCTGTGATTCTTCAAACTTTTTAGTTTGCAAATGTGCTTTGTATAATCCTATAGTGAAAATCTATAATCATACACTTCAGAGAATGCATGTGTGTCCTTTAAAATGCTTTACCTTGTAGAGTGGTCCGCAGTGTGGTCTTCACAGGAGCCACTTAAGGACAGATGTAGGCCATTAAGCAATTGAATTTATGTGCCTTGCCAGCTTCTACAAACAAACTACTATGAGGTTTCTATTTCCCTTTTAAACTGTAATCTTACAATGTCTTTGGAACAGCAATTAGTAACTAGAGTTAAAATGTGACACAAATACAGTATGTCTAACTCATGATCAGGTACCCTTTTTAGGGAGACCACCAGTTAGACTGCATTGGTTAGCAAAGTGGAGTCAGTCTTTCCAAATTCAAACTGTTTTCAGAAGATATATGGGACAAGAGACAATATCAAGGCTTTCCACACTGAGAAACTGCTTTGAATTTATGGGAAAAAGGGAAAGTTATATACAGTCAGTACATGTAAACAGAGCCATGAAAGGGCATGTGCCAGTGTGTGGATTTCCTTCGTGCCACCCATAAAATATGAAGTTGAATGAAGATCAGTCAAATTTCTCCTGATATAGAGATGATTTAATCTTTATATTACCATATATCATAAATGTCCTTAGATGTCATTGCCATTGCTGGCCGTATCTTATCTCAAGTATGTAAATGCATCAAGAACAAAAGTGGTTACTGGTTAGTGTGTCCATGAGACTCATTTAGAGATGTGAAAACAGGAATGATCAACCCTATTGATGACTCCTTGGGAAGAGTTCTAGTACCTCAGACTGTGCTTTTTCAGGGTCTTGGTAAGTGGGGTCTAAGATAACCAGCAAAATGAAAATGCCAAATCCCATTATATAAGCACATGAGTGACAAGTCTTGAGATATATGAATATAAACAGTCACCCCAAAAGATGAGATATTCTAAGCTTTTACCCATTTTACCTGAAAGAAGGCTGATTAAAGGTAAAAGTTGATTCTCTTTGTTAAATGATGGGATTGAAAGTGATCATAAGTTGGGTGATGAGCCTACAGCCTCCTCAGAGTGAACAAGAGTCTTATGCTTCAGTTACCAAGATGTTTCTCCACTACCCACATCCCAAAGTATTTGCTTCTTTTTAGAGACTACTCATGTTCCTAGGACAGAGAACATTTTGTCACCCTCACATTAGCTGACTTCCCAGAGCTGAGTCGTATTGTCTACAAATGCTTAAAAATGTTAGGTGAGGTTTTCTGCCTTCCACTCCTGTTTATCCTTTTGTGTAGAGCAAAATAAGTGGAGATCAAGTTCTGCATGCCATTCTGCTAGAGTGGCTTGTACATGTGGTCTGAAGGTGACGGTTCTGATAGTTGATAAGTGAAGTCTGAAACCAAGGCAAATACATAAAGTCTATAATGAAACTGAATGTGTGTATGTATACTGAAACAAATGAGTGTACATTAATTCTGTTCTTTATCCTACAGCTGTGGGGTTTTGCCATTTATGGTGAAGTAAACCTGGGTCACCCAACATGTACCAAGATCAAATCTGACTTAGACAAATGTCCTTTCAAAACTGAGTTCCGTCAAGTCATGTATGTATCAATAGGGACCCATCAAACAGGCAGATGGATAGTGGGCATGGGTTTGTATCAATGTGTTTCTATATGGTGATTATCTGTGCATACCAATGAAAAAACAAAAACAAAGTAATGATTCATCAGTGAATACATCTGGGTGTGGACATGTATGAACTCCAACCAATTCAGAGCTGTGTCATGTGAGTTAGAGGAGTATAAGCACATGTAATTGACTTAAGTTTCTAAGTGTGTTTAGCTGGAAATCTTCATACTGAGAAGGCAACTTTCCCTGAATTTGGGTACTCCTCAATGGGCTGGAGAACACCATGGCAAGGACATTAACTAGGGAAAAGGTATTTTTTTTTAATCCACACAGAAACAGGTACCCAGACTTACCTGAAAGAATAGAGAGTAGTAACAGGCCAAAGCTCTCCAATGCTGTTCTTATATTCCCTTGTCTGGGTAGATCTGTTTCTTGTGACACTATGGCTCTTGGAGTAATTTTGTTTAGCTCTGCCTATCCTGATACCCTGTCAACTGAGTGACATTTGCCCACCCACTAGTTCTTTCTAAGTGTCTATGTACTGACTGCTTCTCAGAGTTGATCTTCCATTCCTGACTCCGCTGAATGGATTGAGTCTGTTCTCTTTGTCTTAATCTCTGACTTCTCAACAGCACAAAATACTTTGTAGAAGATACAAGACTAGTGTAAGCAGTGTGTGCAGACATCTCTTTGGAATATGTGTCTGGTGTGCTGTGTGAGTGTGGCAGCTCAGGAATGTTGGCATTAACTCTAGATTTAAAAAATTAACTCCATAATATAAAACTATTGCACATGTCAAAGGTTTCCAAAAGTGTTATAATAAATATTCTTATTCAAAAGGACAATCAAAAAACAGTTAGATATATCCAATCAAACCCCAGAGTAAACATGTGCAACAAGTTCCTATCTGAATTGGCCAACTGTCCCTTCCATGAACAGGCAAACCAGAAGAAAATAAGTATATAATTTTCAAAGTGACCCTGGATACGAGAAGAATATTTCTACATTTGCGTATGATGTTTTTATGATGAAAAGTTTTTTTCTTCTGCAAATATTTGTGTGTGTGAGATACAGTACATGTGAGTGTATATATGAAGAGAAAGTACAGATAGTCAATTAATGCTCATGTTGGGTGCAAATATTCTCTCAGATGTAGAGCTATGGCTGCATGAGAAAGAAGGGGGAATACTTGATACTTTTTCCATATTTACACGGGAATTTGGTTATTGAGAGTATTTTTAGAGTGTTTCTCATTTAACAAGAGGAAATGGCTATGAAGATGGTTACTTGAGACAAGAGTGTCTGTTCACTCCCAGCTTAATTTGGCTTCTCCACTTTACTAAAGAAATATATAGCACATTAGTGGTTGAAATTCCTCTTGCCCATTCCATGCCTCCACTGCCACCTGTTACTGTTGAGCATGAGTTCCTGACATGTAATGCTTAAGAGTGGTAGCTCTCAATTTCTCAACTCTTCCTATTTGCTCTTATTTTTTACATTATATCACCTACTTTGCTTCTTCACATTTGACACTTTTAGTGGATGGATGGCCCATGTCCTGGAAGTAGATGGGCCTTGACCACAGGGCATCTGTGCTATATAGCAGTATGAAGGATCTTATGAGCCCCAGGTGGTAGTACATGATTTCAGATGCACAGTAGACAATTGTAGAAATGATGAGGGGCCATTGAAGCATCCAGCTAAATGTTCTGGGACTCACCAAAATGCCCAGTGACTCACAAGCAAGTTTCCTATGCCCATTTTATTTCTCAGGCTAGTCATGTTCCCTTTTAATTTTAACTTTACTGATCATCTGTTTTTCCCCTTTTCGGACAGTATCATGCAGCTTTGTTTTAGCCAGCTTCACTATACAGAAATTTATAATGATTCTACAATTCAAGTGTCTGAGAGTATGAGCCAAAACATAGTATGTTACCTGCCTATTAATGCACCTTGCTTGGACTTCTCAAACACTCATATGGATGCCTACATCATTAGCAATATTATTCCATTGTGGGAGGAGCAGGAGCCCCCAGAGAAGCCTGCTAAAGTCGTTATGCACATAGAAACAGTTGTTCCATTTCTTCTTTCTCCTCCTTTCTTAAAATTGCAAAATGCCAAGTCCCACATAGATTATCCTTGTTTTACTCAATAAAAACAAAGTCATGGCTCATGAGTTTCTGTTGTCTCATGCATGGAGAGATTGGACCAAACATACAGGACCTGAGGGCTCTTACCCATATTTGTGTCTGGTGTTAAGTATTGCTCATGGAGATATCCATGTTTCAGATTTTAAAAATAAATATAAAAAATACCAACTAGCATTTGGGGCAGGGTAACATGTCCACATACATGTCCAGACCCCTGAGCATCCTTGTCATACTCCCTGGGCCACAGTGCTGGTGTCAGGTTATGCTCCCAACTTGGGTTTCCTCATAGATACAAATTCTATTGCACAGATGGACAAGAAATTGACTTTCTTCATAGAGCCTGAAGTATGGTAAAAATATCTTCTATCTCCAGTGGAAATATTTTAGGAAATTATATATTAGTTCCGCCACAATCACAAACAACATTTGAGTGCCTCATACAGATCTCATGTAGAAACCCTCACAACCCTTGATCATTATTCCTACCAAAGCCCAGAACAGAAAGAACAAGCTCCCACACTCTGGCTGTGGAAGTCATTTTCTCATGTTCCTTGAGTGCTCCCACATGTATAAGAAAATTTTCTAGGATACAGTTTGTAAAGCAATCAAATGAAAACAGAAGTATTAACTCTGAGAGCTATAAGTGTGGATTTTAAAAGATCCAGGATTCAGAGTAAAGGTCATCAGGAACTGTTACCATTATTTTCCATGATCTATTTCTTTTCAAGCCTGTATGCCAGCTTTTGGGATTTAATTGATATATTAAATGTCCTTGAAGTTAGAAAATAGTAGGCACACCAGTGGCCATTAACTTCTTAGACTTGATTATATTACTATAAAGCAGGGTGTACGTCATAGTACACCAGGACACGAAGCACAAATCACATCTGTCTGTGTCAGATGATGAGTTACTAGGGACACTAGGGGCAGCCACTTGGCTAAAGATTTAGAAGAATATAGGAAAGAAACCAGGAGGAACCCTGTAGTTCTGAACCATGAAGAGCCTGAGTTTATTTCTGAAAGTGCTTACATATATTTTCAAGCCAGGATTAAAACAAAGAATAGTACAGGCATTCAAACATTATCTTGAGAAAACCTCATGTCCTTGAGTCAGGCTGCAGGCAGCTTCATTATTACATCATGTGCCTTTTGCTGGCTCAGACAGAAAGATCGTAAATTCTTTCCCAGGGTCTAATCAGACCAGTCCCACAATCATAAAGGCTAAATCAAGGAGTAAGCTGAAATCTAAAACTCTAGAATATCTGAGTTACTGTCACTCTCATATTCTACAAATCAGTACGGAAAACTGAGTCACCAAATGAGCTCTCACACCCAAATTTCAAGTGACAATTGAAATAAGATAATCCCATCTTCTATCCTGCCAGATGAAGGATTGTGGTCTTGCCTCTGTAGTATTAGGTTTCTGGCCTGGACTTGTGGGCCTAGCCTCATGGTTTAGGCCCACAGATCCACAGACCCAAAGAGACACACAGATGCTTACAATAGTTTTAGGCTGATCGGCCTAAGGCCCAGGCATATAACTTGTTAACTCTTTACCCTTTATCTAACCCATGACTCTTATCCTGTTCAGCCATGTGGCTCAGTACCTTTTCTCAGAGCAGCATATTTGTCCTCTGCTTCTTCTGGCTTCTCTCTGGCATTCTGCTCTGTTCTACCTGTTCCTAGAGTCTTCTTAGTCTGGTAGCCCTGCCCACACTTCCTGTGTGCCTTTGGCCAATCAGTGCTTTTTATTAAACTCATAGGCAGGGACAATTATTTACAACAAAACAATATAATCCCCCTACATGCCTCAGCCCTATTTATTTGAAACTTTATAGAAAGGGGCTCTAATCTCTGGATGTGGTAGTATAATGAAAATATTCTCCAGGAGACAAAATTCCAAAGTTGCCTTGAATGTATGCATGCACAAATAGAACTAATAACCTATATTTTATTACACATGTATTATAAATGCATATTACACATGTGTTTAATGCCTCTGTTAATGTGGATGCTATATCTATATATTAATAATTGTGCATAAAGAACAACAAAGAAAAGAAAGAAGATAAAAAAATGAATGTACGTGATCTGAAGATCCAGATGGAAAAATCCATAGTCAATATTTATAATGGATTCTTACATCATTTCACTCAAATTTATGTGTGTGTGTGTGTTATTAACATTGTTTATATGACATGTACAGCTCTGTATATGCAGTGTGGCAACCAGAAGTGAACACTGCATCTTTTTTAATTGATTTCAAACTCAATTTATGAGACATTCTCTCTCTGTACCCAAAGCTCATTATTTCAGTTGGTAAGGCTATCCAATAACCTCTAGGGATCCTCATGTCTCTTCTGGCATTGCAGAGTGTACTGGTATATTGACTTAGACAGATAATGAGGATCTAAACTAAGGTCCTCACATGTATGTAACAAATGCTTAAACAACTTAAAAATTTCCCAGTCAACATCACTCTTGACACCAAAAGCATGTAGAGCTCTCTTCACCACAGAGAAGATCATTCATGAAAAGCACTATTTTAGTGTCCTCTAGCTCTTTTCACCATGTCATTTTCTACTAGGAAGTGGTATAATACCCTGTTGGTTGAGGCTTAGTACTTAAGGATGAATCCTCAGCTCACATACAAGTTGCCACCAGTATTGAGATAACCTGAATCCCTTCTATGATTTTACTCACATGCTAATTGGCTCACATAATTTTAAATAGTATAAATATTTAGTCACTGTTCATAAAGAATATTCTAGGAACAAGTCATAAATATTATGAGTGTATTACTAGGTCATAACAATAATGAATGACCACACAAAGCCAATATAATAAACTTTACCTTCCCATTGTAAATAGGAATTATAATTGAGACAGATCCTCTGCAACCATCAGACTAAGAGGTGAGTGACACTCCAAAAAGCCCAAGCAGAGATCCCAGTCTCTGGGACCCTGGCCCTGGGACACAGCCCTTGCAACATTCATCTCTTCCCCAAATTCAGGCCAGCTGGGAAAAAAAGGACAGAAGCCCCAGTAGAACCCAGCTCTCTAGACACCCCAATATAAAATGCTGCCCCATCCCATCACCTAGTGACCTCAGCAGCAACCTGAGCCCCACAGAACTGGACCAATAGTTTCTCAGTTCCTATTGGATCAATAACAGCTACCTGAGAGCTTCAATTCCTCAGCACCTACTGGATTAAGAGGGGTCACTAGACACAGAATACACTACCTCAAAGAGGACCAATAAATGAGACTGGACCAAGAGAGGCTACCTGGGACACCAACACAGCCAGAACAGACTGCATCAAAATTGGCTCCCTGAGATACAGATAAATCCTCCAATGATTCAAGGAAGGGTAGTATGAGGTTTCTGGCCTGGACTTTTGGGCCTAGCCTCAAGGTTTAGGCCCACAGACCCACAGACATGCAGAGACACACAGATGCTTACAATAGTTTTAGGCTGATTGGCCCAAGGCCCAGGCACATAACTTGCTAACTCTATACCCATAGTCTTCTGGCTTCTCTCTGGCATTCTCTCTGTTCTTCCAGTTCCCAGAGTTCTCCTAGTCTGGTAGCCCTGCCCACACTTCCTGTCTGCCTTTGGCCAATCATCACTTTTTATTAAACTAGTGGGTGGGACAATTATTTAAAATAGAACAGCATAATCCCCCTACAAGGAAGCAATGGGCAGATACCAGTGCAAAAATACATATAAGAACATAAATAACAACATGGCACCACCAGAAACTGCCAGTTCTACAACAACAAGACCTGAGCATGGTAATGGAGAAGAAGCAGAAGTAAACAACCTTAAATAAAACTTTATGAAGATAATAAAAGCCATAAAAGAGAAGATTAAAAATTCCCTTAAAGAAAAAGAAAAATAAAAGGATCACACAGTGACCCCAGTGACCTTCATGACAACTGGAAACTCACAGACCCCTGACCCAGAACTGACTAAGTGCTAAGTATCACACCCCTACCCCAGGTCAAGCACAGACCACAGCCTCTGAGCCTGACCCCCCTAAAACAGAGCTCCCACCAAGCTCAACTCTAAACCCAAGCAAGGAAGGAGACCCATGCAAGTCCAAACCCCCCACCAAAACTCAGCCAGTGGGATACCTCATGGCCAAAACCCTGACCCAACCCCAACTAACATCATCACATGGCAATCCCAGTGACCTCTGTGACAACTGGAAACCCACAAATCCCTGGCCCACAGCTGACTAAGTGCTGACTAAGAAACTAAGAGCTGACTAAGAGTGGACCAAGAACCCAGACTGGACTAAGAGAGGCTTCTTGACACATAGGCACATCCAGAAAAGATTGCAACAAAATCAGCTCCTTGAGATTCAGACAAATCCTCCAAGGACTGAGGAAGCAATGGGCAGATGCCTGTGCAAGAAGACATATAACAACATAAAGAACAACAATCAAGACCTGATCAAGGCAATGAAGAGGAAGCAGAAGGAAACAACCTCAAAAACAACTTTATAAAGATGATAGAAGCCTTAGAGCATATAAAAATTTCCCTAAAATGGAATAAAATACAAAAATAAATGAGATTAACAAATCCCTGAAAGAAAACAAAGAAATCCAAGAAAAAAGAAACAAACAAGTGAAGAAATATTCCAGAAATTAAAAATTGAAATAGAAGCAAGAAAGAAGGTACAAACCAAGACAATGCTGAAAATATAAAACTTGAAGAAATGAAAAATTCAATAGTAGAAATAGATACATCAGTCAAATAACACTAAAACCAAAATAATCATATCACAAAACATCCAGGAAATTTTGGACACCATGAAAAGACCAAAGCTGAAAATAATTGGAATCGAAGAAGGAGAAGAACACCAGGTCAAAGGCAAAGAAAATGTATTCAACAAAATCATAGAAGAAAACTTTCCCAACATAAAGAAGGAAGTGTGTATAAAGATACAAGAAGCTTACAGAGCACCAAACATGATATACTCTAGAAAATGTCTCCTTGCCACATAATAATCAAGCCACTAAACCTTCAGAACAAAGAAAAATACCAAGAGTTATAAAGAAAAAGAGTCAAGTTACCTATAAGGCAGAACCATCAGAAACACACCAGGTTACTCAGTGGAAACAATGAAGGCAAGAAGATCCTGGTCAGATGTTATACAGACACTAAAAAAAGCATGGCTTCCAGCCAGGTCTACTATACCCAGCAAAACTATCAATCACCATAGATGGAATAAACAAGATATTTCATGGCAAAACCAGATTTAAAAAAATACCTGTCCACAAATCCAGGGCTACAGAAAGCTATAGAGGGAAAAATCCAACCTAAGCAAACCAGATACACCCATGAAACTACAAGCAAGCTATAATCCCGCAGAAGAAAAACACATGCACATTACTACCAAAAATAACAAGAAATGACAATCATTGGTCATTAATATCCCTTAATATTAATGAATTCAATTCACCTAAAAAGACATGCCCTAACATGAAGGATACAAAAACAGAATCTATACTTCCACTGCCACAGATAAACATCAACTTCAGAGACAGACACACAGACTCAGAGTAAACGATTGGGGAAAGAATTTTCAATAAAATGATCCTAAGAATCAAGCTGGTATAACCATCCTAATATCTAACAAAACAGACTTCAACTAAAATCAACCAAAAGAAATTAGGATGGACATTATTTATTCATCTCAGGAAAAGTTCACCAAGATGAACTCTAAGTCCTGAACATCTAAGCCCCCAACATAAGGGCACCTACATATATACAAGCAATACTACTAAGGCTTAAACCTGACATCAAACACCACAAATTAATATGGGGAGACTTCAATACCCCACTCTCATCAATGGATATATCTACAAAACAGAAACTCAACAGAGAAATAAGAGATCTAACAAATGAAATAACACAAATAGACTTAATAAATATATACAGAACTTTCCACCCAAACACAAAGGAATATACTTATTTTTCATCATCCCATGGAACTTTCTCTGAAATTTCACATAAACTCAGTCATAAAGCAAACATCAATAGTTACAAAAAGTGGGAATAACTTCTTGTATCTTATCTATTATGAACAAAAGTTAGACTTCAACAACAATAAAAATCACATAAAGCCTACATATTTATGGAAACTAAATATTTCTCAATTGAACCACATCTTGATCAAGGAAGGGATTAAAAAATCAAAGACATCCTATAATTCAATGAAAATGAATCTGCAACATACACAAACTTATGGGATACAAGAGAAGCAGTGCTAGGAAGAAAATTTATAGCACTAGATGCCTATTTAGAAAACCCAGAGAAATCTCACACAAGAGACCTAACAACACAGCTGAAAGTCTAGAACAATTAAAAGAAAACTCACCTAGAAGGAGTAGATCAATGGAATAGAATAAAAGACCCTGACATTAGCCCACACACCTATGTACAGCTGATTTTTGACAAAGAGGCCAAAAATATTCCATGGGAAAAAAGATAGTAGCTTCAACAAAGGGTGTTGGCATAACTGGATGGTAGTATGTAGAAGAATGCAAATAGATCCAAACCTATCACCCTGAACAAAACTCAAATCCAAGTGGATCAAAGACCTCAACATAAGCCCAGCTACACTGAACTTAACAGAAAAGAGAGTGGGAAATACCCTCCAACGCATTGGCACAGGTGACCACTTCCTAAATATAACACCAGTATCACAGACAAGAACAACAATCAATAAGTGTGACCTCCTGAATCTGAAAAGCTTCTGTGAGGCAAAGGACACAGTCAATAAGACAAAATGACAGCCTACTGAGTGGGAAAATATCTTCACCTCCTACATCTGACAGAGGACTGATCTCTAAAATATATAGAGAATTCAAAAACTACAGCATAAAACCTTAAATAACCCAATTTTAAAATGGGCTTCAGAGCTAAAAAGGGAATTCTCAACAGAAGAACAACAAATGGCTGAAAGGTACTTTAAAAATTGCTCAACATCTTTAGCCAAAAGAGAAATGCAAATCAAAACAACTTTGAGATATCACCTTACACCTCTCAGAGTGGCTAAAATCAAAAACACAGATGACAGCCTATGTTGGAGAGGATGTGGAACAAGGGGAACACTCCTTCATTGTTGGTGGGAGTGTAAACTTGTACAGCCACTCTGGAATGAAGTATGGAGATTCCTCAGAAAACTGGGAATCAATCTCCCCAAGAATCCAGAAATACCACAAAGGATGCACATCCGTACCTCAAAGACATTATCTCAACTATGTTCATAGCAACATTATTCATAATAGCAAGAACCCGAAAACAACCTAGATGTCCCTCAACTGAAGAATGGATTAATGAACCATAGTATATCTACACAATGGAGTAATACTCTGCAGTAAGAAAAAAATGGCATCCTAAAATTTTCAGGCAAATGGATGGATTTGGAAAATATTCTCCTAAGCAAGGTATCACAAGCTCAGAAGGCAAGGGATAGACCCACTCATAAGTAGAATTTAGAATACCCAAGCTGCAATCTACAACCTTTAAAGGGCTTGAGATCAGAAAGATCTTAAGAGAGACATCCAGAGATTCACCTAAGAATAGAAAATAGAGAAGATCACCTTAGCAAATTGGGATCATAATGGGTTGTAACCAAGAAGAGTCAGGAACAAATCTGGAAAGGAGATGGTTGAGTGAGAGGAGCAAAGAGGGAGATAGAAAGAGATGAAGATCTCCATAGAGGAAGCCAATATGAGGCTTGAAACAGACTGGGTGCTAAGGAAACTTCCAGGAACTCACAGGATGTCCCTGGCTAGGTCTCCAAACAATAATGAAAGAAGTTGAAAATGGGTTCAGGAGACTGTAAATGTGATAGGAGCTTTCTTTGTCAACACTGTTCATTAACCACTACTCATAGTGCCTTCAGGAATGTACTCATAAGGATAAATGTTTCTTATGCACTGAGCCAATTATCAGCCACATTTCAGGCTCCACTACTAACTCCTGTTTTCTTGCAAATCCCATCTTGTAACAGTGAGGTCCTCCTCTGTTTCCTATACCTCTCCAAGGCACTCACATGTGCTAGAGATCACTTTCTTCAAATTTCTCTCAAATATCACTTGAATCTTTGTCTATGAGTCTCACATGATCCAAAACAGCTTCACAAATGGTGACTCCTCTTCCCTGTATGACTGTAGATGTTATTGGATGTGTGATTAGTTACGGATAGGAAGATAAGGAAACTTCAGGGGCATATAATAGAACAAAAACCACAACTCACCTTTGGAGTAAGTGGTTTCTGGCCCTGACTTTTGGGCCTAGCCTCAAGGTTTAGGACCCGCAGACCCGCAGACCCACAGACCCGCAGACCCGCAGACCCACAGAGATACAGACCCACAGAGATACACAGATGCTTTCAATAGTTTTAGTCTGATCGGCCTCAGGCCCAGGCATATCATTTGCTAACTCTCTACCCTTTATCTAACCCATGTCTTTTGTTCTGCCATGGGGTTCAGTACCTTTCTTTAGAGCAGCATAGTTGTTCCTCTGCTTCTTCCGGCTTCTTTCTGGCATTCTGCTCTGTGCTTCCTGTTCTCAGAGTTTTTCTTAGTCTGGTAGCCCTGCCCACACTTCCTGCCTGCCTTTGGCCCATCAGCGCTTTTTATTAAACCAGTGGGTGGAACAATTATTTACCATGAAACAACACAATACCCCTACACACCTTCATGGTGTTTTAGGCCAGAATATTGAGAGATCTGTGCATATTGTCTACAAAGTGTGAAAATCCTGGAATGTGGTCCATCCTCATTTCAATATTCATGGAGTGTGTGTGTAGATGATATAGCTCATTTCAGAATACAGTTAGAATCATCTCCCACCTAGAATAATATAAACTGTATTCACAGAGAAAGTATGGTTGACTTTCTTCCCATCTATGCTTCTCATCATCTATGCCTCATAAACATTTTTTGAGGTTTTTGATCTCTGTTTTATGTTATTACTATGATTTTATTATCTGCAAAAAAGTACAGTGTGCCTTATAAACCATACTATATTTTCATTTGCTTTTAAACAATGCTTTAGGGGAAAATATACCCTACATCTTAGGTTTTTAAACTCAAGTTAATTTTATTAGCATTTCAGAGCCACTGGGCAACCAAGATGTTAATCTCTGCCACTACCTAGGGAAGAAAGCTGATGAAGGGGAGGTAGAGCAGGTGTAATCTTGTCTTGAATTAAAGTCAGTATAGAATTTAACCATGGCACACTTAGGCTGATAGGGAGATTCTAAAAGTCAATAAGGAAAGCAAAACTGTCAGGGAAAGCCTGAGGTGTCCAGACATAGAAAGAAGAACAAGAGATGTTACACTTCTGTGATGAACTCCATACTCAATCAGGGTTAAAGAACCACATAGCTGGCCATGCCAGATATTGTCTTGCTTATATTTTGAGATTAAATATGCATTACACATTGAAATTGCTGTGGAATTATAAGACTCAATTCAATTTTATAGCTATACATGGAAGATTCTGATTTTAACAATCAGAATGAGGGGGTCTAGCTATGTATGGCTTTATTTCTAATACACTGCAATTTCATTTTTTACTAAATCACCCTGAATCTTTTCTGTGGTACAGGTGAGAGCTGTGATACAACTGAACACCAAGTTGTGAAACTCTTGTGTATGTGACATTATGAATCTCAAATTAATTTTACAACTATGTTTTCCATTTCAAGAAATAGATTTCCATCTCCAAAAAAAACAGGCTTTTATTTTCTCAAAGATATGCCTTTAATTGGAGAACATGGTGATGATGTGATGATTATCTTATATCCTTAACATCTATTTTTGCTGCCTCTATCAGGCAGAGATGCTATTTCTACATAAACTGAAGTAAAGATCCTTAGAACTGACTGCCAGATCATCACATTTTTATGCTGTCTTATTAGGACCAGCAAATCATTCTTCAGTGAGAGAGTCTAAGGTGGAAGACAGTTGATGAAAAACAGTAATTATAGAAAATTTACTATGGCAGGATATCTTGCCCAAGGGGTGACTTATGCTAAATCAATTGGAAGTGCCATATCATACATACAGTTTGTAGAAAAGAAATGGGTCAAAATCAGTAGAAAAGTTTTATACAAAGAGAGGAAGTCAATAGGTATCTAAAAAGTCAAGTTGCACAAGCAGAACATAGGATATCTCAAGCATGTAAGAGACCAAGCACTATTAGGACTGATATATCTAGCCCCATAGGCTGAAGAGAGTTTAGTTAGCAGGATCAGAAGCCTCAGCTTGTCAAGCTCTCTAGCCCACGCCATTATAATCTCTACCAAACATATTTCTGGTTTTAGAGAAGGGACTATGTTCCTTTCCTATATATTAAGGTGTCAGGAAAAGTCTCTTTACATCAGCCTTGTATTCATAGTTCTTCATCTCATTTTATTTTTAAGAATGAATGACTTACTTTTGTCTGAGTGTCCGAGAGATCCAAACATCCCCTGATCAAATAAATAGTTCCCAGCACGGCCAAAATCATTATTTACACAAGTATTCTAAGCATAATACTAAATTCATAAGGAAGGATGTTGAAAGGTTTTGAAGCCCCATAACTTATACAAAACATACGTTTTTTACACAGTTCTGAATTGAAGGTGAGATGACCTGAGTATGAAGGGTGAATAGCAAAAAAAAAAAAAAAATCCTTGAAATCTAACATCATTGTCAGTCAAAAGACACAATAAAGAGAAAAGAGAGAGAATGGTGTAAAATGCCCCATATGTTGCATAGTTGAGACATCAGAATTAGTCAATGGCAAAAGAGAAAGTACAATTTCTTGATTTTCTGTGTCTTAACCTCATTGAGTATCACATCATTGTTGAGACATATGATGAGTAACGGTGACTGTGGGCACATACTCCATTGTTCCTATTGTAGAGAACAAATCCTTTCCCCACAAATAAAAATACAAGACAGAAATGACACATGGTCCAAATTGTCTTCAACAAACCTCTTCTGTTTTCCAAGTAAAAAGAACAGCATTCTCTGACTTCTCTACACGTTTGAAGTATTCTGCAAGTGCTTTGTTTGCTTTGTGACAAAGCATCCTCCAGGGCCAGGTCTCTGGTCAAACATTTAAACACTTTAAAGACACATCAGATCAGTATTCAACAGGCCCTGAAATATTTTTCCATTAATTCTTACCTCTATCAAACAAAGTGGTTGTCCCACCCACTGAATTTCAAACCATTGTATCCAAAAGACAGCATTAGATGAAACAAAACCAGTAAGAGTGTGATCATTTCCTTTTGAAAGTAAGATTACTATAAATGGGTTATTGGCTGACTGGAGCAAACTGGGCTATTCCTTGAAGAGAATGTGTCATAACCTAAATTTATTCCTTATAATTGACCTGAGGGATACAAGGCAAATTATAAAATTCCTACACAGTCAAGCTTAGGTCTAACTGATAAAAGATATGCAATGCATTAATGTGAGGTGATCATTTCTCATGTAGGGATGGCTTGAGGCACCATTTCAGGATGAGGCAGAATTGTCCAAGGCAGGTGACCCAGTAATAGCCCAGTAGAGGAAAGATATGTTGTGCTTATCACTTCAGGCTTCCTTTCCTAAGGTTAGTAAATTAATGCAGCCATTGTTTCCAGGGACTGCAGCACGCCTGATGCTATATTTCCAGCTAGGGGACTTACTAAAAAAAAAATCTATTTATCTTGAGAGTGAAATTCAGAAGCCCAATTCTTACCTTTCATGGAGTAAGAAAATAGCCCAGGTAACAGACAGCCATAGAAAGTTTCTCTTTATCCCATGCCCAAGTTGATTCATTCTGAGATACCAATTATATACACACCATTAGCACCAATGCTGCTAAAACATTGTGTTGTCAGTATTTTAAGGGCCTGGGCATATTCACTTCATGCAAATAGGAGGTCCTGAATATACACAAAATTAAATATAATTAGGCATATTTTCTTGTTTTGTAAAGGCAACCTAACATGGAACATTAGGCATTGTCATATGTCAGCTGTCACACCAGTAAGGTAATTCCTGTTAATTAATCAACAATGCAGCTAACTTCCTGTAATGATAGGATATAAGGGTAGATTATTAAATCTACTTTTAAAAGGCAATTACTAGTTTTAAATATTTTATATTGAATTGGATTTTGTAGATTATATATAAATTGTGTGTATTGATATAGTTGAGATTAATTTTGTTACTGAACATATATCTCTATGATTGTACAAGGTATTATATATATATATACAGTACATCTTGACAATGTAATACAAATTATCAGTCCTTGAAAGTCATTATTACCAGAGAATTAGGATATGAAGAAATGCAAGTTAGTAGACATGGAAATCAAACTTACAGTAATATTGGCTATGTATTCAAGGTCAAACAGATATATTTTAGAGGAACAGGTCTTCAAACACTGAAGAGATCTACAGAATATGACATTTAAGTTGTTTTAATAACATCGGTTCTTATTATTTTTATGACAATGAGACATCTGCTACTGGTAGAACCAAACTACTTCAGAGAAGATTATGGACATCAAAAAAAAAAAAAAAAAACTCCAGATGGAGTTTACCTTCTTTGTGGTAAAAGTTAGTTACTGGGCAAGAAAGTGCTCTTGCCTGACTGCTGACAATAAGATGTTCAAAATGGACAAGCAAGACACACAAATGAAAAGAACTGCTAAACCTTGCACAGATATGTGAGGCCTGTCAGCTGAAGGTGCAACAATAGAGGAGAACATTGGGTGACTGTACAGGCAGCCAAATGTTTCATTTCTTACAATCTTTTGGAAGTTGTTTGCTTGCATGTCCATCCTGTTTACTTAGTTAATATCATTTTATTCTTCATTCTATGAGGAAGTTAAAGATGATATAGTTTTAGTTGTTATAGTTTTATAGTGACTGTTTTAGAAAAGAACTCACTTAGAGGCTAAAGTGCATGAGTTTGATAGACATCAAAATATAGTTCCCAGTTATTAACACAAGTTAGAAAGAAAGTGAATTAGGTACAATCCTTTGGACTCACCAAAATATGATAAATAATGGAATGGTTTGTTTGAATTTTTCAATTGTTAATGGACTGGACTGGACATTATTCATATAATTATTGTTTGTATATATTGTATACAATTATTATACCTATTGTATATTGTTTTTATGTTAGTTATAACCTTTTTTATTTTTGACATAAAATGGAATATGTGGTGATACATTTTATAATTAATAAAATTGAAACCTTCCTTTTTGATTAGGCAGAAAAGGAGAAGTGATGTAGGATGTCTTTCTGCATACTATGAATTATCATTGGATAATAAAGGGACTGTTTATGGCCTATAGAAAGGGATCTTAGAAGCAGGCTGGTAAATCCAAGCATAATTAAAGGGGGAAAGGAGCAGAGTCAGGCAGAGAAGCTGTGAGCTGCTGCCAAGGAGGAAGACATAAAGGAATTTGGGTAAGCCATATGGCAAGACATAGATTAATAGAAATGAGGTAAGTAGAAGAGCTTGCAAGAAATATGCCTGAGCCATAGGTCACACAGCATGTAATTAATATAAGACTTTGTATGATTATCTGGGGCCTAACAGCTTTGGGACTGCTGGTCTGAACATGAGGGATAGTCTGGGCCAGAAACTTCATACTACAATTTTTAATAACCAGAACCTATAAGAAATTTCCATGAACTCTGTTTCCATTGGGTTTGATCAATAACTCTACATTGTATCAAAATTGATTGCTCAATTTTTATTTTCAATAAAAAGGTACCCCTCTCTTATGATTATTTATTGTATGAATAGTCTGCTCTTAGCAACCTCTACTTGAGATATATTTACTCATGTTTCCTATAGGTGATCTTCACCTACCACAAGTTCAACTGGAAATTTATGCAAAAAAATGCATAGTTTAAACCTTCTTTTTATTTATTAGATTATACTATGGGAGAAAGTATCATTCAGTCATATAAAGTACAAATACACATGGGTCAAACATAAATACTGATTCACTTTCAAAAATGTCACCATATATTGTTTTGACCTTTCTTTGAATTTACAATTAAAGATTTTTTCTCTATTTTCCATTTGAAGAATAATATGTAATTATTTACATCCTCTTCTCCTATATAAAACATCCAGAAGGCAAACAGGCCTTAAAACTAGTAAACAAAGCCATCAGTTATATGAAGTTAACCCTTAGTGACATGGAGTTTCCTTTATCTCATATTATTACAGACTCCTTTGTATACTTCTGATGTATTCTATCAGAGGGGCAATCCAATAGAGTGCATTCCCCTGCTTACTAATCTTGGATATTCTGTGATTCCTTCTAGGCTCACAGAGTGGAACTGGTTTTAAACTTGTTAGCATGTTGCATCAGGTACATTGCTATTGAAGGTTCCCCTCCATTGGGCCTTCCCTGACTCTTGGGAAATAACCCTTATTGACGTTATGAGTCAAGTTTCTATATTTATCTTGTAGATTCTTTAATTTAGCTAAAAAATACTTCTGGTGCTTTTATAAGAATGGACTGAAGAGTTATATCAATTGCTTAAACAAGTTAAGTGTTATGATCCAATAGACTGTCACTGATAACAGCTTAGGTTAATCCAACTGGAAGTTATGTCTTTTTTAGGGCTAGACAAAATCAAGCTTATATGTAGTAGGAGGTTTCTGGACCAGACTTTCGGGCCTATCCTCAAGGTTAAGACCCACAGACCCACAGAGGAACACAGACGCTTACATTAATTTCAGGCTGATCGGCCTAAGGACCAGGCATATAACTTGCTAACTCTTTACCCTTAAACTCTCCCATGATTCTTATCCTTCCTGTTCAGCTATGGAGCTCGGTATCTTTTCTCAGAGCAGAATAATTGTCCTCTGCATCTTCTGGCTTCTCTGGCAATTCTGGAGTCTCTGTGGCATTTCTGCTCCATTCTTCCTGTTCCCAGAGTTTTCTTAGTATGGTAGCCCCACCCACACTTCTTGTCTGCCTTTGGTCAACCAGTACTTTTTTTATTAAACTCATAGGAAGGACAATTATTCACAATGTAACATCATAAATCCACTACACTTGTGTTTTGGAAAAGCCTGTTGGAACCCAAGTCTAAAGATATAGAAAAGATACAGAGTTTCTATAGGAGGACCACATATTTAGTTTTATTTCAATCAAGACACAACACTTTTCTAGCTGCTGCAAAAGGCATCCCCATCTTCCTAGCCTTACCCAATCACACATCCAGTAACATATACAACTATACAAAGTAGAGGAGTCACCACTTCTGAATCCATTTAATGAAACTGTGGAAGGAGATTACAGTTGTGAGACATTTGGGAAAATGTGTCAATCGGTTATGTGGATACCTTGGGGTGGTGATGTATGCTTCAGGTTAGGACATCACCATGGAGTCAGGAAAACAGGAAAAAAAATGTAAAATTACCTGTGAAGCTTGATATGTGGCTCACATTTGCTTCAGTATCATGGAAAAAATTCTTTATTTTAGGCATTTAATGAAGGTATTATGAGTCTAGTTTAATGAACAGAGTGGAGAAAGAAAACTTTTAGAACATTGCAAGTCATCTTACAAATATACTTTAAATTCTGTCTTTCGTGGTGACTATGTCATATATGCACTTGAAAATAACAGGTAAGGTAATGTTGCCCTACAAGTTCCAAAGTAGACAGGATCATTCAGTTATCACAAAAATGGCTCAAGGGAACACTGGGGAGTTCATATATTTTAGAATCCTCATTAAGAGTTTTTTTTAAATAGGCTTCAATTTTGAAACTTTTTTGAGAATGAAAAATTATGAAATCACTTTTCATACAAGAAATCCTTTGTGAAAGGAAAAATTAGTCTGTAAGGGTAAGTTGATTTTTTGCTTGTTTTGTAAAAATGTCATAGATACTACTAATATAAGAAAGCTCCATATTTCTTACATGCTGACAAAATTTCCATCTGCAAATTATTTGAAATCTCATAATTATAAAAATTTGAGTTGGAAAATATTTTTATGAAGACATATATCCTTTACATTGCGTTTAATTTTATTTTGCACTGTATATGGCAAGATTATTCAAATATAATTCTTGCATGGAGTGGTAAACTAAAGTTTATAATATTGGCTTTGTGTGGTTGTATAGTTATTTCTAAGACCTAATTCTAGCCTCATGATTTATGTATTGTGTCCCAGATATATACCTATGGATAACAGTTAAACAAAAATGATGTTATAAATGAGTCATATAAGTATATAAGAAAAGCCTATAAGACGGTCAATTTATCCTAATTGATGGTGATAGTGATTGGCATGTGATCAAAGATTTATCCTTATAGACTGAGCCTCAACTTCTAGGATATGAACTCATATTCCAGTAGAAAATGGCAAGACTAGAAAAGGGCTAGAGGAGACTAAAATAGTATTCTCCCATGAATGGTCAGCTGCTCCTGAAAAAGACAATCTCCATACTTAGTGTCAAAAATGATTTGGGAGTTGCAGAAATTGTTAAGTATGTTTTGTACTTGACACACAAACATGAGTGTCTTAGTTCATATCCCCATTGCCTATATAAAATCAATGAATAGGTATAATCCATAGGTCAGTATCCTGGAGAATTCCTGGAGCACATGGACTATCCTGCCTAACTGATCCAATGAGAGATGAGCTCTGTGCTTAGTGAGAGATTGCTTAATAAATTGCAAAAGAGAACAACTAAGAAAGAAACCTGATATTTTTCTCTGGCCCCTGAACAACATGCACTCTTATGTGCATACTTGAATGTGCAAGTGTTTGTACACCACACAGACATGCACACACACAAAGAAAGGAAGAGAGAGATCTGATGTGATGTGAGAGTCTGTTAGAGAAACTAAATCTGAAATTTCCCTCTGTAATCTTAGATCATGAATGACTATTAATATATAAATATAGTATCAGCACTTATATAGGTGTCTAATACATGTCTGATAAGTATTAAATGTGAAATAATATATAGTACATTATTTCTCTTGGTGCATAAATATATATGTAAATTGAGATGGGACATGAAGTTAGTCTTCATGTGTGAAGTCTCCCTATAATCCCCCATCAAGAACGGGGAGATTCTGTCAATTCTTGGAAGGCACAAACTAATTGGACTAAGGAAAAATCTATGGTCATTAAACTGGCCAGATAGGAATGGGAGAATCTCAGTTCCATTGTTACTTGAAATCGACTGTGAAATGATGATTACACACTGATTCACAACCTAATTTATAATCACAGACTCAAGTCTAAGGAGCAAATGGCTACAAGTGGAGCTTTTTTTCACTTCAAGGACTTTTGGTAAATCACTTAGGGTATAAAAGGGTGGCTTACAAGCCTCAAAAGTAATGGATCATAAAATAGGATGGTGGTATCCATTTATGATAACCTTTGTTGTTCACACCTGTGGGGATATGTTTCAAATTTAATAAAAACAGTCTGGAATATCAGAGGACAGATCCACCTCTTCCAGTCTTTGGGGTTTTTGTTTGTTTGTTTGTTTGTTTGTTTATTTGTTTGTTTGTTTGTTTGTTTTCCCCCTGAGACAGAGTTTTCTGTGTAACAGTCCTGGCTGTCCTAGAACTTGCTTTGAAGACCAGGCTGGCCTTGAACTCACAGAGATTCTCTTGCCTCTGCTTCCCAAGTCCTGAGACTAACAGAATATACAACCAAGTGTTGTACATATAAAGGAAACTCAGAACCAGATCTCAGGGAAAATCTGAGATATCAAAGAGTAAACACCACAGTCAGATAATTCAGAAAAAACATAGTCAGTCAATCACTCTGCTTTCCTTGGATTTTTCCAGTCTTTATCTCAATTTCTGACTCCTGCGTTCTTATTATACTAGGAAAAAATAGATAGCCATTACATCTGGCAGCCTCATGACACTGAGTTCTTGTAAATGGCAAATATGTCCTATTTTGAGCTGGAGGAAAGTCTATATTTCAGTTATTATATAAAAAGTCAGAACCCACTACCTATCTCAGTGGATATGAACTACAAAACAGGTCAACCCTCCGTGGCCAAGAGTGTATGAGATAGATTTTTAGGTGTCTGGGTTCTATCACCATATCTCAAATGCTAGTTAGTATTTTCCCTATCAATTACACATAATCATATATGTGTGTGTGTGTACACGTACACACTTTACTTTGCACACGGTTATCTAAAGCTTTTCACAAATCTAAGAGAACATTAACTGCTATGTCTAAAGCCTATATGACTGTGGCAATTTGAAAAACAAAGCATGTTCTCTCTACCATACCTCTTCTTATTCAGTTGACCCTTACATGATCTGTGCTACTGACTTCATGCTTCACTTCTAACTCCTTTTCAAAGTGACCATAAAAATTCCAGGGTGAGAACCACGTTTCTTTCTTCCTATTCACCTGGCAGAAGGAAGTGTACATGGGTTATGGATGTTACCCCTTTTAGGTTTTTGTGTGTTTTGAAACCTGTTTATTTTCACAGGCAATACTGCATGCCTGACACACAAATGTAAGTAAGTTGCTCAGATTCTGTCTGTTTGATTCCATTTCCACAAAAGCTATGAGACACCATCAAATCACCATCCGATGACAATAGACATGCTATTTTTATTGAGCAAATCACAGGCAGGCCATGTGGGGCTTACAATGTTGAAGGCAAAGTAACAGAAAAGAAAAAGCAGAAAGTTTCTTGGGCATGCATAGCTTGACTGCAGAAGATGTGATTACTGGCATCTACACAATGGAGTGACCTCCTTAGGGGATGTTACATCCAAGTTTGGGGGTTCTTCATGAAAGGTATGTAAAAATTGGGTATCACAGCACAGCCTTGCTCAGACACTATGGCATCTGAATTGTACGTTCAGCATACTCATACGTAAGTGTTCAACAGAGATATAAACCAAGCATATTTCTCTCTGAAAACAGGAAGAAGGATAAACCATCAGCAAAGTTAGAATTGAGAGCAAATATGCTGACAATCATGCAAGTGACACACTGGTCCTTTCAGGAACTGCTGAGTATAGGAAATTCATATTTACTGTTCAGTGATCAATCAATATCACTTCAATTTCTACAGTCAACCAGATATCATGTGTCCTCCCCAGATCTTATGAGATCCTACAACTTCCCAAATAGTACAAGAAGGCTTGGGGTCGAGGTTCACCAACCTCCAGCACATGGTCAAGCCACTAAATGTGTCACATGGAATAAATAAAGCAGCAGACAGCAATGGAAGTAAGAGGGCATGGGAAGGGTTAACAGGATGAGTGATACACCCCGGTGTGTGTCATTCCTAGAACTTATGGTCCAAGGGAGCAGGTGGCAGGGAAAGAACCGAGTCAGCAAGAGGGGTTTTATCCATTCATTACTAACTCCAATAGTTTCAGTGCAGTTTGTAATATGGGTTAGCCTAAGAGAAGACAGAATCCATTCTCACAAGCAACCATATCCACAGTAAATCCACCTGTCAAATGGACTACAACTCAAAATACCCTCAGTACCCTAATTCCCAAATAAATTTTTAAAAAATCTGATCATGTTGCACCCTTCCTCCTCACATAGACACAATGCTATTTCTGAGGGAATGTGTGTGATTCAACATGTTGTCAATTGATGTTTTCACACTCTCTCCATACAATAACATGCTTGCCTCATGCACATGAACCATGAACAACAACATTCTCACACATCATAAAGAAAGTGCGTCCTTTCACAATGTTCTGCCTTCACTAGAGATCCTTTTGTGAACCGTATGCATACCTTCTGCTGATGCTCACTGAATGGGCAGTTCAACAATTCAGACTGGAACTTGCTGCATGTGCCACCTTTCAACTTTCTTTTGAGGTAGTAAAACATATTTTGATTGCTCTTTAAAGAAAGAACAGAATTCATTACAGTACTGGGACTACATTTTATTGTGTGCAGTAGCTTTTATTACAGATGATATTTTTTTTGTTTAGGGCTCGTGTCAGAATTCCTCAGATGCTAGAACCATTACCCACATAACATACAAGACATATCTTCCATAAAGATGTCTACACACCTCACTTGCAGCTGGCTTTTTGTGCAACTTAGACAGGTGTGTTGTGCTGAGGAAGAAGTACAAGGACAGATGGATGAAATAGTCCATGAATTTAGAATTATAAAGCTCAACTCTGAGAAGCAGTATAGACTATAGATACTGGGAAAAGAAGAGGTATGCATGAAGTAAGTGGGGAGGGGACACCACTGCGGAGCACTGGCCTTTGACTGGGCTCTATCCTGTGAGGGAGATCCTGGCAGCTGTTCTTGCTGAGATTAAATTAATGCTTTTAATCTAGTAAGGGCTGCTGCAATGGTGTCCTCAAGGCCAGAGATAATGAACCAAAGTAGGGAAAGTTTTCCCTTTCAGTATGAAGACTTCCTTGGTAAACACTCTTAGAAATTTAAGTCAGTCATTTGTGCACGTACTTCTAATCAACAAGAACATAGAACTGCATTAGCTTGAGTTTATGTACATCCATATGAAACAGTTTCTTTACATTTATGTATTTACTTCGCTATGCATTTCCTGATTTGCACTCACATTCTCTCACAACATCTCAGTATATCTATACAAACAGAAGTCCATTTGCCCTCTACATGTTTAACTGGCCCTTAGCAATTATCAAATAAACAATTATCAAATACATACATATAGCTGATGGAAATTGCTTGAAAAATGACATTCATCTAAGACAGACTCGGTGTTGATACACTTTGTTTCCCTTAGTTCTACTTCACCATAGGCTGCAAGATAAGTTGCCTATAGAAAAAAAAAGAATAATATTTATGTTTAGTCTACTGCCAATGTTCACATGCATGCCTTGAGTTTCTTTGTGGAAGTAACACTGACATTGTGGACATGACTGCATTTATGAGCTAATAGAACTACAGTCACAACAGGGGTGATAAACCTTTTCCCATCCTGGGAATATGATTCTTCCCTGTACAGAGCAAAAGACCTGTAGTGTTCAGCATGGGAAAAATAATCCTGGTAACTGAAGCACAGAAAACAGAGATTCTTGTTTACTCTGGGAAGGCTGACTCTAGACTGGTTACTCACTTTCAGATCACTGATAGTCCCAGTATTTAACATAGGGAATCTTTTTTGTTCTCATCACCCAGTCTCCACATCTTAGTTGGCAGAAGAATTTGAAATGCTTTATAGAGGGGACATTTTATGCCAAAAAAAAATATAGCCTTTTAATGACCCATCCTTCTAGGTGAGTGATGTCCCTATATTTCAACAAATATCACTAATATGATTATGAAATTAACAAACAGAATTTGCCACATTCATTGCACAGGGCATCTCTGACCCAACTTATCAGGACACTCAGGAAAGCAGCATCTGAGATACTAGATCTCTTCTCAAGGATCCAAAGATTAGCTCATCATTCTTGTGTTGCTCTATTTTCTGTCTGCTAAATGAGAGTCATGGACACACTTACCAATAATCATCTTTTTTCTCCCTGTTTTTTTTTTTTTGTACTTGAGAAATATCCAGTCTATAATGAACTATGCCAATCAAGACAAGTTGGATATGTGATCATGTAAAAGCTAGATATGCTCTGTAGCAGGAGAAATGAACTGATAGTCACACATCTTCACACACCAGTAGACAGCCTTTTAGTGATTGTGTCCATGTGTTCTCAGTAAATACTTCCATTTATTAATAATTCCAAGTTGACTCTGGTTTTGAAATACATTGACATTATAGCATTGTCAGCACACCTGGAAAGTGACCTGTCAAGAACTGAATCCAACTGTCTGACAGAGACTACCTACACGGTGGTCATCTCCCCACAGTGGGTAACTACTTCAGTGGCTTTTGGACACACTGTATATCTCATAGTTAAGACTCCAGTTCCTAATTCCTGCTACTATCACATTAAGTAAACACTTTGTAGAGGGGAAGAAAGATCTTCAGGATAGTTTTAGTCCTAATTTTCAAAACCAGTAAGTAGAATTGCTTAGCATCCTTCATCAGTCTCTCAGATATCTCCATTCAATCCACATTGATGATCACCATACATGGAAAAATGAAGAAATCCACATGTATTCTCTGAAAATTTTTATTATTCTCTTTTAGTATAAGATATAACAATATACATTTACAGACTAAAAAGGCTACAGCATCACAGCTTTATCTCACCATAGGTAACAATCATTGTATATTAGGTTTATGGCTGAACTGAACCATGACAAAATGCTGTTGGTCACACTAGGTTAGAACCTATCACAAAACCTATATTAGGAAAGTACTTCAATGCCCATACATAAAATTAAGTGGCAAGGACAGGGTGGGAACCACAATCTATTCTTGGTGTGTTCATCATTATTCATCAGCAAACAGTATGTAAAAGTTAGCATATTAGAATCTGTACACTAATTCTTGATTTTCCTGGAATAAACACTGTCATATATAGAATACCATTTTCTGTCTGAAGGGTACAGAGTATTGTTTCTCAAAAGAAATTTGGAAAATTAGTACACATAAACATACCCAAATACCCAAACACTAAGCAACAACAGAATAATACAACAAACATAACTACATATAATATTTGAGTGGTGGATGCTATATCCACAAGTTTGCTATAAGATACTAAGTCAGTTTTCCTTGAAATCTACCCTCACACTGTAAGAATTTTAAGGCAGTCTGTCAAGAGGGATCCGTGAATAAAAAATGCTTGCCATCTTTGCTGAGGCTTGGCAAATCTAAATCTCTGAATGGTCACTATAATCCACATGATATCAGGAGATATGTAAAGACTCTAAGGTTTCTACTGATCTACACATAAATGTAAAATATGTTCAAAAGATGTTAGAGTACCAGAAAGGACAATTGTATTTGTTTGTCTATCCTTATGATCACTCATTCAGCAATATACACTGGCATTGGGTGTTTATACCAGAGAGCTGACCCAAGAGATACTTAACTGTGACTCTGAACTACAACTTTTGTTCCTCTGAGATTGAGCACTTTGAAATAGAATTACACAAGAGCACATCTTTCCATGTAAAAATTTCCTGCCTAGTATTCCTGCTGTGTCAATGGGGATCATCCTTCAGGAGATCCTTAAGAACGTAAGTATTAATACAAAAAATCCTATGGACACAGTTTGAGTTAGAAATACACATTGTTCAAGATATAATTTGGTGAGTTTTACCTTGGGCTCTGGGTATTAATGAAAGAACATTGTACAATTAATGTGGCTTCAACAAAAATGAGTAGGCTGCTGAGGTTAGAAAGAAAGGCAATATTTTATATGAACATGTCCATACTATCTCTTATACAAGGACAAGTACTCACCGTCATTTTGTTGCTCACAATGTTGCTGAGGTATGTGCGATTGAAGTGGTAGTTGTAAACAAGTCTGATGATATCCAGAGCATACTGCATATTCACTTTATCTGAGTCATCTAAAATATATTTAACTCTTTGACTTTTACGTTTATTGGGATCTGCAAGGCTAAAGTTCAGAAGCAGGATCAAGAGGGCCTGTAGAATCAGTGAACGCCATAGAGTTTTGCCCATGATCTGCTCAGATATATAGCTGGAAGATCAGCAAAGCAGAGGACTCAAGATTCATGGGATGCAAGTAGAGTCAAACTGTATTATATCTTGACTGTCAAGGTTAGCCACACCTTCCAAACACACCCCTATTTTCCTACCTTCTTATCTCTATCCTTACCAGATCCTCCCCCTATGTATAATCTGTGTACCACACACTTCTCTCCCCTTTGGGATTATTATTGCCCCCCTCAGCCTCTAAACACAGACCCTCACAACAAAACAGGTCTTTTTCAGCTTGCCAGTTTAAGTTCACTCTCATTTCTGTAATGGTAACATATGTATCTGGCCATCAGAAATTTGAATCTACATTCTTTATTTCTTCAGAAACTTCTAAAATAACTTTTTAATTACCTACCTATCTTCAGAATTCAGTGGTATTCTTGAGCTTCAAATTCAAGGTCTGTAATCTCTCCCAGTGCTTTCACATAAGGGTTTGGAGCAAATCTTATCCTTATTCTTCCTGAGACACTTCGTTGCCAAAACTATCTAGTTAACCTCTACTTTGGAAAAGGATATATTATTTGTTTTTCAGGACTCATGAACACTATTCAGTCAACATACTCCCAGAAGTTATTCCTGAGCCAAATCCCACAGCCTATAGATGGCTCTCATATGACTGAAACTGTGATGAGACTACATTAGGGAGGTCTGAAAAAATATTATCTGAGATATTATGGTTTCTCTGTAGACAAGCAAGCTTCTCTGCATTCGCTTACTTATTAGTCCATAATAGTCTTACCCAGCCCTTTCCTGAGGAGTGTCTTTGTCAAATCTACTGTGCAGATGCTTTGCTCTAAAAAGGACAAAGTATTTCCTTTTTAGGACTCTCAAGTTCTGTTTTTCCCATTAGTTCAACAAGTACCCAGAACCTCTTTGGGTCTATTCGCCAAGGCCTTGAGATAGAAGACAGATAACTGCACCTGGGTGATACTATATCATGGAAGTGAGCAGAGATATTCCATGAAACAATATGTACTTATGTATTTAGCAAAAGAAACTATACATTTCAATACATTGAACTATATTAGTAACATTAATTTATATTGATATTAATGATATTCAAAATACTTTAAAATAGGATTTAATGTACTTAAGACCTCTATATCTGGATTACCCTTAAATACAGTAAAAATTCTTTCCATTAATTGGATATTTACACATATTTAGATTATTAAAAAATCTACACATTGGTAAATATTTTTCTGGGGGTTGATATGCTCTTAATAGAAAGGTAACAATTTTCATCTTGTGGTGGAGACAACCTTTCTTAATCTGCATGTTCATAGGGTAGGTCAAGGTTCTTTTTTTCTTTTACTCTTTATGATGTATTTTAATCACAATTATAAATACTTAAAGCACATTTTTGATATATTAATCATTGCCCTGGGCATTGTTTCAACCCCTCATTTAAAAAGTGACCTTTATAGACAGTCTTCAAAAGCATCTTTGTGGACATAATATTGTAAAAGTCTCCTTGGGTAGCCATTGTATTCCAATTTCAAACAGGAATATTTTGCCACCCCCAATAGTAAAGATTCCACAATGGTTTTTATCTATGACTTTGTAACATGGAGCTGTATCTTCTCCACAAATAAAATGTTTTACAGTGGCTTCTTTAATTGGTGAAGCCCAGCAAAGGAAAACATCTAACACCCAAAGTAACAAAATTTTGGCTTTCCTATAAGTTCTAAAGGGCTATAAAATAAAATCATTTTGTTGTATGACAAGCCAAGGGTATAGGGAAGTTCATGTAGAGAGAAACCAGAACCCAAGAGAGTAGCATGGCAACTGTATTCACCAACAGCCAGATATATACTTCCATTCAAGGAGGAAGAGCTTTTACAATGAGTGTTGACAGTATGACCTGTGTCTTGTAGAGCCATAGTAGCAACTCTGATGGCAACATGAGAGGAAGACAAGCAATTTACTTCACCTCTTCTGTCCATACATGCATGTACTGTGTAGATGGTCAATGTTTTTACAGTGACCATAAAGAGTGCATTATGAACATTCTCACTTCCTGCGGTCTTCTTAACCTTCCCTCTAATGTCACCTTCCCATCCTCCATTCACGTCCCTTTCAACAGTCACGGGTCTTCATTTTATTCTGTGACCCACTCACTTAACTTGGACTGCCTTTGTGAGCACAGGTTTCAAAGTATGCATTGGAGCCACAGGTGACTTAATGTTAGGCATAAAACTGAAAGCAATGTCTGTCCTTCTCATAGAATCACCAGTAACTCCATGTTCCGAAAGGACAAGTATTAGCCCTCTAGCATATTCCTGATTCATCAGTTCCTACTGACAAGAACAATCCTGTGTTGGACCTTTCTTGTGTAAGCCCAGTAATGACAGCATGAACTACTACTTTGAGATCATTTTTGCAAAGCCCAAATACTGGCTGGAATATTGCATTGTAGCCGTTTTGATAATCTTTATGTTTCCCAAATATTTCCACTTCCTCTTCTCTAGTTTTCACTGAATGGAATGGAATAAACAGGCTTTTACAGGACTGAACATCACAAGTGGTTTCCTCTCAATGGCTCAAACAGCTTGTATCTACTGCCCGTCATTTCTGCCAGCAATCAGTACTTGTAGAAGTTCATGTCCCTTCTCCATGGGCTCTTGGAAACCATGACCAGCACTTTACATGACCAGCACTTTACAGTATGAAAAACTGTGTATCATTCCAAACCTGGAAAGGTGGTACCACTTCAGATGATGCCTTTTTGTCTTTTTCCAGATCTGGATGGAATCCTGACCCATTGGACCAAAGTGGCAATTGATGTGGGAATGCATATATGTATGCTGTGAATCTCAATCTTTAAATAGAGGAGCTGTTTTGGGCCATGGCAGGCACCATAGAAGAAGTAGGAGGAGGAATCAGAATAGGTAGGAAAGGAAGGTTGGAGTCAGAGGCAGATCGAGCTGAAGCCCACAGGAGCAACATGTAGGAGCACAGGTGAGCCACGGGCCATGTGGCAGACAGATTAATAGAAATGGGTTGAGTTAAGACGTAAGAGCTAGCTAGCAATGTGCCTGAGCCATAGGCCAAACAGCATGGACTTAATATAAGTGTCTGAGTCATTTCTGGGGGTCTGAGAGGCAGGGGGCTGGGCAGCTAAGGGGTCTGGAGCAACAGGTCTGTGGGTCCAGGTCCCTGGCCGCCCAAGATCAAGAAACCCCACTACTACAGACAATATTATCTGTTCTTTGGTTTTGAATCACTGAAAATATTTTCCTATGAAGTTAATTGAGAAAATGGACCCTTAGTTAAAGGCTTTCTACTTTCAGAGAAATGCACTGTTTCCACATTGGAGACTTGGTTGGGTGGAGCTTGATAATCTGAATAGCTTTCCTGACGTCCCAGCACAGAATGATATTCCTTTGAAGCAAACATCAGCTCTTTACAATAATATGTCTTGTTTAGACTTTTCACTTGCTCATGCTGTTTTCCTCAACAAACTGCACACTTCTTTTATATTATCATATCCAGCTTCTTGATTATATAGGATCAGTAGAAGCAACATTAGCTGTTTTGAAAATGATTCCGATGTTTATATTAACTTCATGCTGTTTGGCCTATGGCTTAGGCACCTTGCTAGCTAGCTATTTCATCTTAACCCATTCTCATTAATCTGTCTGCCACTTGGCCCGTGGCTCACCTGTGTTCCTTAAATGCTTCTTCTTGGGTGGCTGGCTAGGTCTGTCTCTGGCTCTGCCCTTCTTCTCCTACCTATGTTGTGATTTCCCCGCCTACTTTTTCTATGGTAACTTCATGGGCCAAAGCATCTCCTTTATTTAAAGATTGATATTCACAGCACATAGAAAGACATTCCCACATCATATTCCTCTGTATGGAATGGGCTCCGAGAAGCCAGTTCATTCACTAGAAATAAATTCTGCTCCCACAAACTTCCTATGTCTAATTCAACTGCCATCCACATTCAGAGGGCCTAGTTCAGTCACGCAGGTTCCTCAGCTGTCATTTCAGAGTCAGTGAGCTCCCAATAGTTTGGGTCAGCCATCTCTGTGGGTCTCCTCATAATGATTTTGACCTCTTGGCTCATCTAATCTCTTCTCCTTCTCTTCAGCTGGACTGGGGTCTTTACTTGGTGCTTAGCTGTGGATCTCCTCCACAGTTGCTGGATGAAGGTTTTATAATGACAACTATAGTGGTCATCAATCTTATTATAGAGGATGGTCATTTTAGACACCCTCTCTACTATTGCTTGGAGTCTTAGCTTGGGTCATCTTTGTGGGTTCTTGGGTATTTGCTTAGTGCCAGGTGTCATCTCTTAAACCCCACAGTGACTCCCCCATCAACGTATCTATTCTGTCATTCTCCCTCTCTGCTCCCCCCAACTCGACCATCCACCCCCTCATGTTCTCCTCCCACCTCCCCTTACTCCCTCCCCACTATGGTCCCAATTAACTCCAAAGATTTTTATCTATTTCTTCTTCCCTATGTAGACCTACGGAAGTCTTTCTTAGGTTCCTCCTTGTTACCTAGCTGCTCAGGGGTTATGGATTGCAGCCTGGTTATCCTTTGCTTTCCATCTAATAGCCACTTATAAGTGAGTACATACCATGTTTATCTTTCTGAGTCTGGGTTACCTCACTCAGAAACATACTTTTTAGTTCCATCTATTTACCTGAAATTTTCATGATGTCATTGTTATTGCTAAGTAGTACCCTATTATATAAATGTACAATTTTTTAATCCATTCTTCAACTGAGGGGCATATAAGTTGTTTCCAGGTTCTGGCTACTACGAATAATGCTGCTATAAACAGAGTCGCCAGATAAGCTAGGTAACAAGGAGGACTCTGAGAGATCCATGAATCCTCCTGGGAAGAGAAAATATATAAGATCTCCAAAGTAAATTAGGAGCATGAGGAGAAAGGGATAGGGGAGGAGGGTAAAGAACACGAGGGAATGGGATGGTTGCGTTTGGGGAGGGACAGAGAGGGAGAGCAAAGAAACAGATATCTTGATAGAGAAAGTCATTTGGGGGTTAGGGAGAAACCTGATGCCAGGTAAAGTCCCAGGGATCCACAAGGATTACCTCAGATAAGACTTAAAGCAATAGTAAAGAAAGTTCCTGAACTGGCCTTCCTTTGTAATCAAAGTGATGACCACCTTAATTGTCATCATCGAACCTTCATCCAGCAACTGATGGAGGAAGTTGCAGAGATCCACAGCTAAGCACTGGGCAGAACTCCCAGTCCAGTCAAAGACAGGGAGGAGAGATTACCTGAACAAAGGGGTCAAGATCATGAAAGAGACAGCTGACCAGAGCTAGATGGAGTTCACCGACTCTAGACTGGCAGCTGGGGAATCTGTATGGGACTGAATTAGGTCCTTTGAATGTAAATGACAGATGTGTGGCTTGGACCATTTGTAAGGCCTGTGGCAGTGGGAGCAGAATTTATTCCTGATATGTGACCTGGGTTTTTGGAGCTCATTCCCCTATGGGGATACCTTGCTCAGTCTTGATACTGGGGTGAGGGGAGCTTGGTCCTGCTTCAACTTGATATGCCAGACTTTGCAGCCTCCCCATGGGAGGCCTTTCACTCTCTGAGTAGTGGATGTGGATGTGGGAAAGAAGAAAAGATGAGGGATGAGAGAAGAGAGTGGAGGGGAGCTGTGGCTGGTACCTAAAATGAAAAAAAAAAACTTTAAATAAAAACTTAAAGGATTGCAAGAGTCTATCGAGAATAAAAATGTAATAACATACTTTTAAAAACAAGCAACAAATAATGAAAGTTACAGAAAGAGACCAACTACCTCTCTGAGACACTCTGTGTAGGACACTCAGAGAAAGGCGTCATTGTCTTAAACAGCCTCTGGCTATTGGAATAGTAACCTGATAGGAAATGTCAGTTCTGAATGTCACTGAGCAGGCCAGGTATTAGCAAAGCCCAGATGCGATGTTCACACATCATTTGACAAAGCTGTTTCTTGAATTCTTCTGGTGTCAATTTTCCCAGAACTCTACTCCCGTGACAGAGATAATCATTTAAGGTGAGATTCTAAGAGATCTTCTTCTGAGATTTTTGAGTGTAAGAAAATAATAGAGAATTCCTAAAGTCAGGATCCAAAATTCTCTGGAGAGAAACACGTCATCTGTCTGCAGAGACTGGAAGATTACTTTCATGCATAAAGTAGATTTCTGAAAACAATATGATCTTTCTAATATATCTGTGGAAATTTCAGTAAGAAATTTTTAAAACAATAATGAATAACATCAAATAGTGAAATAAGTATCAGCATTTACTGTGAATATGAACATATATTCAACAGGTTGCTAATATATAGAAAAGCATAGAGAGGGCATAGCAAAATTATATTATAAAATATGCAATATATAGATGTGTGCATGACCCTGCATATCTTTGCTTTTAACTAATTTTTGAAGTTATTGTTTATTTAGATGTTTATATTACTACCCACCACCTGCCTCTACATCCTCCAGCATTTTCTTCCCACTCCTTCTTAAATTAATGTCCATATTTTCTCTAACTATAAGTGTATACAAATATGTATATGAACATTGCATGTGCATATATATACATAACATATATACATATAAACATCCATAATAATAGGTTTCTACATAATGTTTTCAAAGGTCCTTCCTGATAGCCATCCTTATCTGGTACTGTTCCTTCTCTCTTTGCCATCCATACCTTACTCTACTTAGTTCATTATATCCTTTTTCTCTTTGTCCAATCTGAGTTCTAGTAGCTTTCTTCTTTGAAGTCTCCCCATTCTGGAACTTATTTCTTGTGCTGGAATTTTACAGTTCATCCAGTTTAATAAGCATATGTAAAAAAAATGTATCTTTTTCTTTCATGTTGCCAAAAGAGATGGTACTCAAACAGTACAGTACACACTAACAACACCCATTATAAAAGCTCTTACACAATGGATAGAAGTATGCTTCTGCTGTTGGTGAATAGCATAAACAATGCACTATTCTAGGTTCTACTTCTGCTGGCTAGGAACTTTATGCTGTTCTCTTGTGTTACCCTGGATTAGACATTTGGCTCAAACGCAATATTTTGAAATCATATTTTGAAACATTTACAAAACTTAATTACCTCTGTGCCAGATGTTTTCTCTAGCTAATATTCCCTTTTTAAGGCAGTCACTGAAAACCACTGGGTTTGGAGGAAAGGACACAGTCATGAGGTTGCAAGTGGTGGACTGTATTTATTATGGAAACCTTTATTCTATGCATGGCAAAAACACTTCTCTCTTGAAATCTGAAACATCTGCCTACTCACAGAAGACCTTCACAAGGTTGTGACCATGAACATACTATTATGTAGAGTGATGAGGGTTCACTAGATAAACTAGAGGCTGAACATTTCTCAGGGAAATAATTAGTACCTCAAAGAATGTATATCAAGTAGTTCCTATGATCAATAGACAAGAAGCACAGAAAAAAAAGTTTTTCACATGACCTCATGAACTTCCTATATAAAGAGATGCACTCCTTGCCTTAGATGAGCATCACTGCCTATCTTGAATAGTATAAAAAGTTCTGAGAAGGAGATTCACCAATGTATCAAGTCCAGTGCTGCTAAATTCCTGGAAATTCTCAGAGCCTAGTGACAAACATAAGGACTATATCTTAGAATAATCCAAATGTACAGGTGTTGCTGACATTTTTTATTATTATGAAACTATTATTATCATCAATGAAAGTATAATATTAATTTAGAATGTTGATTGTCTAGTGGCAATTACCAAGAACATATTGTTTTGTGTAATATCTCTACAGGCTTCCCAGACTAAATGTCCAACCAGACTCAATCACTTGTCCTCTATAAGTTCCAGGGATTAGGCCCAGGAAGAGCTCTGGGCAGTTTGTTGATTAAATAGATTTGCGGATGTTCTTTAGTCCCCAAAAGGGAACAAAATGTGTCTTTTGAAACTTGGAAGCTCTTTTGGTATGTTTAACAATATGTGTTTTGGGAAAGGCATGAGGTAACAGCCTTGGGAGGAGCTCAAGAGTCTGTTCTAGGCATTCAAGGCCACACCCAAATACTTAGAGCCTAGGACTTAAAGATGGATCTTCATATGTTTTCTGTACAAAGAGAGTATATATTGATGTATTTCAGGAGACAAATACAGGATGTTTATGGTATCCATGTTTACCTGAACTTGACAAGTTGAGGAGAAGGACCTGGATCTGTGGGGGAGGGGCTGTGCTGAATAACCAGGAAAATTGTCAAGATCCTATAGGGGAAAGCATAAAATAATGAGAGTTGGATATGGATGATGAACTGGAGAATGTTTTGAAAGCATATAGAAAAATATCAGAAAAGAGGGATGTATTTGTAGTATATGCTTAGCCTTACTCAGAAAGATATAGTGTAGAGTTACTAGTCTTGAGTGCTCTACAATGCTGAATCTCCAACCATATATCTGAGAATAGAGTGGACAAAGAAATACTATTTCTTTTTGCTTTGGACCTAGTTCTGAACTTAAGCATCAGCCACAACAGTCCCCCAGAGACCCATGAGCACCAGTACTAAGAATAGCATGAAATAACAGAAGTGGGGTAATCTAGAGATTATAAATGTTGTCTGAAATTTTTACAATGACCTGAACCTCAGTCAAATCATGCAGGTGATGAATATGACATTGATAGAGAAAGCCAGTGTGGAGTTGGAAAGAGACCAGATGCAGGGAAATCTCCAAGAACTCACAGGATGTCCCTGGCTAGGTCTCCAACCAACCAATAGTGGAGGAGGTGCCTAAATAGAATCCCCTATAATCAAATGAATAACCACCCTAAGTGTCATCACAGAACCTACATACGATAATGAATATAGGTGGAGGCAGAGATCCCTAGCTGAGCACTGGGCCGAGCTCCTTGTCAAACTTAGAGCAGGGGACATGAGTCTGTATGAGCAAGGGGATATAAATTATGAGGAAAATTTCCACAATGAGGGCTGGTTGGCCTCTGGGGAGCTCACTGAATCAAGAACAGGCACTGAGGAACCATAGGAAAAAGGAGTTAGGCCCTCCAATGGTACGCAACCATCGATTGGCATGGGCAGTATGTGGAGCCTCTAAGGGTGGGATCAGACTGTGTTCTTGTGTGTGGGCTGGCACCTTGGAGCCCATTTCCTGTAGAGGAGCACCTAGCCCAGTCTAGATTTGGGAATGAGTATATCGGACTTGCCTGTAGTGAATGCACCATGCTAAGCTGATCCACCTTGGGACTTCTTGCCCTTTTGGTGGAGGGGATGGAGTGATGGGGAAGGAGGAGCCTAAATGCTGACTGAGAGGGATCTGGAGAAGGGAATGTGGGGGAGCAGGGGAATACATGGATAAAAAAGACTTTTATAAATAAATAAGCACACGTTGCAAATATTCTTATTCTAAGAGAAAGGAACTAGAACATAATTTTATAACAATCACATCAAACCTAAATTTCAGCAGTCTCAAAACTTCACTTTTTGACTTCTATAAACCACTCATGATCATCTGGACTCCAAATACTACATTTTTCATGCTTGCTAACCACAGCACCCACAGATTGTTTCTTATGCTCAGATAGGCTCTACTCTACAACTGCTGCTGTGCTTGGTGGCTGCTAAACTTTGTTGTCATATCCAAACTTCTGGGATCTCATTAAGTGGATTGAATTTTCACAAGTAGCCTCTCTGGGACATTTCTTAAGACTGTCCCTCTCTCTGAATCCACTAATGGGTATATTTCATTAGGGAGTATGAGTAATGCTCTCCAATCCATGATTGTTGACAGTAAAATCTTGTGTAGTTCCAGTACCAGAAAAAGTAGCCTCCTTGAGCTCATGTTTACACATGAAATTTATGCATAAAAGATAAAATTTGGCAGTTGTTTTCCTTATTTTGGGGGTCCTACATTTTCCTCTTTCACTTCTATCTTAGGTGGAATAAACTTTCTGTTTAGGAATTAACATTCACTTTTCACTTACTCTCAGTACCTTGACAACCACATATTCACAGCCACTCACTCTGCCACACCATCAACATTTAGTTTATTGCTCTTTATGCCTCATCTATACAGGTTTATATAATAGACTCTCAGTGCTTTCTTTCATATAACCTAATCTATCCTCTCCTTAATTGCTCCCTGAACTCCTAGAACGACACTCCATATCACTGTCTATGGTGCATTTTTTATAACTAAAGATCCAGCATCACAATGACTATGATTCGAGTTTACTGTTTCCAGATGGATTCTTGACCCCTTGGACTTAAGCTGTAGTATCTGTATCCTTTTGATGTTGAATTAGTGGAAATATCTCCCTAGGTAGTTGTCTCAGATAGGACTCTCTATAGCTACACTAACAATTCACTCTTTTCAAACAAGTCCACACTTCAAGAGTGGGTCCTCATCCTCAGAATAGCTCTCCTGATGTCTTGGTACAGGGTCTAATGCTTCTTTGAGGCAACCATAGCCTCTTTTTCAAAAAGACCCTTGGTGCCACTTTGTGCTAACTCATGCTCTTTGCTCAACAAATAGCATATTTTTTCCATATTTTAGTACCTAACCTCTTGCTGCTTTTTAGTGCAGATCTAGAAAAAGTTGTGAACAATAACCATGTCTTAGAATTTGTGATATTCCATTAACTTTCTTCTGTCATTTGAGGCTTTTCTATCTTACAGTTGAAAACTCCCCCCTCCCCATTTCTCCAACGGACAACTTTTAAAGGAATAAGAAACAAATGTTCACATTTAACACAATAATGGTCCTACTTCTCACCCATTTCTGTTTGTTTCTTTACCTACTGTTATTAAACCAAATGCATATCAGTACAAGAAATCAATAACTTATTCTAATTTTCTGTTCCCAAAATATGTATTCCACCATGATGAGGAAGAGGTAGGGACAGAAAGATGAGTCAGGGTTGTCACATTTCACTGCACTCAAGAATCAGAAAGCAAAAAGTAAGTGAGAATATATGGGGAGCTTCAGACTCCTTGGCTAAATATATGAGGAGATAATGAAATCTTGGAAGAAAATGCATTGTTAACTTGAGCACAGTCGTGTCAAGGATACCAATACCTTAGACACAGTCAAACTGTGTATATCTCTATGCTCTCTTGGCATGTAACCTGCCTTGTTCACATAAACATATTTTAGGAGTTCATGATGTACCTCTTATCATGTCTAGAAGACATGACTTGTAGCAAATTTTCTGGTTCTCTAGCTCTGACAATGTTTTTAGTCCCATTTCTGAGATGTTATTTTACCATCAGCTTTAGTGGTCACATTATGATGGCCACATTTTGGAAAATTAATCCATAATGATAGGCTTTCACATGACATTTCAATTGCTTTACTCCCTGTCTGAAGTCATCTCTTACTGTTCTTATTTTTCCTACTCTGGTTTCCTATAGTTCCCCTACTCCATTTAACCCTCTACCTTTCTTTATTACCCATAACAGTGAAGCAATTCTCAGTGACATCTCAGACTCCACTGTTATTTAATAGGTCCCAGGCCATCCACAGTGATATCCTCCTGAATCTTATACCTCCTGCAAGTAATTAACATGGGTTAAGATAACATTCTTTAAAGTCCTCTCAAACATACCTCAGTCCTCACCTTCCATAAGTCTCACATGGTCCAAATCAGCTTCAGGCATAGTGGTCCCTCCTCCATGTTAGGTTGTATATGTCATTAGTTAGGGATAGTTAGATGGGGAAACTCAAGAGGTATTAGATAAGACAAAAAGCTATAATTCCTTTCCAAGTTGTTTAAGCCTCACTCTGTCTTGAGAACCCAGAATTGATAAGAGTTGGCCTTATTGCCTGCAAAGCAAAGAAGCCTAGGTGTGGCCTATTCCTATCTCACTCATTTTTTTCTGTGTAGATGGTATGAATGACAACAAAATACAACCTAAATATCTTTCACAAAAAAAGAAAATGAACAATACACACAGTAAAATTATGTTTGCCTTTCTTGTCATCTACATGCCTGAAATTTTTGGCCCATGTTTTTACCTTATCACTATGATTTTCTTAACTGCCAATATATTCCATATATTTTATAAACCATATCATACTCTAATTTACTTACAAGTAGATTTAATGAAAAAGTGCCCAATGAGCATAACAAAGAGGATTTTTAAAAAGTATAACATACTTGTAATAAGCCTTATTACTATAAAAGATCATTAACTAGTGTCCTGATAATTTGTGGGCTTATTCCCTGATAAAACTTCCATTCCTGGGAGTTGGATTAAGTTTCTGGCCACACTCCTGCCTGCCTTCTGCCAATCAGCATTTTTATTAAACCAGTAGGAAGGACAATTATTTACAATGGAACAAAATACAATCCCACTACATTTCCCCCTTTTTTCTTTTTAAAACAAGAACCTCAAATCTAATTTCCTTTGGATTTTTTCAGTGTTATGTATAATAACTTGTAACCAACACACTAAATAAACACAAACATCCATAATTTATTTGGGGGGAATATGGGCATCATCCTCTTGGCTACTTCCTGCTGATGGGGAGCTGGCTATTCCATGGGGAAGCAAAGAAAAAATTAGGTTTATAGACAAATCCTTAGTGAACTAGTCTGTAAAGGTGGGTCAGCTCAGCCAGTCTCCTTGATGTTGTTTTGGATGCAGAGCTCAGAGGAAACTGCAACAGAGGCACTGTGAAATGCTGAATCGCAGGGCCATCTGTTTTCATTGGAGCCTTTCCAGGGGACCTTCCTCTATAAACTTGATTTTCTTTAACCAAGAATAAATGCACAGGCTCTCATTTTCTGTGAACATAAAGAGACAACCTCATCTGCGAAGTAGCATCTTTTGATACCAACTTTAAAGTCAACTCACTTACAGAATACGTTGTCAAATGGTTTTTAGCAGTTTCTACTACTTAATTTTCATTCAAAAAAACTTAAAGATAATAACATACTGTATCCAGATACTCTTTGTAATTTTCATCTTTATGTGACTATTTTTTACTCTGTTTCTTTTTTAAGGATTTTTTGTATTCTTTTTTTTCTTTTCTCTCTTAAGCCTAAATATATTTTTTAGTATACTCTAACCCATTTAGATATGTTTTAATCTGCCTCAACTGTATATCTCTTATCTTTTTCTATTTCAGACCACACCTTTGCTTGGGTAGGGTGGCTGACTCTATCCAAATCCCTCTATTTCTTTCTGTTTCTATCCACACCTTTAATCTGCCAAGGTGGGGCTAAGGATTAAAGGCTTGGCTAGCATGGCTGGCTTGCTCCATCTAGCTCCTAGTCTAGCTTCATAGAATTTAGCTTTTTAGCAGATGTACTGGTAGGACCCACAATTACCACACTGAGGAATTTAGGGTCCATATAATCACCAAGAAAAGCACTGCCATCTGATGCTCATGAACTCCATTTAAGTATTTGGCAGAAGGGCCTCTTAAAAGATTCACAAGTAATTTGTCTCTAAGGCTTAATCAGGAAGCTTCTCTTTAAAAAGCCTAGCCTATGCTTGCCTCCAGAAACACAGTTGATCCAAGAAAACACCACCACTAAGAAGCCATTTTTTACTCTGTGACCTTTTTGTCCTTATTAACAGAAATCTTGAATCCACCATATACATCTCCCTGCTTACAGTGAGGCTCAGGAACTGGTCTTGTTCAGCTTAAGTTGCATGAAGCAAACATGCCACTTTGTAATTTAATTCCATACACCACTACAGTCTCTTTACCATGGTCCACTTGAGAGACACAACTCAGAAGCTGCTTTTGGCTTCATTTCTGTGCTCTAGACTGTTTTTAAGATTTCTAAGGCTTTATGTGGGTATATTTTACCCATGTTGGGTACCATTTGTTATATTAAGTTTCTGGCCTGTCTGGCCTGTGGTCTAGACCTGCAGACCCACAGACCTACAGACCCACAGTCCCACAGAGACACACAGATGCTTACATTAATTTTATGCTGATCGGCCTAGGGCCCAGGCATATAACTTGCTAACACATTGTCCTTAAACCAACCCATGATTCTTATCCTGTTCAACCATGCAGCTCAGTACCTTTTCTCAGGGCAGCATAGCTATCCTCTGCATCTTCTGGCTTCTCTGCCATTTCTGCTCTGCTCTTCCTTTTCCCAGAGTTTTCTTAGTCTGGTAGCCCTGTCCAAACTTCCTGCCTGCCTTCAGCCAATTAGAGTTTTATTAAACCAGTAGGTGGGACAATTATTGACAATGGAACAGAATACAAATCCACTACAACTGGGAGCACCTTTCCTCTCTCATTTTACTAATGACTTCCTGATGCAATCTTTTCTTTAAACACAAAATCCTGGGATTGAATGCCCTCTAAACCTAGAGCCCTAGCTTTCTACTGAATAAGATTTCCCTTGCATCTTTGAGCTTCCTTTCTATGTCTCTGATCTCCCAGGCTAGTATAAAAGGCATGACATTTTTCTGCATATTTCCTTCTTCTTTATTTCTCCCTAGTTTTCCTATTGTTTCCTTGTCATTTTGAATAAAATGTTTTTAAATTTCCTCAGGATCTATTTTATGTTTTTAAAGTAATAAGACTAAGAACTTAAAAGAGAATGTCTTCATTGTGGCCATGAAAAAGTCTATTGGTGACAAAATGTTTAAACATATAAGCCTATTGTGAACACATCATATTATAACCACAAAATTGTAGTGTCACATTGTGAGTGTGGTTTGACTGTTGCCAAAGATAACTAATACATATGACCTTCTGGCCTATCTGAGTATCCTCATGTTCAGTGTTCCTGTGGTGCCTTTACCTGGAGGGTGTGGAGGCTCTTCTACTGCTGTAAGCCCTCTCCTGACACCTCTGTAGATCCCACCAGTACTTTCCATCTTTCTTCTTCAGCCATATATTCTTGAATCAATATAGGTTGGATTCATAGTTAAGTTTGATTCATTGAAACTGAAACCCTCTATCAGTGGATATTGGTGTTTACACATTTGTATTTTTAACTTGATTTGAGCCTAGTTATGTTTTTGTAATCCCTTAGGTATGTTTTTCCAATTTCTCAGTTGATAAAATAAATATGAGTGTAGATTACCATAAATTTTTTAGAAATTTTCTCTAATAATTTATTAACCTACATTTAAGTCTCATTTATCAAGTGATAAATATTTGTTCAAGTTAAGCATACATGTATTAACTCAGCTTTCTCCTAGGCCAAAACATCAAAGTTAGTCATATTTTCTCTTGATCTTGCTTTATACCTCTAATGTCTTAGAGTAAACTAATCTTTTCTCTTCCACTGTGATCAACTGGGCATTCTGTAGTGCCTTTGGTAGGAGTTTTCTAATTTTGTACATTTGTGTATGAGACAATAATTGGGCATCTTAACTTATTTGATAGCATTAGAGTTCATGGTTATATAATCCAGTACTGCCATATGCCCCACGCCATCTCATCTCTAACTCTTCCATTTCAAACTCTGTTGACTTTTATTTGCCAAAAAAAGGACATTGCATAATGTCACTGACTATCTGATCATTTTATCTTTGAGAATAAGTCACACAGCATAGAATTTGCCATGAAAAACATATAAATATTTTTAAATCATAGCAGTGATGTTTCAAATTGATTCATGGGTTGGAAATTCCACCTTTACTTCTGATGTTTTGCATTGAGGAAAGTTATCTACAATCTGCAGAGAAAATGTATTCATAGGATACTTGGAAGCTACTTTGATTGCCTTTTGTACAACAACAACAAACTTAACAACAACAAAAAAAAAAACCTTTTAATTTATATACTCAGCTGTGGGTATAGGAAACTTTCTCAAATCAACTGGTTCAAGAAATGATTCTTGTGATGGTGGCTAATGTTCCAGTAGCCCATGGTGCCTTCTCAAGGGACATATTTGAAGCACATTTTCCCCAACAGGGACTTGCCCATCAAAGAAGGTTTTTTTTTTTCTGTGCATGTGCCCTATCACCACAATGGTTATTTGCTCAGAGAATTAATTTGATTTGCTCTTTTAAACTTTATTTATTCTGACCATTTCACCTCACTGAATTCACATTATCTTCTAGGCTTATCCTCTTTCCACCCTACCTGCTGTCTTTTTATTTCATGTTCTTGGCTTCTGTATAGCATCTGTGAAGCCAAATCTGCTTCCATGCTGCTGTTGAGTATGACAGCTTTAATCCTTGACTCTAGTCTTCTAACTCTGAATATCTGATTTGTCATAACTTATCCCTGGATTTAAGGTGGGTTTTTTCATGATAAGAAATTGTAGCATTATAACTTGCCCTTTGCATTCCTCTACATTGAGACCTTAAGACACATGACTTGCCAATGGTCATGGCCTCTGTATTCTGCTACCACAATTACATGTCATCTATTACATGCTTCAGAATTTCAGATCAAAGTAATGGAGACAACCATGACTATGTTCATATTCCTCCAAAAGTCTTGTCTTTTCCTACCCAGATAATGAGTGGTTTACAGACATATACATTAACTTTCTGGTTTTCTCATGCCCATACCCTTCTCTTGCTTTGTGGAGTGAGATTGTGTTGTTTCATTGTAAATAATTGTCCCACCCACTGGTTTAATAAATAGCGCTGATTGGCCAAAGGCAGGCAGGAAGTGTGGGTGGGCCTACCAATCTAAAAAAACTCTGAGAACAGGAAGCACAGAGCAGAATGCCAGAGAGAAGCAGAAGACAACTATGCTGCTCTAAAGAAAGGTACCAAGCTGCATGGCTGAACAGGAAGAATCATGGGTTAGATGAAGGGTACAGAGTTAGCAAGTTATATGCCTGGGCCTAAGGCTGAGCAGCCAAAAACTATTGAAAGCATCTGTGTGTCTCTGTGGGACTGTGGGACTGCAGGTCTGCGGGTCTGTGGGTCCTAAACCTTGAGGTTAGGCCCAAAAGTCTGGTCAGAAACCTTGTACTACAGTGGAGGTCATGGCATTTGGGCAGCACCGATGCTATAAAAAACCTGTAAAGATAAAGATTTAGTTTTACAGCATTATAGTCCTATTATTATGATATGGAATAGAGACCTGGGAGGATCCTGATTTATCATCTTATCCAGGAATATGCCTCATAAAAAACTATAAAAAGGTGACTAATACTGTAGGTCTGATACAAGGTATATTCCCGTAAGTGCAGTGGTCCTGGTGTCCAAAGGCATTGGATTCACTGACTGCAGTTGCAGAAGGTTTCCAGCTGCTTAACTTACATTCTGGAAAACAAACTCAGTTCCTCTGGAATAAAACCAACTACTTTTAACAACAGAGACAGCACTTAAGTTCTTGAGATTTTTCTTATCTCTACTTCATTTCAAATGAAACATACATGTAGCCTTGGTAATTAGTGTGTTCATTCTAGTTTATTACTTTCATATCATCTTTGGTTGTGGAGCATAAAATTCGTTAAAACTTACCTGTGACAAAGAAGAACACATCTCTGCCTTATTGTATAAATTAATAAAATTATGGAGCCAGATATCAGAGAGATAAACCACAGACACTTCTAGCCCAAACAACTCCTCTAGTACAGTGAGCAGGGAAGATTCCTCTGGCCTGTCTCTTTTTGGAATCCTCCAACTGCCAGTCTCTCTATCCTCAATTAGATCTAACTGACCTTCGTGGCTTGGCTCTGTGGTTGGCTCTGATATTTCAGGATATATTTATTGAATATACCACCACATTGCCTAGTTTTCTTAAGGACAAATGATATAAACAGTGAGCTCCAGAGTCAAAATTGAGGCAGGACAAGGATGAAATAGCAGGATTTCCACATGGGATTTAGACTGAATAAAATTCAGTGTTATTTCCTTTTAGCATGTCACATATTAAAGTGCTATATATACCTAATATTTCCCACCATCCTGCACTGCTACATGTAGTGAATATATATTTCTAAGAATGCAACAAGGTCTACCATGAACAAATAATCTAAGAAGGAATTTTTATAAATCAACAATTAATGATTCAAGAAATAACAGCTATCCTATCTCTGAACTACCCTACATAGGACATATCTGAGAAATGCTTCTTCAGTGCCTATACCACCCTCAGTCAACTAGACTGGTGACCTTGTATGAAACATAAAGCCTAAATATCACTGAGTATACAAGGTCATGGCCACAGCCCAGATGTAAGATTCATACACCATTTGACAAAACTGTTTCTTGTTCCCCTCAGACCTTAGTTTTCCTGAAACTCCATTCCAATGAGATAAACAATTATTTCAGCTGGAATAATATTTCAAAGGGCATCATCTGAGCCATCAAGTGTAGGAAAATGATTGAAAATTCCTAAAGGCAGGAACCAGAAAACCTCTTCATGTGTCTATAGAGATTGATTGCTTATTTTCATACCTCAGTCTGGTCTTTGAGAGCAAATGATCTTTTGATCAATCTGTGGGAATCTAGTAAATTAATACTTACATAAGTGATGTAAAAGTAGAAAAAGAAACATGAATTAAGTATTTCCTATGAATAGCAACAAATAATCAAAAATCGATAATATTCAGAAAAACAGAATATAGCAAGATTATGTTATGAAACATACAATATAATCACACATGTATAAACTTGCATGTCTTTATTTTTGTTTAATTTTTGAAGTAACTGCATACTGTGTTAATATCATTACCCAATCCTATCTCTAATCTTTCCAATGTCTTTCTTTTACTATCTCTACAATTAATAGCTTTATTGATTTAACTATATTGTATAAATAATTATAAATGTATATTGTATGTATTATTTATTTGTGTATCTAATTGCACCTTTCCAAATCCATTTAGTGTTTTGCATTGTGTTTGTTTACAGAGCTGAAGACTTAATAGGAAATCACCACAAAAGGAGGTTCATCCCTAAGGAGACAGTTTCTCCCTTCCTAGGCAGGTATTAACTGCCTGTAACACTTCATGTTAGTTTGGAGTCTTGTGAGACCTCCCCCACCACTGCTTTATTTATTTATCATTGTGGACATCATTTTTAGTTAATCATGGTTCTGGGAGTTAATTCTGAAAATTTCCTGTCATGTATAGAAGATATGATCCCACAACAAATGTCCTATGCCACTAGGTCTTAAATTCTTTCATACCAATCTTCTATCACGTAGAGAAGTCAGACTATACATGCGAATACATATACATGTATACATATGTATACATATTCAAAACTCCCACAGTGATACACTTTCATGTGGTCTTCCTGAAGATCTTTATTGGTTTTACTGGTAGTGTTCCCTCCCATTTCCTGTCCTCCTATGCTTTGTGTCACTACCCCACTTAACTCTTCCTTGTTCACTGTTCCCCTGTCTTTTTCATCCAACCTCTTCTCTACAACTGCTTTCCCTTGAAGTCTCCTCATCCTACATCCCATTTACCGTGATGAAATTCTGCTTTTAATCCTGTTTAAACACCGTGTGTAGGAAAATAGCTTCTCTTGGTCTCGTGTTGCAATCAGAGATTCAACTGTTACTTTAGAAAGCATATTAACAACATTCCCTCTAAAAGCTCTTACTTTGTGGATGGAAGTATATGGATGGCTGTTTATGAACAGGATAAACATGACAGTCTCCTGGTGTCTAGTTCTTCTACCTATGAACTTACCTCTATGTTTCTGTGTTCTCCCAGAGCATAGTAGATTTGTTCTAAAGTAACATTTTGAAACTACACAGAAAATTAATAAAACATGATATGTCAGAGGATGAGAAGGGAATTCCTTTTTGATGGTGCAGTTATGAGATCATCGGAAGTGGCTCCTAACCATTTAACTGAACCAAAACCACCTACTTCTTTATCATACAGAGTTAATAGATTCCTCGTTAGACTTGTTTATTTGTAGACACCAGGTAAGGCTGAGCTGTCTGTTAAAGTTTTTTGTATAGAAAAGCATGCTTAAGTTTTGGATTTTCTCCATTTCAATAGATATTTTGAAGGCAAAAGGAGAATAGGGGATATGTCAGATTTTAACTTCTTCCCTGTCACTTTGAAGGAGTGAGGTAATTATGTTTATCAGCCTATTGTGTTTAATACAGAAAAATAATTTACACATTTGGCTGCAGAGCTATAGATACACAGAACCTTTTACTGTGTTTCCATTAAACAGTCTTGCAACCGATATGATTCTTTTACCACTTGTCACAGTCCTGTTCCTGCTTAAATAAGTGTGGGTGCTTATTTTTTTATGGAAAAGGGAATTTGTAGAGTGCCACACCTGCTCAGAAAAACTTAGGTAATGGTCAGTTTGCAGCCATTAGTATCTAGGCACTTTGCAGAGAAGGAAATTTCACTAATATTAATTATCAATTCTTTTGGTGTCTCTGATCAACTGAACACCATTGCTCAAAAATCTTTTCAGAGACTGCCACCTACAGACCAGGATTCTGAAGATGTTTGAAAAGCTTTATGACCAAATGTGCCATATTAAGATTTTGTTTTCCCCCTTTTCAGGGGTTATTTGCTATTATTGATGAAGAAACAGGAACTTTACTAGGGGAACAGCCAACATAACAAAATACCAATGCTTCACATCCAGTTGCTACATGGCCTTTTGTAAAGAAAGAAAATCTGATTTTATTCATTCCTGTGTGTATTCAGGCCCTTCTATTTGCAAGAAGTTTCTAGACTCAGGACCTCAAGGAACTGACAACACAACAGTGTTTCTGTAGCATTAGAGATGTGTGTGTGTGTGTGTGTGTGTGTGTGTGTGTGTGTGTGTGTGTGTGTGTGTGTAATGGAGGCTTTTGGAAGATATGGGACCAAATGTTTAAATACGTGAGTCTGAGGAACACAGAATATAAGAATCACAAAAGTTGTGAAATTACATCATAAGTATGGTTTGACTATGGACCAGGATAATTTATATATATTCCTTCTGACTTGTCTGATTCTTCTCAGGGTCAGTTTCTGTGCTTTGCCTTTGGGTCACTCTGCATCTTTAAATCCTCCCCTGACATCTCTGTAGCTGGATCTCCAATAAAATATTTGGTCTTTCTTTTATAAGTATGTAAGTACTGGATCACTGAAGTTTGGATTTGTGATTCTTGTAAGTTTGCTTTATTAAAACTGCAAATACCTATTAATAGATAATGGTTTTATTTAACTTGTAAACATTTGTACTTTTAAATTGAGCTGAGTCTAGTTATATTTTTTGAATACTTGCAACATTTTCTTCTATTTCTCATGTGGTAGGAAAAAAATGTGAGTAAGGATTAATGTGAACACTTACAACTTTACAATTTTCCTTAATGGTTTATAACACTTCCATTCTAGTCTCACTTTTCAGATGATAAGTTTTGTTGAAGCCAGATGTTGATTTTTTTTTATTCTGCTTTCTCCTGAAATTTGGTTATATACTTTCATGATCCAGCTCAAGAATTCTGTTTTTTAAGTGAACATGGAATTCACTTTCTATTGTGATTAATTGTGCATTATCTCTATAGTATAAGTGTTAGAATTGTTATAATATTGTAGGTCTTCATGTGCTTAAAAATAATTGTACAAATTCTTTCCTTCAATAGCTTTGCAGATTATGATTATATAATTTAGTACTCTCATATGCCCCCCTTTTTGAAACTCTCAACTCTTCAGTTTTAAGCTCAGTTAACTTTTATTTACAAAGACATGAGCATCAGATAAATGTCACTGATTCGCCAACACCAAACAATAGGAATGGTTGATGGTACCCAGGAATGGGAAAAACCACATGAGAAGTAACAGAACTGCCAGAAAACATCTTATCGTTAGTCTAGTCTAATCTAATAGGCAGATCTTTCCAAGTCATTGTGTGATACAAATGGGGGCCACTACATACTCCCAGTTGGTCCCAGCACTATATATCTTCTGGATCAAGAATAATGCCAGAATTTTAAAAAATTAAAATAGAACAATGAGTAGGAATAACTGGCTGTGTGAGACAATTTGTCCTGCCTATTCTTCAGACAAGTGAAACCGATATAAAGTATAACAGAAGGAATATTAACATTTATTTAAAATATAACATCCACTTATAAGAGAACACACACCATGTTTGTCTTTCTAAATCTAGGTAACCTCACTCAGAATGATAGATTTTAGTTCCATCCACTTGCCTACAAATTTCAAGATGTCATGCTTTTTACTCCATTGTATAAATGTACACTACATTTTCTTTAACTATTCTTTGGTTGAGAAACATGAAGGTTGTTCACAGTTTCTGGTAATTACAAATAAATCACCTGTGAACATAATGTATCCTTGTGGTAGAATGTAGTATCCCCTTGAGCATATATATACCTTCATATACATATACATACATACATACACACACACACACATACACACACACACACACACACACACACACACACACACACACACACACACACACACACACATATATATATATATATATGCTCAAGAGTAGTATATCTGGGTCCTGAGGTATATTAAGCCAAATTTCCTGAGAAACTGCCATATTGATACCTACATCCATTTTTGATTTTATTAGTATGGATATTGTCTCTCTGCTTTTTAACCAAAAGTTAGTTTGGACAATGGTTTGTCTATTTTGTTGAATTTCTCAAAGAACCCACTCTTTATTTTATTGATTCTTTGTATTGTTCTCTTTGTTTCTGTTTTATTAATGTCAACATTCAATTTGGTTATTTCCTGTCAGTTACTCCTCCTGAGTGAGTTAGCTTCTTTTTGCTCTAGAGTTTTCAGATGTGCTATTAAATCACTAATGTGAGATTTCTCCAAATTCTTTATGTAGGCACTTAGTGCTACCAATTTTCCTCTTAGCACTGCTTTCATGGTGTCCCATAAGTTTGGTGTGTTGAATGTTCATTTTCATTGAATTCTAAGACATCTTTAATTTTTTCTTTATTTCTTTTTTCCCTTGACTCACAGATTTTATTAACATTTGTCTAAAGTATCATTTCTTTATGAAATGAACTAGTACAGCTCAATTAAACCAAATCAAAACATGATCATCGGAACTGTTTGTAAACTCCTATTAGCTTAGTACAGTCCAAGTTTTAAACACAGAAAGCCCAACAACAAACCAAAGCTAACATGCAGTATCTAGAAGATCTAGGCAACTCAGAAAGACAACTGAGTCTGAAGCACAATTACAAGAGAATAAGAGTTCATGTGCAATCTGCAGTAAATGCAGCAAGGAACACCAAACAAAAAACACAGGGAAGCTTGTAAAAATATTACAAAAATATTTTCATCTTTAGATCAGTTGAGCAAAAGTTACTTTAAAATAAAAATACTTTGTTTGATCTGCCTACCAAACGTCTTAGACTGCTTTACTTATTTAAACTGCAGCAAACAAATACAATAGGAGGGAGAAATGGGAAAAAACAATTCCTGTAACACGGAGCCCCAGCACAGCCGCTGGCCCTCGTATACTTACCTTGCTTCTGCCGCCAGAGAGACTGTTAGGAGAAACCGTTTAGCTTCTAAACAAGAGAACAATATGGATCTCAAGTGACAAGATTTTAATTTTAGAAATAAAAATTTTAGAGAATTTTAAGCCATATTTTTATCATGTGAGAAAAAAATGATTGCTTAAATCATGCAGAAAAGATTCTTCTGTTGCTTAGGTATATACAGTGTTGAAAAATTAGACATCAAGGCAAATGGTAACTTAAATTCACAACTCTGTCAGCATGTCACTGAGAAAATCTTCAAACCTTTCTTTAATTTGCTCATTGACTATGATTTAGCCTTTAAAAAAACCTTTATCAATCAAATACAATATTTAGTAAATAGATCAAAAAGATATCCATATTTTTAAACCCTTATTTCAGATAGACATTTTGAAATAAAATGAATTACCTATTCCTTCTGCAACTGCTAATATCCTCTGGCATTAAAAGTGGTAGGAAGCTGGTAGAGAGATGATTCTAAGGCACCCTCAGCAGAGAGAAATGAAAGTTCCCAGTTGTCAGCTTTGTGAGGCAGTGAACTTCTGGTAAGAAATAATTACTGGCAGAGGTAAACAACCTAGCCAGGTTCACTACTCTTCCCAGGTGAACATGAATTGGTTATTCCAACAAGTTCATTATCCTTGCCCATGTGTCTGAAATCCAGTCAGGCCCACTAACTCGGTCTTGTTCAATAGGACAATTAGATTAGAAATGAAAAGGACAAGGAAACAAAGTACTGTGTTATCTGTTACAGCTGCCTTTAAACAAAGTAAAGGGTTGTAAATGATGAATTGAGTATTTCTCGGCAGAATAGTATGGCTAAAAATGCAATTTACTTTCAATTTCACAAATAAACACAGTTGTACTCTTTTGAAAAGCAATAAAGGCATGCACGTACCTCTACTAGCAGACGTAGCACTTCTGACCAAATGAGACATCAACTTCCTAAAAAATATACTTCATCCACTGCATTCAATATTTTTTAAAGATGTAAATTTTAATTTGTTATTTCTTTTTTGAACTTGAATGAGAACCAGAGTGAGTTGATCCAGAAGACGACCTGTAGTGCCTTTCGGGTGACTGTAATGTTTTTCGTCCACCCATCCCCCAACAGTAGGTAAAGAAGGTCTAGAGTGACTCCTCCTCCTGTCTCTCTCAAGAGATGATGAAGAACTGGAGAAAGATCTTTGTCTTGGGGAGGAAGAGCCCCTGTGGGACCTGGAGCTGGATCTTGATTTTGAACCACGGGATCTGGAATGTTCTCTGGAACCGGAGTGAGATCTTGAAGGTGAGCTGGACAAGCTTCTTGAACACGACCTGGACCTGGACCTTGAGGAGAGGATGAGCATGAGGAAGACCTTGAGTGAAATGAGCAAGACTTTGAGCGACTCCGTCTGTTGGCTTTCTTTTTGCTACTAACTTCTTCACTAGCATCAAGATTATATTTTGAAAGGTCAGCGTCATCTTCATCCTCGTCCTCATCCAGCTTATATTTAGACAGATCTTCATCCTCCATTCCTCTCTTCTCCCTCTGATTCGTTATCTTCGACTTCTTTTAATATAGATGTAGAACCAACTGCTTTCCCCCTGTATTTTTTTTTCTTTTTACATCCAAACGCATAATACTCCGCATCAGATTCTTCTCTTTCTATATATTCAACATTTCCTCGTTCATTAAAACCACCTCCATACGCTATAAAGAGGGCATAAACGGCTGTTCTTTCTTCTAACTTAGCATGCTTTGGAGTATTACACTTTACACTCCGATCTTCTGGTCCAATTTACATTACTGCAAGTTTGCACTGCCAGTCACTTGCACTAAATAAACGCCGGCTCTCTTAGCCACATCTATTACAGCTTGTTCCTCTAGCAAAGGTTACATTTCCATACTTCTTGTCAGGACAGATCCAGTCCCCGTCACTGACTCGGAAATTCTTGGTCGACATCTTTTTGGCCAGGAGCATAGCTGCCAGCAGCGACCTCCCCATCTAATTTTTTCCTTTATTTCTGCTTTGACTTAGTGGTGGTTTAGTTGAGCATTGCTCAGTTTTCATGAATTTGTAGGCTTTCTGTAATTTGTGTGGTTGTTGAATTCTAACATTAATTTATGGTGACCTAATAAGATATAGAAGATTATTTCAATGTTTTTTTTTTTTTCGTTAAGATTTGCCTTGTGACCAAGTATGTCCATTTTAAAGAAGTTTCCATGAGGTGCTGAGAACAAGGTATATTCTTATGTATTTTGGTAAAATGTTCTATAGATGTCTTTTAGGTGCATTTGAATCATAAATCTATTAGATCCCTTATTTCTTTGTTAAGTTTTAGTCTGGCAGATCTGTCCATTGATGAGAGTGGGATTTTAAAGTACCCCACTATAAGTATGCGAGGCTTGATATGTGATTAAAGCTTTAGTAATGTTTCTTTTACAAATGTGGGGGCATAAATGTTTAAAACTGACACTTCATCTTGAAATATTTTTTGTGTTATGAATAATATATGTTCTTCTCTGTTTCTTTTAATTAATTTTAGTTTGAAGTCTATTTTGTTAAATATTAGGATAGATACACCAGCCTGTTTTTTAGATTCATTTGGTTGGAAAATATTTTCCTAACACTTTGCTCTGAGGTAATAATATCTGTCTTTGAAGTTGAAGTGTCCTTTTGTATGCAACAGAAGGATGGATCCTATTTTCATACCCATTACGTTATACTTTGTCTTTTTATAGGCAAATTGAGTCCAGTGATATTAAGATACTGAGAGATACTAATGACCAGTGATTATTAATTCTTGTTTTTGTTTTTTTTTTTGGTGGTGGTGGTGGTGATAGTGGTGGTGGTGTGTGTGTGTGTGTGTGTGTGTGTGTGTGTGTGTGTGTGTGTGTGTGTGTGTGTGTGGTATGCCTTTTCTTTGGGATTAGATGTGTAAGGTTATCTATTGCTTGTGTTTTTGTGGGTGCAGCTCATTTCTTCAGGTTGGAGTTTTCCTTCTAGTACTTTCTGTAGGGCTGGATTTGTAGATAGGCATTGTTTAAATCTGGCTTTGTCATGAAATATCTTGCTTTCTCCATTTATGGTGATTGAGAGTTCCCTAGATACAGTGGTCTAGGCTGACGTTCCTGGTCTCTAAGTGTCCACAACATGTCTGTCTAGGACCTTCTGGCTCTCATAGTCTCCACTGAGAAGTCACGTGTGATTCTGATAGATCAGCCTTTATTAATTACTAGGCCTTTTTCTTTTGTATCTATTAATATTGTCTTTATCCTGTATGTTTAGTGTTTGGTTATTATGTAGTAGGGAGTTTTTTTGGTCCAGTCTATTTGTGTTCTGTAAGTTTCTTGTATTTTCAGAGGCATGTTATTCCTTAGGCTGGGAAAGTTTCCATCTATGATATTGTTGAATATTTTTGTGTGTTTGAGCTGGAATTCTTTTTGTTTTTCTATCCCTATTATTCTTAAATTTTGTTTTTTCATGGTGTTTCAGATTTTCTGGATGTTTTATGTTAAGAATTTATTAGATTTCATATTTTCTTTGGCTGATGAATCTATTTCCTTTATCATATCTTCAACACCTAAGATTATCTCTTCCATCTCTTGTATTATGTTAGTTATGTTTGCATCTGTTGTATTAGTTTTCTGGCCTGGACTTTCCGATCTAGCCTGGTGGCCCGGACCTGGTCCCATAGTCCTGCTGAAACGCACAGACACTTGTATTGATTGTATGCTGATTGACCTGGGGCCCAGGCATAAAACTTGCTGGCTCTTGCTCTTAATCTAACCTATGATTCTTATTTTGTTCAGCCATGCAGCTCAGTACCTTTTCTCAGAGCAGCATAGTTGTCCCCTGCAAATTATGGCTTCTCTGTGACATTTCTGCTCTGTTCATCCTGTTCCCAGAGTTTTCTTAGTCTGGTAACCCTGCCCACACTTCCTATCTGCCTTCAGCCAATCAGTGATTTTATTAAACCAATAGGCAGGACAATTGTTTACAATATACAACACATAGTCCCAATACATGCATCTGTAGTTCCTGTCTGTTTAGCCAGATTTTCCATTTCCAGAATTCCTTTGGTTTGTGTTTTCTTGATTGTCTCTATCTCAATTTTCAAGTTTTGAACTGTTTCCTTTCTCTGTTCAAATTTTTCTTGGCTTTGTTTAAGGAAATTATTCTAATTTTTTGTCTTTTCTTCAATTTATTTAAGGAAATTTTATTTGTTCTTTAATGGCCTCTATCATCTTCATAAAGCTATTTTTAAGGTTGTTTTTATTCTGCTCTATCTGTGTTTGGGATATTTAGGTCTTGTTTTAGAACAACTAGGTTCTGGTGTGCCATCTTTATGTTGACTATATCCTTACACTGTCATTTACCCATCTGTGTTTGGGGTGAGTATAGGAACCAGTATTTATTCTTGTGATGTCTTTGTTGGATAAGTCTTTTGTTTCTTTATTGTCTTCTGGCATGAATTGCCAGCGGTTCTGGTGAATAGCTGTTTGTCAAGTCGAGTAGAGGATTGTGGGGGTTTGGGTGCCTAGATTCAGCATACTGTCCAGTTCTTCTGGCTGGTATGGGCTTTATTTGTACCTATGGGGTCTCTTCTTCCAACTGGTATAGCTTTTGCCTATGCCAGTTCTTCCAAGTAGTGTGGGTGATGCTTGTGCTTATAAGGTCCATTGATATTGCTGGAGAAAGCTATTCATGGATAGGCTGCTCTCTTTTCAGTTGGTGGAGGTATTGCTTGTACCTCTAGTGGCCGTTCTTCTTCCAATTGGTATGAGTGGTGCTTGTGTTTCTAAGAGCTGCTGATATTGCAAGAGATGGTTGGCCAGAAGGAGCATGATGGGTTCAGTGTTTTTGGGTAGTATAGTGGGTCTTACAGGATAAAGAATCCGTTAGGTCATAGGGTAGTGGAGCAGCCTGTCTACAGGACTCTTTCCTGATGGCTGGCTACTGGAGTTGAGATGAGGGAACAGGCACAGGAGGATCAATTTAGCTGGGAAACTAGTTGCTCACCTCTTCTAATTGGTACAGGTGGTGCTTATTTTACTTACAAACTGTTTGGCCTATGACTTAGGCATATTTCTTGCTAGCTCTTACAACTTAACCCATTCTATTCATCTATGTCTTGCCACATGGTTTGTGGCTTACCTGTACTCCATTACATCTTGCTTCTTGGGTGGCTGGATTACTTCTCTTCATGACTCTGCCCTTCCCCTTTATCTATGCTTGTATTTCCAGCCTAACTATAAACTTGTCTGCCATAGGTCAAAACAGCTTTTTATCATCCAATGATAATTCACAGCTAATAGAAAGACATCCCATATCACTTCCCCTTTTCAATTTCAATATAGCACAGTTGCATATAACAAATGAGCTATCAAGCAATAATTGGAGTTACAATTTTAATCTATCTGTATCTTGCAAAATTAAAGAAAATATTCTATCATGTACTTTATCCTTGTGAGTCTAAAATTCCATATATAATTTACCTTTCATTATGACTAAGGAAAACTATACTTATAACTATGTAATCTTCAACTCCATCAAAGACCACAGAAGGACATAAGATTATCTGAGCAAGGAAGGGCATTATAAGCATCTTCCAAATTCTAGAAATGACAGAGTCATCTGGCTCCCTGGATAGTCACCCAAAGTTTCTTTGTAACATTGAAGCATCCATCTTTAGCCTACAGGCCTAGAGTCTCTGACAGACTTTTCGGTGAATCAAGAAATTTTAAGAACTGCTCAGCCTGTTCTGGCATAGTTCTTCAGTTGCTGTCTCACTGTGTCCTGAAGAATGTCTGCCAGTCTCTTCTGCCAAGCAGAAACCTGAAGGACTATTTCAGCTATTTCTGGCAAAGTTCCAGAAGTCACTTTCTTATGGGTCCTATATGTCCAACTTGTACAGTATCTTATCAAGCAGTTAGGGCTAGAAAAATCTTTTGCCACAAAGAAAGTAAATAGCATATTGAGTTTCTTCAAAATTCATCATCCTTTTGAAGTAAAATTATGCTGCCAGGAACAGACATATCTCATTGTCCAGAAAAGGTACAGTTCTTAAAATATTTTAAGTGCCATATTCTGTAGGTCCTTGAAATATTTGTAGATTATCTATCTGATTAAAACATTTTGTATATCTAAAAAACTAACATAATTATAAGTTTGATTATCATAGATGACTAACTTTTAATATGTATTTCTTAATTATACATTACAATTTTAAATGAGATACATAACATAGTACCTTAAACAAGAGTAAAAATATACATACAGTATATCAAAATTAACCTTAAATTTGTATCAGTAAACTAAAATCCATACCAATGTAAAGTATTTTTATAATAACAGCTGTTTTCGGATTAAAGCAGAGTCAATGATCTATCTTTTTATCATTTCTATATCATACCCTCCTTTTTTCCCCTAGAAAGAGATTGACTATGACCATTAACCATTTATAATGAAAACAAACATTCTGTTGTACATTTAGATGTTGCTGCTACAATATTTTCTCTGGTATTTGACATGCTGTATATTGATGTGGGGAGTCCCCCATAGCCTTATTGAAGTGTGTTTCTCATAAAATATCTCAATTTACTGGGAATTTATATCTGTGGATTGTCAGGAAGATGATTCCTTTTTAAGCTGTGTTGTATAATTGGTAATAACGATAGTCTATACAGAATTTTGGTAAATAAAAATGAGTAAAAGGAAGTGCTACACAGTCAGGGCCTATGATTTCCTCCTAAGACTGCTTCTTATCACAGCTTAAATTAATAATTAACTGGAATCCTGGTTGGCTCAAATTTTTTTAATTTTATTGCTGAGCACCAGATGTTTTGAGAAATTTTTTTAAGATAAACATTCCCAGAAAAACAACTTGTAGTTTTCCAGGACACCGCTGATCAGTCTGGTTAAGTTGTAAATACAAAACAGCCCAATTACTGCTAGTTAGTAAATGATTATTTCTTTGCACCCATTCCTGACATCAACTTGTGAAAATAAATTCTGACTAATCGGGAATACAAAAAAATAATTTGATTCTGTAGCCTTCAAATAAGAGCTACAGTTTTTTGTTTGTTTGTTTGTTTGTTTGTTTGTTTTGGTTTTTTTTTTTGATAGTCCGAAGCCACACACAGGGAAGAAAGCACATTTTGAGATTTAAGATCCACTATCTTGAAAGTGCAAACTTGAGCTGATGCTAAAAGATCTACAGTAGTTCAGGAATGTTGACTTGAGCCTACATTAGAGGATCTATGGCATCTCCATGCCTGGAAATTCAGCACTCTCTAGATATCTTTTACTTTTCAGAGTGTTAGTTCAAAATGTTTACATACTCATTGAGTCCATTTAAATTGTTTTTCCCTGCCTGAGAGATTGCAGGGCATAAGGTCAAAGTTGCTAATACACGTAGGATGCAAGAATGTAATTTTCTTGTTCTTTGGGCTGTCCAGCAGTTTAGGCTTGTGATTCCTTTAAGATTCTTTCTATGATCACCGCTCAAGATAGATAATAAAGTAACTGATTCTCTTTTGTCACTAGAATGTTCAGCCTGTCAGCAAAAGTGTTGGCTGAGAAAATATGTTCCATGCTTGCTCATGATAGGCTATTTAGCTATACTGCATGTGAGTTGTAGGGATGACTGTTTTTAATCGTGCCTTTACCTATGAAATGTGACCTCTTTGGAACTCCTGTATTTCCTGGAAGATTCTGTTGGGATATTTAAGCAGTGGGGGGGGGGGGGAAACAGCATGATAAGAACAACATGAAAAGAATAAAAAAAGGAAACCATCAAGAGAGTGTGTGAGTGTCTTCATTTCCCTAATATCTGATAGAAAAGTCTTAGTTCATAGCAATACTGTAAATTCCTTTTTAGCCCTGTGTGCTGCCTGAGGCTGGTTATCTCACGTGGCATTACAGTCTTTCACTGAGTCTCCCAGAATCCCGAGTATTGTTTCTCAGTCAATAGAATTGATCATCATGAATGAAATCCATTGTACTTTGTAATATCTTTCTATTATGTTTATTAAAAACATGTCTTCCCTAGGCCCTTATTCTGAGCATTGTTTCTTAGTTAATAGAAAACCTATTGTTGGTCATAGATGTTCGGAAAAAGATATCTACTTTGCAAGAAAGTATTGATGTAGCCATGCCTTAAGCTTTGTTGTGCTACTTGTCACCAGGAAACTTTACATCAAAGTTTTATTATTTAAATATGTAAAAAAATAAACAGAAGTTTGAACAAGCCCAGTTAAGTTGTGATGAACCAAGTTTCATTTTTGCATCTCCACATATCATAGTTCTGCCATTTGGGACACTTGTAGGGTCTTCCAACTTATTACTAACAACTTAATGCTATTTTCATAGGTTGGAGCATCTCTCAACCCTCATCAGAGCAGCCTGAATTTTCCTTTGGAGTCATTATCTCACTTAATCTGTGAACTTATGTACTCTCACAAAGTCATCAAAGTCCATGTAGGGATATAAATCTCATGTTTCAATACCTGGGGTACAAAAGAATTTCAAGGCTTGATTATAAAACCACCTCACTTTATGTTGATATCAATGAAAATCTACCCAAAGTTCATTAAATATTTACTCTGAGATAGGCAGTCTAACATGGACAGTACAAACATTTAAAATAAGTGTAGACACATCTCTCTATAAATCCATGCCATCAGGGAAAAACCTATACGCCAGAACTCTTCAGTACAATTCAGTTTCCTGGACACCTCCATTTATAGATCCCACCCCAACTCTCGATCCATTCAATCACCCAGCAACCTCAGGGACTACCTAAAACCCACAGTTTTTCTATTAGATCAAGACTGGCTGCCTGAGACACACACTTCCTCAGTACCTATTGGATCAAGAGCTCATATTGGACTAAGATTGGATCCCTGTGACACAGAATCAGCCAGCTCCATGCATCAGAAACAGCTCACTGTGATACAAAACATGCTACCTCCAAGTGGACCAAGAGAGGCTTCATGAGACACAGGCACAGCTGGAACAGATGGCACAAAAATCAACTCCCTGAGATACAGACAAATGCAGCATTGATTTGAGGAAGCAATGGGCAGGTGCCAGTGCAGCAATACATATTACAACATAAAGAATAATATGGCACCATCAGAATCTAGTGGTTCTACCATAACAAGACCTGAACATGAGAATGTAGAAGAAGCAGAAGGAAATGACCTTAAGAGCAACTTTATGAAGATAATAGAAGCCTTTAAAGAGGAAATAAAAACTCCCTCAAAGAAATATGGAGAAAGAAAAATAAAAAGTGGAAGAGATCAACACATCCCTGAAAGAAAATAAAGAAAACCAAGGAAAAGAAATCAAACAGGTGAAGGAAACATTTCAAGATTTAAAAATTGAAATAGAAGCCATAAAAAAGACACAAATGAAGGAAATGCTGGAAATAGAAAATCTGAAGATATGAACTGGAACTATAAATGTAAAAATAACTACCAGAATGCATGAGATGGAAGAGATAATCTGTGGTGTGGAAGATTAATAGTGAAAAATAGATGTGCATTCAAAGAAGACAATAAAACTAAAAAAAAGTCATAACACAAAACATCCAGGAAATATGGAAGACCAAAGCCAGGAATAATAGGAATTGAAGAAGAATACCAGCTCAAAGTCACAGAAAATAATTAAACAAATCATAGGAAAAAACTTTTCCAATCTAAATAAGAAAATGCCCATAAAGATACAAGAAGCTTACAGAACACTATATAGACTAAATCCCTCCCAAAGTCTCCTCACTACATAAAAATCAAGCCACTAATCCTACAGAATGAAGAAAGAATATTAAGAGCTGCAAAGGAAAAAGGCCAAATAACTTACAAAAGTGGACCCATCAGAATAACACCCAACTTCTCAATGGAGACCATGAAAGCCTGAAGGTCCTAGTCAGATGTTATACAGACACAAAAAGACCATGGTTTCCAGCCAGATTATTATAGCCAGAAAAACAATCACCATAGGTGGAGTAAGAAAGATATTTTACTACAAAACCAGATTTAAGCATTACCTATCCACAAATCCAGTTCTAGAGAAAGCATTAGAGAGAAAACTCCAACCAGAGGAAGCTAGATACACCCTCAAAACCGCAAGGAATAGGTAATCCCAAAGAAGAAAAATCCAAAGAAACAAAGCACACACGTGCACGTGCATATACACACACAATACTACCAAAAATAACAAAAATCAACAATCATTGGTCATTAATATTCCTTAATATCAATGGACTAAATTCACCTATAAAAAGACATAGGCTAACATAGATTTTTAAAAAAAAAAAAAAAAAAACAGAAGCCATCCTGCTGCATAAAAGAGACACACCTCAACTTCAAAGACAGACACTGGATCAGAGTAAATGGTTGGGAAAAGACTTTCCAATCACATGGATTTAAGAAACAAGCTGGTGTAGCCATTCTAATATCTAACAAAAATAGACTTCAAACTAAAATAAATCAAAAGAGATCAGAATGGACCTTACTCATTCATCTCAGGTAAAATTCATCAAGATGAAGTCTCAATTGTGAACACTTATGGCCCAAATCAAGGGTACCCATATATGTAAAAGAAACATTACTAAAGCTTAAATCTCACACCAAACCCTGATGTGGGAATGTCTTTCTGTATGCTGTGTAAATCAATCTTTAAATAAAAGACTGTTTTGGCCATGGTAAGCACCATTAGAAGTAAGTGGGGAATCAGAATAGTTAGGAGAAGGAGAGTGGAGTCAGATCAGATTGAGTCAGATGCCCAAAGAAGAAACAAATAAGGAACACAGGTGAGCCACAAGCCATGTGGAAGGCAGATTAATGAAAATGAATTGAGTTAGAATGAAAGAGATAGCTGGCAATGTACCTGAGACATAGGCCAAACAGCGTGAAGTTATAAGTGTCTGAGTCGTTTGGGGGAGGAAAAGCAGTGGCAGGTCACTAAGCAGTCTGGGACTGACTGAAGGTCTGAGGGTCTGGACCTCTGGCCAGACAGGACCAAGAAGGCTTATTGTAACAAAAACCCATACATTAGTAGTAGAATACTTCAATACCTCAATCTCACCAATGGATAGGTCTACCAGACAGAAACTTAGCAGAGAAATAAGGAATCTAACAGATGTTATGACTCAAATGGACTTAATAGCTATGTACAAACTTTCTACCCAAACACAAAGGAGTATTCCTTCTTCTCAGCACTCCCTTGAACTTTCTCTAAAATTAACCACATACACAGTCATAAAGCGAATTTAAATAAAAGATGGGAATAACTCCTTGTATCCTATAAGGCCACCATGAACTAAAGGTAGAATTCAACAACAACATGAACCACAGGAAGTCTACAAAATCATGGAAACTGGACAACTCTCAAATGAGCCATCTCTGTGTCAAAGAAGTAGAAAAAGAAATGAAAGACTCTTCCAAATTCAGTGATAGAGAATCCAGACTTTGTCAACTCAGAGTCCTTCCTTCATTTAGATAGAAATTTGTGAGCACCTCCTTATGACAAGGCTAACCACAGATTGCCACAGATGTATCAGCTACTCTGCCCAAGTTTCTGAGCACTAAGGTTACTAATTCTCCCTCTGTATGGTCAACACAGACTCATATTTGCAGCATAATTCTAGGTTGGGACTTTTTTCTTTATTTTGTTATAAGTCGGTGTTGAGAAAGCCTGCAGGACAGAGAGGAAACGTGGACAAACATGAGTCTGTAGCCTAATGACCTTGCTTGATGAAGTTATACCCATCAGAGAGTTTTTCTTCTGGTGGGCTGACACCCTGATCCCTAATTGCCTCTTAATGTTCCTCTGACATGGCTACTGGATACCAGTAAGGCTGGATCTCCAGAATAGCAAATAATCATCAGGTTATTAAACAACATCCGCCCTAGTTTCCTGAATGAACAGATGTAAACTTTTTTCTTTGAAGAAAACAGACATGAGTGTTTAACAATTCTGGTTATTCCAGAGCCTATCTGTGAGCACATGGATATCATGTCCTTCTACAGTAGTAGATTTAATACTATGTCATTTTAGCAGAGTAATAGTGGTATGTTCTTTCCCTGGGCCTATACAATTGATTTTCTTGTTGGCCCCCAAATAATGACAAGGAGACTTATTATTCATTATGAAAGCTTGGCCTTTTAGCCTAGACTGGTTTCCAAATACCCTTTATAACTTAAATTAACTTATTTCTATGCATATACATTCTGCCATATGACTCTTTACCTCTCTTCCATTCTGTATGTCCAACTCCCTCCATGTCTTCCTGGGGGAAAAAAGCCCTCCAACTAGATTCATTCCCTTAGTTTCCTCCTGTGTCTTAAAGCCCTGCCTACCCTCTTTCTATCTATTGGCCAGTCAGCTCTTAAACCAATCAAGTACCTTTGGCAGGTGAGGTAAAACAGACACATTTTCACACAGTGTGATCAAATATCCCACAACATTTCTCCCTTTTGTCTTAATGAAAATAAAAGACTTTAACACAGTAAAACTATATATAATAAGAACAATTATCAGATAAGAATTATATTTACAATGTTCAGTTTATTAGTATTTGGAAAATTCTTGGAAAGTACTCTATTATATATCTTGGTGAGTCTAAAGTTTTACCTAAACCACCTTCTATCATAACTAGTATTACCAACTTAAAAATATACTTTTAGACCTACAAACATTTTCTTAAATAAACAACTTAGGCTCTTATATCTCTCAACCTTGCAAACATGGTCTCTAATATGTTTTTTTCTGAATTTGGTAACAAGAAAACCTGCAAAACTATTACAATCAATCCCACCAGAGACCCAAGAAGGATAAGATATTTTTTGAGAAAATGGGAACTGCAGAGCAAACAACTTCTAAAGCTATAGAAAAAGACAGAAACATCTGATTGCCTGGACAGTCACCTAAGGTTCCTCTGCAATGTTAAGTCATCTTTATTCAGCCTAAAAGCTTAGAATATTTGACAGGCTTTTCTGTGAATCAGGAATATTAAAAAACTGTCTACTTCGTGTTGGCAAAGTTTAGTGGTGGCCTTTGTTTGTCATGGTTATCCAACTTGGACAGCATACTGTCAGTAGTTGAGACAATGGTGATTTCTTCTTTCTTAGTAGCTATCTTTGCCACATTGAAAGCAAACTCTGTACTGACGTTCTTCAATGTCCATCATCCTCTCTGAAGTAGACTGGTGCTTTTCATGGCATATCTCACTGTCATGAAAAGCCTTATGCTGTTTAAATGTTATGTTCTATAGATCTCTGAAGTGTCTATCTAAAATATATCCCCATTTTACCTTGAAATCAAACCTAACATGGCCACATATTTGATTGTTATAGATTACTAACTACTAACCTGCATTTCTTAATTACCCTAAATAATTTGTAATTTTTAATTACTAGAACTTTGTGTTACATTATTAAATGAGCTGCATAGGTACAATAGCGTACAGTATATTGCTACAAAAATAACTTTAAATTTGAATCAATATACAGAAGTGCCTTAAATAAGAGTAGAGACATATATGACAAAAATAACCCTAAAATTGTATTAATATACAAAAATCTACACTAACATAAAATATTTCAGGTTAATAGTTGCTTTTTAGTTTAAAAGTAGATTCAACAACCCACCCTTTTATATCATTATTGATATATCCCCCATTTCTTTCTTTTAGAAAGACATCTCTGAATCTAATATCTTTTGCTTAGTTTTTCTGACCATGACCAGTAACATTTTGCAACCAACACCCTTAGACAATAGCAGGTATCTTTAACTTATTGAACAACCAAAACCTACCCATCCCTCTTCTTGAGAATGTGGGCATCTCGTTCTCTAGACTGCTTCCTCTTGACTGGGGGGTTATGACCTCTTTAGGGGATCCTGAGAATATTGGGATAATGGTCAAGTTCTAGGATAGCTAGCTGTATTATTTATTGTCCAATCTCTGTGTAACAAAAAAGTACAGGGCTTATGTGAAGTTCTAGGTAGAGGAATTATGAGGCTGGACCCTCTCAGTTAACAAGTTTAAAATTGTTCTGGATTCAGATTTTTGAGAAAACTCCAACAGAGGCATTCTGTGAGGCTGGATCATACATACTGCTTGTCTTTATTGGTGTTTGTCCTTTCTTTCTGAAAACATGCAAACTTTTAAAGGTAACATACATATCTGCACTAACACAAGTATAGAATGTGTAGTGTGCACAAATCAGCTAAGGATGATTCTCTGTTCAGTTTTTGAGCAGGTAAAGGTACCTGTCAACTTTGTAAGTTTATTTGGACTGTATAACTAAACATAAATCTCAATCTCATAAATTGTAACATAAATCTCAATCCATGCCATATAAAAGGATGGCATGTAATAATAAAACATGAGAATTCTGTAGCTAACAAAATTTATCATGTCTTACCCAGTCTCAGAGTTGTTCCCATAGTAGAGAGATCAACATATACATTGCCTGTTTTGTAGTTTTTCTTGGTTTTTTTCTCTTTATGTCTACAGCCAATAATTTCAGAATATCTACCCGAGTCAAATCTGATCTTTATTAATTTTGAAAGAACATTTTCTGACTTGCATTCTATAATTAAGACATGCTTAAAATATATAAGTTGGTTTAATTCGGTAGTTTTTTTCAACAATCCACTATCTCAGCGGATTGTTAATTTTTATTCATTATCATTTAAAAAAATTCAAAGCCAACAAAGCACAATACATAATTCATATATCTGTGTATTTCCTATCTTTTTAAAGACTTTATTATTAACTATTTTTATTACTGTCTTTACCTATTTTACCTTCTTTCTTTAGAGCCTAAGCACATTTTAAAACATACTGTACCTACTCTTGGCCTGTACCTGTCCCTTTTCATTTTTACATGTTTTCAGTATTTCTCTGACCATGTTACCACATGGCTTCATTTAGCAAATACCATTGGCATCTGGCTCTGAACCCCTAAGATCCATCCAGCAGGTTACCCCACTAAATTATGGCCATAGCCACTATTTGACATTCCATGAGTGCCAATCTTTATGCCCACGGAGCCTACCCTACCCAGCTGTGGAGAGTTGCTGGGCCCATTAGCTTGAATCCCTGCAAGTGACAGCTGACTGTTGTGAGTGCTATTGTGGAGGGTATAGCAGTGGAGCTGCTCATGTAACTTCTTTATCTATGTGCTCCTATCCCACATGGGGTGCCAAATGTAGTTGGACTTTTTGTTGGACTTTTATTGGACCACCAGCCCTTAGATAATGACATGAAGACTAATTATTAATTGTGAAAGCTGGGCCTTTAGCTTAGGATTGTTATCAACTAGCTTTACCTCTTTTACATTCTGTATATCCAACTCTTTCCATGTATTGCTGGCAAAATCCCTCAACCTAGATTCATCCTCTGAGTTTCACTCTATGTCTGAAAGTCTCACCTATCCTATTCCTGCCTAGCTATTAGCCATTGAGCTATATATTAAACAAATTAGGTGCCTTAGGCAGGTGAGGTAAACATAGACACATTTCTACACAACAGGCATAAGACCTATTTAACCACAGATTCTTGGTCCCGATAATGTTGCCAGGTATTGGTTCCATTTTATCAAACAGGCCTTAAATTCAATCAGAAGGTATACTCCAATAACATTGATGATGTAATTATACCAGTGAATGTGTCTTGCCAGGACAATCATTATTATAGCTTACAGGGTTGACATTGAGATAAGATCAATGATTACTTTCCTTTTTCAATAGCAGATCATAAAAGCTACCATCATTCCAGCACCATAAAAGCTAGCCAGTAATTATGAGTTTCCAAGTCACAAAAGTATGACTTCTTCATGTTTGATTACTCTGAGTGTGTGGTATTTTAGGCAGTAAAGTTTTACCATTACATTCTGAAGGGTAAGAAAGAACATGTAATGTTAAGGGACTCTGAGACCTCAATGACTGACAACTCTAAAGGAGATAACCCATTCCTATCACTGGGCATTTTATTAGCTAGCTTGAAGTTTCCAGTGGGGGCATTGCCTTTCTAGGATCAGGTTGCCTTACACAAAATGACTGCTTCCAGCTCTGTTCATTTCTCTGCAGACTTCATAATTTTATATTTCATAAAAATAAACTGTTTCTAAAATTCAAAACTGTCTTGGTTATTCTGAATCTCTTATGTTTCCATATGAAATTTAAATGTTTTTCTTTCAGGTTTTCTAAGTACATTGGAAATTTGATGGTCATAGTGTTGAATATGTATACTGCTTCTGGCATGAGGGATAGTTTCATAATATTAATCCTACCATTCCATGAGTATGAGATGTCTTTCAGTCTTGTGATTTCATTTCTTTTTTTCTGTGTCTTAAAGTTTGTTTGTAGTGCAAATCTTTCACACCCTTCATTAAATTTATTCTGAGATAGTTCTATTTTTAAGACTATTTGTCTTAGTTACTCGTCTATTACTATGAAGACACATCATAACCAAAGCATCTTATAAAATGAAGCATTTAATTGGGAGCTGGCTTAAAATTTCCAGTGTTTAGCCCATTATCATCATGGCAGGAAACATGACTGAAACACAAATTATAGTTGGTGTTTAATGAGAACTCAGAGCCAGATATTGGGGGAAAACTGGAATGTCAGAGAGAGGGAACAGACCACAGTAAAATTTCACCCAACCAACTTCTCAGAGTAAAAGCTATCTTTCAGCTTCCTCTGCCTCACTACTCATCACTTCTACAGAATAAATTTGTCTTTCTATGCCTGCCTTAAATACCTTCTTCACCCAACAGGTTCACTTCCATATTCAACTCTGCATCATATACTAGAACTAAGATTAAAGGTGTGTGAACTACTACTATCTGGTAGTTAGCCTTGAACTCACAGAATCACAGAAAGATCTGGATTTATGGATTTGTGGAGTTATGGGATTAAAGGGTGAATTACCACTCTCTGACTCTCCTAGCTTGACTGTAGGTGGATCTGTTCCCTGAAATTCAAGACTGGATTTATTAAATATAAAATATATCATCACACACAGCATCAGATATGCATGCATGCAGCTGAGAGTTTGCATAAAAGAGAGAAAGAGTGGCATGGGATTTTCTCAAGACCCACCCTTAGTGGCACACCTCCTTTAGCAAGACCACCTCCTAAAATCCTTTCCTGTTTTTACTAACTGATGATCAAACATTCAAATACAGAAGTTATGGGAGTCATTCTTATCCAAGCCATCACAGCTACTTGGAATTGTATTGTTCAACAGCACTGCGGCTTTTTACAAATGGGGGCATCCCATTGAGGACATTCTCACATTGTTTCACACACATCTTGCTCCATTGCACTTGCTTTTCTGAGACCCCAAGCCCCAAAGAGATAGTAGGATACATCCCACCAATGTTTATGCACTGAATTCCACTGCTGGCTTGCTCAGTGCAGACAAAGCCTACCACACAAGACTCAGTGAGTAATTTGTAGAGTGATTGACATGTACTCCTGTAGTCTCTATGATGGGCATGTTCCACAATGAATAGTGAAGAGATAAGAAGCTTCGATCAGACCACTAGACCTTGAAGATCCTCTTTGGGGTTTTAAAATCCCTAGTGATGTCCTATCTTCAACATGCAGATTAGATCTATTCATTGATAAAGTGCAAGAAACATAACATCTCTTTATTATATTGGAAGGATTGTCTTCTCATCAGCAAATGTATTCCTACATATTTGTGAAAATATGGGAAAAGAATGCATGCACTGTCTATCACCTGCATGTCCTCACAAGAGGGCCACAGTGGTGGTTGTGAAGGTTCTGCTGAGAGGGTCCTGGAACTCTGGGATAGCCTGCTCTACCCCCAACTGTAACCATTAGTCTCTACACCTCAGCTGCAATTTGGTATTTTTTCCAAGTCTCTGCTAGTCTCCCCTCCCCCCAAAAAAACAAAGATGCTTTTAACCTTAGACACTTAAAATGTCAGCTTCAACACATCTCATTAGAATCAATATCACCTCTTTTGCACTGTCATGCGATAATACAGTATAAGGTATTTGCATGGAACAAAGGAACACCTTCATCATGTTACCACATATTCTCCTAGATACATATTGAGTGTCCATCACCTTCCAAGGGCTGTGTTGAAAATAGACTCATAGAGAATGAGACAAGCACATTGTTGTGGTCTTCATGGGGTTTAGAGCCGATTAATATCCTACAGTTATTATAATGATATTTAATACAACCGCTGAAAGTAAAAAAGAAATCAGTTGTGGAAACCCAAGGAGTGATTTTGGAGAATAACTACACAGGCAGACCCTCAAGGAGAAAGGGCCTAGCCTTCCTGAGCAGACTCAGTGCTGAGCTGCATCCTGCATCCGACCATGGTGACCACAAGAGGGAAGCCGTGAACCACTGATGAGTTTCAGCTTCCGGCGCTCTCTGGTTCCCATAACGCACAGTTCAGGTGGCTTCTGGCATGGACTGGGATTCTCAGTGAAAGCCAGAGCCTTACACACCTAACACAAATAACTGCTGTCCTGAGTCTTGGAGAGCCTCTGGTCACAGATTATCCCGGCTGCTGTAGACTACTTACTGACACTGGACACTGAACAGAGAGGACAGCAGATGGCAGCATCTGCCTTTGCTACAGCTCCAGTCCCTTGTCCCAATGTTCCCTGAAAGACTTGATGGTAGAATGCCCAGAATGACGAGAAGGGCGTAAAATAGACCGCAAAAACTTCTCAAAGCGGTATGTGAAACCCCCGGCATGAGTGATTTTGGCTCCCTCCCCCTCTCTTCTGCCTTTTCTCTGGGTCTTTATCTCAACTCTGTCTTTATGTCTTCTCTAAGGCCGTTGGCATGAGTGTCAGAGAAAATTAATTTTCTTCCTTCTAGTATGTAATCAACCTGTGATGGATTAAAATAAGGTTAGAGGGGTCAGGGAATAAGCTTAGACACGCACACACGTTCATTCAGCTCAGACTCATGTGATTTTTTTTTTTTCCTAGACTGGAATCTTTGTCTCCTTAAATCCTAACTGTTTATGCTTATGAAGCTCTCTGTTCATAAGCAGGTAGGATTTAAATATTTTTTTAAATACACCCTGTTGGTTTCTTTTCCCCTGCCTCATGTAGCCAGGGTAAGCCTCCTTTTCTCGGGGTTCTACAATACTTTTACATTCACACCTAGCCTTTCTAATCTCCACTCTAGATCTTCCTTATTTGAAGCCTTCAGGCTTCATGTGACTCACTTCTAAAACTAGCTGCCATTGATAATTATAATGTTAACATTGACTTTAACACTCAGGAATGATTTATGACAATGCTGGAGGATTCACAGGGACGGAGCCTTACCTGCCAATGAAGACCTCTGTTTGTTCCCATCACAGCAGCTCCTCTATTAGACTACCCTGGGAAGTGCTTCCTTTCTGGCCTAGGCAGAAATGGTCTCCGGGATTCACGTTTGTGTCAGTAAAACATCTGGTACAAAACTGTTTCAATCAGGCCTGCCCGAGGCCGCACCTCCCAGAGTGGAAGCAGCTGTAACAGCTGTGTACTTAGCTCAATGAAATTGCAGTACATTCATCATGCTCTGCAGATGTCAGGCTGTCAACCAGCTGTTAAACTGGTAGTGCTTTCATCCATGGATCCATGACAGTAAGAATCTAATAGCTGCCAATTAGGGAATCAAGTTGTCTCATCCTTAAAAAAAAAAAAAAAAATGAACATCAGAAACCCTGTTTACAAGAACTTGGCAAACTTAGGATTTTAACCAATTTGAATAGTGTTGGCAGAATGAATAACACCTGCCCAGTGGATCCCCCTCATCTGCCTCAATACTACCAAAGTAATCCACATAGTCAATGTGGTCCTCATATATAAATGTTGTATTAGGTTTTCGGCCTAGACTTTCTGGCCTAGTTTCGAGGTTCGGACCCGCAGACCCATAGTCCCACAGAGACACTTACAATAGTTTTACGCTGACTGGCCTAGGGCTCAGGCATATAACTTGCTAACTCATTACCCTTAAACTAGCCCATGACCCTTATCTTGTTCAGCCATGCGGCTCGGTACCTTTTCCCAGAGCAGCATTTCAACTTTTTTCCTCTGCATCTGCTGGCGTCTCATCGTGGTGTCTCCGTGGCTATTCTGTGGCATTTCTGCTCTACCCTTCCTGTTTCCAGAGTTTTCTTCGTCTGGTAGCCCTGCCCACACTTGTCTGCCTTTGGCCAATCAGCATTTTTATTAAACCAGTAGGCAGGACAATTATTTATAATGTAACAACACAAATCCACTACATATGAATACTAATGACACTCTAGAATGACCGTCCTAAACTTCCTATGAAGGCACAAAGGACCATGAATGGTCAAAACTTCCTAGTGCAAAAAAGAACAAGAGTAAGTCATCAATTACACCTGTTCTCTGTTAGGGCCAAGGCACGGCTGAAAAATGGCAGTGCTGATGACAGCGTCCTCAACAGAAGGACCTTATCCAGGTAAACAGAGTTCTGAACTTGGGTTTCTGTTTACCAAGAACCTCCTTTAATCAATCTACCCTCAAAGGTCAACTACATACGATAAAGGCATCTAGTTCCAGGTCAACCTGTATCAGCCCTTTGCCCTTCTGGCTGTCATATAAAATCTGCTTGGTTTGGGGGCATTTTTCTTCTTTCTGCCACACCCACCCCCAGAAATAGTCTTGGCAGTTTTCTACACACAGAGTGGTCCAGTTTGGTTGTTTCCCTACACCCTCGCTTACATTCTCAAAGTATGCTACAAAGAGGAAGTAACCATCACCAATGGTACTGGCATCGAATACAGAGACCATTCAGAATGTAAAAGAAACAAATAAGTAATTCATCTGTGCATAGCCACTTGATTTTAGCAGGAGGACCAAAAACAAACATTTAGAAAGAATCCCTTTTCGATAACCGCTGGCAAGTCTGGATGTCCACACACCGAGGAGAGACTAGACTTTGCTTGGTCTCTTGACATGTTCATAAATCAACTTAATATGGGTCAAATATTTAAATGGAGAAGCTGAAACTACAAAAATCCACGGAAGGTAAAGCTGGGTGTGGGCAGTGGACACCTTTTACCCTGGCACTTGCTCTTGGAAGGTAGATGGATCTCTGAGTTTGAGGTCAGACTAATTTATAGAGTGAGTTCAGTTTGAGGTCAGCCAGGGCTACCCTTAATTATAAAAGAAAGATAGAGAGAGAGAGAAGGTAAGAAAACAAGAAAGAAAAATGCTAAAGGATGTAAGAAGGAAACTTGACTCTGAACCAATTTTTTACATGATTCTGAAAGCACGCAAACAGATGCAAAACTAAGGATGGAGGTGATTATATCAAATGTAAAAGCGTTTGTACAGAAAAGCCAACAATCCACACAATGAAGCGTTAGCCTACAAAGGAAGTAGTATTTGAAAACAGTCTATGAACTGACTTCAAGAATATGTGAAGAACTCGGACAATGCAGGAAAGCAAAGAGTTCGGTTACTGGTACAATTGTATCAGAGACTCTAACAGACCTTTCTTCAACGTGAACAGGTATATGAGCAAATGCTCAGAGCCTCTAATCATCAAAGTATTTCATGTGCTATCTCCCCACTACAGTAAAAATTATTATTAAAATACAAAATAAGGGGGTTGAGAAGGGGGCTAAGTCAGTAAATCACTTGTAGGAGGATTCATTTAGATCCCCAACACCGACAAAAAAAAAAAATCCAGATTCCTGCACTGGAAAGGCAGAAGCAGGTGGCTCTCTGGGGCTTACTAGCCATTCAAAATATCTGAACAGGTAAACTCTAGCTTGAGGCCTGACTCAAAAGATGATGTGAAGAACAAGAAGGCATCGATGTCAACTTCCTGTCTCCATAGGAATACACAGCCATGAACACACACACACACACACACACACACACACACCCCACAGAATAATAGATGCTGGCAAGGATACAGAGAATAGGAAATTTCATACACTGTTGTAGGGATGTATATCAATATAGTCACTGTGAGAAACAATTTTGTCATTCCTCAAAAAAATTAGAGATAGAACTACCATATATTCTAGTAAAGTCAGTACTGTGCTCATCTGTTCAAAGGAAATTAACTCAGGATTTTGAAGAGAAATCAGTATTTACACACCCACTACAGCACTATTCACAAAAGGAATAATATGGGATCAACTGAAGGACTCATCAGTAGATGGATGGATGGATGGATGGATGGATGGATGGATGGATGGATGGATGGATGAAAATATATGCAGTGTAATGTCAGTGAGTGAAAGCACTTGGCTGTCAACCTGACTTCAATCCCCAGAATGTATAGACAAGCAGGAGAGAACTGACTCCACAAAGTTGTCCTCTAATCTCCACACGTGCCATAGTGTGCATGTGCCCACATGCGTCATACACACGTGTGTACATAAACAAGAATGATAAATAAATAATTATTTAAAAAAAATAAGTCCTTAGCTGAGGAAAGCTGAGAGCAGAAAGGGTGGTCTTCCCCACACCAATTGGTTGTTCAACGCTAAGTGGTCAGTTCTGAAAACTTGCTTATGAGTAACACTGTATGGACTTAACTGGTTATATTTAGGAATATATGCGTACATAAAAATGTATATGTAAATGCAGTAACAATAGTGAAAAAGAAGGCCATTGGTTTGGAGAGCAGGAAGAGCTATGTGGGACGATTTGGAGGGAGGAACGTGAAGGAAGAATATTATAATTTAGCTTCTATATATAAGAGAATATTATACTGCTATTTCAAACTCTAAATTTTCTCCTTTATGGTACCATGAACCTAATTTGTGTTAAGTGAAGTAAGTCAGGCACAAATACTGAATATCCTCACTTATAAGGGAAAGACATTGTTGATCTAAAATAACAAGAAGGGTTCCTCAAAAGAAAGGGGTCTTCCGCTATAGCTGACACCTGAGTTCAGTCCTCGAGACACATGTAGGAGAAGAGAACTGATTCCCTTTCTTTGTCCTCCGGACTCCACAGCAAGCCAGAGCACAGGCATATAAATGCAAACTATATATATAAACATATATATATATATAAACATATATATATATATATATATATATATATATATATATATATATTTCAAACACCAACTAGTCACCTAGTCAGAAGCACCTGGAAAGAGAGTGGTAGGGAGGAAGGGATTGACTGAAGATGGTTGATTAGCATGCAGGGATCAGTTGGATAGGAGAGGGAAGTCATGCCATTGTATAGCACAAAAGTATGATTGTAGTTGTCAACAATTAGTTACTCCAAATTAATAGAGGATTGTAAATATTCTCAATAAAAGAGATGATACCTCTAAATTCACAGACTTGCAGATTACTCACCAGTATGAATGCTATAGATATTTTCAAACACCCACCATTCCCCATAAATGTGTATAATTACTATTTGTCTGATAAACGATATAAATAGTCTGAGTTTGCAGTTCAGTGGTAGAGTGCACAAGGACACCGGGCTGTTGGAAGTCTTCAGGGTCATGTTCCTGGCTGTCAAGGTTCCTCTAAGTATCAAGATCCTGCCCTACCCCCCATGTAAAATTCATAGACAGCTCATCAAACAGTAGAAGCCTCACAGATGGGCACATTTTCCTTTCTCTTTACAGCAAGTAGAGGGGTGTAGAAACATGGCTTTATAATACTGACATTATTTTATGTCATATTCTTTTTTAACTACCAGTGGACAGTCAAGTTTGTCAGAACTGATTCTGCCATGTCTGGCTTCATGATGTAGTCCAATCTCTCCCCTGCAGGTGTCTAACAAAGGCAGATCACAGGAGCGCCAGCTACAGCTGACCAATCTTGGCATCCTGAACATGGAACACACAACGTATATATCAGAATCAAGATCCATTGTCTGATCTCTTTGTACCTCTTGCCATCCATACCTAGATAACCAATTCTCTGATTCTCTAGCTCCTAAGTACTTGTCTAGCAAACACATACTCATGAGTGTATGAGGGGAGGCATTTTACAGCACATTTGGAAAGAAAAAAAAAAAAACCTAAGTCTGCACTTAGAAACATTATTTAAAAGTACATTAGAGGAAACAGATGCTTGATAAAAGCTGCAAGAAATAAAAAAGGGAAATGCTATCTGAACAAGGTTGTGTATGCCTGAAATTCCAGCACTGAAGGGTCTGAGGCAAGAAAATCACAAGTGCAAGGCCAAAATGGACTGCATAATAAAGTCATTTTATAAGAACTAAAAACAAACAAAACCCCCACTGTGGTGGTTTGAATAAGAATGGCCCCCATAGGCTCATAGATTTGAAGGCTTCCTCATCAAGGAGTGGTACTACTTGAGAGGGGTTAGGAAGTTCTGCCTGTTGGAGTAGTTATGACCGTGCTGTAGAAAATGTGTGTTGTTGTGGGATTCAGGTGTCAGCTGATAAGGTCAAGGGACATTTATACAGAGCACCGCCCCCCCCCCCCCCCCCCGACCTGAAGGGGGCGGGGGAAAGGCCCATTGAAAAGGGGCTGCGGAAAGATGAGACACTCTCTTCCTGGTTCCTGGCTGCTGGAGGGAGGATCCCATCGTCCGTCCGTCTGCAGACTCCAGTTCCTGTTCAGGTGCTACTGTAATCTGTTGCCTGTACCGTGAGTGTTGGTTTATATTTTAATAAATATCTATCTGGTATTGGTGTCCTTGTGGGTAAACTCCACCTACAGTGTGTCATTGGGGATAGTCTTTGAAGCTTCAAAAGCCCAAGCCAGGCCCATTTTCTTTCTCTTTCTACTATCTATGAATCTAGATGTAGAAGGATCTACTTCTCCAGCACTATGTATGTCTTCCTGCATGCTGCCATGCTTCCCACCATTATAATAGACTAAACCTTTGAAATTGTAAGAAAATCCCAATTATTAAATGTTGCAATGGCAATGTCAGAGACGTTGCACTATGAAATGGAGCTTATGGAGTACAACTACCATAAGTATACACAAGAGAGGAAAATCCCCCTCCCGGGGGGGGGGGGGGGAGGATGGGAGGAATATCCCTTACTTCTGCTGTGCCTTCTCCTGCTTGCTGCTATCATGTGCTTGCTGTATTTGGCAGGGTGTGGTTCTTGAGTGGAAGAATCCACTATATAGTGTGATTGTTTCATGGGAAAATCCCACTCCTCACTGGGCAATTTACTTGCAGATCATAAAGAAAATTATTTTTATAGAGCAATGGCACTTGGAGATGTGAGATTTGCTGAGGATAAAAAAAAAAAAAAACACGAAATAAAGAAAGTTTCACGTATTGTAGACCAATGAGCTCTGCCTGTAGAAAAACAGGTTGATCAATGAAGGCAATTACGTCCATACACCCAAGGTTAGGTCTGAGTTCCTTGGTCACGTAGCTTACAAATTTAATGACTGGTTTTGGTGTGCACCTTGAAAATAACAAAGTTGTGAAAAAAAAAAGGAAGTGGTCCTATTCTGAATAAAGAAAAAAACCAGATAGTTAGCTAGACTACTTGAGTAAAGCTTTATAGATTGGAATGAGGATAGAAATCTGCTACACTGTAACCACAAACAGCCTGACAGTAGCAGGAACCGGCTGAAATATAGTTGCCTTACTTAAAACTTTGTTAATCAATAATAAAAGAATCATTACTTTGGGGTGAAGATGTTATGAAGGGAAATTAAACAAAGAAAAAATGTCTAACTACTTGTGGGCTTCTAAGAAAAACATATAATTTGTGATCATAATGTGATTTCTTGTATAAAGATTTTTATTTGGTTTTGGAAAATATATAACATGGTTGTAAGATTATTTTCTTATGTAGTGATTTTTGTCTTAGATGGTATTAAAAATGATAAGAGAAAAATAAAGACAAAGAATGAAGTTTATTTCCCTCAGATGAGTCTCTTGTGTGTGTTTAGCTACCAACTCCACATCTCCTCTCATGTTTCTCTGACCTGCTGGAGAGAGACTCTGGCATAAATGCGTTCTTTTTTAAGAGTTGCCTTGGAGCCAGGTGTGATGGTCCCAGTTGCCTTGGAGTCAGAGGTGACAGGTGGATTTCTGTGAGTCAAGGCCAACCTGGTCTATAGAGCAAGTTCCAGGATAGCTAGGGCTACACAAAGAAACCCTGTCTCAAAAACCAAGAAGATAAAAAAATAGCCTTAGTCATAGTATCTCTTCACAGTAATAAAACACTAAGTCAGACATTGTTTTATGTTCTATGCAATTTGAATAATTAATACAATTAATTATACATGTAGTTTGGATAATTAATAAAAATAAAATACACATAAAATGGAAGAGAAAAAAGTAATCAGGTTTGCAACCCAGAAGTAAAATAAGAAGAAAGTGAAAATGAACTTTGAGACTTCTCTTGGGATTTCTAATGGTGTGAGACATCATGACTGTGGCAACTCTTATGAAGGAAAACATTTAAAAGTGGTGGCTTGTGGTTCAATCTAGTCCTATATCATCATGGCAAGACATGGTGGCATGCAGGCAGACAAAGTACTGGAGTACATGGTAGCTGAGAGTTCTACATCTTGCCGGAAACAGGAAGTGAACTGAGACACTGGACAGTCATATACATGAGACCTCAAAGCGCACCTCCCCAATGACATACTTCCTCCAATAAGACCACACCTGCTACTCATACCTTTGTCCCTTCTGGCAAGAGCTCCACTATTGACCTGTATCCCTAGCCTTTCTTGATAATTTTCAATTTTTTGCTGGTTTTGTTTCATTTTCTTTGCTTATTTGTTTTTATTTTTGAAAGGAAAGATTGTTTCAGATGTTTGAAGTATAATTTACTTAATATAAAATTCACACTGGGTAGTCCACAGTTCTTTTAAAAAATTAATGTGATATGTAATGAGATCATTGTAACCACTGAGCTTAATCAGCTCCCACACCCTTACTGCTTCCTTAGCAATGAAGTGGGGTAGAAGTCTGAGGGTCTGGGAATAGAAGACTGGGGAGGTATAGATAGTCATGGATAGAAGTAATACAAAAGAATAGTATCTCCAAAAGGAGTCATCTCTATTTCCACAAATCACTCTAAGCTGCCAATCCAGTTGTCCAGCCGGTCTTGTTCCATTTTCTCTCAGCTTTTTCCTATCACACCCCTCCCCCAGGCATGCACACACACACACACACACACACACACACACACACACACACACACACACACATACACGATGATTCACCTGTGTTTCTGACACCAAGTCTGTCAAGGGATAGTGGGGCTTGGCAAGGCCTGTGAATTCTTTCTCATGAAAAACTCAGCAATTAATAAAGGCCATTGCTCAACAATGGGAAAAAGAAGAGAAAATTGAGACCTGAGAATAGGGTTGGCAGCCACTCATAGGGACCTTTCTTAGTAGCTCCAACTCCTCATCTACCTTGGAAAGAAAAACAAAAAAATAGAGAAAATGAACCTAATTAGCTATAGGTTGCCAGGCACTGTCAGCATGAAACCCACAGACTGTATAGGGGCCTGTGTGCAGTGCCATTGCTGTCAGAGAGTGGACAGGTACACTAAGGTAGGTGTGGCCAGATTAATATATAAGTCTCTTCCTTGCTTTCAGGGCATATATCTTGGGACAAGATTTCTTCAGAAAAAAAGCAGAGCATCCACCAGCCCTTTTCCTTTGGGATTGGCCCTGAGATATACATGGGCCAGTGGAACTTAATGGATATGTGTTACTTGTTAGGAAGAATTCATGTTCCTGCAAGCCTCGCCCCATTAGTCTTGATCTAAGTCACTGTCAGCACATACATATCCTTGTGTGGATGTGTAGGGCAGTGTGATGATGTTGTATGTATGCCCTAACAAATAAAGCTTACCTGAAGATCACAGGATAAGGCCTCCTATGGGGAGTCAACAAAATCTGGGATATCAGGTTTAGGCAGGGCCAAGCCTCTCCCCTCCGAAGACTGATCAAGGTATCCCTCTATAGGAAATTAATTCCAAAAAGCCAGTTCATGCACTAGGGATAAATCCTGGTCCCACTGCCAGAGGCCCCACTAACTGCTCAAGCCACACAACTGTCATCCACTTTCAGAGGGCTTAGTTCAATCCCATCCAGGTTTGCCAGCTGTCAATCCAGAGTCAGTGAGCCTTCAGAAGCTCAGGTCAGCTTTTTCTGTGGGTTTCCCCATTATGATCTTGACCCCTTACATTCAACTTAATGGAGACTCTAAACGCCAGAAAAGCCTGGACAGATGTCTTTCAGACTCTAAGAGATCATAGATGCCAGCCCAGACAACTATAACCAGCAAAGCATTCAATCACAATAAATTGAGAAAGCAAGATATGCCACGATAAAGTCAAATTTAAACAGTATAAATCCAGCCCTGAAGAGACTACTAGAAGAAAAACTCCAACCCAAGAAAGTTAGCTACATCCACAAAACACAAGCAATAGATAGTCAGAAAAAAACTAAAGTAGGGAAGAACACACACACACATGCACACATTACCAATAACAAAAACAAAAGTGAACAGGAATTAGGTGTCACTGGTCATTAATATCTCTCAATATCAATAGACTCAATTCGCCAATAAAAATACAAAGACTAAAAAAATGAATGCAAAAACAGGATCCATCCTTCTGCTGCATACAAGAAACACACCCCAACTCCAAAGACAGACATTAGCTCAGACTAAAGAGTTGGGAAATATTTTCCAACCAAACAAACCTAAGTAAGTAAGCTGGTGTAACTATTCAAATATCTAACAAAACAGACTTCAAACCACCATTAATCAAAAGAGATAGAAAAGATACTTCATAGTCATCAAAGGAAATTCCTAACAAGATGAATTCTCAGTTCTGAATATCTAAGCCCCATATGCAAGGGCACCCACATTTGTAAAAGAAACATTATTAAACCTTAAATCATACATCAGACCCTACACATTTATAGAGGGAAACTTCAACATCCAACTCTTGACAATGGACAAGTCATCCAGACAGAAAGTAAACAGAAATAAGGAAACTAACAGATGTTATGACTCAAATGGACTTAACAGGCACCTATTATACATTTCACCCAGACACAAAAACACCTCATCTGAAATTGATAAAATAGATACAAAGAGAACAATACAAAGAATCACTAAAATAAAGAGTTAATTCTTTGAGGAAAATCAAGAAATACAAACCTTTATATTAAAAAACTAAAAGATAGAAGGAGAATATCCAAATTTTAAAAATCAGAAGCAAAAAGTGAGATATAACAACAGACACTGAGTAAATGCAAAGAATCGTTAGTCATGCTTTAAAAACATGTACTCTACAAACTTGGAAAATCTAAAAGAAATAGGCTAATTTCTTGACAAATCTCACATGCCAAAATTAAATCAAGCTCATCTAAACATTTTACATATTTAAAAACCCTACAGAAATAGAAGCAGTCAATAAAAGTCTCCTGGTCAAAAAAGCCTAGGACCAGATGGTTTTACCACAAAATTCTACCAATCTTCAAAGACGATCTAATACTAAAACTCATCAAATTATTCCACTAAATAGAAAAAGAAGAAACATTAACAAACTGTTTATGAGGCCACAGTCATCCTGATACCCAAACCACACAAATACTCAACAGAGGAAGAGAATTTCAGACCAATTTCCCTCTTGAACATCAATGCAAAAATACCCAATAAAATACTACCAAACCAAATCCAAGAACACATTAAAAAGAGCATCACCATGATCAAATAGGCTTTATCTCAGAGATGCAGGGACAACTCAGCATACAAACATCCATTAATGTAATCTACCATATAATTAAAAAAAAAAACATGATTGTCTCATTAGATGCTGGAAAAGCCTTTGACAAAATCAACACTCCTGTATGATTAAAGTCTTAGAGAGATTATGGATACAAGGAATATATAAAAAAAAGTAACACCAATATACAGAGAGCCAACAGCAAACACCAAATTAAGCGGAGAGAAACTCAAAGCAAGCTCACTAAAATCAAGAAAAAGACAAAGTTGTCCACTCTCTCCATATCTACTCAATATAATATTGAAGTTGTAGCTATAGCAACAAGGCAAAAAAAAAGGAGATCAAGGGGATACAAATTGAAAAAGAAGAAATCAAAATATTTCTTTTTGCAGATGATACAGTAGAATACATAAGTGACCCCAAACATTTTACCAAAACATTTCTAGAGCTGATAAGCACCTTTAGTAAAGTGGCTGGATATATATCTAACATATATGCATACATATATATGATATATTATAGCAAATATATATATATATTCTTCATATACAAATAATAAATGGGTTGAGAAAGGAATCAGGAGGAAAACACCCAATATAAAATATTTTGGGTAAACTCCAACCAAACAAGTAAAAAACCTGTATGACAAGAACTTCAAGTCTTTGAATAAAGAACTTAGAGAAGATATCAGATGGAAATATCTCCCGTGCTCATGGATCTATAGAATTAACATAGTAAAAATCTCACCAAAAGTAATCTACAAATTCAACACAATCCCCATTAAAATTCCAACACATTCTTTACACAACTTGAACTAACAATAATCAATTTTTTATATGAGAAAACAAAAAAACTCAGCATACCTAAAACATTCTTGTAAAATAAAAGAACTTCTATCATCCCTGATTTCAAACTCTAAAAGCTTAAAAAAAAAAAACAAAAAACAAAAAAACAGTAACTATGAAGTATTGGCAAACATCAAAGAATACAGTATTACACGAAAAAGAGGAAGCATCTTCAACAAATTGTCTGCTCTATGTGTCTGTCTGGCCTATAGAAGAATGCAAATAGATCTATATCTATCATCATGCACAAAACTTCAGTTTAATTGGCTAAAAGACCTCAGCATAAATCCAGATACGCTCAATCTGACAGAAGAGAAAGTGGGAAATAGCTTTGAACACATTGGCACAGGAGATAACTTCCTAAATAGGATACCAGTAGTGCAGACACTAAGACTGACAATTAACAAATGGGACCTTGTGAAACTGAAAAGCTTCTGCAACAAAAAGGACACTGTCTATAGGATAAAATGTCAGCCTACAGAATGGAAAAGATCTTCCTTCTCCTGCCCTAAATCTGACAGAGGGCTGATTTCCAAAATATGTAAAGAACTCAAGAAACTATACATCAATAATAATAATAATAATAATAATAATAATAATAATAATAATAATAACAATCCAACTTAAAAGTGTGGTACTGATCTAACAGAATTCTCAACAGAAAAATCTCATCAGCCAAAAAACACTTAAAGAATGTCCAACATCCTTAGCTCTCAGAGAAATATAAATTGAAATGACTCTGAGATTCCACCTTACACCTGTCAAAATGTCTAAGATAAAAACACAAGTGACGGCTGGAAAGGTGTGGGAGCAAGGGACACAGTTCTCCACTTCTGATGGGCATGCAAACTTGTACAAACCCTTTGGAAATCAATATGGCAGTTCCACAGAAAATTGAAAATTGATCTCAAGACCCAGCTATACCACTTCTGGGAATACACCCAGAAAAAGCCTAATCATGCCACAAGGACACTTGCTCAACTATGTTCACACCAGTGTTATATATAATAGCCAGAACCTGGAAACAACTTAGATTTCCCTCAACCAAAGAATAGATAAAGAAAATGTGTTGCATTTACACAGTGAAGAATTACTCAGCTGTTAAAAACAATGACACCATGAAAATTGAAGGCGAATGGATAGAACTAGAAAAAATCATCTGAGTGAGGTAACCTAGACCAGAAAGATGAGCATGGTACGTATTCACTTATAAGTGGATATTGCCTGTAAAGTAAAGGATAACCATGTTACAATCCACAGACCAAGAGAGGCTAGCCAACAAGGAGGGCTCAAGGAGGGAAACATGGATCTCCCTGGGAAGGGGAGAGATCTCCTGAGTGGGATAAAGGTGGGTGTGGATGGGATCAAGGATCAGGTTGGGGGTGGAAGGAGAGAATACTGAAAGGGGGCCATTTTAGGGCCGGTAGAAACCTGGTGCAAAAGGAACTCTCAGGAATCAACAAGGATGGCGTCCTAGAAATAGTGGATGCATAGCCTGAACTATCTCCTGTGAGCAGGCAAGACTCCAGCGGCAGAATTAGAACACCAGTCCAGGCATATAACCTTCAACCTACAGTCTGCCCTACCTATGAGATGTGCTGGGGTAAGGGTAGCACAGTGATTGTGGGGGTGGTCAGCCAATGACTGGTCCAGCCTGAGATTCATGCCACAAGAGTGAGCCCACCCCTGACACTGCCTGCAGTGCCAGGACCCAGAGACCTAAGAGAGAACCAAACACAATTGGAGAAAAAAAACACACCAACATTATGATGCACGATGATATTCTGCTACACTCATACATAGACTGGTGCCCACCCCAATTGTCGTCAGGAAGGCTTCATCCAGCAACTGAAGGAAACAGACGCAGAGATCCACAGCCAAGCATTGGGCTGAGTGCAGGGAGTCCTGCTGAAGAGAGGGAGGAAGGATTGGAGGAGCCAGAGGGGTCAAGGACATCACAAGAAAAACCATAGAAACAGCTAACCTGGACTCATATAGTAGCTCACAGAATCTGAAATAACAAGGGAACCTTCATGTGACAGGCTGAGCCCTCTACATACACGTGACAGCTGTGTGGTTGCTCTTTTTATGGACACCTAACAGTGGGAGCAAGGGCTGTCTCTAACACTTTGGCTGGCTTTTAGGAACCTACTCCTCATACCTGGTTGCCTTCTCCAGCCTTAATACAAGGGAGGTACTTAGTACACTGCAACATGATATACCAGGTTTTGGGAAGTTTTTTGTTAAATACACACACACATACACACATACACACACGGAGATAGATGACAGGTAGGTAGGTAAGTAGGTAGATAGATAGAGAGATAGACAGACAGACAGACAGACAGACAGACAGACAGACAGACAGACAGATAGATAGATAGATAGATAGATAGATAGATAGATAGATAGATAGATAGATGTATATAGAAGCCCTACCCAATCTGAACAAAAATGGAGAAGTGGATAGGGGTGGGTAGAGGGGAGGTCAGGGAGGGGTTGGGAGGAAAGGGTCAGAGGAGACTGCAAATTTTAAAAAACAATGTAAAGGCTACTAAATGACTCTTCTGGTGGGTAAAGTAATAATAGTAACAGTAATAATAAAGAGCAATTATACAAAGTAGGAAAGGGTTTTAGGTCTTACAGCCACACTTAGGAGAAAACATGGCTTGCTATATTTCTGGTTGATTATCTTCCTGGTTGTTTTAATCTTCCAAGATGGTGAGGAGTGGTTTGAACTTGATAAATATGGAGAAACAAGTTGACTCTCAGTTCTCTTGACTCGGTGCTTCATTCCTTCTTTCATTATGGACGGTACCAATCTTCTGCCCACATGTTAGGGCAAGCACAATTTTTCTCAGGAGCAGTCTTTTAAAGTCCTAGCTTTTGAGCCCAAGTGTTTGAAATATCCCTTCCTCACAGGGTGTGATGGGTTGATAGTGTGTCAGACCTTGGGCATTCACATTTTGCTGTGAGGCTCCTCCCACCTCTTATTCTAAGCAGGCAGGGCCACATGACCTTCTTCAGTGAACAGGATGTCAAAAAGATTTAAAAAAAAAAAAACTGTGGCTTCAGTCAGACTTCCCTTTTGGAAACTAGCCTTTTGAAGAGCTGCTAAATGGACAAAGAGGACATGTTTGTAAAATTCACACCCATGTTTCTACTCTGTCTATGCAATGAGGCACAAGATGTAAAGAGAAATGTTAGTCCTAAAATGTATGAGACACAAAGGTATGTGTGCTCACAGATAGACACTAAGGGATCCTGGAATGTTAAACACAGGTTTATTCCTTCAAAGGAAGGAATACATAACCTGTTGTCTACCCAGAAGCCTGGGTGAAAAGCATAGTGGCCTTTGCACTCAGTATGGCCAGACCATATCACATCATCCCTATACCCCAGTCATAAGCTATTTTTCTCAGTCTGTTGATCTAACCTGTCTTTATGGAATATGTCACATGTGCTTTATCAAGAGTGTCAATGTAGTCATACCTGTTCTTTATTTAAATTACTTTGTTGTAGTATGAGGTTTCTGGCCTTGACTTTTAGGCCAAGCCTCAAGGTTTAGGCCCAAAGACCCACAGACCTGCAGACCAGCAGACTCGCAGAGACACACAGATGCATACGATAGTTTTAGGCTGATCGGCCTCAGGCCCAGGCATATCACCTGCTAGCTTTCTACCCTTCTTCTAACCCATGACTCTTACCCTGTTCAGCCATGGGGCTCAGTACCTTTTCTCACAGCAGCATAGTTGTCCTCTGCTTCTTCCAGCTTTTCTCCGGCATTCTGCCCTGTGCTTCCTATTCTCAGAGTTTTTCTTAGCCTGGTAGCCCCGCCCACACTTCCTGCCTGCCTTTGGCCAATCAGTGCTTTTTATTAAACCAGTAGGTGGGACAATTATTTACAATGAAGCAACACAATACCCCTGTATATCCCTTTTCTCTTTTTAAAACAAAAATAACTCCAAATCTAATATTCTTTTAATCCCTCAGAGACTTGACCAGGGGTTTGTCTTCAATGTGATTGTAAAGCCTGTTATGTTGAAAATCAGCACAAACCATCACAGGGCAGAAACTTTGCTTCATTTTCTAGGTGTTTAAAGTGTGTTTTCAAAATTCAGTCTGGAATGTTGCCAATGTCTGTCCCTAACAAACATTACATATTTCATACCATGTAAAAAGCAGTGATATAAGGCCACTTCAAGTTTCTGGCTTCTAAACCATTCTTCATTCAAATAACAGTGTTAAGATTCCATCTACAAATTCCCTCAGCTTCTGGGGATGTAATTTGCTTGGTCTTGGAGACTTAAATTCACTTAAAGTGGTTCTGTGCCTTTTATTATTATTATTATCTTTTCCACTATCTAAGCAAGAATCCTTTAAGAAGGGGGGGGGCTTTTTTCACACTTTAACAACTGGAGACCCCAAAGGCTCCCTCCTGGTCCACAGCTGACTAAGAGGTGAGTGGCACCCTGACCCTCACTTTATCACTCAAGGATATTTATGTATGCTTTATTGTTCATCCAGGATTGAGTTAATTACCACCAAGAAAGTATTCTCTAAATTGTGCTGATCTTAGATATGCCCAAAATAATCTACTCTGTGGGGATATGTTTCATACTTAATAAAAACCAGTCTGAAATATCAGAGGGATCTACCCACAGTCAATCCAGGAGGTTCAGAGAGTGGTGATTTATACCTTTAATCCCAGCACAAGGAATATCTGGGAGTGGTGATCTATGCCCTTAACTCCAGAAGATCTGAATTTGAGGCCAGTTTAGTTTACAGAGGGAGTTCCAGACTCCCAGGCAGGCAGGCAGTGGTGGTGCTAGACCTTTAATCTTAACCTGGATGTGAAACAACTGGGCGAAGAGGGTACTTAGGGCAGGTATAGAAAGACAGAGAGGCAGTAGAAGCCAGGAGAAGCAAGGCTGAGGAAGCGGGAAGACAACTTGGTGAGGTTTGACTGTGCTGTTTCCTGTCTTTGATATTTCAGCCTTTCCCTGAGATCTGGCTCTGAGTTTCCTTTATTCGAGACTCAGCATCAGACTGAACCAACAACAATTACTTAATCATGCAAAACTAAACTACTTTCTTGTTTCCTGCAGATCATTACTCTGCTGGCTGTGGTGGTGACAAAGACACACACCCAACTCATTGCACCAACTGGCCAACTGTAACTCACTCATCAGGTTCAAGTAGTAAAGTGAGATTCTCTGGGTTGCAGGGTGGGGTGGCCACTTATCTTGATAGTTGAAACAAAAACATTCCAACACGAAGACCACAAGCTTCAGTTTGTGCTTTTTCCAGGAAAACAGAAGACTTGTGACCACACAATCAGAAAATGGCCATCAGACTTTGATTTAGGCCTGCCTTCTACTTGAGACCCTTACTGGATATTCAAAGATTCTCAAAGTTTACAAAAAGGGTAAAGGCCCAGGTCTGGCACTGGAATTATAGACTCCTATGGATGGAGGCATTTTTTAATCCTGGGTCTTTCTTTTGGAAGTGGTCAGAACATTCAGTATGTCTCAATTACCTACTGCTACATATAAAACCACTCCAAAATTAGTGGTTACAAGTGATAGAATTTGTTGTTTCACAGTTTATTACAGTTCTGCAGCTGTCAGGGTGACTTCTGCTGGTCTCTTCTGAACCCTTGATGGGGCTGCATTTAGATGGATATTCCACCAGGGAACAGATATCCATTTCCCATTGGGTCACATCTGCAGGGAAGGTGGGTGCTATTTTATTACACAGAGCAGCATTGCAGGAGCAGTTATCAGTAAACATGTTGCATTGTTAACATTGTAAAAGTATAAATATATATATATATACACACACACACACACACACACACAATACACAGTTACATATAAAACAATTAGTGATGGTGACAAAAATATGTAATATTACATGCTTTGTACACTTTAATGTGTTGGACTGCACTACTTTTATTTACAGAAATGAAGTTTATTATGACACAATACATTGTGTTATCCCAGCAGCAGCTTTAAACACCTTCAAGAATATCCAAACTTTTGATGATATTGAGATATGCATTGTCATCTACTAGTATACTGGGCAGTATTCACAGCTATCTTAGAAGGTATGCAACCCAGAGGTCACAGGTTAGATACACCTGATAGTGTTTACTGTACAGAACGTTGCTTGTACTTGATTTAATTGCAATTTATTTTCTATAATGGCAATGAGCTATTGCATGCATGTCTAAGAGATCTCAGGCATGACATAGTCTCTTGGTTTGTGTACTATATAATCCATTGCTCACAACACAAAATCACCTAACGTTATTTTTCTCAGAATGTACAGCCATAATTACATCATGTTACAGTGTTCCTCAGATAATTTGAGGGTCCTTGAGCTGCCTCGGTGGGGAATGGTTTTTGTCTCCAAGCTTTACAACCTAAGCTCAATCCTCAGGACACATATGGTGGAAGAAGCAGTCAGTTATATCAGCAACAGAATGTGTGTGGCTTCCTGTTATAAAACCCAAAACATAGCTAGTGGGACCCATTGAGGAGAAAGGGTTGACCTTGGAAGGCTCTCTCTAAGAGGGATCCAGTGTCACACTAGCAATGAGACCAAAGGTCGATTCCAGCAGAGTGCTTCCCATGATACACTAGTGGGGTTACTTTGCATAGTTTGGTTTTGGTTTTGTGTGAGTATTTTTCCTACATAGATGTCTGTGTACTGTGTACATGCCGGTTGCCCAGGGAGGTGAAAAGAGGGTGTCAGATTTCTGCAATTAGAATTACAGATGATTGTGAGATTGTGTGTGTGTGTGTGTGTGTGTGTGTGTGTGTGTGTGTGTGTGTGTGTGTGTGTGTAATTGGAAACTGACACCAGGTCTTGTGCATTTAAGCACTGAGCCATCTCCTCAGGCCCAAGAATAATTTTTAACTTTTTTCCATTACTAGAAATAAATTTCCAGATTGAAAGGAAATCAGGAATCTTTCTAGTGTGCCATGACTTTCTTTTCCAACATATTGTCGCAGAGTGACAATGCTTATTCTCATTTTCTCCTGATGCTGCTCTTCTTAAAATCTTGCAGCAAATGAACAATGCTAGTCCAGACACAGCACTGTGTTCCTCCCATTCTTGGGAAAGCCTGGTAGCTGGAGGGTGTGTCCACAGTTTGTTTCTTCAAGAGATCCATTTGTATTTGCTACCTTAGACTATGAGGGAATGGGGGTGCAGTCCACAGCCCACCTGCATGCAATGGTGTTTTAAATCACACATGTAAGGAGTCAGAAAGAGGAATCATACACAAATGACTTCCTGAAAAGGTGTTCTCTTGGGAGAAGTGGACAGGACACGGAGGTGAGGGAAACAGGTGGAGTCTGGAGTATAGCAGGGTCACGTGAAGTCCGAGGTCAAGTGACTCCAAAGAAGGTTATGAGAGAGTCACTGGTAAAGGTCCATCTTAAGGGACAGACAAGGGTTTATCTCTGGGGAAGAAGCTTCTCTTGTTACAGAACCATGCCTCTAGAGAGTGTGAGAACTCAAGTTACATTTTAAGTTTTATTTTTCTTCATTATCTTATTTTATTTAAAAGGGCTCTTTTTTTCCATTTTACATACCAAGCACATTTCTCTCTCCCTCCCTTCTCCAGCTCATCCCTCACCTTCTTCCCACCCCACTCTCATCCTCTCCTCAGGGAGGGTAAGGCCTCCCATGGGGAGTCAACGAAGTCTGGCATATCAAGTTGAGGCAGGACTAAGCCCTTCTCCACTGTATGGAGGCTGAGCAAGGTAATAAGTTTTAATTACTGTACCTAAGAGATCCATGAAACAAGCAAACAACTAAAAAAATGCATCTAACCTGTACCTTGTCCTTGCTCAAGGACAAATACTTCCTTAAATACTAGAGGCTACTGTTTATGAGAGAGAACAAGACACTTGTTTTTATACTCCTAAACAAATTTGTTTAACCAGACTTCAGTGGATGATTATATGTGGGGAGGGGGTACCTGGGCAGGAAATATTTCAGGATGTACACTTACCCTGATTGGATGTAGGTGGGAAGTACGTGGGCAAGAAATGTGTCTGGACATATGCTTGCCCTATTGGACCTGATGGGATAATACGGTGACCTTGTGCAGCAGCCTTTTTAAGCCTTTACAAGGTGTGACTCATGACCATTTTCTGGAAAACCAGAGATGGACCTGGCTAGGGCCCATCTACCTGGTCAGTATTTCATTAAAGCTTGGTTCACAAATGGACTGCTGAATTACGTTAGTGATCTTATTCTCAACTGGTGGGATTAACAAGAGTTCTAGAGTGATCTAGGCCCAGATGCACAGCCTGGTGAACAGCAGCATCTGCTCTTAAGATAGGAGACCCTTTGGGGACTCTGGGCAGGAAGCTGGCTGTTCACAAAACTGCCTGCACAGGGAACCCAAGTGTCTCTGAGGCCGCATAGCCCTGAGCCTCATTGCACTGTTCTGAGTTCTGAAAGAAGCAAAGTCTATGATGAGCAGAAAGTTAAAGAAAATGCTAAAGGCCTTGGCCAGCACACACTTGACTAGCAACGCCCTTGCTATTGTTATTTCCCCTATTCTTCACTGGCTTCTTCCTGGAGTTTTCACTAGAGATAAGGTCTGTGGAACAATACTTAGTTCCCCAAATAAGATTGTGTTTTGAATCACTTCTTTCCATGGGAACCTGGTTTTGATCCATTCATTCTTTATCCTTGCAAGAATATCTGTAACTATCAGGAGACTTAGTGAACTTCTCCAAGGTCATAAACACACAATAACAGTGGCAGTGATCCCAGTAATCTTCCACTGATACAATATCTCTGGTCTGATCTGCTGTATCCTGTCCTTGGAAGACTTATATCTAAGAGAATGGGAAAAGAACATGAATTCAGAATAATGATAAAAAGGGGGTGGGGGAAGTACTGTTGCTGCATTTGAAAATTTACAGTAAGGAGGCTGAGAACCCTTCAAAGTTCCATTTACAGTCACTGGTGTGCAAGTAACAAAGGCCATTAGGTAAAATGAAACTGTGAACAGGGAACTCTCTCTACCTGACTGCACCCACATCTATTACTAGGATTCCAATTTCCATAAGTCATTGGAAACTCCAACAGTGACATAAAGTTGCTGGGGACAAAACTGTACAGAACACCCAAATTCTCACAGTTTCAACCACTCCAGTCCAAATCCAGGTGGTTGCAACCTTCTCTTCCCTTGGCTTGTTGTGTTCCTGTGATCTTAATGTCACTGATCTGATGCCCCTGCTCATAGAGTTTGTAACAGAAATCTCAAACTTCCATTCAGAAAAGGAAACTAGTGTTGAGATTTCTGCAGCTACGTGATCAGGATTACAATATCAACTAAGCTTTCTGTTATGATTTCATGTGGGTTCAGGTGTGGAGAGAGATTCCAAAAAATTCAGGCAGACAGGACCTAAGAAAAAGGCCAAGAGAGAAATACATACCTCTCCAGGGGAGTCCCAACCTAGACTGAATAGGCTGGTAGAAAGACATGTCTGTGTGTGCGTACAGCTCCATGTGGCTTTCACTCTGTGCCAATCTAACATTTTTCTAATGCACTGAGTAAACCTGGGGTTTACTATACTTAAATTTTTCCTTTAAGAGCCTCAGGAAAATTCCCACAGTGATGGCTAGCTGGAGCTCTGGGGATCTCACTGAATTAAGAATAGCTATTGGAGATCCATCAGAAAAAGACTGTGTTCCTGTGCATGGGCTGATACCTTGAAGCCCATTCCCCACAGAGGAACACCTAACTCAGCCTTGACTTTGGGATGAGGAAATCGGACTTGTCTGGAGTGGATGTGCCAAAACTGAGCTGACCCACCTTGGGACTTCTAGCTCTTTTGGGGAAGGGATGAGGATGGGGAGGGGAAGGCTGAAGGCTGTCTGGGAGGGATTGGGAGGAGGGAAGGGAGGGGGAGCAGGAGGATACATGGATAAAACAACATTTTTTAATAAAAAAAATAATAAAATGATAAAAGTCTCATCAAGCAAAGTAAGAGTTCTATGTTACTTTGTGGTATTAAATGATGTCTTTTCATTTTCATATGAAAATGAGTAAGCTCCATGGAAAAATTTTATTTTCACGCAAGTACCAGCCAGTGGTGATACTCACGTACATCATCATAAAGATATTTGGCCGGGTTGTTTTGTTTTGTTTTGTTTTGTTTTGTTTTGTTTTGTTTTGTTTTGTTTTTTTGTACCATTGATGCAGCCTGAGCCTCAACATAAGGGATTGGAAAGTGAGCATGCAGTTGAACTTCTCTCTTTTTAGTCATACTGCTCAAACCCCCAGTCATTCCTGAAGCACCTGTTGGAAAATGTCAGTATCTGACCACAGAAACATCTCAGTGCATCAATTTAGGATCAGTGTACCGGGTACTGTCTGCTAATAAAATCCAGATGGACCATCAAGAAGCTTAAGACCTATCTAGGAGGGTTCTCTTTCTTTCACTAGAGAAAAGACACTGTATCTGGTGGAAACCTCCAGCTCTGGTCCATCATTCATTACCACTGTCTGGGAGTTATTGTGTTCCAGCTCTAGCCAATAAATATACTCCGCTGGATGCAATAGCCTACAGCATATTAGTCTTGGCTGTGAAGATATCTATTAGACTGTGGTGCATTCTAGTGAAGTAGAAGTTCCCTAGAAGTCACACAGCAAATAGAGCAGAGCCATCTTCTACTTACATTTGTGATGGCTGTAATATTATTTTACTGAAAATTACACACACACTCCAAAAAAAAAAAAAAAAAAATCCCAGAAGCTCCTGAATCAGCAGAGAAAGTGAAGAAATAGCCAGGATTGACTACAAGTTTCTTAAAGCAGAGAAGTATAATACAGAGCCATGTGCTTGCCTACAGGGAACTGATGTAAGCTGAGTTGACTTCCAAGAGAAAGGATTTCAGTGACACTAAATGAGAAACACCCCCCCGGGGGGAGGGGGAGTCTGTAGTATAACCAGGTTTGGGAATGAGTATAAGAAAAGGGTCAAGAAGCCAGGGATGGCCAAGTTCAGTCCTCATACTGAGGCTGATTGGCATACTGTAGCTCTGGCAGTTCTGTAGAGTGGGACACAGATGGCCATGATGGTGTAGACAGCAGGCAAGCCTGTTAACACCTCTATGATACAAATGAAGGTGGTGTCCCTTCAATATTTGGGCTATCCTGTCTCTTTGTTTTGCCTATCTAGGCATCAGAATCAAAATCAAGACCTCTGACTGTTCAAAAGAAAAGTGTTTGTGTCAGACCTTGGAAGAACAGTTAGACAGGGTATCTGACTTCCTCAGCAGAAGGGGGGCCGGTGCTTGGAGTGTAGTTCAGTAGGAGAGAACATGCTTAGCTTGCTCAGGACACTGGGTTCTATCCCAGTTTCTGAAAATCAAGGAAAATAACAGAAATGGAAGGACGTCTCAAAGAGAAAGGCAGCTCAGATGGGACAAAGAAATCACTCCCTAAAAGTAAACATCAAAACTCTAAATGCTCAGTACATACACTAGACTGAATCATTAGACTTGGCTAAGGAGCGATGTGACCGAGATTGTTCCACTGACATGTTACCAAAACAGCTGCAGGCTCTTCTGAATGGATTCCCACAGTACCTTTCTAAAAGATACCAGCATTGCTGCTACGTTGCAAATAACTGTGATCTTTTAGAAGTGGCATTTATGACCAATTCAAATGCATAGATCTTGTGCTATCTTATGATATGCAGGGCCGCAAGGTGTGCTGTAGAACGGTTAAACACATTCCAGGTGTGCTTCTGAAGTGTACCAGCCACAACCTAGGAGCTGGATGTTTGATCCCTAGGACTTAATCCAGCCAAAGGCTCCTATTGACCTTTAACTAAAAAAACAAATCAGAAAACACCAAAATCAGCAATCCTCTACAGGAAGTTTGCCAAACCTCTTAGACAGGGATACACTCATTGACACAAATATAATGCTTGCTGCTTTTGCTGGCGCTTGCTACTATAATTGTGGCACAGAGTGATCCAAAGGCCAACAGTATTACTGTTAGCATCATAAAGAGCATCAGAAACACAGATGCTCAGATTTACCTGAGAAACATCCTCAGAACTTAGGTAGAAACTAAGAGTGAACAGCAGAGGCTGGGAAAATGTCAGCAGGTAAGGGTAAAGATGGGTGACACAGTGGATGTAAATACAGTTGGATACCAAAAGGAAAAAAAAAAAGCCTGATGTTCTTCAGCACAATAGGGTGACTGCATTTAAACATATATGTCTATGCCCATATGTGTGTGATTTTATATATATATGTCACATTTTTAAAAATGTAGAGAAGTTTTATGCCTCCAAACATGTCACATTCAACACAATAACTAGAGATTAAAAAAGCCAATTACCATGGTCTGATCATTATACATTATATTCATGTATAAAATTATCACATTTATATACATAATTTAAAAATGTTATTATGTGTCTACTGGAAAAGTACTGGGTGAGGAACCAGTCCAACCTCAATGCAGCCCTATGTGGCCAGAACCAAAAGAGGAAGGGAGCGCTAGACTTCTGCCAATAGGGTGGAGAGGAAGTTTGGGCCCTTTCCCAGTTCCTAGGGGAAGAAGGGAAAGAGACTGGATAGAGATTATGATAACTAAACAGAGGAGGGACAGCAGCACAGGAATTTCCCCCTTCCCATCAGAGGCCTTGCCTGACAGCTCCAGCCTCCCTCTCCAAAGACAAACATGTCTATGCTGACTAGAAAGGTTGCACAGAGCCTCCGGGAACACAATAAGCCTGCTGCAACATGTGGGATTGGAAGCAGAAGAGAAACAAAACATGAGTCCTGTGCCGTGTAAGAAAGCCAGACACGAGGCAGCTCCTGACAGATTCCTGGACTCCGTTCAACTTCTGCATAAATGGGAATGGCCTTCCCATTTATGCTAATTACAGATAACTGCTGCTTCTATGTTTAGCCAAGAAGCAAAGCCAATTAGTCTGGGATTAATGCTCATGCCTCTTAAGTACAAGAGAGTTGGCTGACCATAATATCCTTTATTCTACCCTCTCTTGTTCTTGAGAGAGAGAAAAAAATAAGATTCAAAAAGAGACAAAGCTTTCATTCATCCTGGCCAGTTAAAAAGGACTTGTTCTAACTAAACGTTAAGAATTCAGAATGCTTTTAAGCAACTTGCCTAGTCTCAGGAGTGTTCTCCAATGAGCCAGAGAAAGTTTTTTCAGACATGGCTTGATTATTTTGGCTTAATAAACTGTCAGATACAACCTCCATTTCCACCACACATCTTCTCGTCAAAAATGTGTTCACTGCACTTGCTTCTTGTTCTCAGAAGTCAAATTAATTGTGGAAAGCAGAAAAAAAGAGATTCATCTAATTTGGTCACAGTGAGAAAGATAAAGAGCTCCATTGACCACTCCCAACCCCCAACTCTTCAAGCCCCATCCCCAACTCTGGTCCATCTTCAAGGTCCTGAAATGAGATAAAAGTTTAAATAGAAGATTTGCATATCTAAACAGTCACCTCTATCGATCAAGCTATGGTCTACCCACTACTGACCCATTCCCATCATTTGGGCTTAACTCTCATCCTGGAGGGTGGTCTGACAAGAGCTGTGAAGACCTATGCTATGTTAATGCTTTCCTGAAGACAAGTTTATACTCTGTCTAGGCATTTTCCTTCTCTCGGTATGAGGTTCCTAGAGAAAGTTTTAATTTCTTTGGGGTCTATTGTTACAGGAATCTGATAGTCTCTTCAGAATGTCTTCATTTCCACCTGGCTCCTCACAGGAACACAAAGCTTGAGCCTGTCCTGTTTCCGTATTTTGCTCCCTTAGATCTTCTGAAGCTGTTCGGGATTAAAGTTGCTTAACATCCAGAGAAGAAATTGTAAGCCAGAGGTCTCAGAAATGGAGTTTTAGAATGTGGTGAGTGTAAAGGGAAAGGCTAGGCTGTTTCTCTGGCACCTCGCTGCTGGTGGTTGAAAAAGCAATCAGGCCCACCTCACTCACTTGTTGAGTCTTCGTGCCTAGGAGTCTTGGTGTCAAGATGGTTCTTCACCTTCTAGATTCCCTGCCTAGGCCTTTGGTGCTCCAGAAGCCATAGCATCTGGACCTGGCCCACTTCTCATTTCTCAGAAAAAGAGCATAGTTCATCTGCTTCCCTTTTCTGTCAGGACTGTATGAGGAAGGGGCTTTTTGTTGTCATCTTTATCAAAAGAGGAAGCATATATAACAGTACCTGCGGCACAATTTGAGAAATAGGTAACACCAAAGGTATGGACTCCCAGGATTCATCTTCTCCTCACTCCCACCTCCTTCCCTGACCTGTCCCCTTCTCCACCTTGAATTGTTTCTCACAGTCACAGGGCATTAAGGAATTATATTTTCTCAGCATCTGGTTGCTGATTTTAGGAGACATATGCATGTGTATTGGATAATGCTTCTTGCAAAGATCTCTTAGCTTCATACCGCCATAGGCTTGTGAACTTTATTTAGTACAGAAAACATGAGTCTGCTCAATCAGGGGATGGGAATGAAGATTTCTGCCTTAAAAGTCACAGGTAAGGTTTACTGGGTGCTCAGCTTCTCAGTGGAGATAAGTAATAAGACAAAGATAAATCAGTGTTGGGGTAGCCCTGAAGTCAGCAGGTCCATGCTTTCCTCGTGAAAATAAAATTTAAAAAAAAATGTAAGGAACCATACTGCCCACCGAGAATATTGTATGGTATTTTTTTTTTCTGTTCTTGAAACTTGGAAACAAATTTACTATAATGAAAATTTGACAAGTTCAATATGGTATGTGTGTTCAAAAGGTGGGGGGGAGGGGAGCTTCACGTTTGCTCAGGGACTACTAAGCTGGCTCTCTTAACTGGATCTTAGTTTCTGACTCAACCTAAAATCTTGGTAGAATCACAGACAGAATATTGAAGTCCAAGTAAAAAGAGTCAAAATAAATATGATCCAGAATCCCCCAACTTTGACAACTAAAAGTTTGACTTGAAATTCACACAGTTGGTCAACCTGCTGGTTCATAGCTGTGACTTCTAACCAGTAGTCCAGTCTCCCATCACTTGCCCCCAGAGTCCCTGGGTGAGTGGATACCTGACTTCCCCCAACAAGGAGTTAAGCTAGAAACCCATGATCTGGACTGGACTCTGATAGCACCTACAGTCTTCTCTTGACAGGTAAGAACTACTTGGTGATGGCTCATGAGACACACTTTAGGGAATACTCAGCCATAAGTAGATTTGGAGTCACCCCTCCACTGTTCTGATACCCAAAGGGAAGAACAAGATGATGTTGGCCCCAGAGTGGAGTTAGGTTTACTGTTTGTGCCATTAGTTCAGGGTATAGATATCATAGATGGCAGAGACTGAGGGAGACTGGAGAGAGACAGGAAGTGAGTACACACGAGAAGTTCAGGTTTTCCATCACCCCTCATAGAATTGTTCCTTAGCCTGGATGTGGATGTCTTGGGCTGTGTCAAGGAGTCAGCCATCTGACCCTTACATTTCAAAGCCGAATGGCTCTTCCTGACTTCCTGACTTCTTCAGGTACCAAGATATGCTGACACAAGCAAGCAAGTGTACCTGTTACATACACAGTTTTCAATCAATACACTGAGATGTTTCAAGTTTCTAAATTTAAAGTACTGTTTTTGCACACCCTCCAGCCACCAGTGGACATATTTAAAGCCCATATATACTTATGATTAAAATCAAAAATTAGAATTTGCTGGAGTTTGGGGTCTTTAAAAAGCAATATGCACCCCCCAAAAAAGTGAATGCACAAGTTTGGTGCCCTGTACCAGCTACCACCTCCCTGGAGTCCAGTGGTTTAGTCATCTGAACTAACCCAAATGCTGAAAGCCCTGTCTGACAAACTACTGCAAGCAGAATTCTATGTGAAGACTGTATGAAACCTGGAGAATAAACCACATGGTATCAAGTTCAAAGCAGAAGCATCTAAGATGCCAAAGCTGCTAAGGAAGGTGACTGGAGAGTATATTTTCAGGATATCAGGCTTGTGTTGCTATAAGGACCTGAGTCAGGGCGCTTTACAGATAGGGGCTTATTTAACAAAATGTCAGATCAAAGGTCTAAGATTGGAAATTTCTTTCTGATTAAGGACTTTTCACTTCGTTATAACACGACAGATGGCCTCATGATGGACGTGTGTGCTAAAAGTGAAGATCACATGATGAGACAAGATGTAAGATGCTGGGGAGGAGCCACGTCCACTCTTTATTCTTATGGAGTGAATCATTGCAGGAAGCCAAAGGCAACTCCTTCTAAGGATGGCCCTGACAAATTGCTTCCCAGCAGGCCCTGACTTTTAAAGATTTCTCCACTCCTCAGCAGCATCACACGGGGTCTAACATTCTAGCACATGAAACTTTGACGGATACACTCAGCATCCAAAGTATAATACAAAATCTGTCTCCATAAATTACTGGTTCATGACAAACATAAAGCATATAGAAACAGCTAGAAGACACTACCTTAAACTAACATTCAGTGTTACAGTCAACCGTAAAGACAAACTCACACCATGGTCCCCTGACACAGTGCACTAAGCAACCATCACCACCTATGAAACAAGTAAGTAAAGCACGTGTGAACATAACCATTAAGCCATGGTTTAAATATAAGTAATATTCTCTAGAAATCCATGCGCTAAAGGCTTGGTCCTCAGGTGGTGGTGTTGCTGAGTAGTGTGGACCCTTAGGTGGTAGAGCCTAATGGAAGGAGATCTTATGAGCGTGAAATTGAGGATGAATAAGGAAGCCTGCAGTTCTCTCTGTGTTTCCTAATTTGATGTGTGAGGTCTCTTATGCCGAATGTCAGATTACGTCTACAAAACCATGAATCAAAATATGCCCCTCTTTCCTTCAAAAGTAGCCCGTGCTGAGTATTTCACTATAGCAACATGAAACTAAACATTACACATTAGAAACTGGAAAATTAATATATAAAATATTATGGAAATACCTTTGTAACATTCAAAAGTATAGATGGCGTAGAAGACAGGGTTAGAGCAGACTGGTTCAAGAAAATTATAAAACAGCAGGACAAAAGGCACAGTGAGATTCTGGACTAGATCCTGGAACAGATGGGGGAAATATGGTGAAGGGCATTTGGGGAACAAGAGGAGGACGTTTTAGAAGAACTATGAGGTAATCATTTTCTCTCAGTGGTAACTCTCCTGAAATCAGCGATTAGGTTCTTTAAGTAAAAATGTCTAGAGGAATATGTACAACATACCCTGAAAATATTTTGTAAGGCATTATAGCGTGTAAATCTGTGTTTATAAGATATATGTGTGTACTATGTGAGCCTACGTATAGAAGAGAGATAAGTGATGTTAACAGTTGATAGACAAAGGCTTACCACTCAATTCAACCAGATAACCAACACTAACAATAGATATATATGAGGAGCCTCACTGCGGGCATTGGTGTGCAGAGCAGAGATTGGACAGTCCCAAAGGCAGACCTAGGGGCTTTAATCTATGGACACACAGCTGCAGTTCACAGTCACATCCTCAGACCAACTCTTCCCCAAGGCTCTTCTATTTAGTAAACCAATCCTTATCAGATCCACTAGGTTTAGCTCCCTTCCCTGAGGTCAAGTCTGTAAATTCCAATCGTGAAGCAAAATAACCTCAAAGCAATGCCGGTAATCACGTTAAATTCTAAAGCTCATGAATGAATTTGTCTTCTGACCTTAAACATGTACTATGGCCCATGTAGGCCGACTCAGTGAGATAATGTGCAACGTACAAGGCTAGAAGTATTTTACCCTATAAGGGCCAGACCTACTTTTCTTGACCACCCTGAAGAACCTAATTTACAGCCTCTTCTGGAGGCAGCATGCTTCAGCCACAGGACAGTGTTTCTCAAGTACTAGTTAGTAAACAGCCACAAAGTTAGCATCCACATAAAGAAGGCAACAAAGCACAGGAAGAATACATTTAGGTAAAATGTGATTCTTATTTTTTATTTCTCTCTCAGCTCCCTTAGAATAACCAGAAATAGCATGTAAGGATGATATATTCTTCTTCCAAAATAAAACAATCCCATGTTTTAATTTCATACTTTCCTTTGACCCAGCTCCCAGTCTCCACAGATACATTATTTTCACTGTATCTGTCCTTCACCCTAAAAAGCACAAAGTGTTTTATACACTGGCCTGTAAACACACTGACTATGGTGAGCATTCAGGTGCCAGGTTGCTATGGTAAAGGCCAGCTGATGTCACTTGGGACCCCGTCATTTTGATTTTGTTGTTTGTTAAAAAAAAAAAAAAAAAAAAAAAAAAAAAAAAAAAAAAAAAAAATCCCTTCTTTGGGGATAAATTAGATATCGATCAACAGTCTCCTGCCCAGTCTGTCTGTTGCACGAATTCTGGTTGTGTTAAAGGAAACTCAGAACCAGATATCAGGGAAAGGCTGGAATATCAAAAGGAGAAAACACCACAGTCAGATCTCCAGCTTCCTCAGCCTCACTCCTCTGGCTTCTACTGCCTGAATCTGTCCTCCTATGCCTGCCTTAAACACCTCCTTTGCCCAGTTGTCTCACTTCCATGTTAAGATTAAAGGCCTGGGCTACAACTATTTGGTAGATAGCCTTGAACTCACAGAAACACAGAAAGATCTCCTCTGTCTCTGGAGTTATGGGATTAAAGGCCTGGCACCACCACTGCCTGCCTGGGAGCTGGAACTTCATCTGTAAACCAAATTGGCCTCAAACTCAGATCTGCTGGGATTAAAGGCAGAGGTCACCACTCCTGGTCTTTCCAGTGCTTGGATTAAAGGTGTGTTCTCTCTGTTCTTCCTGGGTTGACTGTGGGTAGATCTTGATATTTCAGACTGGTTTTATTAAATATATAACATATCACCACATCTGTCCCTGCTGTCTTCTGCCTAGAGCTTTCTGACTTCTACTTCGCCTTCACATGACTAGTTCAGGGTGAAGCAACTTTTTTGGTGAAGTAGCTCAGGAGAGAATGCTTGTGGAGAAAGGGAGGACAAGACGCAGAGAAGAAAAAGGTTTCATCATTTAATTGCTGGCACCTTAGTTACCAGCTATTTCCAAACCAATGGCTCAAACCTTGATTTACCTGGGAAACTCGTTTAACGCCCTTTCCCCTTTTTCCTCTGGTGGTGAACCACGGCCTTGTGTGTGCTTCGCAATTACTTCTTGATTACAGTCCTTGGATTTCTAAGACAGTATCTTGCTATGTAGTCCAGACTAGCTTCAAATTCTTTATTCTCTTACTCTCACACCTAGGGATCTGGGATTACAAGTTTTGTCACTGTGCCAGCCTCTTTAGCTTCATTAATATAAATTTACTCTCTTTGGTTTTTTTTTAAATATGTTTTGTTGATGCCATTATTTGATAGGGGTGGTGGTGTTTTGGTTGTGTGGGAAGTTGGTTTGGAGTGTGTGTGTGTGTGTGTGTGTGTGTGTGTGTGTGTGTGTGTGTGTGTGTGTGTGTATGATGGTGCATGCCTTTAATTCTAACAGGCAGAAGGCAAAAGCAGGTAGAATATCTCTGAATTCTTGGCCAGCCTGGTCTTCATAATGAGTTCCAGATCACCCAGGGTACGTAGTGAAACTCCATCTCAAAAATAAGTGTGCAAATAAATAAATAACAAGTTTATCATAGGGAAACTGTGGGCGGCAAGAAGAGCTATCCAAATGTTGTCTCAAAAACAAACTATGAAATATACCAGTTTGTGGACGTAAATCAGCTTTTACCTCAAAGGACATAAGAGGCACTTTATTCTGAAGTCAAATATGAGTGACCATGTCCCAGGAACACAGATTGAAGTTTACCTCAAACATGATGTTTCAACATGACAACAGTTCCATGAACTTGTCACAGTTCAAATGCACTGGTGGGTGAGGCATTCTCTGCTACGGGTTCCAGCGGCTGCCTGATACCATTCTTAGCTTTCTGAACTGTATAAGCTAGTGGTCACTTAAGATAATGCATCCCAAAAGATCTCATGTTAAATCAGACACAAAGGCAGACAGACATGAAAGGTTTTAATAGAGTTAAAATACCCTAAGATAATCTGGTTATTGATTTAGGACTTCCAATTCTCCACAGTCACAAGTCAAATCAGCCAATCAGCCTTGCAGGATATTTAATATAGGTGTGGCTTTCTTCTGAGAACTTCATCTGCATTTTCACCACTTCTTCTCTCCCCCCCCCCTCGTTCTTTGATCATTCTCCCTTCCCTTTTTTATCAAAACCATTTACTCAAATCAAATGAAAAACTGAAGCTGTGACGGGAGGAAATGTTGGCGACTTCATCAAAACAAACCAAGAAGTTTGGCATTAAGAACATTAATTCATTCAGCAAATACCCAGGTCTCTCCTGTGCCAGACACGGAGAAAGGCGGAAAACAGCAAAGTCCCCAATTAACTTTACAGTGGTAAAGACCAGCAACAGAAAGATTGATATGCTGAAATCAGAAGGTGCGAGGGAACAAGAGCGGAAGGAAGGATGAAGGCAGAGATTCTTAATTGTCAGGGAGGAACCTGGGCTATACTGGGTAGTAGGGCCCTGGCTTTGGCACATGTAAGACCTTAAGCCAAGTCCCCAGTACAGTGAGTCAGACAAGTTCTATTTGCATCTCCAGCACCCAGTTAAGAGCCAAGTGTGGCAGTGGCCTCTGGAGCCGGAATGGCAGAGCTGGGAGTGGAGTTGATTGTCTAGGCACTGTGACTCATGAGATCCAGGTTCTGTGGGAACCCTATCTCAAAAGACAAAAGACACGACTCCGTGAGTAAAAAGTGCTCCCTGGATCCTACATAAGATAAATAAATAATATCCTAATGGTGGGGCAACTTACATCTGTGATCTGTTCTGCATTCCAGTACTTCTATGGGGAGTTGGGAGGTTGAAACAGGAGAATTACTCCTATGCTTACAGGCCAACAAACAGAAACAAGCTAACTCCTAAATGTTGTTTCCTAATTCCTATCAATTGTCATTTGATTTCCATGGGTGTGCTGTGGTACACACACACACACAAACACACACAAACACACACACTCTCACACACACAAACACACACACACACACACACACACACACACACACACACGCAGTAAAAAATAACATTTAGGTGGAGAAAGTGGTTGAGAAAGACATCTGATGTCAGCCTCTGGCCTCCACATGTGCATGTGCATGTACACATAACCACCACACCACACACAGAGACACTCAAGCATGCAAGATCTTCTGACTTAAAATTTCAGTTGTAGAAAGAGAACAATATAAATTGAACTATTTTTCCCCCTATTGTAGTGTTAGTTGGTAGGTGATGGGTAAGTGAAAGTCATTTTGGTAATGACCACTGGCAGATTGTCCATGCCCTAGTACATGACCCAAATCCACAATCACATAGACAGCACTAAGTGAAATCAGTGGATTACATTTTTTAAAGAGAGAGAAAACAGGAAGTTGGAAGGGAGATATATCCGGGAATGAGGAAAATTGGAGAGAGGGAATCAGGGTGGATGTGGGTGGTGAGGATGAAGTTTTCAAGGAATAAGTTTTTAAAAATCAAATTTTAAAAATGAGTATCACAGCATGATTTGTTGTAGAACTCCAAATTTGGAACAACCTAAAAGGTTAATGCTAGAGAAAACTATACACTGTGAAAAGCTTCACAGAAGAAACGAAACAGACCATCTGACATATGAAAAATGTTCAGGATGTAGATAGCAGGAAAAAAAAGCCACATCAAATTATAACCCCCATATGATCGCGAAGTAGTTAAAATACATGTGTGTCCACAGACAAGTGTGTGCACATAAAGGCACATGCGCACACACAACACATACAAACTTGCATGCATGTAACTTACCTCCTGTATATTTTCCTTTACCTTTTTGTTTGTTTTTATAATGGACATACTTTTTAAACCTGTAATTTTATTTTCCTATATGGGGGAAGAATTGGGAAAAGAATTAGGTTTTGCTCCATTTTTAGGTGTCTTTTTTTTTTTTTTTTCCACTAGGTTCAACTTGAATCATGACAAGGAATCAGGGAGGATGTAATTCCAGGTGAAACAAAAAGGGAAGAAAAGGGCAGAGGGAAGACAGAGCGGTCCAGAGCCATCCTCAGCCTATGGCCAGACTTTCTGGGAGCGCAAGGTCAGAGCCATCCCAAAAGCCTGTGGGAAGCAAGGCACACCATGGCCATTAAATATGGAGGCATGTGTAGTTTGTCAACATGGCACCTCTAAACCATCACACTGGAGTAAAAAGGGCTAGACACGAATGCCAACATACTTTGCAATTCCAGTTACAAGAACATGGGGCAAAATCAACTCTAGCGGAAGTGGCATCAGGTGTTGGGATGTCAGGTGACGATCCAAACTAACTGGAAAGGTAGTGAAGGTCCGTTCTGCCTCACATGGGATTGGGAGGCACATGTACCTACTGGCACATTTCACGGCAAGCTCACAACAAATGAAAGCACAATACCTAGCTCTAGTTAGGGATGTGCACACTCAGTGTTTGGGGGTGGAATATATCAGTATCTGCAACTATAAAACGCATCCAGTGCAAGATGCATTTCAGGATAAAAAGAGAGGGAGAGAGGGACAGAGGGACAGGCTAAGTAAAGGCAGTCTATTACAAATGAATGGCAGGCTAGTGGACACAGATGTACAGATTTTCTTGTGACCTTGCTGTAATTTTGGAAAATTCCATAATAATATGTTCAATAAAAAGTGCCCCAGATCCTGCCTCCCACTGCAGCCTGCCCCTTCCCTCCTCCCTCTCCATCTTCCCTCTCCCCTTCCCTAGTCTCCAAGTAGAAAGAGCAAGTAGAAAGTACCAACCACAGTCTAGGCAAAACTGGTAGAACAGGGAGCTGTGTTCAAACTTCAGAAGGACTTGATTCCTCGCTATACCAACGGAGGCACCACAATGGCTCTAGGAAAGAGAGGAGGGTGGTACCTCATTTCCAAACACAGCAGGGAAAGGAAAGAATGCGGTTGAGGCTTGGAAAATTCAGAAAGACATTCATGGTAGAGGTTTCCAGATAAAGGGACTTACCAAAAGTGTGAGTGAAAGCAAAGAGTACCGGGACTTTGGAAAAAGATGAGGGACTAGACAGTGGTAGTCAGATATGAAGGGTGGAGGCTCTCTGAACTGACTTAGCAGGGTTCTCTGCTGAGCCAAAGCAGTCCAGACCTGGTAAGGACAAGACAGAATCAAAGTCACAGCCTAGTGGAGAAGATCATGGGAAAGAAGGGTCTTGAACACTGGATCCAGCCACCCAGTGAAGGCAAGAAAGGAGGCAAGGGCACTAGAGGGAAGACAGGGCTGCCCTAATGACATCTGAACTCTAGCCCTGACTTTCCGGCATCCTGAGCAGGCAGGGCAGGAGTTACTTTCTGTGACCCTATCTATGTAACGGGAGCTAAGGTTCAGTTACACAACAATGAGAGGCAGACCTCCAGCCTGTGGGCTGTGCAGAACTTCAGATCAACCAGGAATGAATCCTGCAAGGGGATTGCTCAACCCAGGCCATCCATCTTGTCTTCCTTGTGGTGGGAACCTGGGAGCTGAGGCCCAGTGAGATGAGTAGAGCAGCCTGCTGCCCCAGACAGCTACCTGTATCCTCAGAAGTCTTTTCCCTGTGCCCAGCAATGACTGCTACTCTACTCTTGTAAGTAGTTTGAGAATAAGAGGCAAGCCGAAGACCAGCCTATCAGAGTACAAAGTACAAGGAGTTTCTACCTTCCTGTTAAGTGTAAAATAGTCACTTAACAGGCACTGCTCACTCATACCTCTCCACATGGGGATGCACCGTAGTTTCCAGTGACGAGATAAAAATCCCACCCCAGCCAATACCGCACTGGAGTGAGCACGTGGTCTGGAAGTACCTCATGTCACTCTGAGTTGGTGATAGGATAAGGAGAAAAGGGAAAGAGTACACACGGGTGCGTACACAAGGATGTGGCCAGAGTTTTTCAGGTCCGTCAGGGCCCCTCTGTCTGGACAAAGCTCTCCCACTGAAGTTTTTCATCCACTTATAAAACAATTATTCAGAGGCTTATATCAATACAAACTGTTGGGCCTGTGGCTTAGCCTCATTACCAACTAGCTCATAACTTAGTTAAGCCCATTTCTAGTAATCTATTGTATTGCCGGGTTGGTCTTACACAAGGGACTTTAGAGCTTGACCCCAAAGAACCCCAAGCATCCCATAAGAGTAGCTTCAGACTCTCCTGTTTTGAGAGGGAGACCACCGAACCTATGACTTGATCACTTAAAGCAACTACCATAGATACTTTACTTCTAATGGCTCAAATCTTGAATATTCCAGATCTCAACTCTCCACGTATTTGATCTTGGCTCCTGCAACACTAAGTAGTGTTTTATCTGTTTGGCCACTTACCTAAAAATAGCATTGATTTACATACACTATTTATTTGTTCATTTGTTTATGTGTGGTACCTAGAATAAACCTAGAGCTTCACACATGCTACGTAAGCACTCTACAACTGAGTTCATATCCAGCCCTCTTTTTACTTTATGTTTTACATAGGTTCTCACTATGTAGCCCAGGCTAATCCTGAAGTTTGTATCCTCCTAATTCAGCCTCTTGAGTAGCTGGTATTACAGATCTGTCCCACCAGGCCCAAGAAATATCTACATATTATTATAGAGACTTTCTATCACCCCTTCATATCCTCTCTAGCTCAGATCAAGAAACTAAGAGCCACACAGGCAGATAGAGAACAGGGCTCCCCGAGTCTTTTCTGTCAGAAGGGAGTCATGTTTCTCTCCTGGACAGGTAAGTCTATGTTGCTCTCAGCCTTGTGGCTCAACTCTTGGTTTCCTTTTTCCCTTGGGGTGTCTGTCGCTTATCGTAAAGCTGCAGGCTCCAGGAAACAAACTGCTCTTTCATGCTGAGCTATGGCCACTGAAGCCTCTCACCCCTCTGGCACTTACAGCCCTAGCTCAAGAGAGTTAGATGAAGAATGAGCAGACCCAAGAGTTGCCTCACCTTCCACCTCTTACTGCACCTGACTGGAAGTGGTCCTTACAGTTCCTAAAAGAGCCCTACAGTAAGTAATGCCCATCCCTTGGGGATCAGAGATGCCCACTCCCAAGTCACTCACTCTCCTCAATGAATCTGGGCCAGCCTTCAAATAAAAAGATGACAGGCAGTGTGATCACAGATGTCAGCATGTATACCACTTTTCTCTAACATGCTCTCACCCACAGTAGTCTACCTTGGACCTTCTTTATAGTGACAAGTGATGAAATAAAGAGGGGGTCCCCCTGTTTCAACTTACCCTATGCACAACAATGCTCCTGAGAGTACAGTCCCAGAAGAATCTGATGGCTGCCCAACATTCTGCTCAGAGACACCTGGCCAGATGCAGCCCTCTTTCCTGGCTTTGTGTCTGCCTCCTCTTTCCTGTTTATCCAGGAAAACATCTACACAGCTGTTTGAAGATTTTTTTTCTTTACAAATGACAAATGCTATCCTTGCTGTAGCTGCTTTATCTAATAGGGCAACAGGGACGTTATTACTCTAGAACTCAAAATGGGGTTAGGTGATAGCCATGCCTCAGGACCCCCTATCCTAACCCTGAACATAAACACTCATTAGTAATACTGTTGTTACCTGTTCAGTTCCTGCTATTAGGGCCCCATTCCTAACTGACACCCAGGGTCAGAGCAGGGATGACACCAAGTGATCAGTACCCACCTCCAACATAATCTCTCTTTGTACTCTTTAAGGGCCCAGGGTCCAGTGTTTTTGTCAAAAGCAGACACCTTCACGACCATTTTAAAGCATAGAGAGTTAGAGGAAAAAAATAATGAATAATGTCAACTACCTGCACAGAACTCAACTCTGCTCTGTGCACTCCTGGGGTCCCTAGTAAGCCCAGCCTTCCTTTGTTCTGAGATAAAGGATACACCAGCCTACACAGTACCCACTTGATCACATCCTCTGCCTGAGGAGAAAGAAAAGTAACAATCAGGTTGAGAAACTAGTGCAAAAGAACCTCACGATGCTGCTGTCCCAAAGGGCCAGACATGGCTAATTCTGCATGTTTACAGGAAGTCCAAGAGTAGATAGTAGATGAGTCTCCAGAGACAAATGGGCTGGCCAGGGACCAGTCAGCACCAACAGGGACCACAGAAGCACCAGGGAACGTTCGGACAGAGTCAGATACGGCTTAGATTTTGTGTGCACTCACTAAAATTATTTGTGTATACATAAAATAAGTCTTTTATCATACTTTAACATACCTCACTCCTGGTAAGTCGGTGAGAACTAGGTAATCTTCCCAAGCAGGGGACAAAGTACCAGAGCCACAGAGGGGCTCCCTGAGGGGAATACCCAGAACAGCTCATGTGCTTTGATATCCATCCTCAGCTGCCTGCCCTCCCACTAGCTTGTAGACCCTACATACAGCATCCACACAGCGGCTAGAGTGGGTGTCCTGGTCCTACCTCTTCCCTCCTTTGACTTATCCCTTCCCGGTGTTCCTTGTTTCTAAGCAGAAAAGCCCTGTTGAATCTCATCATCTGAGCCTTGGTCATTTCCTCTGCCTGGTGTTATTTTCCTGATCTAGGTGGAACTCCCTGTCTGTTTAAATCCTAAAGGGACCTTTCAACTAATGTCTAGTAGAACCCATCTCCTCCTCTCCTTATCTCACTTTCTATAGAATATTATAATCATCTGATCTTAATTATTGATCATGTCCCATATTGCCACCACACAATCCTTAAAGCCTGGCTATGTGGTACTACAGTCACCAGCATGGGTAGTTAAAAAATGTGGGAAATGGATTGAGACTGAGAGAACATCTTCCCTAACTGTTACAAAAACACAAAGAATCTAAAAATTAGTATGCACACTAAGGAATATAAGCTATTTCCCTAAGAACTATTCCTACATGTTAAAAATTACCTTTGACGGGTTAAATAAAACATATTAAAATATTCAGTATTTGTACTTTTAAAAATCGTTTTTACAACAGCATCTCAGTATATAAATAAACCTGGCTTGACTGGAACTACAGACATAGACCAAGCTGGCCTTGAACTAACAGAGATCCAGCTGCTTACACTGTATAATTGCTGGAATTAAAAACATGAGACAGCATATGCAGCCTCTTACATCAGTAGTTCTTAACTTGTTTACTAAAAAGCTAAAAAGACATAAGGGTTCATGTTACATCACTACTGGGCAGCCTGCTGCAATGTTTACCCAGGCCTTGGCCATCTGTGCTGTCTTCTGGGCCAGGAAGACTCCTGATGTGGTTTCTTTATGAATGCAGAGTAGTTCCACAATCTCACACTCTTCTCCATTCCCCACTTGCCCAGGAGTCAGCAGTGTCTTAGGTCAGGGCCTGAGGGAACCTTAATAACAGCACTTAGAGAACAAAGCTGAACTTCAAAGTTAAAGACTAGCTGCCCTTTTCCTTTGGGGTTCAGAAAGCAACGACTTCTCTGTTGAAACCAGACTTTAAGAAACTGAGAAGTTAAGAGTGAATGGGGAAGCTGTGGAAGAGGGACTGGAGAAGAGGAACTGGGAAGAACAGAAAGAAGCCCAGAGTGAAGAAGCAAGGGAGAGGCAGGAAGGGCGCGGCTGGGCGGGGGGGGGGGGGGGGGAGGACCAGTAGGAGCTGGTCACCTCTAGAGGAGAGACCTGGCTCCAACTCGGCTGAACAAGAAGAGACGCTGGGGAAGACTGGAGAAGAGGGCGGGGTGATGTGGAGGAGGCGGGGCGGAGTAGGGAGAAGGGGCGGGGCGGAAGGCAGCCGGAAAAGGAGGAGCCGCCGCGGGAGGAGGGCTGGTCCCCAACTCTCTGTTTGTTAAAAGCTTCACGGAGTTTGCAGCCTCAGTTCTCCTGCAACTCCGAGTCTTGTTGGAGCTCCATCTCTTTGTCCAGCCAACCATGGCCAACCTGCTGAGCGCCCCGCTGCTCCTGCTGGCCATCCTTATCGTGACCTCGGCCGCGACCCCCAAGCAAGGTCAGCGCTTGTTGGGAGGTCTGCAGGAGGCCAATGTCCAGGAAGAGGGGGTGCAGCGAGCCGTGGACTTCGCCATCAGCGAGTACAACAAGGGCAGCAACGACGCGTACCATAGCCGTGCCATTCAGGTGGTGAGAGCCCGTAAGCAGGTGCGTGTCCTCGCTGCCCCCCTGCCCTGGGCCGCTCCTAACCAGACACCCCTGGCCAGGGCGCGGTTCGCGTCTGCAGGAACTTGGCCGACGCCAGTGCTTCTCACGGGAACAGTCCTCCTTCCCTGCGTCTCAGCCCTCCTTAGTGTGTTTCCAGAGTTACTCACTCTGGCTTATCCTGGAACCCAGAAGAACACTGCGGGTGGACACCACCCCTCCTAGCTCTGTTTTCCAAAAGTCCACCGAGCAGAGGCTGAGCTAGTTGCCACGGGCTGCCTGGGGTTAAAGTCGGCTGCTAAGGACCTAGGACCTGGGAGAAGGATAAGTAGGCCTTACAGCTGCCCTCATTGAATAAGGGCCCCTCTTTAAACTTCTTATTCTGACAGGCGCAGGTTTTATCCCTTCAGTCCAGTAAAGGCTTGGCCATGGCTACTGTCTCTTGCTGTACTCAGGCTCACGTGTACCTGAGTGTATGTTTATGTGCGTCCATTTTTGTGAATGCTTTCAGGGGAAAACTTCCCGAAAATAGGGGCATTCTCTACATACCCGAGATTCTATCTGGGAAATCCACAGTCAGTTCCTTCACTCAAAACCTTACTTAGTTTGCTGGTCTCCATAGAACTCATAGACTCCCCCTGTATCCTTAGCAATGTGGAGGGGTGTGGCCAGCTGTGATGATCAATCATGTGCCACATGATGAGGTTTCCTTCAGTGTGTGATGGGGTGGTCTACTGAGGTAAATGACCCCATAATGCTGCAGCCATTTTACCTTGCATTTAACACACTGTTTGCAGGACATATTCCTCAGAAGAGGTCCCCATCCGTAAGGAACATGTGACTGGTCTCTTGGCTATAATGTTGATGCAGGTCACTAGACAAGCCCCCTCTTGGGTCTTCTCAGCAGATGCCATCTGGCTGTTCCGGGGACCCTTGTTTCCCTCTATTTAGGGCCCTGGAATATCCTTTGGAGTAGCCTCAGGAGTTGGTAATTGCCCTTAAGATAGCAATTTTAGCCAGAAGCCCTCCAGTTTCTGAGTAGATGGGATTACCATAGGCTTAGATTCTGACAGAGGAGCCAGCATTAAGGGCTGCTAGGCCCCAAGATTGACCCAAAAGAGGGCTGGATTTTAGACCACAAAGAGGTGCACATCAGCGTGCAGAGCTCATTTCTGCCTTCTCTTGAAAACAAGTTAAATTCCTACTCTCTGTTTTCCCTGCTGCTGTGATCAACCTGCAGGAGAGTCACCCACTTCCCAGCTGTCATTCATAGTCCTTGATGGCCCATGCGGGTTACTTGGTCTGTGGGTATCCATTAACTGGTGGGAAAACCAGGGCCCCCCAAAATCAAGAGCTCTGTTCCTGGTCCCACAGGGCAATATACAGAGCCCTGTCCTCCAACCCAGGTCCCTCAGTCTGCGCTTCAAAGTTCTGACAAGTTGGTCTGGGTACCCTGTACAGGGAAAGAGATAAGTTCTATTCTTAAATTTCAAATGGAAGACATCAGGAGAATGACTTGACAGACTTGACGATATTCTCCCTGGATGATGTCTCTAAAGCGGGAAGCATTTAAGAGCAGTTTTTCCTCTGGTTTGAAACATCTCTGTATGTGAAGCATCCCAAGTCCTCCTGTCCCTAGAAGGAGGTAGTCTGTGTAAATAAAAGGAATGGGTTCTCCTTAGGCTCCATCTGTAAATGGAGAAGGTCTGGCTTTCCTCCAGGGATACAGTGGCTCAGTGCAAGGACCCACAGTCAGCGGGTTTGAGATAATCTAATACTGTGGCCCAGAGCCTTTGCTTGTGATCCAGACAGTCTTGGGCTCCTAGAATACCCTTGTCTCCCCAAACCCAATCCTTTCCTTCCACACTTACTGAACGGTTTGTCATTCCTGGCTTCTGCCCTTTGTGCCCTGCTTCTCACAGATACATATGACACTTTGTCAAGTTTGCTCAGAATGAAAATTACTTGTAGGGCCAGAGACCATTTGTTTGGAAGAGTTGGCTTGTGTTCTCTCTGAGTGAGAGTTCTGGCCTCTCAGCAATGCAGGTATAATCCCTAGGTAAACACTAGTTCTGTGATGTGAGACGACTGTGTATAAGTAACTTGATGACTGTTCTTTTTATTGTAGATCGTGGCTGGAGTAAACTACTATTTGGATGTGATAATAGGTCGAACCACATGTACCAAGTCCCAGTCAAACTTGACTGACTGCCCGTTCCATGAACAGCCCCAAATGATGCGGGTATGTGTCTGATATGGACCTAAGAGCAATCACACAGGCAAAGGGGGTGATGAATATGATTTTGAATGGGAGTGGGTATATTTTGAGAGTTTGCGTGTGCAAGTGGAGAAATACATGTGTAGAGAGTAATGATTCGTAAATGGCTACACATGTGTAATTATCCCCATACAGACCTGTGCCCATGGAGGATTAGGGGAGGGATATATGTCCACATGATTAATTCAGTTGCTGAATGAATTTATCCTGAGAATTGGAGTACTAAGGATACAATTATCTCTACTAGACCAGAGGTAGCCACGTAGACTCGTACTAGAGAGAAGCTCTATTTAATCCTAATGGAGGGCTCCCAGGCCTTACACAGGCTACTTCTTAATACTTCTTAATAAGCTGCGCTGGAGCTGAAGAATATGGAATTCCAGAGCCAGGAAGTGAGTGGGACACATAACATCTAGGAGTAAAGATGAACAGATCCTGCTGAGTGTCCTGGGACTCGGAAGGGGGAAAGTGTTTCACTTTGATCATTCCACATATGCTGTACCATCCTGGGTTGGCTACTTCTCTTTTTAACAGTTTCATCATGCTGATTGTCCCCCTCTGTTCCCTTTTGTAGAAGACACTCTGCTCCTTCCAGATCTACACCGTGCCCTGGCAAGGCACACACTCCCTGACAAAATCCAACTGCAAAAATGCCTAAAGGTTGAGTCCAGTAGGGTGATGCAGACTGCTCCTCCCTTCACTCCTTTCCTGGAGTGTCTCATCCCTTGGAAGAACATCCACAGTGTGTCATCACCAAAAGACAGGAGACAAGCTGCGGCAGACAGGTTCTGCACATCTGAACAGCTGTCCCCTGGTTCCTCTCTTCTCCTTACAGTACCTGCCATGCCTTGCTCAATAAAAATTAAAAAAAAAAAAAAAGAAAGATTTCCTTTGGCTCTTTGTGAGCTGCCTCTGTGTCAGAATGTGCATCAAGGAAAAACAGAAAATAGGGGCTGAAGGCTTCCTTTCACATGCATATCAGGAGGAGCCCTTCACAAATGCCAAGAGTAACCTGAGCTGCCACCCTGAAGCTTTGCCTCTACCTTCTGAAGGGAGTCAGTGAGGCAGGTGGAAGGTACCACAGCTAGGTCAGACTTCACCAGTTTTTGCAGAGGTGATCTGATGGAGGAGAAAGCTGCTGCTCTCACTAAGGAGAGGCTCTGTGAATGGTGATCGCGTGCGTGCGTGCGTGCGTGCGTGCGTGTGTGTATTGAGGAAAATAACAGCCAGCATCCCAGGCAGAGTGACAAACAGAACTGAGGCAGCACTGGTCCTATAACACCCCAGGCCACTGTAGCCTGTGGGGCGCTTCTCCCTGACATAAGTCTTTATGCAACTTCATGGGGAGGATCCCAACACAAATGGACTTCCATAAGGTCATCACCCAGCAGAGGTTTCAGTTAATAGCATCACCTCAGTTGCATAAGCCAGGGGCATGTTAGAGCCCCAGTATGGGAGACCACAGTGTTAAAATGCAAGTACTCACGGTACATCTGCCTGCTATTCAATGCAGGGGGGGAGTAGCACAGCTTCTGGGACCTGCATACAAATCCCCAAAATGACCAGAGTGGTATTAGGAAGCTCTTTTCCAGCCACTGAGATGCTCAGATCACAGTGCTTCCTATAACATCTGTCCTTTCAAGAGTTCTTTGATCTGGAATAGTAGTGATTGTCTTTGGCCAAAATCCAGGCCACTGATGCATGAGCTGTGGGAACACTTCCTGGATTGACACTAGCAGGCAGTGATGCTGAAGAGTGAGTTCCCATGGCTCAGTGCTTCTAGGACTGCCACAGTCGTCACCACCCACCTCTAATGAGGCTGCCTCACAGTCACCAAGGCACCACCCTAGAATAACAACCTCTTGTCTTCCCCTGCCCTTGTGTCTTGTCTGGAGCAGTCAAGATAACACATTCTCATTCCACTTTTGTGTATCTCTTGCATATCTCAGTGACTGTTGTACTCTGAAATTTTTCCAGTGGTCCATAACAACTCACCAGTTCAAGAAGTGAAGAGATCACACACACTCACACACACACACATGCACACACTTCCTATATCTGGTGCCTAATTCATCCAGGATACATAAAGAGCTATTAAGTCCACCTATGCAAAAACCCCTTCAGAAAGATGGTGAAATTAGAAAGTGAAGACAATCTTATAAGTAAGTTAATTTTTTAATGACTAAAACCCAATTAAGGATTTTAAAAAGTCTCAATAGGCATATTTCTAAAGAAGATATGCAAAACAGATGTTAACATATGTATGGATGCTTAAGGTAAATCTTAATGTAAAGTAACTTAAAAGCATCAGTTCCAACCTCATACTTATGACATGGCTATCATTGGAAAAAGAGAAATTAATACAAGAATCTCAGCTCAGCTGGTGAGGCATTGAAAATGATTTGAAATACTGCCTAGTATATTCTCAAAGTGTTAAGTGCAGCATCCCACAAGCCTATCTATGTTTATATAGCCAATTCGACCCCTGAATATATAGCCAAGATAAATAATATAGAGTAACTGCATTTTTCATGCATGTACATGCCACCTTTTATTTATTTATTATACATTCTTACTGTAATTTTTTATTCACATATTTATTTTAAAAATGTCATTTTTATCTATGTATCACTCTGCTTCCCCTCCCTTCCCTCCTCCCAATCCCTCCCAGTCATCCTTCAGCCTCCCCCTCCCTATGCACCTATCCCCTCCCCAAAAAGGGCAAGAAATCCCAGGGTAGGTCAGCTCAGCATGGCACCCCCACTCCAGGCAAGCCTGATTTACTCATCCCAAAGTCAAGACTGGGTTATGTAGTGGATTTATGATGTTACATTGTAAATAATTGTCCTGCCTATTGAGTTTAATAAAAAGTGCTGATTGGCCAAAGGCAGACAGGAAGTGTGAGCAGGGCTACCAGACTAAGAAAACTCTGGGAACAGGAAGAACAGAGCAGGGAATGGGCTCCAAGGTGCCAGTCCATTCACTAGAACACAGTCTGATCCCATGTTTCGAGACTCCACATACTGCCCGTGCCAGTCAACAGTTGCCTACACTTGGAGGGCCTTGCTCCTTTTCCTGATGGATCTTCAGTGGTGATTTTTGATTCAATGAACTGCCTAGAGTTCCAGCCAGCCATCACTGTGGGAATTTTCCTCATAATCCCTATCCCCTTGCTCATACAGACTCTCCTACCCTGCTCTCAGCTAGACTAGGAGATCTTCTCAGTGCTCAGCCATGGATCTCTACTTCTACCTCTCTTCATTGTTGGATGTAGGTTCTGTGATGACACATAGGGTGTTAACTCATTTGATTATAGGGGAAGTCCTGTTTAGGCACCCCTCCACGATTGGTTGGAAACTTGGCCAGGGACATCCTGTGAGTTCTTGGAGGTTTCCCTAGCACCCTTTTCAACCCCACCATCTCTTTCTATCTCCTTCTTTGTTCCTCTCACTCAACTATCTCCTTCTTTCAAGATTTGTTCCCAACTCTTTATGGTTGCAACCTGTTATGATCCCAATTTTCTAAGGTGATCTCTATTTTCTCTTCTTAGGAGAATCTCTGGATGTCTCTCTTAAGTTCATTCTGATCCTAAGCTGTTCAGGGGTTGTGGTTTGCAGCTTGGGTATTCTTTTTTGTCTAAAATCCACTTAAAAGTACTCCATTGTGTAGATGTACGACAGTTTGCTAATCCATTCTTCATTTGAGGGACATCCAAGTTGTTTCCAGGTTCTTGCTATTATGAATAAGCTGCTAAGAACATAGTTGAGCTAATGCATTTTGGGTATGAATTGCATCCTTTAGGTATATGCCCAATAGTGATATTGCTGGATCCTTGGGAGGATTGATTTCCAGTTTTCTGAGGAACTGCCATACTGCATTCCAGAGTAGCCATACAAGATTACACTCCCACCAACAATGGTGTTTCCTTAGATCTTCATCTTCTCCAGCATAGGCTATCATCTGTGTTTTTGATCTTAGCCATCTGACAGATGTAAAGTGGTATCTCAAAGTTGTTTTGATTTGCGTTTCTCTGATGGCTAAAGATGTCGAGTAATTTTTTAAGTGCCTTTCAGCCATTTGTAATTTTTCTGTTGAGAATTCCCTTTTTAGCTCTTAATCCCATTTTTAAATTGTGTTATTTAGGTTTGGGGGCTCTAGTTTCTTGAGTTCTCTATATACTTTAGAGTCAGATGTAGGGTTCGTGAAGACCTTTTCCCATTCTGTAGGCTGTCATTTTGTCTTACTGACTGTGTCCTTTGCCTTACAGATGCTTCTCAATTTCAGGAGGTCTCACTTATTGATTGTTGTTCTTAGTGTCTGTGCTACTGGTGTTATATTTAGGAAATGGTCACCTGTGCCAGTGCATTAAACGGTATTTCCCACTTTCTTTTCTATCAAGCTCAGTGTAGCTGGGTTTATGCTGAGGTCTTTGATCCACTCAAATTTGAGTTTTGTGCAGGGCGATAGGTTTGGATCTATTTGCATTCTTCTACATTCTACTATACAGTTATGCCAACACCATTTATTGAAGATACTATCTTTTTCTATTGAATATTTTTGGCCTATTTGTAAAAAATCAGGTGTCCATAGATGTACGGGTTAATGTTGGGGTCTTTGATTCGACTCCATTGATCCACAAGTCTATTTTTGTGCCAGTACCAGGCAGTTTTTATTACTGTAGCTCTATAGTATAGCTTGAAGTCAGGATGGTGGTTCCTCCTGAAGTTCTTTTATTGAGCAGAATTGTTTTGACAATCCTGGATTTCCTATTATTCCATATGAAGTTGAATATTGTTCTTTCAAGGTCTGTAAAAATTATGTTGGGATATTGATGAAAATTACATTGAATCTGTAAATTGCTTTTGGTAAAATTTCCATTTTTACTATTTTGATCCTATCTATCCAGGAGCATGGGAAATCTTTCCATTTTCTCATATACTCCTCGATTTCTTTCTTCAGTGACTTAAAGTTTTTGTCAAACAGGCCTGCTACTTCTTTAGTTAGAGCTATGCCAAGATATTTAATGCTATTTGCAGCTATTATAGAGGGTGACATTTCTTTTATTTCTTTTTCAGCCTATTATACTTAATGTATAGGAGGGCTATTGATTGAACCCTGCTACCTTGCTGAAGATGTTTACCAGCTTTAGGAGTTCTCTGGTAGAATTTTGGGGTTCACTTATGTATACAACCATATCATCTGCAAATAGAGATAGCTTAACTTCTTCCTTTCCAATTTGTAACCCCTTAATCTCTTTTTGTTTGCTTATTGCTTTAGCTAAGACTTTGAGAACTATATTGACTAGATAAGGAGAGAACAGTCTTGTCTTGTTCTTGATTTTAGTGGGATTGCTTTGAGTGTTTCTCCATTTAGTTTGATGTTGGCTGTCGGCTTGCTATATATCGCCTTTATTATATTTAGGTATTTTCCCTGTATTCCTGATCTCTCCAGGACTTTTACCATGAAGGAGTGTTAGATTTTGTCAAAGGATTTTTCAGCATCTAAGGAGATGATCATGTTTTTGTTTTTTTTTTTCTTTCAGTTTGTTGATAAGATGGATGACATTCACAGTTTTTTTATACGTTGAACCATCCCTGCATCTCTGGGATGAAACCTATTTGATTGTGGTGGATGATTTTTTGATATGTTGTTGGATTCAGTTTGCCAGAGTTTTATTGAGTATTTTTGCATCAATGTTCATGAGGGAGATTGGTCTGTAATTCTATTTCTTTGTTGCATCTTTGAGTGGCTTAGGAAACTGGGTAATTGTGGCTTCATAAAAAGAGTTTGTCAATGTTCCTTCAGTTTTTCCTTTATGGAACAGTTTGAGGAGTATTGGTATTAGTTCTTCTTTGAACACCTGGTAGAATTCTGCACTGAATCTGTTTGGTCCCAGGCGTTTTTTACTTGGAAGACTTTTAATAACAGCTTCAATTTCCTTTGGGGTTATAGGTCTGTTTAGGTCTTTAATCTGATCTTCATCTAATTTTGGTAAGTGGTATCTGTCCAAAAGGCAGTCCATATGTCTTAGGTTTTTCCATTTTGGTGGAATATAGATGTTCAAAGTATGACCTGATAATTCTCTGGATTTCCTGGGTCTCTGTTGTTATGTCCCCCTTTTCATTTTTGATTCTGTTAATCTGGATATTCTCTCTCTGCTTATTAGTTAACTTGATTAAGGGTTCATCTACTTTGTTGACTTTCTTAAAGAACCAACTCTTTGATTCATTGATTCTTTGTATTGTTCTCTTTGTTTCTATTGTATTGATTTCAGCCCTGAGTTTTACTATTTCGTGCTGTCTACTCCTTCTAGGTAAGTTTGCTTCTAATTATTCTAAAGCCTTCAGCTGTGCTGTTAGTTCTCTTGTGTGATATTTCTCCAGGTTTCTCATATAGGCATCTAGTGCTATGATTTTTCCTCTTAACACTGCTTTCATTGTATCCCATAAGTTTGAGTATGTTGTGGATTCATTTTAATTAAATTCTAGGATGTCTTTGATTTCTTTCATAATTTCTTCCTTGACCCAGAAGTGGTTCAATTGAGAGATGTTCAGTTTCCATGAGTTTGTAGGTTTTCTGTGATTTTTGTTGTTGTTGAACTCTAACTTTAGACCATGGTGGTCTAATATGATACAAGGAGTTATTCCCATTTTTTTTTATCTATTGATATTTGCTTTATGACTGAGTATGTCGTTTTTAGACTTAGTAGGTCAATTTTAGAGAAACGTCCATGGGTGCTGAGAAATATGCATATTCCTTTTCATTTGGGTGGAAGGTTCTATATATATATCTATTAAGTCGATTTGTGTCATGACATCTGTTAGATCCCTTTTTTCTCTGTTGAGTTTCTGTCTGGTTGATCTATCCATGGGTGAAAGTGGGGTATTGAAGTCTCCCACTGTTAGTGTGTGGGGTTTGATGTGAGGTTTGAGCTTTACTAGTGTTTCTTTTATATATGTAGGTGCCCTTGTGTTTGGGGCATAAATATTCAGGATTGAGACTTCATCTTGGTGGATTTTTCCTGAGATGAATTTGTAATGTCTGCTCCAGTCTCTTTTGATTGATTTTACTTTGAAGTCTATTTTGTTAGATATTAGGATAGCTACACCAGCTTGTTTCTTAGGACCATTTGATTGGAAAGTTTTTTCCCAACCCTTTACTGTGACTTTCTTTGACATTTAAATGTGTTTCTTGAACACAGCAGAAGGATGGCTTCTGTTTTTGTATTCCTTGTGTTAGAGTGTGTCCTTTTATAGGTGAATTGAGTCCATTGATATTAAGGGATATTAATGACCAATGATTGTTATTTCCTATTATTTTTAGTGGTAGCTTGTGTGTATTTCCCTTCTTTGGATTTTTCTTATGTTCGATTATCAATTGTTTGTGGTTTCAGTGGTGTATCTGGTTTTTCTTAGGATGGAGTTTTCCCTCTAGAACTTTCTGTAGGGTCAGATTTGTTGATAGGCATTATTTAAATTGGGTTTTGTCATGAAATATCTTCTTTACTCCACTTATAGTGATTGACAGTTTTGCTGGGTATAGTAGTCTGGCCTGGCAGCCATGCTCTTTTAGTGTCTGTATAACATCTGGCCAGGACCTTCTTGCTTTCATTGTTTCCATTGAATAGTCTAGTGTTATTCTGATGGGTCTGCCTTTATAGGTAATTTGACCTTTTTTCTTTGCAGCTCTTAGTATTTTTTCTTTGTTCTGTAGTTTTCGTGGCTTGATTATTGTGTGGCAAGCAGACTTTTGGGGGGGGGTGTCTAATCTCTTTGATGTTCTATAAGCTTCTTGTATCTTTATAGGAATTTCCTTATTTAGATTGGCAAAGTTTTCTTCTATGATTTTGTTAAATGTGTTTTCTGTGCCTTTGAGCTGGTGTTCTCCTTCTTTGATTCCAATTATTCTCAGATTTAGTCTTTTCATGGTATCCTATATTTCCTGGACATTTTGTGTTTAGTGTTTTTGGGGTTTTAGTATCTTAACTGATGTATCTATTTTCACTATTGGATCCTCCACTCCAGAAATTCTCTTTTCCATCTCTTCATTTTGTTGGTTATGTTTGCATCTGTGGTTCCAGTTCATTTCTTCAGGTTTTCTATTTCCAGCTTTGCCTCGGTTTGTGACTTCTTTATTGCTTCTATTTCGATTTTTAATTCATGGAATGTTTCTTTCACCTGTTTGTTTTCTTTTTCTTGGTTTTCTTTAGTTTCTTTCAGGGATTTGTTCCTCTCTTCCAATTTTTCATTTGTATTTTCTTCTATTTCTTTAAGGGAACGTTTTATATCCTCTTTTAAAACTTTTACTTAAAAGTTGTTTTTAATGTTGTTTCCTTCTGTTTCCTCTTCATTGTGATGCTCAGATCTTGATGTTGTAGAGCCATCAGCTTCTTCTGGCAGTTTCCTGTTGTTCTTTATATTGTTATATGTATTTTTGCACTGGCATCTGACCATTGCTTCCTCAGTTTTCTTTTAGTCAGCTCTTGGTTGGCTCTTAAATGATTGCCTGGGGGCTGAGTGCTTCCAGTAATTGTAGAGGCTGCTCTTATTTGGCTCTTAGTTGACTGTAGGTGAAGGAGCTTTACGTCTCCAGACAACACAAGGGTTGTTCTTGGTAGGGTCTTATTTGGCTCTTAGTCAGCTGTGGACTGGAAGGGAGCATCTGGGTATTCAGTTGTCAGTGGGTAATGATGCAGATTGCAGTTTGGCCCATGGGATGTCCCTCCAGCTGTGTTTTGCTGGGAATTGGGCTTGAGGGGGGCTCTCCCAGCTTTCTTTGGTTTCAGGTGGAGTTGGGTGTAGATGGGGTGCTGGGGACATGCCACCTTTTATAGCTGTGTTTCTCACACTAACAGAAAGAAAGGGAAACACTCAGTATCCATCACCTGCAGCTGGAGAAAGAGCTCAATGATTGAGAACATGGGCTGTTTTCCTACTTGAAACTTAGAATCCACCGTAGGATAACACATTGGCTAAATGTCTTCATGTCCCAGGGAGCCACAGAAGCCTGAGGAGATGGTGCAAAATAGGGAGAAGTCAACCTGTGGAGCTGTGTTGACACTCACTGTCCAGCTGAACCTAGTGCCACAGAACTGTAACTTCAGCTGTTTGCAAAGCTTAGGCTGGAGACATCCAAGATCAAGGCTAGCCTAGGCAACTCATGGAGAACCTGCCTCAAAATCAAAATTTAGAAATGGATGGAGATATATCTGAGTGGTAGAGTTCTAATATAACATATACGTGGCCCAAGGTCAACTCCAACACCACATATACACAAAAGATCACAGTATCACATAGTACTGTCCTAAGTTTGTTTCTGTTATAATAAAATATTTTGGGACAACCTTATTTAGATGGTCCCTCATTGAGACTCCGTTCCCAAGTGGTTCTCCATCATGTCAAGTTGAAAATGAAAAGTAAACATCAAAACAATTGCAGCAGTCACCTCATATAGATCACAGAGCACCATGACTAGTGAAAAAGTTAGAAATACTATGAAAATTGCCAGAATGTGATAAGACATAACCACCCTACATAGGTGGCACCCATAGATTGACTCAATGCACTGTTGCCTCAAACCTTTATTTTTAAAGAAACATGCAGTATTTGTGAATGGCAATACAGCAGATGGTGTAATTTGAAAGAAACACGCAGTATTTGTGAATGGCAATACAGCAAAAGGCAATAAAAATATCAAATATGTTTGTACAAAGTGTACAGATGAAAACTTCATAGATGGCTCTGGGAAAAGGATTGTTAGGTTTCAAACCTGGGACAAATAGGAAAGCTGACGCTGGCTGGTGCCAGCTTCCTGCCTCTCTCAGGCCCTCCTAGCTGGTATATGCTCCCTCATCCTAAGCTTCTCCAGTACAGGCTCTGGGCTGCCTTTCTCCCAGCTGCCCTTCCCTATATAATCCAGTCATTTCGGTTATGCCTCCTCTCTTTGGGAACTGACTGCTGCACCCCGGTTCCCCTTTCCTCCCGTCTCCTTTTCCTTCCCTGCTCTTCTCACATGGCTCAGGGTCATGTCCATTCTGGACTCTCCAAGATGTCCTTGCCTCTGACTAAGCTCTCCCACACATCTATAACAAACATTATCCTCCACCAAATCTGGGAGCAATCATGTGCTTCCTTTTCCTTTTTTTGCCCATCCATCTGGTGCCAAAACCCAGAGCCAGTCATGTCCTTTCCTTTTTATTTCCTTTTTTATTTGGACATGAGCTATCATGCCCTTTCCATTCATCCACTTCTATCTGTACTTCAAACATCTGGAAACACTATAACCCTCTTTGTGGGGGCATATTTTTGAAGACTCATTTTATATACATGATTAAAACACAGTCAAGCATGATTAGTTAAGGTTTCTATTGCTGTGATAAAGCACCATGACCAGAACCAATTTAAGGATAAAGATTATATTTCAGCTTTCAGTTTTACTCCATCATCCAAAGGAAGTCAGAGCAGTAACTCAGTGCAGGAACCCGAAGGCAGGAACCAATGCAGGGGCCATGTATGGGTGCTGCTTATTGGCTTGCTCCTCATGACTTCTTCAGCCTGCTTTTTTATATTATCCAGGACCACCCACTCAGAGGGATGTGCTTACACACACCAATCATAATTTTAGTCAACGCTCTATTACCATGAAGAGATACAATGACCATGGCAACTCTTAGAAAAGGAAGTATTTAGTTGGACTTGCTTACAGATTCTGAGGTTTAGTCTATTATCATTGTGGCAGGGAGCCAGGCAGCACACAGGTAGACACTGTGCTAGAGAAATTGAAAGTTCTATACATAGATCCACAGGCAGCAAGAGAGACCCTCTGGGCTGAATTTGAGCTCTTAAAACAACAAAAATCACCCCGAGTGACTCACCTTCCTCCAACAAGGCCATACGTACTAATTCTTTCAAATAGTCAGACTCCCTATGAGCCCAAGGGGCAGTTTCATCCAAGCTACCACAATCATTGAGCAAGAAAATATACCACAAGCTGGCCCACTGGTCAATCTGGTGGAGGCATTTTCTCAATTGAAGTTCCTTCTTCCAAAATGACTACCCTGTGTCAAGTTGACATGAAAACTAGCCAACTGCATGGGGAAATGTAACTGGGAAAGAGAAATTTGATTTAGTGCTAATATGGTAACAGACAGTGAAGAACCCAACAAGGGAAGGCCTGTTCAGACTCTTAGCCTCTCTTTCATCTGCTCTCACTCAGAGGGAAAGGACCTTCCTAAAATGGGAACCAGTCTTCTGATATGTTAGATAAGGTAAGCCAAAGAACATTTCTTTAGGATCTCACTAAGTTTCCTACCTTCAAACTCTCTTGCCTTAGCTTCCTGAGTACCACAGTTATGGATGCCCATCACTGTGCCCAAAACAGTTTCTTTATAAGACAAAGACAAAGGGTAAAGGAAAGGTAGGGTTTCTGTTACATGCTTTGTGAAAGAGAAATTCTGGTTTCCAAGAGACAGTTCACATGACTGTCATTAGGGAATAGAATTTGTATGTAACAGCCTGAGGCTAAAGATCTTCCCTTGTGAGGCCCAGTGTTTGCTTTTTAGGCTTTCAGTCAATTGGATGAGGTCCTGCATATTATCAAGGGCCACTTTCTTTATTTAAAGCTACTGAGTGTGCCCACTAACTCTATCCCCAATGTCCTCCACAGTTACACCCAGAATACTGAGGGAAAGGAAGCCTAGACACCACAGCCAAGCCAAACTGACACCTGAAAAGTTAAAACTCTCAGAGCAAACCTCCTTCCTCTTAGTTTTGTTTTTTTTTTTTCCAACTGTTTTAAACAAGAATGTGTTTCCCAAAATTGCTGTTTCTGCTTCATTTTCTGAAGAAATGGATCCTTAGGCACAGCTTATCTCCTGGCTGTTAGCTGTACAGTGACTATTGAGAGAAGAATAAATTCTCTTTGTGATGATATCAAGGCCAGTACTGGGTGCTCAGGGTCTCAGTGGCCCACTTGCTCTCCTCACATTTCTCTGGACAAACATTCCTAACTGGATCTCACCTAGCTGCTGAGGGCTGGGAACTAGTTTTCCCTCAGTGGTGATGGGGTCAGGTAACAGCACAACAACTCTATCTTTAGAGGAAGAATGAGTGAATGGGCCACGTTATATTGAAGAGTCTCTGCTTCCCAGATACTTAGCTGCTCTTTACCACCCACAAAATCAAACAGGACAATGCTCAGGTGAATGCAAGCTGCACCATCATATGTGATTTTAGATTCAAGAGTGATATCTCTGAGAAAACATCTTGCTTCTTCTTTTATGTGCCCTGGGTAGGTTTCCTTGGGATATACTGTCTTGTTTTAAGGACTATCTTCAAAATCTCTCTCTCTCTCTCTCTCTCTCTCTCTCTCTCTCTCTCTCTCTCTCTCTCTGGATGTGTCTTTGTCAAAGTTTCTTCTAATTGGTTTAATAAAGAGCTAAATGGCCAATATCTAGGTTGGAGAGAATAGGCAAGACTCCCAGGCCAAGAGAGGACCCACCTGCCTAAAGAACACACTACCCACAGTGGGATGGACCCTCCTGAATTAAATAACAAGTACGAAAGTATTCCCATGGACAGGCCTGCAGACCAATCTGATAGAGGCAATTCTCCAGCTGAGGTTCCCTCTTCCCAAGTGACTCTAGATTATGTCAAGTTGACAAAGGAAAATTAACCAACATCCTACTATCTGTAGAACTCAAGGAAACAGCTTTCAGGAAGGTTCCAAGGCCAGTACTCAGCAGATGCTATGGGAGAAAATGAGCAGTGAAGGAAGATAATGACTAATAACAAAAGAACATAGTCACAAAACTCATCAAATATCATCAGAATTTAGACTTAACATCTCGCATCTGAGCAAACTATATAGTGTTATCATTACATTACCTTCTTCACATGTCTGTTACACTGTGTGTGTGTGATGGGGGGGGGGGAATCTGAACTAATCAACTACAAGAAAGCATAATATTAATACCATGGGGCTAGTAGCTAACCAATAAACAAGTCATTGCTTCCGGTGAAAAGTAGAGTGTGATAATACATAAACCTTTCAACTTAGTGACATGGCTTCAAATTCCTGGTCCATGAACACTTTGGAGGTAAGAGCTGCTTGTCTCTAGCTTCAAGGTCTGCAGACAGGCTAGCCTTCAAGAAGGAGACTAGCAGCATCCTCAGTACCTGCCCCTCTAACTGCTGAAAAATTCCATCCCACAGGGGGAAAGGCTCAGATGGCCAACTTTGTAGTTGGCCTTCTCTACAAAAACACAGCAACTGGGCCTGCAGGGTGCTTCTGCAGAGACCCTTCGTGGTCAGTACCCAGAGTAGTTCTCAGGCAGGCTAGACTTTTCACCTGACCTGAAGGGTGAGAAACAGGACGTGAGAAAAAAAAGTGAGAGTAGGGAGATGGGATCACTGTCAAAGTTTTTAGATGTGAGTCAGCACGTAGAGGAGACTTGTAAATGCTAGCCAAGCACAAATTGCCAGTATGCAGGCCAAATGTGTAGCAAATTGACTTCTAAATGCATTTGCCTTATTCCAAATAAAATTCCCTCTTGGCGTGCAGATTGGCTAAAAATCCAAGTGATCACAGGTGTCTTATTGTTTACCCACAATGCTCTGTCGCTGTGAAAAGAAAACAAAGGCCAGCATATTATATTCTGTTACCACGGGTCAAACCATCACAGCCCTCCACATTTCTTCCCAATCTCCTTTATCTTTCCTTGAATGTTAGTTTTTAAATATAATATTTATTGCCAATTCTTTGAGAATTGAATGCATAAATACAATATTTTATGATTATATTCATCCCTTACTCCTTCTTGGTCCATCTCATCCCTCCTCTCAATTTCACAGTCTTCTTGTTTTGCTTGTTGGCTTTTGTAACCCCATTGGGTCCAGTTTGTGCTGTTCATATACTCATGGGTGTGGGACTATCCATCGGAGGAAGAATGGGTGACCTCTCCGGAGCCACAACCTTAAGAAAACTGACTCTTCACCCCCAGAAGCCATCAATTGTCAATACCTCCTCAGCTAGAGGTGCAGGCTTAGGAGTACCTCCTAAGAATGTTGACTGGTTTGATCTTGTTCAGGCAACTATAGCTGCTGTGGGTTCATAAATGAAGCTGTCCTGTCATCTACTGAAGACATTGTTCCACTCTGGCTCTCTTGACCTCTGATTCTTACAATCTTTCTGGTTCCTTTTTCTTGATGGTCCCTGATTCTGGGAGGAGAAGGTATGATACAGATTACCCCTTTATGACATTCTTAAAGATGTTTTTAAATATCTGAGTAGACAGTTCCTTGGCCTACAAAATAAACACATCCTATAAGCTAATCCTTTATTTCTTGATCATAAATGCTCTGCTCTCTCTTTCTCCCATCCTTTCCTCTTCCTGCTCCAAATATCCTCTGTGTGTATTTGTGGGGGACAGTGTTGGGGAGGAAGTGGTGGTGCTGGCAGAGATGGGTTTTCTCTCTCATATGCTTTCAGATGAACCCAAATTCTACATCTCTGGCTCTAATCCTATTAATATAGCATTTTCATGAGAAATTTAGATGTAATTGTTAATAGCAGATAAATTCAGGGAATATACATAAGAAAACATTTATACATGCTCTGCTCATTGTTTCAAAAATCTTTTTAGAAGGGTGGGGACCCATATAGTGGCACATGTCTTTGATCCCAACAACAAACAAAGGTGGATTTCCATTTGTCCAAGGCCAGCCTGGTATATAGCAATTTCTAATCCAGCCATGGCTTCATACAGACAATATCTCAAAAAGAAAAAGAATGTTTTTCAGCAATATAAAAACTTAATATAATATTATATCGTATTAAAGTTCATAAATATCCATTATTTGTAGCGGTCATTTCTAAATAAAGTAGAATATAAAGAAATGAGTTTTAACAGAATATCTTTTATTCATTCTTTGACAATTTCTTATTTGTTGTCAACATATCATGAGTATATCCACCCTAGCTTCCCCTCCCTATGCCCAGGCACCCTGCACCTGTCCCTCTATCTCCTTTGTGTCTACTTTTTTGGGGGGTAATTCTTTAAATCTTACTAGCACTGCCTTCCAGAGTGTTGAAACATTAATTATTACACATAAGTTCAGAGTTTATATACTTTGATATCTTGTTTTGGTGAGGTATAAAGAAGTAAATTTATTGGGAGGTCTATGGGCTAATGAATATAAAAAATTGGGCTGGCAAATGGCTCAGTCAGTAAAGTACCTGTTGTATAAACATGAAGACGTAAATTTGGCTCCCTAGCTCTGATGTAAAAGCCAGGCTTGGTGGTGCATGGCTGTATCCTCTGTGCTGGGAGTAAGGAATGGGAATGAAGAGGACCCCTGGAGCTCCTTGGCTAGTGATCTGGCTGAACTGGTGAGCTCCAGGTTCAGAGAAAGGCCCCTGTCCCCAAAGAACTGAATGGAGAGCAATGAAGGAACACATTCAATGTCACCCTCTAGCTCCATCTGCCACTCACATATGTGCATATACACTGCATGCATGCGTACAAACACACACATGACCGTGTACATACACATCACACACACACACACACGTACACACACAAGTTCTATATATGAAATGGTTTTTGTCTACAGAATGCCTTTCAAAATTACCAAGGATTAAAATTCTCTTCAATATATATGCAAGACATTTATTTTTATGGAGCAGGCTATAGAATATGGAATTTGTGGTAATATACATTTAATAAAAATAGTCTGGAATATTAGAGGAGAGTCACCCACAAAGCCAAGCCATGAAAGCCAGCCAGTTGTGGCACATGCCATTAGCCCGAACATTTGAGAGGCAGAAGCAGGAGGATCCCTGTGAGTTCAAAACCACTCTGGTCTACAAAGCAAGTTCCAGGATAACCTGGACTGTTACACAGAAAACTCTTCTTGAAAAAACAAAACAATCAAATGAACAAAAAGGCTGGAGAGATGTAGTGGGATTCAGGGGTTAGCTGACAAAGCTTGGAGATGTGTCTCTGGAGGACTGGGAGCCTGAATGGGGTGTGGCCAGACCCCATTAAGACACTGGGACACTGAGCTCACCTGTTTTGTTTCTGTATTCTTGGAGAACGGATCACAGTCCCAGCACGGGACAGTTCTTATCTCCAAGAATTGTCTTAAGGTTCAGTTTGAATCATGAGCGTTCATATACCCTTCAATAAATATTAATCTTTTATATGATGTATCGCTAGTGAATTTACCATGATAGCTGGTGCCCAACTTGGCTCTGTCTTCTGATATTCCAGACTATTTTTATTCAATATGTACCACCACAGGGGTTGAAAAAGTGTGGTTTTGCATTCTTCGGATCCCCATACTTAATTCTTCTCTCTATAATAACCTTTATTTTTACCAAAAATAATCATGATAAGACCAATTTGTCTGAAAATGATCTAGTCCCTAATTATTTTCATAAATAACATATATCATAGTCAAAATAAACATACAAAGTCTTTGAAAATATGGTCTGTTGGAAATGTTGACAGATTTGACGAAAAAGGAAGAAAAATACACCTCAAGGCTACAAAGCCACAGAAAGAAAGCCAGACATTCCGTGTAAACTATTAAACATGATGATATTCTGACCAAAGTCAATATTTTCAACTGTGTTCTGTTTCAAAAAGAACACATAGGCCTCTTTAACAGCATTTCATGGAGATCTACCTCCACTGAACCTTTCTATGAAAGGAGTCAGTTGACTCCAAGAAGAGAAGGGGTGAGTCAGGATCCTTGCCCTGGGAAAGTCAGGGGGTCTGTCCTGGTCCAGTACATCATGCTCCATCAGGCTATCTTTGTAGCTGGGAAATTCCACTGGAAAACCTACCCCTCCCCACCTCTAAAGGACCATTTTTGTAATTCTTTTTCTGTGTCTATGTCTTTTGTCTGTCTCTGTCTGTCACTTCCTCAGTAGTTCATTAGGAACTTGCACAGGTAACTCAAAGGAGATTTGAATCTGTCAAACACAAGATCCACAGAGACCCTTAGGGAGTAACTTCAGCAACACCCCTAATACAACCATTTGCTCAAAATAGCACTAATGAGAGCATTTTTTACAAGGCAGTGCTCTCTGCTTCCATCCCAGGATACTAGACAACAGAATTTCTACCCAGAAGCTGTAAAGGGAAGAGTTTGTGCCATTTCTGAGTGTTCTTACTCAGACAGACAAATTCATCAGGTATAGTTAGAGCTTTGTTGCCAAAAGAAACAGATTATTTGGATAAAATAGATAGACTCCTTATCTGTCTCTTTAATCTATTCAATTTTAGAGGTTCGGTTCATGGATATTCTATCTAAGGCATGTATTCAAACTCTTGGTATTGCCCTCCTGTCAGCCTTAACAAAATTCTTCTTGGATACCTGGTTTTAACCTGGGTTCCCATTGTTGTGAGGCACATTAAGGACATCATCCACAGTTTGACCTTGGATGATCACAGGGATGATGATCCCTCTGAACTCTCTTGGACTATGATTCTTTCATTCCATGAACACATGCTTAGTACAGAGCAATGAGCCAGCAGCAGCAGTATCTTGAAGGTTACTAAGAGTCTACCCACACCTCACAGCCTACCTGAATCATTCCTGTACACTCAGCCATCCAGAGGCACCTCCTGCCTGCAGCTCATCTCCCAAGTGGTGACTGATTCTGAAGAGTGGCAAACTACACTACTGGAACCTGGTCCTACTCTCTCTGGTATACTCCAGGATCCCAATTTAGTGAGACTGACAGGAAGAGGAAGAAAGGCTTGTGGGAAATGTGTCATGCTCCCAACACTGCTGCCTTCCATGAAAAGGATGCCTGTTCTGAATTAGGAAGAGAGGCAATGACTTCATGGAGAAAGTGTTTGGTTAAACGAGGGGATTCTAACATTTTATCAAAATTTAGATTTTCATGGCTAGAGACATGGATTAGTAATAAGAACACTGCCTGCAACCATCTGTAACCTGAGTTCCAGGGGCTCCAATACCCTCATTTGTTCTCCACAGATACCAGGCATGCACATGGTGCACAGACACACTAACAGGCAAAATACACATAAAAATAATTAGGTTCCCCTATTGTCATGTGTGCTGTAGAATTCACCACTTCTTCTTCGTCGTCTTCTTCTTCTTCATCCTTTTCTTTTCTGAAAGAGATAAGATTGCACTATAGCATAGAACTGGCTGTGTAGAGCAGCATGGCCTCACACTCACAGGGATCCTACTGCCTCTGCCTCCCAACTGCTGAGATTAAAGGCATATGTGCTGCTTCACCATACCACATGTGTTTTTAAATCCCCAAGTACTTTTAATGAAAGTCAATTGTGAGGATCGCTAAGACCAGAGGAAATATGTACAAACCTGAGGTGACTCTGACATGAAGCCAGGCAGTTTGGATGAGTTATGGGGTCAACGGTCTCCCTGATCTCTAGGGAAGTTTGAACCAAATAGTCCTGAGCAGTCCCTTCCTGATCCAAACACAGATTTAGACCAAAACACCAGAACACCTCTGAGTACGTGTTGAAGCAGGGCAGAGCCCACTATCCCAGTGCCCTGAGTTTTTACCCACATGAGGTAGATTGGATGAGAATGCCCTCATAAGTTCATGTATTTAAATGATAAGCCACTCAAGAAGTGGAACTGTTTGAAAATATTAGAAGGATTAGAAGGTGTGGCCTAGTTGGAGGAAGTGTGGCACTGGGCACAGGCTTTGAGATTTCAAAAGCTGACACCAGGCCCATTTAGATAGAATATAGAACTCTCAGATACTTCCCCCAAACCATGTCTGCCTGTGTGCCACCATGCTTCCTGCTGTGATGATTACTGACTAACCCTCTGAAATTGTAAGCAGGCCCCAATTAAATACTTTCCTTCTTTTTTAAACTATATCTTTTTTTATTTAGAAGGTTTTTTTTTTCATTTTACATACCAACCACAGTTCCCCCTCTCTCCTCCTCCTGATCACCCCCAGCTTTCTCCAACCCCACCCTTATCCACTCCTCAGAGAAAGTAAGGCCATGGAGAGTCAACAAAGTCTGCAAAACAAGTTGAGGCAGGATAAAGCCCCTCCCCACTGTATCAAGCTCAAAATGGGCTCCAGAAACCAGTTCATACACTAGGGATAAATCCTGGCCCCACTGCCAGAGGCCACTGCCCGAGCTACACAACAGTCATTCTCATTCAGTCCTCCTTGTTTGTTCCCATGCAGGTTCCCCAGCTGTCAGTCCAGAATAAGTGATCTCCCAGTAGCTTGGATGAACTGTCTCTGTGGGTTTTCCTGTCATGATCTTGATGACCTGTTTGCTCATATAATCCGTCCTCTCTCTCTTCAACTGGACCCGGAGCTCAGCTGGCCCAGTGCTCTATGCATCTGCCTCCATGAACTGCTAGATAAAGGTTCCATGATGACAAATAGGGTGGTCATCATCAATTTGATTACAGAAGATCAGTTCAGGCACTCTCTTCACTATTGCTTAGAATCTTAGCTGGGGTTATCCTTGTGGATTCCAGGAGAAATCCTAACCCCTAAATGGTTCCTGTTTCTTTGCTTTCCCTCTATGTCCCTCCCCCAAGTCTACCATCCTGTTCCCTCCAGCTCTCTTCTCATCTTCCCTTACCCCCCCCCCCCCCATTATTCCAGTTTACTTGGGACTTCTTAACTATCATAAGAGTTGTTTTGGTCATGTAACTCCTCACACCAATGGATCTCTGGCTAAGACAAAATCCTGCTGTTTTGGGTTTTTGTTTTTTTTTTCTGTTTTCCAGTGGGGGTTATTGTTGTCTAAAGTGCCACAGTGAGCCAATGCTGCTACAAATCCAGCCCCTTCAAAACAACACTTCAGCCCTCTGAGACTAGGGAGTTGCAGCCTCAGATACAGAACGTCTTGAAGCATAAAGGAGCACAGAGATGGAATATAGGGTGAGAACCCTGTATGTGAGCTTTGTATGCAAATTCTGAACCCTCTGTATTTGACTGTGAAGACTCGGGACTTAAACTCAAAATTCAGTCTGGTAAATGAAGTATTTGCATGGTTATCTCAAACCATTTAGCCTAGAAAACTCAAAGTACCACAGATTGCTCCCCACATGACTCACTGTGCGTTCCAAGAGCTTTCCTTTCAATTTTCCTTTACATCTGCTCCTCACCTAGGTGTCCAGGTGAGGCATTCCTTGAGAAAGTGGACCTTTGAGCACTAGCCCATTATCCTGTCCTGGCTCTCAACTCAAATCACCCTATTTGGGCCTAACAGCTACTCTTTAAATTAAAAATAAAAAAGGCAAAGAAGCATTATTTTATTTTTGGTGAAGTAATAACTACACAAGTTAGAAAAGACAGCCAAGCTTAAGATAAAAGGAAACCCTCTACCTGTACCAGGCCTCTGACATAAGCACAAAAGGCAGGTTGCCTTCTTGAAAACCTTTTGGGACCTTTCTTTATACCTTGTCTTGATCATTGGCCAGAATTGCCACAAATAATCCTGCTGATTTGAGACCAAATCTGTCCAACTCTGGCATTAAAAACAGTGAATGATCAGTCTGAGTACAAAACCACCCAATGTATGATATTTCTATTTACTAAGACTCCCAGTTATCTCTTTACTAGAATCACTGCTGTAACATTGGAGAAACGGTTCCAAACTAATCCCTTGGCCAGAATTCATCAGACTATAGTGGCACTTGAGAGAGACGTTAGCTTGGTTATGAATAGCTGTTAAGCATGGAAAATTAAAGAAAGTGAAAAATAGAAAATTGGTGTTTAGTTCTTCAAAAGGAAGTGTGAACCCTATCATGGTTTATTGTTTGACATTTCCAAAACAAGTGCCGCTGTTGGATACTTGAGGTCAGTTTCTAAATAACACTATCCAAAGAAGTAGAAACTTGGCTGAGTTGATGGAAACTGCTTCAAGAGATCCAAAAAGGGCTCTGAATGGAATTATTGCCAGGAGAAGGCAGCCATTGTCCAGGCCTGGAAAGCCGTTAAGAAAGGGGGAAAGACCACAATAGCCACATTGGCCAAGTCTAAAGAGAATGTTTTGGAACTAAAAGCAGTAAACACTGCCCAATACTGTCAGAAAAAAATGAGAACATTGTGTACTGTGAACATATTGTGGTTCGAGGCAGGAAGATCCCAAAAAGCAAGTCTACAGAGAAAGCTCTCGGGACAGAGCATCATTGTAAGGCCAGAGCGACTAGGGGGAAGCTTTGAGGGTCTTGGCTGTTGGTTGTGCCTTATTTCAAATAAAACTAAAGTTGTTTTCAATAAAGGAAGAGCCCAGAACCTGTTCTGACACTTGAGAGGGGACATGAGGGTGGCTATGTTTTATTAGCCAACATTTACAAGGTACTGTAAAAACTCACACAGTGTTTAAACATACCATCAAACCATGCCATAGGAGAAGAAAGGAGGCCTAAAGAAAGGACGAGAACTTTTCAATGTGCAAACGTTTCAGTAAGTCAATATCTTCCCTCCCGTTCTGCTTTCTCTTTCTCCTGTCTCTACCCCTCTCCCCTTTCTCTTCAGGTTTACCCAAGCAAGGCATCTCAAGTCATGAGATACTCTGCCTCACCAATGAAAGCAGTGGAGTCAAGCAGCCACTGACTGAACATTCTGAAACTAAGTTAAACATATCTTCCCTCTTTCTAAGATATGTATCTCTAACATTTTGTCACAACAGACGTATGGCCTTTTAAAGGGATCTGTCAGGCTTAATTATCCAGACTCCAGGGCTCTGAGCTCAATCTGAATTAGACCAAAAGTCTGAACTCTAAACCACATGACAATGTATAAGTCTATGTCTTAACCTGTACCCACAATATCCTGTGAAATCCAGTAAATGGTGGCTGAGCCATAAGAACCCTCACTCCTGCATCTTCCTGCACACCCATTTTGGATCTTAGATACTTTGGAACCACCTATACGATGATGATTATAATAGCCGTGCTTGACTACACTAACGACAATTTCCTCATAATCACCAATGGGGATAAACATGTCAGCTGCTGTTTATGGAGTGTCTGTCCTGATGGGAAGTCTGTTAATGCCATGCTCATCATATCACCTTCATTCTCACAATTCCCTGAGGGAAATAATTCTTCTATGGCCTTGGAAACTAAAGTTAACATCAAAGATTTAAGAGATTGTAATATGAAGTTTCTGGCCTGGACTAGCCCCAAGATTTGGACTAGCAGTCTCAAAGTCCCCCCAAAACACAAAAAGCTTACATTAATTTTGTGCTGATTCACCTATAGTCCATATTGCCAGCTAGCTCTTTCTTCTTGACAACCTGCTTCCATTAATCTGTTTAGCCATGCAGCTTGGTATCTTTTCTCAGAGCAGTATGGTTTTCTTTCCTTTGTGTCTGCTGGCATTTCCACTGGTGTCTCTCTGGCTTCTCTGATCTGTACTTCCTGTTTTCAATTTTCTTAGTCTGGTAGTCCTGCCCACACTTCCTGTCTGCCTTCTGGCCAATCAGCTTTTTATTAAATGAGTAGGAGGGATATGTGGGGATTATTTCAAATATAATAAAAAACAGTTGGAGATATCAGAGGGATCTACCCACAGTCAGTCTAGGAGGATCACACAGTGGTAACTCACACCTTTAATCCCAGCAAAGGGAATATCCAGGAGTGGTGACCTACACCCTTAATCCAATCAAATCAGAGTTTGAGGTCATCTTAGTTTACAGAAGGAGTTCCAGGCTCCCAGGCAGGCAGTGGTGGTGCCATGCCTTAACTGAGCAAAGAAAGTATTTAAGGCAGGCATAGAAAGACAGAGAAAGCAGAAGAAACCATGGCTCACACTGTTAGTCCCAGCACTTGGGAAGCAGAGGCAAGAGAATCTCTGTGAGTTCAAAGCCAGCCTGGTCTTCAAAGCAAATTCCAGGAGAGCCAGGACTGTTACACAGAAAACTCTGTCTGGAAAAAAACAAAACAAAAAATCAAACAAAGACTGGAGGAGGTGGATCTGTCCTCTGATGTCTCTAACTGCTTTTTATTATATTTGAAAATATCCCCACAGGGATAGCTATTTACAATGTCCAGAACATAGACCCACTACATTTCCCCCCTTTTTCCTTTTTAAAATAAGAACCTCAAATCTAATGTGCTTTTTTCATTACCTATAACAACTTATAAGCAACAATGTAAACAAACACAAACATCCATAATCCACTTTTTGTAATGTGGACATAGTTCTCGAGGCACTTCCTGCTCAATGGGGATGTTGGCAATTGCATGGGGACCCAAAGAAAAAATTAGAATTATGGACAAGTCTTTAGAGGAGTAGTCTGTAAGGCTGAGTAATCTCAGCCGGTTTCTTTGAAGTTGCTCTGGATGCAGAGCTCAGAGGAAATTGTAACAGAGATGGTCTGAAATGTTTCTTTTTAAAAGGACTTTTTCTATCCTTTTTCTTTTCTCTCTCAAGCCCACATATATTTTTAAACACTCTCTAAACCATTTAGAAGTTTGTTTTTTAATCTGTCTCTGCTGTATATCTCTTATTTCTTATCTTTTGATTTGTTTCTGACCATACCTTTGCTTGGCCAGTGTGGCTGACTCCACCCAGCTCCCTCTATTTATTATATTGATATATATCCCCACAAGAGATAGGAGTGGGGCTTGGACTCCAGTGTATCTAATTCCAAAGAACTCTTCATTGCCTACTTTGCTTCCTGCTATGGCCTCTAGACACTTCAATATATTGACCAGAAAGATGGATAAAAACTCCAGTCTTTACAAATGGGTCCAGGGATAAAACAGTTTTCTTCACTGTCAACACGAATCTCACTCACCAGGTCCCGGGTCCACACTCCTGTCCACTCAGTAAGAGACACCCCAATATCTCACCTTACTCTCCAGACTGAGTGACTTGCTTGTAATTGCAACTTTTCAAGAAGATAAATGCCTTGAAAAATAAAATTCAGCTATATAAAAGAGCAAAAGACTAAACCTCATGTGCTATTATGTGGATGTGGCTTGTCCCCACCATGACTCACATTGACACTCAGTTTACAAATAGGCAGTAGTGGGATCTTTATGGTGATGATTAGGTCATGGGCTTCACCACCACAGAGAAAAGGAGTTCCAATAAGAATGAATTTATTCGGCTGGTTATCGTTAAAATCCCCCCCCCTTTTTCCTTATCCCTTTCATATTGAATCCAGGACTTCTCATAAGCTAGGCAAATCATTTACCACTAACCTACAATGCTTGCCTAAGTTCTACCTCTTAATGTCTCAGAATATAGATTTAAATTTAGCACGTGCATTGGCAGGGAGAAGTCATATTCAAACCATACCAAAATCAGAAAGTAACAAAAGTAAGCTGCTCTGTAAACAATATCAGAAAAGTAAGCTGTACATCTGGGTATGGACATACATCTCCCACAGGTGCTTCCCTTCCAACACCCACATTTAAACTCTGTATGAATTACACACACACACACACACAGAGAGAGAGAGAGAGAGAGAGAGAGAGAGAGAGAGAGAGAGAGAGAGAGAACAATAAAACAACTCCTAATGACATAGGGTTATATCCAGAGATCAGTATATGGCTCAGTCCTCACCAGAGAAGCTTCATCATACAGTAGATGATAGACGGTGATTAACACAGAAAGTCACAACTGGACAGTATACACTCATCCAAAAATGGGATATCTTTGTTTTTTAAATTTTTATTTATTTACTTAATTTTTTTCCATACCCAACACTGCTCCCCTTCCCTCCCCTTCTCCCAGTCCTCTCCCAGGCTCTCCCCACCCCATACCCCATCCATTCCCCAGGGAGGGCAAGGACTCCCAAGGTGAGTCAATTCAGTCAACATATCTAGTTTAGGTAGTGCAGAGTCCCTCCCCCAAGAATCAAGGCTGAGTTAGGTGTTCCTCTGTAGGAAATGAGCTCTGAGAAGCTAGTTCATGCACCAGGAATAAACTCTGGTTTAACTGCAAGATGCTCCACAAACTGCCCATGGCATTCAACTGTCATCTACATTAGGAGGGTTTAGATCTGTTCCATAAAGTTTCCTCAGCTGTCATTTCAAAGTCTGTGAGCTCCTAATAGCTCAGGTCATCCATCTCTGTGAGTCTCCTCATCATGATTCTCGTCCCTTTGCTCAAATACTCTCTCCTCCCTCTCTTCAGCTGGGCTAGGAGCTCAACTTGGTGCTTAGCTATAGATCTCTGTACCTGCCTGTATTAGTTTCTGGATGAAGGTTAATATAATGACAATTAGAATGGTCATTTATTTGAATATAGGGAAAGGTGGTTTAGGTGCCCTTTCCACTATTGCTTGGAGTCCTAGCTGGGCTCCCTTTATCTTCTTTCACTCACTGTTGCTCCCCCCACTCAACCATCTCATTCTCTCATGTTCTTTTCCCACCTCACCCTTGTTTCTCCCTTCTCTGTATAATCCCAATTTTCAGGAGGCCTTCTCTATTTCCCAAGGGGATCCATGGATGTCTCTCTTAAGTTTCTCCTGTTACCTAGATGCTCAGAGTTGTGGATTGTAGCCTGGTTATCCTTTATTTTGTGTCTAAAATCAACTTATGATTGAGTGCATACCATGTTTATCTTTCTGGGTCTGTGTTACCTCTCTCAGGATGATACTCTCTAGGTCCATTCCTTTGCCTGCATATTTCAGAATGTCATTTTTTTCTGCTGAGTAATACTTCACTGTATAAATATATCATAATTTTAAAAGCCATTCTTCAGTTGAGGAGCATATAGGTTGCTCCAGGTTCTGGATATTACAAATAATGCTTCTATGATCATGGTTGAGCTATCCCCTTGGGGTAAGAATGTGCATCCTTTGGGTATGCACCCAATAGTGGTATTTCTGGATCATTGGAGAGATTGATTCCCAGTTTTCTGAGGAACCACCATACTGGTTTCCTGTACAAGTTTACACTGCCACCAGCAATGGAGGAGTGTTCCCCTTGCTCCACATTCCGTCCAGCATAGGCTGTCATCAGTATTTTTGATCTTAACCTTTCTGACAGGTGTAAGATAGTATCTCAGAGTTGTTTTGATTTGCATTTCTCTGATGGCTAAGGATGGTGAGCAATTCTTTAAGTGTCTTTCAGCCATTTGATGTTTTTCTGTTGAAAATTCCCTATTTGGCTCTGTACCCTCACAAAATGGGATGTCTTTAGCATGACTCTCCCCTTGTAGCTCCCATATCTGTGCAGAAGAGGAGTCAGAGTGACTGTAAAAGTTAGATGTGGTAGATGACCCAAGGAAACTGTTTTTAGATACATTAGGGTTGATGAACTTAGGAACTTACAGACACTATCACAACATGTCACATTATACCCAAGATCTGTGTAAATTCAAGCCAGATAATAGAATGGAAAAAGGGAAGTAGACATAAAGTACCAATCCCAACCTAGAAGCTACTTACAGTTGTTAGTTGCTGGGAGAATAAAAATAAGTTTTTATCAATGGAGTGATGCTGGGCATATAAACCACATTCTAATACAGGCCTTGTGCTCAGGATTAGTTGGCAAATATGAAACAGACTCCATGATGTGTGTGTGCGTGTGTGTGTGTGTGTGTGTGTGTGTGTGTGTGTGTGTGTGTGTCTGTGTGTCTGTGTGTCTGTGTGTGTGTGTGTGTGTGTGTTCTTAGTTTTTTGCTGTTTGTTTTATAAAGGAAAAACATGAACTTAGGTGGGTAGGGAGAAACAATGAATAGGGGTAGAAGTGGAAATAGTATCAAAATACATTGTATGAAACTTTTTAAAAAATTAAGTAAATAAGAAAATTAAGTATTTAGAAGAAAATTTGGAGAACAAAGGAAAGGATTTTTAATGAGCTATTTTTAAAAGCTCTAAACAATTTATTAACATGTAGAATTGTATTTGATCCGTGAGTCTATGAAAAAAGAAGCATCCTTAGCACAGTGGTCCCTAATCAGGCTAAAGCAGGGGAAGGGGCATTTGCATCTCTAAAGATCCCCTTTCCCTGCCCAGAGGAAACAGATGCATGCACATGGTCAGGGTGCTCTGCATTCAACTCTAAGAAGAAAGGTGGAGAATCCAGGCTAATCGTCTAGGATGAGGTACTAAGAAATAAGCAAAGCAAGTATAATGAAGTTTTATCTACAAATGCCAGCATGGTGACTCAATCATGAGTTGAGTAACATATCCAAGCTGTAAAAATCTCAGCATAATTATTTATGCAAATGTTAAAGGTATAAAACTTAATTATATTTTCAATGCTTGAGACCACAGTCTTTTGGATTTGGAACTGTTGTGGGTTTTGGAAAATTTATAAACAATAAGACATCTTAGATAGGAAAACTGTGAAGTCACAGTAAAGAAACTACCAAAAATGGCTACTCTGTGATTTGAGGGGAGAGATTTTATTGTAAATAAGAAAGAGAACATCTAGAGGCAACTGGAAGTGTCCAGAGGAAAGAGAAAACACCAACTGGACATGGCTGGGACTATCTAAGAAGTGAGAATAGTAAGAGAGAGAATAATAAGGATGGGGTGGAGAGAACCTTGTCTTAGTAAAGGAGCAGGAAGTGAGCTTTAATCTGGAACAGCCTGGGAGCTAGCATAGTATGGGAGGACTGGAGAAGGTGAGAATGGCCAAGAGGCTAGTGTGAACTTTGGGATGCATAAAAAGTATATGTGAGTAAGGACCAGAGGAGTCTGGAGATTCGCTTTGGCTTTGGTATACATGCTAGTAGGAAGCCAGGTGCTTCATCTACCAGATGAACGGGAGATAGGGAAGTCTATCGCCCTAGCAAACAGAAACCATCCCTAAGGAATTCTGAAAGTGCTCTCTAGTGGTCCATCTGTTTTTCCTGCCAATGTCCAGCCTGAGCTGAGCTGGAACAATCCTCTTAGACGTACGTAGTCAGCAGGCCTGTCCTCTTGGAGTACTTGGGAGTTTCCTTAGGACCTAACAGAAACCAAGTCTAAAAATAAAACTTATTTATAATTCATAGATACCTAATTCATTCCACAAGGGTAACTTAATATCAAATATTAGTGCCCCTGCATTTTGACCATAGCCATTATTTGAGTCAGAGCTAGAATTTTCCACTGTGGTATCATAATGACATTAAAAGTTTCAGATTTTGAAGAATTGTAGACATTAGACTTTCAGATAACTTATGCTGCCTGTCTGAAACATTGGTTGACTGTTTCAAGGCTTCAGGAAGCTGATGGAGATGGAGTGCTTGCCGTAGTGTCCATCAGAGAAGTAAGGCCTAAGGGAGATGCTTCATCATCAGCACAGTGGTCCCCAACAAAGCTAAACAAGAGATGGCTTTACCTTGAGAATAAGACACAAATCCATGTCTGGATGATGCCTCTATAATGTGGATTTTCTATTATACTGTAACCTATATTTTATCTAGCACAAGTGGCACTATAGCACTCTGGAACTGTTTGTTTAAAATAGAGGTTTGGAGTTGTTATTGTTTAATACCCAAGTGCTCAAAAAAGAAAACCATATTCAGCATGAAGAGAGAATCTGGTCTGGCAATGCTTCATGATCCACATGATAAATATTGACCGGTGTACAGAAAGGCCACCAGACTTTTGACTTCTGGAGGGGACGAAAAGACATTTTATCATTTTTGCAGTACTAGAGATTGAATTTGGGGCTTTGAGCTAATGGTCATAGCAAGCAATTGACCACAAAGCTACACAACAGCCCTTAATTCTTTGAGATAGAGTCTTCCTATGAAACTCAGGCTGGCTTTGCACTCCCAACCCTTCTGCCTCATCCTGAATGCTGGGATTACAAGTACATGCCACCACTTGGCAAATGACATTTTAGTAGAAATCTATAAGCAGCAACAAATTCATTTAAAAGAGAAACATTTTTATTCCAGAATATCTTTTCCTCTCTCCTTTTAACCATCTTCAAATTTACCTTGCCCATACAGAGCCAAAGTTAAATAGAAATCTTGGTTTCTGTCGAAAAATAAAAACACACAGAAAGATGGAATTGTCAGTTCTAATCATTTGGAGAGAAAAGAACAGTGTTCCCAAATGCATGACTCTTCCACTCAGAAGGAAGCCAAGGAGAGGATGCTCCATTTGCAAGTCAGGAGTGAGGAAAATGTGGCATTGGGCAGGAATGGGTCCTCCAGGACCCTTGGTTTATATCTCTATGGGAAGTGGTCCTCAGACAAGGTTCACATTCCTTTGACGACGTGGTGTAACTCCCTCTTGCCATCATTACATGTTGCCATCACCATCTCTTTAGTTCAAATGTGCTGGAAGTCTAGTAGGATTTATCCTTTAAATTATCAAAACTCAAAGACACCTGAAGACTGGAGTAAGAAAGTCACAGATGGAAGGGCCGAGGCAAGGGTGTGGGTGCAGAAAACACCAGAATCCTAGAATCTGGGCCAGAGAGAAGGCTCAGTGGGTAACAGTGCTGGCTGCACAAGCCTGGTGACCGAAACCCAAATAATCATCTCCTCAAAGTTCCCTGCGTAGGCCACACACACACACACACACACACACACACACACACACACACACATACACACACACACACACACAAAAGAATCCTAGAATCCCACATTGTCTTTTCCATCTCTGTCAGGGACCCTTCTGCTCCAGACATAAACTCTTTTCTTCTTTTAGATTCCTGGATGCTGCACGCCACCTTGTGGGAGACCCAGAGGGTCAATCTGACAGGGCTATTAAGAGAGTCCTCTAAGGGAATGCAAAACAGAAAATACAAGGCCCTAAAGAAGTGACCTCGAAGCCCAACAGATGATCCTGGAACCTAGTAGGACCCACAGAACCAGAAGCAGGTTGTAGGAGAGCTGGAGCGGAATGGTAAAAGGATGGGCAACAGAAGCCAGGCTGCTAAAACTTGCTCAGGGATAGGCTCTGAACCAAGCTCTCCACCATCTCACCAGAACTCATGAGAAGAACATATTCCTTCCCTGGATAACCCTCCTGGAATGGAGAGTTAGCATTGTTAATGAAATGTTTTCATTTATTTTAATACCAACTACAGTTTCCCCTCCTTCTCCTCCTCCTGCTCTCTCCCTACCACCTGATACCCATCTACCTCATTTCCCATCCACTCTTCCTCTGTGTCCCTTCAGAAAGGGGCAGGCATCCCATGGGCATCAACAAAGCATGGCACATCAAGTTGAGGCAAGACCAAACTCTTCCCCCTGCATCAAGGCTGAGGAAAGCAACCCTGCATGGGGAATAGGTCCCCCAAATCAGCACAGCTACCATTCTCTTAAGAGATTCTGATCCCCTTGGAAGTTGCACATGGCTATGGATGATGGCTAAAATTGCCCCCAGAAAAGGCACCCAACTGCAAGCCACTAAGGCATACACCACATTTGAAGGCTTTCTGGCAGTTTGTTCTTAGTCATTGCTGATCCTATTTGCTTCTGATACTTTCAAACAGAGAACATTGATTTTAGAAGTCCTGAGAAGGACTGAAACTATTCCGTAAGACCCATATGGGATGTTCAATGCCAGAAAAAAATGCAAAACAAAACCAAACCAGAAATGCTGCCCACCCCGGAATAAAAGTCAAGACCTGCCATGATAGAGCTTAGTGAGCTGGAACTTATGATGTGAGTCATCTGAGCTTTCGAAAATAGATGGCATTCATTCTTTACTTATGTCTTGAGATACCCGAGTCCAGCCCAAGAAGGGGGGCCACTGCAGACTTTTACAGACGCAGCAGGAATATGGGCACACGCTGGTTAGAGTCAGAAGTCCTAACACAGTCCCCAAGCTTTCCACGTAGATGCAGATGCTAAATGTACAATTCATCGCGGGGACAAAGCCTCAGTCTATTCAAAAGGGGGTGTGGTTTAGATGTGTCAATCGAATTTGCTGATGGAATTGGAAGTTGTGACCATCCCTCCAGAGCCCAGAGCCCCACCCAGAAACTGTACTTCCTGAGCTGTAATGATCCAGGCCACAAGAGGGCACCCGTGGCCACAGAACAGACACATCCCTAACCACCCTGAGGCACCTCCTCGTCTTTCTCTCCTTTGAACATTCCCTAGTCTGTATACTCTAGGTGCAAATGCCCATGTAGAACCTCATTTGCTATAGCCAGATAGGATGCCAGCAGGGTACAATGGGGCGGCACACCCCTGGAGCTAAGAAGCTGTACTTAGGGAGCACAGCCGAGATTGGATTCCTCAGCTCTGACACCTCAAGGTCTTCCAGAGACTTCCACCAGAACGCCTATTCCGGCTATGAGATGTAAAAGGTAATGCCGACGAACATTGGGATAGTCCTTGGGAATGTCAAGCCAAGAGCAGAGACATCTGCCTCCCCCGTGCCGTGCTGCAGCTCCAGGATAAACAAATATCAACGCAAGCATCTCAGGCTCCACTTCTTCCTTATCAAAATGCTCATTCTTCCCACACCCTTTAAATGTCCTTTTCCTGAGTATTGTCACCTCCAGTGGCCTGTCCAGAAGTTACCTTTCACTAACACCTAGTGCCAGCGTACATCTTTCAGTTAGTATAAACTGTGGAGCAACCGTGTGAAGACTCAATATACACACAGGAAGCAAGTGTGGCTAGACTTCAGATCAGGGCCCCCTTTGCCGCCTCCCTTCTTGTTCCCAAAGCCCTGCCTGGGCCCCTTTGCTCCGTCCAGGACAGGAGATGAATGGACAGTTTGGGCTGAGGGTGGTGATTCCAAGTGTGGTAAGAACTTACTGATGGAAGAGAGGAGAGAGAAAGGAGTCTGGGGCCCAGGAGATTAATTTAAGGATTAGAGTAAGTAATTAATTTAAGGATTAGCTAAGCAAGTAGGGCTGTGAGGGCAGAAGGCAGCTGGGAAGATGGTCCTACCTTAGGCAGTATTGCTGGTTCTTTTGGGTTTCCAAGCCCAGGGAGCTTACACATGGTGTTCTGAAAAGGATAAACCCTACATTGATAAGCCAGTCAGTGGCCTTGACATAGTGGAGTTTGCTTTGAGTACATTCAACAATCAGAACAAAGGTGAGTATGCCTACAGATGGATTCACATCATGAGTTTCTCAAAGGTGCAGGTGGGTGACCTTGTCCACTACACTTGTTTCCTGATGAAGCAGGAAAGACAATTGAGTCTTGGTTGGACATTTGTAGTCTGGTTGAGTTACGTATAGCACATCAGTTGGTTTCAGTGGTTAGAATGCTTTTTGAATTTATACATTGGTTTAAATTAAGTCTAGTAACATAAAAATAACTACTCAATACTATTGTGTTTTCTGATAGTACTTAATTAACTAAAAAATAAACTTTAGATGGTAATATACAACTATAGACTTAGCAATTTGAAAGCTGAGACAGATGGATCTGGATTTTTATGTCAAAATAATAATATTAATAATAATAATAACTTTAGAATAGGTATTTCTAGGGAGATATAACTACTGAGTAAAGAAAATATTTACACAAAAAATCCACAAAGGCTGAAAATATGTTAAAAGCACATTTTAAATGTTTTGCTAGTACATACTTATTATGCACAATAATGGGCTTTTTATGACAGTTCATAAATGTATATAGTACATTTTTAGAATATTCACCTCCCATCTGTCCCCCTCATCCCTCCCCACCCTTGCTTATTACTTTCCTCTTCCCAACTCAAAGTTTTCCTACTTGTCTGTCTTCTGTTGTTGATCAAATCAGTGTAGAGTTACTTACAGGAACATGACCAGGTTTTATTTAGAGGAGCATGGGCATCTTACAAAGATACTCAAATACTCAAGCAATAGGAGGTCAGGGCTGATGGCTCAGCAGGTAAAGTGTTTGCCACACAGACATGAGGACTAGAACTTGGATCCCCATCATCCATGTAAAAAGCCCCACTCAGGAATGCACATTTGTAATCCTGGGCAGGCAGAGACAGACAGTCTGGGGAGGACAAATCTTTGAGCTTCAGTTTCAATGAACTATCCTGTGTCAAAAGGTAAAGAGAAGAGCTGCTGAGGAAAACTCCTGGAGTCACTCTAGGCTCCATGCACAAACATGTGCGCACACACACACACACACACACACACACACACACACACACACACACACACACACACACAAGCAATTGGAGAAATTGAGAGAGTGAATGGAAGAGAAACAGAAGAGTAGGCATCGCAGACTCACCAACTGTCTTATGACCAGGGGCAAGCTAACTATCCTGAGAGACACCCGCTGGCTCAGCTTCATCTCTCTGTTGCATGAATAAAGGAAACTCGGGGCCAAATCTCTGGGAAAGGCTGAGATATCAGAGAAGAAACACCACAGTCAGATCTCACCCAGCTGTCTTCCAGCTTCCTCAGCCTCGCTCCTCCTGGCTTCTTCTGTCTCCTCTGTCTTTATATATCTGCCTCAAATACTTTCTTTGCTTAGTTAAGGCATGGCACCACCACTGCCTGCCTGAGAGCCTGGAACTCCTTCTGTAAACTAAGATGACCTCAAACTCAGATTGGATTAAGGGCGTAGGTCAGCACTCCTGGGATACTCTCTTTGCTGGGATTAAAGGTGTGGGTCATCACTGTGTGATCCTCCTAGACTGACTGTGGGTAGATTCCTCTGACATCTCCGGCTGTTTTTATTATATTTGAAAATATCCCCACATCTCTCAGTTTCCCCTATCCTGGGATCCGGCAGACTTCACTCAGTTCCTTGACCACATCAAACCATCTTCTTCATTCTAAAATGCTCCCTGGTGATGGGATGCCTATAGGCCATTCTTAAGATGTCAGTACCCATGTCCTAATGTCACTGTAATTGTGGGTGAGGGATACTTTGTTTCTCCTTCCTCAGCAGAGGAAAGACATGGGTGTTTAGCCCTGCTCAGCACTAAGACCTCTGGGAATCTCTGCAGAGCACTACCTGGCCCTGTTATCTGAGATCTCTTGGGCTGGAGCTGTGAGCTACGGCTGTGGCTTTGCTAGAGGTAGAGTTGGCCTTGTGGGAAGAGATAATAAGGAGGGTGAGAGACTAGGGGAGGAGTGAAGAACATGGAAAGAAGCAGGAGGAAGATCTCAGAGCACACACTATAAAAACGCATCCCTAAAGCCACCAGTCCAATCCTGCGTGCTGATGCTTTAGTGACTGAAACATAAGCATTTCTTAATGTAACTCAGGTGGCAGTTATGACAGTATACTGCAGATCTGGCTTCATCTAGTTAGGCTGAATTATCAGCAAAACTACTACTCTCCCAGATCCTGTCCTCTAAGAATGCAGTTGTTAGTTCAGACACCTATTAAGAGTAAAGCCAGAGCCTCACTTGGTAGAGTAGAATGTGGAGACTTTAGGTAGATGATATACTAGTGGTATATAACTCAGCCCTTGACTTCCCCTAGCTTCTACCAGACTACCACCAGACTCTTAACTCTCCAAGGTACACACTGTCCTCTTAGTTTTCACCTTCAATAAAGAGTTGCCAGGCCTTGGAGAAGCTCCAAACTCAGGCTCAAGTCTCAGTCTGTCCCCATATTGACCACGTACATAAGGCTTGTTTATGAACAGGCAGCAAGAAGGGTCCTCACACTTCAGTCTTTTTCTGTCCTCAGGAAAAGCTATCAGCAACTTTCCTCATGAAGTTGAGGCTTAGAAGGGCAGTCTTTAAGAAGTTAAAGGAAAGCCTAGGCACCTGCCTCTTTGAAAACAGTCTTGAACTGGAAAATGTAGGCCGGGACACCAGCATCCATCCCTTTTACAGTTGTGGATGCTGCCAGGGTACAGAGGAGGTAGAAGAGCAGGTGACAGAGAATCATGTTTAGAGACCCAAGGAAGGACCAGTGGCAAACTTCCAAGAATTTGTTTTAATTTACCTTAATGGGGAAAGAGTCCCCAAAGGCAGGCAGCTTAGGTGCAAGCTACCTAGCCAACCTGTGCTCCAAACTCTGCCCACTCACAATAGCGGCTGACTGTTGCTTGGGTGTCATGTCCTTAAATACCCATGTCTTCTTTGGTCCTGAATCTGTGACCTGAGTGGCAACTACTCATTGTTTGGTTGTCACCCTCTTCCCTGATTTTAGAAGAAGGAGCCCAGTGAATTCTGATGTTATATTAAGGACTTTTCACTGACACACCGTCTGAAAAGGGAATGAGAGATGGGCCCCACTGTCTTCACTTTGGGACCTCTGTCTTGCAGAAACTCCAGCACCTTTTCTGAGAGACAAGAAAAAAGGCAGCCTAACTCTTTGGATAGTCCCACCCAGGGCTAGTAGACTCCCTACCAAGAATAATTAATAGTCTGACAGTAATCAACTTCTTCTGGGACAGAGCATCCCCTACTGTTCCTGGGAACTTGCATCACACAGTGACGTTCTTCTCAGGCCACTTATTGGGTAAGAGCAATAACACAAATGCTCTGGATCAAAAGGAAGCCTGGATACAGACAGCTCACCATTCAAGTGGAGTCTGAGTTTGTGGTTATGCCTGTAGACCAAAGATCAAAGTCTTCCAACTGCTGGCCAAGAACAGAATACGGTTGACTAGACAGTGTCCTGACCATAAACCACAGGCTTCCTGAGCCTCCTCCATGTACACTCTGATTGTCCACTTAGATCATCTACTCCTTCACCATCAGCACACCACACACAAAACAGTTTAAGATGTTGAAAATGACTTTTATGAGGCTTCCCTGACTGGACTGACCACAAGCATCTATCCATAGCACTGGCCCAGGGTTGCTCCTTTATCTGAAGGTACATGTCATTCATGGGGAACAGCAATTACAGACTTATTCTTAAGCTTCTTGCAAGTGTCTGGGGTTTCATGTCATAGAATTTTAGGAAATTCTCTTTGTACAGATTCATTATACAGAATAGATATTAAACACCAGTATTAATAATCTTTGTGGGCATAGGTTGGAAGCTAAGCACTTAATGGAGATATCTCAGCAAGATAGCCTGGTGGCCATAGTGGTATTCTCCTTCATTTTTGTAGAACTTGAGAGGTCCCAGATAGCACAACTAGATCCATCTGAGCTGTGGTCTTATGACATGACATGACTAACTATATTGTTAATGTACCAGGGCATCCCATGTACACTGTGGAGAGGTAAACCCCCATGCCCTTCTCAGCATAGATAGTCTTTGTCCTTGAAGAGATTCCACACATAGCTCTGAAGTTGATAGATGAAGGGAGGACCTTAATCTCACTGTCCAGGGAGAGATTCCCAGACAAATAACAGTGGTAGTATCTCCTTGGCACCACTTAAAAATGAGGACAGCCCTAGGAACATATCATGATCTTCAGAGGACACATTGTACTTAATATTTGAAAAACACTGATGAACCAGAGACCAGTATGTCCTATCTGGAGCCTTTGAGTCAGGGTCCAGCACACATTCCAAAGAAGCCATAGAGTAAGTATTCTCACCTTTTGGAGTAGCTGATATGTTTGCAAACTATCATCATGTTACCTTTGTTTCTTGGGAATCATAAATTATGTGGAATCGGATGAGAGTGGTAGTGTTCCAATAAAACCATTGGAAAGTAATTGATGACTGGGTTGGTCTTTGGTTTGTAAGTACCGATCCCATCTAGAGCATCTGAATCTCTCCTGTCTGCTTCAGGATTTATCAGAGTTCCATCAGCAGGCCATTTATATAGTGCAGGTGTAGAGAAGTCAAGCCTGTGAACCACACACCGCCATTGGAAAGGAGGCAAATATCAGCCAACTCCAGGCCACCCAATTCCAAAGAAATTTTCATATTAATTCACAAAGCTTAATGCTCAGGGATTGAGTCCCAGCACCACAGGGGGGAAAACACTTGGAGGAGCTAAACTGACGTCTCACCACTCACACTACCAAATCTTTAGGACCCTAAGCCCTTGGCTCTCAGCTCCCCACTCAAGAGGCCCCTGAGCTCAGTACTGACAGCCATTGAAGACCTCGGGGTAACACTAAACCAAGAGTTTATTTTTTCTCCAGAAGCAAAGGATCTCTTATATCGGATTCACTTACCCAAGACCATAGAGGAAAAGTTCTTACCAGTGCCCTCATGAAGCATGTGCCCATTTCCTCTCAGCGGGTGCCTATTTCTATGTGGCAGGCTAGTGTTGTGAGTGGAATTTTGCATTCATACCCCCAACAAGAAGCATGACAAAATACAGAAAGTGCCCCTTTCTTTTTCTTTTCTTTTCTTTTTCTTTTTTTGTTTAATACAAATACATTTGCCCAAATAATTTTTTATTGTAACTAGCTGGATCTGTAAATTTAGAACCCACAGATATTTATATGAAGTTGAACTTTCTCCTCCCTGGGGACTAGATGGGGTGGCAGGGGTGGGGGAGGCTAAGGGAGGACTGGAAGGGAAGAGGGAGAAGGAGCAGTGGTGGATATGGGGAAAAACTTAAAAAAAAATAAAGATTTTTAAAAAATGTCCCCTTTCAACCCAAAGCCCTTCCTGATCTTCAAGGTGCTCTAGTTTCCTCCATTGCAGTGTTCATTGAGGCTCCAAGTGCATCTGATTGTTGAATTGCACCTTGACTTTTTCCAAGGAGTTTTACTTTCAGATTACAATCCATTGTTAAAACATAACAACAAACAAAACATATTTCTAGAAACTCATAAGAAAACTACAAAAAATAATAATAATTTAAGAGTAACACAAATCCACTATCTGCAAATAGCTTCCCACCTGCAATGATTTGATATTGGAGGATGGTACTAGAATTCCTAGTGATTCTTTGCTGGTAACCTGTGGCATAAAAGATACACCACAGGGAAAAGTCTATTAGGAGCCTTTAGAATAGGTAGTTTCATCTGGGGAAATTTAACAATCAACTTGCAAAGAGCATCTCTATGTATCAATAAGTAGGCAGAGAAGTCACTGTGCGCTTGAGATTCTAACAGCATGACTGTCACTCAAAAGCTGACCATAGTTCAACCCCTGCTAATTTTCACTACAGAACACAGAGGGATTAGCTAACAAGTACAAGTCTCCTTATGTGAGAATTTTTTAGAAGAATACTCTTTCTCTCTTGGCATCAATGTAATGAGGTGATTAAAAATGTTAGTTTCCATGACTGTACTGCAAAAATTACAACTTTACAATAAACAGTTTTGAATTCTCTTGCAGAAATTGCTTTAAGTAACAGAATTGATCAGGAATACCAAGGGTTAGGAAGCCCTGAGCTGAGACAGGGCATTACTGGTAGTTATTATGGTGAGAACTGGTAGTGGGCTGGCAATTGAGCAAGTCCCAGAGCCACCTGGAAGGCTATTAGGAAAGTTTTGGTAACCATGATCAAGAGTTACCTAAGCCACAACGTGTTCATGTCAATAGCACATCCTGTTGAAACACAGCCACTCTTCCTTGATCATACACGGTTGATCATAACTGCATTCTGCATATAAGACCATCTTAGGGAGATGAGAGAGACACCACAGGAATCACAAGAGCCATGGACAAAGCTTACTAAGCCATGAACTGAGGTGGGGCTGGGTGACTATTTCCCTAGTTGTTGGAAAGTATCACAGTTAATAATGAAAATAGGCATGAATCCTGTGCTGTAGAGTTCTGAAGCATTTCTGGGCTTATCTGTGGCTGTAGATAGTTTCTTATTTACAACAGAACCACAAGGACCCTAAGCAACTGGTAAGAATTCAAGAATTGTGTTGTCAGGGCTAAAGAGGTGATTTAGTGGTTAAAAGCACTGATTTCTCTTCCAGAGGACCTGAGTTTGATTCTCACTGCCCATGTGGTGACTGACAGTCATTTGTAACTCCAATCCAGGGGATCCAAAGCCCTTTTCTGGCCTTCCCAGGTACCAAAGATTGTTATGCAGATACACATGCAGGTAAAACACATACACATAAAAGTAAATGTAATAAACAAACAAAAAACAATAAAATGAACATGTTGTCCTTGGGCCATGTGTGGTGTTCTGTTGACCTGAGTTCCTAGTAATGGTGAGAATTTCATTGGCTATGATTGAGGATGACTTGCTAACAGAGCTGGAATGATGGAACATTATCTCCATCTCACAGGTGATGAAGATACACAAAGATTAGCTAGTCTGTTGTTGCTTTGACACAATAATTTAAAAAGTCATCTTAAATGGGAAAGGTCTAAAAAGCTTAGAGTTTTGAAGGTTTGGGTTCAGAGTTTGTTAGTTTGGTATTTGTGGGGTTTTGATGAGGTAGTACATCATGATAGGAGCTTGTGTCTAAATAAGGTCTCTAAATTCAAAGGAAGTTAGGACACAAAAAGAAAACAAAAGGTTGATGTCCAGATATCTCCTATAAGTAAGTATCCTCATGATATTGCTTTTATCAGTAGGTTCTACCTCTTAAAGTTTGTATCACCTCTGGCCTAAGCCTGGTATGAGCAAGGTAGAACAGATGATGTTCTGGATACTGGCCTGAAAAGCTGGGCCTAGTCCATGTCTGTAATCTCATCCTGGAATCAAATCCACTGACATGGTGGGACAATGGGATCTATCAGGATAGGCCCAACTCCTATCTGCTGGAACACGATGGACCCATGATTCCAGTTCTGCTGAGGCCAGGGTAAAGCTTAGATCATGGGGAATGGCCTAGAAATTGGGGAAGGTTTGTAGCCCGGATCACTAGGGCCAACCTTGTTGACATGGTAGGCCTGATTCTCATTGAGTTGTCCTCAACTCTATAGCTGATAAACCATCCTTACTCAGGGTGGGGCTAGAGTCCCAGACTGTGGGCCGGTTTGGTACTGAGGCTGGTGTGCAGTATATCCTGGCTGTACTTGGGAGTCACCAAGGCAAGTCTACTGTTGTCATCTTAAGCAGATTCTAGTCTTCTCTTACCACCAGAGGAAGACTATTTCCTGAAGGTGGGGAGAGTTGAAAAAGGCATAAAACTGTCCTTCCTGGACAGTGTGTTTCCTTTTTTTCTGTGCTTACCCTACACTGAAATTTCACCTGATTTCTGAGAGTTTGTGAGGATATGTTCATGCACCCACATTTGCTCAAACTGGGGTGTTCCTATAGATGAATACTATCAAGTACTCTCCCACCAGCTAGCTAATGTCATGCAGAGATTGCTTTAAGATTTATTTTTATTTTTAATGATGTGTACAGGAGGTATGTATAGATGTAGGTACAGGTATCCATAAAGTTCATAAGAGGGCCCTGGAATTCAAATTCAGGTTCTCTGCAAGAGCAGGGCATGTTCTTAATTTCTCTCTCTCCAGTCCATAGCCCAGTGATTTTTCATAAGCAATCAAGCGTCCTTGTTAGTGACCTTGGGAATTGAGTTTTCCAAATTCTATACTCTTAACTATTTTATGAACACCTTGACTGATTAAGAAATTAAGAAATAAGCAAATATAATTCCTACTTGTTCCTTTTGTCACCAAGAAAGGATGAAAGCCACTCTTTGGAGATCAGAGGCTGCCAGAAGCTCTGCCTGGGTTTTATCTTGGATATTTGATACTGTGGAGACCACAGCCATTGTGCTTCTGGACTTATGTGACAATGATTCTCATTCATCTTAGTTACTTATGTCCTGTGCCCTCCTCACAAACCCTCAAGATTATGGGAGCATCTTAGAAACTCAAACTGTCTCACCACCAGCCCATGGAATTTCCTCTAAAAACATACATAGAGAGTGTTCAGAAATGCAATATTTAATCAGCTATTCTAAATGATCCAACAAGAGCAATATGAAGTTTTGCTGGGTATTATCCATATACCCAGTCTTGACACTACACAATGTTGCAAAAGAAGGAACATGAGCACACAGAGGTCCTGTCAAGGATAAACTCTTCATGGATGCAGAGAGAAGTGCAGGGCCAGTTCACAGATGACTCTGGTCAGAGGAACTATGAGCACTCATGCTTGTAGAGTTTGAATTCTGTTACCCAGGGAAAGGTACCAACAGTGAACAGGCAGGTGAAGGTCTGAGGAGAAAGAATAAGAAAGAAGTTTGTGACTTGTACTCCAAATAGCATCCATTTCACCCTTTCCCTTCCATAGATCATAGAAGACAAAGGCCTTCAGACATGACTACCCAGTGAACCCTAGGCAAATCTTAACCACTGCCTTGATTTGAAGCTTTGTGGTAACCCGGGGTACTTGTTTCAACTCCACCCTAAGTAGACAGTGACTTCTAGAGGAATAGCTAGGATGCCCTTGTGTGGATCACATACCTAACAGGAATAGTAGGATTACCTACTGTGATGGTTAGTTTCAACTGTCATTCTAACACAATCTAGGATCATCTAGAAAGGCATGACCTAGATCAGGTTGGTCTGTGAGGATGTCAGTGGAGGATTATCTTGATTACATTAGTTATGAAAGAGCCAGCCTACTGTGGGCAGCACTATTCCCTGGGCTTTGAATCTGAACTGTTTCAGAGTGGGAAAAGTGAGCTAAGTATTATAAAATAGTGTATAATCATTTTTCTTCACTTGTGATTGTGGGTGTGATATGACTACCTGGCTCAGTTCCTACTGCCCTAGTCCCTACATGTAGCACCCACAGCTGTAAAAACTATAGAAATGGATGCCCTGCCTTACATTATTCAGAAGGTAGCTCTCCTGAAAGGGGCAAGTGTCCAGGCTTTCCTCAAATTTCTTACACATGGTTTTATGCAGTTGAAGCTTCATGGAGTAAACAGTTGGAAAATTCACCTGCAGACAGAAAAAGATCAAAGTAAACAGACCCCTCTTGCCACTTAAGAGTCTCTTTGACTGTGCTCAGTGTGCAAAGGGATCGAGATTCTCCTCCATTAGCCCTGAGGTCTGGACCCACTCACAGCCCTGCTGCCACTTTGCCCCAAATAATCACACAGCGGCTTATATTTATTACATTTTGCTTGGCCTATGGCTCAGGCATATTGCTAGCTCTTGCATCTTAACTCAGCACATTATTATTTTTTAATAATACATGGCTTGGTACCTTTTCTTAGAGCAGCATTCTGGCCTTCTTTCCTCTGCGCCTGCTGGCGTCCCTTTATGCCTTCAAAACCAGTACCTCCTGGGTGATGCTCACACACTCAAGAGCCAGCCTTGTTGTAACTTAAGCTCAGAGTGGCTCTCTCTATGCTCCATGAATCCTCAGCATCTTTTCTGTTTATCTTTGTTTACTCTTTCCATTTTTACCAACTACTGTTTTGTTTGTTTTAAATTTTGTGTCTGACAAATTTTTCAGCTTCATCTATTGGCACCTTTCTGTGTGTGAATCTTTGACTTACTATGTGGTTTTATGTGCCTAGAAATGTCTGTTCTGGGGCCAGGGATATGGCTCTTTCGGGAAGGCCCTGGCTACCCAGCTTGATAACCTGAGCTCTCAACCCATAATGGTAAAGGAAGAGAACTGACTTCTATAAGATGTTCCAACTCCCCTCCACACAGAAAGAATTAATTAATTAGCTATAATAAAAATCTTTTAAAAAATGTTCATCCTTAAATAATTCATTTAAGGTGTTTCAAAACAGTAAGAATGAATGACACATGTATATTGTATGTGGATAGACAATGATCTAATTATAAAAGAATTTGTAAGTTAAACATTGCACCTGACTGAATTATGCTATATGTAATTTGAAAAAGAGGTGAATTGCCCCCTCTGCTCCCTCACTTAGTAGCAGGTACATTCAGGCAGGACAGGCAAGGATGTGGTCACTTACCGCCTCCTGCCAAGAACTCAGGATATCTTCCACCCTGTAGGCGTATTCATCTGGACTTTTCTGGTTGAATGTGTTCACGGCAAACTCCACTGTGGGACGGAAATAAATAGAGGTAACATTTTCCTCCTTGGCCTTTGAAACAGGAGTAATAAGGAACTGGAGGCTTAGAAAAAGTAGCAGCACGGCACGAAGCAGAGATTTCCTTCCCTGTAGACAGGACATGGTTCCAGAACTCCACAAGCACTGCTTGTGTGTCTCAGCCTGGCAGTCCTACAGGAGGTTATCAGGCACAGCTCTACACCAGCATCTCTTCTGCCTGGGCGCAGACTCCACCCTCCCCGCGGCTTCACTTACACCTTCTCCTTGCTCCAAGAAAGGGGGATGGGGTTGTTTGCTTGCTTGCTTTTTGAGACAGAGTTTCTCTGTGTGTCCTGATTGTTCTGAAACTCACTATGTAGGTCAGGCTGGCCTTGAATTCAGAGATCTGCCCACCTCTGCCTGCTGAGTCCTGGATTAAATGTGGGGCTAGCATGCCTGCCCTCAGCAAAGGTTTTCAAGTCACTCCAAATCCTGGACAGAGGAACAAGACACCAGACATGATGTGCTGGAAGGAATCAGCCAATGTGGAAGAGCATCATCCTCTTATGTGGGCCAGACACATCTGCTCCCGATCTTCAATGAGACAGAGGAGCTGTCATCAGAATGTTCCATATTCTAAACTGAAGCAGGGCCCCGTATGTGTTAGTGGGGAAGACAGGGAGGCAAGGAGAGACTGAGATACAAAGAATAATAGAGGAGCAAGCTTTGTGGCTGAGGAGGTATGACTGCTAGAGGCTCTTGGGACATGCTCAAGTTCTGCCTGATCACCACTGGCCTGGGGCCACCAGATTAGGCTCAGAATGAAGACCAATGTCCTGCATCGCTTCTTTGTTGCTCCATAGCTTTGGTCCAGCTACTGGCAGAGCAGATGGTGATGTGAAGCCAAAGGGCAGGAGGGTCAGTGAGAGAACGTGTCTCAGGAAATAGGAGTGAGTGATAGACACATGACATCGGCTATGGCCTCTGTGTGTATGTGCACAATCATATGCATGTGCGTGTTGTCTCTCTCTCCTCCCCCCCCCCATTTTTTATTGCTGACCACATATCTTCCAAATGCCCCTAGTGAGAAGGCAAAGAAATAAACAACCTGAACCATAGTAATGGTACCTGATCCACATCTAGTGGGCAGGGCACCTGAGAAAGACAGGCAGAGACTGAAATTAGAAAAGAATAGTTAGGAAGTTATAGTGATTTGCAGTATGGTGCATGTACCATACTGTACCATGGAAGAGGAAACAGAGGGATTATGAGTTCATGGCTAGCCTGAGCTGTGCACTAAAACTCTGTTCACAAAAAAAAAAAAAAAAAAAAAAAAACAATAGCAACAAAATCAAAGATGCAGAGAAAGAAGTTACCATGGTGATCATCACACATGCCCCTACCAATGTATTAGAATATAAAATAGAACCTGGGATGGCGCTACAGGGAACAGAGCACGCCTCTGGGCAGGTGCAGTCAGCTGACCAATTTGAGTGGTTTTACAGAATATAAATTACTCCACTCAATGGGAGTATAAAGTACTTTTCATCTTTTGCAAAATATTATAAAATATTTAACCATCATCATGTTTTTGTTCTTTAAATATATCTAGAAGTTTGGTGTTTCATGCTCTTCCCTTCCCATATCTACCTCTACCTCTCTCCTCCTCTAGGGCAAGACTTGGAAGAAGGAAGCCCCATAGGTGTATACAGAGCAGCTCTAAAGAGACCACCAAAGAGAGCTACCTGGGTTAAATGATACACATGGGGCCAAGAAAGCCTTTCTGTGCTCAGCTGAAACAGGTTTATTTCACATTACAGCATCATCTATCCCATCCTAACAAAGAGGAAATTCTAACTTGAGTGGGCAACTAGTCATGAGGATAGGAAACTGCCCCATGCACACACATGAACCTGTGTATATTTTTTTTTACACCAGGACAAGAGACAAAGATGGGACACTACTCACTGGCTCCGACTAATAAGCATCTGGTCAAAAATAGAAAAGCTTATCCCAAATCCAGCAGGAAGGAGGTACAGAAGCTAACTGCCCCCAAGCCTGGCAGAGTAATGAGGTGATGATCAGAGCATCAGAACCAGGATAGGATGGAGTTCACTGGATTCTAAGAGCCCGCACTGCACCATGGCTGTGCATAGGGCGGGGGACTAAGAGCTGGGAGCCAGTACTGGACCCTTTCAGGGCAGCCCTGGAAACATCCCCAGGGACTGTGACTCATTCAAGTTCTGGGGCCCTTGATTTCCTCTCATCATTCATGGAGCTCTTACTGCTTTCACAATGCTTGCAAAGTGTTAGCTCTGCTTCCTTAGGTCATCCGTGCAAATGAGGTCAGGAATTAAGATCACACACATACACACACACAGGTCGTTTCTGTCCCCCAACTCAATACCAAACATCAGATCTATGAATAATTGATCAATTAGGTCCCTCATTGTGTCATCCTTACTGCTGTCATCCCTGCAGTCAGTGTCTCTGCCCACCCACCCCTACCCTCACCACAGGTTGCCTGGACCAGTCCTCTTGTCTTTGCCTTAGGGCTGGTATCTGGCAAAAGTCCCTCAGATCCAAGGCCCAGGCACCTGCTGATATCACAGTATCCCATGCTGCCATGCTGTGTTGTCTCTCCAGAGTCAGAAGCTCAGCTGAGCTTCAGGACCATCCCAGAAGGGCCTTGCGACTCCATCTGCATCCTTCAGTGCTCACCTCTCATTCCCATGCTGCTCCTCTGTTCCTGGCCTGCACTTTTTTTCCTCTGTCATTTTCTTTCTGTCCCTTGAGCTTTGGTCTGAACTCTGATTTTTTCCCCCTCCTCATCCTCTTGGTATTCTCAGAAATGATATCTTCACTAGAGGACTCGCATGTGCCACGTTTAATATTAACATTGCTGTCTTCACACCCCTTCGGGCTAAGTGGCCCCAGGCTACAGACACACAGCCTTTGCTTGTCTCCTTCCTGGATGTGGGGCCCCATTTTCTCCCTGCTATGCGATGCCTGTACATAGTTTGTTCCCACTTTCGTCTCTTCAGATGCTGTCAACTATGTCCCAAGAGCCACTTTAAGCCCATTATCTGCTGTGTAAATGTGGTTTATTGAACTGTAATAACCCTCTCTTGTTTACACATTGCCCATAGTTGTTTTCAGGAGTAGCAATGAGTTTTGGGGAAAGAGATCATGTGGCCCCAAACACCAAAATGTTTTACCCTTTCATTTTTTCTTCCATAAATAGTGTACTTAACACTGGTTCAGAATACTGAGTTATGATCTTTTTAGCCTCTGACATATCAGAGTAGCTCAGCTATTCATGGTAGCTGTATCCTCTGGAGATCTGTGATCATGAGCCAGTAGGCTCTTTCACATACCTTGGTCCCCACAGAGGGCAGAGCTGGGAGCATCCTGCCTCGTGGCTCTTCCTTTTCCCAGAAGAGACAGGTGCTTTATTGTTCAAGAAAAAGGACCATGCTCTTTCTTGGCTAGCACCTCGGAGGATATACTTTTTTTATGATAAGAGAAATAAATGGTCAAAACTGGCAAAATTTTCCAGCCTTGTTGCCTATATTGGGGAGCATGCATGAAAGGCAAAGCTCCAAGCTCTGAGGCCTAGACTGAGCATGCCCTGCAGAGCTGGACAAATTGTTAGGGCAAGGAGAAAGACTTTTTAGAGAGCTGATAAACCGAAAGTCAGATCCTGGGACAAACAAAATTTGCTTGCCGGGACATTGTGAGTTCAAGACTTGCATAGGAAACTAGCAAGATGGCTCAGCAGGTAAAGCACTTGCTGCCAACCCTGAGAACCTGAGTTTGACCCTCAGAACCCATATGGTGAAAGGACAAACAGACTCCCCCAGGTTGTCCTTTGAGGTATACACAAGTGCATGTGTTCATAAACACATACACAATAAAAAAAAATAAACAAGCATACACAGAGTCTAAAAGGCATGTCCAGTAGGCTGCTGGCAGCAGAGTGGTAAGAAACTTCTGGAGGTCTAGTCTTCTGATAGTAAGGCAGAGCTGCTATCTGTAGGACATTCTGTGTTCTGTGAATCTCAAGAAAAAAAAATACTGATTAGAAAACCAGAGACTCACATCTTTTTAGTTCCTTTCCCAGGGAGGGTTGTTTCTGTGGTTAATTGTTAGGAAATAATAGGCTTCTTTTCAGTGGAGAAGAAGGAAGATATAAAATGGCTACTTTTCTAGGCAATGAATAATGAAAAGCTACTCCTCCAGGATGCACAAGGAAGATAGAAGCAACTTTGTCTGGGAGACTGGCCAAGGGGAGACGTTCTCTGAGGAATAATTTTCAGTTTTCGGGTGGCTTCGGTCAGATGTATCTTTTCTAACAAAGCCTGTGAAAACCACCAATATATTGCACAGTGCATGGTCTTCAGAATGAGTGACTTTAAAAATCAGCTGACAGCAGGTAGTCTAGAGGATTCACTCATCTCCCTTTGCTAACAGCTCCCTCTGACCTGAAACTGTCCTTCTTAGGCCCACAGTCCTTTCTGTCTATTGTTTATCCCAGCCCACAATACACGTTTACTTGAGACCTTATCTTAAAAATCAAGGTGGAGACTGAAAATACTGAGAGGAGAATCATATCAACCTCTGGCTTACACAAACACACTCACACTCACATACACACACACTCATACACACACTCATACACACACTCACATACACACACACTCATACACACACACATACACACACACACTCACATACACACACTCATACACACACACTCACTCTCAGACACACACATACATAAACCCACATGTATGCACACACACTCACATACACACACATACATACACACACCCACATGCATGCACACACACATACATACATACATACACACACACTCACTCACTCATACACACACATACTCACATACACACACACTCACTCTCACACACACGCACACTCACATACACACACATACATACACACATACACACACGTATGTGTACTAACATGACAATATGTCCATATGCATACAGCACATACCATCCTAAATACATGGAAAAAAATAATTCATGTCAAAAATTAGAGCTGAGATGGATAATACAATCAAAGCAATGAGTTTGGCTGGCCCAAATACAGTATACCACCTGATGGAGACGGTGTGGGGTGGCTAAGCTCAGAAGAGAACAGATTAGATGAAAAGTGAACTGAGACCGTTGGACACCATTTTCTGGGACCAAGGTCACTGCTGTGCAGCACCAAGGAATGCAATGAACACTGTTCAGGTCGGTGTAATTCCCCTCTGTGAAGGTCGAAGCTCTATCCTCCTCCAGCACTGTTTGCACAGCCCCATGTACACGGCTAGCGAGCAGCACACTACCCTCTGGGCCCTGCAGGTTGGGCTCCACTGCCTGAGCTTCCCCACAGGGAATTCTGGATGATGCTGTTGTAACTCAAAGGTCAATGGCCGACTTTGCATAAAGACATTAACCCTGGTCTTCCTCCATGCTCTGTCTTATCAGTACTGTACCCCAGAGTCAGGGAGAGCCAGCAGGAACTTTATCCAACCCTTTTCTAGTACTAACAAGGAGTCAAGACTTGCCGGCAAAAACTCCAGGAGCTGGCATACCAAGGCCTATGTACCTTGTCCATAGGGAAACTTATGGGCTGCTCCCAGAGAGGGAAAAAAAAAAAATACACGGCGGTGGGAAGGGAACGAGACCACAAGGAAGCTATAAGGAGAAGTAGAGCGAGCCTGCTCTCAGGGCAGTCTAATTCTATAAGACTTCATCTCCTAGAGTCCCACATCCTGTTCCCAATCACCACAGAGCCAAGGACCAGAAAGAGTGCTAGTACATGTAACCCTTCATCACAACCCAGCATTAAGTCAATGAATCCACAGGTGAATTAGGCCTTCTGTCTTATCACATGACAGGAGTCTCTGGGTGGCAACCTTACCCACCACACACAGAAGACAGGCAGTGTTAGGAGGTGCTGCTCTCCAGGAGCCATGTGTCACCTTGATCTTCTACTAAGTTCCAGAAAGACTTTGGAGGCAATATAGATTATCTGGACCTGGAGGTACAGACCAACCATCATTAAATGAACTATAATCCAGCTATGCTGGGAAGTATAACTGGTCTTCTGATTGATCTCAACAAAGCCACTCTTCCCATATTCATTTATAGGTAGATACACAATTCAATCAGAAAATCATTGGAGAATTTTTTTGTGAATTTTTCCAGGTTATGTCTTGAACCACTCAAAACCAAACAGAACTTGGAGGTTAAGGGAGCCATGATGCAAGACTCCAACTGTCTTTTTTCATCTTCCCAACTGTTACTTAGGATTTTAAAAATAAAGTCCACTCTGGAGGACTTCTTAGCCTGTCATGCATGAACTAAGTGGGAACTGACTTTCTCAGGAATGATCAGAAACTGAAAAGGGAAAATGGCTGACCTCAAATATGGTGAAGCAATGGACATGTGCTTTGCTAATATTTTGTTATTTCCATATGCATGTGTAGACTTCATGAGTAAAGGAGGGATCCTATGGAGGAACTGAAGACAGTAGAAAGTATTTATGCTTGGAATTTGTTTAGGCTAGAAGTAGCATCAATTTATTAGCAACAGATTGTCAATCTTCAGAAACAAAGGAACCAACTTGAGAAGGCTGCCAAATTCCAGAAAATAGCATCACTCATTCTTAGCACCAGATCCAAAGAACACACACACACGTGCACACACACTTAATGAAGTCAGCAGGCCAGCTATTGTGGTCCATTATCTTATTTATTTATTTATTAAAAGCACATTGATAGTACCGAGGTGTGCTGGATGCTGATTAGATATCTTTGCAATGTTGCTTCAGCATTTCAAGTTCAAATTTCCACGGTTTGGATCTAACAACGAAAATGCAAAATTTCATCTAAAAAAGACAAAAAGAATATTTATTTAGGGAGCCACAGAGAAGGCATAGAAAAGAACCTGAATTTGGATCCCAAGAACCCATGCAAAAAATTCAGTCATGGTTGCACATCTGTATAACCCGAGCACAAGGTGAGCAGAGACAGGAGTCAATGGCCACCAGTCTATCACTTAATGAGCTCAATGAAAAAACTTATCCCAAAAGATAAGGTAGAGGATGGTCCGCATGCAAATTTGCATGCACATAATACATTACACACATGCACATACAGAGAGAGAGAGACAAAGAGACAGACATAGAAAGACTGATATACATGAGAGAAAGAGAGAGCCGAGGAGGAGGAGGAGGAAGAAGAAGAAGAAGAAGAAGAAAGGGGGGAAGTCACACTAGTCCCTATTCGAGAAAACAGTATCACTCAAGCCCAGGATTTGACTTGAGAGAACAATGAGACTGAATCAGTCGTACCCTTGCACTGCATGCATGGTCACCCTTGATCCTCAAGGCAAAGGAGTCAGCCTTCTCACAAAATCATTCTGAACACAGGAACTGGTGAGCCTTTCAAGTCTGCCTCTAACTACAAGCCATTTTCCTGTGGTCCGCTGAGGCCCTCTGTTGTGCCTAGATCCCAGTGGAGCCTGCTCCATGTAATCAATAAAACAAGAATAGTCCTGTGTTTCTCAGAGAGAAAAATTCTGTCCAGATACCAAGCAAAACAGCGTTCAGGTGGAGAACCTCAGAGAGATGTCTTGCAGAGGTGCAGCTCTGGGCTTATGGTAGGCGATGAGCACCCTTGCTTTTCTAATTTCTCTCCTAAAAATTTACATTAACTTAGAATAAAAACATTAAGTTCAAATACTTCTATGATATCAATACCAATGTGAATGACCCACGTAAGCAAAAATGACCAAGAAATTGTACCAGCATATGCTTAATGCACAGTAATTTTAAAAGCAGAGAGAAGAAAAGCTTCTATTTATATGAATTTCTAGAATTTCTATCAAGTTTATCTTGACATATTTTATGTTCAGTGTTAACTCCTGGGAGAAAAAAAAAATGGACAATCTTCAAGGGTTCCAGGAGGACCCACACTACCATTTTTATCTCTAATATCATTTCATGAAGTTTTAGAAAACATTTACATACACTTATACAATTTAATGCACATATACAGCATAAACTAAGATATAAAAAATGTCTTTGCTTGTCAGACTTTAATGCATTGTGGGAGACTGGCTCCTGTGAACTCATCTGGGCATGAGGTCTGCTAACACTAGAGCATAGGTATGATGTCCCTCAACATTGGCATGAAAGCTGGATTAGTTCCAGCTTCATCAGCCATCTTCTGTGAGGCAGTACATGTGTGATTGTTGCTGACCCACTAAGTGTTTAATATTCCTGTCAGTATACACCACAGGAGCAGAATTATTGTTCAGAAGAATCTTGTCTAGAGTGCAAAATACAAGAAATAATGAATTAGCTTTGCTTTAGACCTACTTTGTGTGTAATGTTTATATCTCACACGTGTGTGTCTTGTAGAATGGGGTAGGATGCTGTCAACGACAGATAATAGAAACAACATCTCAGGTCTGAAGTCTGGCTACCACAGTCTCAAATAGAACAGAGTTTAAGTAAGAAACCAGCAAACGCACCAGAAGTGGTCTCGCATGCGCTTTGTCACACGGGGCATTTCCTCTTAGGTCAGCTACGTACCTTTTTCATTTTAGGAATGTGCTGAAATAAGCAGTTTTCACTTTCTCCTACGGTTTTTCTGCACAATGTTCGGGCAATTTTTACTTCAAGATAGTACTCCAAACTGTCTGTGATCTGTCAATGAGTCATGTAAGTTAAATCTCATAGAATAAAAGGCACCAGGTATCCCCTCTGGTAAGTCAATATGCCATTGGCTACTGTCTTTCTGTTCTTAACTCTATATTTCCCAGCAGAAGCTTTAAAATTATTTGAGAGAATTCTTAACTTGACATCTGTCACACTTCTCTCACAATTGTTTTATTTTTGGTTATCAACATTATTTTGTTATTATATATATTATGTGTGCAACCAGAGACTCAGTGACTGCATGGATGTAAAAACTCCCAAGAAATGGGGGGATAAACATGGTTCCTGCCAGTATCCCTGCCATGAAGCTAGACTCTCAGGAAGCTTTCCTACTTAGCAGTTTAAATGTTCATTTGCTCAAAAAAGATGTATACAGTAATAAAAAATACAGAAAAAAGCCTCTAAACAGTTCACAGTTTGTTTTAAAATATGCATAGGCTTGAGAGAGAAAAAAGAAGATATAGACAGTCATAAAAAAAGAACTATATAGTTTAAAATAAAAAATTCTTAACGGCTTGGATATTGTTACTGTAATTCTTAATAACTGGTTTTGTTGTATATGGTTTTACTATGTTAAAGTTAAAACCTTCCTTTTTAATTAGACAAAAAAGGGGGAATGCTGTGGGATAATGTTCTTGTACACTGTAAGGATTTGTCACTCAAATTAGTTTAATAAAACATTGTTTGGCCAGTAGCCAGGCAGGAATATAGACAAGGAAACCAGACTGAGAGAATTCTGGGAAGAGAAAGGGCAAAGTTGGAGAGACACCAGCCAGCCACCTAGTAAGCAGGACATGCAAAAATGAGCCTGTGGTAAAGCAAAACTAGAAATATAGTTTAACTTAAATTGTGTTAGCTAGCAATAAAACCTGAGCTAATGGCCAAGCATTTATAATTGTTATTAAGCCTCCAAGTCAACTATTTTGGAAGTGATTGCTGGGTATTAGGGAGTTGCTGGCTGGACAGAAACTTCTGCCTACGGGCTCACTATGAGCTGTGACAATACGCAAGAAAAATATACCACACATTAGTAGCTCAAGAAAATATCCAAATTTGAAATTCCAAAGCAAGTTTTATATTGAATTTATATTGCTTTCGCACTACCATAAGTTAAGAAATCATCAGTTAAATCATTATAATTTGGAGAACATCTGTGCTTCTAAGTGAAAATAATTGCAATAAATGTCAATTCACCTAGACACCTACCAGTCATGAGCCTGAGATACATTCTCAGTTGCTGGGCACATGGGAAGAGACAGTGGAATTCTTGCATACTAATGAAGCCCCTCTTTGCTTTTCCAGAGTCCTTTCTCTGACTTTGGACTTTCTAGGTTCGTCTTTCTTTCTTTTTGCCTCTCTACTGCCTGCAGGATGCGTAAGTTGCTCTCCCTATCCAGTCCCTCAGAGTCACACGCTGATGAAAATCACAGGATCTGGCTTTACATATTGACTCTCCTACTTCCCAGCTGGGCAGCCCTGGACACTTTCCGTACCTCAATTTAACTCTCCATTGCACAGAAGAATAGCTCCTACCTAGGAAGCTGTGCAAGGTGAATGAGTGAGTCAGGAAAAACAAAGCAGACCAACAGGAAGAGCCACAAGCTTGTCTGGACTAGTAATTTTAAAGTTTTAAATATTTGGCCTATGGCTTAGGCATATTGTTAGTGAGTTTTCTAAATCTTAATTTAACTTATTTTTATTAATTTGTCTTGCCATGTGGCCTGTGTCTCACTTGTGTTCCTTACATGCTGGGGTTTTTTTGGGGGGAAGAAGGGGGGTCAGTTGGATTGATTTTTTTTGTTTGACTTTGGTTTTTAATCTATGTTTTGATTTTTGTTTATTGTTATGGTGCCTGTCATGGGTCAAAATAGTTTTTTTTTTATTTACATTATAGAGACATCTCACCTCAACAGCAGTTCAAGGCTGCTATTCAAGCTTGTGTGCACCAGCACTAACCAAACTGTACAAATCTGCAGCTGCCCATTTTGAGCTCTGACAAACACTTTTTTTAAAAAAAGATTAAGTTGTGATAAGACTAAGCAGCTCCCTTTGTCCTGGGGCTGGGCAAGGCAATCCAGTATGAGGAATGGGCAATGCAGTAAGAGGAATCTATTCCCAAGCGCCAGCCAAAGTGTTACGGATAGCCGTTGTTCCCATTGTCAGGGGAGTTTCACAAATGTGGAGAGGGCTTAGGTAGGTCTCATGCAGGTTCCCTGTGATTGATTATGACTCCTATGAGCTTTGTAGATACCCATGGGAGGCCTGCCTCTCTCTAAACAGAAACAGAGGATTAGATGGGGAGGGGGCAAGGGGAGGGAATGGGAGGGAGGCTGTAAGGGAGGAAAAACTGCAATCAAGACACAAAATTAATTAAATAAATAAATATGCTTTTAAAATATTTATTTTATTTTATGTGTGTGAGTGTTTAGCCTGTATGCACGTATGTGTACCATGTATATGCCTAGGGACCACAGAAGCCAGAAAGATGCATCAGATTCCCTAGAACTAGAGTTACAGAGAGTTGAGAGATGCCATGTAGGTGATGGTAACCAAACCTGGGTCCTCTGCAAAAGCAGCAAGTGCTCTTAACCACTGAGCCATCTCTCCGGTCTTTGACCTATACATTTGAGGTAAACAATTTTAATTGATATTTTATGATTTTTATCCATCACAGATTAATAAATGATAAAAATCTAGTTCTTTTTCATTTGTAAAGTGAAATGATATATTTTAAATGGAAACTTTTTTGTTGTTGTAAGAAGTTTCTGACCTGTCTGTGTCTGCATTACAAAGGAATCTTCCCACCTGTGGTTCCGAGGCCACTTGTAAAATAATCACACAAAGGCTTATATTAATTACAAACTATTCAGCCTATGGCTCAGGCTTATTGTTAGCTAGCTCTTGTATCTTAACTCAACCCATTTCTATTGATCTGTCTTGCCACATGGTTCATGGGCATCATGGTCTTGTTTTCATTCCTATGTAGTGTCTATCTAACACTAGTCTCTTTCCCCAAAGGAAGACCCAGGAACAAAGGAGCAAGGAGCAGACATTACACCTACCTGCTGCATAGACTTTACCACGTTTGCCACCTTGAAGTAGTACTTGTCTTTGCTGTCCTTGTTATATTCTTTCATGGCATACCAGAGTGCTTGCTGCACATAGACATAGGTTTTGGAGATGTCTTCAAATGGCCTCTCAATCTTCGGTGAGCCCCAGGCTTGAACGTTTTTAGACACGAGGCCCACAGTGATCACCAGGAGCATCAGAGCCTGTAAGAATCTTGCCATGGTACCTCATTCAAGGAGATACATACCACGTTCCCTTTTTTTTTCCAGAGCTGGCGTGGATGTAGCCAGTAAGGGCCTTGCTGCCTCTGCAGGTCAATACTTCTTTCACCTCAACTCTGGATAGTGCTGTGTGTTAAAAGCAAGGAATTTCTATTAATATCATTATGATACTGTACTACAATGAGAAATATTTACTTGATTTCCAACCCTCATTTTTGTCATCATAGCCTCAGGTATTTCTGAATGACAGTGAGAAAAAGGAGCATATGCATATTCCTTCACCAGCCATGTATAAGTTAGCTATTGGTGGATCGGCCCTTTGGTAACAAAAAAGAAGCTCATTGCCAGAAGAACCAAACAGATTTGGACCAATCACTTCACCATTCATCTAGAAAGGATGAAGATTGAATTAATCACCAAAAGATAATGGTGATACCATTACCCGTGTAATGGAGCCTCTGTAGCATGTCTGAAAAAGCCTAGGAGAGTTTCCAGATCGGCGAGGACGTGGGCTTGGTGAAAATTACATGAAACCCCAGGTTCCCAAGTACCAGCTTTTCTTGTTAAGTATTCATTGAGCTGCTCATCTGTTCCTTAATAATTGTCCATTCTGAGAGACAGGTAGAAATCTGATTGTAATTAGAATAAAATTAAGATGTGTAATATCGACCCAGAGGATAGGTCATGATTCCCTCGTCATCTTTATGTGGGTTGGAACTGTTATTGTTGAAGGAAGTCAGTCTTGGCAGCAGTGACTTTGTATTATTTCAGACCCTTGTTCCTGTACCATGTTATGAGAAAGGGCAGAGGCACACACCAGATGTGGTCCCTCAAACCTCAGACCCACACTAATCTCCATTATTCTCAATTTATGATATTCAGTCTTAACAGAAAATTGAATAAGATACTAAAACAGAGGCAGAGGTTGTGGGGACCTTGAATTGGTAACCAGGTTCAAAGAAAGTGTGAGCTACCCTGGGGACCTTCCCTTGGGATTGACACCTAAAGAGGGGGTCTTATGGAACTGAGTCAAACCTGTGTTGCCTTAGGCTACTACCAAGTTATGATCATTGAATTACTGGATGTCCTTTGATGCCTAGGGAGAATTAGAACATTGCTTGGAGATCCCACAAGTGTAGTTCCAAGGATATTTTGTGAATGTAAAAAAAATGTATACATAGCAACAATGATCTCTTATGGCTTCTCTCTCTCCTCCAAAGAAAGTTAATAATAATAACAATAACAATAATAATAATAATAATAATAATAATAATACTTCTAGTACATCTGTAGTAGTGAGGTTTCTTGGTCCCGGGTGGCCAGAGGCCCAGATCCATAGACCTGCCATGCCAGACCCATTAGCTTCCTGCCGCTACTGCTCAGGCCCCCAGAAATGACTCAGATGCTTATATTAACTTCATGCTGTTTGGCCTATGGCTCAGGCACATTGCTAGCCAGCTCTTACATCTTAACTCAACCCATTTCTATTAATCTTTCCTGCCACATGGCCCATGGCTCACCTGTGTTCCTTACATGTTGCTCCTTTGGGCTTCAGCTCGGTCTGTCTGACTCCACCCCACTTCTCCTACCTATGCTCTGATTTCTCTTCCTACTTTTTCTATGGTGCCTGTCACAGGTCAAAACAGCTCCTTTATTTAAAGATTGATGTTCACAACATACAGAAAGGCATTTCCACATCACCTCCCCTTTTCTGTCTAATCAAATAGGAAGGTTTCAATTTTAACATAGCAAAATTACATATAACAAAATAGCCATCAAGCAAGAATTAGTTACAATATCTAGTCTATTTGCATTTAGCAAAATTAAAGAAAATACTCTATCATCTACCTTATCCTTATGAATCTAAAGTTTCATATGCAATATACCTTTCAAATGACTAAGGAAAACTATACCTATAACTATCTAATGTTCAACTACATCAAAGACCACAGAAGGATATATTTACCCAAGTAAACTGGAAGTGTAAGCAACTTCCAAAATCTAGAAATGACAGAGATGACACCTATCTGCCTGGACAGTCACCCAAAGTTCCTTTATAAAGTTGGGGCATCCATCTTCAGCCTACAGGCCCAGAGTCTCTTTTCATTTTAGTGAAGCAGGAAATCTGCTCTGCCATTTATCAGTCGCTTCTGCTCGAGTCCTGAAGAATGTCTGACAGTCTTCTCTGCAAAGCAGAAACCTGAATGACCATCTCAGCTTGTTCTGCCAAAGTTCAGAGGTCACCTTCCTATGGAACCTGCATGTCCAGTTTAAACAACATACTGTCAAGCAGTCAATATAAGAAAAGGTTCATGTCTAGTGGCTAACCATTGCCACAAATAGACTCCATATGGAGTTTCTTCGGTGCCCATTTTTCTCTTGAAGTAGATTGGTGCTTCCAGGAGCAGACCTATCTCACTGTCCAGAAAAGTCTAAGTTCTTGAAACATTTTAAATGCCATATTCTGTAGGTCTTAAAAGTGTTTGAAGATTATCTATCTAATTGAATTATATCTTTGTATAACTAAAAATCTAACTAACATGCATTTCTTAATTATACATTACAATTTTAAATCAGTTACATAAACATCACATCTTAAACAAAAGTAGAAAAATGCATACAGCATAAAAGAATTGACCTTAAGTTTGTATCAACAAACCAAAATCCATATCAATGTAAAACATTTCAGCCCATTTTTCCCACCTCACTACTTACTTCCTTGGGAGAACTTGCACTTCTATACACTCATCCACTCTTCACCACCCTCCTGACCACTCTCACTTTTTTGCTGAGTGACATCATCTCTTTGTTCTCAAGGTCATGATGAAGAGAGATGTCTGAATCAGATCCCGGTGCACCAGCAATATGAGAAGCAGTTCCTCAGCAAGAATATATACTCAGAGTTCTTCACTTTCTAGGAACAGATGTGCCAACCCCCACTGGAGGTTTCACACGGGCCTTCAAGGCTGTGTCCCCAGAACTTCCCCCATTGAAGCTTATTAGAACTCAGGTCTTCTTAATCTCTTGAGGCTTGTCAGGCCCTATGCCTCTTATGTCACTCACTCACTGCCATCTTCCAAGGGGGCTGTACACTGAGTAGCCCCTTTACAAAGGAGAAGAATAAAGCTTATTAAAAATTCACAAAAATATCAAAGGCTACTTGATGAAGGCTTCCAGGCCTAGCCACTGTTAGACCCATCCTGTTAACCTACCTAAATCTAGCAGACATTCACACATTAAATCACATCCTGGAACACACATTTGCTTTGGAAGTTATCTAATTTTACCAGAAAACATAAATTGAGTTGAAATATCTAAGATCTAGACAAACTGATTAAGAAGTGTACAGTATAGACAGTGAGCAAATAAATAGCTTAAAAGACTGCAGAGTTTATGAGAAGTAGAAAAACCACATTAGATGGTGCATAGAAATGGATGGCAGAACTAAGAGACATGCATCAGGCATTGGATATGAATGTAATACACATAATCAGGTTATTTCTGAGGTCTGAATTAAGCTCTTCTCTGATAACATCATTCTGGCCCTGTGTATCCTCCCTGTAGGTAATGTCAATCAGTTCATGCAGTAGGCTTCTCAAGTGGACAAATGTGCCAGGTAGATGCACTTGAATCCATTCTATAAGTAAATAATCAAGTGTAGCATTCTACCAAACTCTGGTTTGCATTATCCATGGTGAATTATGGTCATTAAGTACCAAAATGAAAATTCCAGAAATGAGCAACTCATACATTTGAGGATCATTTATTCTAGAATACTACAGTTGTTTTTTATTGGTAGCTATTGACCATTCTTGCATACAATTTATGAATTGTGTATCATTGTATGTCTAGGAAAAAACAAAATATAACATTGATACTGTTCGCAATTCAGGCACCCACCATAGAGAAAAAGGGGGAGAAAAAAGAACAAGAACCAAAATCCCCATATTTTAGCAGCTAGGCCATAACCACTTTGACCCTGACCCCTAGTGACTTAAGATGTCCTATGCAGACATCTGGAGCATTAATTCCCAATGACCTCATCTGACATAGATAACTAATCTCAAGAAAGACAACTTGTGCTGTTAACTTTATTACTTAATAAAATAGTGAGATGCTCACCTAGCTATCTAGATTTGGACCTCATACAAATGTTTCATAAACCCAAGTGGCTACCCCTCACTACCATTAAGACTTCTATATCCCATCAGCCATGAAACTTCCTCTCTGTGGTCTCATCTGCTACCCACCTGTAAAGTACTTCAATAAGTTTTCTGTTTGTATCTTTAGTAATTTCCTTTCACAATTGGTATTGCCTACTCATCTTCAACAGCATAAACTGGTAATCTTAGAGTATTTTCTCCGCAAGTTAAGTATAACTAGTTTACTGACACACCATTTGCTCAAATCTCCACTGTGGTCCCATTAACCTACCATCAGCATGAAATCCATGCAAGCAGGAGGCACAAGACATGACCCCATGTTCCAGTCAATGTGGCCTCTCCATGTCCACCCTATGTGCCCTATGCCTTAAGCCTGTTAACCAGACCCATTAGTCACCTTGTTTTTTACTTGATGTATTACTGGTGAATCTGAACTGACTAATCAATAGGTCTTTCTATTCTCTAATTTCTGGATTTGCTTTCCTGGTCCTTGAGGACCATCCTGAACAGTCTACTCTGTAACACGTCTAAACCAAGCTCTCAGCCATGTTGCTGGTCTTTGGGCCTTAAAGAAACTTCTCTGTCCACAGAGGTACCTTTGTCTGCAGTGAACACTAAGGTTAAACAGCCTCTAGCTCCAGGTTGCTCTCCACCACCATCACACTCAGGCCATGCTCCTCTTCCAGGTTAGGCATCTGTGGGGGGTTTAAGCCCAAGGTGCTTCTGGCCCTTGACTCCACTCTCATACCATGTGGTCATACCTGCATCCCCTTTGTGAGGTAAGCCAGCCTCTCTGATGCTGCCAGGATGCTTCAGACAGGTCCTGTCAGACTTCTAGCTACTGCACTTGTTATGTGTGACACTATTCCAAGGAGATATGAAAAATAATGTATATTCATGCCAGACAGTAAACCAAAAGCAGACATAAGTAAAAAACACCAAATGCCAACTTGGTGAACTAATGAGTTTTACTGGGGTTAGTTGCAGAATTATAAGTGAGGGCATACTCACAGAAGTGAAAATAACTTCTGTAGAAGTAAAATTTGTTTACTAGTCTTTGTGGGGATTTAATAAAAGATTCCAAAGTTTCAGAGATATCAGAGGGATCTACTCACAGCCAGTCTAGGAGGATCAGAGAGTGGTGATTCACACCTTTAATCCCAGCAGAGGAGTATCCGAGAGTGGTGACCTACACCCTTAATTCCAACTGAGTTTGAGGTCATCTTAGTTTACAGAAGGAGTTCCAGGCTCTCAGGCAGGCAGTGGTGGGGCCATGCCTTAACTGAGCAAAGAGAGTATTTAAAGTAAGAGTAGAAAGACAGAAGTTAGAAGAAGCCAGGAGAAACCAGGCTGAGGAAGCTGGAAGACAGCTGGGTAAGATCTGACTGTGGTGTTTACTCTCTCTAATATCTCCGACTTTCTCAGAGATCTATCCCTGAGTTTCATTTATTCGTGCAACAAGTCTTTTTGATGATAGTTATCCTAACAGATAGATATCAAGCAATTGGTAAGAATTTGACAAATATGTAACAGTTTTTAATTTCTATATCAAAGAGCTATTATTTGACTAACCTAAAATCTCCACCCCTCCTTACTAGTTTTCATAGTACTGGAAGGTTTTATGTACTTTTCCAGGGAAAAAAAGCAATCAATAGTCTTACCCAGTTCTGAATCCTGCAAGTGTGGTCATTACGAGCCTGGAAAGATATGCCTGCTGGTAAAATAGGGTACAAATGTTACTGCTTGAATTAAAGCTCACTCTACAGATGAAACATATTTCTGGTTCTTATTAGGCCAAAAACTCATGGCTGTCTAGGTCATAGGCTTATTATGCTAAATAGACATATTATTAAACTGTTTTCTAAGTTTTCATCTTTATACCCTCAGATTAATGCATTTCTCAACCCTCATCAGAGATGTTTCTTTTATTGGTAGATGGTAATTTTCTTAGTTGAGGTTTTTATTACTGTGATGAAACACCATAACTGAAAAGCAAGTTGGAAAGAAAAGGGTTTCTTTGGTTTCCATATCACTGCTCATCATTGAAGGAAGAGAATACAGGAACTCAAGATGAGCAGGAATCTAAAAGCAGGAAACGATGCAGAAGCCATTGAGGGGTGCTGCTTACTGACTTTACTCAACCTGCTTTTTTTATAGAGCCCAGGATAACCATCCAGGGATGCCACCACACACCGGGCTGGCTCCTCTCCCACCAATAACTCACTAAGAAAATACCTTATAGGCTCACCTACAGCCTGATCTTATGGAGGCATTTTCTTAATTGAGGTTCCCTCCTCTCAGATGACCTGTGTTGAGTTGACATGAAACTTGGCAGCATGAGATTTAAAATAGAACCTACAACAGGTTAGTTAACCTGCAGACAGTAAGATACTAAGAGTGGTCAGCTCTAAATGAGATGTCTGTGTTATACACCCACTCTTAAAGCTCACACATCACTGGGAAAAGGAAGTAGATAACTGGGGTGAACCAGTGTTTTCCAGACACAATGGCACTGTTGTGCATATGAAGTCACAGGATCTGCACAAGACACACACACAATAAAGCCACCCCAAATCCCAGTATGAATTGGGAAGGACACACAAAGCCCCACTCCTATCTGGAGAGATATTGGCAATTAATGGATGCTAAAAGACAATTCGTTCTTATCAAGAATATGGCCTCTCAGAGAGTACCATACTGCAGTAGATGATCTAGAACCCATGCACATAAGCACCAAGAAGACTCTGTGTGTGTGTGTGTGTGTGTGTGTGTGTGTGTGTGTGTGTGTGTGTGTGTGTGTGAAGAGAAAGAGAGAAGGGGGGAGTAGAAATTGAAATTGGAGGGGAAAGTGGAGGAACTAGGGAGAAGTTGCAGAGATAGTAATAGGGTGTAGATTTAGTCAAACAACATTATATGTGTAGTATGAGGTTTCTGGCCCAGACTTTGGGGCCTAGCCTGAAGGTTTAGACCCACAGACCTGCAGACCCACAGATACACAGATGCTTGTATTAATTGTACGCTGATTGACCTGAGATCCAGGCATATAACTTGCTAACTCTTTACCCTTAAACTAACCCATGATTCTATTCTGTTCAGCCATGCGGTTTGGTACCTTTTCTCAGAGCAGCATAGTTGTCCTCTGCATCTTCTGGCTTGTCTGGTAACTCTGGAGTTTCTGTGGCATTTCTGCTCTGTTCTTCCTGTTCCCAGAGTTTTCTTAGTCTGGTAGCCTAATACTTCCTGTCTGCCTTTGGCCAATCAGTGCTTTTGCCCCAGTGGGTGGGGCAATTATTTAAAATGGAACAACATAATCCCCCTACATATATGCATGTGTGAAGTTCTCAAACAACTCTAAGAAACAAATATTAAAAGCAATTTTTAAAAGACAAATCTGTTTAAAAAAAAAGCATGGACAAAAGTCATAAATATACAATTTATAAGAAAATACATAAATATCTATGCCACACAGGTTAGACTTTGCTAAGTCCCCAGAACAGTAAAAGTTTAAATTAACTAACAATAAAACACTACAATTGCTGATACACTGAAGAAAAGTAAGCTTGACAATATCAGATTAGCTAAGGCTAGGTTCTCAAACCAGCTTCACGCCTCTTGGCAGATGATGAATTTCAGCCATTTCTGAATCGTCATTGATCTAGCCATTTCTGCTGAGCATTTAAGTTACTTATTCATCAGTATCTGTCACTGTATCCCAAAGGAGTATTTGCAGGTACACAGAGAAAATTGCTTCAATACAGTTTGCAAAAGCAAAAAGGAAAGAAGAAACCACCGGCTCATGAGACAATCACATAAAACAGGTAATGATTGTGCAAGAGAATCAACTAAAAATACGTGCGTGGACTAAAGGAAACATCTGCTACACACAAGCATTACAAGCTCACTAAAAACACTAAACAATGAAGGTATAGAAGGTATGGGGAAGGATGAAGAAATAGGTCATGAACGTCAGAGAGGGGAGAGGGGAGCCAAAGACAGGAGGGCATGGGAATTTTCGTTTCAAAGCTAACTATTCACATCACGTTGCCTCTCTTCCTGAAGAAGATTGTTTTATCGAAAAGCACAGAACTCCAGAGTAAAATTCTAAAGTATCAAGGAGGCCTTATGATGATAATAAGCCAACATTTCCAACTCCACTCCATTTCCTAGGATGCATAAAGGAGGTGATTCTGAATGCAAATGATGAGGACTTAGTTTACCAAGAAGTTCTTGATTAATCTCTTTTCCCTTGACTATTTTGGTGGATAGATGATAGATGAATACACAGACAGGCAATCTAATTATGTAGCCAAGGCAAAAGTTGAATTCATGACCCTTCTGCCTCGACCTCCCAAGTCCTGAAATTACAACTGTGATCTACCACACTCAGGTCTAAAATTTTAATTAAACCTCTTCTTTGTTTCATTAGCCCCCCCAAAAAAGCCCATGTGGGACTTCTTTTCTTTTTCTTCAAGATAAAGATGAAAGGAAACTAAGTCTCTGCTTTGCCAATGTCTTGTCTGTTTCCTCTTCATAATCAAATAGCTTTTACAATTGTATTACCTGAAACACTAAAAATCAAAATCAGATGCTTAAGCTTGAGGGTCCTGGAGGCATGGCAGGATGTCCAACTTTTAACCATGGCTTTCTGTATAATGGCTTGAGTTTGACAAGAATGATTAGAGCTGGGCCTTGGGAATATTGTATTTTGAAGAAGGTAGCTTCATCCAGGATGAAGACAGACAGAAAGAAGAGTCATACCTAAGCTATTTAGATGGTGTCAAAGGTTATTGACAGCAGATTATAAAGTTATCATGGAATTGGAAATGAAAGAAACAGCAGGATCATGCCCACTGGGACCTCTTCCCTGCCTCAACACCTGTACCTCTTAAGGCTCTGAATGCTCTCTTTGGGTGGGATCTGGAGACTGACCTTTACTCTCACCCATCTACGTTCATCTTCTCAGCCAAGTAGATTTCTTCCATGAACCATCATTTCCTAGTTATGAGTTCCAGACCCCTGAAAAATTGGTCCCTGACATTCAAATATATGAAGGTCTGGGCAATAGACTATACAAGTGACCCTCCTATGAACAAGCCACTATGATCTCTAGAGTAGAAGTTACAATAGTGGAAATAGATACTTCAGTTAAAGAAAACACTAAAAGCATAAAAGTCATAACACAAAACATCCACGAAAGCTGGGACATGAAAAGACCAAACCTGAGAATAATTAGAATCGAAGAAGGAGAAGAATATTATCAGCTCAAAAGCTCAGAAAATATATTCAACAAAATCATAGAAGAAAACTTTCCCAACCTAAAGGAGATGCCTATAAAGATACAAGAAATTTACAGAACACAAAATAGACTAGATCCGCCCCCCCAAAAAAGTCTGCTCATCACATAAAATCAAGCCATTAAACCTACAGAACAAAGAAAAATACTAAGAGCTACAAAGGAAAAGACAAAGTTACCTATAAAGGAAGATTCATCAGAATAACACCAGATTACTAAATGAAACAAAGAAGGTCCTGGTCAGATGTTATACAGAGCAAGCTGCTAGTCCAGACTACTATACTCAGCAAAACTATCAATCACCCTAAATGGAATAAACAAGATATTTTAGGACAAAACAAGATTTAAGCAATATCTATCCACAAATCTGGCCCTAAAGAAAATACTAGAGGGAAAACTCCAACCTAAGGAAACCAGACATACCCGTGAAACCATAAGCAATCTATGATCCCAAAGAAGAAAAACCCAAAGAAGAAAAACACACACACACTACCACCAAAAATAACAGGAAATAAAATCAGTTGTCATTAATATCAATGGATTCAACTCACCTATAAAAAGACACACCCTAACATGATGGATACAAAAACAAAAGCTATCCTTCTGTTGCATACAGGAGACCTACCTCAATGTCAAAGGACACAGGCTCAGAGTAAAGGGTTGGGAAAAGACTTTCCAATCAAATGGTCCTAAGAAAAAACTTGGTGTAGCCATCCTAATATCTAACAAAATAGACTTCAAACTAAAATCAATCAGAAGAGAACAGGACAGACAGACATTACTTATTCATCTCAGGAAAAATCCACCAAGATGAAATCTCAATCCTGAACATTTATGCCCCAACACAAGGGCACCCACGTATGTAAAAGAAACACTATTAAAACATAAACCTCACATCAAACTCCACACACTAATAGTGGGAGACTTCAATACTCAACTCTCACCAATGGATAGATCAACCAGACAGAAACTTATCAGAGAAATAAGGGATCTAACAGATGTTATTACCCAAATGGACTTAATAGATATATACAGAACTTCCACCCAAAAACAAAGGAATATACTTATTTCTCAGCACACCATGGAACTTTCTCTAAAACTGATTACTTACTCAGTACTGGCATAAAAATAGATTTGAGGATCAATGGAATTGAATAAAAGACCCTGAATTTAATCCACACACCTATGTACACCTGATTTTTGACAAAGAGGCCAAAAATACTCAATGGAAAACAGATAGTATCTTCAACAAATGGTGTTGGCGTAACTGGATAGTAGTATGTAGAAAAGTGCAAATAGATTTATCACCTTGCACAGAACTCAAATCCAAGTGGATCAAAGACTTCAACATAAACCCAGCTACATTGAACTTGATAGAAAATAAAATAGGAAATACCCTCCAATGCATTGGCACAGGTGACCACTTCCTAAATACAACACCAATAGCACAGACACTAAGAACAGTCAGTAAGTGGGATCTCCTGAAACTGAGAAGCTTCTGTAAGACAAAGGACACAGTCAATAAGACAAAATGACAGCCCACTGAATTGGAAAAGATCTTTTCCAACCCTACATCTGACAAAATATTTATCTCTAAAATATAGAGAGAACTCAAGAAACTGGAAACCAAAACCCCCAAAAAATCCAATTGAAAAATGGGATTCTAAACTAAAAAAGAAAATCTCAACTGAAGAAATACAAATGGCTGAAGGCACTTAAAAAATTGTTCAACATCTTTAGCCATGAGAGAAATGCAAATCAAATGCCCCAACACAAGGGCACCCACGTATGTAAAAGAAATACTATTAAAACATAAACCTCACATCAAACTCCCCACATTAATAGTGGGAGACTTCAATACCCAACTCTCACCAATGGGTAGAGCAACTTTGAGATACCACCTTACACCTCTCAGAATGGCTAAGACCAAAAACACAGATGACAGCCTATGCTGGAGAGGATGGGGAGTAAGGGGAACACTTCTCCATTGTTGGGAGTGTAAACTTGTACAGCCACTCTGGAATGCAGTATGAAGGTTCCTCAAAAAACTGGGAATCAATCTCCCCAAGGATCCAGCAATACTCACTACTGAGCATATACCCAAAGGATGCACATTCCTACCCCAAAAGTATTAGCTCAATTATGTTCATAGCATGATTATTCATAATAGCAAGAACCTGGAAACAACCTAGATGCCCCTCAGCTGAAGAATAGATTAACAAATTGTGATACATTTACACAATGGAGTACCACTCAGCAGTAAGAACTAATAACATTCTAAAATTTGCAGAATGGATGGATTTGGAGAGTACCCTTCTGAGAAGTAACACAGGCCCAGAAAGATACACATGGGATATACTCACTCATAAATGGATTTTAGATAAAAAGCAAAAAATACCCAGGCTGCAAACCACAATCCCTGAATAGCTTGGGATCAGAAGTAACTTAAGAGAGACATCCAGGGATACCCCTGGGAAGAGAAAATAAAGATCTTCTGAGTAAATTGTGATCATAATGAATTGTAATGGCCAAGGAGAGGTGGTAACAAAACATGAGAGAAGGAGATGGTTAAGTGAGAGGAGCAACAAAGAGGAGGAAAAGATGGATGTCTTGATAGAGGAGGACACTATGGGGCTAGAAAGAGACCGGGTGCTAGGGAAACCTCCAAGAAGCCACAGGATGTCTCTGGCTAGGACTCCAATCAATAGTGGAAACGGTACCTAAACAGGACTTCCCCTATAATCAAATGAATGATTACCCTAAGTGTCATTATAGAACCTTCATCCAGCAATGAACAGAGGTGGAAGTAGAGATCCATAGCTAAGTATCAGGTCAAGCTCCAGTTCTAGAGAGAGAAAGAGAAAGAGGAGAGAGAGAGAAAAAAATATGTATCAGCAAAGGGATAGCAATTAGGAGGTGGAGACCCACAGAGGGCTGAGTGGAGCTTTGAGGAGCTCACTGAATCAAAAACAGCCACTGGAGAATCTTCAGAAAAAGGAACTAAACCCTCCAATGGTAGATAACTGTTATATGGCATGGGCAGAATGTGGAGCCTCTTGAAGTAGGATCAGACTATGTTCCTGTGTATGAACTGTCACCTTGGAGCCCTTTCCCTACAGAGGAACACCTAACCCAGCCTTAATATTGGATGGGGGAATTGGACCTATCTCACATGGATACACCAGACTGAACTGATCCACCTTGGGACATCTTGCCCCACTTGGGGAATAGATGGGGGTTGGGGCTGGGGAGGCTAACGGAGGACTGGGAGGGATTGGGAGGAGGGAAGGGAGGGTGAGCAGGGGTATACATGGAAAAAATGTTCTAAAATTATATATATAAGATCTTGAGATGAAAGAGACTATACCTGTGGAAACACAAAGTTACTCAGAAGGGGAAAACAGTAGTATGAAGATAATAGAAAACATTCCAAATGACAGAAGAACGCAAGCGCAAGAAACAGGGGTGTTTCTCACTGCTGACTTTGGAAGCAGAAGGCTGCCTTCAGGCAAAACCATTAGCTAAAACAAAAACAAACAAAAAAAAATGCAAGCATGGCCGGAGCAGCAACCAACAGCACTGTTTGCAAAATGACAGCCGATACCTTCACCAGCTTAGTCAACCAATATCAAGTTTGACTTACTACACAGGATTCAGGTGAAGGCACGAAATACACAGTGAGCAATTGATGAAAAATAATTCTTAACGGATCAAAAGAAAGGTGAAAGAAAAATATACCAGGAGAAAGTAACCAGGCCCTGTGAATGCTTTTATGAAATTGTTCCAGCTGTATCAAACTGTACGTCCCCAGGAGAGTTACAGAAGTGAAGTTCACAGAGGGTAGGATAGGGACCAGCTTGAGGCTAGCTAATGAAGCCGTGATTGGCACTACATCCCAAAAGGGGGTGTGATAACATGCTGTGTGATACAACATATAACAAAAACAAAAACTTACTGTTCTTATCCCTTCCAATCCCCCATGGGAGGGATGTGTTTTCATAGGAGTCAAAGGAACCAAGACCCGTTGTCTAAATTAGGGTTTCTATGGCTGTGAAGCACCAAGGACCAAAAGAACCCCAGGCTAGGAAGGACTTGCTTGGCTTAGGCTTCCACAACACTGTTCATCTTTGAAGAAAATAAGAAACGGACAACAAACAGGGCAGGGACCTGGAGGCAGGAGATGATGCACAGGCCATAGAGATGCACTGCTTCCTAGCTTGCTTCTCAAGGCTTGCTCAGACTGCTATTTTATAGAACTGAGGGTCACCAGCCCAGGGATGGCACCACCCACAACGGACTGGGCCCTCCCCATCAATAACTAATTAAGAAAATGCTCTAAAGTTGAATCTCATGAAGTCATTTTCTCAATTAATGCCAACGACTCTAGCTTACGTCGTTTCCCTAAAACAGCCATCTTGTAAGTACCAGGTCTTGGTGGACTGAAGCAAAATAACATCTCTGCTGTTAAACCTGATCAGAGGGACACCGTGTGGAAATGGGGAATCCGTAGTATAAAGAATCTAAGTGGATCCAGAGCCCTGGTGTTTTCTTTCTTAGTTTCTGTCCACATGAACAACTGAAAAGGTTCCATTTTTATATAAAATGTGGAAAGAAGGTTCAAAACAAGACCTACAACTTTTCTTACAACCTGGTCACCATGGGGAAGAATTACTTTCTTTGCAGACTAGTCATCTCCAGTGGAAGAACAATGTTAAAGTTCCTAAAAAGAGTTATTGGTGTTTATTTCCACCTCTCCATATAGCCTGTCCCATATGATGACATCGCACATACCACAGTCCACTTATGTGGGAGTGTCTTTCTGTGTGCTGTGAATATCAATCTTTAAATAAAGGAGCTGTTTTGGCCCATGGCAGGCACCATAGAGGAAGTAGGTGGGGAATCAGAATAGTTAGCAGAAGGAGGGCGGAGTCAGATAGACTGAGCTGGCTCCGAAGAAGAAACATGTCAGGAGCACAGGTAAGCCATGGGCCATGTGGCAAACAGATTAATGGAAATGGGTTGAGTTAAGATGAGAGAACTAGCTAGCAATGTGCCTGAGTCATAGGCCAAATAACATGAACTTAATATAAGCATCTGAATCATTTTGAGGGCCTGAGCAGTGCCAGGCTGATAAGGGGTCTGGGGCTGAAGGTCTGTGGGTCTGGACCTCTGGCCGTCCAGGGCCAAGAAACCTTACTGTAACAGTCCATTTTGAGCCATTCTTCATCTGCAGGACGTGGGATCTGCTAGAGGCAAGTATTCTGTGCCATTTCTCAAAGAGAAAGAGGTCTTATGAAAGTTTGCCCAGTTGAGGCTGCAAATTCAGTATGATTGCTTTTTAGATTAACACTCTTTAAAAGCCACTGAGCCTGGAAAGGAATGGGCCACATCATTTATTCTTCACTCATCTATCATTTACCAGACACTTCTTTTGTTTTATTTTGTTTTTCTGTGAGGCGGGGTTTCTCTGTGTATGTCTTGCTGTACTAGAGCTCTTTCAGTACAGCAGGCTGGCCTTAAAATCCACCTTACTCTGCTTCCTAAGAGCAGGAATTAGCAGTGTGTACCACCATGCCCTGTATACCAGTCACTTCTTAAATAAGTGCTGAGCTGTAAGAGTAGAGAAGCCACAACCAGAAACAGTGCCTAGCCCAACAGGACTCACCATGCGCCCAGGAATCAGGACTTATGACCTCAAGTCAGCTGTCTCTGTAGAGAAGATTACATGATTTGTAAACCCATCTAGTTATGGGACCCATCTTAAAAATGAGGCAAATTCTGAGAACTGTATCTTTAAGTGATCTCATTGTTTTGTGAACATTCTAGAACATACTTAGACAAATCTGAGGGTTGTTAATCCATTACTTCATGTAGCGTCTTGATGCTCATGAAAGATGAGGCAGTCAAATGTGTGAGGCTGCTGTCAATGTCACACGGCAGGCTGTTTTTAACTTCCTTTTAACCAATAGGACACTGAAGTAATGGTAAAGTCTGCTAAATACAGAAACCACTAGCAATCATTTACCCTGATTATCAAATACATAAAGCAATTGTACAGATGTTTCCACCCCAGCCAGCATCACTGCAAACATGAGTAATGAGCATATGGTTTCAAGGTTCCGAAAGGCTGTGGCATCACTAAACAGGAGTTGTTTTTCAACTCTGTTAAAGTGTTAGGAGATTACCATTCTATGTGGGGGTCTGCGTGTACCTGAACATCCTTATGTGGTACATTACTGTTCTTTGATTCATTCATTATTCTACCTAGATCCAGAATCTTGCTACAGAGCTTGGTAGATTGAGAAAGATCCTCAGAGACTGTCATTTCATCATGAATGTCCTTCATTGGAAAAAAGCAAGAGGGTCAGTTCTAGGGAGGGGTGCCTCTGTAGAACTTTAGAGCAACCTCCGACCTGCAAGCTGGATCTTCTCTTAAAGATAAAGCTTGCCACACAGGGTCAAGTTCCTTACCTTATCTCTGGACAGAAACTACCTTTTATTTCCGACAAAATGAGGCTGTAAGATGATGTGTAGAAGCCCTCCAGTCAACCTGCAAAGGGTCCTAGCAGCAGGTTTGTGGTAATTTACATGAGCACTGACTTCTGTGAGAGCCCTCAGGTTTCTGAGCATGAGATCAGGCAAGGTTCTAAAAACAAGGCATGCAGGGTCTCTACACAATGAAGTAAATCTGTCAGAAAACATGGAGTGTGAGGGGGTATGTATTCAACTGTCGTGTTCCTGGAGGGAGGTCTGTAGGGCAGAGAACAGGGATGTGGGTTCTGCATTATTACTCTCCAGTGACCACCTTCTGACACTGGCCCTGGATTTTCATTACTGGTAAGAATGTTGGACTGGCACATGCTATAGATATCTATGGGACCTGTTGGTCATGACTCTCCCTGTCATCCAGTCAGTCTTCTGTTCTTTGGCCAGAATGTTTACAAGTCTCTACTTTGCCCTTGACCTTGACCTACTCATTCATTGTAGCAAACTGTCAGCTCAAGAACAAAAATGACTACAGAACTAGCATTTCAACATTTTGATGGGACAAGGACTATTGTAGCAATGGGAGGAAGTATCAGAAACCAAGATTCTTTTGCTGCCCTCTCTGCCATCTGTCCCCATTGTCCTGACCAACTGTATCAGTAACTCACAGGTGCAAGTACAAAAGTACCCATAGCCCAGACTCAGAACCCCACTGTCTCCTGAAAGACACCAGAAGCTGTTCAGTATACCCTCTCCCGCCCTTCCTAAACCCCTTTCCCCAAGTGAGGTATGCATATGTAATGTCCCTGAAAGATGTCAGGGAACTCTAGGTGCTCAGTTACTTGGTAAAAAGCTTGAAACTAAGAACAGAATTGACACAGTATCCCATGTATTGTGTGTCAACTTGGGGCTGGCTTTTGAGGGGTTTGAGGTCTGGAGAAGCAGAAATGGTATCTCTGAGGTTCCTTCAGAAGTAACAGATAATACTTCTCACTAGTTAGTCTAACTCTCATCACGTAGACAAAACATGAAACTCATGTTCTTTGTCCTCTAACATGGTGGAGAAAAACAGTTGTCAGCCCAGTGCCATCAGCAAGTATCCCGCACTGGTGTAGAGGTGTCAAAAGTGGGGAGGCTCTCCCTCCATTCACTCACCATGCCCCACTGTCTAATTCCTGAGATTCCAGTCCTGGCAGAGATGCAACAAAGCAGGCATAAAGAATGACCCTGGCACACATCAAGAGCTCATGGGTGTGTGCATTTGATGATGCCTTCGTAGACGGCTATGACCCCCGACAAGAAGCTTTTCTTGGTGAGTGGACTGTAACTTCAGAGCAGATAAACATGGCAAGTGCTACGTGAGGAAGATGAAGCATCTGGGCAGAGTGATGGCACAAAGAAGATCTCATAGAAGGGGCTGCCCAGGCACTGACAGTCACCTTCTATTTCTGAGGGTGTTCAAACATAGCAGAGAATGTATATGAGGGAAGGACCTCAGAGCCAGCCAGCCTTGGATGAGGTCAAGGTTACAGTGCATCCAGAGGAAGGGCTGGTGAAGTGGGACAAAAGCTTCTTCTGACTGGGACTACAGAGTCACAGAAAGTATCAAATAATTTAGAAAATAAGGAAAATTCACCGAGAATGGAGAAATCACATTGTAATTCGAATCCACTTTAGTTATCTGAAAATGGAGCTTTATTTTTGAAGTCTTCATTTTCAAGACCCTTGAATGATTGATAGGGGTTGATGTGGACAGAGTACTGGCTAAGGATATAAAGAACCATTTAGACTAGCTATAGCTAGGTGTCTATTTTGTTCACAGGTTTCAATGACTGAAATATAGACATTTTGGAGTCATTGTCTGCCTCCTCAACTCACATTGATATGGAAAAGAATATACAACTGGAGAAGACACCAGGAGACTTTGAATACAGCTTCTGTGATCTGGAGATCCTCGGTCAGAAACACCTTAACCTCTACTTCAATTGACCCTCATGCCCATCCCTCCTGCTCCACATCCAACACTGGCCAAATGTATCATGGCTCAAAGGTTTGGCTGCCATTAGTAAAGTTTATCCATGGTGGATTCCTAGGACCCACAGCTGCTGGGCAATAAGAGGCATGAGACCAGTAGAGTCTAATATTGCAGTAGAAATAAATTCTAGGCACATGTCAGGTAACAGGCACGGTTCATCTGTGAGATGCAACACACACACACACACACACACACACACACACACACACACACATTTCTGATTCTGGAACTCAAAAGGAAACAGCACAAATATAAAAGGTTTGGTATATAAATAATATTTTAAATTCACTTAAAATACAAAAGTTGACAAACTGAGATTTTAATGTGTTAAGGAGTAAATGCTATTCAGAGAAAAAAACTGTCTCTTTAATTGGTATTTTTTTAACCCCGAGTTCAATTAGTACTGCAACAAGATGGCTTTCAAGGAACAAACTGACTTCCTCTGCATTTTCCATGTTTCCGGCTAACATTTTCTTTTGCTTCTTGTTTGAAGTGCCAGGAAGTCAGACTGTGGTAAGAGGCCATATAGTAAGAGGAGAATGATCCCCTCCACTGAACCATGGGCTATCCCCAGAGATTTGCTTCATGGAAGTTGCCTTTCCCAGCCTTTATCACACAGAATCCTACAAAGAATTATCAAAAAAGGATACTGTGGACCCAGGATTGATCTACCAACTGTCTCTCAGTGACCATCTGTTTCTGATTCATTAGCAGACTACAAAGCAACTGGCATGTCTAATTGTATTTACCACTTTGAAGGGAAAAGTTCTTCCCAAGATGCTCATGTAGGACCACCTACTGCTTCCAAGCATCCAACCTCTTAGAACAGTCAGTCCTCATGTTCACACAGGTAATAGACGAGCAGATGGGCTTGACTTAAATGGTCAAGGCCTTAGGCTTTTTAGATTAATGACTTCTTTCTGTCTGGGAAGAAATATTGAACTCCTTTGTCAACCTAACAAAGTGGATAAATTCTGGCTCATGTTGGGTATGTGGAATATACATCTGGGCCTTCTGAATTATACCCAACACTATATTTCAAACAGATGTGTCAGTCAAAGCCCGAGGATTCCATCCCTAGAACTACAGAAATGAAATGAAAATAAAAAATTTTGAAAATAGTGGTAAAATATATGTGATACAAAATGTATCATCTTAACAATTTTAAGTATATAGTTCAGTGGTGTCAAACTAAGCAACACTGTTAATGGCTTTCTGTTGCAAAACTTGAATTCTCTATTCCCCATTAGAGACATGTTTTTTTAAGATTAATTTTTATCTTCTGGTTATTAGTATTTTGCCTACACATGCATATATGGTGCCCATAGAAGCCAGAAGGTGTTGGATTCCCTGGGCCTGAGTTCCAGATGGTTTTATGAGCTGCCATGTGGATTCTGGGAATTGAACCTGGGCCCTTGATGCGTTACCAAATGCTCTTAACTACTGAACAATCTTTCCAATCCTAATATGATTACTTTCTGCCAAGCAATTCTACCTCTTGCCATCATCCATGTTCACCCACTTTCATCTTTACCCCTTTCTTCCACTCCCTCTTTTCTTTCCTGTGTTCTTCTCACATATTCATGTACACACAAGTGTATGCACACAGATATAGACAACACAGTTCACTTATGTCTTTTGCATTCTCTCTCTGATCATTTCTCACATTGATAGAATAAACAAAAGCCCCCCAATTCACAAATCACCTTCCCCCTGGGGATGGGCTGCTCCTCCTGACATGGTTGATAGCCCACCTGGAACTCTCAATCAGGAAGGAGGCTCAGGTCCAGTAAGCCAGCTAGAAGTCTTTTTGAACAATACCCACCAGGTTCATATCTCTTTGAGGGATATTATCCAATCAAAATATGTTTCTCCTCTCATTGGCCATGAAGAACAAAAGCAATCCATACTCAGGTGGGTCCTCAAGCTGGCTGAAGGTGAGGGTCCATCTTTGGTAGAACCCATATCTCTCTGCTTCCCTCTACTGTGAAACTAATAAATAAAAAATTAAACAAGGAGGCACACATGAGGAGAGTGCTGGTGATAGCCTTGAATGGATGTTGCTCTTTTATCATAGAGAAAAGGCAGACCCAGAGTGGGAGGGATGCTCCAAGACACCCTTAGATATCTTTACATTCTTTGTTCAGCAGGGTGAACTCGCCATTCCAGGGAAGCGCTCCTACCAAAAAGCTGCAATTTGCTTTCTGAAAAAGACAGCAACAATAAACATCAGTAGCATGTCAAAAAGAACTAGCCTATTGTTAGGCATCGGCCTAGGAATATGCTAGAATACAGGTCACCAGGTGTCCTAAAACTCCAAGGAACCCAGCGCAAAATATAAACTTAAAACTACAATCTTCCAAATAGTAAATGACAACTCAGATATGTGAGATGACATGAGGACATGCTCAAGGCTGACATGTTTGTCCTAGTGAGTACCTTCTATTGTCTGAATATGCTAGTGCTTTTTAAGACTCAGTGTGCAAAGACAACTTCAGTCAAACACGATAGGACCCATTCTCTTCATTTTACTGGCAGTTTTTTGCTCACTATGTACAGCAGAGGCTCTAATAATGTCCCCTGGGAACCTGCTCAGAATGAAAATCCTACTAAATCAGGAACTACAAATGGGACCCTGACATCTGTGGGTGGAGGCTCCACGTGATGTTAGTTTCATGTCTGAGAACCATCCCTGTAAAGAAAGAAAGAAGATATGTCTACAGAACCCGGTTCCTCAACCTCAACCTCACTGTGAAATAAATAGTCTAGGGACCTCCAATAACTTGGAGATCAAGAAGTACAGGCTGGAGATTTGGTCAAGTACTCTTAGCCAAGCCAATCATGTCATGGGCTACTCCCTATCCTTCTTGAACCCAGCTCTTACCAACCAAAGCCCAGGAAGTTATAAGTCCGTGCTTGAACCCAGCTCTTACCAACCAAAAGCCCAGGAAGTTATAAGCCAGGAGCTCTCTGAGTAGCTCCCAGCTGTTGCATAAATGATAATGGTAAAATAAATACCGGAGGATTCTTATCTACAAGGTAGCCCAGGTCTGAGATGGGCTATGCTTGAAAGGTGAGATTTTTTTTTCTGCTCTAGATATTGCCTAATCTCCAGCACCTGGAACAGGCCTGCTGCAGATGAAGAGTACCTGCAATCTATAAACTTGGATGAGCGCACCAAAGGATGGCCTTTGTGCCTACAAAAGCATAAATGATTTACCACATTGAGCAAGCTAATTTCAGTCCAAGAAGACAGAATTTCAGTGAATATATATTAATAGTTCCTCCTGCATCAAAAGTCCAAAGTTGATGAAAGCCTTGAAGTGGAAGTTGCCTTGATAGTATCCTGAATCTTATACTCTGAGGGCAGCAAGGACTACCATATGGGGCTACAAAAGGGAAGCAATCCAGACCTCATAGAGTCTGGGCACCTTAAGATTTTCTAACTATCTGAAAGTCTTCATAACCCTAGGTGGGACTTGAAGGTACTTAGGGCTGTCATAGATGATTCATTCATCACTCACCATTTCTAGCTTGGAGTTTACTTCAATGACACAGTTCTCAGTATTGTTTAAAGGCTTTTTGCAATTACTGCGGGAGATCTGAACGTCAATGTGGTATTCCATTCGGTCTGTGATCTGCCGATGAACAATGGTGTATTTTTAATTAAAAATGTTTTGGTATAACTCCCAAACATTTTGGTAAACACACAAATCTTCATTTTACCAGGTCTACAGACCTCAATACAGTTGAATTTGATTTTGTCTATGTTCTAAAGATTAGCAAAAGTGACTCTGGCCTGTGTTAGAGGGATGAAGCTGGTGACAGGGCATCATCACCTTCAGAGCTACACATTGGTTTGGGACTTAGTGATAGACGTATAAAGAGCTGAGAATACTATGGAATAAATCATCTACTCATGTAATCCTTATCCCAAAATCAGAAATGAGAAATACTCTAAAATCTGAAACTTCCATAGCATCAACATGATGCTCTGAGTAGAAGATTCTGCACCTGAGCTTCTGCCAGTCAAGGCACAAGCACACCTTGGAAATATTAATTTGATGTCCATGGATTAGCACGGCTCACCATCTGGGTGATACTTCTGTTTGCAGTAACTTGAGAGTTAAAACAGAGACCCCTGCTGGCCAAAGTTCTGAGAATAAATGATTCTTCGGTGATCAGCCCTACACAGGACATGTGCATCACCCCTGCCAAAGCTTAGGGAGCATTGTAGAAGGAAGCACAGAAGGAATGTAAGAGCCAGAGGATAGGGAGGGGTTCTGTGAAGTGTTGCCTACTGGGTGAGACAAGCTATTATGTCTTTGAATTCACAGAAGCAGTAGCTACCCACAAAAAACCAACACAAAATGCCATCCACATTCCATTAGGAAGAAGAGAAGCCCATTAGACCTCAACCTTCCTGGAGATCTAGGGAAAGTTAATGGCTTCTGGAAGAGGGAAATCATAAACTACAGTGGTGTAACTTCTGTTAAGTTGTCCTTGTTTCAGTAAATAACTGCACCCTATGTTTATGCAGTGGGGCATAAAAACCAAAAAAAGACGAAGATAGGAGAGGTATTGGGAAGAAAGGGCCTAAAAAACGATAGTGGGGAGTATGTTTATTGTTTTACAACCTTATATATCTATAATACATATATAATGTATATATGTTTCAAGTACACAAAGACACAGAAAGATTGGGTGTGTATCTAACAGTTGATCCAGGTTTATAAAGAAAGACTAGTCTCTAGGGTTCACATCACTTGCCCACCAGGCTCACCAATCTGCCGTCTCTGCTAAGCCAGCTAGGAAAGGATGCAATTTTTAGAATTCAAATTTGGGAGCTAGGAACATAGTTGTGGTGGGATTTAGGTGTTAGCTGATAAGATTGGGAGGCCTGTATCTAGAGTACACACACAGTGTCCAATCTACATAAACAAGATAACAGATAGAGACTAACAAAACCTGCTTAGACAAGATAAGACAGTCCCTCCAAAAATGCCCTGCTTCTAAAAAAAGCTGTCAGACATCATTAGCCTATAGCCAAAATGATAGATGCTCCAACAACACACACACAAAAAAAAAAAACCATAAATAATTGTCCAAATAGCTGTGTCGCTGTCCTCTCTCAAATTTTAAAAGCTACTACTCTCATGTGCTTCTGACTTTCAAATAATATATTTTCCTTCTCAATTCTTAAAAAGGTTAAAAATAAATATTTAAAGTTACTATCCTATCATCCCTTAGCAAAAAAAAATGTTCAAATGTTAATTTTTCACTATCCCAGATAAACAGTTTTAAAGTAATTTATACACCCCACCATCTACCAATATTCTAAAAATATATGATATACTTTATATATGTTAGGCTTTACTTATAGTTTGCGCCTTTTCCTCTCCCAGATATTACCTCATAATAATTCCTATTGAATATAGTCTTAATTTAAAACCTTCTTAGTTAAACAAAAGAGAGAGAGAGAGAGAGAGAGAGAGAGAGAGAGAGAGAGAGAGAGAGAGAGAGATATGTGGTGGGATTTAGGTGTCAGCTGATTAGGTCAGAAGACACTTATCCAGAGCCCCAGGCACCTGAAGGGGGTGTAGTCAGCCCCGTTCAAAAGAGGCTGATGGGATCTTAAGTGACCTTAAGTGATCTTAAGGACCATTTGTTCCTGCCTTCTTGAGAGATTGAATCAACATCCATCACTTGGACCATCCAGTCACTCAAATATCTTCCTAAAGTGTAACCTGTTATGGTGAGTGTTAAATTACTTTCCAATAAATATTAATCCTATATTTAATATATTATGTATAAGATTCATTATGATACATAGTATAATAGCAGAAGGTGTAGGTAGATCGTCGTGAAGATGCTTGGTTCAACTACAATAACAACAAGAAGAGAGTGGGGAGGGAGAAAAGGAGAGAGGGAGAGAGAGAGAGAGAGAGAGAGAGAGAGAGAGAGAGAGAGAGAGAGAGAGAGAGAGAGAGAGAAATGACCTTGCAACTCAAATTTGATCACAGGAATCCTAAGTGCTTCCTAACCTAAATATTTGTGTGTTCCTACAACAAACTGAAGATCTTGGCTTTTCCTTAAAGCCAAACACGGCATGATGCCATGCTGATAGCCTTACAGAAGGAATCTAGAATGCCTGGCTGCACTTTCTCACCCTTCATCCCTGGTCCTTCCTGCCATCCTCTTGAGCAGATGCTATCAATATTGTTCCCAAACATAGTTCCAGCTCCTATGATTCTTGCCTGAGACTTCTTGCTTGAAATTCAGCAGGACCCAAGGGCCTAGGCCAGCTCTTAGCCATAGGCAGAAGGGACTAGTATATAAATAGCCCAACCACCCACACTTGATTGCACTCTGTATGTCTTCCCAAGATCAAGAAGACCAATTCCATCCATCTCACTAACTCACTCTTGGGTCAGCCACCTTACACTGGCATGTGTAATTCCCTCCTACCTTCCCAGGGCCTCCTGGGATGGCCTCCAAAACATACCACCTGCCCTTTCTGCTCTGCTTCTGGAAAACTCACCTCCCAGCAGCCTCCTCCACACCATTAACTTATGCTCTGACCTCAAGCCTTTCCTTCAAGGTCACTTCGAGACAGTGACAGTTCTTGCCAGCACTATGTACTGGCATCATCTGGAAGAGCTGAAAACCTCCTAAGACCTGGACACCACTTAGAGACTCACATTTTATTAGTAGATTTGGTCTGTTTTGTAGGGCATTTATATATTATACATGTGAAAAACATTGTTTAATGGAGATGTTCCCTGACATTGTGCTCTCCTGTTCTGTACCACAACACAAAATAGACAGAATTCTAATTCCTGGCTTAGGGTTTCCCTTTCTAATTGAACATCAGGCTCTCTAGCATCTGAAGAATGCTGTCCATTTCACTATCCCACCTACAGTTCTAAGACAAAAATGGGTTATGAGAAATTTACTACTAATAACTTTCACGTGATACCTGAGTACCAAAGAAAGTGAACGGGGGACTGTCCAAGGGAGATCGTGGAGTATGAACAAGCAATAATGGATACTACATCATTAGCCTTATGCCCTAGAAATACAACGTTTATGGCATGCTTTCCTGAGACATGGGAGCATGAATTCTGATATCAGTGACACAGTTGTTGAAAACCTCTCCAATTCAATCACACCACCAACCAATTGATGCTTCAGTTTTCAATTCCTGAGTTGGAACATTGGTTGGGGGGAGGTTATACTAAAGAGAACAATAAACAGTGCTTTGTAAACTCAAGGAAACACTGCGCCCATTGGATTCCATATGAACAGTGTTCCTTAGAGCTGGGCAGTGCATGCACTGTGAAAGGAACACACTTTATGATAAGATCAGAATGCCTTCACTTCTACTAACTGCACATGGAGTGAACACATTAACACACATGGCTCAGCAACACACAGTGCTCTCATAGAGGACCTGATTTCAGCTCCCAGAACCCATGAGTGGCTTACAACTGCCTTAACTCTATATTCACAGGGTCCATTGTCCTCTTCTGTCCACCATAAGCAACTTCACACTCCCCAGACACAGGCATGCTTGCGCATAATTAAAAGTGAATTTAGAAATTCAAATTATATAGTACAGGACACTCTAGCAATTTATCAGATAGTTAAATGTCCTTCTGTCTTACCCCACATTGCCTGTTTTAGGGAGCTCTTGTCCGTGGCAGCATTATTGCAAAATATTCGTAGCATTTCATTTTTCCCCTAATCTCAAAAAAGCACAAGATGATTCAATTTGCAGTTCAGAGTTAATGGGTTAATATGAGTAGATTAGAATCTGAGCCCAGCATGTGTGGAAAGTACCAGGTAAGCATATTGCTTGTGTCACTGTGTGTGCCTAGTAAGTCACAGATTTAGGATTGCGCTGCTACCTTTATTCTCGTGTGTCTACTCTCTCAATCTGGCCTCCACCATGGCACCATATGTAAATGTCCTGCCTGAACAGAGCTTTCTTACCTGAAGCTTGGCATGCAGTGTCTTATCCACGAGGAAGACATACTTGTCCTCACTTTCCTTGTTGTATTCTTTCATAGCAAACCATACACACTGCTTCACATTGATATTTGAGGTATTGATGTATTCAAAGTATCTCAGTACCTCAACTTCATTCTTGAATTGATCCGCACTGCCTGCCAGAGCCACTGGAAAGCTGAGGATGAGCGTGAAGAGCCACAAGTATTTTGTCATGGTCCTTCAGTCAAAGAGCACAAGAGATGTGTCTTTCACAGCCTCTTGGAGCTTGAGCTGCAGTGGAGGAGCCACAAGTGTTGCTGTAGGTCTGCCAAACTAAACAGCACAGAGAGAAACATTTTCTGAAGACTGATGATGGTGGGCCATGAGATTGCTCAGAGGGTTAAAGCGCTTGCTGCTAAATCTGATGACCTGAGTTTAGTCCTGGGACTCGCATGGTAGAAGGAGAGAAGCAACTCATGCAAGTTGTCCTCCAACTTCCACATACATGTTGTGACATGTGTGATGTATGCACATACACACACACTATATTTTTAATATTTATTATGGGGCTGGGTAGATACCTCAGTGGGTAAAAGCACTTGTAATGCAAGTTTAAGGATGGAGGTTCAAATCCCCAGTAGCCACATAGATGCTGGGAGGGTGTCATGGCCTGTTTATAAGTCCGGCATGCTGGAGGCAAACAGAACATGAAGGTTGCTAGTCAAATTCTTGAGCTCTGATTTCAAGTGAGAGATCCTGCCTCCTCACATATAAGCACACAGGTACATGAGTAACACACACATTCACACACACACCAGTAACATGCACATACACATTTGTGAATACCATGCTCTCATATACATGCAAAACATCCTTATTATATTTACTTGGGAGCAGAAGAGCTTTGCAATAGGAAAATGTGTTCTTTAAGAAACAATGAACATACTCAAGAAGGCCAAAACCAGAAATTTTAAAAGCAAAATAAAGAGATTATATCAGACTTTAGAAATGAAGCTGTAGTTGCAAGAATCACTAATAAAGATGGCATCAGTCCAAGGTTAAATGCAAAAGAGTGGGCAGCTGTTCTTCTAGGTGTTGTAGCTTCTGTGGAAGGCTGAATGACTTTTGTGCGAAATTATGGTCCTGGCAGTATCTTTAAGAACTGCTTTTGTTTTCAGGCATAATACAAGATCAGCTTCCTCACCAGAGCCTCCAGCTTTATGTTTCATTTATGGATGTGGCTAAGGCTCAACAAAATGACTCCATTTGGCTTCTGATAAATTTTGCAATTCAAGGATCTTACAAGAACCCACCTTTTCAGTAACAAAATAGCTGGATTCAAGACACTGCTCTTTGGAACACCTCTGAGAGCCAACTTTCTTGTCTAAGAAAATCTACCAGTAGCATCCCCAGTTAAAGGACCTCTGACACTGGCCTTTACCTCTTGCTTCCATCCTGGGTACAATCCATTCATCTAAGAGAAAGATTCCCTCCAAGGAGACCCTGACATGTTTTTCATGATCCCATGCCTGACCCACCTACTGTATCCTGTAGGTTAATAACCGAAAAAGCCGGTTGCCCCAATGTTCTCTGGTCCTACCCTTCTATGACTGTCCAACCTGCTTGTCCTACTGGATGCCTTCCACTCTGGCTACTCCAACTTGTAATTCTTCTGGTTCTCTGGAACTCTCAGCCCGCATGACCTTGGAGCCCAGTTTCTACAGGGAGACCACGCTTTGTGATGCAATATAGCACCTATGACCTATGATTGTGCCCGATAGCAGCACCCATAACTTGCTCAGCCTCTAGCCTTTGACTCCAAGCAGTTCAAAGGGCTGGAGACAAAAGGCCTTTGAGAATTCATGTGTCCACTTGTGCCTGTCTATCAGATGCCTGGCCCATTAGCTCTCTGTGCTTGGGCCTCTGCATCTTCCTCCACTGTTCTGCCAGACTTGGGTCTGGGGAGGAGGCAGGCTGCACATGAGTGATCTTTTAGATTCTGCTTTTCAGTGAAGGTCTCAAATTCATGTCTAATAAATTCCTGGAAGAACAGCAAAGTGAGTATGCACCCCAGGCTGCAAAGACAGAGTATTTGACCAGGCCTTGTAGGTAGCTTGTAAAACACTGTTTTTAAATTCTCTTCCACTGGATTATGTGGTGGCTTCTCATCCTCTGCTGTAACCAAGAGTACTGTTCTGAATGTTTCTTAAGTATTTTTTGAGAATTCACACAAAGAGCTAGATGAATTATTTACAAGAGCTACACAGAAATACAAATTTTACTATTCATTTCCAACTCTAATCACTAATAATTTGCTCATGTGTTTTAAAATTTTACTCCATATAAAAAGCACATGTGGAGATGGAGAGCTTCAGCAGTTAGGAGCACTTGTTCTGGAGGACCCAGGTTCAGTTCCCATAACCCACTCACAACCTCAACACAAATCCCAAGGGATCCAACACCCTCTTCTGACCTTCTCAGACAGCAGGCACACATGGTGCATACATTCAGGAAAAATACTCCAACACATAAAATAATAAAAATAATAAAGCTAAAAGAATTGAAGCAGCTAGAGAAGTTTTTGTACCCCAGGCCACACTTCACCAATAAAATCACAGGACCTGGGAGCCAGAAAACTAGTTTTTAAATTTTCCTTGTGGAGATAATGTGCTGTCAACTTTGAAAACTAGTGGCCTGCACCATATTTTGGAGCTGTTAATGTGAGGCCGAAGTCCCTGCAGACCCGTCCAAACGTGATCACTAATTTGTGGATCAGGAGTCAGGCCTGAGATTCTGCATTTCAGATCACAATTAGAGTAGGGAGATACTGGGTTGTGATAATCCTCAACCTCTTACCTTCAGCCTAATTAGACTTTCTCGGTTGTCTGGAAGAGCAATTATTGACTTTATTTCTCCTGTGTCATTTGTATTATTCCCAAAGACAGGCATATTTCTCACAGGATGTCTTCTGGGGCTATCACATTCATTTAAACCATTTTCTATATACAATCTTTGTCCTTTATAAACTGATGTTAAAAATCATAGATGAATTAATAGAATAATTAATGTTTGGTATTTAAATATACAGAGTAAGTCTGTTATCAAACATGCTTTCCATCTTATGAATTTATTTGTATTTTATTTCTGTTAATTTTTTTCATTAGAACCTAATTTTTTAAATAGTACCTATATTTAAAGATCTCATCAAGCACAGAATGTATTTTGATCTTGTCCACCTCCACTACATCCTTCCAACTACCCAGGAGCCCATTAATCTTTCTCCCTCCAAACTTCATGCCATCTTACATAGTTATCATCATCACTAATAATCCCCTGAGTCCATTTAGTGTGGATTGTATATCAATTGATGTGAGGTCATCCACTGAGACATAGGCAACCCGCCAATGTCCACATCCCCAAAGAAAACTTAAAATTTTTATGTGAACAAATTTTTCTGCCACTTTCTTTGTAGCTTCTAGCTTTTGTGACATTTATTAAACTGTCTTCTTTACTTAAAAAATTAGACTTTGGTTTCATTCATATTAAATAACATATCAGGTTATCAAATATATTCTCAATATACATATGAGATTGTAAACTACAATCATTTTAAAAAGAAATTTTAAAAAATACATTAAGCCCTTAACATCATCCATGTTATTAATATTTGTCTCCATGGTGCCAATTCAAATCATGAAGAAAAAATTTTATGTGACTAGAGTCAACTTTACTAATGCTATGACCCTTTAATACAAGTCCTCATGTTGTGGTGACCTTCAACCATGAAACTATTTTTTTGCTACTTCATAATTGTAACTTTAATACTGTTATAAATCATAATTTATGAGGTTTGCAAAAAGGAGTCATGGCCCACATGTTGAGAACCACTGAACTACACATTCAGCAAAAACCCTGAACACAGTCTATCCCAGTGTTCATGTCTGGCACAGAACCAAAAAGCTCCAGATATGCTCATCTTACAGATCCATTTTTATCTTACAAACTTACAACTCTCCATTTTCTGTCTCTTCCCATACTGTATGTGTGTCTTTTTTTATTGCTATGACAAAAACCATGAACAAGGTGCCTTATTAAAGGATGCATTTAATTTGGGAGTTGATGGTTCCAGAGGGATAGAAATCATGATTATCACGGTGGAAGGCAGTAGGAAAGCAGGCACAGCACAGAAGCAGTAACTAAGAGTTACATCTAATCCACAAACAGGAAGCAGAGAAGAGAGGGAAGAGGGGAGAGAGAGAGAAGAGAGAGAGAGAGAGAGAGAGAGAGAGAGAGAGAGAGAGAGAGAGAGAGAGAGAGAATGTGTGCTAGCTAGGAATGACATGGGATTTTGAAATCTACAAGTCCACTCCCAGTAACACACCTCTTCCAAAAAGGCCACATCTCTTAATCCATCCCAAACAGTTCCACCCACTGTGAACCAATCATATGAGCCTATGGGGGCCATTCTCACTAAAACACTACAAAGAGGCAACTACCATGTCATTTTTATTTTTCCTTAGCATGATGGACCTTCAGTCTATCAATGTTGTGGAAAATTGTAGAATCTCATTCTAGGGCTGAATAGTATTCCTTTGTGTACATGTACCACATCTACCACAGTTTCTTAATCTGTTGACATTTCAGTCATTTCCAACTTAGCTATTATGAGTAGTGTGTCAATGAGCAACACAGTATGGAGTCTTTAATAGATAGTCATGTCATCTCCTTTAGGTATATACCCAGGGGAAGGACCGTAGTGGTAAATAGTTTCAAAGCATCTAATGAATTTGAAATGAAGCCACCATATAACCGAAGACAAAGGTGGCAGATCTAACATATACCAGCCCTAGCAATGAGCTCCAAGCATGGACTCAGTGAAGTTGACAAGAGAATCTTGTTTTTCATACTGTGAGGGCTAGGATCAGTCAAATGGGAACCACTAGAAAAGCATCACTTGCAATTAACATAATCTTACAACTTTAACCACAAAAGCCAATCAACTAATGTAATGTGTACTGGGGACATAGGATCTACAATTCTTTTACTCTAATAGAGATAGACATTTGGTCTGATCTCTCAAAGAATGAACCAAGGAGAATTTTGTATATATCAAGGCAGAAAGAAATTGGCATATCATGAAATCCAAGCAGGTCAGGGACCTTCCTGAAATAAGAGTTGTGGTAAAGGTCTTCCTGCCTAGGAGCAATGCTGTTCAGAAAGGACATTGGGGTCCTGGACATTTGAGAGCTGTCATAATAAGAAACCAGCTCTGCTGACCACATAGCTGCACCTTCATAAGAATTACACGCCAGGTGTTGAGGCCTCACAAATTCTATACACATGTCAGAAGGCCAAAGCCAACTATTGTGCTATATTCAAGGATCTGTGCAGAACTCCTTCTAAAATCTTGTCCATAGCACGATAGCAAACTCACAAAAATAGGAAAACCAGGAAAAATTGACTCTTTGCCATAAATCACTGAATTTGAGGTTTCCAGAATCCCGAAGTACAGGAGGAAAGTTGACACAGACTTCCTGAGTATTTATCTAGATAATGCTGCCACTGCCTTCCCTACCCTCCCCCTTCTCAGGTCCCTCCAGGGTCATGCCCAGAGCCTGGGGAGAGAGATTCCGTGTGACTCAGCCTGGAGGCAGTCAGTGGTGCTGACAGCTACTGAATCTAAACAGGGACCTGTGTGGGAATACAGGTTTCCGGGAGCAGGGGAGGACATTAAAGACTAAAGATCAAGCTACTGTTTCTTAGGCTGTCGTTCCCAGCCATGAGAAAATGTTCTTGTTGGCAGCTAGCAATGTCCACAAGGGTAGAATCTCTCTCATTTTCAGTTCCCATCACACACGCACATGCACACACACACACACACACACACACACACACACACACACACACACACACCATGGCCTATCTCCAGTCCTCTGCAGAAGGGTCACCCGCTGTGATCTAGGTCCCTGAGGTGAAAGCAGAAAGGAATGCAGTTGGCTACTCCCTAGAAGAATGTCTGCCTTCCTTCTCAGCATATGAATGAGGGATATGGAGAATGAATCTATGAACGAATGACATACAAACATGAAATGATAGGAAAATTAATGAATGAAACATTGAAATAAACAATGAACTATTTCATGGAATCTGCACAACACTTGCAGGTAAGGTGATAGTAATGGCAATAAAGTTACCATGGCTTATTGCTGACAGTGGCATCCGTGGCAAATAGACAATACAGAAAACCTTAAACACTGTTCAGGGATCCAGAATGCTCTGTGAGATGACTTTAATTGTGTTGGTTCTAAATAGACCTTAGACTACAGACAGTCACCCTCAGAGGAAGGGGACTTTGGCTACAGGTGTACAGGGACCTCTGCCCCACTTAAGTCTGTGCACAGGTACTGTTCAAGACGGTGAACTGAGTCATCGATGCTATAGACTCCAAAAAATAAGTGCAGCGTACCTGAAAGAAAGTTATAAGGCATAAGTTAGAAAAATGCAGTATCTTAAGGAGATCTAGATAGTAGGGACTCAATTTGCTCTAAACTAAGCTTTAAAAAAGAAGAAACGGTAAAGAAAGCTAAAATACATTAACCTACAGACTCATAAACCTCAAAGCTCCACCATAAGAAATGATATAAGTTGTAACATCTTCCCACCTGAGCCCACAATCACCTTATAAAAAGCACCTGACCAGACCAGGGCCATCATGCAAGTTGAGGCATTCTGTCCTCACAGTTTCCCTAACACATATGGTGATAGAGGAACATCTACCCCTCCCCAAAGGGTCCTGGAAATCAGGAAATTGCTTGATAAATGATCTCTGTGGAAACTTCCCAAAAGAACAGCCACACAAACTCACCCCATGTAAGGCTACATGAAGGCTGTTAGTTCAAAGGTGAGACCACATCCTGATAGAGTCCCCCTGATGCATAATCATCCATAAGATCCAAGCTGATCACATGTCAGCTACAGGACAAGGATGTCACCAAGAATCACCCTTAAGAACCTGAAGGGAAAGCCCGAGTGAGCAGACAAACTAAACAATTCTTATCCTCTCTTTAAAAAAAAATTAACAGATGAAGACAGACGACCAAAGGCAAAGCATGATCTTCCTGGACCCTCAAAGTCTCTGAGGGCACAGGAGGCCACACAGGCTTCTGCAGTTTTGTTTGGCTGGTTTTTTGGTTTTGGGGGGTTTGGGGGGCTTTTTGGTTTGGGGTTGGTCTTTTTTGTTGTTGTTTGTCTTATTTTGGGCCAGCTAGTGGAAATATGAGAAGAGGGCTGTCCCAGCACTGAGGGATAGGCTCTGCCTGCTTGAGATAGTGCTGTTCTGCATTCCTTACCAAAAGATTGCTGATAGAAGGGGTTAATTTATTCTCAAACCTTTTTCTCTCCTTGGCCTTTCTGCAATGGGCAATTGTCAATGTCTTCATCGTGTTTCTCACAAACTGTACGACCCATCTCCATGTCTATCATATATATGAATGTGTATAACTGTCAAGAAAAGATTGTAAAACTGTTAGAAAACATTTTGTTGGAATAAGTGAAAGAGACATCACTATAAAAGCAAGCAGTTTGTGGAGCCTCTGGCAGTGGGCTAGTGCATGAACTGGCTTTCTGGAGCCCAATCCCTATAGAGGGATACCTTGTTCAGTCTTGATACAGGAAGGAGGGGCTTGATCCTGCCTCAACTTGATATGCCAAACTTTGTTGACTACCCATGGAGGGTTTGCCCTCTCTGAAGAGTGAATGGGGGGAGGTGAAGCTGGGGGATAAACTGGAGGAGAGGGAAGGACTGTGGTTGATATGTAAAATGAAAAAAGTAACTTTTAAATTAAGAAAAAGCAAACAGAACATGTAAAGTTTCAGACAGAACAATAAATAGCACATACAATGTTTCTCTGTTCTTTTATGAGAAGGGGGTTGTTTGTTGTAGGTTTTTGTTTGTTGCTGTTCATATAGCCCAAGATGGCATCGAACTTTCAATTTTACTGTCCTTGGCATCACAAGTGGTAAGCTTGCAGGCATGCTCTTCCATAGCCTGCCTCTTTTAAATGTATGTTTTTTTTTCAAAGTTTTCTTTTAGTTCTCCACAAAACGATATGTTCATTTACCCAGGGATACAGCTCAGTTGGAAACTGTGTGCTCAGCATGTTCAAAGAACAAAGTCTGATCCCCAGAGCTCCCAAATACCTAAGTACAACTAGGGTTAACACTGAGCCTCAGCCCTCTTTCCATGGGTAAATATGTGGCAGTATTACTGCCAGGGTGCTGAATACCCAGGGTGCCACATAGTCACACAACCAAGTCCACAGCAAAGAACCTGCACATACAGCCACAAACAGGACACTATAACAATTATCGAATGTTCACCGAGGCAGCATCAAAGGTCTCTACTGAGTGAATGTCCTTGACCCAGAGCAAAGCCTTCATGAGAGAGCCTATCATGAGCAAGTAGAACAGAGAACACACCAGCCCCTTTCAGCTGTATCTTTCACGTAGGTCCCGATGACACAGAGCACTCCTCTTGCAAGCACTGAAGTGAAGTGGCTCTCAAGAATCCCAGTCATTATTCCCAGCACTTATCAGAATCCTATACAGGGTATGTCCTTAAACAGTGGTGTCCTCTCAGACTGCTTCATTCCCTCCTCAAACCCTCTTGTTCTGTTTTTGCTGTTATTTGTGTGTTTATTTGACAGGGTTCTTGGCCATTTAATTAAGAAAAAAATAAAATTGTTCTCCGGCCACTTCTTGGTACCATTCACTTTTCAAGGCACTATTCTCTCTAACATGGTCTGAAGCTTCTTGTTGCCTTTGGGGTGGGGAAGGGGCTGCTACTTCCCCTTGTGGGAGGCAGGGAGAAGGTGGGGAATCAACATCTCAGACTTTGGAAACTAGTTGAAATAAATAGGTTCGATTTATTGAAGAAGGGGCAAGCTTTATGTACCCTCTGCCCGGTCGGGGAAGGGCTTTGCTTTGCTGGCCTTTGTTGCTGTAGCTTCAACAGTTACTTTTTTCTGGTTCAGGTCATCTTACATTAGGACATCGGATCTGTTGCCAAGGCTCCCAGGCAGACCTCAAGCTGGCTCATGAGGAAGTGCTATGAGCCCGTGTTTTACGGTACCAGTTATAACCAGTTTGAACTGGCTGAGTCCAGGCTGGCCCTCAGGCCCGCAGAAGCCTCTAGGGCCTATACATCCCACATATAAGCTGTCCAGTGTCGTGTGGATCACTATACTCAGCCTTCAGTGAAAAACTTGGTGGTGGTTCACATGAGGGGCAACACCCAGTAGATTCCTAGTGATACCTAATTGGCATCCTTACTGCCAAACTACCCTTCTGCAGCCCTGCATCTCAGTATTTCCTTCCCCAAGACATAAGTCATAGAGCACAGTACATCCATCCAGGAGGCTCATGTCACCTGAGTACACTTGGTCCATCCCCCTCCAGGTAGTTTATCTCTAACAGCCTACATTCCCAGCCATCTCCTCACAGAATCATCACATTCTTTCCCTCTTTAGCTCCCAGGAGGACCCTGTGTCACACAGCACTCACCTCACACGGACTTCTACTTTACTCCTGGATTGGGGGGCATTTTACCAATGTCTTTACCCACTCAGCACAGCAGTTAGAAAGAACGGGTCCCTGTCCGGCTCCATGTTTGCCTGCCTGACTAAAAGTCATCTCAGCAGTGATGCTGATGTTCCCCGGTACCCATCATACACACACCCCCTTGCTGAGCAAGACCAAGCTCATCCAGCTCCAAGGGAACCTGTCACCCTGCCACACTTGCTATCAACTGTCTATTGTGTGGGGACTTGCTTCTTTTTGTTTCTGTGCCTGCAGCTCATCACCTATCTCTCTGCTGTTCCAGCTTCTGTCAGCCCTGACTTGATTCTCCTCATCCTGAACTCAGACTGGGAAACTGATACCTCCCTTCTACCTTGCTTTTCAGAGGCTACACTCACTTGAAAATAAGCCTAAATTCTGAGTTTTTCTAGCACTATTGGGTTTTTTTTTAACATTTGCCAAATAAAAGCCTTGATTTCAACTTACTGAAAACCCAGAAGTTCCCCAGTCCTGCCAGGTATTGCAGTGCGTGCCAGTACCACACAGGAAGCAAGCTACTCACCTTTTGCTGACCTCTCCGGATTCTCAGGAACTTGTAGGCAAAATTATCATCCTGGTTTTCATTATAGTGGAACACAACGTACTCTGCAGAAATGCCCAAATAATTATCATTCTTGTTGACTTCTATAAATTTGAGGCTGCAATCATGAATCCCCAGCACAATGAGTCCCACAAGCAAGAACGCCTTCCACAACATGGCTGTCTTCAGTGTTAACACTGGGAATTGAGGACACACGGGTAAAATGGAGGCGCAGCTACAGAAAGTGATGGCATTTTACATGGCCCTGCCCACCAGAGGACATGTGGTGCTAAAATCCTGATTCTGACAAGGACATTTGGCCACTGTCATCTCCACCCCTCCTCCTCATCCGTCCATCTGAAAGCAGAAGTGACATAAGCCACCAACTCGTGGGCATTCATGCAACATAAACTTGGCCTGCACGTTTTCAAGGCCGCCTCCCTCAGCCCCAGCCTGCCCTGATAAGAACTGATAGGAAGTTTGGGATTGTAAATCTAACTGGCTTATCCTTACTGCTCTGAATCCCAAAACTGGAAGAGCCACAAAAACTCTCATAAGGTAAGATAAGTCAAGTATTAGAGTTAAGAAGTAAATGCTCATGATTTTGTAGCCCCAGAGGAGGCCACTGGAAGGGGTTAGAGTCAGGACTGGGAGATCACCTTCTCTACCATCTCTGCAGTATAGTGGACAGCTCATCACCTCTGCCTCTTTCTCTGAGGACTACCCTGATTGTGATCTGCAACCCAGTACTAGAGGGGGTCAGAATGGAAAACAGTGAGTCTGTAGAGATGAACACAAATGGCAGCCATTGGCCCAGAAGCTGTCTTGACTCAGAAAGAGGCACCTGCTAATATATCTACATCCTGCTCTACCACTTGGCCCTGTGCCAGACTTCTCAGGAAAAATGTTCCACACTCTGACTTACTTATAGATATACTGAGGATCCATAACTAATGCAAGGAGATGAATAAGCTGGAAAGATATGAAGTTTGCTGTCATGGAAGAGAATTTGTGCTCAAATGGTCCCTGCCAGAGAAGACCAAGAGACATGAACTTTGATGATTCAAAAAAAAAAAAAAAAAAAAAAAGACCAAAACTTAGCCATTGACCTGGAGACAGAGGAGGAGAAAACCTACAGCTCTAGAGTGGAAAGAAACAGGACTGTGGGCATGATTGCTAACATCTTCCTGCAGCTTCCAAGTGGGACCAAAATGATCTCACAAGATGGCCTGATGATAGATACTATCTTAGGTTTCTCTTACGGTCACAAAGCAGTACAACAAAAATCAATTTGAGGAGGAAAGGGTTAATTTCATTTTATAGTTTATAATCAATCATCCAGAGAAGTCAGGGCAGGAACTGACCCAGAAGCCCCCGGTGAATGCTGACTACTGACTTGCTCCTCGTGGGTTGTTCAGTCTTCCTAAACAACTCAGGACCAGCTCACAGGGGTGGCACCACCCACACAGTGAGCTGGGCCCTCCCATATCAATCATTAATCAAGAAAATGTCCTACAGACTTGCCTACAGACCATCTAATGGAAACATTTTATCAAGCCAGGTTCCTCTTTCCAGATACCTGCAGCTGTGTCAAGTTGACAAAAACAGAACAGGATCGATGGTGAGGTAAGGGAGTCTAAAACACAGCTGTCCTTCATTCCAGTAGTACCTCAGAGTATGCCGGAACCAGTGATTTCCACCAGAGGATGCTAGCTCTCATAGTTATTAAATGTCCTTCCTAGCAGCTGTCTGGTCGGAGTTCACTGCCTTCTCTCTAGGGTCTCCAGACCTGTAAGGAACCCCTTCTCATTGCAACTGGTCATTTGAGGGTATTCTCCAAATCTAGATTTAGCTCATCAAGAGTTAGCAACTGTCTAATCCCTCCTGAAGGACTGACCTCTGGATTCCTTAACCATATCTATCTACCATCGTGCTCTCTTTTTCTTTTATGTATTTTTGTTGCATACCCGTACCTTGCAGTTTTTCCAGAGATAAAGAGGGGGCAATCTTGAGGCAGAATCCAATGTAATCATCTGTTGTCTTATCTGCTCTCTGGTTTGTACACTCCCATGTGTACAATATGTCTCCTGAAGTTCTGGAGCAGCAGGATCCACTCATTTGTTACTTTAAAAAGTATTGAGGGTCTTGGGAGATGCGTACAGCACTTGCCACATCAACATAAAAATGTGAATTCAAATCCTCACAGGCCATGTGAATCCAGTACGGTCATTTATGTCAGCAATCCAGTGCTTCTATGACAAGAATGGAAGCAGAGACAGGAGCCACTTCACTGGCCATACTCACCCATGAACAACAAAAGATTGCCCATCTCATTGCTAAATGAGAACCAACATCCAAAGGTGTCCTTGGACCTCTACACATGTGCCATGACACTCACACACCAGCACTTACACACACACACACACACACACACACACATCACGTACGCACGCATGCATGCACACGCACACACATACACACCACACATGCAAAGGTTTTATTTTAATTAAAGGAGAATGGGGGCTGTAGAAAGGGGGGGTTGGCCCTGCTAGTCTCATGGTTTAGACCTGCTGGCTTATCTGGACCAGCAATCCCAAAGTCCCAAAGCAACACACAGACGCTTATATTAATTTTATGTTGTTTGGTCTACGTTTTAGGCATTTGCTAGCTCTTTTATTTTAATTTAACCTATTTCTATTATTTTTGTTTTGCCATGTGGACCATGGCTTACCTGTGATACCTTACATGTTATTTCTTGCGCAGCTGGATCAGATCTCCCTCTGACTCTGCCCTCCTTCCCCTATCTATGCTTCAGTTTCTCTGCCTACTTCTACAATGCCTGACACAGGCCAAAACAGTCCTTTATTCACAGCATAAAGTCATCCCACATCAGGAGGCTGCAAAGATGGCTCGGTGACTGAGAGCATTTACTGCTCTTCCAGAAGAGGAGCATTTGCTTCCCAGAGCCTATGTCAGGCAGCTCTGCGGGCACTTGTACTCATATGTACCCACAAACAGACACACACGGACAGACACACATATACATAATTAAAATTATAGAAAAATAAAATCTTTTTTAAAGAGCAAGCATGTTTCAATAAGGTATTTTTGAAGAACACCCTACTCGTGTTTACTAGCCTGTGTATCACTTAGAAACCTATAGCTAAATTATCAAGTATTTCTCTCCTTAATTTCTAGATAAAATTTCAGCCATCAGAGGACACAATCTATGTGATACCCATTCTCTGCAGTTTGTGAAGATGTAGATTATGAACCAGAATCTGCTCGGTTTTGATAAATTATCCACAGGTTCAATAGAGTGCATGTTCTGAACTTGGATGATGCTCTGTTTAATACAAAGTCAAATTTGTTTAATAAATCCTCACATTTTATATGTCTTTAGTGATTTTTACTCTGATGATCTCTCGGTTACCGAGAAAAGTACCTAAAACTCGAGTTAGAATTATATATTTACTTTTAGCTGTGTCAGACAGCCTTGGTATTCAGGAGGGCAAGGCCTTCTATCCTGTCATTTACTCTTCCTGGCCACCTCTGAGTCTGGGACTGGTCCCACTGAAGAATAGACAACACTGTGAGCCTGGTTCCTGACACAAAAGCAGTGAGGAGACAGGTGACTGCTCCCTGGAAGACTGATGTGTATTCCTTTGTTGATCGTAACATCATTGTGGTGCCTAAGCTGGTCTCCAGCTTGTGGACTTCCAAGATCCTACCCTTCAAGCTCCTATACAGTGCTGGACTATAGGTGGGCAGCACTATGCCTGGCTTCTGCATTTCTTTTGACTGCATAGGTGAGGGGCACAGAGAAATTAAAGAATGAATGAGCATGTAAATAAATGAATGAGACCACGAATCAACCTGTGCTCCTTACATGTTGCTCCTTTGGGCTTCAGCTCCGTCGTCCCCTGATTCCTCCCTTCCTTTCCTACCTATTCTGATTCCTCCTCCTACTTCTTCTATGGTGCCTGCCATGGCCCAAAACAGCTCCTTTATTTAAAGATTGCTATTCACAGCATACAGAAAGGCATTCCCACATCAACCTAAGATATGGCACATTTGCAGATTAAAATCAAATCCTACAGAACAAGCAGCCTGCACACACTGCAGCCATATATGGCAGTGTGAAGTCGTCATTCATTTACTGGAACAGCATGGGCCAGATTAAGAAATCTGATTAAGTCAAATTAAGAAATGGGCCATCAAAAAGATAGACATGGTATGTACTCCATCATAAGTGAAATTTAGACATTAAAGCAAAGAATATTCAGACTGCAAACCACAACCCCCAACCAGGAAGGTGACAGGAGGAACCTAAGAGAGATTTCCATGGATCCCCTGGGAAGAGGAAATAGGGAAGATCTCCTGAGTAAATTGGGATAATATGGGGGAGCAAGGGTAGGTGGGAAGAGACCATGGGAGAATTCGATGGTTGAGTGGGAGGAGCAACAGAGAGGGAGAGTAAAGAAATAGATATCCTAATAGAGGGAGCCACTGTGGGGTTAGAGGGAAACCTGGTGCTAGGGAAACATCCAAGAACCCACAGGATATCTCTGGCTGGAACTCCAGGCAATAGTGGAGAGGGTGCCTAAACTGGCCTTCCCCTATAATAAAAAGAATGACCACCCCAATTGTCATTACTGAACCTACATTCAGCAACTGATAGAGGCAGATCCATAGCTAAGCACTGGGTCGAGCTCCCGGTCCAGCTGAGAGGGAGGTGAAATAGTATGAACAAACGGGTCAAGGTCATGATGAGGAAACCCACAGAGACAGCTAACGGGAGCTATTGGGAGCTCACTGACTCTGAAATGACAGCAGGGGAACCTGGAAAGGAACTAGACCATGGAGCTTCTTGCAGTCAGATCAGAGTTTATTCCTGGTGCATGAACTGGCTTCTGGGAGCCCATTCCCTACTGAGGAACACCTAACTCAACCTTCATACTTGGGGGAGGGCCTTGGTCCTATCTCGACTAGACATGCTAGACAAAATTGTCTCATCTTTGGCAGTCCTTGCTCTCCCTGGGGAATCAATGGAGGGAAGGGATGGGCAACCTGGGGGAGGACAGGGAGCAGTGGTGTGGGGGGGGGGAACTTTTATAAGTAAATAAATAAATAAACAAATAAATAAAAATTAAATAGAAATGAACCAGATTAAGTTGCTAAGAAACTCCTTTAACTAGAACAGAAAGTAGGTACAACTCCACCTTTGAAGGGGTAAGAGGAGCTTGAGGGAAGGGTGTTGTATGGTGATATGTTATATATTTAATAAAACCAGTCTGAAATATCAAAGAAGAGATCTACCCACAGTCAATCCAGGAGGATCAGAGAGTGATAACTCACACCTTTAATCTCAGCACAGAGAAAGACCTGGAGTGGTGACCTCTGCCTTTAATTCAGCAGATCTGAGTGTGAGGCCAGCTTGGTTTACAGAGGGAGTTCCAGGCTCCCAGGCAGGCAGTGGTGGTGCCAGGCCTTTAATCCCATAACTCCAGAGACAGAGGAGATCTTTCTGTGTTTCTGTGAGTTCAAGGTTAACTACCAAATAGTAGTAAACCATGCCTTTAATCTTAACCTGGATGTGAAACAACTGGACAAAGAAGGTATTTAAGGCAGGCGTAGGAAGACAGATGAGGCATCCCCCACACTGTGATAACACAAACCCTGAAGTGACAAGAATCTACAGATACACCCTCTGTATGCACATCTCTAGGATGACCCTGAGCTTTGCCAGGGTAGGTCCCACTTGTACTGCAGTCTAGAGGCACTGTGTCAGCCCCCTTTGTCCTTACACAATGCTGGAAAGGATGTCCAGGGTTGAAGGAACTCCTGAGAATTCTGATGAACTCATTCCTGGGAAATAAAATCAGTTGTTGCCAAGCCTGCCCATGACCTTCCCTGCAATACACACCATCTGCAAAGCTCAAGGTCAATAGTGTGGTGATGTCCATGAGATATCACCTTCCTCACTGCCCTGACTCTCTTTGGCTGCAGCTACATCTGGCTCCATTTCTCTTGGTTTTCCAGTTCCCATGCTTCTAATCTGCTCTCATCTCTAATATCTTTTATGGGCCTCTGGGCTCTAATCACCAACTGCTTCATTCTAATCTCAGCTTATTTCAAATCATCTTTTTGTTTACCAACTTCCAACTCAAGCTGACCATAGTAAGAGACCATCTAGTCTATCTTATCTTTCTTTGAAATGTATTGAGATTTAATTTTCTTGTTATTATTGAGAATACAACCAATATTTTCTGTGCTTTAGAAGAGCGCATTCTATAAGCATAGTGATAAACTGCATATAAGTTTCTGATCATTGGATTGTGCATCATCCATCCATGGTTTCAGAGAATCTCTGACCTATTATCTAAATCTTGTTTGACATTTGAGATAAGTCACTTCTGAATTCACCAAGACACAGCAGAACACAGTAGTGTTACCACCTGACACTAGACTTTTCATACTTCTTGAATAATCTGAATACCATGTATACGTAGAAAAGGAAAATACCTCCCCACACCCCAGTCATTCATCTATAAGTAGTTAATGTATCCTCAGACTCAGGATCAGGCTCCCCACTCATTCATTCATAAGCAGTTAGTATGTCCTCAGACTCAGAATCAAGTTCCCCAGTCTTTCATTCATAAGTAGTTAGTGTAGCCTCAGCAGATTCAAATTCAAGCCCACCTTATTGCACAAATTCTAGTTGGTATATAGCAAAAACCCAGACTCAGATATTGTGGAAAGCTGGAATATCAGAGAGATAGAGAAACAAACCACAGCCACTTCTCACATGCCACTACTCAGGACTGTCTCCACAAAATCCTCTTCTCCTTCCTCGGCCATTTATCCTTTAGTGGACGAATGATCCACTCACATTCAAGTGAGTCAAAGACCTCATCGTGATAAAAGAGAAAGTGGGGAACAGCCTTGGACTCATTGGCACAGGAGACAGCTTCCTGAATTTCCTCAGAGTCAGGATCAAGACCCCCTGCAGGTATTTATTAGTAAATCTTCATCAAAGTCAGAATAAAGATTCCGTGCAGTCATTCATCACTGAAAGAGAGCAAGAATTTTCTTCCTGGCATTTGATGAAATGCTTGTGTCTATCTTGGGGAACATTACTAAAAGAGCAAGTATCTGTTAGAAAAACATGGGCACCAGGTGAAGCTGCTCTTGAGTTGAAATGGCTGAGGGATGAATTCTGAGACTGGAAAGGCTCTCCTTTCCTTTCATGCCCATCTGTCACAGATGACCTAGTCTCTAGGTCTCAAAGTGTCTGACTGTTTCTGTGCTCTAGATGGCCTAAGACAGCAGGGTGTTGAAAAAGAAATCAGAGAAAGGAAACCTTTCACAATAGCCTATATAGACCTGTAGGAGAAGAATGTCAAGTCTTTGAAGAAAGAAATTACAGAAGATATCAAAAGATGAAAAGAACTCCCATGCTCATAGATTGGTAGAATTATCAAAGTAAAAGTGGCCATACTACCAAAAGAAATCTACAGGTTCAGTGAAATCCTATCAAAATTCAAGTCCAAATTTTACAGGTCTTGAAAGAACAATTCTAAACTTCTTTGGAAAAACAAAAACCCAGGATAGCTAAAAAATAACCCTGTATAATAAAAGAACTGCTGAGGGTATCACCATCCCTGTTCTCAAGCTCTACTGTGGAACTATAATAATAAGAACAGCTATGTATTGACATAAAAACAGACACATTGATAATGGTGTCAAATACCCAGACATAAATGTACACATCTATGGACATTTGATTTTTGACAAAGATGCCAAAATTATACAATGGAGAAAAGAAAGTATCTTCAACAAATGGTGCTGGCATAACTGGATGGTGGTATGTAGAAGAATGCAAATACATCCATATCTATCACCCTGCACAAAGCTCAAGTCCAAGTGGATCAAAGATCTCAACATAAATCTAGTTATACTGAACCTCATAGAAGAGAAAGTAGGAAATATGCTTGAATGCATTGACACAGGAGACAACTGTTTTAATATAACAACAGTCTCAAGACACTAAGATCAACAATTAACAAATGGGACCTCATGAAACTGAAAAGCTTTTGTAAGGCAATGAATATTATCAATGGGACAAAATGACAGCCTACAGAATGGAAAAAGATCTTTACCAATGCCACATCTGATAGAGGGCTGATTTCCAAAATATATAATGAACTCTAGAAGCTAATCAAAAAACCAAATAATCTCATGAAGAAGTGGGGTACACATCTTGTGGTAGTTTGAATGCAATCACCTCCCAATGATCTCATAAATTCTGACATTTTGGTTGACTCTTGAAACCTATTCTTCATGGTTTGCCTCGTCCAGCCTAAATACAAGGGGAAGTGCTTAGTCTTGCTGCAACTAGATAGACCATGCTTTATTGATACCCATGGAAGGCTGGCCTCTTTCTGAACATAAAGAGAAGTTAATTGAGGGGGGCTGAGGAGAGATGGGGGAGTGAGCGAGAGGAGATGAGGGGGAGGAGACTACAGTTGGGATATAAAATAAATGAAAAGGTACTTAGATTAAAAAATAAAGATAGTAACATGTACCTATCAAATAGAAGAGATTCCCTTTATCAGGCTTACTTAGGTGTAAGATTGGAGAACAAAGTCCTTGAAGGTCCACTGGAAAGCAAAGTCTGGACCTAGCCTCCAGCATGTGTGAAAGTACACACTCACTGAAACCAATAGGTACAAAGCAAAGAGGCCTGGATTGGCCTCTGTCACAGCATAGTTCTAATACATTGATGCCATCCCCACATGTAAACTAGAAAAACACAAATTCAAGGAAATTCTAAAATATGAGAAAACCCTTCAATCATATTAAGGTCATGAAGACCAAGGAAATGAGTAAGGAGCCCTTTGTGATGGTAGAAAATGGGTGTAGCTGGTGAGTCTCATGTAGAAAGAGCACTTCTAGTAAGCTCCCTACCAGGGTGAGTTCCCTACCAGGTGCCTATTCCTAAAAGACCCAGAACAAACTTTCAGGACTCCAGAAGTAACTGAGCTAAGGCTATGTGCTGTTCCTGGATTTCTGACCACATCTGGGGATATCGAGAGAGTTCTTCTAGTGTCATTGCTGAATGCAATCTGGTTGCACGGGGTTATGGAAAAGATCACACCTGTTTGCAGGAATTAATAGTAAGTTTGGGAGTGACAAGTTACTTCTTTCTCTTATATTTTGGAGGAAAAATCTCTTTGCACTGTAATTCTATTACAATTTGAAATTCTTTTATTTTTTGAAGTCATATAAAGTATGACAATGGAGAACTGTTTATTGATGTATAAAGTTGTTCATAATGTAATAAATAATGTATTAAAAATCAAATTATAAAATAGTATATGCATTATTATCTCATTTCTATTAAAAATTCCTATGTATATAGATACAGAGACTTTAAGGTTGATGATGGTAAGATTATAGACTACAGTTCACTTCATCTACAGATTTTTTTTCTTCAGAGGACGTCTCACTATGTAGCCCAGCATGGCCTTGAGTTCAGAATTCTGCTGCCTTAGCCTCCCAACTGTAGCGATTACAGGCTATGACAAAAATCTTGGCTTTGAATTAGTTTTCTTTTGTTAATTTTTGTTATGTAAAAATAATGGTTTTATGGTGTGTCTTTCTGAGTAAACAGCATTTACTTAATTTATAAAGTATTTCAATTTGGAGGGGAAAAAGTAACAGTATAATGACTCTCCTGGGGTATCACATTGTATAGGTCAGAGGGTGACTTCTCAATGTGGTGCTGAGATCTTTGTGTCAGTGAGTTGAAACAGGAAACAAAACAAAATTAATGTTACTAAAAGGCAAGTATCAATATACCCGTGGTATTTCCCATGTTTCTTCTTTTGATGTTTTAACTGACATTTTTAGTGAAATGTTTAAATTATACTTCATTGCAGAAAGGAATTTATATACCAATGTTTCCCATTTCCCTACAATTGTGGTAACTGTTCTACAAAATAAATGCATTTCTGCTTATCTTTTCAGATCATGAGGTATATACTCTTGTCTTATGTGTAAAGTATTATTATCTAAAGGGGGAGATTATAATCTGGTCTTAACTATGGTTTTCAACCAGTAAAGCCGTTACAGGTAAATGTTTTAAATTAATTGACTTGTAGAGCTATGATAATACTTTACTATTTTGCTGGGAAATACTTGACTTTCAAACTCTCTTTGTGGCATAAAATCCCAAAAGTACAGAAGCCATTGCTTTTACTATGCTTAGAGATTTGTAGCCTTCTAATTTTAACTGCTCTTCAGGTAAGCACAAGAAAAAGATTTGGAATCTGTTCTGTTCTCCTGATCTTCAGTCGTAGCAAGAATAAGGAAGGAGCCAGATGGAAAACTGTGAACACAATTAGTTTATACAGAAACATTTCTAATAATCATCTTGGTAAAGGTCCACTTTAATCAGATGGCGCCAGAATTAATCTAATTCAAGGCTGAACACACCTTTTTATTCCTTGAGAAGCAAATACAAGTGGATCTCTGTGAATTTGAGACCAATCTGGTATACATAGTGAGTTTCCAGACAGCTAGAGATTCATAAAAAGACCCTGTCTTAAAAATAAATAAATACATAAAAACAGATAAAATTCAATATTTTGAAATCTAGCTCTTTATCTGTTTGTTTTTCTAGTATATCCAATGAGAAATTTCATTACAAAATTACTTATTTGGATAAAAATTTATGACAGGTGAAATTGTTTTAAAATAAAACTTTTTTTTAAAACCTCGGCTATGTCAAGATACATCAGAACATTTGACATGTAGAAACAGAGACAGATGAGAGAGAGAACATATGAGCTGTCAGAGTGGTAAACGCAGTGATGAGTGTGGCCCTTTGCTGTAATATGGCCACAGTCCTGTAGTTTCAGCAATAGGAAAGCAGTTTCTTCTTCAGAGGAAAGATCACATGTTACTGTGGATAGGAGTCACCTAAGTCCAAGGTCACCTCTTTGTACAGAAGTTGATTGAGACACAGAGAGACAGGGCAACTGTGTTGCTCAACTCAAGTCTCCTAAGGTCATCAGAAGAAAGTGTTGCCATATCTCCAGGCTGTCCTCACTCAGGCAGGTAAAGACCCTGTGCTCTGTCAACAGTAGGTGCTAGAGGTGCCAGAAGAGTGACAGACAAAGACACTACCATCAGTGTGTTGACAAGCAGGTGAGTGTTGTGCATATGTAGGATTCTACCCCACGAGGGAGCTCAAGAACATGTGGGGAACTTGTCTTAGAGGAAGGATACAAAGGCTAGGCTATGTAGTATGAGGTTTCTGGCCGGGACTTTCTGGCCTAGCCTCCTTTGTAGACTTTCTGCTCTAGTCTCATGACTTGGACTTTCCAGCCAATCCTGATGGCCCAGAAATTCAGACCCACAGTCCCATAGTCCCACTGAAACACACACTTGTATTAATTGTACACTAATTGAACTGAGGCCCGGACATATAACTTGCTAGCTCTTGCTCTTAAACTAACCCATGACTCTTACCTTGTTTAGCCATGAGGCTCGGTACCTTTTCTCAAAGCAGCATTTCAACTTCTTTCCTCTGCATCTGCTGGCATCTCTCAGGCTTCTCAGTGGCATTTCTGCCCTGTTCTTCCTGTTCCCAGAGTTTTCTTACTCTGGTAGCCCTGCCTACACTTCCTGTCTGCCTTCAACTAATCAGTGTTTTTATTAAACTAGTAGGCGGGACAATTATTCACAATGTAACAAAATCCCCCTACAAGGCTGAGTCCCTGGCTCCAGCCTATCACTGCACCCTAGATGTATTAATATACGAGTTGTCTGTGTGTGTGTGTGTGTGTGTGTGTGAGAGAGAGAGAGAGAGAGAGAGAGAGAGAGAGAGAGAGAGAGAGAGGAAGAGAGAGATTCTCAAGGAAGTGGAGGCACATGCAAGAAGTTGGAGGCAGAGGGTAGAAATGACATAAACAAACCCTTGTATGAAATTCTCTAAAAACTTTATATTTATTTTTTTAAAAATATCAATAAAAAAAACTGCCCCTTTGGCCTGTTCCAACTGTGGGAAAACTTAGCCCGTGATTAGAAAAAGTATCAAAAACCCATGGTGCCACAGAGGTGGCCTAATGGAACATGTTAATTACTCAAATTGTATTTGTTCAAACACCAGGTGATACCTAACATATCTCATCCCCCTTCAAGGCTGAAGGTGCAGAGATTGACTGGGGCATCTCACATCAGCTTTTACACAGTCCTGTTCCAGTTCACTAAAGGAAGGTCAGCCAAACCTCAGACAGTTCACACATGATGAAGTCATCCTCTCCACAAGCAGGAACAGTCATCTCCCGAGGATCATATTGTCCTCTCAAGCAACAGGACTTCTCTGGTCTACCTTGTTGAGCCAGAAACTGAGATAAGATTCAGTCGGATCTCATCTTGATTGAGATTTAACTTCTACCTCATTGTCCCCCACTCCAAGTTTTTCCTATGTTTAAGTTCCTGTCAGAGCCCTAAGGATGAGCTGAAAGCCTTAATTTCCATTTTTTCAATATGGCCATTTTAATTAAAATATTATTCTTCCCTTTTACCATCACTCTGGTCTGCTTTCTCTAGGGCAAATGTGTGAGCTCAATGTATTGGACTCCCCTAGGATTTCAGGCCTAGCATGCTGGGTATAGAAGTATCTGAGAAAAGAAGCCTTAGGATGCTCCCTGGGCTGAACAGTGTGGACCTAAGTTTTCAGTAACACAACATGGCCTTCAGAAGGATTAGAGGGATAAGTTCCACCCAGTGAGAGGTCCTGGGGACACTAGACCCAGACCCAAACAGCCGTACAAAAGGTGTGACATGGAGCCAACTCTGACACCACAAACCACAGAGGGTTCGGAACCCAACTGGGACCAATTGTCTGTCAAAAAAGAATACCATTTGTTTCCTCAGATAATTTTCAGAATGTCCAAAATGCAATTCAAATTATTCTATATTTGAAAAACAAGAAAATTTCAACTCCCACGGGTGGAGAGTGATGATCACTAGAAACTTCTTAATCCAAATGTTGGAATTTTAACACATATTAGAAAAATGTCCTAAAAATAAATAATGTCTTATTGTTAGCTCTACACTCCCACAGAATAGCACAAATAGTTCCTCATAAACATATTATTTAAGTTAAAATTAAATATTCTGAGAACCATTGAAATAAGTGATGATGTTATCCTGCTGCTGCTTAGGACACATGCTGCATACTGAGTAGCTTAAAACAGATTAAATTTATTAAATGGAGGGCAGAGTCTAACATGGCTTTCACTGGACTAAAATCGTATGTCAGCAGGGCTGTGTTCCTTCCAAAATCTCCAGATGAGAGTCTGCTTTTCAGTGTCTAAGGCCACCTCTACTTCCTGTCTCTTGGCACTTTTTTCCAGAGGCAAAATACTTGTCAAAGCCCTCGGGCTTCCAGCGTCTTCTTGTGGTTCTCTGACTGTAATAGAGGTTTCTGGCCTGACCTTTCCAGCCTAGCCCAGAGGTTAGAACCCTCTCTTAGCCCCAAATAATCACACAAAGATTTACATTAATTTCATGCTGTTTGGCTTATGGCTCAGGCACATTGCTAGCTAGTTCTTTCATCTTAATTCATCCCATTTCCATTAATCTGTCCTGCCATGTGGTCTGTGGCTCACCTATGTTGCTTTACATGTTGATTCTTGGGCAGCTGAAAAGTGTCTCCTTTGACTCTTCCCTCCTTCTATCTATACTCCAATTATTCCACCTACTTCTAAGATGCCTGCCTTAGGCAAAGACCTTTTTTGTTATTATTATTAATGAATGATATTCATAGCTTACTGAAAGACATCGCACATCACCTCTGCCCATTCTTTCTTACAGAGACTCTCATGACTATGTTGGGTCTACCCAGATAAACCAGGAGAACTCTATCATGTCTTTACTCACATATGCAAATATCTTCTTGCCGAGTAAACCTAACCTCAGGATCTGAAGAAGGAAGACATGGTGTCATATCACTTACTTTTTTCTTTGTTTTGTATTAAATACACTAATATGGTGTAATGTGTCTTCTTAAGATTATGTGTAAATTTTGAAATTTTTGTATGTTCATTTTATTATTTTTTTAATAAAAAAAGACTTTTTTAATCCATATATTCCATTGGATCCCTGCCCTTCCCCACTCCCAATCCTTCCCAGTCAGCCTTCAGAAACCACCCTCCCCATCCACCCAAAGAAGAAGTCCCAAGGTGGATCAGCTCAGCGTGGCACATCCACTCCAGGCAAGTCCGATTTTCTCACCCCAAGTCAAGACTGGGTTAGGTGTTCCTCTGCAGGGAATGGACTCCAAGGTACAAGCCCATGAATAGGAACACAGTCTGATCTGCCCCCTCGAGGCTCCACATACTGCCCATGCCAATCTACAGTTGCCTACCCTTGGAGGGCCTAGCTCCTTTTCCCAATGGTTCCCCATGGCTGTTCTCAATTCAGTGAGGTCCCAGAGCTCCAGCCAGCCATCATTGTAGTAATTTTCCTCATAGTCCCTATCCTATCGCTCATACAGACTTTCCTCCCCTGCTCTCAGCTGGATCAGGAGCTCGGCCCTTCTCAGCCATGGATATCTGTTTTCACCTCTATTCATTGTTGGATGTAGTTTCTGTGATGACACATAGGTTGGTTATTCGTTTCGTTATAGGGGAAGTCTTGTTAGGACACCCCCTCCACTATTAGTTGGAGACCTAGCCAGGGACATCCTGTGAGTTCTTGGAGGTTTCCCCAGTACCCGATCTTTTTCCAACCCCACGTTGGCTTTCTCTATCAAAATATCAATTTCTTTATTTCTCCCTCTTTGTTGCTTCTCTCACTCAACCATCTCCTTCTCACATTATTTGTTCCCACCTCTTCTTGGTTGAAACCAGTTATGATCCCAATTTGCTAAGGTGGTCTTCTCTAATTTCTCTCTCTAAGGGAATCTCCGGATGTCTCTCTTAAGTTAGTTCTGATCATAAGATGTTCAGGGGTTGTGGTTTGTAGCTTGGGTATTCTTTGTCTACAGTCTATCTCATGCTTATCTTTCTGGGCTTGTACTCCATTATGTAGATGTACCACAGTTTGTTAATTCATTCTTCAGTTGAGGGGCATGTAGGTTGCTTCCATGTTCTTGCTATTACAAATAATGCTGCTATGAACATAGTTGAGCTAATGCCTTTGTGGTATGAATATGCATCTTTTGGTTATATGTGCAATAGTGGTATTGCTGGATTCCTGGGGAGATTGATTCCCAGTTTTGTGAAAAACTGCCATACTGCATTCCAGACTGGCTGTACAATTTTACACTCCCATCAACAATGGAGGAGTGTTTCCTTTGATCTGCATCCTCTCCAGCATAGGCTGTCACCTGTGTTTTTGAACTTAACCATTCTGAAAGGTGTAAAGTGATATCTCAAAGTTGTTTTGATTTCCAATTTTCTGATGAATAAAGATGTTGAGCAACTTTAAAGTGCCTTTCAGCCATTTGTAATTCTTCTGTTGATAATTGCCTTTTTATCTCTGGACCACATTTTTTAATTGGGTTATTTAGGTTTGGGGCTCTAGTTTCTTGAGTTCTCTATATATTTTAGAGATAAGTCCTCTGTCAGGTGTAGGGTTGGTGAAGATCTTTTCCTATTCTATAGGCTGTCGTTTTGTCTTATTGACTGTGTCCTTTGCTTTACAGAAGCTTCTCAGTATCAGGAGGCCCCCCTTATTGATTGCTGTTCTTAGTGTCTGCGCTACTGGTGTTATATTTTAAAAGTCGTTGCCTGTGCCAATGCAGTGGAAGTTATTTCTTACTTTCTTTTCTATCAATGTCAGTGTGGCTGGATTTATATTGAGGTCTTTAACCCACTTGGATTTGAGTTTTGTGCAGGATGATACGTTTGAATCTATTTGCATTCTTCATTCTTCTACATACTACCATCCAGTTATGCCAACATTATTTGTTGAAGATACTATCTTTTTTTCCATTGAATATTTTTGGCCCCTGTGTCAAAAATCAGGTGTTCATAAGTGTTTGGGTTAATGCCGGTGTCTTCGATCTGATTCCATTGATCCATAAGTCTGTTGATATGCCAGTACCAGGCTGGTTTTTTTTTTATTACTGTAGCTCTATAGTATAGCTTGAAGTCAGGGATGGTTATTGCTCCTGATGTTCTTTTATTGAACAGGATTGTTTTAGAAATCCTGGGTTTCCTGTTATTCCATATAAAGTTGAATATTGTTCTTCCAAGGTCTGTAAAAAATATGTTAGGATTTTGATGGGGATTTCATTGAATCTGTAGATAGTTTTTGGTAAAATTGCCATTTTTGCTATGTTGATCCTACCTATTGAGGAGCATGGGAGATCTTTCCATTTTCTGATATCCTCTTCAGTTTCTTTCTTCAGTGATTTAAAGTGTTTGTCAAACAGGTCTGCTACTTCTATGGTTAGAGTTATGCCAAGTATTTTCCCTGTATTCCTGATCTCTCCAGGGCTTTTATCATGTTGGATTTTGTCAAGGGCTTTTTCAGTGTCCAATGAGATGATCATGTCATTTTTTTTCTTTCAGTTTGTTTATATGATGGATGACATTCACAGTTTTTCCTATGTTGAACCATCCCTGCATCTGTGGGATGAAGCTTACTTGATCATAGTGGATGGTTTTTTGGTATGTTGTTGGATTCAGTTTTCCAGAATTTTATTGAGTATTTTTGCTTCAATGTTCATGGGGGGAGATTGGCCTGTAATTCTCTTTCTTTGTTGCAGCTTTGAGTGGCTTGGGAATCAGGGTGATTGTGGCCTCATAAAAAAAGAGTTCAGCAATGTTCCTTCAGTTTCTATTGTATGGAACAGTTTGAGGAGTATTGGTATTAGCTCTTCTTTGAATGTCTGGTAGAATTCTGCACTCAATCCATCTGGTCCTGGGCTCTTTTTACTTGGGACACTTTTAATAACAGCTTCAATTCCCTTTGGGGTTACAGGTCTGTTTAGGTCTTTAATCTGATCTTGATTTAATTTTGGTAAGTAATACCTATCCAGAAAGCTCTCCACTTCATTTAGGTTTTCCATTTTGGTGGAGTATACATGTTCAAAGTATGACCTGATAATTCTCTGGGTTTCCTGGGTGTCTGTTATTATGTCCCCCTTTTCATTTATGATTCAGTTAATTGGTATACTCTCTCTCTCTGCTTTTTGGTTAGTCTGGATAAGGGTTTATCTATCTTGTTGACTTTCTCAAGGAACCAACTCCTTGATTCATTGATTCTTTGTTTTTTTCTCTTTGTTTCTATTGTATTGATTTCAGCCCTGAGTTTGATTACATCCTGCCTTCTACTCCTTCTGGGTGAGTTTACTTCTAATTGTTTTAAAGCCTTCAGCTGTGCTGTTAGGTCTCTTGTGTGAGATTTCTCTAGGTTTTACACATAGGCATCTAGTGCTATGAATTTTCCTCTTAACACTGCTTTCATTGTGTCCCATAAGTTTGAGTATGTTGTGGATTAATTTTCATTAAATTCTAGGAAGTCTTTGATTTCTTTTTTAACTTCTTTCTTTATCCAGAGGTTGTTTAGCTGAGATATGTTCAGTTTCCATGAATTTGTAGGCTTTCTGTGATTTCTTTTGTGTTGAACTCTAACTTTAGACCATGGTGATCTTATATGATACAAGGAGTTATTCCCGTTTTTGTATCTATTGATATTTGCTTTATGACCAAGTATGTGGTCAATTTTAGAGAAAGTTTCATGGGGTGCTGAGAAATACGTATATTCCTTTGTGTTTGGGTGGAAGGTTCTGTATATGTCTATTAAGTCCATTTGTGTCATAACATCTGTCAGATCCCTTATTTCTCTGTTGAGTTTCTGTCTGGTTGACCTATCCAAGGGTGAAAGTGGTGTGTTGAAGTCTCCCACTATTGGTGTGTGGAGTTTGATGTGAGGTTTAAGCTTTAGTAGTGTTTCTTTTACATATGTAGATGTCCTTGTGTTGGGGCATAAATATTCAGACTTGAGACTTTATCCTGGTGGATTTTTCTTGAGATGAATAAGTATTGTCCATCCTGGTCTTTTTTGATTGATTTTAGTTTGAAGTCTATTTCATTAGATATTAGGATGGCTACACCAGCTTGCTTCTTAGGACCAGAAGGTCTTTTCCCAACCCTTACTCTGAGCCTGTGTCTGTCTTTGATGTGTTTCTTGAATGTAGCAGAAGGATGGTTTGATTTTGTATTCATTGTGTTAGGGTGTATCATTTTATAGGTGAATTGAGTCTATTGTTACTATGATATTAATGACCAATGATTGTTATTTCCTGTTATTTTTGTGGTAGCTTGTGTGTATTTCCCTTCTTTGGTATTTATGTGGAATTATCGATTGTTTGTGGTTTTATGGGTGTACTTGGTTTCCTTAGGTTCGAGTTTTCCTTCTAGAGCCCTTTATAGAGCCAGATTTGTGGATAGGTATTGTTTAAATGTAGTTTTGTCATGAAATGTCTTGTTTACTCCATCTATAGTGATTAGTAGTTTTGCTGGGTTGGCAGCCACGCTCTTTTAGTGTCTGTATAACATCTAACCAGGACCATCTTGCTTTCATTGTTTCCATAGTATAGTTGGGAGTTATTCTGATGGGTCTGCCTTTATAAGTAATTTGGCCTTTTTCCTTTGCAACTCTTAGTATTTTTTTCTCTGTTCTGTAGGTTTATTGGCCTGATTATTATGTGGCAAGAAGACCTTTGAGAGGGATTAGTCTTTTTGTTGTTCTGTAAGCTTTTTGTATCTTTACTGCCATTTCCTTCTTTAGGCGGGAAAGTTTTCTTCTATGATTTTGTTAAATATATTTTCTGTTCCTTTGAGCTGGTATTCTTCTCCTTCTTTGATTCCAATTATTCTCAGGTTTGGTCTTTTCATGGTGTCCCAGATTTCCTTGATGGTTTGTTTTATGACTTTTTTGCTATTAGTGAATCTTCCACTCTGGAGATTCTCTCTCCCATCTCTTGCATTCTCTTGGTTAAGCTTGCATCTGTAGCTCCTGTTCTTTCTTCAGGTTTTCTATTTCCAGCTTTACCTCAGTTTGTGTCTTCTTTATTGCTTCTATTTCATTTTTTAATTCCTGGGATGTTTCTTTCACCTGTTTGTTTTCTTTTTCTTGGTTTTCTTTATTTTTTTTCAGGGATTTCTTCATCTCTTCCAATTTTTAATTTGTATTTTCTTCTATTTCTTTAAGGGAATTTTTATAACCTTTTTTAAAGCTTCCATTATCTATTTCTTTAGGGGAATTTTTATATCCTTTTTAAAAGCTTCTATTGTCTTCATAAAGTTGTTTTTAAGGTTGTTTCCTAATGTTTCCTCTTCATTGTTATGCTCAGGTCTTGACATTGTAGAATCACTGGCTTCTTCTAGTGGTGTTTTGTTGTTCTTTATATTTGTGTGAATGTTGTAGCACTGGCATCTGCCCATTGCTTCCTTGGTACACTCTTAGTCAGTTCTTGGTCTGCTCTTAGTCAGTTTTTTTGTTGGCTGTAGGTCAAGAAGTTGTGTGTCTTCAGTTGTCACAGGGGTTGTTCTTAGTTGGGTCTTAGTTGGCTCTTAGTCAGCTCTTAATCATCTGTGGGCCAGAAGGCTTCTGAGTCTCCAGTTGTCTGAATCTCCAGTTGTGGTTTGGGCAGTGTTTGGCTCATGGGATGTCCCTCCAGCTGTGTTTTGCTGGGAATTGGGCTTGAGGGGGCTCTCCTAGCTTTCTTTGGTTTAGGGTGGAGCTGGGCATTTTTGGAGTGCTGGGGGCTGTGTCCCCAGTCAGGGGTCCAGAGCCCATGGTCTCTGCTTGGCCTGATAGTTGGGGTGCCACTCACCTCTTAGCAGTGGCCTGGGAGGGAGGCTTCCAAGTCTCCAGTTGTCGAAGTGTCTCACTTTTTTCAAGTGCACTATATTGATTACTTTTCTGATTATTCTGACAAAATACACGGCAAGCATGAATTAAGGCAGAAAAGGTTTATTGGTGCTCACAGTTTGAGGGAACACTTCACCATGGCAGAGAAGGCCTGGTGGCAGGAGCAGGTAGCAGCTGATCATACTGCATCTGCAGTAGGGAAACAGAGAGAAATAAATGCCAGGCCTTTCATGGCTTTCTCCTTTTTATTCAGTGTTCCCAGTACAGCGGCACCCACATTCAAGGGTGAGTTTCCTTCCTCAGTTAAATCTTTCTGGAAACACTCCTGTATAGACATGTGTTTTACAGTGATTTTATCTGCAATCAACTTGACAATAAAGGTGCACCATCTCATGGGCCTTACTTAACTCAGGCCTCAATGCAAGAGGGAACCCAGCCCATATCAGCAGGACCTGACTGACCACCAATAACAAGCAGACTATACATAAATTCTTTGTGTGTCTTCTAAAAGGTATTTAAAAACAAAGTAAATTCAAAGTATAATTCTCAGTGTGACACAAATATAATTCTCTTTGAATTGGTATATTTAGTGTTAATCTCAACTTAAAATATCGACAAGAAGTAGCAAGGTAAATTAATTTTTTAAATGCTGGAAAACATAAATGTGAAGGCAACCCAGTAAATGCTTGAAGAAGAAAACATACGCTAGAGACTCTAGAGATTGTCAGAGATAATTAGCTCTGCAGGTTCTTGAGCCTCATTCCTAGGATTCTAGCTAGAGTAAGAATGAGGGAGGGGCCAAGAGATGAATAGACAGGACTCCCTGGGAGTGGGACAGAATTGAGGTTACAACGTGAGTCGCACACTCAGGGAATGTGGTACTGGATCAAGATGAGTTTCAAATGAGTGGGTTTTAAAAATTATTTGTTCAACAAATGGGGATAATCATCTGTTAGGCAGCGAGCTCTAGGTAGATGATAGATAGATAGATAGATAGATAGATAGATAGATAGATAGATAGATAGATAGACAGATATCTGCCTGAGAGACAGACAGACATGAAATGAAAGGGATGAGGTGGGGACAGAGACGGAGAGAGTTATTCCCAGCATATGCTTTTCAAATGGTATCAATCATAAAAGAAACACTCCTAAACACCACACAACAGTCAGGACAGCCACCCATGGCTGGCCTGCTAAACCCCAGTGCTGTGCCTAGGGAACACTGGCTGTTCCAGGAGAAGAGGCTATACTTCCTGTCAGTGTGGGTATTTAGTGGGGCTCAACTATTAAGGTATCTGTTTGACTTCAAAGCTGTGAGGTGAGACTCTACTACATTTATTTTAAGACTAGTATAAATGCATATGAAGAATTTGAGGCAAGCAGCAGAGTTTGTGGGAAGGTTGTTCTTGTATACTATAGACAGTGTATAAGTCAGGAGATATAAACAGATCCATAAACAGAGTAATACTTGTGTGAAGGTTCTGTGCAAGATTATCCTTCAAGCAGAACTGCCACCGGCTTTATGAAATAAGCTATGTCCTCTCAGAAAAGATTATCACAGATATGCCTGTTGACTATTCTCTTTTAGAAGGAGGAGAGAAGGGTGAGACATAGACTGGCTGATCTCAAACTCACAGAAAGCAGTCTGCTATGCCTCCAGAGTGCTAGAATTAAAATGTGCACCACCATGTCTGCTGTGGCTACTGCTTTTCTGCTTGCAATCAGAGAACTTACAAACACACCAGGGTTGAAGGCTGCATGAGAAATTTTAGGCACAAACTAGATGAACTCCTGGAGCAACAGTAGGTAACCAGCAGCTCAACCTCAAAGGCTGTAGCTTCAGACATTAGGCAAGTCCCTGCAACCTCAAAAATAAATATTCTACTGACTGTAGCAACAAAGTCTTTGTTATTTATTAAAACAGGTATCAAGCTGGGTGCCAGAGAAGAACTCAAGCTTCTCATAGTAGGAGGAAATGCCACCTACATTACTTGCTGATGTCTAGAAAATGAAATGAACAGAGGTTGGAGGGCAAGTGAGCATTAAAACAAAATGGTCTCTGACTCCTTCTTTCCAACCAAAGAAACTTCCTGGATGGCCAGACATCCAAGAATGGACTGAGTTGAAGTCCCCCTGGAGTGTGAGACACATCGAAAGGGGCCCAAACATCCCAGTTCCATAAAACATCAGAGGAGTCTCCAAATGAAAGAGCAAACCTGAGCAGCAGAAGAGACATTGTGTCTGCTGCTGTGACAGGCAGAGCAGTGTGCTGACCCAAGATTCCCCAGTCTAAGATTACAAACCTACAAATATATTGTTTACAGGTGAAAGAGACTTTGGAGCTATAGAGAAGGGGTTTTGAGATGGTGGGTAGCCGCAGTGACTGAGTGGGTACCATACAGTCACAAGGTCTGAGGAGGGGGGGTGGGGAACAGGAGAAGTAATGAGGGAATTGGAAGTTGGAGATTTGGCTGTTAGGAGATGGTGGTAAACTTGCTTTACTGTATGCTGTTGCTTCTGATAACTTGAAAACTAGACCATCATATGAAGCTAATCCAGAGGACTGGCTCCTAGGAGTGACAGAGGAGAAGAACTGGGAATCACCCCAAGGATTTTAGCCTTGTATTTCTGTCAAGGCCAGAAGCACTAGAACTAGAGCCAAATAACAACTTTCTAGTCCCCACTTATTTCTCTCTTAGTTCTAGAAACAGAAAGATCTTGAAAACCATGGTTGGTGAGGTGGAGGACACAGAATAGAAGTAGTGTGTGAGATAAGGAAGAGAAGGTGTCACCTCCACAGATGTAGACCCACAGGGAAAAGAAATACAGTGTATGATTTGGACTTTAAATATTCCCTGAAGGATTATGTATGACCCCAGCCTTTGAAGCTACTAGAAGGTAACTTAAGTGATGCAATCAATAAAAGAAGTTGAGTCACTGGAGGATGGTCCTAGAAGGGGGGATTGGAACCCCGCCCCTTCCTGTCTGTCTCACTCTGCCTCTCATGCAATAAACAAACTCCTCATCAGGAATTCTCACCATGACATCAATCTTGTTATTGAACCAATTAATCAAGCAGACTCAAATGATGTGGGATGCCTATCTATACGCTGTGGGTATGCTTTATCATTTGCTAATAAAGAAGTTGTTTTGGCCAATGGCAAGGCATCTTAGAGGCAGGCAGGAAATCCAAACAGAGATAAAGATGAAGGAGGGCAGAGTCAGGGAGATGATGCAGGCTGCTGCCCAGAAAGCAAGATATCATGGGATACAGGTAAAGCCATAACGCCATGTGGCAATACATAGATCAAAATAAATGGGCTGAGTTAGTTGGTAATGAGCCTGAGCCATAGGCCAAACAGTTTTTAATTAATATAAGCCTCTGAATAATTATTTTATAAGCAGCTACAAGACCATGGGTGGGAGAACTTTGTCCAGACCAAGGGGCCCAGACAGGACAGAAAAACTTCAGACTACACTCAAATCCCAGACAGATCTTTTCTGCAACACTATAATTTCACCAGGGGAGGAAGATGAGGTCCCATCTTCTGGTTCCATTCTCTCCTACTTTGCATATGTTCCTAATGGTGAAGATATTGAAGGATTACTCTTTAAATAATACCAAGTAGGTATGGGAATTTGATGATGTATGTCTCAGACCTTGGACCCCTCCTTATAAGTATTCTCACTGAATAGGGCCTCAGATGAGGTAGCAGTGGTGTATGGCTGAAGAAAGACATCTTGGTTTTGGCTCCGTTCCTAGTTCTCTGAACCAATGACTTTATTGAAATTATCTTCAGGAGTATGGGTGAGGAGTTACTTATAGAAGCATGGGTGACTTAAAAAAAAAACTCTATCCCTGAAAAATCTCACTCCAGCACAGACAGTGACTCACAAAATCTCTTGAGCTGCTTGAACAACTTGCAGCCAGATAGGCTGGAGAGGATCTTCTCCGTAGAAGTTACTGATTATATAACCTCAGGGAGGTATTTCAAAAACTTCTTGAGACTTCAAAGTTTTTATTACTTCCTGGGTCTCGATGACTTTTCCCCATTAAGAAGAGGATGTTCCAGTTCAGAAGAAACAGCTATACAATGGTCAATGGGAATATGTTCTTAGGAGTGGAGTTGCATGTGTCTGTATGTAGATGCATATATCAGTGCAAATGTATACATAGAACAGAGGTGTGAATACATATGTTTGCATGTATGTGCATGTCAATGTGAGCGCAGTTATATGTCCTCATACCTCTGCCCTAGAAGCCTTCACTATCTGTCTGGGTATTGTATCTTTACGAACAAAATCCTACAGCAGTGGTTCTCAGTCCTAATGCTGCAATCTTTTAGTACACTTCCTCATGTTGTGGTGACCCTCAGCTGTGGTGGGATTCAGATGTTATTAAGGGTGACCTAGAGGCGTAGCCTTGGGGTCTCAGGACCCTGGATGGGACATGGCCAGCCCCTATTGAGCAACCAGTGGCACACTGCTCTTCCTTCTTCTTTGTTCCTGAAGTCTCAGAGAGAGGATTGGCACTGTCACTGCACCAGACAGTCAACTCTCCAGGAAATGCTTTAAGGTTCAATTTTTTATCGGTAAGTGTTTATATAACCCACTAATAAATATCAGTCCTTTATATAATCAATTGCCAGTGAGTAATTCTTACAATGCTGAACCATAAAATTATTTTTGTTGCTACTTTATAACTGTAATTTTGCTACTGCTGCAAATTTCAATGTAAGTATTTTTGGAGATAACAGTTTGCCAAGGGGATCACAACCCAAAGGTTGAGAGAACCACTGCTCTGTATGCTTCCTCCAAACATCTCACAAGCTAGCATTGCACAGACGGCTGCATCCTGCCAGCCTCCATCCCTTTGTCCTTGCCTTTTGATACCAAACTGGAGCTCTTGTGGGGTCTTATCTTGCTGAAACCCAACTTGTCAGGCAAGAAATTATTGGCATCTCCTCCTTCACCTCTAACACACACAGTCAGACACACCCAAGGGTCACCAGCTTTCCAAAGTGAGGCTCTCTGGGTGCTTGCTTCTCTCTCACCTCCTAGGCCTCTGCTTTTTTGACATGTTGTCTGGAACCAGTGTCCAAAAGCCAAGTCAAAGAGAGGGTTTCCTCAAACCCATGAGCTTCCCTTTCCCACCATCCTATGGTTGTTATGTTCAACTTCCAGAGATCCAATACCTCTCATGTCTCCTCCGTTGCCTACTCTTGACCCTCATGAAGTAAGCTCAGTGAAAAGAGGCCTCTGGCTTGGCTTCCACTGAGGGAATAGTAATTAACAGAAGTGTGTGTTGCTGAAAGAGAAGCCACCAAAAAGTATGAGAGAGAGAAAGAGAGTGTGTGTGTGTGTGTGTCTGTGTGTGTTTATGTGTGTGTCTGTGTGTATGTATATATGTGTGTATATGTGTTTACACATATGTGTGTGTGTGTGTGTGTGTGTGTGTGTGTGTGTGTGTGTGTACAACATGAACTATGCAGAAAGAATGAGAGTAAGAGCAATCTTGCCAGTAGTTGGAAAGTGTCCCTAGAGTAGGCAGATGGGAGGAGAGAGACAGGAGAGTTGTGGGTGTCACTGCATATTTCCCTTAAGTCTGACTCGGGAAAGCTGTGGTCAGTATGACTGAACAGACAAAGTCCAAGGGGGGAGGCTCTTGCCAATCTTCTCCAACTGAAGGATGATGACCAGAACTTGGAAGTTTCCACAGCTCCTGTTAGCCATTCTGGTGGCCCTGGTGGCCTTCAGCTACCAAGGAAAGAGAAAGATGTATATAAGAATCGAAGAAGTAAGTCCAGCAGAGTCTTATGTGCAGGCCACATTGGAGTATGTAACAGATGCATACAACAAGGAAAGTGAAGATCTGTATAACTTCAGGATCCTCCGCATCCTGAAATTTGAGAAACGGGTGAGTGTGTGGCTTCCCTATCTCTACTCCACAGAGGGATCAAGTGCTCTGGTGAAATCCTAGGTGTTTGGTTTAATAGGATCTCACATACAGACTAGATTACCCTCACTCTGCAGTCTTCCTGCCCCAAACTTCCCGGTTTCCAAGTGAAATGAGATGATTTAAGAGACATGTACATTTGCCAGAGTGGATGAATCTGTCCTTTCAATGATAACTGACAAATTACACAGCCAGGCCTAACTGTCCCAGCTGTGTGCCTTTTACAGCAGTGCTATTGGAGACATCTGTGCTACATCTATCTGGGGCTTCCACGCTGCTGTGCTCAGTCTGAAAAGTTATAACACAGGACACCTGGTCTACAGGAATTAACCTGTCTACTATCTAGCCATCCACAGAAAACTTGTTCACAATCCTGCCTAGATCCATTAACCTTTTCAGTCCTTCCAAGAGATGACTGAACCCATAGAGAAAGAGAAGATTTCTGGTAGTTTTGGTGACATCTTTCTGGATTCTGATAGTCTTGGTGCTATCTCTGAGTGACTAAAAGAGGCCTAAAGTCAGGCAGGAAGGAGAACAAGAGTCCCACAACTGTGCAAGACTGGGCTCTTGCCGTTGGGCAGGGTGCAAAGCTCTTCCCTCATAAAGAAGCCACAGAGTGGAGAAGAGGTCATTCTTCCTTTCGCTCCCCACAGGTAACAGAGCACATGCAGTTCCACATCAGAGTGGAGATGCGGAGAACGACCTGCTTCAAGACAGAGAAGAGTACCTGTGATCTCCAGGAAGGGGCACTTTACAAGGTGCTAAGCAATCTCATTCACACAAAACATTTTTCACGGGTTTCTCCATAGTTTTCGCATAAGGGAAGGCACACTGATATGTTATCTATTCAAACTTGCTAGAGATGGAGAAGGCTAAGCTGTCCCCTTTTGGTGTTAGAAGAATCTCATGAAGGAGGAAGGGGTCCAAAGGGAGAAGTTAGGAGGCTTAACTACAAAAGAACACCCCAGACCAAGGGAAGCAGTTAATTTTTAACCGTGTTTTAGCAGGAAGTGGGAAACTGCATTTGAAAATGTTTTGACTGGTATATGAGTGGACTAAAAACAAACAAGTCTATGTGGGTGGCCTGCTGAGGGACCCGCTGAATGGCCTTCAGCCACAAAGACACCTCAGTCCCCTGCAGACTTCATCTGATCCAGCAGAAGGCTGACAAGATGCTAGATGACATCATCACTACTTCTGTGTGGATAGTCACAGTGTATCCAACACACAACTCAGGGCTGTTAAGCTATGTATCGTAACAGCCCTGTAAGGATCTCTTAACTTTCCCCAAATGAATTTGATGAAGGACGGCTGTATGTTTCTCCTTGACTGGAATTATCCTGGTTAATGTCTAAATTTTGCTTTTGCTTATACCATGTTTTTGTTCAGTTTATCAACTATACGGTAAATCTAGTAATAATGACTTGGAGGTTCTCAACACACAAATGTGCCCTTTCCGGGGCTCCCTCTTCATATTAGGACATAAAATATGATGGTTTGAGTAAATGAAAGAAGGGATGGGGAAAAAAGAAATAGATGAGATGGTGGGAGAATAAATGGTGGATGAATTAGAAGCATAGATTGTGAGTGGGTGGATGGATAGATAGGTAGATAAAAAGAAGGAAAAAGGAAGAGGAGGGCAGGAAGGAGGGAGAGAGAAAGGGAGGAATGGGGGGTATTCTGAAGGAGAAGGGAGGAATGGAGAGAAGGAATGTGGGGATCCAGTAGAAGCCCAGTGAGAGAAGATATGGTAAATATTACATGAATGAAAAAATGAGAAGATATAACCAGTAATTCCCACAGTAACTATCGCTACTCCCAACCTGACCACAAGCAGAGCATTCTCCAGGATAATCACAACAATGCTCTTGTCACATGAATGAAATCACAGAACCATCAGGATTTGGGGGAGGTAGGTGTCAGTGAGGCACCTTGTCTTTTTTATAGAGTCTGACTATGCACCACACTTGAGTTCGCTGCAAACGTCCCACCTCAGATTCCCAATTACTACTCTTGCAGAGTTCTTCCATGCCCACTCTGGATCATCTTTGAAAATCTGTGTTTTGGTCTTTTGTTTTAGCAAATCCAGTGCTACTTCTCAGTGTATGCCGAACCCTCGTTTGAAAGATACAAAATTCTCAGGAAAAACTGTACTAATAGCTGAGTGCCCTGGAGTTCAGGCTGTGTCCACCAAGCTTCAGGTCACCCTGCAATCAACAGCAATCCTCAGCTCACGCAATAAAGATGTTCGCTTGTTCTCTTCATGGTCTAAATGTTGTGATTCGTGTTTTCCCCATAAATTTTTCAGCTGTAGTAATAAAACATGGAGGTGCACCAGGGGTCCCAGTGGGGGACAGTGATAGTTTCTAAACCTATTCTTTCACCTGCCTGACAGCACAATTTCATTCTTAGCTTCATAGAAGGTAGGGGTCTTTAGGTCTTTTTTGTTCGTCTGTTTTTATTTATTTATTTATTCTTGAGATCAGATCTCAGGTATTCTCATGTTGACCTGGGCAGGAATGTATGTGGATTCATGATCTTCCTCCTCCACCTTCCAAGAGCTGGGATAGCAGGCATGTACCACCACACCCACACCTAGCTTTATGTAGTGCTGGAGGTATCAAACACAGGACTTCATGTAGATTAAACCAACATTCTACAAACTGGGCAACATCCCCAGGAAAAATATTCTAGGTTTTAAGACTAGATGGAGAAGATGGGGAGCGGGGCAATGAGGGGATGGAGAGATGTTTGCAGTGAGTTATTGAGCAGCAGAGATAATAACAGGTGCCTCCCACTGTGGAATCCCCCAAGAGCCAGTCAAAGAGCCCATCTCTAAAGCAGGAAACAAGAAGGAAAAACACAGACAACTAAGAAAGACAAGGACCTTACTCCTGGCACAGAGTTGAGAGATGCCCTTTGTTTCTAGAAGGAAACACTGAGCTGACTCCCCACTACATTACACCAGCAGCCAGGACCAGAGCAGAATGCATCTTGGATTCTGGAGGTTTGATCTGTAAGACAAAGGAAAATATGTGCACTGTGGGAAAGAGGCCGTAGTCCACGATGTCACTCACTCTTCCCCTATCAGCCAATGGGATTAAATCCACTAGAAGAGAAAGGAGTGAGATCAGAGAAAGGCCAAGGACGTGTCACAGGAGATGCGCCTTCTATCTTGATCTCGTTCCTATTAATAACACAATACTACAAACAAGGTAAACGATCTCAATAATAGTCTAATTGTACATTAAGAAATTTAGCTCAAAAAGATATTATAAAATCTCTTTAATTTGCAGTCAGATTATGTTTAGGAGTGAAGTATATTGATGTCTTAAACAACTTTGAAGTACACATGGAAAAAAAAGACTACTGGGTAAATAAATATAAGAAGAATAGGAAAAGAGATGCATAGATTTCAGAGTGTAGGTAGGTGGTGGGTATGTAATTGTTCTTTGCAAAATTCTTTCAACTTTAGATAAAATTTGAAGATATTAACAAGTATTCTGGAAGAAAACATGAATGCATACATTAAACCATTCAGAATCAGACTTTAAATAACTTGCCAGAATGTGCTTGTATTATTTATTGAAAAAAATCTCACATTGGAGCTGAAGAAATGTCTCAAAAACCAAAAGTACATTCTCTCTAGCAGAGTACGTGAATTCTGTTGGGAACATATCAGGCAGCTCACAACCACCTGTAATTCCACCTACTAAAATATCCTAAGCCTCTGACCTCAGTAGACACCTGCGCACATGCACAAAATAAAATATCTCACATTAAGTGAAATCAAGAAATAAAGTTGTATTAATTAAACGAATTGATCATGACATTGGTTTACAAAAAGTCAAACAATTAATATAAAACTTAATTTAACATTCACGGGTATCACAGGTAACATTTAAAATATGTATTAGGCTCCTTTTTTAACAAGTTAGAGAATAAAAGACAGAAGGTTCTGTGACTTGTAGGAGGAATCAGGAGGTGATGTTGACGCTGTTGGCCACTACGTTCTAAAAGGGAATCTTTGAATAGGGATTGTTAGAGTTTCTGGTTCAATTTCTCACTCATTAGAAATGTTAACAACAGAAAAGCCCAGTATCACTAGAATCCCAGAATTTCCACTATGAGCTCTTTTCCACCCTCGTAGGATTTAAGTGTAGTTTTAAGGTATATTTGCTTTCATAAATCCTCTGGCAATTTTGTACATGTATCCAATTATTTTGGTTCCATTCACTTCCCACTCCTCTCCTTAACTCCTCGCCCTCCAACTAACTCCTCCCAGATCCACCTCAGAGCACAGCCCTTGGTGAGATCACCACATTCCAGCGATTGTCTTCACACCCATGAATATATGACACCAGAAATACAACTGCACTCTGCACCTTATAAAAAAAAAAAAGACAAGAAAACTATCTGGCCTCACAGTTCAGGTCTAAGGTTAAAGAGCACCACCTAGTGATAGCCGTCTTTTTGGCAGAAGTAGCACAGGACGTGACATGGTGAGTGAGGCAGGGAGTGCCAGAGACCTATCTAAACTGCTTTCATAACTGACTGGCTCTCAAGATGATTCAGAAAGTCATTAACACATTGATTCATTTATCAGACAAGTGAGTTCATCCACTCACATGGACAGGGACCAGTAATCTCCTAAAAGTCCTATCTTTTCTCATGATGCAGACTTATGTCTCCAAAGCAGCTTGAGAGCACCTTCCATGGTAGCACATTAACAGTAGGGACACACAAAAACTTCAGCTCTGAACCTCAGTGTCCCCAGGCTCCTTTCACACAACTCCTCCCATACAGCTTCAGGAGAACTATCAGTAATCCACATGTGGCCATTCTCATCTGGTAGAAAGAGAAAGATCTCATGCCAAGCCTCCAGCAAAAGAGCTGGAGAGATGGATTGGTAGTTAAGAGTATTTACTACTCTTCCAGAAAACAAGAGTTTAATTCCAAGCTCACAATCATCTCCACCTTCAGTTCCAGGAGGTCTGACACCCTCTTCTAGTCTCCATGGGCATTGGCACATATACTTAATACAGACATAAATAAAAATATTTAAAGTTGACAGAATTCACCAAGTCCAGGGTTTTATACCATTAGGATACCCCTCTGACATTGTAAAGTGTAGAATACACACACACACACACACACACACACACACACACACACACACACACACACCAAAGGGTGGGACAGCTGATGGAGTTAAGATTTGCCGAGACTCCCCAAGCACTGTGATTTCCCTGGCTGCTCAGAGTTGAAATAGCTCTACATCATATTGGCAAGCCAGAGTTCTCACAGGGAAGTGGCCTGACTTACTCTAAGAGGGTAAGTCTACAGCACACAAGCAGAAGACCAACAAGTGTGAAGTGTGATCATGGATGAACAAAAAGACTTGTCAGGGCTCCCCCAAGTCAGAGTTAGGAAGTTTAAGGTACCTACTCACCCCCATAAAAACTCTAGAATGCTGGGGGGGGGGCAGCTGGGATTCCCTCCTCCAAATATCAGAGATCACAGTAATCTAAAACTTTTCTTCTTAAGATGAGGGGGAAAGGATTCCTTCTTGGAGATGTTACAAAGTTGGAATGTGATTATGTTTATGATGCAGACACGCATCAAAACACATGTAACCTAGAGCAGGAGCTCAGTGGAAGCGATGGTGGTGATTTACTGTGAATCACAGCCACACTATTAGCACATTTGGGCTATCTTCCCAGACAGTGATTTTTCTTTGAGAGAAAAACAGAGATGGAGTATTTCTGCCCATTAGTCTGTTGGATTTTTCAGTCAATGTTTGACTGAAGCCTATTTTGGAAGTAAACTTATTTTTGAAAGAAGTTACAAGGGTAGCAAAGAGCATAATTAGGGAAAACAGAATACCTAATGGAGATCAGTACAGTATTTGTGTGTGTGTGTGTGTGTGTGTGTGTGTGTGGGCGCGCGCGCGCGCGCGCGCGCGTGATTTTGTCACTCATGTAGATTCCTGTAAGTACCACTATAGTGGAGATATATACTCTTCCATCCCAGAGTCCCACTGGGTCAGGACATGCATTCACCTACCCTTCATGCTGCCTGCTTACCTGATCCTTCCCGTTTATGGTTTTAAAAAACAAGGTAGATGGAGTGGGAAAGAGAAAGTTTGCTTCTAAAAGAACATCAAAGCAATAAGTGGGCCCATGAGATGTTTCAAAAGTTAAGAGCACATATTGCTCTTGCAGAGTACCTGAGTTCAGTTCTCAGGACTCATGGTGGGCAGCTCACAATTGCCTGCGACTCCAAATGCAGCTGTATCTGGTGCCTTTGACCTTCACAGGCACTTTAACACAAGTGCGCATACTCCCACATCGATGCACATAACATAATAATTTTAAAGATTCAAAGTAGGGCTGGAATGTAGCTCAGTAGTGACCACTTGCTGGTGTGCAGAATGCCCTGTGAGCAAACTGCAGCACTATTAAAATAGTAATACACTCTGCTGGCAGAGGCAGGCAGACCTCTGTGAGTTCAAGGCCAGCCTGATTTAGAAAGCAAGTTTCAGGATGGCCAGAGCTGTTTACACCAAGAAAACCTGTTTTAGAAAACCAATACATAAAAACTACAATAACGGAGGGCGAGCAAGAGGCTCACAAAGCTGAAGTGCTGACCTTGCAAGCTTGACAACTTGAGTTTGATTCCTGGAACCCATGACAGACAGAAAGGAGCAGTCTCTGAAAGTCTTCCTCTGACTTTCCACGAGTACCATGGCAGGAGCACATTTGCATTCACTTACATGTCGTACACACGTGCAGCACAAATATATTTTTTAAATTGTGTTGATATAAAATGCATGAAATAAAAAACACATTAAACACTAGTCTCACCATGCAAACATGAACTTAGCTCAAAATCATACCGTAGTGTCTTTCTCTTTTTGTTTCTTAAGACAGGATTTCTCTGTGTAACAGCCCTGGCTGTCCTAAAACTCACTCGGAGACCAGGATGGCCTTGAACTCACAGAGATCCACCTGCCCCTGCCTCTGCCTCTCAAGTGCAGGGATTCAAGGTATGTGCCAGCATTGCTCAGCCAGTTTATTTCTTTAATATTTATTTATTTTGAAACAGTACCTTTCTATATAGCTCAGACTGGCCTCTCTAATTCAGAGTAACTCCCCAACTCAACTTCCTGAAGGCTAAGACTATAAACCGGAGCCACCAACCATGCTAATGCCTGAGGTAACACTAGAAATGCAAAGCAAGCCAGGGAAAGTGTAAACAAGTTCAGAGCAAAAGTAGTTTATGTTGTACGAATGTCCTGTGGCCTCAGCGAATACCCAAGACACACACATACGTCTGCCTTTTACACGGGTACACACATTTATTGCTAAAATATATTATTTGAGAACTGAAAAATAGTTGTGTATGATGGTGCATGCTTGTGATACTAGTGCTTAGGAGGCTGAGGCAGGAGGATCTCAAATTCAAGGCCAACTTGGTCTACTTAGCTACACTACCTTAAAAATCAAAATTAAAGACTCTCGAAAACTACCCACAAGTTCCTTATGGATAAGAATGGTATATTTAATGTAAGGAACTCTAATCTAAGTCATCTAAGAGATGACTCAGTGGGTACAAAGAGAAAGTGTAGAGCCATCAGTGGCATTGGATTTGCATGGCAGGGTGCTTTGGGCTCTCTCAACAAATGTGTGACCTTCCACTCATTTCTTGCACCCCCTTCTCCAGGCATCTTGATTAATCTGAGGATCTCACTTGGGGATCTAAATTCCTCTTCCCTAAGTGATTCTCAAGTTACCCTCTGATTAAGAAGGTAGCAGACCTAAGGATGAAGCCAAGCATCACGTGGTACATTCAATATGTTCCAAGCTCAAGGTTGTGCCCTCTCTACTGAGTTATGAGTCAGTGGTGGGTGGGAGAGGATATAGGAAAGTGAGAATATAAACTCACTGTACCATGGCTGTAGTGTGGAGGCCTAGAGAGAAAGCATTCAGCACACAGATGGAAATCCTATCAAAGAGCTTTCATGTATCTATACCCCTACACACACACACACACACACACACACACACACACACACACACACACACACACACACACGAGGCCTGTGCTTGGCACCTTTTTTTTTTCTAGAGTTTGGAATTTGACACATGCCAGGCAAAGGAGCCTGTAGGACCAGCCCCAAACAACACCTGAGCATAGATGATAGTGTGTTGCAGATGCCCTCATATCTTGTGGCTGGGGATTATTAAATGCACTGTTACAGTGAGGTTTTTTGCCTCTTCCAGCCAGAGGTCCAGACTCACAGACCTGCAGTTCCAGAGTGCCTAGCCGCCCACCACTGCATAGACCCCCCAAACAATGACTCAGACACTAATATTAACTTCATGTAGTTTGGCCTATGGCTCAGGCACATTGCTAGCTAGCTCTTACATCTTAACCCGTTTTTATTAATCTGTTCTGTCACGTGACCCATGACTCACCTGTGTTCCTTACATGTTTCACCTTTGGGTGTCTCACTCCATCTGTCTCAGACTCCACCCTCTTTCTTGTACCTATGCTCTGATTCCTCCGCCTATCTCTATGGTGTCTGCCATGGCCAAAACAGTCCTTTATTCACAACATATAGAAAGACATCCTCACATCACTGCACCCTGTGGCTGTAATGGGCAAGGACTCTGGTAGTTTCTATCTTCCACTGGGACACTATCCTATATCCTTTTGTGACAGTGTGGATACAAATAACCCTTATAGACTCAGAGGAAGTTGGCACTATTAGCTGTGTCCTTGGAGTAGGTGTAACTTTGTTGGAGAAAATGTGTGACTGGGGGTTGGCTTTGAGGTTTCAAATGTTCAGTCCAGGCCCAGTGTCACTCTCTCTTCCTGATGCCTGAGAATCGAGATGTAGAACTCTCAGCTACTTCTCCAGCATCATGTCTGTCTTCATACCTCCATGCTTCTCTCCATGACAATAATGGACTAAACATCTGAACTGTAAGCCAGTCTCTTCACAGCAGCAACAACCTGAGCTAAGACATCCCAACAACTGTTTGTGGGGATTTAATAAAAGCTCCAAACGTTTCAGAGATATTTAGAGGGAATCTACCCACAGTCTATGTGGGGATTTAGTAAAAGCTCCAGAAATTTCTGAGATCTACCCACAGTCAGTCTAGGAGGATCAGGGAGTGGTGATTCACGCCTTTAATCCCAGCACAGGGAGTATCCTGGGAGTGGTGACCTATGCCCTTAATCCCAACTGAGTTCAAGGTCATTTTAGATTACAGAAGGAATTCCAGCCTCCCAGGCAGGCAGTGGTGGGGCCATGCCTTAATTTACCAAGAGAGTATTTAAGGCTCAAGGCAGACATAGAAGGAGAGGAAGCCAAGAGAAGCCAGGCTGAGGAAGCTGGAAGACAGCTGGGTAAGATCCGACTGTGGTGTTTATTCTCTCTAATATCTCTGACTTTCTCAGAGATCTGGCCCTGAGTCTCATTTATTTGTGCGACAACTGTTGATGCCTGTTGTCCGTTAGGCATTGTAGATCACAGTCTTGGTACAAGTGTACTGAACCAACACTGGTTACTCAGCCTTGTTTAGTTATGGGACTTCAGACATGCCCACTGTGACATGTGTGAATCACAGTGTTGAGTGTAGATTATAGAGCTCCCCATCCCCAGGCCAGAGTTGATGTACAAAGAGCAGTGAGACTTCCCCAAAGTGATATCAGCCTCCTGTTCCAGCATAGCAGTCCCTAGTAACCACTGCATGTCTGTGAAGTGTATGTGATCTGCAAGTGTGGGAAAACACAGAGGTCCATGTGTTTGCATGATGAGTGTGAGTGTATGAGAGTACAGATGTATATATCCGTGTGTATGTGAGTGGGAAGAACATGTGTCAATAAAGGTGCTGTTACTATGCATGTTTTTGAGTGTCAGTTTTGTGAAGGTGAATGAGCATGTGTGTATTTGTATGCATGTGTGTAGATAGACCTCAAAGAGGGGCACAAGCCGTCTTGGAACTATATAAAATCCAGTGCACAACACAAGCATCTGGGTGTCAGTAGAGCTCTTTACATGGACACTTCACTATCCTGGCAGGAATTGTTCCAGAGCTGGTAGTGATTCACCCAGGGCACAGTGTATATCAGAGACTTGCAAATCAGGCTCTGTGGAAGAAGAAGATAATCAGCATTAGGGAAAACAGTTTTCAAATGTGGGAAAAAAAAAGGTTGCAACTCCTCAGGCCCTGGGGAACCCAGGAAGGAGCTGTTTCTCTAAGACCCATGGCAGGTGCCTCTGGTGCCCTCAGTCTAAGCAGGACCTAGGACTTCAGGAAGGGGTACTGACTTCCCCCCACATCCCTCCCACACCTGTACCTACACCATGGGATGGGAAGAGGCCCTCAAATCTACCATCTGTCCAATGAGGGACCGGGCAACATTGAAAGGGAAACAGAACTTAGAAGACACAGAGGAGATGGGGACAGTCTTTGGCGACCCAAAGAAAGGCCCCAAGGAGCAACAAACAATATTTGCACCCTGGAACTCTATGGGAAGAAGCAGACACCTAGGTTCAGGGCTTCATCTGCCGAGTGACCAGACCCACCCAAGTCAACAGCCTTCCTCCTTGGATACACCAAGAAGTGTCAGGTAGACTTAAGGCTGGGCATTTGCTGGCTCTAGCTCTCAGTTTGAGGATTTTCATTACAAGTCCTTTTTCTGAGGACTCCCACAGCGCACCTTTTTCATCTTGCTGCTTTGCAGGGCACAGGAAGCTTTCTTTGTCTCATTTTTCTTGCATTTGGTCCTGCCGATCTTCACAGTAAACAAGTACTCCACTCCTGTGGTCAGCTGTGAAGAAGTAATTGCACTGGTAATTCCCATTCTTGAGTGTCCAATGTCAGAGCCTCTCCAGGAGGAAACTAAGTATGACCTCTGTTCCCAGAACTCATCCACGAAAACTCAGCTCCTTCCTCCTCTCCCACTGAGTGAGTCTCAATGGCAACTAAGGTCCTAGTCAGTCACAATCCTGAGCTCTGGACTTTTCTGACACAGCCATGTAGTGCTTCTTACTTGCCTCCCACCCATTGCCATGATAAGACAAGCTAGGTTTCCTGGTAACCACAGAGCACCATGGTCCTCATAATGCAGTTATGTGCCTGGCCCTATTTCTTCCCAGCCTTCTCTCTCCTTATTCTTCCTTCCCAGCCAATCACAACGCAGATAATTTAAGAACACATCTAAATATTTATGAGAGAGGTGGCTTCAAAGGACTTATTGCTCTTGCAGAGGACCAAGGTTTGGTTTCCAGGACTGACATGGCAGTTCATAACCACCTGTAACTCTACTTTCTTGACATCCAATGCCCTTTTCTGGGCACTGCAAGAACCACACATATATGGTGCATTTATATACATATACTTGAAGGCAGAGAATTCGTTCATATACATATAAAAATATAAACCTTTAAAACTGAGCTTGCATGTCAAATTGATTCCAGACATCTACTCTCCATATAATTCGCTCTGAAAGCTTTAAAGTAATATAGCAGCCTCCATTTCATCATTTGCATGGTCCACATAAGCATTCAATCTGCTTGTGGAGTCTGTGAACAAAACAGAAGCACTTCCACTAATGCATAAAACCCAATTTATGGTGTAGCTATTTCCTCCCAATTGAAACATCCCCTCTGGGGAGTAGAGTCTGGCTCATAGGATTCAGAAATCAAAGGAAACATGATTGTAAGGCCTCCTAACCAAGGCCATTCCAGAAACTTTTAGAATAGCTAAGCCACCTGCAGAACTTTCTGAGATTTCCATCATCATCCTGAGCCATCACCCTTGCTGGAATGAGCTTTTTGGTGATACAGTTGCTTTTAAGTCATCCATATTTTTTAAGTATCCCCCATAGACTCACTATAAATTAAGCTAAACTTGGTTGGAATCATTTCTTTGGTCTGTTGTTGGTACTATAGCTGTAGTAAGTAGATGCTTGTTCAGATCTTCCCAGAAAAGGCCACCCAACAGTAAGTAGCTCAAGAGAATTCAAGTAATTAAGTTACTAAATGTTTCTGCCAACTATGACATGGGAGAGTCAAGGACAGAATAATGGCATGTGCTTATTAATAAAGGTATCTTTCTTTATCTCTCAAGAGCTTGAAGTGATACCTCTGTGCCCTGAATCTGTTTCCCCCTGGGATAGTGACTGTTTACGATAATGATGTGATGGCCAGGTCAGCCAAGGAGACACAAGTGAGAGCCAGCTCTCATGGGTGGCTTTGTCTTCTTTCTCGTAACCAAACCTAAGGCTGTGAAGGAGAAAGCTGGGAAGGCTTTTGTAGAAGAAAAGCCCACACTGGAATGAAGCAAAGAAAATGTGGTGATTATTGTCCCAGGTCTTGCCTCCAGATGTATGTCTAGAATAGACAGCTATGTGTATATAAGAAGAAGCTCTTGGGACACCCTCCCCCCCCCCCCCCCCCGCTTTTTGCCCAAATGCCAGTGGTTCAACCTAATGAGGTAGTATGAGTCTCTTTAGGGGAGGTACAGACAGAAAATTCACCTTGATCCTGGTTGAAAGATTCCCATAGAAAATCTAAAGCCAGGTCCCAGAGTATTCCCAGGGCTACACGGAGAATATAATCTCAGTACTAGCCTGGAATTCACCAAGTACGAGTGCTCCTCTGCTGTCATTAGGGAACGTTCTACTTCTGCATGGAGATATTGTAGAACTGAGCCAGTCAGTGTGATTTTATACGCTATCAGAAAGTTGTATGGGGGAAAAAACTAAGCCATGTGTGCACATTAAACTTCCTACTCACTGGTAGTGATTGTTCAATTAGAAAACAGTTAATACTTCGACAGTGCTGCTAGGGGGCAGCATTGTGCTAAATTGTTACTTGTTCTGAACCAGTTTGCAGGTGAAGAAGCACTCCTGGGGGTCTCTACACCTAACTAAGAACCCACAGCTGGGAGCAGCTGAATGTCAAGAGCAAGCTCACCAGCCCACATGCTTCTCTACTACCCACTCTTTGCAGTAAAGAGACTTTCAAAGTCACATCTGGATTTTGAGATGTCCAGAAATCTGTGTCCATGATCCTCCCCTTCCATTCGGCAAGTCCACACTGTCCACGTGTCACTTCAAGTAACAAAGTTTGCTTATAATATTTTTAAAAAACCATTTTTGACCATTTAACTGTTAACGGTATAAGATTGGTTCAACACGCTAAATCTCAGTGTCTCAGCTATACCTAAAGAAAACTGATTCAAATGAAATAAAAATTGAGAACAGTGCCATCTTGTGGTCATAGTGCATTAGTGCATAATAGCCAGTGCATATTAGAACCTGGAATGTCTGTGCCAGGATTTAGCAACCCACTGGCCTGAGTATGAGGCTAATATTGCCCATCCCACTCCAATGCCTTCCCCTCTTTCTGGTAACTCCAGTTCCAATCCCATCTGCCTCCTATCCTCTCTGACTAGTAGTCTTTCCTCCTAGTGAATTATTTCTCCCCAAATCTGTCTAACTAGGATGCAGTATCATTTCTGACCTACTTACGTATTTTACTATCTGACCTTGAAGGAACATTGGATCAAAATTTTTTCAGACAAATTCTCTCCTCTTCCATCTTTCAACTGATACAATTCACAAGAAATGTGTGTATAAAATTGTAGGTAAAAACAAAAGAGAAGTTGCAGAGACATCCGTGTGATTCTAGCACTCACAGCCAGGGGGCTAAGGCAGAGAGATAGGGGCCAACACGGGCTAAATACAGAGACTCTGCCCTAAAAGTGGAGAAACTGACTGAAGCTCCTTACTCATTCCCTGCTATTTCTCCACTGCTACCCCCAAAGACTTGCAATCCTAAATGTCTCAAAAATAAAATTCAGTTCTATTTTTACGGTCCTAGACACTGAAAAGAAATGCTATCAGAAGTGAGGAATCCACAGAGAGTGTTTAGGTTTTGTCCAGTTAAAAACCATTAAAGAAAGCAAAACTAGCCCCGTTTCTACTGTCTGGCAGGCAAAATGAAATGCAATCCCCTCCATAGAACAATGGATAAGCTCTACAAGCCAGCTTTTGGACAAGAAGAGAGCTAGACTGGCTCCAGACCTTAGGGCTACCTAGGTCCTGTGGCTGTAGTGACCGAGGGACTTGCCTAGCCAGAAGCATCAAGTGCACCCGTTGCATATAACACTCCCCAGAGAGTTACTGATACTCCCTTATCCCAGGAGCATGCCCATATGTCTGAAAAAGCAGTATGGGGGCTGTGTTGATATCTTGGAGACCAAGGCACAAACCTGCATCTGGCTTTCAATTAGCTTCTGAACTTGAAACAAGTAGGTGTCGTTGCTTGCGTTATTGTAGGATTGGATGAAGAAATGGAGGGTCGAGTTCATGTTTTTCTGGCTTGTAGCCCTCTCCTTGAAGCCCCCCCATCTACGCGTGCGCAGCATCTTGGCCTTTACAACTACAGTCGCCAGCAATAGCAGCAAGGGGATTATCAAGCCTCTGGCTTTCATCTCCACAGCTTCGGAAGGCACTTAGCCGTAGTGTCTAGTGTCTCCAGGGTAAGTGTGTGACAAGTGGTTCCTCGCTCTCCCGCAGCAGTCTTAACAGCATAGGCTTTCCTGAGAGACAGCTTCCCCTGCACTTAAGCAAAGATTAAGATCCTAAGCTCATTCTTCCACAGTAACACCGGCCATGGAAAGCTTCCCGGGGGGTGGGAGGTGGGTCATACACCTTCCTCCCAACGGTGTTCCCTCCCCTTACAAAGACCAAGTAAGGGATTGTCTTTGCAGGCTGCCAAGACAGAAGAGTTCCTATCCTTGCTTGCACATGCAGTGTGAAAGAAATTCCAAGAACAGACCTGTTGAAAGCGCTGCAATAAAAGCTTCTGGAGTGGACAGAGGACATGTGTACGGGAGTGGGTGAACGTTTGTGGAGAAAGTCCTATTTGGGCTGAGACACAGGACTCAACTACATGGAACCCAGAGTGGAACATTCCAACCATCCTCCCAAGCCCCCAGCACCTGCTGCACTTCCTGGGGCAGGTTTCTCATACTCACCTGCCTCCCACCTGCCATAGACTTCTCCTGGCTGTTACCCACTGTGCTGGCAGGCTCACATACTGTCACTTATAATCCTGTTGTGACCCAGCAGGACTTTGTGATGTAACCCCAAGCTGTAACCCCATGTGAAATAAACCAGGAGCCTCACTCAGAAATTAGCCCTGCACGAGGTTACCTTATACGGAGAAGTTCACCCCTATATGTCACTCCAGGAAAAGAATAATAATAAGATTATCAAAGAAATCTCGGGCTAGAGAGATGGCTCAGTGCCAACATGAGGACCGGAGTTCACCTCCTCAGCACCCACATAAAAGCCAGGTTTGGCTATGAGCTGCTGGGGAGCAAAGATGGGTGAGTCCTGGGGCCTCCCCCAGTCAGTCAGTGTAGCCAAAATGCTAAGCTCCAGGTTCATCCAGAGATCCTGTCTCAAAAATTAATTAATTAATGAAGTGGAGAGTAGTGCAGTAAGACCTAACAATTTTGGGTCCTCATATGCCCCCCCCCACTTCCACTGCCTCACCCCCACACTCTGACTGTAGTGCACTGTTTGTAAAATATTAACTTCTCAGTTTTACAACTGTCCTGGGATTATGTTAATGGTTGGGGAGGTTAAAAACCTAAGACAGATTTTGCAGTTTTCAGCCTTTTTGTAAGTCTTATATTATTTCAAATTAAAAGTTAAAATATTCAAAACTAAATACTAGTCAGTGAGAAGCAGAGTGGTGGCAAGAAGCACACATTTTATTATCCAGCTATACTCTGGGTATTCTGAGCTCGCTAAACTCCCTGAGACTAGATTTTTAATTTCCCTATTATATAAATTATTATTATTTTTAAATAAGGTCTCATTATATAGTCCTGGATGGCCTGGAACTCACTGTGTAGACAAAGCTGGCCTGGAACTCACAGAAACCCACTTGATATGCTGTGTATTGGGAATAAAAGCATTTACAATGACACCTGATATCCCTATAATACAAAAATGGATGGAGGCAAAGAACTTGCTTCTGTGTCTGGCATTGGTGATTCCTTAAAAACACCCGTGTGATTCTTCTCAGACTGATTTATAAGCTGGAACCTTGTCTATCTAAGCCACCCTCCATCGAAACAGTGTACAATCCTGCTAGGATACATCATGGTATCCATACTGTGTTCCATAGGGTACTAGAAGCTGTCCAGCTCCAGACATAGAAACTTTGAAACATTCCACATTGAATAAAGCAAGGTCTCCGTAAAGTAGATAATTCCTACACTCTCCCTCCTTACTATAAATGGCTTGTAGTAAACTCTGCTGCTTTGGATAGAAGGGAGAATTCTGTTTGTGGAGAAATTCAATAAACACTATTATTTAAGCTAAATATATCAAATCAAAATATATGTCACTCTGAACTGTTATGTGAGGAGGCCAGCAGGGGGAAAGATGAGATATAAAACCATCTTTTTGACTGAACCTGGGGCTAGACTTTTTTCTCTTTATTCCTTTAATATTTTTAAATTTTATTTTATGTATGACTCTTTTGCCTAGATGTGGGTATGTGTGCCATTTGTATGTTTGGTGTCTGAGAAGTCAGAAAGGGATTCAGATTTCCAGGAACCAGAGTTGTGACTCACTAGTGTGGGTGCTTGGGATCGAACCCAGATACTCTGCAAAAGCAACAAGTACTCTTAGCTGCTGAGCCTTCTCTCCAGCCCCAGGGCTGTTTTTTAAACGGTCCTCTACTGAGCCGGTGTATATCAGCACCACACGGTAAAACTGCTTTCTGCTAATCTCAGACATTTTATTTCCTGTTTCCTCTGAACAATACTAGAAAGATCCATGGTATGAGGGATTTGGTTAAAATCATGGAATAAAGGAGAAATAACTGGCCTAACTGTACCGATGAAATATAAAATAAATGAGCAGTATTTTAATGTTCAATAACTAAGGGAATAGAGAATGTCAACATGTCCATGGATATGTGGGAAGTAGGGACCATGTTATAGCTGTGGAATAAAGAGAAACCCTCATCACGATCATAAATATGAGAAAATAGTGAATATCAGGGACCTGGCCATGAGTGAAAGGAAAATAAGGAGCCAGGTGAAATACAATACCATGAAGAATGGAGTCTAAAGAGGAATTAGGAGGCCTGGTCATGTTCTAGGAGGAAAGACAAAGAAGGAACTTGTTTATCATCACAGAATTGGAAAACTGGATTTCTGATTATACCTGTGGAATAAGGGGAGCATGGTGACCTAGTTGCATCCAGGAATGAAAAGAAACACACAGACAGGTCATCATGTCCAAGCAGCTGTGGAGAATGTTGAAACTTGGTCACGTCCAAAGGAAAGGGAAAAATAAGACCCCTTTCATGTCATAAAGATGGAGGCAAATGCCTCATAATTTTACAGGCTATAGGGAAGATGTGTATTTGGGAATTCCATCAACTGAAGGGGGGGTTAGCGGAGTCCTGTTCAATCCCTGCAAAGGAGAAAAATGAACCGTGGCTGGGTCCATGTAAAGAGGCAGTGACAGGGACCTTGGTCTTTGTCCGTAGGACATGAGAAAAATCCATGGGATGAGGTGAGGCCTAACAGGGAAAATTCGTGAATAGGAAAAAAGCCTTTTTATATTGTTAATAAAACAGGGAGATCTGTGAGCTCTAACTGTTGGCGTGAAAAATATAAAGTGTAGGTGTATGGGGAAAGAGGAGAATTGGAAACATGGCTGCATACGTGAGATAAGAGGAAAAGGGCTTCACTGGTCATGTTAAAGAAGGACAGCATGGAACAGCAGAAAGTGTGGGGTCTTCTGACGCACAGAGAAAGGATAGGGCAGAGGGAAAGAAAACTATATCATGGATACATTCATTGGGTAGACTTTAGTGAATGATGACCTCACAAGTGAACGCAAGAATTAAGACTTCAAATTGTTCACCTATATTTATTAGTCAGTTGCAACTCATGATGTGGCTTGGATGGATGGATTCGTGTACCAGATAAATGGGTGCGTGCTAAGTGAATGGGAAGATGGATGTATTGGGGGTGGACAGGTAGGTAAATGGCTAGGTGGATATAGATAAGAGACGTGGCAGTACCAAGGTACTTCCTATGGAACAGGCCATCAATCTGGAGACACTTCCTCCCACCACTATGCTCCTATTCATGACCTGTGCCTATGACACTGAGGGAAAAGGAGCTGCCTTTGGCCAAAGCCACCAGAAAAAGACTGAAACCATGAGCCGTGCACCATAACCCTCTTGCCTACCTGTGCCCAAGCATCTGATCATTTGTCACACCACCTAAGGGAAGACAGATTCTATGATAGCTATTTCTTAAGGGGACAGGAAGGAAGGAAGTGTGGGAGAGTATGTTGCTTCATTGTAAATAATTGTCCCACCCACTGGCTTAATAAAAAGCGCTGATTGGCCAAAGGCTGGAAGGAAGTGTAGGCGGGGCTACCAGACTAAGAAAATTCTGAGAACAGGAAGCACAGAGCAGAATGCCAGAGAGAAAGCCAGAGAGAAGCCGGAAGAAGCAGAGGACAACTATGTTGCTCTAAAGAAAGGTACGGAGCCGCATGGCTGAACACGAAGAATCATGGGTTAGATGAAAGGTAAAGAGCTAGCAAGTGATATGTCTGGGCCTTAGGCTGATCAGTCTAAAACCATTGTAAGCATCTGTGTGTCTCTGTGTCTCTGCGGGTCTGCGGGTCTGCGGGTCTGCGGGTCCTAAACCTTGAGGTTAGGCCCGAAAGTCTGGGCCAGAAACCTCCTGCTACAAGGAAGGAAGGAAGGAAGGAAGGCTAAAAAGAAAGAATCCTCCCATGTGATGAACTAAATCTGGTAACCTAGCCCCTGATGGATCAGTAGTGCCCAGCAGGTAAGAGGGTTTATCTGAGATCTGCCTGTGGTTGAGTGATGTTTAGGACTCTGGAGGAACTTGCATGAGTTTCCCTATTTCCTCATTTTGCATATTGACATCTAGGCTTGAGATTTGTCAGTCCAGTTCCCAAAAGAAAACAAGCAAGAAATAGCTAGGACTATGACATGCTTATCACCACAGGCAGTAAGCTCTTCTGTGTGGGCTGAGCAGTTTGCAGGCAAGGGTGTTTCCTGGCAGCTTTTAATCATGTCTTCTCCTATTCTGACCCCATTGCTGCTGTTTTCCTTTACACCGTACTCAACCCACATAGATAAACTACTCAGGCTAATGCTTGACTTTGACCAAGGTTTCTTGAGCCTGCACTAACCATCCATCAGTCTGGTCCAAAGGCATTTTTTGAAACCTGAACTGGAATGCACTTGTTCCAAAGCAAGGTCAGCTAGCAGACATCAACCATATTTGGTCTTTTCCAGTCTAGGCGACGGGATAGACCATGTCTTGACCGTGCAGCCCTGCCTAGATGTTTAGACTTGTTAGTCCTGGCCTTGGTTGGGGGACTCTGGAAGATGCACATGAGCTTCTGAGATGGGCATACAACTGAGAAAAAAGTAGTCCTTTTCACTGCTGCTTGACCAGTTGCCTCACTTTCTTTAAAAACAGTAATTCTAGCATATAATCATAAAAGTCAGTATCTCATATGCAGTCAGGACACAGACAAAAAGCAGCAGATCAAGTGCCAGGACCAAAAAACAAAACAAAAAAACAAAAAACAAAAAACTCCTTTAGTGCATGCCCTTACCTAATCTACTTCCTCAAATTAAACTTCACCTGGAAAGTTTCATCACTTCCCCATCACACCATCTAATTATTAGTCTATCCATGATGTTGCAGCCTTCAAAGCCCATTAGATGGCAACAAAGCCTTTACCTCAGGAGCTTTTACTAGGCTATATATCGCAGCTCAAGTATTATGGATGCTTGGGAAATCTACATTATGAATTTCACAGCTATTTAATATTCATAGCTTCAGGGACATCAGGGCTCATATGGACAACAGCTGCGTCAACTATCTCGAGAAGAAAAGGAACCCTGCCCTGAGGAGTGTTAAAAGTGGACTGCTTCAGGGCTCCATGCTGTTTCCTATGAACTTAACACTAGCAAAGCCATGGACATCTGTTACCTGAGGGTTCTGCATCTACGGATTCAGTCAACTATGAAGAAGCAACTCCTAAAGAACAATTATGTCTGGAGAAAGTATGTCCCTGAAAAATAAATATTTACATAGAGCTTTGTGTTTTGGGGGGTAGTTTAAGAGGTACAAGGACAATGGAAAGAATAGAGGGGTATGTACAGGTCGTATGTAAACACTATGCCGTTTTGAAAGAAGGGTGGAGCATCCACAAACTTTTGGTATCTGCAGAAACCCATGAAAACAATCCTATGGATACCAAGGGACATCCTTTTTCACTGAGAGATACAGTGTCAGAACTTGGAGAAGAGTCACTGTTGGCATTGGCCCAAAGTTTCCTGTACATTTTCTCCTCTAGTCTAAGAAACCTGAGAAGTTATAAAGCCAACAAAGAGCATTCACCCATATTCAATGTCTGCATCTTCTTTTCCCACAGGGTAAATAGATAAAATAACTCCTTATAAACAAGAATATTGGTATCATTTGGTTTCTTTTCAAGAGTTAAAAAAAAAATGTCTTTCTGTACCCTGAATAGTCCTGATCTGGCCAGGATGCTGACCTGGATATTACACAGACAGGAAGCAAATTTATTTAAGACCCAACCGGTTGGTAGGCACCCTTCCAAGATGGCCCTGAAAGAGCAGTCTGCCACCTGCTCAAGTATTCCAGGCTTGACTGTAGGGCAGCGTTGCCCATGCAGCCAGCAGAAGTCCCCAAAGAAGACCTGGACCCTCACCTCTTGAACTACCACAGATGGATGTGACTGAGCTTGCCTAGAAATGTCGTTTGGTCCTGAGAATCAAGCCTGCAGTAGGCACACAATGTCAGAGGGACAAGGTGGCACTGCATATGGTTCAAGCTGGCATTGACCCAAAGTGTTCGGTACATTTTCTCCTCCAGGCTAAGAAACCCAAGAAGTCTTAAGTCCAAGAAAGAGCATTCTCACAGTTACACTGTGCTTTTCTGGCAGGTAAGAGCTGGCTAAGGACATCAGGGTGAAGTGGCTAGTGGCAGCCTGTCCTCCTCCCTCAAACTTAAGTATTTCTTTTAATTCACGTTTTCCACGTTAAAAAATAATTTATCAGCTACTAAGAAGACTTCTCCATCTAACGAAACAACATGTTTTCCACTTTCCCTTTTACTTCTTATTTTTGAACATTTTATTTGACATAATCATGTTGGGGGTCTCATACGATATTTTGACACGTATATAGTTTGTACTGACCACATCAGAGTAAGTAACATCTGCCTTTGCGATGGATCTTTTTGGTTGTCAACTTGACTATATGATGTGTTTATCTAAATTGTTCTATTACCAATGAAGGCTTGGGAGCCAAATATTGGGGTAAAAACATGAGAGATCAAAGAAGCAGCAGAGAGGCAACAACTGACCTTCTCTCCACATTTCCCAAATTGAAGAGAGCTTGAAATTCCAAGTCCCTCCCCACTCCTTCCTATGGAAGTCTTCCCTATCCATATTCCTAGTGTCTCCATGGCTAACTCTGGTCAGCTAGTCTCTGGCTCTTCCCCCTGATTCAAGGTTAATTTTATTAACATAGTCTCAGTGTGTCACAGCGCAATCAAACATCCTACAACAATTATAGCTAAAATTGACGAAAATCCAAAAATGGAAGGCACACCGGCGAGGGATTTTTTTTTCTTAATTTGACATAGGAAGATCTACTTTTAATCTGTATTTTGAGGAGGAAAGGCACACTTAATCTGGGCCACATCTTTCGCTAGAAGCCTATACAAGGACATGGAAGACCTGCCTTTGCTCTTTGCTTCTTTGCCTGCTTGCTCTTGCCTTGCCAGTAAGTCCGTTCCTTCACTGCCATGAGAGCCTACTTCTTTGGGATTTCAGTGTATACTGGGGACCAGCTGAGACATCCAGCCTCATGGACTGAGCAGCCTCTGGATTCTTGACTTTTGGTTGACAGCCAGCAACTGTTGGATTAGCTGGACCACGGCCTGTAAGTCATTCTACTAAATCCTCTTCATTTGATTATTTATTCATTTCTTTAACATCCCACCTACAGAGTCTCCTCTCTCTTTTCCTCCCGGTCCCTCCCCCAGCCCCCTCTGTTTTCTCTCACCAAATCCACTGCTCCTCTCTTTATATTCAGAAAAGGGAAGGTCTTCCCACACATATCAGCAAAACGTGGCATATTAAGCTGCAGTAAAACTAAGTACTTCCCCGTGTATTGAGGCTGGGCAAGGTGACCCAATATGAGGAATAGGGTCCCAAATGCCAGTAAGAGAGTCGGAGACAGGCCCCGCTCCCTCTGTTAGGGGTCCCACAAGAAGACCAAACGACACAACTGTAACATACATGCAGAGGGCCTGGATCAGTCCCATTCAGGCTCCTTGGTAGTCAGTTCGGTGTCTGTGAGGTTCTATGAGCTCTACTATTTTACTCTGTGGGTTTTCTTGTGATTTTCTTGTCCCCTCTGGCTCCTACAATTTTTTCTCCCATCCTTTAGGATTCCCTGAGCTCTGCCTAATATTTGGCTGTGGATCCGTACCTGTTTCCAGCAGTTGCTGGATGAAGCCTGTCTGATGACTATTGGGCTACGCGCCCATCAATATAGCAGAAAATCATTAGGCTTTATTACATTGGGGTTTTCCCCCTCCAGTAGTGTTTCATTCTATCCTAGGTTTTGGGTCATGCAGCCTGTGGGTCCTTGTACTCTAAGCAGTGACAGAACTGGGCTTACTCTCCTGGCACGGGTTTTAGGCCAATCAGTCATTGGTTGGCCACTTCCTTAATTTGTAGGCCATCCTTAACCCAACACATCCCATCGGCAAGACAGACTGTAGCTCAAAGATTATGTGCCTGGGTTGGTGTCCCAATTCCTCCACTGGAAGTCTTGCCCGGTCACCAAAGATAGTCAGTTCAGGATATGTATCCTTTATTGCTAGGAATCTTAGCTGGAGTCATCCTTGTAGATTCCTGGAGGATTCTCACACATGAAGTTTTTATCAGACCCCCAACTACCTCCCTTTTCCAGAAGTTTCATCCAGTGTTCTTCGATTTTACTCCTCCCACACACCAGAAGTCCAGTCACTAAATCTCTTCTATTTCCCCTCCCCAGGGAGATTGAGGTAAGAATCCCCCCTGGGACTCAGGTGGAAGTCACCCCCCAACCCTCCTTATTGCATAGTCTCTCTGAGTCTGTGAATCTTACCAAAGTTATCCTATATTTTATAGCTAATATCCACTTATAAGTGATTACATACCATGTTTGTTTTTCTGAGTCTGGGTAACCTCACTCAGGATGATTTTTTTTTTCAAGTTTCATCCATTTGCCTCCAAATTTCATGACGTCATTGTTTTTTACTGCTGAGTAATACTCCATTGTGTAAATGAACCAAATTTTCTTTTCCTCAGTTGAGGGGCATCTAGGTTGTTTCCAGGTTCTGGCTATTACGAATAACACTGCTATGACCATAGAGGAGGAAGTCTTCTCTCGGTGTGATGGAGCGTCTTTTGGGTATATGCCCAAGAGTGGCAGAGCGGGTCTTGTGGTGGATTGATTTCCAGTTTTCTGAAGACCACCCTATTGATTTGCAAAGTGGCTGTACAAGTTTGCACCCCCACCAGCAGTGGAGGACTATTCCTCTTGCTCCACATTCCCTGTCACCTGTGTTTTTGATCTTAGCCATTTTAAAGGTGTAAGGTGGTATCTCAGAGTTGCTTTGATTTGTATTTCCCTGATGAATGAGGATGGTGAACATTTCTCTAAGTGTTTCTAACCCATTTGAGATTTCTCTATTGAGAATTCTCTATTTAGATTTGTACCCTGTTTTTTAAATTGGATTATTTGGTTCATTAATGTCTAGTTTCTTGAGTTTTTTTTTTAATATGATTTTGAAATCTACCCTCTGTCAGATGTGGGGTTGGTGAAGATAGTTTCCCATTCTGTAGGCTGTTGTTTTGTCCTATTGACAGTATCCTTTGCCTTGGAGAAGCTTTTCAGTTTTATGAGGTCTCATTTATTATATGTTGATCTTAGTGTCTGTGCTACTGGTGTCCTGTTCAGGAAGTTGTCTCCTGTGCCAATGCATTCAAGGCTATTTCTCACTTTCTCTTCTGTTAGGCTTAGTGTATGTAAATTATGCTAAGGTTGTTTATCCACTTGGGACTTGAGTTTTGTGCAGGATGATAGATGTGGTTCTATGCATCCTTCTACATGCCAACATCCAGTTATACCAGCACCATTTGTTGAAGATGCTTTATTTTGTCCATTGCATAATTTTGGCTTCTTTGTCAAAAATAAGGTGTCCATAGGAGTGTGGATTTATGTCTTGGTGTTTGATTTTATTCCATTGATCCATTTATATGGTAGATTACATTGACAGATTTTCCTCATCTGTCCCTGCATCTGTGGAATGAAGCCTAGTCGATCATGGTTTGTGATGTGTTTTTGGAATTGGTTTGCCAGTATTTCACTGAGTATCTTTTCATCAATTTTCATGAGTGAAAATGATCTGTAATTTTCTTTGTTGAGTCTTTGTGTGGTTTGGGAATCATGGTGAGTGTGGCCTCATAGGAAGAATTTGGCAGTGTTCTTTGTTTCTCTTTTGTGGAATAATTGGAAGAGTACTGGTATTAGTTCTTCTTTGAAAGTCTGGTAGAATTCTGTATTAAAACCATCTGGCCTGGGCTTCTTTTGGGAGGGTGTTTTTGATGGTTGCTTCTATTTCCTTGGGGGTTACAGGTCTATTTAAAGTATTATCTGATCTTAATTTATTCTTGGAAAGTGACATCTATCAAGAAATTTGTCATTTCATTTAAAGTTTCCAATTTGTGGAGTACAGGTTTTTGAAGTATTACCTAATGATTTTTGTTGTTATGTCCCCTTTTTATTTCTGATTTTCTTTATTTGGATATTTCCTCTCTGCCTTTTCGTTGGTTTGAATAAGTCTCCTTTTAATATATATATAGAGAGAAAGATTCATTCTATAAGTTCTATTACTCTTGACTCTACAGCTAGAGAATCCTGACCAATACAAGCACATGCTTCATTTCTCTGTGTTCAGAATATTTAAAATTCAGAAAGCAGGACTGAGGGTATAAATCAGTAGTAGACCACTTGCCTAGAATGGCTGAGGCTTTAGGTTCAATCCTTATTGCCAAACAAAGAAAACCTTGCATCAAAACTCAGAAAGCAGGGCTGTCAAAAAGCATCTGGTGCCAAACTGAAGATCTGAGTTCAAGTCCTAGAACCTACATGATGGAAGAAAAAAACTAATCCCCACAAGCTTTCCTCTGATTTCCCATAAATTAAAATGTAATAAAAATAAAAGTAGAAAATTTTCAGTCAGGCATAGTGGTGCACACCTTTAATCTCAGCACTTCAGTGGCAGAGAAAGGAAGCTCTCTGAGTTAGAGAGTTAGAGAGCCTGGTCTACAGAGTAAGTTCCAGGACAGAAAGGGCCACACAGAGAAACCCTATCTCAAAAACAAAAAGGAGGAGTGTGGGAGATTATGTTGTTACATTGTAAATAATTGTCCCACCCACTGGTTTAATAAAAAGTGCTGATTGGCCAAAGGCAGGCAGGAAGTGTGGACGGGGCTACCAGACTAAGAAAACTCTGAGAACAGGAAGCACAGAGAGAATGCCAGAGAGAAGCCAGAAGAAGCAGAGGACAACTATGCTGCTCTAAGAAAAGGTACCGAGCCCCATGGCTGAACAAGATAAGAGATATGGGTTAGTTTAAGGGTAAAGAGTTAGCCAGTTATATGCCTGGGCCTTAGGCTGATCAGACAAAGACTATTGAAAGCAGGTCGTGGGTCTGTGGGCCTAAACCTTGAGGTTAGGCCCGAAAGTCCGGGCCAGAAACCTTATACTACAGAGGAGGATAAATAAATAAGTGAATTAAAACTTCAGAATAAATTGTGCTAAGTGAAATAAGCCTGGTATGAAGACACAAAGACTGCATGATCTCACTCAAATGATAAACTCAATATAAGCTGCAGAGTGGAGGCCACACGGGGCTGGAAAGGTGAGAAGGAGAGGGCAGTAGGGAAAGGTTTGATAACAGACCAAGATACAGGTACACAAATAATGACGTGCAGGTAAAGAACGGGAAATTTGGAATTTGCTTCTTGCGGATATGAAGCTATTGTGGAGAGTGGTATGAAAGGCTCAAAAAAAAAAAAAAAAAAAAAAAAAAAAAAAAAAAACAGATCTAGCCTGTTATCCTGCTATCCCATCTCAGGGTGGACCCAGAAGAAGTTAAATCAGTATGCTGGGGACATGCCCATGTTCACCTGTGGTGCAACGTTTTCTGCTGGAGCTCAGATGTACAGAATCAGCATAGGTGCCATCAGTGGATGAAAAGATGTATTAATTAGACTTTGCTGCAGGAACCTAAGATACCAGACATAAATAACATAAAGAGAAAGGATTGGTTTTCATTCACAATTTCAGAAGATTAAACCCATGGTTAGCTGACCCTGTGAGGTTGAGCAGAAAATTGTAGCAGTAGGGATGTATGTCCGAGAAGCCTCTTTACTATTTAGTTGACAGGAAGCAGAAAGAAGAACCTGGGAACCAGGTATTACCTTCAAAGCCATGCTCCTAGTGACTTCCTTCCTCCTTCTAGGCTTGACTAGAAGTTTCCAAAATCTTCCAAAATGGTTTCTATAGTTGAGGGCCAAATATTTAACATGTGATCCTGTGTCCAAACTATGAATAGAGAGAACCTAGTGCATGGAAAGAGAGATGGTTCAACAGGTTAAACACTTGCCACTTAAATCTAAGGATCAGAGTTCTAAGCCCTGGAACACATGTGAATACCAGGCAGTAGTACAAGCATCTGTGACCCCAGCACATCCCTACCATGGGATGCAGAAGCAGGAGAATCCAGAAACTCATGGACCAGTAGCCGGGCACATGCAGCAGAAAAATAAGAGATCTTTTTTCAAACAAGGTAAAGGATGAGAATGAATAGTTGAGGTTGTCCTCCGACCTCCATATAAACACACACACACACACATACACACAGGTACACATACACACACACACACACACACACACACACAGAGAGAGAGAGAGAGAGAGAGAGAGAGAGAGAGAGAGAGAATATTTATGAATATTATGTACCCATTAAAAAGCATGATATCCTGCCAGGCATAGTGGGATGTGCCTGTGTAATTCTAGCATTATGAGGTCTAAGAGTAGTAATATTGTGAATCAAAAACCAGTGTGGGATGCATAATAAAGACCTATCTTAGAATAAAACAAAAAATGATATCCAGGCTTGGATAGATGGCCTCCTTGAACACTGCATTATCATACACACATCCACATGTGCTCACGTGCATGAACACTCACACACACATACACACACACTTGCACATAATTAAAACTAATAAATATTAATAAAATTATATCCTATCACCTCCATCAATACTAGAAGACATCACACTAAATGAAATAAACCAAACATAGAGGAGCAAATACCTTATCCTTTTTATGCATTGATTCTTTTTTAAAATTAAAAATCCTGGAGCTGGAAAGATGGCTAAGTGGCTACAGTGTTTGCTGTACAAACATCAGAACCTGACTTGAATCCCCTTTACCCAAGTAAAGCTGGGCATGATGGCACACACATGGAATTCCAATGTGTGTAGGGTGGAGAAGACAGGCAGATCTCAGGGACTCCGCCCCATCAGTATTGGTAAAACAGTAATTTCCAGGTTCGGTGAAAGATTTGGTTTCCAAAAATTAGATGAAGAATGGTAGAGGATGATAAGCTGACCTCTGGCTTCCACACATCTTATACACAAGTGTTGACACTTACATCGCTCATGCACACGCATGAGCACACACACTCTCAGTAAACAATGTAGAATAATACTAGGGGGAAAGTGAGGGTATGGGTAACGGGTGCCAAACACCAGGAGTAAACAGTAAATCTACAGCACAGTGGGTGTCTGGAGTCACAGTAGCCTATTAGACATTTTATAAATAATTCTGAAGAATTTATTACAATGATAAGGACATAGGATCATTACATTTTTATATATGTGGTGTATTATTATACTATATACATTAAATGTGTACAATTAAAATGATAATAATTGACCAAAACTTTTTTGCCAGCTGTGGTGGCATATATCCATGATCCCAGCATTTAGTAGGCTAAGGCAGGATTGGGAGTTAAAAGCTAGCCTAGCTTCACACTGAGACCTTGTCTCATAAAAACAAAATAAAAACATTTTAAAATACAGATAGAAAAAGTAAATGCTAAGGTTTTGTAGTCATATAGTAGGGTGAGTACAGTTTATCGTCATGTGTTATAGAGTCCACAATAGTTCCCAACAGGTCCTACTCTGAAAGAAAATGAAAAGCAAGTGGCTTCTGGAGCCTGCTTCTGCTTTCTGCTTTCTTGCTTTTCTGAGAGCAGTTGACAGGCTCACCAGTTGGGAAAAGGCCAAGCACGTGTTGAAATTCTCTAAATCTGAAAGTTCAAGGCCTCTGCATCCCTTTCTATTTGGTTGTTTGTATCTATTGATTTGGAAATTTTCTGTACCCTTGATAATTCTTTGATTTGTGTGTGTGTGTGTGTGTGTGTGTGTGTGTGTGTGTGTGTGTGTGTGTGTGTGTTTATTACAAATATCTTTTTCTGGGTTGTGGCTTGCCTTTTTGTTTTATTTTTAGTGCATTGGAGGAGACAAATTCTTAACATTAGTGGAGTAAATGTAATTATTGATTTTCTCTCTTCTGGTTTGCATTTTTGATGTCTTAGGAAGTCAAGGTCAGAAAACTACTTAAACGTTTTAATAATGCTACTTTTCTCCATGGTCTTCCAAATATTTATGTCAGCAATCCATCCGGATTTTGTACATCCTATGTGTGCTAATGCTTGGATCATACTCTGTATCTAGATTGCCCCTTGTTTCTCTCTTTTCAGGTTGTCCTTTTCTGGTTTGGGGTTCAGGATACAATGAGTAGGTAATATATCAGTCAGGATCTTCGCAGTGTGCAGGGGAGTGATAGCAATGGGAAAAATTCAAGAAAGCAAGGTTGTGGTGGCATATACCCTTAATCTCAACACTTGAGAGACAGACACAGGTAGATCTCTGATTTCAAAGCCAGCCTGGTCTACAGAGTGAGTTCCAGGATAGCCAGGACTACACAGAAAAACTCTGTCTTGAAAAGGAAAAAAGAAAGGAAGGAAGGAAAAGAAAATTTAAGATGGTTGATCTAAACAGAATGTCTATACAATGATGAAAATGCAATGGAATGAGGGGACATCTGGGACAGGGACAAAAGTTTTCCTAGGGTAGCAGTACCCAGGCCAACATTCCTAAGCAAGAGAATGGAATGACGCAGGAGTCAGAGAGTGTCAAGTGGCTACTTTGTGGAGTGACTGGGAAACAAATGTTGTATTATCACTCACCCTTTGACCTCTACCTTATGATTTGTTAGCCAAATTCAAGCCTCACTGATGGAATACCTGCAGGTCTTGGGGAAAGGCTAGTAGACTGAAGATGAATTGGGAAACACAACCAGTAGAGATATAGATACATATGTGCGTTTTAAGGGATTGTGTTGTTTCATGGTAAATAATTGTCCCACCCACTGGTTTAATAAAAAGCACTGATTGGCCAAAGGCAGGCAGGAAGTGTGGGCAGGGCTACCAGACTAATAGAACTCTGAGAACAGGAAGCACAGAGGAGAACGCGAGAGAGAAGCCGAAAGAAGCAGAGGACAACTATGCTGCTCTAAAGAAAGGTACCGAGCCACATGGCTGAACAGGAAGAATCATGGGTTAGATGAAGGGTAGAGAGCTAGCAAGTGATATGCCTGGGCCTTAGGTCGATCAGCCTAAAACAATTGTAAACATCTGTGTGTCTCTGCAGGTCTGTGGGTCTGCAGGCCTAAACCTTGAGGTTAGGCCCAAAAGTATGGGCCAGAAACCTCCTACTACATGTGTACACATTTATAGATACATACGGAGAAGTTGGCTGTGCAAGATGGGCTCATGTAGTTATGGAGGCTGAAAGTCAACAACCTGCCATTTGCAAGTTGGAGATCCACAAATTCTTTCAACATAAAAATCACTACAATGAAAAGCTATGGCACTACAGAGGCTATGAAAGAGATGCTTACTGACAGAGCTGGACCCAGAAGTCGGAGGCCACTGTATTCAATTCTAGCTGGAACATACATGTCAGTCCATTCATATCTTTCATCACTCTGGATGTGTTCACAGTGGCTCCATAAACATCTCAAGTGCTAACAAGTAAGTGAATTTACAAATATGGAATCTAGGAATAAGGATTTGCTGCATCTACAATGCAGACCAAGTCTGTGAAAACTTAGTTCTTCCCAACTGATCAGGTAGAGCTGTTAGCATTTTCTTAAGTCATCTGGCAACAGGGTGTTCCAGATAAGAGCAATTTCCCTCATTTTCAGGACAGATGTGAATATTTCCACAGGAGCCAAATTTCACACAGCTCAACTCTGCCTCCATGGGAGTTATGTAAGTCTAATGTGTTCAACTATTGGCCGTTAACAATTACAGTCATATCTCCTGAGTGCTTTCCATTGGCAATGCTTCCTCTTAACTGATGCCCTAAAGGCTTGGCACACAAAACTACAAATCTATACCTTGATGATGTCTATGTATTTTTAAGTTTATGGATGAAGATTAAATGGGGATGCATATGTTAAAAGTGAAAGAGTGGTTTAGGGTGCCTCTGTGGATGAGAAGCTTGTCGTACAAGCGTGGGGATGAGCTTGGATCTGCAACACCCATATCAAAATCAGGCACAATGGTGTGTATCTGTAACCTTTTTGCTGGAGAAAGAGTCGAGGAGGGACAGGAAAGGCTGATGTCACCCACCCACTGCCTAACCATCCTACAGTCTAGCCTAAACAGTGAGTTATAATTAGATGAGAAATCTTGTCCTAAAAAATATGATGAGGAACAATTAAGGAAACATCCAGGCAGTGTCATTGTCAACCTTTTTCCTCCACATACACATTCTCTCTCTCTCTCTCTCTCTCTCTCTCTCTCTCTCTCTCTCTCTCTCTCTCTCTCTCACACACACACACACACACACACACACACACACACACACACACACACACGCACAAAGAGTCTTTTTAGGGATTACAATTTTAGGACAGTATCATTTTCTTCCAAGTTTCTTTTAATTTAACATTAAATTGTATACCAAAGAAAGTCAAAGGGCATGAGGAAAGAAGAGCATTTCCACTTAGCAGTCTGCACTTCAGAACCATAATCAGATGTCTTTAAGCAAGGGTGAGAAATGTCTTACCATAGAACATCTAAAGTTATTATCTTTTTAAAGTTAAATTTCTTTTCATTTTATCTGCTTAAATGTTTTGCCTTCACGTATTAAAGAGCATCACATGTATACAACATAGGCAGATGCCAGGAGAAGGCATCAGATCCTCTGGAACTGGAATTACAGTTGGCATGCTGGTGTTGGGAACCGAGCCCAGGCTTTGTCCAAGAACAGCAAGTGCTTCTTAACTGCTTAACCTCCTCTCCAGCCCCTCAAGTGGTCATCTTTGCTGTTTGCCCACGTCCTGCAATTAAAAGTATAGGACTGGGGATATAGCTCAGTTGCTAGAGAACGTGCCTAGCACGCAAGAAGTTTGATGCATGGCATCAAAGTAGTACAGTGTATGGTGGTGCATGTCTGCAATTCCAGAACTTGGGCGATATAGAAAGGAAGATCAGAAGTTCAAGGTCATTCTGGGCTACATCATGAGTCAGTCTGAACTACACAAGACCGTGTCTTTAACAAACAAAACAAAAAGCCCATGTTAATTTCAAAATTTTCACACCTACTAATGAAAAAAATAACACTAAGTAGTCATAACTATACCATAGGCATTTTCTTATAAGCATTGATTTAAAACTTTTTCCCTGGCAGATACTTACTGATATTTAATTTTATCATTCCTAATTTGGGGTCTCAATTACATAGGATATTTTCTTGAAAGATAAAATATCACTATGTAGATCAGGCTGACCTTGAAAAATAAAGATGTGCCTGCCTCTGCCTCCTGAATACTGGGATCAGTGGTGGGTGCCATCACACCCAATTTTATAGAAATAGATTATTAATAACACTATTAAATTATATGTTTAAAGTTCTTTGGGTGGATATTTGGGTATGACTTGATATGAAATGTTACCACACACACACACACACACACACACACACACACACACACACACACACACACACACACTCATCCCCTGCAACACAAATTCACCTTCCTCACAAACTCATTTTGCTTTGAATGTCTTTTGAAAATTAATAAAAAATACATCATTAATTAGTTTCTAGCTATGACTGAAGGTTACTTATTTTCATTAATACATTGCCTTTTGAATGGGGTCCATTTTCCCCTGCCTACTAAAATAGAGCAGAATTTTAGGAATAGTGAGGTTCTGTCCTGACAGCTCTCAACCACCTCTTACCCTTGCTTGCATCCTTGAGGCCAGGAAGCTGTGATAGTTAGGGTTGTCAACTTGACAGAATCTGGAACCACCTGGGAGATGGGTTTCAGGGGGGTTATCTTGATTGCTAATTGAAATGGAAGAGCCAACCCCCCCCCCCCCCCCCCCCCCGTGAAAGGCATCATTTGCCATATAGAATCCGAAAAGGAAGAGGGCAAGGGAGCAGCATGACATGTATTGCTCTCTGTTCTTGATTGTAGATATTGTGACCCGCTGCTTAGAGCTCCTTAATCTTAGTTTGCCTACCGTGATAGACTATGACCTTGGAGTTTTGACTGTGAGCCAGAATTCTTTTCTCCCTTTTAAAATGTTTTTGCCAGAGTATTTTATCAAAGCAGAAAAGATACTAAGACAGACGTCCTAGAGAAAGGGACAGAAGACCCTAGCAGAGCCATTAAGGCTACCAAAGGAAGAGCATTCCTCAGTCTGGGGCCTCCAGACATACAAGGTCAGCATTACCAGAGTGTGGCAGGCTATAGGCCTGTGGTGGTTTGAAACTGCCTGGGGGGGGGGGGGGAGCGGGGAAGGGGGGCGGGAGGCCGGGAATGAGTTCCAGGCTGGGCATGCTGGTACATATCTTTAATCCCAGTATGCAGGAGGCAGAGGCAGGAGGATCTTTGTGAGTTTGAGGTCAGCCTAACCTATAAAGCAAGTTCCAGGACAGTCAGGACTACATAGAGAGACCCTGTCTCAAAAACTAAAAACAGTCAAAAAAACAAAACAAAACAAAACAAAACAAAACACATACACACACAAAAAACTGTTGAGTCCCTCCCATCAAGAGGCAGCATCCAATTCCTCTCTCTGTATATAGGCTAACTTTACCTATCTGTTAAAGTGTAGGTGTGTCATACCATTCAGTACTTTTGAGACTTGGAACTCTAGCAACATGCAGATGGCCACGTCCTCAATTTCCTAGGTCATTTTCTTCCCCCTCCTCTGTTTGTGCTGGGGATTTCAGACAGCTTCAGTCCTGCCTCTATGGAGCATTTCATATGGATGATGGGTTTTTAACCTTCTAGTCTACCCTCCTCTGTATTGACTCAGCCTGAATGTCCATGTATCCCAAATGCCATTGAAACAGGATGTTCCCAGAGCCACTGAAAGGCAGATACTACCATTTGAATCAGTATCCACCAAAGGCCTGTGTATGAAATGTCTGGTTTTTGAGATTTGATTTGGGGAATCTATTCTAGCTTCTTTTCAGCTAAAATTGCAGGATTTAGAATGGTGAGCCCTAGAACAGGGTAGAGATCCAGACATTAAAGACTGGTGACGGAGGGATCAGTATTTCTTGACTATCCTGTACAGCTGTTCCACTGAGCCGGGCTCGCTCTGATCAACACACTGCTGCTACACGTGGTGCTTATGAGTTGGCTTATTCCACCAAATCCCGATACTGCTTCCTTTTCGAATGCTGATGTCCATCCATCGTTTTTCTCTCTTCAACCCACCATCTACTGCCGCCCCCAATTTCCTTCTTCCTTCCCTGCCTCCAGTTTACGGCTCCAAACATACAAATAAGTTTTCCAAAATGAGAAGAATGCCCACAAGAGTTGTAAGTAAAACTGTACACCAAGACCTGATATTCCCTTCTACCTTGAGAGCATCCTGCAGTGGTTGGACTCTGTCCCACTGTGACATCAATTTTGATAACTTGTTTAAAGAAGTTTGAACTGTCTTGCTTTGTTCTATGAAAGCAGGCTTCATTTCTTTAACTATGTTTTGCCATCTATCCCTCCTCCTCCCCTCCCCCATAGTGTATTCATGAAGAGTTTTAATCATCAGGATCTCTCATTTGGCAGTGATTTCACTTGCCTCTGCATTAGCACTGCCAAGCCTAGATGGTCTAGACTTTGTATTAAAAAAAAAAAAAAATCCTTCTGGGACAGGCCTAGAAGACTTTGGCACAGGATTGCATCTATCTATGGATATTTAGTAGATTAAAAATCTTCCTGGCAGACAGGAATTTTGTAAAGATCCACCCACTGTGGCCAGCATTATGTAAAGAATAAAGGAGTTCACTGGCTCATAGCCATTTAATAGAATTCGGTCAATAAAATGAGTGGATTATGCCTACACGGAAGATAAGCAACTCATTTCTGAACAGGAGGACCAATAGAGAGTTGCAGTTTGGAAACAACCCTGAATTTATATTGGGGAAGATGATGCATTTTTAACGTCTTGCTCTCAAAAATTAAAAATAACTCTTTTGGCCAGCTGTTGCTCCTTTTCTAGGAGAGTTGGGAGGTGGGGCACCATATAGTTGACGAAATTGCACTGAACTGCTGCATTAGATTACATTACGTATTGCAGTACCTGCATGTAGGTTGAGCGTTCCCGGATTTGGGGGGGGGGGGGGTGTTTAACAAGCCCTAGTCAACTGTCTATCATCGCCACATCTCAGTCATGGTCAATGATTCCTGATGGTGCGTATTTTAGTTTATCTCCCCTGGAAGCCACCAATCATTTTCTAATTCTTCATTCCTTAAAACCTTGAAGTCCACCTTGGCCCAAGATCCCACCAGAGGGCCACGCCCCTTCTCCCTCCTCCCGGAGCCCCGAAGAACTCAGGGTCCGCAAGAGAGGCTCCCGCCCCACCCTGCCCAGCAGCCTTCTGGGAATTGTAGTTGTGCTTCTGACACATACGCCACTATAGCTTCGTCTAGGACTACAGATCCCTACAGGCCCCACGCACCGCGCTTGCGTGCCCGCACCTGCTCGAGGGAGGGATAAGTCGTCCCGGGAGCATCGCAAGTCCGCGGAGGTGGCTTTGGCGGCTGCGGGCGACATGGATAACGCAGGGAAAGAGCGAGAAGCGGTCCAGCTGATGGCGGAGGCCGAGAAACGAGTGAAGGCCTCCCACTCCTTCCTCCGAGGGCTGTTCGGGTGAGTGCCAGAGTTCGTGCCCTTAGGGGTCTTGGTGCCAGGTTCCCCCGCCCAGCCGGCTGCCATCGCAGAATGCCCCTCGCAGCTGCTTAGGGGTCCTGGGTTTTCGGCGTCCTTCAGAACACATCCAGGCGGCCCACGCTAGGCCTTGGGTCCCGCAGTCCCTATGGGCCAACGCATCCCCTGGGCCATTCCTGGGGGCTCCAGTCTACAGACGCTGCAACCCCAGAACCTTTGGGAGATCCTCAGGCCTTGCCCCCCCCCCCCCCCCGACACACACACGCCGGAATAACTCATAGCCCTCAAACCCCAGGCACCCTTTAACAGCCCAGAGCGCCTACACACCCCCGGAGACTTCTGTGTCCCCCTAGCGTCGCTAGTGGTCCGGTGTAGGTGCCAGGGGCCGGGCCGAGCTGCCCCTCCAATAACGCCACCTTCCTAGGGGACCGGATTCTTTAATTTACCCTAGTCCGAGCCATATATCACCTGGGGAGCCAGGACGAGGAGATCCTGGAACTCAGCCTGGCGCCTGGCATCTGCTAGCAGCTCCCGGGGAGCGCGAAGTCTGCGCCCCTATATCCCGGGCATTTGCCGGCTGGCCTTGGCCCACTGGCCTTGCAATCATTTCCTCGGATGGAGTGTGTTTCCTTTGCCGGAGTGATTTGTATTCGTAGCCCGGGCTTACTGTTTCATGGACCGTAACCCTGCCTCTGATTTTAAAGTCAGTATCTTTTAGGAATCCCGTGATTTCGTCTAATCCCTACATGCTGTAGTAGGGAACGCTTTTTTTTTTCTTTTTTCTTTTTTTTTTAAATTCTGAGCTTTCAAAAAACAGAACCTGAACTGAGAGCTTGTGGGAGAATTCTGGGCTGTTGATTATGCGAATGATTCAGCTGTTTATGACAGCGACAGAAATTACGTGTGTGCCTCATTTTTTTTTTTTTCATTTGAAAGTGAGAGATCATTACCACGAGCAGATTTTATTTATCGGGAAGGACCAGTGACACACACTAATCTGCCGCTTTATCAGACACAATTTTATTTCTGTGCAAATTCAATTTGGACACTTAGTTCTGAAAACACACCCAGTGAGCTTTGACTTTTTTTCCCCCAACTTCATTTGACTGCTAATTACAATATTCGTTATTATGTAACAGTTTAATGGAACCCCGTATGTTTCTATCTCCAGGAAATGCTTAGGGTCACTTTGATTCAGTGCATGGTAGCATGGTCTACCAAGATAGAGAAGAGACCATCCTTGGGGACCTCTGAGGGCATCATTTATCACTAATAGGTCCTAACTTCCTCATGTAATATGAGGCTTGAAATTGTAGCTGTAGGTTACCAATACTATGTTTCCCCCTTAAAAGGGACAGGAGCATTGCTCCGTATTTAATGCAGGTGCCAAATACTAATTCCTGTCTGTGAGTCACAAAACACATGAGATTCACTGTGTGAAATTTAATGGCAGAGTGCCTCACTATGGGAGGTAATTTTAATGCACAAAGTGTTTCAAATCAGGATGTGCTTCTTTGAGCCAGTTGTGGACGTTTCTTTTGGTCAAGAGGCCCATTGTTTTGAGAAAACTAGGTCAAATCTTGAGGCAGTCATCTAAAAGTATTTTGAGGAATCTTTATTAATGAAGCATCCTTTTGACTGTTGCTGCCCTGTCAGTGATGAGCCATGTAGAAAGACTTTCATCTCCCTTATTCACACTTAGTTTGCATAGAGTTACTGTGTCCTATTCATATAGAAGCAGCAGGTCAGGTTATTACACCGTGCCTTTGGGACCTGGAACAGGTAAACTTTGCTTCTTTGGGCCTCAGTTTCTCCTACTATAATCCACACTGTACCTCATGATTAGTGATCAGTGAGTTTATATTTTTAAAATCCTTAGGCCTGTTGTAAACAGATGTCAGATGATTATCCACATATTCAGCAAAGCTGTCTATTCCTCTTACCAAGGAAGCAGAAGGGCAGATGGATTAAGTTTTGCAGGATTTTGGAGCCAAAAACTTCGTCACTAGTCTTTTAATAAATAAAATACCTTAAGGGTTTTAGCCAGGCCTAGTGTCCTCTGTGCTATGAGAACTGGGAGGTTTTCAGTACTATTTTTGGTTCTAGAAACCTTAAAAGAATATATAGAGCTTCATGAGATTCATTATAAGTATGTAGTATTTGGAACCCCAAACCAGACCCCTTTGAGTTATAATGGGAAGACTAAGGTTTTGCATCAGTTTTAGGTGTTTAGAGTTCTGTGTGTGTGACATTACGCACATCTGTCATCACCTTACGTGTTGTCCTGCCTCCCTTGGGTCTTACTTTTCATTTATGGTAGTGTCATCTGTCCCCATGTGGTACCCTCAGGATAATGGAGAATTAATAACCACATGTCTTGGTTCACCCAAGTATTATCAGAGTCCTATTACAGAGATGATGTTTTGAGGATGTGGCAGACATTTAAAAAGGCATTTGGCTTATTGCAGATGTTTCACGTCACTGCTAATCTCCCAACTGCAGATTAAAGCCTAGTTTGAGTTCATCTCCTGGGTGTTGCACAGCGCTTTTGTGGCAATACTGTGTTTTCAATACTGTTCCACAACTCTGACTTTCTGTTGCTGCTTCAGATGGAAATATGCATGGATATTCACAAGAATGGGTCCATGCGATAGTTCCTGTATGTAAGCTACAAGCCGTTTCTGCCTGGAAGCTAGAGGTGGGGAGGCAGGCATCAGTATTGTTTACCCAGCAAAGTCGGGTGCAGCTACCCCACAGGAAAAATGGTTGAGGAAGGATGCAGACATGCCTGCAATCAGTGTTACTTTTCTTTGATTTCCTGTCTAATTCCAGGCTAAAGAGTGATGTATCTTTTTTTAGCTGAGAAGTCAGATTAATTCTCACTTTTTTTTTTTTTTTTTGAAGAGTACAGTTTAAAACCACCACTGAAAAAGTCAACTTTCACTTAGAGCATTGTTAGAGAGAAGCTGTAGAAATTTGTAGTTAATTCCAAATTCTAGTTTAGAATTTCAGCAAACTGCTAGCATGTTCTTAAGCTGGCCAAACTGACAATACTTTTGAATTGCAAAGACCTGCTTGCTGTCTTCCTTTGTTGCTAGGGGAACACAGGTTGAGGATGTCTTACACAGTACACATTGAAGAAATTGATAAAAATTTGTTTGTCTGTTTGCAGTTTATTTGGGTGAAATCCCCAGGCTTTGCAAATGCTAGGCAAGCATTTATCCTGCCACTGAGCTCAAATACCCTCCTTTGGAGCTAATCAAAGAGCTATATATTTGGTGTTCCTGGTGTAAATTTAGTGAAGGATCTTTTTGGATCCTTACTGCAACTAACCATGAGTCTACTTAGCATGTTTGTGAAAATTCAAATATTTCTTAGGTTTTTGTAGGCTGTATACATATTCTTCACTTGTTTTTATTCCAGTGAAGATTGTTTTCATGTTTAGCATGGCCATGTGATGGCCTTAATAATGTTTACATCTTTCTCTCGGTTATGATTAATACTTAAAAGTAGATTCAACTTTTTAAAAAGTCATTAATCAGCTGGATTAATGTTAGTACTCACCATTAATCCCAGCATTAAGGAGGCAGAGGCAGATCTCTGAGTTCAAGGCCAACCTGGATCCCAGGATATCCAGGGACCTGTAGAGAAACATCTCAGAAACAAAAAGAGGAAAAGCAAACAACAAAAATGTCATGACTGTGGTCTCAGCGATGAAGAGGCTGAAGGAGGAGGATCTTGAGCTTCAGAGCAGCCTGTTTCAAAGACAAGACAGTAAATGTAGACTATGTAGGTTACTTACAGTCACAGATGTTGCAGTGTAAGACGCATGAGAGTTTTGTGTGTGTTTCTTATAATGTAAGAACGAGGACATGGATAATTATATATAGAAGAGAAATATTAATACTGGCCATTTAAATCTGTCTTTCTGGTATTTTTCCTCTGGAGTTTTTGCAGATATTCCACTTATGAGAGGAAGTAAATAATATTGCTCTATCCTGGTTGATTTTTGTTTTGTTTGTTTACTCAAGTTGACACAGGTCTAGCTCTCTGGGAAGATGAGTTTCAGTTGAGAAAATATCTACATAGATTGGCCTATAGACAAGTCTTTATGCATTGTCAGCCCACAGGAGGTCGTCTTAAGTAATATAAGAAAGTAGGCTGAGCAAGCCATGAGGAGCCAGCCAGTAAGCAGCATTCTTCGCCGCTTTTGCTTTGAGCTTCTAAGTTTAAGTTCCTGCCTTGGCTTCCGTCAGTGCACTGGGATCCAGGATATGTAAGCCAAGGGGGGGGGGGTGGATGATAAAGAGAATCAGAAAGTAATAAAGGTAAAAGCAGAAGTAAGGTTGAAGACAGGAAAATAAATTTTTCTCTCTCGAGTTGCTTTTGATTATGCTGTCTTATCACGGCAGTGGAAACCCTAACTAAGACATTGCCAAACTGTCGTTTTTTTTTTTTAAAAAAAAATATCAAGAAAATGGCTGTAAACCAAGAGTGCCCATGTCACCAGATCCTCGTTATAGGAAACTTTATACCCTCTTAGATCTTTTTAATTGTATTAATTTGATCTGATGATGAAATGAGCACTTCAGCATTCTATCTTATTTCTGCTTTTACCTTTATTGCTTTCTGATTTCATTTATTTTCCCTCTGGCCCTTTTTTTTTTTTTTTTTTTTTTTTTTTTTTTTTTTGCAGGGGGTATTATTTTGCTGTTTGTTTTACTTATATGAGTCTAGTTTGGGTGTGAGTTTTTAATTTATTTTAATTGTGTGCTGTGGAGCCTGACACATGGGGTAGGGTTGTTTATCTTGTTTCCCCCTTTGATCCAGGAGGTGTTCCAGGGCATCCTTCTAGGCAGAAAAGCCTTTTGCTATTTCTGTTAAACTGATGTCTTATTTCTTTATATTAGAAAACAGCCAGTTCTTTGCTTTCTTTGCTGCCTAATATGTTATCAGTGCTCAGGGATGGTCATTGGAGCTCAGAAGGAGGTACATGTTTGCTTCTCAGTTTGGTAGATATTCATCTTACTACTGACTATTGTGGTAAGATATATATGTTTTTTAAGTAGTCTGAAACATGGGAGGACAGAGCTACTACCCACAGAGCCAAGCCCTGAAGGTCAGGGAGTGGCGGCACACACCTTTAATCCTAGCTTTAGGAAAGTTTGAACCCTAGGTGAGATAGCTGGGGGGAGAAAGCAAGTTAAGGATGGAGGAGGCAGGAGGAGGCAGGACTGCTTCCCTTGGCCTGCCACTTCCCTTTTCTGCTGAGAAGAAGCTTGGAGTCCAGAAGATTCGTGGAGACAGGCCTGGGGAGCTGACTGGGTGAGAAGTGTCCTGGTTTGTTTCTCTATCTCACTGATATTTCAGCTTTTCCCCAATATCTGTCTCCAGTTTTTTATTATAATACCAAATAGAATTTATGTAATATATTATATAATTAGGACCAGGCCTTGTGTGTGTGTGTTTTAAGTATTTGATTTGCTTTTGTCTAAGAGAGGTGTGTTACTGTCTTCACGTGTTTCTGTGGCTCTCTTTTAGTTTCTGCTTTAAAGTGACTATTGCTTCCATACAAAAATATTCACAGCTACTATAACTCCATTGTGAGTTTATCTTTATCACTAATATTATAGAATGGGCTTATTTATCATATTTGGTTCTTTTGATCCCAGATTCTACCTTGTTGATTTTTTTAATTGTGTGCATTCCCTACATTTGGACTGTGTATTACATAAGAAAGACAAGGCATTTATCCAGTGGCCATGTGCCCCCTGTCAGCCAGCTCCCTCTTCCCCACAAGCCTGCAGTAGCTTCATGACTGACTCTGGGGAAGTTAAGTGAAGAGCCAGTCATATGCTTCCCCTTGGAAATGCAGGATCACCCTCTGCTTCTGCTGAATGTTTATTCTATTGAGAAGCTAAGAAGAGGACTTCTGGGCTAGAGAGTGAGAGAGCCCTTAGGAAAAATCCGCCATCAAACCTACCTGCAGGTGAATTGAGTAATAGAAGCCTTTGCAAGATGTCAGGGCTGTTGGACGTTGTAACACATCTAACCAAAGCTAGCCAGTGTATTCTGGCTTTATTTTATTTTAAATACAAGGATCTAACTGTTTGACTCTGTCTAACCTAAAACTCCTTTATATAAACCAGGCTAGCCTCAAACTTTTGATATATATTTTTAAACCACCTTTTAGAAATCTTACTTTTATTTATTATTTATTATTTATTTTACCTGTGTAAGTATTTGGCCTTCAGGTATGCCTGTGCACCTCATGCATGCCTGGTACCCAGGAAGGCCAGAGAGGGTGGTGTCAGATCTTCTGGAACTGGAGTTAGGGATGGTTGTGAGCTGCCTTATAGATGCTGGGAGTTGAATCTGGGTCATCTATAAGGGCAGCCGAAACAGCTCTCCAGCTCTCTGCTGTATTACCTGGTCTGTATCCCAAGCCTTTTGGAAGAGCCTTACATTACTAACTTTGTCTCTTCTGTGGCTCTGTTTTGTGAGCAAATCTGAAAGTGATGTTGATGTAAGCGGCTCTCAAAGGTTGAAGTACTATTATATTTACTATATTTTATATTTTATTTGATCCTTTTGGGGAATCTCTTTTTTTTTTTTATCTGTAACATTTGTTTGTTCAGCTGCTACATTTCTGACATAATCGTCCAGTTCCTGTTCCTTCTCAGGCCTCTCTTATTTCATTTGTTCTAGAAAACACTTGTGTGGGTCCTTCCTCCCTCCATTGTCTGTTTTGTTGCTTTGGTGTGGGAGTTTTGCTATTTGTACTTAAACAAAAAAAAAATTGTTTTCCATGCACTTTTATTTTTTGTCCTTTCTCATTCTGTCTTTTAGTCTTACATCTGTAATAAATGTATCCAGTGCCGCCCCACTGATATTCTCTGGTTGTCTCTTAATCTTTTTGAAATTTTGGTTTGTATTTGGTGGCATTTGACGGATGACTTGACTTGCTGCTATTGGATAGAAGTGTGACTTTCTTTTCCTCTTGAGTTCTTAGAACAGACTTCACTGCTGTTAACTGTGTCTGCCAGCTTGATTTCTTAGGTTTGTGAGCACCTTTGCCTTTTGATGTGAGAGCCCAAAGATTTATTTATAGAACTAGATAGTTTACCAGGATTTCTAGTGGTCGTTAGTACATAGTTGGCCGATTCAGTGTTTGGATTTAGGTGTTCTTTGTGTCCTAAGAATTTTGTGAGATTCTGGTTGAAATACCTGTTTGAGGGGCTGCTTTCCCCTACCGTTCTGGAGGATTCTAAGTGTGTGACATCAGTCTCCTGGCCGGCATTCCACTGAGTCCCACAGGGCTGGCCTGCAGTGATTCCCCTACAGACTTCACAGCCCACAGGGAAAGGCTATCCACAAAGGAACAAGAATGACACTCTCTGCTGAGCCCAGTTTTATTGTAAGCGCACTTGACCAGGACGGTAGAGTGTGGCCCAGATCATATTGCTTAAGTCATATTTAACCACAGCACAATTTGGGGAAAAAAGTATCCAGATAACAACTAACTCACGTCCAAGAGCACCACAATTTAAGGCATGATTACACTGAGATTCTTCACACAGTTCATTTATTTGGCTTCTTTCACAAGAATGGGTACTGTTGATTGGGGGAAATGGAGGAACTGAGAAGTCAGAGATAGTGCCTGAGATTTGGGCTCCATGGAGCCTGACTGAGGTAAACCTAATGCCTGTAGGTGTCAGCATCAGCCTGGCCCTGAGATAACACAGAAGTCACTTAGGCTCTTACAAAGCACAAGCGACATCACTCATAAAAGTGGGTTTTAGTCCAAAAGCCATGCTCATTGTTTAGGGGGAAAGATCTGGGATAAGTAAGAACATAAATTCTGGGAGATGTGGGCAGAGCAAAGGGTTACCAGGTTGTGAAAGGACACTGTTCCTAGCTTTGTAGAAGAACAGCTATGCACTTCATTCCATTGTATGTTTAACTTCTCTATGCTTATCTGTATGCACGAGGCCTTTTTGACCTATATATACACTTGCCTTGGTCCCGACAGTGAGGAGTGGTGGGATACAGAAAGGACAGACACATGGACACCTAGAGAAAAACAGGGTCAGATGGGCTGTAACTAGAACCTCAGTGTGATGATTACATACAGCACCTGGGGAGGGGTTTGCTGTCTTCTTCGGAGATCTCTCTGGGTAAGCAATCTAAGGCTGTAAAACATCCAGGAGGAGAAAGTGTAGTTGATACGTTTTTCGTACACTGAGTCAATTATCAACACTGTCAACATTTGCACTTGGATCAGAGAAAGGCTTTGTCACTAATTCTGAGCCTGACCCACTTGGTGAAGACTTTGCCAGTTTTCCATAGATCTGAGACCTTGCATCTTTGACATGCCCATGCCCATGTCAGCAATGCACATTTCACCGGAACTTGATCTGCCCTCACTCAAGGCTTCAACTCCCCATAACCTGCAGCAGCAGTGGAGGAAACACAAGCTTCTGTGTAGGAGAGGAGGGACATAGAACTTGGACGGCTTCTAAGAATGCTCCTTGGTGCTGTAGAGTTGGGTGCATGTCTGGAAGGAGTAGTACCATGGAGCACTAGTCAGGGGCTCCTTTCTTTTCATGCTCTACCACTTGGAAAGGAGTGGTCCCCCCCCCCCCCCCATCCAGTGGCTGTCTTCTAGAGACTGGCCTCATCCAAGGCAATCTTTTTCAGTTTCCTGACTTGACCCTGTAGGTCTCTTAGGTAAGAGAACTTTGGAATTCCTTGGTCAGGTGGAGCTCCCTTGCTGAGGAGTGGTCCCCTTTGGAGCTTTGGCCCATATACCCCCACCTGACTGACTTCCAGTGGGAGCCCTCCACACTGGATTCGTTTCTTCCCAGGTCCATTTCCATGGAAGTTTATTATACTCAGGTTGTGTTTGTAAGTTCATGTTTAGGCAACATTATCCTTTACGGATTACAGCAGTTGTTAATATTTTATAAAGATTGAAATTCAGTTCAAAGATTGCATTTTTACAAAGGTTAAAACAATGAGATAAAAATCTTACTATGTAGCTCTGGTTGTAATTTACTCTAGATCACAGAGATCTCATGCCTCTGCCTCCTGAGTGCTAGGATTAAAGGCATGTGCATCACATTTGGGAAATGCTTTTAAAACACCACTGGTCAGACCAGGTTGTATGTAACTGGTTTGTAAGTTTATTGAATTGGTGCTGTTCTTTGATTTCTCTCTAGGTAGTTACCTATCTTGCATCTGTTCTGTTATGGCTCTAATTGACATATACTCTGCATATCAAGGTGGAGTGTCAAAACTTTGCCAGAATAAAACTCCAGTTAGCTTTCCTTACTACACATACCTATCTCATTTATTTAGGAGAAAAACCCCAGCGAATACTTTTATCAGCCAGTTGTTAAATGACAGAGTATTCTGTTTGAGAATCCATTTTACTTTATATAAGCAGAAATGGTGTGTGTGTTGGGGGGGAGGCTCTTAAAGTTGAATCTAAATATCTGAGAGAGCTTCAAAGAGTCATTTTGACGGCATGTTCAATGCCCAGCTTGGTTTTACTCTCTTCATCTCTTGGCCTGAATGTTCCTGTGGTAGGACTGGGAATGGCATCATCTGCAGGTAGCCTGAGCAAGACCCAAGCCCTGGACTATTAGTCCTTTCTGCTGAACATTGGGCCTTGTCATCAGTTAATAGAAAAATGAAGGAATTTTTAAATGCTGCCTCCCATTGCTGTAAGACCTCATATTAACATTCTGAAGAGTATCCCCCTCCTGTTACCTTTTGATGAAGATACTGTTTTTAATTGGTCCGTAGTAATTGCACCACAATGTGACATTTCAGTATATGTTAAGTGTATGTTGATTCCAGAGCAGGGGGCTGGAGAGCCAGCTCAGGGGTTAAGAGCACTGGCTGTTCCTCAAGAGGTCCTGAGTTCAATGCCCACAACCACTTGGTGGCTCACATGATGCCCTCTTCTGGCATGCAAGTGTATATGCAGAGCACTCATAAAAACATAAATTAAGACCAGAGCAGTTGTCATAACTATCACCTCGAATACTCACCACATTTTTCTGTGGGGAATATTCAGAGTTGTCTCTACCGTATTTTGGAATATTGTCAACATTATTTATCCTGCTGTGCTTTAGAATTTGGTTCACCTGCACCCTGTACATGTTAACCATACTCTGCTGCCCCATAACACTTCCCAAGCCTCGGTAACTACAATTCTATTTCATGCTTCTGTTTTTGTCATGTTCTGTACAGGACCAGAAACAAGAAGAAGAAGAAAAATCAGAATTAAGTGAGCTTTTATATGGTAGTGACAGTGGAATCACACTGACATGCTGAGAACTGGTAATTCCTCAGTCCTCAGGGCTGGTACCTAAACAGTAGGAGTCGTCCCAGAGAAGCTGTCTTTCGCCTTTCTTTGTAGATAGCCCAGGTTTCTGGCATCTTCGCTATCCTGGGGTCTTCCTTATAACTTCATCACTTATGATCTTCATCACTGTGCAGTGACCTCTCAGAGCTTTCTTGCAGGAAATCTAGCCACATGCTACCTTGCTCCAGCGTCTCGGTAGACCTCAGTGCAAGCCTCTGTGACCCCTAAAAGTTTTACTGTATAAAGAACGTGTGTGTGTGTGTGTGTGTGTGTGTGTGTGTGTGTGTGTGTGTGTGTGTGTGTGTGTATGTATGGGGGGGGGGGGAGTCGTGCAGCAAGGTTAACCAGACTTAAAGTCTATATGTCTCAGTGAACTTTTCTATATAGAATAAAAAATCTTTTTTATTTTAACATTCAAGCTTTTCAAACAAGTTCTGGAGTTCTTGGTGATGTGGCCTGCCCCAAAGGCACCTACTCAGTGTCTGATTCCTCTTTCATGGCACTGGTCCGTCTGACATCTGCATATGTTTTCTCCAAACCCGAGTTACCCACAGCTTTTAAATTGTTCCTATTTCTTGTCTAAACATGTTTTTCAGGTCTTTCTGTTGTAGTTATTCACGATAGATAAATCAGGCTAAGGACATCGCACACTAACCTTTCTTTAGCTTCAATGCTGTTGTGTCTTGGAGTTTTACAAAATACATAGTCCATTACTTTTTAATTCATCCTCACTTAGAATTTCAAGACTAGCAGAATATGGCCAGATTCTTTTCCAGAATATGGTGTAAATGGCCCTGTTCCTGCTAGAGTCTTTGTTTCCCTCTGAACCCTGGTGACACCTTACTGTTGACATTTCTACCAGCATTCTAGCTTTCTCTGCCCCCACTGCAATGGTACATTGTTTGTATCACTCCAGGGCTTTGCTAGTCTGTATCTCCAAACTCCTCCACATTCCTCTTGCAAATCAGCCACAAGATCAGATCTATCATTGAAATAACCCAACTTCTTATACTGGTCTCTATATTATTTACTTATTGCTGTGACAGAATATCTTAACAAAAACAACTTAAGGAAGGATTTCTTTGGCTCATGGTTTAAGAGAAGTTCATCATGGATGTGTGATAGTAGGTGGTTTCATGGCAACAGGACCATGTAGCTGGGACTGTGTCATCTCAGTAACAGGAAGCAGAGACTTTACTGGAAGCAGGGTCAAGCTTTAAATCTCAAGGACAACTCCCAGTGACCCACTTCTTTCATGAAGGTTCTGCCTCCCAAAGGTTTTACAACCTTCCAAAATAGCACCAACAGGTAACTAGCTATGCTCAAACACACGAGCCTGTGGGGGCAGTTCACATTAAACCATAACACGATCACACGATTGATTAACACATCCATATGGTAGCTGTGTTAATTTTTCTGTACTTTGTTATTTTATTGTTAGGCTTATAATTACATTATTACATTATTTCCCCCTTCCCTCTCCTCCCTACAAACCCTCCCACATACCCATCATTTCTATTGCAAATTCTTACCTCTATTTTAATTATTAATTGGTGTGTGTGTTTCCAAATCTAACCTGTTTATTCTATATAATGTTACTTTTATGTATCTATGCATTTAGGGCTGACCATTTGAAACTGCATGACCAATTGGTGGTTCTTCTCTAGGGAAGACTGTATCTCCCACTCTGACTACTCTTTAGTCGCCTATAGTTCCTTGTGTAGGGGGGAAGGCTTGTGGCCCCCCAGTCTATTTTGGTGTGTCTGTTGATGTCTTTGTTCAGCTCATGTTTAGGCAATCATGTTGTGAAACTTTTTAAGTGTAGTTCTAACATTCCTAGGAGACAAACATTTCAGAGCAAACTTCCTGATTGACTCTTAAAGTTTCCCTGGCTTCTCTACCTCAGTGTTGGTTGAGCCTTAGGTATGGGAGTTGTTTTGTGGATGGATCCATTGGGACTCGGCTCCACAACTGTGTTTTGATTGCTTGTGGTTTTCTGAAATAGTTTCCATCTGTTGCAAAGAGAAGCTTTCTTGAAAAAAGGTGAGGACTAGACTTATCTGTAGATGTAAGGACCAATATTTAGAAGGTTTATGGTTTATGCTTATGCTGTTTATTAATAAAGTGGAAGTTTTAGGTTCTCCTTCAAGATCTGTGACTTCATTAGCCTTGGTTAGTTAACAAGGTTGCCAATACTAGGCAGATTTCTTCTCTCTTTTGTGCAGGTCTTAAGTCTAATTACAAAGCTATTGGTTACCACTGCCAAAGTCTGAAAGCTAAGTAAGACTGTTGGCTGCCTCCCTCCTTAGGATGCTTGCTTGGTGCTTTATGGTACCATGAAAGCTAATGCTCAGTGAGGAGGCATTCAGGTCAGTTTCAGCTCAGGTGTCTCTGGGCCCTGAGTTTGAAGCATATGGTGTCTTCAGCAATAGAGGCTTTCCTTTCTTTCCTGTAGGGGGCAATCGAAGGCATTATTAATAGCCTGTAATGTTTGAGACCTTGACCAAACAACAGCTCAAGAGAGGGCTGGTGTTTTCATGCCTGATGTTAGGGTTTTTGTTAAATGGTCTTTGGCTCTTAAAGGGACTATGTCAACCCAAATGTAAAAAAAAAAAAAAAAATCATGAAACTCTATTTGTATGTTTACACAGACTTACTGCACTATAGGTCTTAAGTAGGTGGTGATAGTGAGTCCTCAGGACTTTGCAGGCTCCTCACTGTACTTTGTCTTCCTCTCTCCTTTTCTGATATTTTCTATTTTCTGTTTGCTATCTTGAAGGACACAGAAAACTTATTTAAAAACTTATCATGTGGAACTGGGCTCACCACTGCATGCCTGTAATCCTGGGACTGGAGAGGCAGAGGGATCTTGTTTGAGGCTTGCCTGGTTTATATAGAGCAACACTTTCTGTCAAAACAAACATCAGGAGCAACAACCCCCCCCCCAAATAATCAAACACACAAAATACCCCAACAACACTGAAACAGTCACCACCAGCAGCAACTAGAGCAGTGGTGTAGCCGGGTCGTTCGGTCCACACAGCAGCTAGCTTTGCCTTAGCCTTTGTGCCAGGCCCTGTGCTGACTTCCTACAACTTAGGCTCAGGAGGTATTCCTGCTAGTGAGGAAGCATTGACCTAGGTGACAGCCCCCCCCCCACACACACACACACAGTCCCAGTCAGAGCCAATGCCCCTTGTAGTTTGGTGTGGCTAATAGCCCTGGGGCTATCCTAGTTATAGACCTGAATTCTTCCTGTTTGAGCCTGCACACTGAACCAGTGTGCTGTAACTGCCATTATTTGAGATATTTCTACATCAATATCTTGTGATTTTAGAGGCAGCTTTATTTCTGCCTCTGCAGTTGCCACCTTTTCCTTTTGGGTACATCTCATGATATGTGTGTGCCATTAATTCCCACAAGTCTATGTTGATACCTCCCTCCTCCCACCCACAGTTTTAAAATAGTACGTATTAAGGTTGCCAGTGTAGCTCTGTGCTCCAAACAGTGATTATTCAGGGTGGGGGAGAGGAGGACTTGAGAGAATTGGAGGGATTAATTGGGTTTTAACATTTTTGCTGTTCACTGTCCCTTCGTGGACCGCCTTGTGGCTTTGACCACAGGAGAAAAGGATGGGACTGGATGTGTTGTCTCCAGTTTATCCCCAAAGCATGAGGTTTTGTGAGCACTCTGACCTCCCTCCTTAGTGTCAGCTGCCACATATTGACCTCAGCAGGTATTTGCTCAGTAAGTGACTCAGAAGCTCCTGCCCTGGAATGAAAGGGGTATCAGTCTGGGGCTTCCAGGTGGAGGCAAGACTTGTGCCTGCTAGTATTTCTTTTTTGTTGGAGAAGGTGTTTCCTTGTTCAAGATCAGAAACTCTTAATACCAAAAGGTAGACTTTAGGTCAGTTTTCTTCAGGCCACTTAGTGCTGTGTGCTGACGTAATGCTACCTACGGCAGAGATGCTTTTCAGAATCTGTTGTTTCCAAGAATATTCTGGGAATATTCTGGGAAGCCATTATTTGAATGTAAATTCTGAGTAGCGGTCTTTAAAACTAGTAATATTTAGTGTTCATGTGCTAAGTTATTGAGGTCCTTCTCAGGACATCTTACCAAAGGGTTACAGTTAGAGCCATTTGTGGAGTCTGTTCTTCCCTCTTTGCTTTGGTTTGGAGATTGAACTTAGGGTGCCACGCTTGTGTGGCACGAACCCTGTCAGCAGCCTACCTTTTGTTTTTATATGGCTTCATAAGTTAACACACACACACACACACACACACACACACACACACACACACACATGCGCGCTACACCCCTTACGCCCTTTTGGAGACAAAGTCTCATGTTCCCAGGGCTGACCTCAGACTCATTGTATGGAGTCTGGAGTCAGCTGCACTGCTAGCCTGTGCTGAGTGACCAAGTGGAGCCACTGGCCTCCAGGTGCCAGTATCTCTTTTGTGACCTGAAGGTGGTGTCCTCTGGTTATTATAATGATAGATAATTATGTAAAAAAAAAAAAATTGACCTGATGTGGCAGTATCTTGCGTGAACTTAGCACAGCACAAGAGTTTTGTTGTTCACATCTCTACTTGAAAGTAGGATATGGTACATTTTAATTAAGCTAGTTTTATTTAGAAACCTAATAAGAATGGCTGCACAACACTGTAATTACAGTTGAAGATTCGGCACTTGACAGAAAAACAAGTCTTAGGAAAAGACGAGCTTGTGTTAACTGTGGAGCTGGGACTAAAGGTGAGGAACTCCTCATGAGGAATTTTCCGCTAGGGAAGCCTGTTAGTTCATTGCCTAAGGGGGAAAGGAAAGGAAAAAAAGAAGTGGAGATGGAATGGGGAGACAACTCGGATTAAGAGTACTGGCTGTTTTTCATAGCATCCTGGTTCAGTTCCCAGCCTGCAGAAGTTAGAAGAGGGTGTCAGATCCCCTGAAATTATAATTACACAAGATTATAAGCACCAGGCACACAAATGGTACATGTTCACAAATGCAGGCAAAACCGTCATACACATAAAGAAATAAGTATTTTTTGAAAATTAATGTAGATTTGAATTAGAGAAGAGGGGCCTGAAGGTTGAGGTCTAAAACGTTGCTTGGCCCAGGTGACATCCTGTCGTTCTTTGTGGACATGGCCCAGGTTATTTTGTCAGGCAGGAGTAGCTGTTTATTGAGATATAATTCACCTAGCAGAGAGTTCACCTGTCCGAAGTCTTTGCTGATTACTAAAAATTTTTGCATAGCAGATGGAGCTCTGCAGCCATGACATTAACCACCCCCAGATGAAGCAATGTGCCCTTTGCCTGGGACACCCCTTCCTGCTTTCCCCAACACTCTTGGCTTTGATGTCTTAAGTCTGGTTTGTGACATCAGAACGCCTGAGACTGAGTAATTTAAAAGAGCAGAAGTGTACTTCTCACTTAGGAGAGTAGAACCTGTAAAGTCAAGGTGCCGCCATGTGGTGGGACCCTTTACTGTTCTCACATGGTGGAAGCCTGTAGGTAGGAGAAGAATGTTGGGTACTTTCTTGGCAGTGGAGCAAAGGGGGGAGTTCCTGCTCCATAGGCCCTTGCTTTAACTGTACTAGTTCACTATCATATCACTAACTACCCAAGCTCACTGGAGATGTGCTTGTCTTCCTTCGCCCAGTCCCTATCTGTTCCCACACGCCACTCAAGTCCTCATTGCTACAAAGAGTCTTGACCCTTGGTGTTTTTCTGAGGTTTTATTTTTGTAGTATAGACAGACGAATGTCTTGTGTGGAAGGGCCTGAGCTAATTAGAAGCAAAGTTAAATTCAGAAACTCTAGGTGACTCATCAGAGACAATGGCTTTATGTACAAAGAAATTGCTGAGTATATAAAACTGTCCCTTAGAGGCCGAGCGATGGCTCAGTGGTTAAGAGCACCCACTGCTCTTTAGAGGGCCTGGGTTCAAGTCACAACTTCCACACGGTGGCTCACAACCATCTGTAACTCCAGTTTCAAGTAGCTCTGATGCCCCTTCTGAGATACATGCCAATAGAACACTCATACACATAGGATTATTTTTAAATTAAAAATAAATAAAAATTAAGCTAGTAGGAAATAGGTGCCCGATGAAGTACTTTCTACAGCTACATGCATTCTTAGCTGTTTGTAGAACATCCTTTTGTCTTCTTTTCTGAGCCTGGTGAGGATGGTCTCTGAGGTTCTTCCATGTTGGAGGCAGGCTCATTTTGTGGCTTTGTCTGATGAGACAAGGTCTCATCATCCAGCTCAGGCTGATCTGGGACTCATCCTCCTCCTGCCTCTGCCTCTGCAGGGTGGGCTACAGGCCTGGGCCGAATCCGGCTAAACTGCTAAGAGGTCTGTTTACCTAGCCTGGTAGAGAACTCACATTTCTCAGAACTTTTAGATTTATTTAATTTTATATGTGTGAGTATTTTGCCTACATAATATATATGTCAGCCAAGAGCATGCCTGCTGCCCACAGAGGCCAGAACAGGGTATCCGATCTTTCTGGAATTGGAGTTACAGATGTTTGTGAGCCTTCATATAACTGATAGGAACCAAACCCAGGTCTTCTGCACATAGAACACTATAGTTAGAAGGTTAGATTCTGGATTCACCCACCAGATCTTTGTCTAGGTGTCATTTTTATAGCCTCTAGTCTGTGGCCCAGGACAGTAACTTTAGCGTTTTTCAGCCTCCTCATCTGGAATTTGGGGTCAGGAGCGCTATTAGCTGTTAGGATTCTGTTGTTTGCCTCATCCACAGAAGAGCTCATTGAGTGTTTCAGGGTTATACTATTATAAAATAACTACATAATAATTAATAAAATAATATTATTTCATGGAGGGAGGAGAGATGTGGATGGTTATTAACAATAAGAATAACCTCGTATTTAAATTTCTCTTAGAGGAAACACGAGAATAGAAGAGGCTTGTGAAATGTATACCAGAGCTGCAAATATGTTCAAGATGGCCAAGAATTGGAGTGGTATGTACAACATTTTGTTTACTTATCAGGCAAATACTTTTTTAAAACCTAATTTTGTAGGAAGACAGAACTGTGTATTCCCTTTAAAGAGGAGACTGTTGGTCCCAGAGGCAGGCATCGGTGCTGAGAGGATCTTCATCTCGGGTAACTAACCTGGTTTCAAGGTTGACCACTGGGACAGTGTCTGCCTCAGGTTCTGCAAGCCACCAGAAAGAAGCATTTCATAGACTAGGAAGTATAGGTGTGCTTCTTAGAATTGTATTCCAGTAAATACAGTGCCATAGTTATAGGAAAACTCTTTGAGAACTCTCTTTGAAAACTAACAAGATGCATAGAAATGCCTTAGCATGAGTTGAGAATTTCAAAATAATACTCTACTCTGAATTCACTGAGAACTGAGTGACAGCTGGAGATCCTTGTGTAAGCCCTATTAACTAACACATTCTTTAAGGTAAACCCTCACACTAAGACTCTTCTTGTCTGAGGGCATTGCCCTTCCTAACACTAATTGGAGAGAAAAATAACCTCTTTTTCCATTGGAGAAAGATTTCTATAGCTCAGATGGTGATGGAATCCTTATGCAAGTGAATGTACAGGCAGCCTTGGTGCAGAGAAAACATGGGTCTCGTGCTTGCAAAACAACTGTTGTAAGGTGTAGAATGGTCCCTGCCTTTTACTAGCCACTGTCTCTCATTGCCTCTAAGGCAGACACTTCCTTTTCAAAGGAGCCGCTTTGGAGTGGGGTGGGTCTGAAAGACTGCCTCTGGTGAGCTTGGTTTGCAGTGGATCTTTAGTTAAAGGTTATGAAAGGGTTTCAGAACACTAATGCCCGTGCTGTATTTACTGAAGAACAAATGGAAGATAAACAGCCCATCTCCTCTATTCAAGTCCTGTGATCACAAGTGAAAAGTGATCTTACCCAAGAGTGCTTACTGTTTTTGCTGAAGGTCAAATCCTAGGAAATTCACTTAGAAAGGTCTTTGTCCTCCAATGTACCTGTGGGGGCCTTCCATGTGTCCCCCATGTTCCTGTGTTCTGCTCTTTCTTAGTTTTGTTTTGAGACCGTGTCTGACTGACTATGTAGCCTAGGCTGTCAGGAAGCTCATTATAAGGTCTTGTACTTGGAGCCATCTTCCTGCCTCATCTCCTGGGTGCTAGGATGTGCCGCCATGTTTAGCTCCCAGTCGGTCTTCTGAGGCTGAGTAAGTCAGGTCAATATTGGGTTTGTACACTGACCTTCTTCCGGGACTGACTTTTTCCTTTTTCTGATCTCATCTGTCCATGCTCATGCTCGTGGCTCCCACCTCAGAGCCTTGGCATGTGCTGTTTCCTCTTTGCATACTTTGCCCTTGTTTGCTGCTTTCTTCAGCTCTGTCTTCAAATGTCATCTTCCTAGCCAGCTGTCTGTTGACTAACCTTTATAACAACTAGCTTTTTCCTGGAAATTCGCTAGTCTTCCGCACTGCCCATGTTACCACCTAGAGAAAGCAAAGAAGCTACCTAGTGTATAGTTATTTGTATTTACTTGTAGCCATCACATTGAGGCCCTCACTAGCAAGTACTTTGGAAGAGCAGATTGTTTATGTGTTTCCATTCTGACTGTATCTCCAGGTCCACATCATGTCTCAATATGAGAAAGATACCCAGTATATTTGTCTGTTAATTGAATAAATAAGCACAAGGACCTGAAACTAAAGCAGTGGTACACTAGTGGTGATCATGACATCATTTTGTCTTATAATTTTAAGTTTTTTAAATAATGATTAAGATAATGCTTGTCAGCCACTATTCAAACTAAGCCTTGGTAATTTTGCAGAGGCCATTCTCCTGTAAAGACACTTCCAGGTCAAGAGAAACTTGCCCTTGTTAGCAGTGACCAGAATATGTGTTCCAAGTAATAAGGTGATTGCATGAAAGGTTAAAGCCAACATGAGCTGTTTTCTTGGAGACTGAGGTAGCCCAAAGCTGTTGTGCTGTACCCCCAGCAGCTAAAGGATGGGCCACGATTTGACAGTAAACACAGTAGAAAGTGAAATGCTGGTGGGGGTTGTAAAGAGGTGAGATCGTCCTGGAACACAGGGATGTGCTGAGGAGAGATGTGTCTGCAGTAACTGAAGGGGCAGCACCAGTGCTGCCACAGGTAGGTCCCAGAACTTCATGTCAGCTCCAGGTCTACATTCTTCCAAGGAGAGCGCGTCAAAGCTCCTGGTCAGCGTGTTTGTTTCTGTAGCTAGCTGGGCCTTGGCACTTCTCAGCCTTTAAGTCTTCTGTGGCTCTCCACTTGCCAGCAGGAGAAATGCTGACCTAGCCTTAGCCCTAAGGCCAGTTCGCATTGGTCAGTGTTTCCCTAGCCTTTTTCTGCTATATAACAAAATACCTTCATCTGAATAATTCATAAAATACAGAAAATCATTGCTCACAGCTTCGGAAGCAGAAGAGTACAAGATGAAGTGGTCAAGCAGATTCAGCATCTGGTGAGGACTCCTCTCTGCTTCCAAGTTGGCATCTTCTTGCCTCATCCTACAAGGCAACCTGCTCCTTTTAGTATCTTCTATAATGGTATTAATTCCACTTGTAGGTGTGGAATACCTCCTTAAAGACCTAACGGGTGATATGTTCACATTGGGTATTAGATTTCAACATATGAAGGTGGGGGACACCAACATTCAGACCATAGTAGTACCCATGTACCTATGTCATTCTAGGTAGTAAATATTTCCTAAATGTAATGTGTACTCTTGTGTCAGAAACAGAGGCACAGGACCAGAATTGAACTGGAGTAGGCTACAGGGTTTGTGTGGCTTCCTGCTTTTTTTTCTTTGATGATGATGATTGGATGTTATGTGGGAATTAGGTTAATGCCTGTGGAAAAGGTAATTGGAACAAGGGAAACAGCTAAAGCTTTCTCAGAAATAGATGTTTTATTTCTTATAACTAAATTTAAAGCATGTGGTTACTTAGCAGAGTGCCGTGATTTGTCATTGTTAGTGTGGCCTCTAGCCGAACAGCCTGAAGGAGGAGAGGCTCACACGTAGCTCACTGGCTCATCATCTCTGTGCTTGTTGACCTCATGTGTTTGGGTTCAGTGTCATGGGGTAGGGGTAGGGGTGGAGGGGCCTCTTTGATTATTGTGGGTAGGAAGCAGAGCAAGGAAAGGAAGATGGCCCTGACAAGCCTCAGCCCCAGCCCTCAGGGATCTTTTTTTTTCATTTAGGCACACCTCTTGAAGCTTCTAATACTAACTAAAATAGCACCACCTGCTGGAGACTAAGCATTCAGACCATGAGCCTGGGTAGCACATATCTGTTTGTAGTCCTGACACTTGGGAGGCAGAGGCAGAAGAGGATTGTGAACTTCGGGGAAGGCCAGATCCTATCTTAGCAAACCACAGCACATTCTCCCCCAAGTATTTTAAACTTTAACGGAGTAATTCTCTGTGGATCACGATTCCTCGGGAGGTCAAATGAGTCTTTCACAGGGGTTGCCTAAGACCATCAGAAAGCACAGATATTTACTTTAGAGTCTATAAAGTAATAAAATTATAGTTATGTAGTAGCAGTGAAAATGATTTTATGGTTGGGGATCATCATAACATGAGAAACTGTATTAAAGGGCCCCAGCATTTGGAAGGTTGAGAGCCGCTGCCTTATGTTTTATACCATTCTAAGTTTTTCATAGTGGAGCAGGTTCAACAATAACCCCTGAGTGATGTGGACATTGGGGTTGAGAAATTAGTAGGTAAATAGCCTTGGTTTCAGTGCTGTGAGGCTGAGTGCCCCTTGTTGGGCTGATCTCATGGTATGGGATACAGCTCAGGAGGCTAAATGTTGGCTGTCAGTCACTGAGTGTTGTCCAGGATGCTTGGCAGGTCCTCTGGAACTATCAGGGAAGTGTGACCAACACCCAGATGCACTTGTGTTGACACATGTGTTCTCTGGCTACAGGGCTCTTTAGATACCTGTACACTTCCTGTACAGGCCTGGAGTCTTCTTTGAGACGGCTATTTCTCATTCTTTAACTGTGGTATCTTCTTCAGCTGCAGGAAATGCATTTTGTCAAGCCGCCAAGCTCCACATGCAGCTTCAGAGCAAACATGACTCTGCTACCAGCTTTGTGGATGCTGGAAATGCTTACAAGAAGGCAGACCCTCAAGGTAAGGCCATTTGATGGCTCTATGTCACTGGGCAGCAGAATTTCCTGTGCTGTTTAGGTTGGTGAACCATGCTGAGTCCTGGCAATAAGCATTCTTGCATTATGGGATATGAAAGAAATTTTGGTAATTTAAGTAATGTCCTCTCTAATCATAAAGACATCAGTTTGGGGGAGCTAAGAGACATTTGAGACAGTTTTTCATCATGTTTTTCCTCAAACTCGAAGTCCTGCACTGTCCTGCCTGTGCCTCTCATGTGCTGGAATTACAGGCACCTTATCTCATCTTTATGAAGTATGTTCTTGAAAGAAGGAGGAAATCCTGCTGTTCTCATCCCCCTACATGTATCTCACTTGGCAAAGGAGTGTAGTATCCAGTGGTTACAGTGGTATCTTAACCACACAGTACCCTTTTCATTGTCTTCCTAATTCTTTTCAAAGTTTTTTTTCTCTCTTTTCTTTGAAAGAACGTTGGACATTAAATTAGTAAAATGTTACTTTTTGGAGAAGGATTAAACTAAGTGTATTAAAATTCCATACATGTATATGTTATCTTTGAGTCTTCTTTTATCTAACTTCTAGGATTATATTCCAGAGAAAACTGTTATCAAGCTCTTTTCTGTAAAGACTAACCACATTTTTATTTCCAAACGTGAAAGACTTAGTACAGCAGATATGATCAAAATGGGTAGCGCAGTAGATTTACAGTGACTCCGTATTGTAGACTATCACACAGGCATCCAAGTCCCTGGTTTGGGGCAGGATGTGGGGACACACCTGTGATCCCAGCACTTGAGAGACTGAGACTGGACGCTTGCAAGTTGAAGACCAGCCTGGGATATCAGACATACCTCAAAGACCCAAAGTGCTTGGTTTCATAGAATGTTAGTTGACCTGGTAAATGTTCAAATACTAGTTAAATTAAGGAACTGAGTGTTGTAGAGCCACAATTTCTTAAAAACAAAAACAAAAGCCTGTGTATGTGGAAACATATCTAAAACATTTGGAAAGGAAAGTGCAGAAATGGGAAAGCCAGGCCTGAGTGGTGCTACAGATAAGCTCTGTCTGTTTTCCTGTCATTTGTAAGGTGTAGCCGTGAGTGTACATTTTAAAGTACACTTTAGGAAGAAGTCATTTTTCATTTTTTTGTTCTAGTCACTTTTCTGTTTCTCTTACAAACCGAAGGCAAACTTGGTGCAGTCAGCTACACTGTTCTGTGAGAGGTTTTCTGGCTCAGTGTTTTGGGAAGCGAATATAATTTATTAACATTGTTACTGTAAAGTTTTCCCTTTGTTTCATAAATGTGTATACTAATGTCACTTTTATGTAACTTAGTATACCAAAAGTTATTGTCTTTGAGCAACATACACATCCACATTATTTGGCTTATGAGTTGAACAAGCATTACAAAGTGCTTTTGATGTTGGCCACATAAAGAGTGAAGGCTATTGAAATGGTCTTTCTTTTGAAGAAGTGATATTTTCCAAAATGAATATGAACATACATGATATTAATGAAGACTGCATTTGCCTTGTATAGTAGCTGGAATGATCTACTAGTGTGGGTGGCAATTCCTGTGGTCTCATTCCCTTTAAAATAGAATCTGCCTCCTGGATGGACCCTCCAAGAATTCCTGAGCCAGTTAATACTGCGGCCACACTGCTTTACTTTCCAGTATGGCTTCTAGGAACAAAGCCACACTAATGATTCCGGACTGTGCATGATTGTGTCTGCTCCCGCTAACCAGCCTGCCCACCCACTACCCCAAATTTTACCTCTTTACCATCAGTAGCAGCCAGGAAACAGGCTCAGCTGAACCCTCTTTCACTGAATGAATTTTTCATTGTTTTTCTTAAATGCCCACGCTTCAGAGGCTATCAACTGCTTAAATGCAGCCATCGACATTTATACAGACATGGTAAGACATTGCCTTGCTTGAATGGCTGTGGGGTGGAGTCCTTGAGCTGCTTTAGAGTTGTATTTTTTCATGTTCCCAAACTGATTGGTGTTTTGTGTAGGTAAAGCAGGTGGATGACTCTACTTTCTCTCCTAGGGAAGGTTTACAATTGCAGCCAAGCACCACATCACAATTGCAGAAATCTATGAGACTGAGCTTGTGGACATTGAGAAGGTAAGCATGGACCACGCCCATGAGTTTAGTGCTGAAGGTGGATGCTTGGCCTCTTAGGAATCCCCGCCTTCTCTTTCTCAGGTGACTGGAGTAGTCTAGAACATTACAGGTGTCCTGGAGGACACTGCCTAGGTCTAGCTGGCTGAGTAAAGGGGCTGTTGCCCTGCAGTGCCAGGGATTTCCTGAGCTTCCCTGTTGGTGATACCTTGATTCATGTCAGAATGGTCGGAAGGTTTTCTTCCGTCTGCCAAAGTTCTCTGAGACTCCAGGGCAATTGAAAGCAAACTGCAACCTCAGTCAGGGTCACTCAGTCAGTGTCACCGCCCTCTTCTGTGTCCTGCTTGCCAGCTTTACTTCCTGTCCCACCGTCCTCTCTGAGCCAGTGGGCTTTAGACCAGATTCTCTTCTCAAATGTGCCACTCCTCCCCAGTCAGCGGGCTTCCTTGCCCCTTTCCAGTCCCCATCTAGTTTGTGAAGAGTTTTTTGGGTGCTGTTCTCACTACCCCAGTGTCTCAGCCCTTCCCCATTTTCATGTGATCACTGCCAGAGCCCCCGCTGGTCTTCCACATCTGCTTGCTTCCCTCATCCCAGACTAAGCAGCCACAGTGAGCCTTGGTACTAATGTGCCAGTCTGTCTCTATGTTTTTTGTTTGTTTGTTTTAAGATTCATTTTAAGCTGTGCTGTGATGGTGCATGTACACCTTTAATACCAGAACTCAGGAGGAAGAGGCAGGTGGATCTCTGAATTTGAGCCACCTGGTCTACAGAGCTAGTTCTAGAACAGCCAAGGGTACACAGAAACCCTGTCTTGAAAAAAACAAAAAATAATTTTATATGTTTGGCTGTTTTATTAACATGTGCCCTTGGAGGCCAGAAGAGAGTATTGGATCCCCTTAGAACTGAAGTTAAAGATGCTTTGATCCTTTTTGTGGGTGTTGGGAATCACACTTGGGTCCTTGGAAGAACAGTCAATGCTTTTGACCACTGACCTATTTCTCTTGTTGACACACACACTTCAGGAACAGCTGGGGACCTGCTTGCACTAGGTCTTCATCGCGCCACTGGGATGCTCCTCTCACTGTACTCCTGTACCTCTGGGACCTCATATTTGTCCTGCTCTTTTGCCCTGTCCACCTTACTCCATCCACTGTCAAGTTCATGCTGTTCCTCCCTGCCCAACTCTTCCTCACACATCCACAAGGCGACTCCTTATTCTCTTTATCACCTTTCCTAGCTCATGCCCTCCCCCTACCCAGTTAAGATTATAGACCCCAGGAGTACTTATCCAGATGACACCCCCACAAATACACCCTCCTCACCCCTCCCCACCCCATTTTACAGCCTGTGGCATATGCTTGTTCACAGTTCTGGTATTTCTGTCTCCTTCCCGCCTCTGGTCTTGATGTCATGTCTGCTGAGTTCTGCCACTGCTTTTCTGATAGGCATCAAGGCCTAGGACATAGCAGGTTCTAAACAAACACGTATGAGTAAGCAAGCATGCTGTGCTCTCTCTGGCATAGTCAAGGGTCCAGGAAACAGCCGAGACTGATAGCATGCCAGCTGCCACAATTGTTGCTTACTGAACACAGGATTTGCTTAGCTTTGCTTCATGCTGTTCACCCCCTTAACTCCCCCCCCCACACACACACATAGCCTTACTCCCTGTTCTGATCTTTATCTGAAGAGGGCTCTCTCACATTTGTATATGGTGTGTTGGGTACACAGGGGTAGGGGTGGGTTAAATAAAATCTGCAGTTTATACAAGGATAGGAGGGGACAGTTCTGCTGTGACTGGGCTTTAATTTTCTCAGCTATTGGGATGAACATTGTATTTTTACTGAGTTGAATGAGTCTTGTGGAGAACATGAAATATGCACAGCCATCATTGCAGGCCAATGGAAGTCAGAAAAAGCACACTGGTCTGGAGCCCATTTCTTATACCAGGGAATTTCACTGAGCTTCTATTACCTGGTCTGTTTCTGTTATTCTGTGAATTAGCCAGTAGGTGGCACTTTTTCCCCCCAATGATGTATCTTGTTCTGTTGAAAGTAGTTTACAAATAAAGGCTGAGTGTGGTGTGGTGCTTGTGAGCCCAGTCAAGAGTTTGAGACTGAAGGATTCTAAACTCAAGGCCAGTGTGGCTGCATAATAAGGCACTGTCTCAAAAACAGTTATGAATATTTTACATACAGAGAGACAGACACGGAGACACAGCCAGGTTGTTGGTCCCTGACTTTGAGGCTCTTCCGTTATTGGAGATGTTCTTGTCTTCTCTTCTCCCTGGTTTGACTCACAAGGCTGTGGTCAGTGAAGTCTGAAATTTATGTTTGAAAAAGCTTAATGACCCAAAGTACTAGTTCGCTGTAAATATTATTCACTGTAAGTCAGTATGACAGACTGCTGTTCGCTCTCTAGCTTCCTTCACAGACTTTAGTCATTAGGCAGTGAGATGTGCCGTGGTACATTCAAATGACCTGTAGCTTCCTGAGTTAAAACTCAACAACATGTAAACAAATATGTGATTGATCCTTAAATGACCAGGGTTGATAAAGCTTGTTTCTGGTTTTGACTCCTGAAGAACCTGATTTAATAGTATTGCTTACAGCATAGGAGAGGCACAAAAGCTTGGTCTTCAGCCTGAGGCTATTTGTTCTTTGAGAACTGAACCTATTTTGAGGTTTCTTTGCAGTATTCTATATGCAAAATGGACTCTTGAAGTTGAAATGGTAAGATAGAGTAGGCTTCCTTAGCACCAAGGTCCACAAATGTGAGCTAAATTAAAATGCCACTGGAGTGAAGAGCCTTGCTTAGCTGGGGCTGCTCTCCTTTCCTGAGTCTTTCTGTTAAAACTTGGGAAACCATGGAGTCGGGTTGGTTTGATTATCATTATTTAAAAAAACAAAAAAGCCGAAAAACTTATGATGCAACTTTTTCACAGAAATCCATTTCAGAGGAGAAGGTAGGAAGATTTAAGGGTCAGAGGAATAAGGAGTTTGCTCTGAGATTATCTCACCCTATGGACTGTGTCCATAAAGCTTTACCAACATGATTACCTAAAGGTAAGCTGAGCAAGGACAGTAGACGTGCTGCTATGGACAGAAGAGAGCCCGGGATGCTTCAGCCCAAGACAAACAAAACTGCAGGCAACCAAGGGATGCTGAGAGCAGGAGAAACATCTTTCCTAGGGGTGATCACACCGATTGAGCCCTGGTATACGTAGACTGAGCAGGTTGTATTTGTGTAGTTAGGAATATATGTGTAACAATTAATGAAGAAAATAGGCCATGAACTTAAAAGAGAGCAAGAAGGGTCTGGGGGGAGAAAGGGGATGGAGAAATGGTGTAATTATCATCTCAAAAAATAAGTAATTAAAACAAAACAAACCAGGAATGGCTTTAATACCAGCATTGGGGAGGCAGAGGCAGTTAGATCTTTGTGAGTTCAAGGCCAACCTGAACTCATAGATAGCAAGTTCCAGGTCAGAATCAATGACACTGCCTAAAAATAAATACATACATACATACATACATACATACATACATACATACATACATACATACATATATACATGTGGTGGATATTATCCTAATAAAAAGTTGTGCCAAATTATTAATTCTGGACTCCCCCTATCCTCCCATCCAAGATATCAGCTCCATATGGCTCAGCTTCACCCTCTTCATTGCTCTCAGTGAAAATCTAGGAAGAGAGCACCTTCCTCTCCCTAGGAAGAGGGTCTGTGGTCTAGCCTTTTATAAGAGACAGGTATGTCTTTTTGTGTAAACAACACTAAACAGTCCAGAGAAGAGGGTGAGGCTAGACATCAAATCTGAAGCCTCATAGAGGGCAAGCGTGTCCTCTACCACAAGGCTACCTCTCAGCCCCAAAGGCTTTTTCCACCCCAATCATAAATTTGCTAAAAGTTTTTGGTCCTTTGTATTACTTGGAATATTGACAGTGGTCTAGTGGGGCCTTTTGTTCATTCATTTCTGGTCACTGAACACCTCCTGTACAGTATCCTGGTTCAAGATGCTGTGGTGAACAGCGTCCTGGGCCTTCCCTCAAAACTTGACTTTCTGTGGGAGGTGGAACCATGTGTGTAACAGTTCCGGTAAGGAGTCCAAATGCCACTTTTTGTAAAGAATTTTGTATCTGTTAAAAGGGGACTAAAGTATGCCCAACATTTTTCCATCTTGGCACTTCTACCATTACCTTTAAAAGTAGCTCACATGTTTAACCAGTGAAGTTGTTTTTATTTTTTTTTTCCTATTATAAATAACAATGAGGCTGAAGTACAGAGCCATGTCTTATCGAAGAATTGTTCAAGATGTGTGTTTTTGGGATGCTCCCCAATCCAGACACTTCGGTAGTGTTGGCTCCAGCAGCTGTAATCACTATTTTACAGATAGACAGAGGCCCCAGGATTTAAAAGGGTATTCAGATATTGTTCCTAAGCCTGCTTTATTCTGTCTTCTTATTTCTGTGCCTAACACGCCAAGTACTGCTTGTATATTTGGGGCTTTTGAAGTAAGCTTTATAAATTAAGGCATGGGATTGCAAACCTATTCATTGGTTGCCTGTATGTGTCTACAAGTCAACAAAGATGTTTTACTGCTTAATCATCAGAAGCAAACACATTTGTGGCACATAAAAATCATGTGAAATTGGGCCACTTGAGATGGCTCAGGAGGTAAAGCACTTGGCTGTGTAAGCCTAATGAACTAGTCCAATCCCCAGAACAGACAAAGCGGAAAGAGAAAACCCACTCCACAAAGTGTCCACTGACTTCCACATGCCTTTGACCCTCCCTCTCAAAATAAACTTTTAAAAAATGTTTAAATCATGCAAAACTGGAGTTTCACTGTCAGTCTCTAGGCTGTGCTATTACAGGATCACTGAGTACTTGCCAGCAGAGCTTGATCAGCTCCTAGACCCCAAAGTATGATGTAAGCCTTTGCAGAAAATGCTTACCTGATCCTTGTTTAAAAGCCTCCTGCAGACTTACCTGTTGCCATTTGGACTGTAGAAGCCATTGGTTTTTCAGGTCCTTACCTGTGTACATGGCCTGTTGACCCATAACTGCCTGAAAAGCAGCTAAATTCTTAAGAGATTCATCCTCATCAGGCTTATTAAACTATATACACCATCTGTTCGTCTAGCTACTTCACATACTTTGGGATTCTGATTGTGTGTTCTACTTTCTAAAGTGTTTGGGTCTGATTTCAGTAATACTCTGTTACAGCCTTATTGCACAAATTCTTCTTGGTATTTGTAATAAAAACCCGGAGCCAGATATTGGAGAAAAGCTGAAGTATCAGAGAGAAAGAGGAACAAGCCTTTATCTTTCTTTCTCAGACCAGCTATCTTAATTCCTGATTCAACTTCCCTAGTGCTAGGATTAAAGGTGTGTGCCACCAACACTTGGCCCTGTTTGGCCTTCAACTCACAGAGATCCAGAGAATCTCAGCTTCCTAAGTGCTGGGATTAAAGGCATGGGTCACTATTCTGAGCATCACAGCTTGGCTCTGTGGGTGGCTGTACCCTCTGATGTTCCAGGATATTTTTATTAAATATACAGCCTATCACCACACAGCCTGATGAGGGCTTCTAGCTTTCTGCTCTCTCAGTTTGACTGTTGCTTGGGTGTCACTTATTTAAATGGAAGGAATACCTTCCCTCTGGTGACACTGTGGTAGTAGGAACAGTCAAAGCTCTTTTAGTAACTTGTAGAGTATAACAGCTTCAGAGCTCTGTAATTAATACTCCAGACTGTAGATTTGATGAGCGTGCTGGGGTAAGGGGTTGGTTAGGAAGCAGCTTGTTAGAATTTTGCCATCCTCAGTCTGTGGCTTCAGTCACCCCAGACCTGGCCATGTCTTTGAGCTTTTAGAAAGTGGAAAGATGAAGAACAGAGCACAGAGTAAGATGTTTGGCTGTTCACATTCTGTCAGAACTAGGCATGGGGCCACCCTGACTAAGCTGGACCGTGTTCTGTGAGTGAGGGAAGCTCCTGGTTAACGTTCTGTTGCTGTACGTAAAACAACATGACCAAAAGCAATGGAAGCTTACTTTGGGGAGTTCTGGGGGTTGAGTCTGTCATGATAGGAGCCAAGGAAGCCAAGAGATTACATCTGCTTCAGCCATAGAGGGTGAAGGAACTAGACCTGAAACAGGGCTATAAACTCTTAAAGCCCATCCTCAGAACTCCTCCAGCAAACCTCTTCTTTCCCATGCCCTCTCCATACAGTACCATGAACTAGGACCAAGTTGTCAAGTACGTGAGCCTAAGAGGAACATTTCTTATTCAAGCCACCACAGATAGATTTGGATGAAATTAAGCATTCAGTCTCCAGGAGGCTTTAGGTAACATGCATTACTGTATTTGCTGAGGAGGCCAAGTTCTGAAAGATTTATCATTTAATTATAGGAAAAAAATCTCAGTGTACATGTTGTTTTAAGTTTATATTACATGTATTCACTGATTTTGTGTGCACATGTGTGTGGCATGCCATGCTTGTGGAGCTCAGGGGACAGCTTGCAGGAATCCCTTCTCTCTTCTCTCCTTCCAGGGCAGAGTTTCAGGAAGCAAACTTGGACTGTCAGGCGTGGCAGCAGGCTTTGACCTGCTGAGTCATCTTACCAGCCCCATGGACAGTTTTTAAAATTAATTGTTTGCTAACTAAATGTATGTACTTTCAGGCCATTGCACATTATGAACAATCTGCTGATTATTACAAAGGAGAAGAATCTAACAGGTATGTGCTTTTCTTCCTTCCTATCAGTAATGAGCTTCTCGTGTGGTAAAGGATAGCTCATCTGTGTCGTCTGGACATCCCTGCTAGAAGCAGGTGTCCTGAAGCCATGTCTTATCATATTGTCATTTACTCTGCACTATCTACTTTCAGCTCTGCTAACAAGTGTCTGCTGAAGGTGGCAGCCTATGCTGCACAGCTGGAGCAGTATCAGAAAGCCATTGAGATCTATGAGCAGGTGAGGACACTGTTGTCACATTGGCAAAGTTTGTGACAGTCACTACTACCTACTGATTAAAACATTCTTGATTCTTTCACATATGGAATACTGCACTATCTGTCCTTTTGTGAATGACTTTGTCATTTGTTATAGTGTTTCTGCTAAGGGCCATGCAAGTATACAGCAGATGTCAGCCAGTAGTTTACAGGTCAACCTACCAGGTGAATGACTCTGTGTTGGAAAACTGTAGTAATAAGTTTCTGGCCTGTCCAGCCTGTGGTCCAGACCCACAGTCCTGCAGTCCCACAGAAACACACAGACACTTATATTAATTTTATGCTGATCAGCCTATGGTTCTGGCATATTCCTAGCTAGCTCTTACTCTTAAGCCAACCCATGATTTTTATCCTGTTCAGCCATGCGGCTTGGTACCTTTTCTCAGAGCAGCATAGTTGTCCTCTTGTATCTGCTAGCTTCTCTGCCTTCTCTGCTCCATTATTCCTGTTCCCAGGGTTTTCTTAGTCTGGTAGCCCCACCCACACTGCCTGCCTGCCTTCGGCCAATCAGCATTTTTATTAAACTAGTAGGTGGGACAATTACTTACAATGTAACAACATAATACTACTACAGAGAACCCCACTGGACAAAGTCCATGGAGGAGACCCACCAAACCAACATTCATAATATGGCCCCATTAGGCAAAGTCCACAGGGATATCCATCAACTGGCCCCACTAGGCAAAGCCAGTGGAATGACTCACTGTGGATACCCATTGTTTGCTGTCTGTAACTTTCTCATGTGCCACCACCTGACCTCCCTAAAAGAAGAGCTATGGGATTCTTTCTCTAGCCCCTTGGTGGTGTGGTTTACACTTTCTGGGCACTATTGTCAGTGACTTGTCAGAAGGGTGACTTTTTCTTTTTCCATGTAATTTTGATGAATTAAATATACTTTCAAGTAACAGCTAGAATTTTTAGGAATTCTAATTTGTCTTTCCCTTTTTACTGTCTATACTTTTGGTCAAACTGAGCATCATAAATCTTTTTAACCAGTGATTTGCTCTATGAGTCTTAAGATTTTTTGCCCTGAGGTTCAGGACTGTAATCCATTCATAGTTAAGCTATTTGTGTGCATGGTGGACAGGGATCCACCTTCGCTCTGACATATGGACATCACTTTACTCATTGTCATTTGTTAAATACACTCTTCAATGGTCTGGGATCCCTGCCGGAATTTGTCTCACTAGTACAGGGGCTTCATTCTGGGCTCTGTACTCCACCCATCTGTTTAGCTTTATGCCAGTATCACTTTGTTCTGACAATAGTATCTTTACAAGGCTATTTGATATCAGGAACTGTCAGTCTTGCAGCAGACTCTTCTTTCTCAAGATTGTCCTCCTTCTGGATTCTTTGAATTAACAAATTTGGGGATCAGTGTGTTATCCTGCAGTGAATCTAGCTTAACTGTTAATAGGACTTGAATTGGTTGTGTAGAACAATTCAAAGAGCATATTAGTCAAGATTTTCCAGAGAAATAGATTGGAGTGCAAGAAGAAAAGAGAGAGGATTTTAGGGGTTCACTTTCAATGGTAGAAGTTGAGTTGTTTCAGATCTCCGTGAAAACTGATCATATGAGCTCTAGTCTGAATTCAGAGGAACAGTGTCTTGATTTTAGAACTATCAGGTGTGGATGATCAGTCCTTTTCTTAAACTTAAAAAAAAAGTGTATTTTATTACATTTATTTGTTTATTGGGGTGTAGGGGGGCAAATGCAAGGACAACTTGCAGAAGTCAGTTCTCTCACCAAGAATCCAGAAAATCAGCAGGCTGCCTGACTGGGTGGTAAGCACCCTTATCCTCTCAGCGATCTCACTATCCCCTTGGCTTAGACTTGTAATTGGTCCAGGTAGCAGTAACTTGACTGAAGACCATCTCTGTTGGGAAGGGAAGTCTGTTTTTTTCCTCTGCTGATTGAAATATTAATCTTACTCAGAAACATCCAGTGTGATATTTAGTTAGTATCTGGGCACTCACGGTCTATTCAAGTTGACACATAGAATTAATCCTCAGAGAATATTGCCATTTATGGATATTTAGTCTATGGTCTGGACATATATTACTTAGTTTTTGTGTTGCTGTGAAATGTCTGACAAAAGTAATTTAAAGACAGAAAGGTTTAGCCAGGAGTTGGTAGCACGTGCCTTTAGTCCCAGCACTGGGGAGGTAGAGTCAGGCAGCTCTCTGAGTTCAAGGTTGGCCTGGTCTACAGAGTGAGTTCCTGAACAACCAGGGTTACACAGAAAAACCCTGTTTTGGACAAACCAAAACCAAAGTGGGGGGGGGGGAGTGTAAGTGCTTTATGGTCAGAACTCATAGCAGCAGGAACACGGCAACTGGTCAGGAGGAGGAAGGTGATGAAGGCTGAGTGATACTCAGGTTCCTTCTTCCTCCATATTTGTAGCAAAGTTAGGATGGGTATACCCACCTCCCTTGGCCTAATTTAGAAAATCTCTCAGACATGCTCAGATGCTACCCAAATTTAGATAATCTATCATAAGAAGTCCAAGGACTTGCCTCCTGGGTAATTATAGATTCTGTAAAGTTGAAAATTACATTTTATTTACTTACATGTTTTATGTATATGAATGTTTTGCATGCCGGTATGTATTTGTAGCATATGCATGCCTGGTACTTGGTACCTATGGAAGAGTGCATAGGATCCTCTGGAACTGGAGTTGTAGATGGTTGTGAGCTGCCATGTAGATATTGGGACTTGAACTCAGGTCTTCTGCAAGAGTAGCAAATGCTCTAAACTGCTAAGCTATTGCTCTTGTCCCAAGCTGACAGTTGTTAACCATCACAACATTCATATAGGATGTTTTCCACATACTTGCGTTGTTTAGAGAGTTTTCAGTGGTGTTGTGTTGTTAAGTATGTCCCTAAGTAGTTTGTTCTTCTCCATATAACTGCAGCCCAGTTGCCTTAGTTTCCTCCGCAGGCTGTGCAGGCAAAAGTTGTTTTGCTTGTTTATTTTCCATGCTGCCACCTTGCTGTGCCCATTTATTAGCGCTAACAGTTTTGTAGATTTCACAGAACTTTCTATATACAGATGTTTGTTTAGCTCGTCCTCCCCAGCGTGAATGTCACTTATGTTTCCTACGTTCCGTTACGGTGACTGGAACCTCCATTCCAGTATTTCATATAGAAATGGTGAGCATAAGAGTCCTGACCAGAGGAAAAGCTTTCAGTCTCTCAGCACCAAGTGTGCTGCCAGCTGGGTGGGGGGGGTAGTGCTTTTTTTATCAATTTCAGGAAGATCTTGTGTCTTCCTTTTTGATTCAGTGCTTGTTCCATCAAAGAATGTTAGACTTTAGTCGATCCTTTTATGTAGATGTTTTTTAAAAAGTGTACAATCTTATTCTCTATTATATAAACACAGTGTGTGTTAAGTCGGTCATACATTCTAGGATAAATCCTACTTGATTACCAAAAGTTTCAGGGCCTTCAAGCATACACTGGTAATTTATGCCATTTACCACACTTGAGGGCAAAGGTGAAATCAGCAGGTCATGCTCGGACATAAGATGGCCTGGGAGAGGCGGAGTCCGAATGCCCTATCGTCCTCCACTTCCATTTCCAAAGGAGTGGAAATGAGTGTTGGCTCTTGGCATCCAGGGACGTTCACCTGAACCTGCTGGCTGTAGATGATGTGAAGTGAGCCACCATGTGGGTGCTTCACATCAAACCCAAGACCACTGAAAGATCTGCCAGAGTTCTTAACTACAGTACAGCTCCAGCCCCATGTTTTGAAAAGTATTTCTGATGATTGATTTTAATACTTAAACACTGAGTAAACTTAATGATTTTTCTCTTTTGTTTTTTATTTCCATTTTTAAGTATTTCTGTGTTTTCTTCCTCACATTTATTTCTCTCTGTCTCTGTGTCTCCTGGACATTTGAGATGGAAGGTTGGTTGCTTACTGATTTTCTTGTGTGGTGTCTGTGTTTCTCCTGATAGTGGTTATCTTTCATGGCTGCCTTAAGTGTGTCTCACGATTGCTTTGTTTTTACATTTTCATTCTAATTCAGCTCATTGTATGACTCTCCAGTCAGATTTTCTGAAACAATTGCCCTCTAGCATCATGATGTTTGCATAACTCATCACAGACTAGTAGAGTTGTCTTTTTATCAGTTCCGGTGAAATGTAAAAGTTCTTGCCTCATTGATGCTACTGATTCTGTGTCTTTAATGTTTTTATGCATACATTAGGACTTCAGCAGTGTTGGAATTTTTGCTTGCTATGTTTTTCTTTCCTGTTTCTCCAGGATATGTTATTTTACTGTTTCCTTTCTACTAAGAGTGCATACTTGTGCCATTCTTTCAAGGCAGGTCTTTGCTAACAAATTATCCTTATTTCTGTCCATCTGGTATTATCTTCTTGTTTCTCTCCATTCTAAAAACATTTTCCCTGAAGGTAGGACTCTGGTTGTCTTCCAGTTTATGAAGTTTAACTCTATAGTGTCTTGGGTAAAGACCTCTAGATCCCTGGCTGTTCTATTGTCACTCCACCTCAATCTGTGGGCTTGTCAGCTTGGCCAAGTATTGATCTGTCATTGCTTTGGGTACTTTCCAGCCTTTGCCCTGAGCTTTCAGCAGATGGCATGGAGGATAGACCTACCACCCCTCTGTTACTCCATCTGAGAAATTGCTGTTCCTCTGCCATCACAGCCGCTGTTTCCCTCTGTCCCATCCACCCTGCCATTGGGCCCTCCTAGTGCGTGTTCAGTAGTCACTGTGGGTTTGGGATCTAAAACCACCATCTGTGTTTTTCTTCCTTTTGTGTCTGTGATATGTATACATACATGATCATGTGCTTACATACACACGTGTGTGTGTGTGTGTGTGTGTGTGTGTGTGTGTGTGTGTGTGTGTGTGTGTGTGTGTGTGTGTGTGTGTGTGTGTGTGTATGTAGAGGTTTCTCTGCTCTGGGATTCCATGCCCATGCTGCCATGCTTGGCTTTTAAAGTGAGAGCTGGGATCACACTCCCCAGGAGAGGATATCAGTTCCCTGTCAATTGTTAGCCACCTGATGTGAAGTGCTGGGAGCTGAACTTTAATCCTCTGGAAGAACAGCAAGTGCTCCTAACTGCTGAGTCATCTCTGTCTTTACTTTTCGTTTGTTTTGTTTCTGAGACAGGGTTTCACTGTGAAGCCCTGGCTGTCCTGTACCTAGCAGGCTGCTCTCAAACTCACAGAGATCCACCTGCCTCTGCCTCCCTAGTGCTGGGACTGAAGGCTACACCACCTCTGCCTGACTCTTAAGTGTTAATTTATTGGTGCTTTTTTACTTTTGTGATTCTGGGGATTGAACCCAGAGTCTTAAACAGGGCCTTTAGGTGCTCCACTGCAAAATTCTGCCATTGGCTCTGGTTTTTATTTTCTTTTTTAGCGTCAAGCATTTTTGTAAACTTGTTGAGGAATTTTTTTCTGAGAGCTCCTTAAAGAAGTCTAACATTTTTGTCCCCTGAAATTGTCTGCTGGTTCTGTGATCAGCTTCAGATCATGCTGTGATTGGTGATTGTCAGATTCTGCTCTTGAGGCTGCATCTGATTTTCCTAGCCCCTCTTTGCAAACACTGTTTAGAGAGCTGGAGCGTTGGTGGAGGACAAAGCTCAGCTGTCCCCCCCCCCTTTGCCTTTAATAATACCTAGAATGGATTCCCTGCTCCCAGGCAGAGGAAGGTAGCATTACCATTATGATGTGGAAGTTCCCACCCTTGTTAGGCCTTTGCCTGTTTAATTGGCTTCTCCTGGAACTTCTGGATGCTGGGTTCCTAATTTCTATGTTGGGGATGTAGTAAAGATTAAAACCTAGTAGTCACGACTCCTAGGCCTCAGGTGATTTTCCTGGATCTCATGCCCCTGGCTGGTTGGTTGTCCTGTGCCTTCTGTCCACAGACATTTGAAATGTTCATCTAATTATTCTTTATCAGTAAGAAAGTCAGAAGTCAGATATTGGGGTAAGAACCTTAATGATCAGAGAAGTATTAGAGAAGCCACTAGTGGTATTCTCTCCAATTTCTAAATCCCAAAAAAAAAAAAAAAAAATAGCTGAAATTCTTTCTCAGCCCCACCTTACTACTTCCTGTCTCCTCTCTGTCCTAAGATCTTTAAGACTTCTCTGGTTAATAATGGTTAGCTAATGGCTAGTGGCCCTCTGACTCAAAGCAAACTATCAAAATGGAATCAAAATATCATACAACAGACATTTGTTTTTCTTAAAACAACACGCTTCTGGTTGCACTTCATAGGAGGAATCAGGCAAAGCTTAGACTTTGTCCGTCATCTCAGAAGCAAAAGCCTTGTGGGCATTTCTAACAGCTCATGTGCCTAATAATTATTTCTTATCTAGTAAAACTTTGTACGGTTTGGTATTCAGTATATCAGTATAAGATACTGCAAAGTAGTTCTTATAGGCAGTGGGTTATTTGCCTGTGCTAGTGACTTACTGTCTTCTCTGCCTAGGTAGGAGCAAACACTATGGATAACCCCTTGTTGAAGTACAGTGCAAAGGATTACTTCTTCAAGGCAGCACTGTGTCACTTCATAGTGGATGAGCTGAACGCCAAGGTGAGGACACGCCCCTTTCTGATGACTTACTTTCCCTTGAGAAGAGATGCTTTGTCCTTCTCGATGTCATGTCATACAGGTCAGTTGATAAAGCACTTAACTGGCAAACCTGCAGACCTGAGCTCAAGTGCCCAGCACCCATGTACCATCCAGGTGCCGTGGCTCACATCTATAATGCCAGCACTGAGGGGCAGGGCAAAGATAAACAGGTCCCTGAAGCTTGCTAGCCAGCCAGTTCAGACAAGGGATGAGCCTCGGGTTCTGGGAGATGCCCCATCCCAAAAATAAGGTGGAAGATGAGAGAAACACTTGATATTGACCTCTGGCCTCCACATATACACTCTCATGTGCATATGTACCCTCTCTAACGTGCTTAGGCACACGGCCACATGAATACATACGTATCCTGTCCTGACTTACAAGTAGTAGTTCTTCATGATGTGTGAGTTTGAATCTTTTGACAGCCACAGTGCTGTGTTCACGTTTCCTTTAGTGGTTGCTTTAAATAGAATGGGGAACTAAGAAAGAGACAATAAAATTAATGTCCTCTGTCCTTCTTTTTACATTTGTTTGTTGTTTACTTATTTTTGTGGGGACATGTAGAAGTTAGAAAACACCTTGTAGGAGTTAGTCGTCTTTGACCGTGCAGGATCCCTGGATCAAGCTCAGGTCAGGCAGGGTGGCAAGCACCTTCACCTGCTAAAAGACCTCACTGGCCTTTGTTGTTGAGACAGTCTCCCCTTGTAGCCCTGGCGGTCCTGGAACTTATTATGTAGACTGGGATAACTCACAGAGATCACTTGTCTGTGCCCCCAAATGCTGGGATTAAAGATGTGGGCTACCATACCCAGATTCAAATTCCCCTTTTTAAAAAATGCACAAACAGCCTCAGAAGTGGAATTAGAACAGAATGAAGGTCAGAGAAAACTGCAAAGCAAGGTGACAGCTAGAGAGCAAGACTGGACCTGAGCAGCCTTGGCGCTGGCCATCTGTAGTTCAAAGACTCACAAAGAAAAACTGTTCTACAGTCCTTCCTACCCGATGGGTATTTGGCATTTGTAGGATGTAAAGAAAGATCTCTGATAGATCCTGGCTATGAATTTTATTCAGTTTCTTCTCTCAGGTAGCCCAACTGAAATTTAAAATTATTTTAGAAATTTTATTCTCAATTGAAATTGGATATCCAACATAAGCAAGTTTCATATGTTAATGATGTGGAGTTTAAAGTTATATTTCTTCAATAGTTAAATAGGATTAAATAAATTTTTTTAATTAGTAAGACATTGACAACTTCCCTAGTTCACTAAGTTTCACACTAACTGGTTGTTTTCCTTTCTCAGCTTGCGCTTGAGAAATATGAGGAAATGTTTCCAGCATTTACTGACTCCAGAGAATGTAAATTATTGAAAGTGAGTACTGAAGCAGTTTTTTTTGATGACAAAAGTTGGGTGATGGTGCCTAAGTGGGACTGCTGATGGATGGGGTATTAATCAGCAGTCTTCTGAGGGTGTACTGGTTACTGGATTTATTGTAATGAAACAATCCGACAGTAAGCATCTTAGTAGAGGAAGAATATCTGGCTCCAGGCGCATGCAGCATCTGGTTACAGTGTGTCTTCAGTGAGTAAGCAGAGAGAATGAATGCTGATGCCCCACTTGCTCATCCCTTTTATTCAGTCCAGGACTCAAGAGATGGTGGGTCTTCATTCCTTAGTTCTTCCTTCTTCAGCTAAACCTTTCTAGAAACACCCGAAGGTGTGTTTGAATCACTATTCAAACTCTAAGCTCGGTCAAGTTGACAATGAAGACAAGCCATCACTTGGGCTCTGCAGACTTGGCTTTTGCATTGTAGATACTCATGTGTTAGAGGGTTAGGCTGAATTGAAATAGCAGTACAAAGCTAGATCTTTTTCTTGGATAACTCTTATATTTGGATATATCCTGGTTTGTGAGATACTAGGAACATCAGTTCACGAAATACCAAGGTAATTTGTGTTTAAAGTATTCCTTCAGGAACAGGACTTTCTAGCTTAAAGTATTTTCTTGTTTTTTTTTTTTTTTTTTTTTTTTTTATGCCACCAGAAACTTCTAGAAGCTCATGAAGAACAGAACAGTGAAGCTTACACTGAAGCAGTAAGTGAAACCTTTAGAAGTATTGCATTGTTAAAGGTTTACAATATAAAATTCTCTTTTTCTTCACATTACGTGAATCCTGAACATTTATTTGAATGTGGTTCAGCTTGCTTGTATTTTCTAAAGATGTCTTGCATGGCCCACAAACTGCTTCCATTAAGGGTTAGAGAGATGGCTCTATGGTTTAGAACATTTGTTTCTCTGGTAGAGGACCAGAGTTGTGGTCCCAGAACCCCACCACTCATAATCATCTGTAACACCAGTTCCAGGGAATCTAGTGCCCTCTTCTGACCTCCGTGAGCACCTGGTACACATTGTACATGTACATCCATACACATAAAATTAATAAATCTAAAATTTTTTTATTTAGTCCCATTAATCTGTCACCATGGAGAAGTTCTGGTTTTATTGATTACGATTCTTGATTTCCACTGAGAACTTAGTTGTGATGCGTCTTCAGAAACGTGACAGAGTCACAATTTGAAATTTTGGTGATTTGAAAGTAGTCTGACAGTGTAAAGGTCTTATGGTTCAAACTAAAGTCTCAAAACTGGGCCTTTGGTGTATCTGTGATGTAGGTTACTTTATTTTTATTTGTCTTTTTTCGGTTTTGTTGTTTTTATCTTTTACAATCTTAAAATCTGTGTTTAGAGTCAAGTAGATTTCTCAGTAGCCTGGAATGAGTTCACCTCCAGTCCTAAAGTGACAGTGAAAAGCATGATCTTAATGTTTACCTTCAGACGGCTTCCACCAGTGCCATTGTTTTTCTTTGCATGTGCTAAAATCCATCAAGGAATTCTGCTTCCCGCCCCCTATAATATTTGGTTGTATTTTTTCATGGTCGATAAATAATTTTCTTATACATTCCTAATTCTCATGCCAGGCCCACTATTCTCTGTCACATAGAATTCGCCTTTTCTTTTATAATAGCTTTTCTGGTTTTTGTCATACACATGTTTAAGTACAGAGAAAAGCTTAATCCATAGACTTATGAGATGAAGGAAAAGGAAAACTGTTTTTGAAGGCTTTTGTTGTTTTAGCTTGGTTAGTTTTATTATTTGAGATCAGGATTCTCTGTGCAGAAGTCCTGGTTGTCCTGGAACTTCCTCTGTAGACCAGGCTGGCCTTGAACTCACAGAGAATCTGCCTGCCTCTGCCTCTCAAGTTCTGGCCACCACCATGAATGAGTTAATTTCTAATCAAAGTCAGTGTGTTATTACAGTAACATCTTCAAGCAGCTTAAGTCATCCTTGTCTTGTGTTTTCAGTGTGTTTGGGATCTAATTCCTGCTCCTCATTCCTTAAACCAGGTGAAGGAGTTTGACTCCATATCACGCTTGGATCAGTGGCTGACCACCATGTTGCTTCGTATCAAGAAGTCCATCCAAGGGGACGGAGAAGGAGATGGAGACCTCAAGTGAAGCGCTGACATCTTTGTGGCATGCAGCTCATTCTTCCTTTTTAGTTTTGTCTTTGGGCAAAGCAGTCTTTCTGGGATGCCCATTTAATGACTTAATTTTCTTGTAAATAAGCCACGTGATTTGTGTATTGTTTCAGCTCGACAGAATGGGAGGCTTCTATTCAGTTTGGGTTATGACAACCAAAGTATATAATGCTTATCAGAGTCCTTATAGTTTCCTGAGTACTGCCGAATATTATTCCTGTTCTGATATTTTCAGGGCCTATGTTTTATGTTGCCATGTGCTTTTTCTTTTTTCCCTAAACTCTGGTACTCAACCCAGTTTTGTAGATGCTTTGCAAAGATGTTGTGCATTGGTATCTGGATGGAACTTTTTTACAAGTGGCTTAGTCTAGGATGGTTTTTAGGAATAAGTTTGTAATTCAGTAGAAACCGTCAGGCTTTCTTTTATAGTTATTTTGATGGTGCTAGTGATGAATGCATTTGCTTTTCATTTTGCCCCATATGCTCAAATGTCCATGGCAAACACCAAGAACAGCTGGGATCTGTTGGTATCACTTGCATTATAAGGGAAAGGAACTTGCTGGTATGATCCTGTTTCTTTTATGGATAAATGTCAAGGTAGATTCCATTGGTTTTTTTTTTTTTGGTTTTTTTTTTTTACTTACAACATATGACACATGGATTTTTCCTTTTCTTGAGTTTCCGCTTTTAGTCATAATGGACATCCTTCATATTTGCATAAATGTTTTAACTGGTATCTCCTTTGTTCTCATATTTATACACTCCTCACATTGTCTTTTAGGTAGTGGTCATGCTATGCTTGAACAGAGCTGGACAGAAGATTCCTGCTGAAGCTTGAGAATGTGTGGTTACATGCCCAATAGTTGGACATGGTGGTTATGTTGGATCAATGTGGCATAAGTTTATGTTAAATCTGATGGATAAGACACCTTACCTGTGTCTGATGGTCCCTGGTTTATTTCATAACTGCTAGAGTGATTTCACTTGTACCTATGAACTCTCCCATTTGATTTATATAAGATGTATGCTGTTATTTCAGATTTTGACCCTCCCTGCTACTTTATATGCTGATTTAGTGCTGTAGACATGGCCTTGCTTCCTGGGTCTCCTGTGCGTATTTGTATGCTGAGATTATTTGTGCTTGAAGAGAATGTATCATTAGAGCTATTTCATAGTCCTAATGTGCTGCTGTCACGTGACAGTGACCAGGTATGAAATGGCACTGGAATAGTGTTTTCACACAGCCCTAGAGTAGGGTTCTTACCGTGCAGTAGAGTGGCTGGGCCAGGTTCGCTGCTAAAGGAGAGCTTGAGGACTGATTAAAAAAAAAAAAAAGCCAGGTTTTTCAAAAGTGAAACAAAGTAGCAGGATGGGCCAGAGACATGGTTCCTGCTCTTCCAGGGGGCCCAGGGTTGATTCCCAGCACTCATATTGGGTGGCTCAAAACCGCCTGTGACCCCAGTTCCCCCAGGAGTTCTTGTTTCCTCTTCTGCCCTCAGTAAACACAAGCATAGATACAACAATGTATACAGATACAGGTAAATGAATATATGTGTACATGTAGACAACATTCATGTGTAAAATAATAAATCAGTCTTTAAAAAATTATCCTTAAAGAAAAAAATTAGATGAAGTTGAAATTGTTCCCACAAAGACAGGGGCTGGGTATCTGCCAAGTACTGTGAAGGTTCTCTATCCCTGTCATGGTGGTAACAGTGTGTGCAGGAAGTTCATGCCTCTGCATGCCTGAAAAAGAGGGAATGTGCCCTAGAATCTGATGAGGATTCCTTTCCTTCAACGCTTTGTGGTTCTTCTGAATGATGGCTGGCTGTACCAAAGGTCAAATTTGCACTTGAGCTCAGTTGATCCTTCCAGACTCCACTAGACTCTGATGGAAACAGAGAAAAGTAAGTTACTGCAGCTGGAGAGAGATGCATCTACTCTTCCAGAGGGTTTATCTCAGCAACTGTATGGGGACTCACAGCTGTTTGTAACTCAAGTTCCAAGGGATCCACCTTCCTCTTCTTGCCGTCACCGGCACCAGGCATGCACGTGGTGCACAGACATACATGTAGACAAAACACAATACACTTAAAAATAAATAAGCTTTTAAAAACCTCTGGTTTATAAAAAGTGACTTATTGCTTTATTCATAACCAGCTACAAGCAGCCTTGGAAGTGAGGTGTGTAAATGGCTGTCAGTTTGAGTGGGAGAGCATTTGAACACTGGGCAGTCTCTATACTACTCTGTACTCACTAATTCAGTCTTCTGGTGTGACCATAGTAATTCCAGGCCAACCTAGGTTACAGTGTGAGACCCTATCTCAACCCCCCTCCCCCCAAAAAAGGCAATGCTGAGGTCTGTCAGTGCTTGGGTTTGCTTTGTCCCAGTAGTTGGGAGGCTGAAGCAGAAAAGGCATAATTTCCAAAATGAACTGGAATAAACATCATAGCAAGACCATCTAAGAACAGACCTGGCAGAAGGTAAAAGAATGAAGAAAATGTCCAGACAGTAGTATGCAAACTTACTTCCTCTAAATGTCCTGTGGACACAGTGCAGTGCATTATCTCAAGATGCCCAGGCTTAGGCTTTCAAGGTCTCTAGAACATTATAAACAGAACAGTGATCATTTGTTATAGTTCTCATACTTCCAAGCATCTGGGAATAGTTCAGGATGTCAGTCGAAAAGCTTTGTGGCAACATTTTTATAGCTTGTGTGAATTCCTTTTTTATTTAATAACATAAAACAGTATTTTTGCACAGTTGTAACCATGTGTGGTGGTGTCACTAACCAAAGTATATGCACCAGCCCTTGTGCATTTGTTCCCTCTGGTGTTGTGCACTTATAATGTCCAAATACAAACCTTTGTGACTGTGGAGGCTCTGGCAGCACAGCATGCCCGTGACCTGCCTGCTGCAGTGAGCTGTGACCAGTAGCAGGCCCTGTGAAGTCCTGAGGTGCTCTCAGGCAAAGGAGTACATTATAAAAACTAACCATGTAACAGTAAGTCTACCTTAGCTCAAAGAATGTTTTATGTGAACTTGTACAATAAATAAAGTGGAAATTATCAGTAATGGTTTGACTAGTCTTTGCTACCTAAGTTGACTCAGGCAGAGGTAGTTGCTTTGGAGTTGTTCCTATCGGGTTTACAGCCCTGACATTGCCAATGCCAGGCCTTTGTGCCATGCTCACCTGGTGGTTCTGCTGCTCGGGTTTGGTGCCCTCTTTTGCGGTAAGTGAAGTGCCACTGGCTGAGAAGCTCGTCTCTTCCTTGAATCTTTTGAGCTTCACTGTCACTTGCAAGGCAGACAGAAGAATGGCTGCTGGAAAAAGTTCTGGAAGGGACTTGAGAGCCCAATGTCGTCCTTCCCTGAAAAGGCTATGTGGCCTTTTTAATCTGTAAGCTAGCTCTCCAGGAACTGTAGTTGCCCTTGAAGATTGGAAGTACAGACCCTTGCCACTGAGTCACAGAACTGCCAGTGCTAAAGCAGATTCACAACTTAAAATGAATGTGAAGTAGGCCATCAGGTCTGAAGGAAGTCGGAGGCTGGCTTCATTAGCTTGTACAATGGCCAGAGTGAACAGTTAACAGTGGTGTGACACTAAACAAGTTAAAGTTGTGACTGGAAACGAGACTTGGTGATTAAGAGGACTGGTTCCTCTTCCCGAAGACCCTGGCTGAATTCCTAACATCCACATGGTAGCTCACAGCTGTCTAACTTGTTCCAGAGTGTCTGGTGCCTCCTTGGGCACCAGGTGTGCATGCAGTACACAAAAAATCTTTAGAAAGTTAAACTATTTACAACCCTGTTTAGACAATTACCAACAGCAAAAATCCAAAGCTTCTCACTACTTCCTGGCTCACTTCTTAAACTTCCATGGAAAACTTTGGTAAAAACAAAGGCCGTGGTGTCCTGTAGTTTGGACTATGTTTCGAGACAAAATGATTGGAATGGCACCAGGTCACTTCTTCAGTAACCCCAGCTGATGCTCTGAGAGCAGTGTGCTGTCAGAACACATTTGGGACCAACCCATAGAGGGCAGTTTGCTTTCTTAGAGAGTAACTTCCTGGATAGGAAGACACAAGATGTTCTAAAGGATCACCTCCCTCTTTGGAAGAGATAAAAACCTACATGGTCACTTTTCATTGCAGAGAAGGGTAGAGTGCTCTTACATCCCCAACCTCAACACTGACCACTGCTGAGCAGGGGGCATTCTTTTGTCTGCCACTGTGGGGTTCAAGAGCTTAATCAATCACCTGTGGTAATTATATAAATAAGTCTGCAGACCCTGATTTTAAGTTTTAATGTTTATGCTATTAAACTAATTTGTGTTGAGAATCTTTTTCTACAGACCCTGTTATAGTAATATTAATAAATTTGGAGTTGCAGAACCTTTACAAAGACATTTATTAACACATTAAACAATTTTATTTAGAACTTCTAAAGAAACAAATTCAAGACAGTTCTTCCAGTGGGTAACAAAATAATCTATTTAAATACCTTCTCATCAAGATGACTTTATTCCATAACAGTACATCAGCTAGGCAGGTTTGTTCTTTAGTTCAAATGGTCAACTGCCAGTTACTAGTCTTTCCTCTGTAAACACAACTAGGATAGCCAGCTCATAACTGAAGTGAGAAAATCCAGCCCTGAACCTTCAAGAGCAAGTCTGAAAATATTACAAGTCCCCGGAACACCCTTTGGTGGCTTCAACAGCTTCTTGAAGGTGTTAACACAAAGTGAGTACTGAGGAAGAACCCTCAGTTTCTATCATTGTGCGCTGTCTTCAGCCTGAACTTAAGATACCAGAGTGTTCTCACAGCAAGCTTAAGTAAAAAGAGAAAAAACTAGAAAGCAGAGTAATTCTCCCATTAAGGCGCTCTTAAAATTAATGCTTAACGGTAGCAAATGTCCACATACTCAAGGCCCTGCAACCATTCATCAGGACTAGTAAATGCCACGAAATGTATTTTTCATAGTGAAGTTTGTTGGGCAATAATTAAACTCAGCGTGAGAAAGCCAAAGGGATGTCTGAGACAACATTCCTGGTCCTTTATCCACTTTATGTTAAGGCATAGGAATTGAGCATGCCAAGGCATCTGGAACCTTCTAGATCAGTGATTCTCAACCTTTTTAATGCTGTGGCCCTATAAGACAGTTCCTCATGTTGTGGTGACCTCTAATCTTAAAAATTACTTTTGTTGCCACAAAATAACTATAATGATGTGACTGTTCTTATCTGTAATATAAATATGTGTTCCTGTGAAAGGGGTCATTTGACCCCCAAGGGGTCACCACACACAGGTTGAAAACCACTGCTCTAGATTCTTACATGCCCCTAAAGAGGCAGATCTGTAGCAGTACTAGTCTGTCACCTTCCACTGTGAAAATGAGTGCTTTGGGAACGGTGGACATTATAGAAAAGCCTGGCAGGAGTACCTGGGATTTGCCAGGCTCGTTTCAACATGCTGGTTGTGAAAATGTGAGCGGTCAAATGCTCTGACAGCTCTTCATTTCCATACCTCTGCAAACAAGAAAGCTGTTTTTGCTAGATTCTTTGGTAAGACAGCTTTGACTCAATCGGACTTAGGGAATGAAACTGGACAGCCACATCTCATCCCAGCTTGAACTTTATAGCAGACTCGACCTGCACGCATGCTGAGGTACTACACTGAAAATGTTCAATCTGTCACCCCTCATTTTGTGTATACAATAGGGGGTTGGGGAGGAACAAATACAATCTACTTTTCTCCCATCTTAGGGTCCCCAGAACATATCTTACTTGCTTTTATCTCAGTAAGGAAGAAACGGCTGAAATAAGTGGCCCCAGTTTTACCGTTAACTTTATAGAAAAAATGCCCTAAGAGGATCAGTAAAGTAAACACACATGGAAGTGTAAGGCAGGGCGAGATCAGGGAACCACCGACAGCACTTTCCCAAGTTGGGTCAATGCTCTGTGCTGTGATTAAGACAAGCAGTGGTTTAGACGTCAAGAATCAAACACTAGTGTGATTGACATGTACAACTACACCAGGGTTAAGTGAGCTGTGCTAACTGCCATGTTTGTTGATGAAATGTAACTGAGATCATGCAGATCAGAATGTTTATGGTGCTACACACGTGCAAGGTCATGAAAGTTGGGGAAATGTTCCTTACCTATATCTTCGCACAGACAACTGTTTTTCCCAGCCCCTGGCATCATCTGGAATACAGCAACCACACAGACTATTTGGCACACAACTTTAAGCTCTCACTCCATGTTGGTCAATGAGGGAAGGTGTGCAGGCATTGAGCCTGTCTGTGGAGTCAGCTCACCAAGCTCACTGATAGTAGTGGTGAGCAGAGCATCCTGAGACTCCACTGCTTTGCAAGCAGTGTCTGCAGAACTATTCTCCTGCATGGCAGGCACATTGCCTTGAACTTCCAATAGGTTGCTAAAGTGGCTATTTTCCCCAAAAGATAGTAATCTTTCTGAAAGTTTGGCTGATGCATATTCGTCATCTGGCTGATCTGTCTTTTGTCCTCCTTCATTCCTGGGTGAGCCATCCACAATGACAAGGAAAGACTTCCACGGCGTATTCTTGTCATGTATCTGCAAATAAAAATACGTGTCTCTAGGTCTCTCAACTTACAGATACTTACTAATAACATATAAACCTTTTAAAACAACATGCTCCCTTCAAGGCCCAGCACTGTGACACACACCATATAAAAGTAAATAAATAAAACCCATAATTCTAGCATAGGAGGGTCATATATAAGTCTGAGGTCAGCCTGGACTACAGAGCTAGACTGTCTCTCAATCAAAAAGTAAATATTAAAGAAAGAGAACAAAAGCTCTCCCTGACTTTTAAACCTGCTTTCTAATTACCAAATATCTGCCTTGTACAGCAGTCCCTTTAGGGAAGTGTTTGGCATAGATTTGGTGGGGCGTATTCCCTGAATATCACTGCAAGATACTAGAGGAGAGAACCTGTTCTGACCCTCTAGATTGGAATAATGCCAGGTATTCAGGTTTAACAACCTACACACCAAAAGGGCTACCCATCACTTACTGAGGTGTGCCTCCGAAGAGTGGACTTGTCAGTAAATGTCCGTCCACAAGCATTGCACATGAATGGTTTCTCTCCAGTGTGGATACGCTGGTGGCGCTGGAGGGCATTTACCTGGGTGAATTGCTTCCCACACTGGTCACAACAATAAGGCCGCTCTCCTGAACACAGAAAGAGAAGGTAACTACTTAATGACATCTTCAGTCTACTTTATTTAACTCTGGATACACATCTGCAAACCCTGGAGAGTCTGAACACTCCCCAAAGGAAAAGCTACATTACAGTGATTCAAGGGAGAGACATCTACATATAGTAGATTGGCAGAGGCACCAATCTACTATACTAAAATACTCAAGAACTTAAAATTCTTGTACCAATTCTGTGCATGCAGCTGACACTGTATCTGTGAAATATAAACCTACTATCCACAGTAATAAACTCTAATAACAAATAGCATGTGTGTGTACAGGTATGTACACTAACATCTATTCTTTATCCCTATTTATATCTGAAAGATGTGGATCCATACAAACATACTCAAGCCATCATACCACAAGAAACTATGTGCCCTTTCAATAAACACCCCATGCTGCAAATGGACTATCCCCCATTTGCGTACTAAAGTGTTCTCACTTTTCACTTTATCAAAACAAGAAACTGGGCCGACAAGATGGCTCAGTGAGTAAAGGCATCTGCCACCAAGCTAAGGACCCGAGTTCAATCTCCAGGACTCACGTGGTCAAGGCAAGAACCAACTCCCATAAGCTGCCCTCTGGCTTCTATGTGTGTCTGGGTACTTAGTCACCCACACACACAAAATAAACTTACTTAAAACACTCAACCAAAACCCCTACAAACTCAAAGCATAAACACTAGGTGGGAAGCCAGGCCAGTAACCCTAGCACTCAGGAGGTGGAAAGAGGAGGAACCGGATTTGAAGGTCATTCAAATATAGCAAGTTCAAGGGTTATATAAAAATCTATCTGAAAAAAGATAACATAGAGCCCATGAATTAATGTATGTGGTAGCACAGCATTCATATAAGCATGTACAAGGCTGTATGTCCAATCAAAAGCCCTGCAGGGGATGAAAAAAAAATACTGTTCTACGTAATTATACTTTAATTTCAAAAAACTCAGAGGGACATGTTCTTAATGCTTAAGCTGCTCTTTATGTTGAAAGCTGTGGAATCTTATGGAACTGGCTGCTTCCTGGCTGACAGGAAGTAGAGCAGATCTTGAAGATTATACCAGCCTCTGGTCCCAGCTAAGCCTCTACAGTCTACATAACATTAAGAACCTCTCTAAGTTCCTGCTGCCATGCTTTTCCCACAATGAGAGAATGGACCCCGGGAATCTCTGAGAACTGGGAAGCCAGTCTTCCCTGAGAAGTGTAGTCACAATAACATGAATGCAACATTTTCCAAGTGACTCTCTAATAAATCTAAAACTTGTAAACTATTTTCCTTGCCAGACTGAACTCTTCTCTGAGGCTATGCAGTTGTACCTGTGTGGACTTTAGCATGCTGGTAAAGAGAATTCCGCTGGGCAAAAGTCCGCAAACACACTTCACATTTAAAGGGTTTAGATCCAGTGTGGATTCTATTGTGGTGTTTTAAGTACTCCTTAGAAGCAAAACTCTTGCCACATGTCTCACACATAAAAGGCCTTTCACCTACAAGAAAAGATGAGACAAAAGTAGAAGCAATAGTCATTAAAAACACCAGGAAGAGCTGGTCTTCTCTCTACACCTTGGCAAGCAGCATCCGACACTTTGTAATTATATGTCAAACACATTACTCTTACTACTTGCTAAAAGTGGTTAATATCCCGGAAAATCCAAACAGCATTCTGTTGGACTAGAATCAATGATTATGGTTCAGCCAGCTCACATTTAATAAGCTTTGTTACTAAAAAAAAATAGCAAAGATTTTACTACTTCAGGGATTGATTGGATTATTTTCAAAATAAAGTCCCTCACAATGGATTATCAAGTAGTTTCTAGGCTAGCGACACCAGTCAACTTGACTAGACTGTTGGACAATTTGAATACCTCACTTTTTATTTTCTTTGTTTATTTTCCCAACTCACTCATACAGTCAACTGGCATGCCCCTATTTTTATAAACATTAAACATTAGCTTTCATAAAATTTTAATCCATTAACAGTCAGTCATATACAATCACCAACTAATTAAATCTGTGATGTGACACTGAGTCCTCCGCAGCTTCCACTGGTTTCTACATTTCAGAAACACATGGTCCACAACTCATCTGTCAGGCCTGTACTTGAACCTGAGGGCCTGTGTGAATGCTTAGATGTAAATAGGATAAGCAGAGGAAGACCTGGGTGAGTGAGTACAGGGCACAGTGTTAGACTGGGTTCTGTGTCCTGTATGGTTTACACCCAAATTCTCAACCACAAGACTGCAATACTGAGCCAGAAGAAAGCCAACTCTCCCTCTCATGGTAAACTATCACAACAATTTTTAGAAATAGAGATAATCTTATATCTACGATTATTTACCATGTATTTGCTCCTGGTTTCTGTTCAGGTTTTAACAGTTGACAAGGGCCATACTTAACTGCTCATTGGTATAGTCAATCTTCAAGCACAGGTGTGCCCATGCAATTCAAAAGTCCCTTCCTCTGAGGCCATGTCATGAGCTGGGGCATGGATTTCCAGCCCCCTGAAACATTTCCTTGTCTTGGCCTATCACGCTGTTCCCAATTCTGTTATTAAGCATAACAAGAAGAAAGCTGATCACACAGCTCTTCTCAGATTTTGGAAATTTTCTTTAGGACAGACTCCTAGAGTTAAAACAATAGGAACTGTTTCATACCTCTAGACATCTAAGACCTGTATGCCCCATTTTTGCACCTGATGGCACAGAGCATGCCACATACGCAGCAGTACTGCAGGCAGCTGGTGTATCTGTAAACTTCTCTTCCTAGATGGAAAAGCTCTGTAACGTGCACTGCCACAGTAGATGCCAACTTCTAATAAGCAACTGCAATTTTCTTCTACAGCTAGGAAAGACAGTCAATCACAAGAGTGTGGGTATTTACCTGTGTGACACCTTTTATGATAAATCAGCATGTGGTTCTGAGTGAATCTTGCACCACATTCATCACAGACAAAAGGCCTTTCCCCTGTATGAATTCTGAAAGTACAACATTCAGATGATAACTCAGGGTATATTTCAAAGGTCACTTTGCAATACAATTTCCAGATTCCTCTGTATTGTGCAAAAGGCATTTCCTCCAAGAGAACTGAGAAAAATGGCTGACGGGACAGGTCAAGGGTTTACCACATGCTGGAGAAGAGGGGTCCACACCTGTACACCCAGCACTTAGGAGGCAGAAGCAGGTGCATTTCTGATTTCGAGGCCTAGTCTATAGAACAAATTCCAGGATGGCCAGGGCTGTACAGAAAAAGCTAATCTTGATAAAAGAAAACAACAGCAAAAAGGGTCTTTACCATTCAACCAACACAAAGGCATTTATTTCTCTGCAAGACCCAGTGATTGCTATCTCAGAGTGGAACCACTGAACAACTCCTTCACCTCTCCTAGGCCTCATTTATGCTGTGAAGCAAGATGGCAGAGAGTGTGCCTTCCTTCACATATTTTAGTATTAAAGGGTATCACTTACTCTTTGAAGCTTCCTCATTTGGAATAACCTGAGGAACCACTGCTAAAGTACCATATGACCAAACATTTTACCATCAGTTCCTAAAACCTGACCAGTCAATCTGTCTGAAGAGAAAATCTGCTCCCAAATTGCTGAGAATCACACAGTATCTCAGTTACCACCAGCATGGTGTAGCAACCAGCCATGATCTGCTAAGTATGTTCTACACAAGTACTTAGAACTCTGACAACTGAAAGATGCCCGCCACCAGGGTCCCGCCCCGGTCTCTTCTAGGTTGGAAAACAAAGGTAGAAACAGTAGAAAATTCAACTGCCGACTGGAAGGAGAATATATATACTCAGAAGTCTAAAGTGGCACATGCCTTAAATCCCAGCACTTTGGAGGCAGAGGCAGACCCAGCTCTGAAAGTCCAAAGTTTACAAGCCAAGTTCAGACCAACAAGGACTACACAGTGAGACACTGTCTATGACAGTGCTTCTCAACTTTCCTAGTGCTGCCACCCTTTAATACAGCTTCTCATACTGTGGTGACCCCAACAATAAAACTGTTTTCATTGCCACTTCATTATTGTTATTTTGCTACTGTTATGAACTGTAATGTAAACATCTAACATGCAGGATATCTATCTGATATGCGACCTCTGTGAAAGGGTCATTGGATGGTTGAAAGCTGCTGGTCTAAAACAATAATGAAGAAAAAAAATATAAGGAAACTTAAATATAAAAGCTCACTATCCACCTCCAGTCTGAAATCAAATACAAAGCATTACTGAGAGGCCGGTGAGTTGGCTCAGCAGTTAAGAGCACATGCTACTGTGGCCTAGGAGTTCAATTCCCAGCATTCACATGTGGCTCATAACCATTGGTTATTTCAGTTCCAGGGGATCTGACATTTGTCTTCTGACCTCTGAGGGCATCAAGCACTTACATGATACACATGCATACATACATGTAGGTAAAAAACCATATACATGAAATAAAAATAAAAACATCTTCTTACAAAATCAAAGTGTTGTCTGATTCTTGGATCTTGATTCTTAGATCAGACAATGAATGTTTCTTTCCAAGCCCTAAGAACTAAAAGGCCACTGGAGAAGTGTCCTACAGCACTACATATCATTTCACAGAACTTCAGGAAAAGGCTAGCTCTTGATCAGGTACAGAGCACCTTGAAACCTCAGGCAACCTGGAGGCTAGGCACATAAGCACCCAGAGTTCTGGATGGCTCTACTGTACCCTGGTCTCTCTGATTGGGAGGAAGGGCTGAAGGAGAAGTTGAAGAACCGTTTCCCAGACCTCTACACTTTCAAAGAGGACTCAAAGCCTCAATTTCCCAACTTCTAGGGCACCAGTGGGGAAATGAAGATCTACAGACACAGACATGCTGGTCAAAGTCCTAAAGCCATTTCCCATCACCCAGTGCATTTTAGCACTTGGGAACCCAGGTCCCTGCATGCAGGCCAGCCCTGCTCCACATAGCAATATTCCAAGGCAGCCGCACCTCATGTGGGTCTTGAGCGCTGAGGGCTGTGAGAACTTGGCCTCACACTTGGTGCAGCCGTAGGGCCTGTCACCCGTGTGTGTGCGCTCATGCAGCCGCAGAGAAGTCTTGGAGCTCAGGCCCTTGCCACACTGGCCACATCGGTGCCGCTCCCCACCACCTTCATGGACCTGCAGCACATGGCGTTTCACATCCTTCTTGCGCTTGAACTTCTTTGCACACATCTCACACGGGAAGTGGCGCTCGCTGCTGTGCACATGGCGCTGGTGGCTCTTCAGGTTGCAGCGGTTGGCAAAGGTCTGGCCACAGGTGTCACATCGGTACACTACCTCAGTGGCCACACCGTGGTGGTGCTTGATATGTTTCAGGAAACTCTTCTCATACAGGAAGGCCTTCTCACAGACTGTGCACTGAAAGTTACTCTTCTTATCCCCATCCTTCCCTTCTTCCTCCTCCTTCATCCCCTCCTCTTTCTGCAGGCCTTCTTCCAGTTCCACACTAGCAGGGCAAGCCTCACTTTTGGAAGCTGGCTCTGTCTCTATATTTTGATTCTCTGGGTTTTGGTCCTGGGAACACCTGTTATTCTCTGCAGCTTCCTCTGCACTTTTCTGCTGTTCTCGGAGCCTTCTTGTATATTTCTTTTTAGGGATTTCCACAAACACCTTTTTTCCTGCCAGCCTCCCACTAGCTCTTCCAACTTTAGGGTAGGGAGGCTTAGCCACGTCTTTCTTCTTCTCCAGTTTCTCCTTGCACTTCCTGGGTGGCATTTCCGGCAAGAGGCCATTGTCAATTCTCTCTATTGGATAGTCAGAGGAATCCACAAGACCATTGGAGTGAGCATCCTCCCCTAGCACACTTGCTCTGGAGCTGAGGGTCACAATCACCTGGGGACCACTGCTGATCTCCACCTCCTGAGACTCAGGGAAATTCTGCAATTCCAAAAGGACTGACTCCAGCATTTGCTTCTTCAGCTGTAAGCATGTTTCAGACAGGTCCAAACACTTTAGCTTTTCAGCCACCTCCAGCATCCGCTGCACCCGATTTTCCTCTACCCGCACCCTGGCAGTATAGACAAACTCCAGAAATGAAGCAAAGTCAACAATCTGAACTTCATTTAAATAGACATTAGTCCTGGTACCGTCTCCACTCTTCTCATTTAGGAATACCTCCTTAAAATACTTGCTGGTGGCTGCCAGCACTGCTTTATGGGCCATGAAGTCTTCACAGGCACCCTGATACTCTACACTGACCGTGACATCACACAGGTGACCCAGAAGTCGGAGCTCATGCATTTCATGCAGAAGGTTCAACGGTGAAGACTTGGACTCCAGCAAAACTGAGGTACTTTCCATCTTCATTCTACAGACAGCTTCGGAAAGAAAACGAGAATTAACTAGCTCGTGTATGAATAATCCCTGAAAAGGGGGACTTGAAATTATAAGATTACATTAGTTCCTGAGAAAATAAACAGTAATTTAAAAACCCAACTTTTCTCATCGAAAGATTCAAATCACAACTGGACGTGGTGGCATGATCTAAAACCCACATGTACTCCAGCGTTTAGAAGGCAGAGAGAGGAAGATGAGGAGATCGAACCTAATGTCAGCCACACAGCAAGTCTGAGATTAGCCTGAATTATATGAGAATCTATCTCAAAACAACGAAAGCAAACAAGCAAAACAGACAGGGCTGGAGAGAAGGCTCATGGTTAAGGGCACATACTGATCTTGAAGGGAACCCAAGTTCAATTCTTAGCATCCACACTGGGTGACTCACAACTGCTTCTAACTCCTGCTCTAGAAGATCTAACTTCTAAGGCATTTTATCACATGCACATACCCCAACAAAGACATATGTACATTATTAAAAATGAGTCCTTAAAAAAAAAAAAACCCTCACTATTTCACACAGAATCAAAATATATTTCATTCTTAGCTTCATTATTCCTAAATAGCTTTCATGAGATAATATTCTCATGAAAACAATACTGGCAAGACCCAATAATTAGTTTATCTTTAGTCAAACTCATTAAGGCAACAATGTGCTTAACAAGATCATCTTCTAAGCTACTTAGAGACATATATCAAAGATACAGAAAGATTGATGCTTAGTTGTTTGAGTAAGAAATAGTCATTTGATAATCACGTCTATCACTGAAAACTGTGATGCTTCCTGGGAAAATAGTTCAAAACCCCATCCTCATGTTCTTAAGTACCCGGTAAATTGAATTACTCTCCTGGAATAAAGTTCCTTAGCTTTTATGAACTGTGTTACCTTGAGATGGTTAGAGCTTCTCTGAGCCTTTATCTCCCCCTCTTGGAAGGCCAGTTATCTTGAGACTTTAAGAAACACAACACAGCAAACACTTTCCCCTAGCCTGATATTTGCTGGCCTTTTACATAACTGTAATGGAACTGTTAAAATGTAAAAGAATCTCATCTTACAAGTGACAAGCTTGTAAGATAATTGGTTAACTGGATGATGGGGTCTTGAACCCCATGGCCCTGTCTATGTTTAACTGAAGTTTCTCAACACAACCTTCACCCAGCCTCATCAAATGAAAGATATTGCCCTTGCAGAGGCCACACCCCAGGACTCTAAAAATATTAGCCCAACTTCACATCTTCAGTTCTGTGGACTCTTTTAGAGTCCCTGAATCTATCTACGATTTGGTTTCCAAGTCTCCACCATCCAGAACATTCCTGCTGATCTCCTTCCCACAGTACCTAGTCTGAAACACAGAAAAAAACTCTCCCAGAGTGCACTTGTGAAATCATGTGGAAGGACTGAAGGGGTCTCTACAGGAACAACTATCTACCTATCGAGGAAGCTTAAGTAAAGGTAATACTGGGGTGAGAGACCTAAAACATTACTGCTCTGTCAACGTTCTTTAAAGTCCCCATGAAGGGCCCAGGAATATGAAAAGATTGTACACTTATAGCCTATATATATATATAGCCTATAGGCATACTTCTGAGTGTATTAGGACTGATAGCTACTTTGGCCCTTTGGTTTCCATTCGCCCAGACAAGAGAGAGGCAATTTAAAGGGATCCATAGATTATCATGTAAAAAATTTGAACCAATATCATGTAATCAGAGATGGTAAATCCTCGAGTTCAAGCTCAGGTGGACATTCCTAAAATGTTGTAAATCTCCAACCTAAGGCTCAGGGGGTAGCACTACATAGACGCGGGGACACCAAAACACAGTAAATCCCTCTACATACTCTCTGCCCTGTGTATAACCTTTGACTATAAAGGGAAGCTTTTAACCCTTTCTCGGGGGTCACAGGACAAAATAATTTCCTAACATGTTGTTAGTTTTTCCCACGTAGTGTTTAAATAAAGTTGCTTCTGGTCTGCGCCCCGTTAACTGTGAGATTCCAGGACCCAATACCCAGCCCCAGACTTGGAACAAAGGCTACAGACCCCTCTCTACCTGAAGCTCATATGGCCAGCCTCACTTCCTAACACCTCGCCCTGCCCCCTCAAAGAAACTCTAGTCCTTCCAGGAGACTTGGCAGCGACTTCACCATCAATCAAAGAGACCCTGAGCAGATTTCCCCGATCGCCTCCCACGGGAGCAGACACAGGTCATGTCGAGCGGCTATTTGTGGCCTGGTGACAACTGTGTTCCACTGTAATTCTCTGGCATTCGCCTCTGGGCGGATCAACAACCTCACCAAGGTCGCCAAGTAGCCCCGGGGTCCGGACTCCCAGGCTAGGCCTCCAGAAGACGCTGCTCTCTCTGCCTACCCACCCTACAGGGATCCTGGCTCTCACGTAGGGTATAAAGTTCGGGTGGCCGTGGCCTCTCTGCACCATCTCAGTCCTTACTGTGATCCCTCAGAGTCCCAAACGACCAAGGGTCCTCCAAACCTTCAAGGAGAACAAACTCTTGCGGCTAGGGGCCAGTCCCTCGTCCCCGACTCCGGCCTCCAGAGCCGAAAGGGTCCGATCTACCCCTCTCGGCCTGGGTCTCCACAGCCCGCCGTCGCAAGGAACAGCAGGCCGAGGAAACCGTGGAAACCAGACAGTCGGCAACACACTCACCTCGCAGCAGGCGCTTCCGCCGGGCCGTACCCAGCCCGGACCAGGCCGGCAGAAACAGAGGGCCTTAGGATCCTCGGATTCGTCGCCACGAGCGTGCCCCACCCCCTCATAGGCCCCGCCCCCTCGGGCTGGGCGGCGCTGCGCGCGCTCGGCCAGCTGCAAAAGCGGTTCGGGCCGTTGTGCTGCACCGTCTTACGTGATTTGGGGCAGGGCGACTGGCTAGTACGTCGGGGGATCCGTCACCAGCAGCGAGTCAAGACCGCGCCTGCGTAGAAGACAGCTATGGCGGGGGCGGGGCTTCTGTTAGTTGGTCAAATTGGAACAACCTCCGGCCACGTTGCTACGTAGCTGCGTTCTGGCCCTCAAACTGGTGCAGAACTTTTAAGTCCTCCTGGGTACCACCGTGGCCGAGGTCTCGGCGTAGGGCTGCAGCCATGCTCGGTATGACGTGGTGGGAAGGATGGCACAGTCTTGTATTCTTGAATCCTTCCGCTCTACATCCCATTCCTTTGATATCTTGTATTTATTTTTCGTTTTTTGTTTAGGCTGTCCTAGAACTAGCTCTGTAGGTCAGGCTGGCCTCGAACTCACAGAAAACCACCTGCCTTCTGAGTATGGGATTAAAGGTGTGCACGATCACTGTCTGGACCCAGACTTGATTTTAAAACCCGGTAATTTGAAAGTCCTGCCTTAGATTTCTAGTTCCCGTTAAATGGAGATCATGCTTGATACTTCCACCCACTGCTAAAATTTTATGAAGTAACTTCCGTCCTGCCACCGAGAATAGACAGTCTCTGATCACTCACTCTCTTTGTTGAACATTTAGTGAGATAGTGCGTTCCTCTCTCTTTGAAATGTACGTAATCCTCTAGACTGATTGGACTTTTGCATGCATACCTGCTTATAGACCCCGTGTTTCTCTAGGTTGTGGAAGCTGCCTATTTGAACTAGAAATGCCACTGGGATTGATAGCTTCTTAACTTTGCAAATGCCTTGCTCTTATTTAAACTAGCCCCTGCTGTAGAGAGGTGATCTAATCCTCTGAATTAAGCAATTACCTGAAATAAAAGTTCACTTAAATTACAAGATGGAGGTAGTTTAAACAACGTGTGAGAATGCCATCAAATTATAATCGAAGATTTCATCTTGAAATGTGTCGAGAAATATGTATAATATGTAATAAGCCATAACTGCTTTGCTAAACAGAGGAATTAAATCTTGTTTTACAACTTTTTAGGAACATAGGTGAAACCATTTTGTGTAATTTGGAATCCACTTTCTGTGAGTTTGTATAATGTAATACTTAAGATGTGTTACAGAGCCAACCAGAAGGCAACTCCATGACCAAGCAGGCTTTGATATGTTGGTAAAGCAACCTTAAATTGTGAGCCCCGTATTCACAGTTTGTGTGAATAAACTGAACTTATTTGAAAGGTAAATCTCATATGTATATTTTTTAAAAAGGGTCAGAGAAGCATTCAGAATCTTACCTCATGCTTTATTGGAACAGCAAGGGGCCCCAACTTTTTTGTGGGATGAAATTTAAATGCATCTATAGGGACTGTCAGACAGGTATATATATATATATATATATATATGTACACACAGAGAGAGAGAGAGAGAGAGAGAGAGAGAGAGAGAGAGAGAGAGAGAGAGAGAGAGAGAGAGAGAGAGAGAGAGAGGAGAGATGTGGGTAGCTACCAGAAAATTATAATTGGGAACAAGGTGGATTCTTCATTTTTTTTAAAAAAAAAAAAAAAAAAAAGATTTATTATTTTATATGCAGTGTTCTGTCTGAAGGCCAGTAGAGGGCACCAGATCTCATTGTAGATGGTTGTGATCTACCATGTGGTTGCTGGGAATTTAACTCAGGACCTCTGAGCCATCTCTCCAGCCCCCCAAGGTGGATTTTTTGATATTCAGGCAGATTGTTTTTGCAAGTGGAGCTGGAAGGTCAAGCATTGGCCAAGCAATTCTTTATGGCTAGGGGCTATTACTCAGTGTAGCCTGACTCAATTTCTCAAGACCTGAAGCTATTACCCAACAGTATGAACATACCAATTATGGAGCTCCTCACAGCCCCCTCCCCCAGCCCTGCTTTTCGAAAACTCTTAATGGATTTGTATCTTAGAATACTTTTGCTAGAAAACATTGACTCCTTAGGCTCACAAAGTTGTTACAGAAATATGCCTTCCCAGTGAGAACTCACTCTGCACACTTAAGAGATTAATGAAGGAAAAACTCTTTATAAAAGCACCTGGCCAACTGGGCTTATGCATTTTACATACAGTTTCATCCTTAAATCTCTTTAGGGTTCTGGCTCCAGGTTACATTTTGAACAGTTTAAACAGAGACAAGAGACTGCAAGTCTGGCTGCTTAGGCAGATAATTTACACAGAAAAGATCTAGCATATTGTCAGAATTATTTTAAGCACATAAGTTTTGTTGTTTTGTTTTTTGAATGGATGTGAGCCAGGGTCTTCTTGCCCATAGGGCAGAATTATGTTTCTCCCAATAAGAGCACAGGGGACTTAATGCAGACCTGGATTTAATGATATTGTGACCTTGTGCTGCTTCCTTCCCTTCAGTTGCCTCCTGGAGGCATGTCTTTGGAGATGGGCCTAAGCCAATTGTGGTGAATACACATTTGCACCCTAACATCCTGAACTTTGTTTCTCTCTAATAGGCCTAGTTAGCATACTATTTATCTTTGGGGTATTACAGGGGCAGTTCTTTAGCTAAATTCCACTTGTGTGACTTAATGTCTACTATACTATTCTCTTAGTGAATTCTTTATAACATCTGAATTTCTTCTACATCAAAGTAATTAAAATCTGGATGAAAGCCTACTCACCACTTTCATTTTGTGTCTCCCTTACTTTGGCTCAGACTCCTGCTTGACTTTGCTGACTTCACTTCATTCCCTTCAGTAAGTCATTGCTTTAACCTTTTTTTAAGATTACTTTAATTTACACAAAGACTTATTATGTTTATATGTGCAGTGATGTATTTTATACTTAATAAAATCGGTCTGGAATATGTAATGGATTTATGATGTTACACTGTAAATAACTGCCCCGCCTACTAGTTTAATAAAAAACAAACAAACAAACAAACAAACAAACGCTGATTGGCCAAAGGCAGACAGGAAGTGTGGGCAGAGCTACCAGACTAAGAAAACTCTGGGAACAGGGAAGACCAGGGCAGAAAATGCCACAGAGGAGGCAGAAGAAGCAGAGGACACCTATGTTGCTCTGAGAAAAGGTACCAAGCCACATGGCTGAACAGGATAAGAATCATGGGTTACTTTAAAGGTAAAGAATTAGCCAGTTATATGCTGGGCCTTAGACCGAACAGCCTAAAATTAATGTAAGCGTCTGTGTGTCTCTGTGGGTCCAAACATCGAGGGTAGGCCCAAAAGTCTGGGCCAGAAATCTCATACTACACACTTATATTAGCTTCATGCTGTTTGGTCTATGGCTCAAGCACATGGCTAGCTAGCTCCTTCATCTTAAATCAACCTATTCTCATTAATCTGTCTGCCACATGGCCCATGGCTCACCTGGGTTCCTTAAATGTTTCTTCTTGGGCTCCTGGCTAGATCTGTCTCTGACTCCGCCCTTCTAGTCCTACCTATTATGATTCCCCACCTACTTCTTCTATGGTGCTCACCAAGGGCCAAAACAGCTCCTTTATTTAAAGATTGATATTCACAGCATACAGAAAAGACATTGCCACAACAAGGTACCGAGCCTGCATGGCTGAACAGGATAAGAATCATGGGTTAGTTTAAGGGTAGAGAGCTAGCAAGTGATATGCCTGGACCCCAGGTCAATCTGTGTACAATTAATATAAGCGTCGGTATGTTTCATTGGGACTATGGGACTGTGGGTCTGAAAGTCCAGGCAAGTCTGGGCCAGAAACTTAATACAACAGGAATACCAGAGAGAGGAAACAGACCATAGTCAATTCTCACCCAGCCAATTTCTCAGGGTAAAAACTGTAAGGAGTATGCTATCTTCAAGAGTCCTCAGCCTGACTCATTGCTTCTACAGAATACCGTAATGTCTGTCTGTGCCTGCCTTAAATACCTTCTTTGCCCAGCCCAGTTGTTTCACTTCCAGCTTCAACTCTGCATCAAAATCCTAAAGTTAGTAAAGAGGTGTGAGTACTACTGTTTGGTTGTTAAGCCTTGAACTCACAGAAACACAGAAAGATCTGTCTCCTGAGTTATGGGATTAAAGGTGTAGGTCACTAATGTGGGAATGTCTTTCTGTATGCTGTGACTATCAATCTTTAAATAAAGGAGCTGTTTTAGCCCATGACAGGCACCATAGAAAAAGTAGGAGAAGAAATCAGAGCATAGGTAGGAGAAGCAGGGCAGAGTCAGACAGACCAAGCCAGAAGCCTAAAGGAGCAACATGTAAGGAACACAAGTAAACCACAGGCCATGTGGCAGACAGATTAGTGAAAATAGATTGAGTTAAGATGAGAGAACTAGCTAGCAATGTGCCTGAGCCATAGGCCAAACAGCATGAACTTAATATAAGCGTCTGAGTCATTTTGGGGGCCTAATCAGCTGTAGGTGGCTAAGGGGTCTGGGACTGCAGGTCTGTGGGTCTGGACCTCTGGCCGCCTGGGACCAAGAAACCTCATTGCAGCAGGTCACTATTTGGTCATTCCCATGTTGGGATTAAAGGCATGAGTTACCACTCTTTGACCCTCAATGCTTGACTATGGGTGATTCTGCCCTCTTGACATTACAGGTTGATTTTATTAAATATAAAATATATCACCACATGTATGAATAAAACTCTCCCTACCTTTTTAGTCATCTTGAAGAAGTAAATGGAAGTCAATTTATAATGTGTGGTCACTTCGAGGTGCCTATTTTGGTGAAAAATACACACGTGTAAGGCAAAAGGAAGGTTCGATATTGCGGGTTGAATTTCTGAATATCAAACAAGCCAGGCCACGACCTTTGGTGAGCACCCACTGTCTGTAGGTATAGCCTCTCGGCCTATGACAGTGCTTTGTCCTTTAGTCTGGGAGACTCAGGCAGCTGGGACCCAGGTCACCAGGATGCCGCTGTGGTTCAGGGGAACCATCTTATAATTCGTTCTGGATAGTGGTGGAGTGACTTCAGTCCTATGATGGTTACAAGTGAGAGGCTATGACCGTGGCCCGCAGTCCTTTGACATTCCCACCAGGTTGCAGAGCCCTCTAAAATGGAACAAGAGAGCAGGGTGGGCTTAGGTGTTAATGGAGAAACCACTCAGCGTTTCCTGATGTGAGATTTCCAGGCTCCGAAATCCTGCCAGCAATGTTACTTCCTAGTGTGTCAATTTGTGTCAGTTCAAAAATTGAGTTTTAACAGGTCACAAATCTGTAAAGGTAACTGCTTTAGATTTGGCCACATTATCACTGAAACGACTCCCCTAATACACAGCCGGACTTAAGCCATTTCTCACAAGTCCATTTGGGAATCATAAACAAACATGGGTTTTTTTGTAAAGCTGTTTATTTACATTACTCACGTTGGACTATTCTTGAAGATTCCAAAACCCAGACACTTCATCTCTGGCGGCTCTTTAAATACAGGACGTTTTAAAGAATTACACTGGGGGAGATCATAGAACAACTTACATGTGTCACTTCTCTCCTTCCCACTATGTTGGTCCCGTATCAGATCAGTGCCTGAGAAGCAGCTTTGATTGCTGCCTTTTAGAATTTTCATGGCTACTATAATTTTATTTTAAATTTACAAACCAATTATCAGTAGCAAGTTGAAATTGGTACAAAACACCTTGAGTGGTTCTTGGATGTTTGTGCTGTTTCTGTTTCTCAGAGTTTGTGCTTTTCTACTACTAAACTCAAATATTTCATATGAATCTTGTCACATAAAGTCTGCTTCTTTTTTTTGTAGCAATATTATAATTAGAAAATAATCAATTAGTGGGCATTGCTGTTCTCACCAGTCTCGCTTCACAAAGGATGCCTGGGACAATTAGCACAGGCTAATCCCAGCACTTTTAATGGAAGAACTCTTAAAAAGATTGAAAATAAACAGGAAGAAGGAAATCACAAAGAGCAAAAGCCAAATAACCAGAAAACAGAAAAATCAGACACACAGTTTCTTTGAAAACTCAGAAAAATCGGTTAACTCCCTGAGAAAACATTACCAATGGCAGGAAGACACTTTTCTAATACTGAGACCATGGGTGCAGTTGCATGTGCCTCTAGTCTGGGCTATTCCATGGTCACTTGTAGTAAGAGTTTCTGGCCCAGCCTAGCCCTGAGGACCAGACTGCCCACAGCTGGTTGGTCTCAAAATCAGACTAATTGTACCCTTACTGTTAAATGTAAACATTGTTTTCACATTTTTCCAACAAGGCAGCACCAAAGATGTAAAGCATCTTGTCTCTGTTAAAACAATACAGATTTTGGCATAATCCAGACTTCTCAATTTGGCAAACACCCTAGCAGAGAATTTAAAATACAGACTACAAATGAGGATTTGTGATTAAAGTAAACTTTGCCTTAGTTGTTCCAAAACAAAATGTGGTTGTCAGAGGAAAAAGAATGCACCTTTCTTACTGAGTACTTTCTCCAGATTCCTGGGAGTGTTACTTAGCAGTCTGACAAAAGCTAGCCTGGTGTTGACAGCAGGGTGCCCTTGCCTTTTGTTTCTGTGTTAAATGCATTCTGGTGGGGCTGGAGTGGACAAAAAACAAAAGGAAAGGTGAGTTTACATGACAGATGAAGGGGGAAACCCTGACAGGGCACAGTTCAAGAAACTGGAGAACAGAGGGAAGAACTGGAGGACTCTAGCAGAAATGAGGTGGGGTGTGGGGATAAGTTTCAAATAATAAAAACCAGTCTGAGATATCAGAGGGATCTACCCACAGTCAGTCTAGGAGGATCAGACAGTGGTAACTCACACCACAGCACAGGGAATATCGGGAATGGTGACCTATGCCCTTAATCCCAGCAGATCTGAGTTTGAGGCCAGCTTGGTTTACAGAGGGAGATCCAGGCTCCCAGGCAGGCAGTGGTGGTGCCTAAGCCTTTAATCTTAACCTGGATGTGAAACAACTGGGTGAAGAGGGTATTCAAAGCAGGCATAGAGAGAGCAGGCAGTAGAAGCCAAGAGCGAAGCTGAGGAAGCTGGAAGACAGCTGGGTGAGATTTGACTGTGGTGTTTCTTCTCTGATATCTCAGCCTTCTGAGATCTGGCTCTGAGTTTCCTTTATTCGTGCAACAGTGGGGTGTGGATATTGAGCAAAGTTTTGAGAACCATGTTAATTCAGATTCAAACTTTCCAGAGAACCAGGAAATGGGGAACCTTGAGAATATGGTCTGTTCCAAGCCAGGAAGATGAACATCATTCTGTTCTTGCTATTTTGGACAGTTAGAATAATTTTAAGAACTTAATTCTTTTACTTCAGAGTATGTATATCAAGGTCACCCCAGGGATAGTTCTTGGTATTTAAAGCTCAGCAAGCATGTCCCTCCAAATCCCTTTCATTCTAAATGCTTCTTCCTTGTGTCTTCAAGAGTCATGGTTAGTGTTCAAGGATCTTAGTTAATTCCTGGTGGAAACCCCACTTTGCTATTTTATACATTTCAGTGGCATCTCAGCTTGAACTTCAAGTCTCATCTTGTCACCAAGCCTATAGGACTGGTGTGACTGCTCTCTATGTGGCTTTGCAGTTCATGGGTGTGACTGGCCAAGTCATAAAGTAATATAATCATAGGCTAACTATGGTGACTCTGCACTTACGGTACTCACCAGAGTACTGCATGAGGATCCTACCTCTAGGTCAGATTGTTCTGTCACTTAAGATGAAGCCATGACCAGTGGTCTAGCAGCCACAGAGGAAGGTTTACTGAAGCAAAATTCTCCAGTTCAAAACTTCAGCTTGTTTCATTCGCCAGAATCTAACCACATGTCAAATCTAGTGATAACTCGGACTAAAAGTTTTAGGTGTGTCCTTTGCACTACAGCTTCTGATGTACTCTCCCAAACTGGTGCTTCTGGTAGAAGCAATACACAGCCATCCAGCTAACTCTTGGCATTAATCATCAGTAACTTCCATCCCAGGTGTTAAGGGCAAAGCCAACCGTCAGGTGAATCACCTTTTTTACAAATCATGCATTAAGACAAAGGTGCTTTTGAAAAGCAAAATGCCCATGCCCAGATCTTAACTGTGATAGAGGTATTGGCTGGAGATATGGCTCAGGATAGGTAATTCCCAATGTTTTGAGGACTCCAGTGTGAATAGGTCTCCACCCATAGCTCTGGACTCAAGTTCACACAGTGGTAGGTGCTCATCCTGGACCCTCCCCCCTCTATAGGTGCTTCCACTATGTTTTCTGCCTTTCACATTCCTCTATCCTTCTCAAAATTTAAACACATATGGCAAAGAAACAAAATTTATATTATTTATTTGTCCATTTCCAGAAACAGGGTCTCTACCGATTAAGTAGAAAAATAGAAAGTTTACTACCTTTAAAAGGCAACTATGACAAACTAGTAAATAACCAGGAAAAGGGGTTGGTTTCTAGGGCTCAAACATCCAGTTTACAGTGCCACTGTGAACAAAACTGAGCTATGTCTTCCACATCCTGAGATTTGAGACTGGCGTTTCTCTGCAGGGCTAGGTGAAGCCTTCGCATTTCTGCACCCCCTAGCTGGCCCAGTCCTGGAAGCGGAAGCAGTCACTTGCTATCTTCCACACCGTGTTACTGGGGGAGGCCTGGGCAGACAAGATGAAGTTCTGGTTGAAGTCCCGCTGTTTGTTGCCCTCAAATTTCACTGTTCCACAGATCACCACGAGGACTGTGGTCTGACTTGGTGTAGCTTCATCGTGGACAGGCTGGCAGTCTACCACACTGATTTGGAACTCACTGGAAGGCAACATCTCAAAAAACTCATTTAAGGATTCTTGTCCTGTAACAGCATTTCCATTCCATACTAGAGTGGCCGTGCCCATGTACAGGCGGGACAGCAGCCGCCGCCGCTTATCCATGGTAGTGTAGTAGACGTTGACAAACTCCTCTGCAGCTCTGCAGGCCTGGTCCACATAGGTCTTGAAGTCTACTGATGCCATCTCTGGTTCTGCTGACAGAGGCCTCTGTCAGAGTACCTCCTGTGGGGGGATCCAGGGACTGTAGGACAGCAAAGATGAATGGAGCACATGTGAATATCACAGTCTATTCTGTTCTGATAAAACTTTTCTTTCAAGTTTTAATTTTTAAAATTACATTTGTGTATGTGGGTTGGTGCATGCCATGACTTCACATGAGGTCAGAGGATAACCTGCAGTCTTCCCGGTATGTAGCCCTGGCTAGCCTAGAACTGAGATCTATTTATAATAAAAACCCAGAGCCAGATATTGGGAAAAATATCTGATATCTGAAATATCATAGAGATAAACCAATTACAGCCACTTCTTACCCAACCAACTCTTCAGCCTGTCTCCATGAATTCTCCAACTCTAAAGCCTTTCAATCCTTAGCCAGAAAGGGAAGTGGCAGGTCAAGCAAAGCAGCACTGCCTCCACACAGCCATCTCACTTCCTGCTTCAACTTTCCTAGTGCTAGGGTTAAAGATACTAGGAGCAGGGGCGTGAGATCCCAAGTGCTAGGATTAAAGGTATGGGTCACCATTCCCTGACCTTCACGGCTTGGCTCTGTCCTCTGATATTTTAGCCTATTTTTATTAAATGTACAACATATCACCACAGAGATCCATCTGCTTCTCTTCTGTCAAATGCTGGGATTAAAGGCATTCACTACCAAGCCCAGAAATTGTTACCTGTTTAATCTTACTAATCCTCAGTCGTCGTCCCCCCCCCTCTCTCTCTCACTCTCACACACACACACACACACACACACACACACACACACACACACACACACACACACACACACTGTATCCAGGAGGGGTGGGGGGAAACTGAGGCAGGTGCCAGCCTGCAACAGAGAACAAACCTGGTCTTAAAAAGTCTGATGTGTTGATCTCATAAAGGCTTTTAAAGTCCATTTTATTATTAAAGCACATTTAATGACAGAAGATTGTTCCTTCCTAAACATTAGGAATAGGTGTGACTGCCTCTAGGCAACCAGGGTATGGCTCATCCTAGTCAAGACAGAAGCTCATCCTGAAGAAATAAGTGGTCACTGGCCCATCAAAGGCTACCAAAGGTAACAATGAACTAAACCAACATGGACCCAGAAGATGCAGGAAATGACAGATTTCTGCAAAGTGGAGGACAGTGGTCACAATCCCCAGGAGAAATCCAAGATTGACTGGAATTTACATTTTTAGCACTAATGCCCACCATGTAAGGCCAGCGGGGACATAATTCCAGAGCAGAAAGAAGCTAGAATTCAAACAGACGGGGGTGGGGGGGGTAGGGGGGGCTAGAAAGTCTCTAGTGGCTGGTTGCTCTGCTTCTCTCATCTTCAGGCAAGCTTTGCCAGAACACAAAATCACACAACAGCTCCCTAAAAACATCTAAGTTCCAACATACAGACAGCACATTTTTTCTATAAAAGACTTAATTTTATGATTAAAATTTTCCATTAAAAGAAACCAACACTGACCAATGTTACTGAAAACAGTAGACACAGTTATTTATATTATTTGTCAATTTTCAGAAACAGGGTCTCTACTGAGTAAGAATAGACCTTACTTAAGTAGTGAACACTTCTTTTTCAAGTGCCTTAGTAAAGAAAAGATTATTTTATAGAGATAGGACCTCTCAATGTGCTTCTGGAACTCAGTTCTGTAGACCAGGATGGCCTTGAACTCGCAGAGATCCACCTGCCTCTGCCGAGACAAATGGTGCCACCACCCGACTTACCTTTATTTTTTAACTAACAGCTTATGAACAATTATTCCACACAGGGCTGGGAGGAAGTTAGTCCTTTATATAAGCAGTTCAGAGTCAGTTTGATACTGTTCTTTCCTCTCTCTCCAAGGACTTCAAACTGAAGGCTCAGCAAGCAACCTGAAGTCAGATTTGCTAAGTAGTTTAGGAACATGGCCTCAATCATCACTACAGAAATGCTATCAGGGTCAGCCTGGTCTACATGAGTTCCAGAATAGGCTTCAAATTTACAGAGAAACCCTGTCTCAAAAAGCCAAAAAGAAAGAAGAGAGAAGGTCTATACCAACACAGCTCCTGGGATGCCAGCGTGGGAATGTCCTCCCAAGTAACCACATTTCTCTCTGCCCAGCTAGCTCATCTCAACACAACTCTGCTTCCTCTAGACCACAAGGCCCCGGGTTGACATTTTCTCTTCTGCTTCCTCCAAACACACTCCAACAATGGCCATGCCCCCCCCCCCCATTACCACTATTTCTGGCCCTCAGCTATCCACAGAACCTGCTCGGTTCTCTAGCATCAAGAGGTTATTTCACGAATTCTATTTACTACTATAATAAAACCCAAAGCAAGAAAGTGCAGAAAAGCTAATATCAGAGAGACTAGGAACAAACCAAGCCAATTCTCACCTAACCAATTCCCCCAGCCGAACGTACCAGGGCCTATTTCCACAGTCCTCAGACTGACTGGGTAGACACGGAAGAACTGCCTTACATTTCTTTTTCCAGCCCAGCTATCTCAATTCCCGGTTCAACTTTTCTAGTGCTAAGATTAAAGGTGTGTGCCTGGCTCTGTAAGGCCTTGAACTCATATCTCTGCCTCCCAAGTGATGGGATTTAAGGCGTGGGGCAACACTGCCTAACCTTGACGGCTTGGATGTTTCTCTCTAATATTCCAGGATATTTTTCTTATTAAATATACAATATATCACAAGGGAAAACATTAAGACCGAAACACAGAAGAGGCCAGGAGGATGCTCCACTCTGTGGTTCTACTCTAGCTTCCTAGAGTGGTCCCCAGGAGCGGCAGCCGTGCCCAGGCCTCATATCCAGCCGGGGGTCGCTTCTTATCAAAGCCCCTGGTTGGCAGGTGGCTGCTCGTTCTTCTGAGCCATGCCTTGCCCCCCCACCCCCATGCTGCTGCTCTCCTCCAGGCAGGGCAAACTCATCGCCACCTTTTCTGCTCAGACACAAGGCGGATGCCCCGCTCTAAAGACACACGTGGGAAAAAGACAACACCCTGTCTTATAGAGCCCGGGGGGAGGGGAAGTTGGGGCTCCCGGGTCCCGCGGCGCTGCCCAGCGGCCACCGCGCTGCCAGGCAGGGGCGGCCACCTACCTTGCTCCGCCCTGGTCAGCGCCTCCAAGGCGACTCGGGCCCGGGTCCCGCCCAGGACGCGGTCCCGGGCCAGAAGAGTTAAACGCTGCTGCCCTCCTCTTCCTCCCAGGCTCCGCCTGAGGTGCCGGCGTCCTGTAGGAGGGCAGCGGTTGGGGACCGGTAGCGGGTTCCCGCGCGCCGAGCGCAGCGGCCTACGCAAGCACGAGGGACCCCGTTTCCCAACGGCTCCGCCTCCGCGCGACGGGCAGCCACAGAAGCCGGAGTAGGAGAGCTGGCTCCGCCCAGGTGTGGCTGCAAAGACAGAGCGGCTTCCGGGGCAGGCACTAACCTAGAAGATCCGGTTGAAGGAGCTCTGATTGGAGGCCGTGAGAGGGGGCGGGGCTCCCGGGAGAGGCGCGTGTCTGGCTCTCTTCCGCTGTGTTGGGCCGATTTCTCGTGGGGTCTCCCGAGGCTTCCCGTCTAGGGACCCTGCGGCTATGCTGTAAGGCTCTGAGCTGAACCTAACACCTAGGACGCCCACAATAAGGAAGCCCGAGTGGAAAGCTAAGCGAGAGAGACTTGTGGAGGTCCATGGGGTCAAGCATCTTGAGCCACTTAGGGTAGCTATCGCAGAGCACCAGTTTTGGTCAAATTAAAGAGTTGAGGGCGGGGGCCGAGGTTGCGGAAGAGTCGGCAAACAGTGGCAGTTGATTTCCTGTGCGCTGTGAGTTGAGCTCCCCGCTGGCTCTAGCTGGGGTGCACTGTGCCTCCCATGTAAAGTCTTTTGGTTTGGTCAGTCTGGAGCAGTCTAGATACTTAGCGATAGAATGGAAGCATTTAGTGTGGGAACTTTAGAAATTACCGAGGGCAACACAAAACCCGAAAAGCTCATTTTCTCAAGACACTCAATTCTGTGTGCTTCATCTCTCCGGCTGGGCGGGCCCCCTGAAAGTGACTAGGTTAAATGAAGTGCTGAATTTTGTTGGCGACCTCTTGGGTCCTTTTGTTAATGTACCTAAGGTGACCTTTACTCTTAGATGTAAGAAACCAGATAGACTATTTAACATAGGCCACTCCTCACTGCGGTCAAGTAAGTGAAGTTTGCCTTATTGAAAGACATTGAAGACTGAATTTAGAGGATGAATAAGTGTCTTCGGAGCAGTAGTTACATCAAAATGGTTTTATAAACCTGGAGGTAGGCAGTGATAGGTCTTAAGACTTCTTGAGAGAAAACGTGACTTTTATTCTTTCTGTAAGTAGCCCTTGAGTTTGGGAAGATTAAAGATAGCCCTGACTCCAGGAGACAACCAATGACACAGTCCAGAGTGTGTTTTTAGTCAAGGTTCTCTGGGATAACAGCTTATAGGATGAATGAAAATCCCTCCCTCTCTGTGCTCTCTCTCCTCTCTGCTCTCTATGATTCAGCTATTCCAACAATGGCTGCCAAGGAATGGAAGGCCCAAGAATCCAGTCGTTGTTCAGTCGGTGAGGGTAGATGTCTCAGTTGCTCTTCAGTATATGCTGGATGTAGGTTCTAATGCCAGTAAAGGAATGAACTTGCTAACAAGGGTGAGAACAAGCTGCCAAAAAGAAAGCTTCTTCCATGTTCCTTATATAGGCTGCCGCCAGCAGAAAGTGTGACTCAGATTAAAAGTGGATCTCACCTCAAGGTTTATCTTCCCACCTCAGAAACAGGATTAAAAGTGGGTCTTGGTTTTGGACGTTTAAGTTTCTAGAGTCAGTTTTTAAGGATGGGCATAATTTTAGTTACTTGTGTCTTTGAGTGTCAGCAGTGTGATTATGGCATGTGAGTTTTATCTGGGAACCAGCTGCCTCCTCTGTAAAGCCTGGGCACGAATGATATTCTGTGTCTTGGATACACTGCCGCCTGAACCACTCTGTTTCTTCCAGTCTCTTGACCTTGGCAGGCCCATCTGACTTCTGGTGGACCAGGGCTGAGAGAGAGAGAGAGAGAGAGAGAGAGAGAGAGAGAGAGAGAGAGAGAGAGAGAGAGAGATTTTCATTCATTCTATGCGCTCTGTTATTCTAGAGAACCTTGACTAAATACACAAACTGTGTCATTGCTGTGTTTCCTGGAATCGAGTATCTTTAGTTTTCCCAAAATCAAGGGCTACATTCAGAAAGAATAAAAGTCAAGTTCTTTCTCAATAAAAGTCCTAGGGCCTATCATTGCCTACCTCTAGGTTTACTAAACTATTTTTGTATAACTACTGCTCACAAATCTTGCATAGACAGATACAGGCAAAACACACATAAGGTAAAATAAAATAGAATGTAAAGAAATATATTGACTTATAGGCAAATCACAGGGGCTTAACATGGAGAACCTAGCCCATCGTGGTTGGTGTTACTCCTGGGCAAGTGGTCCTATGATATGGGATGTCTTTCTGTACACTGTGTATTATCATTTGGCCTATGTTTTGGCCTGTGTCAAGGCAGCTTAGAGGCAGGTGGAAAATCCAATCAGAGATAAAGATGTAGAAGGGCGGGGTCAAAGAGAAGCTGCCAGCTACCGCCCAGTAAGCAAGATGTAATGGGACAGAGGTAAAGCCACAGAGCCATGAGGCAATACATAGATTAATAAAAATGGGTTGAGTTAAGTTGTAAGAGCTAGTTGGTAATGAGCCTGAGCAATAGGCCGAACAATTTGTGATTAATGTAAGCCTTTGTGTGATTATTTGTAACTAAATGGCTGCAGGACTGGCCAGGTGGGATAGAGAAACTTCTGACTACAGTCTTGAGTTAGAACAAGATGAGCAAGCCATGGGGAATGATCCATTAAACATATGCTTCCAAGGTCTCTGATGATCCTGCCTACAGGTTTGTTTCTTGAATTCCTGTCTTGACTTTCCTTCATGACTATAAGCTATCTCTAAGATGAAACAAACCCTTTTGTCCCCCACATTGCTTTTGGTCATGTGTTTGTCACAGCAATAGATACCAAACTAGAATAGGCTGAAATAGGGTAATGGCTCTATCAGCAGTTTCTAGCCTCTGGAATTCACCACTCACGTTAGATTCCTGGGAAATGGAGTTAGATTGACCCAACTCCAGCCATGTTCCATTCACCTGCTAGACAGCCCCACCAAAACTACCTGAGGGAATGATTCTTGGAGAAATAGGTATAGGAATTGTCCCCAAAGGAAAGGGAAAGGGATTCAAGGAATGCCAAAAAAAAAACAAAAACAAAAACAAAAAAAACCCCTGAGGCCAACAAATTTAGGAATGCTGGTGTCCCTGTAAGCACAAACAGGAACAGAGGTAAAGACCACATGACCAGTAAGAAAGGAGAGCTAAAATAAGATGTCTGTGCACTATCACATACAGACACCCAGATGCATTTTACATATATGCACATTGTGGTACACAGATGCATCTTTATATTGTGTACATGCACATGTACACACAGTGCAGTCCTAAAGGTTTCTCGTTCTTTATTGTGGCAATTTTATATCTTTCAAAATTGGTCACAAACATATTTTTCAGTTGTATCACTTGTCAAGAACCTTGGCCTGTACTGCTTAAGGATGTTTTATGTCTTTTCTCAAAAATACACTTGAAAAGATTTATTTACTTTGATTTTATATGTATCAGGGTTTTGCTTGCATGTATGTCTGCACCATGTGCATACAGTCCCTGTAGAAACCAGAAGCCATCAGAATCACTGAAACTGGAATTAGGGATGGTTTGAATGTGAGTACTGGAATCAAATCCAGGTTCTCTGTAAGAGCAACCAGTACTCTAACTACTGAGCCTTTCATCTCTCCAGTCCCTCTTTTGACATATTTATTGCCTTATTTCTGGGTTCCTTCTTCTATTCTATTGGTCTGCATGTCTTTTATGGTAGATTTTTTTAAAAATAATCTTTATTTATGTGTATGGGTGTTTTCCTACATATATTTCGTGCACCATGTGCTTGCTTGGTACCCATGGAGGGTAGAAGAGGTCATTGAATCCTCTGGAACTGGAGTTACAGGTGGTTTGAGATACCCTATAAGTGTTGGGAAATGAACGGGTTCAATCCAGAAGAGCAACAAGTGTTCTTAATCACTGAACCATCTCTTCAGCCCCAAAGAGAGCATGTTTTTATGGTTATAGCTCTGTGGTATAGTTTAAAATTAGGTATTGTGATATATCCATATCCATCATGGCTCTGTCTACCCAGTATTACGTGTGTGTGTGTGTGTGTGTGTGTGTGTGTGTGTGTGTGTGTGTGTGTGTGTGTGTGTGTGTGTGTGATTCCAAATAAATTTTAGGATTATTGTTTTCTGATTCTGTGAAGAATGTTGCTGGGCATGGTGGCTCACCTATCATCTCAGCACTCAGGAAGCAGAGGCAGGTGGGTCTCTGCAAGGCCAGCTTGGTTCACAAATTAAATTTCTGGCAGCTGAGGCTATACCGTAAGACTCTGTCTCAAAAGGAAAATGTCATTGGCATTTTGATAGATATTGTAGACTTCATAAATCACTTTTGTAAAATAGCCATAAATCACTTTTGTAAAATAGCCATGTCTATAATATTAATTCTGCTAATCTGTGGACTAAAATTTTTAATTTCTGTGTTTATTTTTAAATTCCTTATACAGCATATTAGTTTTTAGTATATAGATTTTAGTATGTTGTTTCTCTTTTAGTGTTTAGGCTTTTGTTTATTGTCCATGTTGTAGGCGGACTTTTCTGTCCTGCCAGCTGTTTCCTCAAGAAACTTATTATTATAAATGCTCAGCTTATAGGCTTGTCTCCAGTTACTTCTTACAACTGAAGTTAACCCATTTTTATTAATCTATGTGCTGCCTCAAGGCTCATTCACCTCATCTATAAACTTTTCGTGTTGCTTCTTCCATGTCTGGTTGGAGACGCTCATGAATCCCTGACTCCGCCCATCTTCCCAGCATTCTCTCTGCCCCATGAATCCTGCCTAACCATCAGCCATTCGGCTTTTTATTAACAATGAGACCAACATATCTCTACAGTGTACATAAAGATTATTCCACAGCACCATGGAGATGGAGAAACAAAATGGCTCAATGGTTAAGAGCACTGGCTGCTTTTCCTGAGGACTAGGGTTGGATTCCTAGCACCCACATGGCAGCTCACAACTGTCAGTAACTTCAGTTCCAGGGGATCTGATGCCCTCTTTTGTGCTGTGCAGTCACAATACCATACCCTCACACAGTGCACAGACATACACACAGGGAAAACACCCTAGTACATAAAACGTTAAATAAAAATAAAAAATACAAATCTAGGATCATATATTTTCTGAAGGATAATTTGACTTTTTTCTTTCCTATTTGTATTTATTTCTCCCCTGTCTTATTGCATTAGTGAGGACTTCAATCATATTGAACTGAGTGGGCAGAGTGGGCATTCTTGTTCTTACATTACATTAGATGATATGACTTAGTTTCCCCATGAGTATAATGTTGGCTATGTGTTTGTGGTATGTAGCCTGCATTAGGTGTAGATATTTTCCTAGTATTCTCTGTTTCTAATGTCTTTTATCATGAAGTATTGAAATTTGATGTCAAATATTTTATTCTCTTATACATTTGTGACCAGGAACCTTCTTTCTCTCAGTGGTGACATTGTTTATGACCTTTCCTGTGGATCATGCAGGCTTATGTGATTTTGAATAATGTCTTACTGACAACTCTTGGGGACATTCTTCTGTGTTTCTTAGAAATTTCTCTAATTACATGAGGGATCAGATGATTGAGTTGGAGAGATGGAGAGGGAGAGCAATGAGAGAGATACCTTGAGAGGGAGTCATTATGGGGTTAGGGGGAAACCTGGTGCCTGGAAAACTCTCAGGAATCCACAAGGATGACCCCAGTTAAGACTCCTAGCAATAGTGGAGACGGTGCCTGAACTGGCCTTCTCCTATAATCAGATTGGTGACTACCCTAATTGGCATCATAGAGCCTTCATCTAGTAACTGATGGAAGCAGATGCTAAGCACTGGGCCAACCTTCTGGAGTCCAGTTGAAGAGAGGGAGGAGGGATTATGTGAGGGAGGGGGGTCAAGATCATGATGGGGAAACACACAGAGAAAGCTGGTGGGAGCTCAAAGAGTCTGGACTGACAGCTGGGGAACCTGCATGGACCCTAATTAGGACCTCTCTGAATGTGGTTTGATCTAGTTGAGGGGCCCCTGACAGTGGGACCAGGTCTTATCCTTGGTACGTGAAATGGCTTTTTTTTTTTTTTTTTTTGAGCCCATTCCCTATGGTGGGATACTATGCTAAGCTTTGATGCAGGAGGAGGGGCTTGATCCTGCCTCAACTTGGTATTCCAAACTTTGTTGATTCCCCAAGGAAACAGCCAGGGTTCTTACTACTGAGCCATCTCTTCAGTCTCCTAATTTTTATTTTAAAAAATTAAATTACACTTATTATTTAATATGTGTCAGGAAAGGTGTGCCCTCACACATGTGCATCTGTGTGTGCTATGGTATATATATGGAGGTAGAGGACTTCTAGCAGTTAAGTCTCTTCTACCATGTGGGTCCTTGTAATTGAACTCCCATTGTTGGGCTTGGGGGCAAGTGACTTTACCCATTGAACTCTCTCACTTGCTTCAGAATGTATTCTTTAAGATCACATTCAAGGGGTTAAAAGAATGATTCTGTGGTTTATTTATTTCTTTTCTAGAGGATCCGAGTTGACATACTGGAGCAGTACAAACTGCATGTAATCTCAGCTTTGGGGGATCCACTCCCTAAAGGCAACTGCACTCATGAGCACATACTCTCACACAGATACACTCAGATATGCATACTTAAAAATAATAAAAATGAATCTTTAAGAATAATTTAGATCAGGGAATTGGGCATGGCATTGCAGTCCTTGAATCCCAGCACTTGAGAGACAGAGTCATCATATCTCTATTAGTTTGAGGCCAGCTTATTCTACATAGGGAAATCCAGTCCAATCTACAGCTATGTAGTGACACCTGTCTTAGAAGAAAACCAAAATAAAATAAAACAAGCTCCACAGTGTAGTATGAGGTTTCTGGCCTGGACTTTCGGGCCTAGCCTCAAGGTTTAGACCCACAGACCCACAGACCCGCAGAGACACACAGATGCTTACATTAATTTTAGGCTGATTAACCTAAGGCCCAGGCATATAACTTGCTAACTCTTTACCCTTAAACTAACCCATGACTCTTATCCTGTTCAGAGCAGTATAGTTGTCCTCTGCATCTGCTGGATTGTCTGGCAACTCTGGAGTCTCTGTGGCATTTCAGCTCTATTCTTCCTGTTCCCAGAGTTTTCTTAGTCTGGTTAGCCCCGCCCACACTTCCTGTCTGTCTTTGGCCATTCAGCACTTATTAAACTAATAGGTGGGACAATTATTTACAATGTAACATCATAAATCCACTACGCCACAGTAGGGATCCAGTATGAGGTGTTGATTAGGAATGTGCAGGAGAATAGTCAACACTCAAGTAGGGAGGGTGGGAACATTCAGGCAGCTGCCACTGTGAACTCAGCATAGACCAATTCTGAGCACAGGTTTTGGAGTTCTCACTGAAGGTGGGATAGGTTGGGGTGGGACCTGAGGAAATGGATGAGGTAAGAAGCAAAATTGTGTGTACACACCTCTCTTGAGCATGGAGACTGCTTGGAAAGTTCTTACTTTATTGATACTTTTGGACTGCTTCCTAAGAGATATGCAGAAGCTATTAGGGGTCCTACTGAAAGGTCACTAGGTATTGAGAAATCAGCTAAGTCCTTTGATGTGGGAAGTCCCAGGCTGCAATGCATAGGTACAGTGTTGATTTTGGCAGGGATTGTAAGTAGTTTCGAAAGTGGCCCTGGATGACTCAGTACATTTTGTGTGTTTCATGGACAGCTTGGTGACTGGTGACATTGAACAGAACTTTTCAAGAGGTTGCCATCAGATAGACACCCAGCCATGTGGATCAGCTGGCAGTCTGTGAGAGGAGGGACTAGGTGCCACATGAAGCCAAGAGTACACTGAGCTAATGACATAGAGAAAAAGTGAGATATGGCATGACCTCTGCTGTCAGCCAGTCTTGAACTCATGTTATTACATCTGTGAACCAAGGGAACAGGTCTGTGGTCTGGTTGTTGTGGAACTAGATACTAAATCATGGCTTGTGCAATGTAAGTTAACTGCCCTACCATTTAGCTACACCTTTAGCCATCTTTGTATTCATAAAATTGTGTGTGTGTGTGTGTGTGTGTGTGTGTGTGTGTGTGTGTGTGTGTGTGTGAAGATCAGAGGAAAACTTGTAGAGAGTCACTGTTCTTGTGGGTGCCATGTACTAAATTCAGGCTGGCAGAGTCACCTGGAGAGCCATCTCAACCAGCCCTCACTGTAGTTTTTACTTTTGACACTGGCCTTTCTAAATGTATCAAGCTGGATTCAAGGTCTCATTGAATCAGGGCTGGCCTTGAGCACATTCATATTGGCCTTAGAATTTGATAATCTTGCCGCAGCCTCCCAAATAGGAATTGCTTGGAACATTACCAGATTAGTCAGAAACTGTGACCTTGTAAGATGGACTAAATGCCCTTTTCTGAGTGTGCAAATCAAAACCCCAGTGAGGTGTCACTGGAAAATAAGGAATGTCAATGAAATGGCTGAGATATTGGAAGCCTGTATACTGTAGGATTATAAAACGGAGTTGTTTCCTCTGTCCCAAATTAAATTGATTTAAACTGATATGTACTCTAAAGAATTGAAAACAGGTGCTCATGCAAACATTTGTATATGAATATTTATAATAGCCCAAAGCAGGAAACAACTAGAATGTCTGTCTATGGATGAATAAATGAGCAAAATGTGGTCTGACTATATGATGGAATTTAATTCAGCCATGAAAAATGAATGAAGTATTGTTATATGCTGTAGTGTGGATGAACCTTGAAACCACACTGTGTGAAGAAAGCCAAGACACAAAAGGTCACCTATAATATGTTTCCACTTATGTGAGCTATCCACATTAGGTCAGTCCATATGAACAGAATGCAGACTAGCATTTTCTAGGGATTGTGGGCAGGCAGGAGCTGGGGAAAAGCAGCCCAATAGAAAAGGGCTTCCATTGTGTGGTTGTGGAGACACTTTGGAAATACATAGGAGTTAAATCAGACTGGATGCACTAAATGTCATCAAAGTATTCACTTAAAATAGTCATTTAATGTGTAACTTTTATCTCAAGGTTTTTTGTTTGTTTGTTTGTTTTGAGACAAGGTTTCTCCATGTAGCAATCCTGGAACTCATACTGTAGACCAAGCTAGCTTGACCTCACAGAGATTCACCTGTCTTTGCCTCTTTATCTCCAGTATTAAACAGTGGGAAAGGAAGAAAGCTCTTCTTTCAAGAGTTAGTTCAAATGCTGCTTGTTTTCTGGTGCCTCCTCTGGTTTATGAACTAGACCTTTAGAATGGCTTGTCCTACTCTGTGCCATCTGTCTGTACCTCTGACTCTGGGCAGTGTTCCTTTCTCCCCCTGAGGCCCACACTGCATCACTCTCACAGGGACACACATGCCCCACCATTCCTACTAGAACTAGAGCAAGAGCCTCATTGGCTTTTGGGATTATTAGAAGACATCCAGGCAGAGGAAGCAGAAAGAAAAGGGGGATGTAAGGTCTAGTGTGAATTATCTAATCCCCAGCCAGGGCTCAGCTTCCCAGTCTGCACAGGGAGTGCCCTCTTCCTAAGGCTGATACATAGATGGATAGGAGGGTTGATTCCCAGGTAGTGGGTACAGTTCTGAATGTGACTAGGTAGGTCCTCTTACCGCAAACTCTGTCTCTGCCTTTCTTTCCGCTCCTAATTGGTGTATTGGCTCTTCTGTGCTGACTCTAAAAACTTTCAAAGGGGCTTTTCTGGGGCAGAGAGCTCACCCAGGTCGGGGCATGGCTAGTTCTCCTACTCAGGGTATCCTTATGGCCCCAAATAACTATGGGTCTTCCTGCTGCCCTAAGCACCCTATGCTCCACAGCTGGAAGCAGGAAGAGGAAACTCTGAATGTTCTATGATAGCCTTCTTTCTCGTGACTAGAAGCTGAGGGTCATTTGTGAAAGTGGTACCAGTCAGCATCTGGCCAACAAGACTTTCTGGGTGTGGTGGGGTGAGGGACACGGCTGGTTCTTTCATCATTCATGCTCCTTGCCTGCTGTATACTACCCACCTGGAAACCATGCCTGGTACAAAGTTCCAAGTTGATATATTAGCCTAGATACTGCTCATCAGGAAAGGCACCTGTTGCTTAGCCTGATGATCAGGGTTCAATCCCCAGAACCTATATAGTGGGAGGAGACAACTGACTCCTGCATGTTCTTTTTATTTCTTCATTTTATTATTTTTTTTTATAAAAATCTTTTTTATCTATGTATCCCCCTGCTCCCCTCCCTTCCCTCCTCCTAATCCCTCCTAGTCAGCCTTCAGCCTCACCCCTCCCCATCCACCCATCCCTTCCCCCTAAAGGGCAAGAAGTCCCAAGGTGGGTCAGCTCAGTGTGGCACATCCACTCCAGCCAAGTCAAGTTTTCTCATCCCAAAGCCAATGTTGGGTTAGGTGTTCCTCTGCAGGGAATGGGCTCCAAGGTGCCAGCCCATGCACAGGAACACAGTCTGATCCCACCCCTCGAGGTTCCACATATTGCTCGTGCCAATCAATAGTTGCCTACCCTTGGAGAGCCTAGTTCCTTTTCCCGATGCTTCCCCAGTGGCTATACTTGATTCAATGAGCTCCCCAGAACTCCAGCCAGCCATCTTTGTGGGAATTTTTCTCATAATTCCTATCCCCTTGCTCATACAGATTCTCTTCCCCTGCTCTCAGCTGGGCCAGGAGCTCTACCCAGTGCTCAGCCATGGATCTCGGCCTCTACCTCAATTCATTGTTGAATCTAGGTTCTGTGACTAGGGTGGTTATTCATTTGGTTATAAGGAAAGTCCTGTTTAGGCACTCCCTCTACTTTTGATTGGAGACCTAGCCAGCGATATCCTGTGAGTTCTTGGAGGTTTCCCTAGTGCCCGGTCTCTTTCCAACCCCATATTGCCTTCCTCTATCGAGATATCCATCTCTTTCCATCTCCCTCTTTGCTCCTCTCACTCAACCGTCTCCTTTCAAGATTTGTTCCCAAATCATCTTGGTTGCAACCCACTATGACTCCAATTTGCCAAAGTGATCTCTATTTTCTCTTCTTAGGGGACTCTCTGGACATCTCTTATGTGCTGACCCTATCTGGTCTCAGTCCCTGAACCCCACCAGATACACTTCTTGAACTAGTGTGATTATGCCATGGCTGCAGTTGTGATTATGCCATGGCTGCTGCAGGGTGCAGGGTTCTCTCTCTCTCTCTCTCTCTCTCTCTCTCTCTCTCTCTCTCTCTCTCTCTCTCTCTCTCTCTCTCGTGTGTGTGTGTGTGTGTGTGTGTGTGTGTGTGTGTGTGTGTGTGTGTGTGTGTTTGTGTGTGTGTGTAATTCCATTCTAGGGGCTGAGATAGGAGAACCCCTAGCCAATTAGGCTGAATTGATGAGCTCAACATACAGTGAGAGACCTTACCTCAAAAAATATGGTGAAAAGGGTAAATGAGTCTGCACAAGTCTGGAGTTACAGGTGCATTGGGAACACGCATGCATGTGCATACACAAGCACAAGAAACATAAAAAATAAGATGAAGAGACATAAAAGAAAACATCCAATATTGATGCATGCCTTTCACATACATGTACATATGTGCATACACACCCACATGAGTACACACATACATGAACACATATACCACATGTGAACACATGAGTAAGCTTCAGACTTTAAGAAAGAGTGTTGATATTTCAAGAAGGCGTGTTGATATATGGAGGATAGAACCTTAGCTTCAGGCTGTCTAAAGCAGTAGCAATTTGCATTTCTAACTAGTTCCCAGAGATACTGCTGTTGTTAAGGATCAGACAGCCAGACAGCGAGACCACTGCTCTGACTATAATACAGGAACACCCAAGAGTATGGAAATGCTACAATCTCAGTCTGTAGAACAGTTTTACTGTAGAGTTGAGCCTCCATTTCCTGGTTTTGAAGCATTTAGCCTGCTCTTGGATTCCGAGTTGACAAAGTGCCACATGAGGGTGCTCTTTGCAAAGGGATCTGCTGCATTGAGTTCCTTAGAAGGCATTTATTTCTCCCCTAGCTCTAACATTTGACAAGCCAGAAAATTCCAAGGATATCACTCTTGTCTGGATAGGTGGTGGTGAACAGGGGCTTTGTTGTTGTTCTATTCCTTAAGGGAAAGCTTTAGGAACTCTGGGTTTGTGTCTCTGCTGTCCAAAGCATTGGAACTTGGTTGTTTCTGTCTCAGAAGTGCTTGCTCAGAACGCTTCTTGGTTAGCCTTTTAGGAACATGACTAGCACTTGGGGTTTTGTACCAGCATGGTTCCAGGTGGGTAGTACATGGAAGGGAGGGTTTGAGGATCAGCCCCATTGGTCCCAGGCAGCTGTGTCATTTCTGCCAGATGGTGCTGACTGAGAATGAGCTGCCCAGGGAGGTTCCACGGAAAAGGCAAGTTATCATAGAACATTCTAGGTTTTCCCTTCCTATTTCCAGCTACAGAGAGTAGGTTCTCAGGGCGTCAGGAAGTCCCATCTCCATTGGGAGCCATAAGGATACCTTTAACAGGGTAAGCTGGCCAGGCTTCAGATAATGATACTGCCTAAAATTTTCTCATCAGTTTCCCCCTAGAATGTAGTCCCCAATGAATGACTGGAGTTAATAAATCAGACTATTGGAATATAAAGTCACTTATAATTTAGAGGTTACTAATAGAAAAAATAGAAAAGATTGTGGTGATTGCATGACTGTATTAGTTACACAGGTATAGCATTGCCCTGAATACCTGACATAAAGCCCAAAGGAAGAGGGATTTGCTTCAGCTCACTGTTTCAGAGAGTGCTTGGGCAGAACTTCATATGGTGGGGACATGACACATGGGGTTCTCTTCACTGCATTCAGGAAGCAGAAACAGGCAGGAATAAGCTAGCACAAGAGACTCCTAACAACACATCCCTGTGACCTACTTCATTCAGTTACGTCCCACATCCTAAACTTTAGGACCTCTCCAAATAATGCGACCAGCTGGGACCAAGTCCTAAACACCTGGGCCTTTGGGGAACATTTCCTATATTAGTTAATTGTCATTGCAACAGAAAGCTTGACAAAAGGTAACCTAAAGAAGGAAAGGTTTCTCTTACTTTGAAGTTTGAAGGAACGTTCCATTAAGCTGGGAAAGGTGTGGTGCCCTGAGGATCTTGAGACTCTGATGGTGGGAACACGAGACAGCTGCTCACGTGTGTCCAGAGTCATGGAGCAAAGGGAGGTGAGTGCTCGTGCTCACAACACTGTCCCCCCCCCCCTTTTTTCCTTCTCATTTTGTCCGAGTCTTCAGCTCATGGGATGGTGCTGTCCATGTGTAGGGAAGATCCTCATAGGCACATCCAAAAGAGCATCTACTAATTCATTCTGAATCCAGTCAAGGTGACCATGAGGATTAACCAACTCTTTCTATCCAAGCTACTGGACTGGGTGACCTGGATTAGAAGGAAAGAAAGGCCCGGACAGGCTTCTTCCCAGAACCTCCCTCTGTTCTTTGATAGTTACACTGCAGCTACAACACTCATTTACACATTTCCTAGAGTTGAAAGCAGCCTCTGCTTAGAAAAGTTCCTAGAAGGTGAATAGTCGCCAGGCCAGATGTTCACAACTCTTCTTGTCCCACCTCATGAAGCCAGGTATGATTAGAAGAGGAAGGACTGCGAATCTGTTTTGCCTGCAGAATTCCAATAATTTTTAGAAGGCATCAAAGTAGATTATAAGTACTGTCAGTCCCATCTGCATTTATAGTGTGAAGGCTGGCAGCATGGCTTCTGTCTACAATAGCAACTAAGTTATCTTCTGAGAAAATGAATAAGCAGTGTTCACATGGCCTCAATGTGTGCTTTCTTCTTGTAGATCATGCAGCATGTGAAGGCTCACACTGCTCTGCCCTTGCCACCTGAAGGTGCTGGCAGGTTCATAATACTGTGTGTTCTCTTTCCCCGCACTCCTTAGCCCACTCTTATCTTTATTGGGCTTCCTATTTTACTATCTTTCTCAGGTAGAATTTTATTTTTCTTGGCATTTCTACTTTTTTAAAAATCTGGTTGCTGTTTGCCATTGGTAATACATAATATGCCTTACCCCTACCCTCCAGTGGGCCAATCTTCCCAGAAAACAGATCACTGCTTAGAAGGCAGCCTTTGCTTCTCAAAGTCACTTTGGATTGTGAAACTTGTTCTGTCTGCATGGATTCCTTTACTTGCTGTTTTCTTTTAAAAAAATATTTTATAGTAAGTACATTTTGTATTTTTTCTGAGATGAAAACCAATAATTGATCTCTTTCTGTGTATTGTGTGAATACAAGTGTGAATACATGCATGCATGCCATGGTGCACATGTCAAGGCAAGAGACAGCTTTTGGTCCTTGTTATAGAGAAACATTAGTTTTCAGTGAATAAATATTAGGAAAAAGACGTCATGAGCACCTTCCCAGTTTTCCCAGAGGCATCAGGGAGCATCTTAAAACAGTTTCATTGCTATCTAAGTTTTATTGCTTATCTAAGTTGACATCAAAGCTACCTCTGCTAATATAGCATCACAGCACCCCTGAAGTGTTCACAGGATGACAAAGCCAATGATGCCTGAGGTGCTTCACAGGGAATAGGTTTTAATTCCAAATCAAAGATTGCATTTTAATGCCAACATCTAGTGGATATAATTATGAACTGTCATAGTTCATTCATATATGTAAATGATAAAATATTTTCTCTGTTTTATTGTTTTGTTGGAGTGCAAGCTGATAGTCTTGCACTAAGCAACCTCAGTTGTCTGTATGTATGCAGGACAGGTATCAAATGGGAGAAAGGAAGAAGAAAGAAGAAAGGCGAAATTCTACCTCCATGGGTCAAGTTTGCCTTAAAAGGGCAGAATGGAAAAAACTCTGCTTTGGGTGGAATTATTGACAAAGAACCATAATTCTATTTGCCAAACTTTATATAAAGAGTCTTGTTTTTCTACATTAGCACATTCCACCCTTTATAAGTAACCACCTTATATGGCAGTTTTATTGCCTGGGTGTTATTTTCCTTCCAGGAAAATAAAAAGGATCTGGATTCTTTTTTCTTTTTATAAGAGACATATTAGAAGGCATCAGTTTCATAGGCTGGTAATTTTTCTACTGTTATTCATTGTAATGTAAATATTAATATGCAGAATATCTGATATGCAACCCCCAAAGAGGTCATGACCCTCAGATTAAGAAGAATCATTGCAGATGTTTCTTTGACTGTTTACTCAGATTTCAGATGCATCTTTAAATGTTTTCAGTGTACTTAACGTTATATATCATTTTGCTTAATGGATATTGTTTTACTCGCAAATGGTCCTCACATGCTCAGGGCTTCAGGGTCGTTTCTATCTGTGATGCTGATGTTCCTTATAGAGTTCTATAGCGCACATTCCTTTCGTTAACAGAGGCATTCTGTATAAAACAAGTTTTTCAAGATAATGGAATACTGCTTAATAACCAGGGGATCTTTATTTTCTAAAAAGTCATCCTTGGAGGGGTGGGGTTGAAGGGAAAGGACAGTGCTGAAAAATCTGTCAGGAAAGGGGTAATATTTCAGGACCAGGTAGAAACCTGGTACAAGGGAAACCCCCAGGAATCTACAAGGATGACCCCAGCTAATATGTAGCCTGATCTGGTCATCTCCTGTAACCAGATAAGACTTCCAGAGAAGGGATTGGGACACACAACCTTAGACCTGCAGTCTGTCCTTCTATGGGATGTACTGGGAGAAGGGTGACTCAGAGATTGTGAAAGTGGCCAACCAATGACTGGTCCAGCCTGAGACACATACCATGCAAATGAGCCCACCCCTGACACTGGAGTGCTAGGGCTCAGAGCCTGGATGGTTCAGAAACCTAGGACAGAGCCAAGCATGATTGGAGGAAAAAACTGTCAAAGTAATGATGCCTAAGGATATTCTGCGGATGCGATCCATTTCTTCCATTAGGCCCCATCTCCTACTTTCACTAAATCCCAATAATACTTTAATATTATGAATCCATCAAGGGATTAATCCATGAACAAGTTGGGGCCTAAGCCATGCTGTACCCCATACATATAAAAACCTTGCACATTTCTCAAAGACACCCTAGAACATAGAACAAAAATGCACAGAACTGTACTGAAGAGCAAGATTCATAGAAAGCCTGAGGGAGGCCATGTGGTTTGAATGAGATTTGTTCTCTATAGGCTTAGGTATTTGAATACTCAGTTTGGGAGGTTTTAGAACCTTTAAGAGGTGAGGTTTCTGGAGGAAGCATGTTACGGGGGATGGGCTTTGAGAGTTTATAACTTCAACCTTCTCCCAGTTCACTCTGCTTTGCCACTGGAAATGTGATCTCAGCTTCCTGTTCCTGCCATTCCTCCCATGCATTGTTGCCTCTCCCTCTAGAACCACAAGCTAAAACCAATTCTTTGTTCCGTAAGTAGCTTTTGGTCCTGGTATTTTATCACAGCAACAGAAAAATAACTAATACAGGCAACCAGGCCTTTAATATATGAGCCATCAGGGGATATTTCATATCCAAACCATAACAATCTGGCCTAGGGAATTTCATCATGAATAGTAGCCGTGACATTTATTGTGTATTGTATGCCTTCCTGGGGGTTTCTTGGGTGTATAGCTGCCAAAATATTAGCTGTTCTCTTTCTCTATACGTTTTCTGTCTTGACTATTAGAATTTATTATGCTTCCAGTAGGAGGGGAAATTGGGAATGGCAAGTTACATGAAAAATCAGAGCTATTTTCAGTAGTAAATTGAGTGCAGGGAGCTTGCAAAGATGTAATGAATCAGCTTATGCAGTCACCAGGGATGTTTGAATGATTTAAGTACCTGGAAGTACAAATCATATTATTGATTCATAGAGACAAAACTCCATAGGAAGCCAGAGGGATGTTCTGAAAGATTTAAAGATGGAGAAGTTAGTCATAGGCCAAGAAAAGGGAGCCCTCAGAATGTTTTCTTATCCAAATTCCCAGTACACTAAAAAAAGAAGGCCTGAAGTTCCTTGAGAGAAGGGATGAGGTACTGAGCTGGTCACTATAGCAACCAAATTGTCAGCCTCAGACTTGGCACTCAAGAAGAACATGGTGGAGCCACCCAAGTTTCCTGGCTGGTGAGAGACTCTTTAGTCACTCTAGAGGTTCCACAGCCCTTAGTATCTCTTAAGAACCTTGCCCCGAAACATCTCAGTATAGGATCATCAGTCCGAGTTTTAATTAAGCAACAAAGTATGCATACAATGGCAACTTGGCCACATCCGAGACCTCCCAAATGAACCACCCTCCCAGGAATGGTTGACAGGCATAGCAAGTCTGCTCCTAGCTGGAGACCGGAGGAAGAATGCATGGCTGGTGCTAATGTTATTTAACCAGAGATTGACAGAAAACAAAAGAGGACTCTGGTTCCCTGTAAGGGAGGACAAATGAGATGGGAGACTGAATTATTCATTTTTATTTACCTCTCTGGAACAAGCTGAAAAGCTTATTTAGCAGAGGAATGAAAACGAGAGAAACAGGACCCAGCTGGCTCTGCAGAGAGGGGAGAGGCAAAGGCAAATGACAGGTGGGTTCTGAATTATTTATTTGTCTCTATTCATCTGCTGGTTGTTTTCCATCTATTGTAACTCCAGAGCTATGATCCATAGTAGAAAGATTTGCAAAAAATTAACGAAAATATAAAGTAACAGTTCAGAGTTACAAAGAGCATTTATTCAAGAAGTGATCTTTTACCATAGTAATAGTATAACTTTAATGAAAGCTCTCAGAGATTAGCTTAAATGGTGATAGGGTTGATGCTTTTCTTATAAACCAAATACAAGAGTACTTTGCTTGCAGATTGGAAGCGCAGATGATAGTAGGGGTGACATGGACGTGGGATTCCTAATGCAGCCTAATGTCTATAAAGTTTTGTTTGTTTGTTTTTGTTTTAATTTAGGTAGGAGCAGGTTGTATAGTAGGCTGTCTTTCTTGTACCCCAGAGTTGATTGACCAGGGATATTGATCGGAGCCCTTTGGGTTGCATACCTACTCCCTAGTCAACAGAAACAACCTTTCATATTGCATGCCTAATTGGGTCCAAAGCAAGAAAGGATGTGTCTGGACTGAAATGGATGGTTGGTTAAAGAAGATGTTATTGATATTATGGGAGAAACGATCCTTCCTGAGTCTTGTGTTTTTTGTTTGTGTTTGTGTTTTTGAAATTTTAAAAGAAGAGTGGAAGAAATTTTTAAAAAGTATTATCAAAGAGAGAGAGAAAGAAAATGATTCTGTAAAACTTTAAGTTTTTTTCTTGGAGTTTGAGAGATAGCTCAGTGGATAAGAGTCCATACTACTCTTGTAAAGGACCTTCATTTAGTTTCTAACAACCATATCAACCAGCTCACAAGCTCCTCTAACTGTATCCCCAGAGATCTGTGACCCTTTTCTGGCATCCATGAATACCTGTACTCATATACACATTACCACGTTTACCCCACCCCCATTAAAAATAAAATCTTTAAAAAGAAACAGAATTTTTGTCAAGCAAAGTATGTGCAAATGTCAACAAATAACTCATATTACTCAAAGAAGAGATTTTAGGTGTGAAAGTTTCTATGGGGAGAAGAAAAGGTTGAGCCTTACTTTCTTGAGATTTATAGTGAGAAGTAATGGGTGACTCATCCAGATCCCAGTGGGAAAGCTTTTAATGAAGCTCTTATGAGGGAAAGATTAGCTGATGCTCCTGGTTTCTGGGGAAGGACTGGGCCTCTCAGATGTGGCTCTGGGGAGTATCCAACCAACAGAAGAATGTTTGAAGGTGGTCATACCTGCTAATCACACCTTTGTCTCCTGTTAGTCATGAGTATGTATCAGGTTGTCTACCTCATCCTTCTTTCTTTCCTGATCCCCTGCTATGGGTCTCTTATAGAATTTTCCAATAAATTTTGCTCAAGAAAACTTGCCAAAGAAAATCCATGTAAATAATCCTTCAGTTCTTGAAGAAGTGGTGTGCATATGTACATTGTTAACACATTCTTGTATAGGTGCCTGCTTTGGCCAGAAGAGGGAGTCTTATCCCTTGGCCCTGGAATTACAGCCAATTGTGATCTGCCCAATGTGGGTTCTGGGAACCAAACCCCAGTACTCTGAAAGAGAAGCAAGTGCTCATAAGCATGGAAATACAGACCTTTGCATTGTAGTCCCACTCTCGCTGTGGATCCGATTCCTATTTCCTTGTTACCTCTCCCAACCTGAGCTTTCTCATCTTTAAGATTCCCAATAGTACATATTACATATGATGCTAGACTATTCGGCCTAAAATGCAGCTTCAGTAGTATACCCCTGGTCTTAATAGTAACAATAGTGCTCAAACTTAAAGTGTCATGAGGTTTAATTTTTCAGCTTGGGAAGATTTTGAATTACCAAGGAGACAAACCTCTAAGGAGGTTTGTAGAGTGTATTCATTGAGTAGGTATGTACTAGTGCCTCAGAATGAGTAAACAGGACAAGGTGGACTGAACATTGCCACTCATCTTTATGCTTCCTGGCTGTGGATGCAATGTGACCAGTTGCCTCACTGCAGCAGCCATGCCTTTCCCACCATAATGATCTGTATCTTCTAACCATAAGCCAAAATGAAGCCCATTTCTCTTACATCGCTTTTGTTAGGTTTTGGTAACAGTTATCAGTAAAGAAATTAATGCAAACATGCAACCAGAAAAGGGGGCGTGGCAAATGCCCTTCTCTAACTTTTAGACCCAGTTCCTCTGAACAGCAGCAGAGAATCTGCCTTTGATGTTTCAGGTATGTGCATATTCATTCCCCTTTCTGCACCATCTTTGAGCTCTGTGACCCTTTCACCTTTGTGGAACACAGCTGGGCTAAGGCTCTGAGTTCGCTGAACCCTATCATGAACACTTAGTAAAACAGAAAGAGAGGAAGTAGCTAGACTCAGTGAGTAGGCAGTGAGTGCTTACTTGGAGGCATGTGACTCACCCTGAATTTCATTATCTTTGGTATATTAGGGCTCCTCAGAGAAAATGCATGAAATAGACAAATTTTATATTAGTACAAAAATTATGTAAATGTAAAATAAGATATGCTATAAGTGTTATACATAAATTATAAAATAAAATATGAACTATAAAGTATAAGAAATTATATAAAATCATGCATCTAGATATATGTCTAGGAGCACACTTATATAATTTATTTTCCTTTTCTTTCTTTTTTGACATTTTTATTTATTTATTTATTTTGAGACAGGTCTTTCTACAGAGCCCTGACTGTTCTGGAACTCACTATGTAGACCAGGCTGGCCCCAAACTTACAGAGATCCATCCACCTGTCTCTACCTCCCAACTGGTGGGATTAAAGTAATACACCACTATGTTCAACTCCCTTCCCTTCCCTTCCATTTTTAAAAATCCAGGCTTTTGTTAAGTGGTCTCAGGCAGGCCTTGAACTGGCTATCCTCCTGCCTCAGCGATGAGGGGCTAGGATTACAGTGTGTACTACTAAATCTAAATTCTATGAAAGTTTTCTTAGCCATATTCCACTATTTGGCCAATGTCAAAAGTCAGCAATTCTCTCCCACTGTCAAATATGCCTTCACTTGTTACAATAATTTCTTATATGTTATCTAAGAAGATATATATTTTAGTTATGAAGGCTGACAAGACTACAAACTGGAAAACCGGGAAGTCTAGCAGAAAAATTAAAAAATTTAGGGTCCTGGGGAATATGAGGTTCCAGTCCAATCTAAAGGCTTGGGGACCAGAAGTACCAAAGGCAGATAGATCAGCGTTATGGTTTAGGCAGTCAGGAGAGTGATTGCAATCTTCCTTCTCTTTACTATGTAATACACTTAACAGATTGGGTGACATTCTGGGGAGGGTCACCTGACATATTCAGTCCACAGTTCAGATGCTAGAGTCTTTCAGAAACATTCTCTCAGATATAGCTCAGAAAAATGGCTCACCTAAGCACCGTGTAACTTAGTCAAGCCGGCATAGAAAGTGACATTTACACTTGGTCATGTTTGATTGTATCCTTGACCTGTGTGTGCCAGGCTGTGGATAATGGGATACATTCATGCCAAAGCATACAGGATGCCAAAGATGATGTTTAACAGAGAAATTCTTCCAATTTCATACATTGGCCTTGGCAACAAAGAAAACTTTTAAGATGAATCATGAGCCAAGAATAGCTCTTCACTTTTTTAGATGAAGTCATCAAATGCACACATTTCAGCTTCTAAGGGCCTTAGTTTTTAAACTTTACTTTCATGTCTGTGTGGTGTACATGTGTGTGCATGTTTTGATATGTGTGTGTGCACAGACCTGTGTAGGTGTACCTGTATATATGTTCACATGCATTTGGAGGCCCACAATCATCCTTGATAAATCTTCCACCTCATTCTTCGAGACAAGAGCTCTCAATCAGACCCATAGAGCCCATGTGGCTGGTCTGGGCATCTCTTGTCTTTTCCTTCTGAAGCTAGATTTATATATAGTTGGGCTTCTATATATAGTTGCCTGATGTTTATGCGGGTCCTCGGGTTTTGAACTGAGTCACAAGAATGTCAAGCACTTTAGCCATCCATCAAGCCATCTCCTGAAATGCAGATGGTGTGGCAGCAGAGAGGAGATAACCATCTAATCCAAGGAACATGCCCCTCCTCAATTCATCTCATTAAAAACATCATCGAACCTTAAGACTCTTTGCTGTTAACTTGAGCAGCAAAAGGCTCCATGAAGAACTGAGAAGGTACTGATGAGAACTGATTGGGGAGCTATTGGCCACGATGGGAAAAGGGTGGTATTCTCAAGGATGGTGTTGGAATGGGAAATACCTAATGGGAACAACTCATTTGTTACCGGGTCTCTGGAGGCAGTTTGGTTTGGGGGCAGGGTTGGGCCAGGGTACTTGGAGACCCACAGGATCTGGACTGAGAAACCCACAGAGCCAGACAGAAGGCATCCTGCTCATGTGGGTTTGAAGAACATGGGTCCAGGAAACCAGAGGGCAGGGATTTAAACTGTGTAGGGACCCACAGAAACCATGCTACCAGAACTGAGCAATAATATGATGTTTAAATCTTTTGGGGTTGAGGCAGGAGCAATGGCTGTAGCTAGCCACAAGGCCATGTGGAGCCTAAGGGTAGTGCAACCCGGATAAGTCTGTGGACTTGGTGCACTGAGGCATAACAAAAACATTCTACCAGAGCCCCAATATTAGGCATACAGCTCAGCAGGGCTGTGGTCTGTCTTAAGGATTTCCTGTGTCCTCCAGTCTACCTTTTCCCTGAGATCTCTGAGGCTGGGTCATGCTAGTGTTGAGAGGCAGATAGACTCCCCTCAGCTGCTTCTCACTCAGCACAAGTGAAACTAAGAAAAGGTCTGGTTCCCTTTGTTCCTGTCAGTATTTCTAAATGCATCTGCGTGTTGCTTAGGAACGAACCCTGCAATTTGGAAATCAGATCAGACATGTTTTATTTTAAAGAACTTGTGTCACACGACTGCAAACGTATCATTATTCATTTTTTAAAAAAATCAGGATTCATGATTGACAGCAGCTCCCAAACAGCAGATTCTTTTATCTTGTAAAGCAAATCCTTGTTATAAACTATTACCGGAGTCTCCTCCCAATGCCTGACTGTTGATGGCATTGTTTCCAGGCCTCTTTACAATAGCTCATGGGCTGGAATTTGTGATGCTGGCCACCGTAGATAGAAAACCAGGATGAGCAGCATCAGCTCCCAATAAAGCTATACCTTGAGGACTGCACCTTTTTTCTGGCTCCTCTCCATCTCTTGTACTCATCCATCTTCCAGTGTCTGATAGCAGCATGAGTTGCCCCTCAGATCTTCACCTTCAGATCCATAAGAGGATGAACTTGAGTTGTTTTAAGTCAGTGGCTTTTGGTAACCTATTCCAAGCCCCAGGGAGTTAATATAAACTTGGAGGTTTCTACACCTCATATGTGTACACACCTAAACCTTCAATAAGCCCATCAATTGCACTTCAAGAATGTTCTCAGGATTTGGTTGGTTCCCAGTATTCCTCAGCCTTATCACATCAAGTTAAGCCCCCACTATCTCTTCCCTAGCCTGGTAGCTTCTGAAGTAGAAATGATACATGATCTCTCCATATCTATTTTTCTGTTTTACTTAGCAATGAAACGCTTGAGTTTTGAAGTGGGAGGGTACATGGCAGCCCAGAATAAAGACCTGCCTTTGCTAACCTCCCTGGGAGTCTGGCCAGTAGCTAGCTGAAATGCAGATGTGCTATGGAGAGTTAAGTACTATACGGAACCCAGAGGCACAGTAGAGGATGGCACAGAAGCAAGCTGGGAAGAAATTTGGAGTCACCAGGCATCCTCTACTTGCTTATCTCTGTACTTGGTTTACTGAAATTATCCTTTGGGGCAATTCAGGCTACCTGCAGACAATTTTAACTGACATACCTCTAGGATTTTTTTTTTTTTTTTTTTTTTTTTTTTTTTTTGGTCCTGCCTCTGCTAAACCTACCTGCATTACTTATCCTCAATGTACTAGCCAGGGTGGCTCTTTTAATTTTGATTATTCAGGACTCTTACTCTAAAGAAATACCCAATTCTCCTAGCTCCTCATGGAGAATTACTTTTCAAAGACTTCCAGAAAATGTCCTGGAGATAGCACTGGGCTTGGGGAAAGCAGTAGCACTGAGTGAGGAGAGGCAGAACCTACTATGCACAGACCAGCTTCCGGATTGGAGGGGGGGAATCATCCAGCTTGAACTGTCAACAGCCCCTAAACACATTCTATGATATCATTGTGTTCAAGTCCCATTGCCTTCTGCTGCTGTACTGTCTTGACTCTGTAACTCTCTTCAAATTCAGAGACGAGTGAAGCTACACCCACCTGTAATCCTAGCACGTATGCTGTAGATGCAGGGAGATCAGTTCAAGGCCACCTGCAGCAGCAGAATAAGTTTAATGCAAGCCTTGAATACTTGAGATTCTGTCCCAAAGAAGTAAAAGAGGACTGGAGATGTGGCTCAGTTGGCAGAGTTCTGGTCTAGCATGCGTGAAAGTGCTGGGTACGGTGGAGCACACAGAAGAGTCACAAGTTCAAGGTCATCTTCAGTTACATAGCCAGCCCGTGACACACGAGACTGTTTCAAAGAAGAGAAAAAGAGTAACAGCAGTAAAAACTGGGTAAGCAAAGACTGCCTGTGCTTTAGGATCCTTAGTATTTACAAGGGTTTCCACAAAAAGATTGGGAACTGAAAAAGCACCCCTTCTCCCCATGTGTGGGGTGTATGGCCTAAGTATATCTTTGTTCTGTTTTTCACCCTGAATACCACCATATAACACAGGGTATAACGCTCCTTCCTCAGCCTTCTGCATCCTGAGATCAGAGGCATCTGTCCCACACTCCATTAATTTCCATTTTTGTTGCTTTCCTCTGTCAGTTCCCATCCCTCTTTCTGGCCTTTTCCACCAGACTGTCACAGTTTTAACACACACCAAAACTTTGGCTGAAGAATGAGTGAATGAATGAGATGTATGCAGGAAGGAGCACACCAGAGAGCCTTTGGTAGTCAACACTGTCCCTTGTGGCTTTTTTTTTTCCATATCACCTTGTTTAATTAGAGCTTAATTCTCTAATTTATAGGGAAAACCAAATATCCAATGAGTGTCAGATCTCATCTTCCCTTCTGGTTGGACTCTGCTAAAACCAATAACCAGAGAACAAAGCCTCAGTTTGAATGAGAACAGAGAGTTATGAACCTCAAACCAGAGGGATAAGCTGAGGAAGAGACTGTGCTATTCACTGTGGCACAGCAAGTCCCTCCCAGAATTACTTGGAAGGATCACCTTCTTCCTCCCAAAGGCAAACCAGAATTTCAGTCTCTTCATACCCCCAGTCACTGGGTCTGAGTCCAGGTACGTGTATGTGGTAGCCAGAGGGCAGCCTTGGGTGCCATTTGGCATGAGATTTTTCACCTTTTTACCTTTTTTTTTTTTTTTTTTTTTTTTTTTTTTTTTTTTTTTTTTTTTTTTTTAAGGGAGATGTTGTTACATTGTAAATAATTGTCCCACCCACTGGTTTAATAAAAAGCACTGATTGGCCAAAGGCAGGCTGGACGTGTTGGCGGGGCTACCAGACTAAGAAAACTCTGAGAACAGGAAGCATAGAGCAGAATGCTGGCGAGAAGCCAGAAGAAGCAGAGGACAACCATGCTGCTCTAAAGAAAGGTACCGAGCCGCATGGCTGAACAGGAGAATCATGGGTTAGATGAAGGGTAGAGAGCTAGCAAGTGATATGCCTGGACCTGAGGCTGATCAGCTGAAAACTATTGTAAGCATCTGTGTGTCTCTGTGGGTCTGTGGGTCTGTGGGTCTGTGGGTCTGTGGGTCCTAAACCTTGAGGTTAGGCCTGAAAGTCTGGGCCTCATACTACAAAGAGGATGTTACCATGTATCTCTGGCTGCCTTGAAACTCACTAAGTAGACCAGTCAGTTGTGAATTGACAAGTTGAAAACATGGATACTGGGAAATGAATTTGGATCCTTTGCAAAAATAGTATCTTGCAAACCACTGTATCACTGCAGAACTGTCTTTCCAGCCCCAACCTTGTTTGCCCACAACTTATTTTTTATTTTATTTATTTCTTAAGATGCAATTTCCCAATGGACCCTGGGGCTTGCCAATAAGGCAGGTTTGGGAGTGAGGAAGCACCAGGGATCTGCAAGCCCTGGGATTGATTATAAACTCAGGCCACTAACCAGGCTTTCTATGTAGGTAGTGGGAACTGAACTTGGATCCTTGTGCTTGCATTGCAAACATTTTATTGGTAAAACTATCTGCCCAGACCTCACCACAAAATATTTTAATAGACTATTTAATCTCTTCTGCTTTCTTCTAGTACTTAAATAAATACAGCACATCTCCACTGCATTTTAAGAATGATAATATCTGAAATTAGCAGAGAAGAACACATTTGTGTGGTAATGTGAATCTAAATGTAATGAAAACCAGTTTCCAGCTCTGGTCATCACACAGCTCTGTGTGTGTGTGTGTCATCCTCTTGGATACTTGTTACATCTGCTCTTTACTTTGAGAGATTCTGGATCCTGCTGGCAAGGGTAAAGGACAGAATGAACAGCCCAGTTGCTCCATGCCTGCAAGATCTGGATGCAACAGAAGCACAGGGAAGATTATTTTGGTTTTCCCCTTTCACTGTTTTTAGCTTAATTGCTGTTTACTTGGAAGAACAGAGCAGACAAAAACAAAATAAAAAAGACAAGGATTAATTTTTTTTTCAAACACAAACAGTTGTGTTTTAAAAAGGCTATTAGTGGGGCTATGGGTTGTGGGTGGTAGCTTTGTACCAGTTTGCCTGCTTTCAAGACCTCTCCAAAACTTCCAGTGGATGTGGATATGGTGCTATAATGATGAAGCAGAAATACTGTAGGAAATTATTGTGCCCTTCCCCCAAAAGAAGGATGGGTGAGTGGTTCAGCTCTGTTGTTATGATTTGCATATGAAATGTCTCCCACAGGCTTATGTGCTGAACATAAGGTCTCAGATGGTGACTGTTTTAAGAGGTTATGAGGACTTTAGGAGGTGGAGGTAGTTAGAGAAAGTAGGTAACTGGGGTGTGTATCCTTGAGGATATGTTGTCATTGGTGGCTTCCTGCCATACTCTCTGCTATGAGGGCACTTCTTCCAGCTATGCACTCTGGCCATTATGTCACTAAATGTGTACAGCTAATCAACTGTGGACTGAACAAACATTCTGAAACCAGGAGCCAAATAAATCCCTTCTTTTAAGTTTTTCTGTCAGGTACTTGACTCACAGCAGCACAACTCCATTACAGTCATCTACTTCAGTACCTTTCTCTTGAGAAATAGTTTTGAGTACGATGTACATGGACAAGGCAAGCTGAGCTCTCAGGTAGGGGTGAGAAGGATGGTCATTCTGTTATAAAATGAAAACAAAAACTTCCTTTAAGCAAGTGACTCCCACAGCATGCTGTTGACAGTCAACACCAGAATCCTCACGTGGTCCTCATTGCTTCCTTCAACATTTCTTCTTTCCTTCTTTCCTTCCTTCCTTCTTAAGATTATCAAATTTATTTACTGAGCACCATCTCTAGGCTTTCTTTTTTCAAATGAATTCGTGATAATTATACAAATTTGTGGGTATCAATGTGAAGTTTCCGTATACGTTTGCCTTGTGTAATGATCAAATCAGAGCAATTAACATATTTATAACCTAAATTATTATCCTTTCTTTGTGGTGAGAACATTCAAAATTCTCGTTTCCTTTCTTTCTCCCCCCCCCCCCTTTGAGGCAAGATTCCTTGTATCTTAGACTAACCTTGAACTTGATACATACCAAAGATGACCTTGAACTTTTGGCACACATGTTTCCACCTGCTGATAAGGTGGTGACATAGCTGTGCCATTATGCTTTATACATGCTGGACATCAAAGCCAGGACTATATGCATTCTGAGAAAACATTCTACCAACTGAAATACATCCTCAGTCCTACAATGGCTTATTTTTTAATTAAATATTTTTCATGCAATATATTTTGATCGTGGTTTACTCGCCCCCAAACCCTCACAGACTCTCCACACCTTACTACCTACCCGACTTTATTTTTCTATGTTCTTTCTCTCTCTTTCTTGAAAGAATAAAACACTAACAACAAAAACCCTTAAAAGAAAGCAAAACCAGAATATATGAAAAACATAAAACCACAAAATACAAGAAATTCGAAAACACAAAAATAAAAGTCAAAACAAACACAAGACCAATAAAATGAAATACCCAAACAAAGCAAAGAAAATGAACCAAAAAAGTCCACAAAAATACCACTGAGTCCATTTTGTGTTAGCCAAATACTCGTGTTTATGGGGCTATCCCTGGAGTGTGGTCATGTACCCAGTGAGACTACATTGGAGATAACTGATTTTCCCTCTTACAGTTGGTGTCATTTGCAGATAGCCTTTTGGCTATCTACTTCCTCTTCTTAATATGTCTATTCCTCTTCTCAACATACTATTGTTAACCATAGTCACCTTATCGAATAATAAAACACCAGAACTCATTCCTACCTTCTAATTAACCAATTGAACAACCAATCCCCTTTTTCTAAATCAGCCAGCTTTACATTATGTTGCTTGTGAACAAGATTTTTGGCTATTCTGTGTAGTCTTAAGGGTACTTGTATTGTTAGGAATTTCATGAGAATTGGCTCTGTGAGTAAGATACACAGGGAAGATCTTGCTAGATTGGGGTCTATTGCTAGTCAGAGTGCATTGAAGTCCTGCTAGATATGGTGTTATGAAAAGTAGGAGGCACTTAGTTATTGTGATTTGTCAAGACAGTTTGTTTAGAAAGCAGGTTGAATACTTCTGAGCTAACGGAGTTGACTGTTGGGAGACAACACTTAGGTTGCTTCTCAGATAGCTTCACTTACCATCCTGTGAACTCCTGTCTTTGGTTAGAGCATGTTTTGTGCTGAGCAGACCTCTAGCTATTCTTAAAGTTTGTTCCGTGGCTGGAAGAGGTATGACATATTCCATCCTTCAGGGAACAGAACCACTGAGCCCAAAGTGTTCAACCCACAAGCCACCATGTTTGCTTGGGCCAGAGTCTGGAGGTGCCTTGGATGACCAACTCCGTCTTGGAGTAAGAGTGAATAATTTACCTTTAGCCCAAAGTGAGGCCCAGAAAATGCATTTCCTTATGGGTGTGCTTGCTGAGTGAGCAGCTGACCTATGCTGTCTGTGTTGTAGCCCAGATGATTGTTTTCAATAATCATTTCTGTGTGGGAAAAATCCTGGGTAAAGGCCACAGGATATGTTCCTAATGGCCATTTTCTGAGGAGCTTGAGGGTAACATGTTAATAATCTCGTGAGACTGGTGCCAAAGGGACAGTTTTGACATTGGGGCTACCTTTCTTTATCTGGCATCCTTGTTCTTGGGTGACAGAGGATCTCTGGGAGATACTTGCAGAAGTCAACATGTACCGTGCATTTCCAGAGTCTGGAGTTAGCCTTGGTTACAAAAGAAGTTCCAGGATAGCCTTAGCTACAGAGTGAGACATCTCAATATCCCGCCTCTACCCTCTCAAAATAGAAGAACTCGTCACATTGCATCTTCTGAGGTCTACATGTCCTGTGGCTAACACTGTGATAACGATTATAGCAATGACCCGTAGTATCCCACTTTGTATAGTACCTTCACTGTTTGATACTCCTCCTACTCTCATCAGGAAGTGGAACCTGATTCTCTGTTTTTGAATTTGAGCAGGCTGTGAATTGCTTTAATGAGCAGAATAGGAAGGAGTGTAGTTCAAATTCTGCAGCCCCAAGAGCCTCTAACCTCCATCCCACTTCCTCAGGGTCTGAGACCTCTATGGTAGCTAAAAGTCTGGAGTAGACTGCAGAGGCTCTGAGGCTTCCCAGACAATGGGCAATACTGGTCATTAGCCAGTCATGAGGTTAAGGCTGTCCTAACCGACCAGCTCAACCGAGCCATCAAGTGAGCTCAGAGTAGTATGAGAGAAGTTCTCAGCTAGCCTACAACACTGTAAGAAACAGCACATGGTTATTGGAAGTCACAAACTATTAGGTTGTTTTGTTATGCAACAAATGAATCCCAAAGTGAACACATTTGGCTTTATTTTTAGAGAGAATTATACTAATCAGTTTACCATTAATATATTCAACACCTGAGATGGTCAACTTATGAAGATATAAGGTTTATAGAGTAGACATATTGTTTTGGGGCCTCTGGTGGATATGCTGGATGGTAAGATGGGGAGAGAGGGCATGGTAGAGCAAACTGCTTGCTTCAGAGTCAGAAAACAAAACATAGGAAGAAAGGACTAAGGTCCCACTTTAAGATCTCTAAGGTCCCTTAAGATCATTCTCACAATGACATAAAGACCAATTTACTCAATTCCATTGCCCTTCCACCCTGACATCCTTAACCTCTACCAAAACTGATGTCTTTCCAATTGTCCATTCTCCTCTTTACCTGTCTTCCCTTACCTACTCCTTAACCACCCACCTTACCAAGCCTTGTGATTACTAGTAAGTAAAGTTAGAAGCTATTAGTTCAGTAAAACCAGAGGCAGATATAGAACAACAGATGTGCTTGTGTGAAGTGGTCAAAGTCACTTAACTTTCAGTACAGGAAACAGCCTGACAGCTTCTGCCCCACTGTCCATTCTAGAAATAAATCATGTCACCATAAACCCCTGGTATAAATGGCAGCAGTCCAAGTTGACCTGATGTATCAGCATTTTATGTGACTATTAGGAGCAAAAAGTGAGAATGTCTCTTCCTTGAATCTGTGGGTAAAGCTGGTGCCTTCCTGTCATTAACAAGTTTCTGGATTTTTGTCACCTTTGCCAGTGTTTCTGAAAGGTCACACACAACAGAAAGCATCCAGATAACACTTGGTAACTGTCTTGGTGCTCTCTTTCTATAAAAAAGGCACCATGACCAAGGCAGCTTTTAAAAGAAAACATTTTACTGGGGGCTTGCTTACAGTTTCAGAGGGGTCGCCTGTCATCATGGCAGGAGTGTGACACTGGAGCAGCATCTGAAAGCTACATCCTGATCTGCAGGCAGTAGGCAGAGAGACACTGGGCCTGGCCTGGGCTTTTTGAAGCTTCAAAGCTGACCCCTACACTTCTTCCAACAAGGCCACACCTACTCCAACAAGACTGTACTTTCTAATTCTTCTTACTTTTCCCAAACAGTGCCACTCCCTGGTGACTAAGCATTCAAATATGTGAGCCTCTGGGGGTCATTTTTATTCAAACCACCACAGTACCATTCCTCATTGTCCAGGATTAAGGGTTACAAATGAAAACCCTGCAAGTGACCTTAGTGTTGCTCCAAGGTGCATGGTCACACTTGCTCATTCTTTTTCTGAGCTGTTCATTCTCCTTAATTTGTTACTCATTCGCTCATTAGCTCACTGAACTTGGTGCCAAATGTGTGTGTGTGTGTTTTACATTTAAGACACAGCAAAGTATAGGAGTCTAACCCCCACGCCTGACTCTTATTTTTGAGTGGTTAAAGCAGACATACATGGGTGTTTACATACACGTGCAGAAGTGGGTGAAGAAGGTTGGGTGTGCACTAATGATGGAGAGAAACAGAAGAGCTAGAACCTAGAGCCCTGCCTGGCTCATTTATAAGAAAATGCATAAGAAGGACTAAAGTACTAGAAAGTTTGAGAGTGAAACCTGGTTTTAGGTCATCAGGGGAAGGCCCCTCAGAGAGAAGACATTTGTATCAAGTTCTAAAATAAGAGAAAGAAAATACATTGTTAGGCAATGAAACAACTAGTGTGAAGGCTTTGAAATGGGCAGGGCTTGGGAGCATGCAAACCTGGCAAAGTGATGACCTCTGTGCTCCATGCTGATGTGAGGAAATGACTGTAAAGAGATCCTTCCTGGGCTCATATAGCAAGAGACCCAAAGAAATGCTGTTCTTATCCAAGTGGAGGCCAGTGGGAACTTTAAGCATAACAGTGATGTCATCAACACATATAAAGGTTATCTTTCTTGTGATTCTGTGAGAAAGGGGCTAGAGAAGTGGAAGCAGGGAAACTGGGAGGTAAAAGTGAGGGGAGGGTATTTGGAGCTTTTGAAGTGGTTTGGAAGAGAGATCCAGTGGCTGGAGGACATAATGGGACCAACAAAAGGAAAAGATAGACTACAGGGGGGAGGAGCTTTTAGAAACTGTATCCGAGGGTTGCTGATGAGGTTGAGGGAAAGGAAAAGCAAAGGTGGCTGCTGCCTGGAACCAGCGTAGAGGAAGCAAATGCACAAGAATCCTTCCAGCATGGGATGCCTATGAGGTACCTCTATGTGCATCCTGTAGTCATTGGAAAATCAATAGTGGCAGACAGGGAGTCAGTTGTATGGCGTTACTGTGGAGGATCGATGTGGTCCATAGTGTTATTCAGAATTTGGGAGCAGAAGAACTTATTCACAGTAAGAATAATAAGACTCATGGGCCACATGGCAAACAACTTGTTTTTATAAGCATGAGAAGCTGAGTTTAATCTCCAGAATTCATGTAAAAAGCCAGACATGGTGGAACACACGTGTAATTTCAGTACTGGGAAGATGGGGATAGATTCCTAGAGCTCATTGGCCCACTAGCCTAGCCTATGTAACAAGCAGCAAGTTCTAGTGACCATCTCATCTAAGTCACCTGGGATTCTTTTTAATGTTCTCAGACTACCAAGGACTGTGGTGGGGCTTTTGTAGTTTTCCAAGATAGCAGCTCTCATGTAAGGCTCAGGATCACCATTTTGTTATTAAGAAAGACCATGCATTGATGTGCACCCACAAAGAACAAGGTTGCATTTGAGGATACGTTGGTAGTGGAGCCAGTGATCCCTACATGTGGCATCTATGTGGCATCTCCAGGAGTCCGTTCCCTATTCCTGCAGGCATTAAACACAGCTGAGCTAATGGCATGAAAGACTCTAGTGCAAATTCTGGCTGGCATGGGCCTCTTGTCCTCCAAAGTCTGTGAGTTGATCTGGAGTGTATATGGGATTGATGCAATTAAGTGAGGGAGACCTGGATGCCTTTTACTCATGCTCTTGGGAAAGCAGCACTGTTGTGAGGGTGAGGTTGGATACCTGGTTCAAAGCTGCTTTCATTTTCCTGAGAATTCCACTCAAAACCAAGGCTTATTATCATTTTTGAAAACTTTCATACTGTAGTCCAGCTTTCAAAATAGGAAGCTCATTGTTACTTGAAGCCCATGATTCATCCACCTAAGTCACACAACCTGGGATGTAGCACTTCTGACCCAAAATGTAGCCAGAATAGGAGTTCTTATGTTTACAGCCCTGTTAGGAGTGCCATGGCTCTTCTGTGAGAGAGTTGCTACATAGTGTTGGCACCAGGGCATCACTAAAACTATTTTGCAGATGACAGTCCTGGCCTCAGGCATCCATAGCTATCCCACAGAGAATACAATACTTAAGCAATTAACTCCATGAAGATTTGTTAGGAAAATTTTGTGCATTTCATCTTTTTGGCATTTTATGACTTGATGACAGATGTTCATGGGTTTGTGAAAAGTTCTGGCTTCAGAGCTCTGAGTTGGATGTGCCGTGTTGAGTACATTTCTCCAGGGGAAGCACAAACTTGGCTCAAGGGGTAAAAACTACTTTTGATCACACATAATCCACAGAGTCAGGCAGGGCCTGGAGGTCCTTGCTGCTGGAATCAGTAGCTGTGAGTGGTTTAGAAAATAGTTTCAGTCTACCTAATGTTTTGTGGAGTGTGTGTGTAGGTCAGTGGACAGTTGGGGGCTAAGGAAGGACTGGTTCTGCCAGTCACTCCCTGGAGCTGAGAGGGAAGGTGAGTGTCCATGGCCCACACCTCCCCTGTCCACCAGAGAGAAGCATGCTGAGCTGGGAGTCTTGTTGAAGCAGGATCTCATTTTATTTTATCAGGTAGGGGCTTATATAGGCTGAGGCAAGGAGGAAGTAGGAGTCTTGGATTGGAGGAGATGGATGAGAGTTTGGGGCCAATAAGATTATGTCACGACAGAGGTGGTCTTTAGGTTAGGCCATACTGAGTTACTTCATATGTGGATGTCATGGCCAAAGGCGGGTTGCCAAACTCGAGCCAGGCTTGGGAAGTTACACTAGGCCTCAGGATCATTGTTAAAGGCCTGGTAAGGCTCAACGTGTGTGTGTGTGTGTGTGTGTGTGTGTGTGTGTGTGTGTGTGTGTGTGTGTGTGTGTGTGCATGATGACCTCTAACTAAGACATTCTCAATTAGACAAATAGAACTGTTGTCAATTCAGCTGTCCTTCACATACCAGAGGCCTTGTATCAAGTCTTCACTGTTGGGCTCAGGAAAAAAAGGGAGGAGCCAAGGAGCAGAAAAGGGGAGGTTGTGTGGCTCTTCTTTCACTAACTTAGCACGTGTCACATAGTGGCTGCACTCCACCATCTCACCAACTTTGGTATCAAAGCAGCCCTGTGCCTTCCACCAATGACTTCCAGGCACTGCCGATTCTAGGGTCTTGTACCATCCTAGATTTGTTCCTATCTGAATATGTTCCCCCTTCTAGTTAAAACCTTCCATGTAGAAAATATCTGGTCTCTGTCTTAGTGATACTGCAAGAAAGAACCTTGTAACTCTACCAAAGTGGAGCAGGCACCTCAGGAGTCTCTTGCAGGAGCAAAGCTTGATATGATCCAGATGATCAGTCAGGTTTTGAGAGGCAGATGGCAAATCAGACTTGAAGGAGTTTGCCTGTCATAGGAAAGGGAATGAGGGAGCAAGCTTCCTACAGTGTGATATAATCACATATTTTGTTTAAATCTAAAAGTTTCAAATTACATCTTGTAAGTCACTGCAATTCCAGGATTCCAAGATGGCAACAGTAGATGTGAACTGAGAGAACCCTCCTGAACATAAAGGAGAGTAGCTTCTTGCCCCTTTTATGTCCCTAGAGACCAGGGAGGGAGAACACTTACATATGGTGCTGGCCACCATGCACCATCCAGGCCTTCAGCTTATTTCAAGAAGCAGTTTTGATGGTGGGTCTTGAGACCGTCACCCTAGTTATGGGAAAGAACTATACTGAGACTCCTCCACACCTCTGGCATGACCCCAGGCTCCATATATTTTCAAGATTCACTATTGTGACTCAAGCAGGCTATATGTTTAAGTGTTTTAGAGCATTGTGTATAATTCAAGTATAATTTTGATATTGTTGAATGAGAAGCATTTGTTCTTCAAAGACAGGGATCTTGCTATAAAAACCTATCTGAAAAAGAAAATAGCAAAAATGACTTTAAAAGGATCTAGTAGACTTAAAAAAAAGAATTATTTTATTTCTTGTTTATGTTTTGCCTGCATGTGCATTCTGTAGACATCTGGTGCCTGAGGAGGCTGGAAGAGGGTGTCAGATGCCCTGGAGCTCGAGTTACAGATAGTTGTGAACTGCTATCTGGGTGCTGGGAACTTAATCTGGATTCTCTGCAAGAGCAGCTAGTGCTATTAACTGCTGAGCCATCTCTCCATCTCCTGGGAGATATTTTGGTTCAGAGAAATGTAATTGGCAACATTTCTCTAAAAAATAAAACACCTTCCCCATCTTGACAGTTGTCACAAGGTATATAGCTGTCTTCAGAGAGTAGAGCAGCATCTACCAAAAGCCTGAGTGACTTCCACAGAGTGAGCTGAGAGACACTATGGGAGAGCTCATTCCTCCCTGCTCATGAAGCACACAGATACCTATCTATCCACATATTCATGTGAGCACATCCACACACTGTCAGCTCATGAGAGCACATATTAAGCCCCCAAACAAACAAATAATCAAAATAAAACAAATCTTAAAAAGAAGTGGAAGCTGATGAAAGAAAATGAGGTTGAGGAACATGCCCTTAAGGAGATTTGGGGACCTCAACCCCGTTTTTCTCTTTCTGTTTTCTAGCTGCTATGATGCAAATGGCTTCTTCCATGACACACTCCCTGCCATGATATCCTCTCATAGTAGGATCTAAAAACAAAGGAGCAAGCCAACTATATACTAGACACTCCAAAGGTGAGCCAAAATAAATCATTTAATGTTGTTAGAAGTTTCTGGCCTGGCCTATCCTCAAGGTCTGGACGCTCAGTCTCTTAATCCCAAAGACTTATGTTAATTACAAGCTGATTTGTCTATGGTTTGGGCTTATTACTTGCTTACTCATATTTTAAGTTAACCCATCTTTTTATTTATGCTTAGCTATATGGCTTGGTACCTTTTCTCAGGGCAGCATTTTTATCCTGTTTCATCTGTGTCTTGCTGTCATCTCTGCTCTGCTCTTCTGCTTCCTAGAATTCTCCTAGTCTACTTACTCACCTCTACTTCCTGTCTAACTACTTGACCAGTCAGCATTTTATTAAACCAGTAGGATTGACAAACATTTACAGTGTACAGAAGCGTAGTCCCATAGCACTTATCCCTTCTCCTCCTTTTTTTTTTTTTTTTTAAAAAAAAACAAAACAGCCAAACAAACAAGAACTCCATATCTAATCTCTTTTGTATGGCTTTGTTCCAGACCATTATCTATAACAACTTATAACCAGCACTATAGACAAAGATAAGCATCCGTAATAAAATTTTTTGAGAATGTGGCTTTAGTTCTCTAGACTATTTTGTGCTGATTGGAGATGCTGTTAATCTTATGGGGATCCTGAGAAAATTCCAGACTATGATCAAGTCCTGACTAAAGTTTTCTGTGAAGCTGGGTCATCTCTGCCAGTCTCCTTGAAGCTGTTTTGGATGCAGAGCTCAGAGGAAATTGCAACAAAGATGCTCTGAAATGTTGGATCATCTGGGCCATCTGTTTCCAGAGACTTTTCAAGGGATCTTCCTCAATCAAACCTTATTTTCTTTAACCTGGAATAAATCCACCTCTCATTTTCTGTGGAAATAAAAAGAAAACCTCTTCTCCAAAGTAACATATCATTTGACTTCAATTTTGAAGTCAAAGCATTTACAAAATATAAATTTTGAATAAATAAACAAAATATAGGTTGAATAAATTCATCAGCATTATAATGAAATGTCTCTTAGTAGCTCTTGCTCCTTCCTCAGCAATTAAACAATTCGAAGACAACATAATATATAGTATCCAGACTCTGTGTATTTTCTATCTTTATGTGGCATATATATATGTATATAAATATATATATGTAGGCGGAGTGTACTTAGAAGGCACCAATACAGGATAGATATTTATTAAAATATAAACCAACACTCACGGTACAGGTAACAGTTTATAGTAGCACCTGAACAGGGACTGGAATCTGGAACGGTGGACGAGTGATGGACGGACGATGGATTCCGATCCTGTCTCCCCAACAGCCAGGAACCAGGAAGAGAGCATCTTGTGCGTGTTCCAGAAGCCCCTTTTCAATGGGGTTTCCACGCCCCCTTTAGGGGCCCGGAACCCTGGATAAGTGTCTTTTGACCTTATCAGCTGACACCTGAATCCCACCACATATATATATTTATTTCTCTATCCCTTTCCCTGTTTCTTTTCTCTCCCAAGCCTATGTATATGTGTGTGTTTTATATGAGTGTGTGTGTGTGTGTGTGTGTGTGTGTGTGTGTATACACACGCACAGTAAACCTTTTAGAAGTTTTTTGTTTTGTTCTTTGTTTTGTCTGAATCTGTCTTTACCGTTTATCTCTTTTTCTGACCAAACCATTAATTAGTTAAAGCATTAGCTAGGATTAAAGGCTCAGCTATGGGGCTATGGTAGCTTGCTCAACTCAGTTCCTTGGTCCATAAAAGCTTAGCTTCATATGACAGAGGTACTGGCAAGAACCATGTTTACCCCCAAACTCTGGGGAATTTTGAGGTCCACACTGCCAACGAGTAGAGCACTGCCACCTCCTGCTCATAAACCTCATTTAAATGTTTAGAAGCAGGGCCTCTTAAAAAAAAACCTCAAGGTTTTTGCCACTAAAGCTAAGTCAGGAAGCCCCTCTTAAAGGAGCTATACCACTGCTTACCTCTAGCAATCAGCCCTCCAGAGAAATGCTCTTTCCAAGAAGCCGTGCTTGACTCTGTTCCCTTTTTGTCTGTCTGAACAGTAACCTTAAATGGATCATATGCAGCTTGTGCTTGTACCAAGGTTCCTCTTCTGACACTTCAGGAACCTGACATCTTGCAGCTCAAGCCCACATGCCACGGTATCTCTGTACCATGTCCCACTTGAGAGACACAACCAAAAAGCTGTTTTGGGTTCTGTTTCTGTGATCTAGAACCCTTCTTAAGCTTTTTCAGGCAGTGGTGGTGCACACCATTAGTCCCAATACTTGGGAGGCAGGAGCAAGAGGATCTTTGTGAGTTCAAGTCCAGCCTGGTCTACAAAGTAAGTGACAGGACAGCCAGGACTGTGATACAAAAAGCCATGTCTCAGAAAACAAAAACAAAAACAGAAAAACAAAAAAATCTGGAGAAATAGTTTGCTCCTCTAATATTCCAGACTAATTTTTATTAAATGTATATCACCACAATTTAAAATTGTTTGGCTCTAGTACTTCAGTCATAGAGACAATTGTGATATGTATGTGTGTGGAGGTGTACATGTATATGTGGTGTGCTCACTATGTTTATCAGAGTCTGATGTCTAGCACTGAAACTCATTGTAACCTCATGTTGTCCACAGAGGTACAACTCTCCACCTGGCCATGCCATTCACATCTGCCCAGCAGCTAAGTAAAGTTCCTTGTATCATGCCTAAATACCCCTCACCTCAGGGAATCACTAGGAGAGTTTTACTGTACATTATTAATACATTTCTCCATCATCACTTCCCTCCCAATAGTTACCTGCTCATGAAGGAAGAAATCATCATTTCCTCAGAGCCTGGCTGAACTCTGGACGCTGTCATCACCACACCATTCTACTGCCAAGAAAGCTAAGCTATGTGTTCGCAGGCCTGACATCTGGATCCTTTCTACATAGTTCATGGATCCACTCCTTCCTCACTTTGCTTCAGGAGCCCAACTCTTTGTGCCTGTGCACATGACATAATGCCTCCTGGCTGGAACAAGCTGAGACCGAGGTCTGGACATGGCCCACCTGCCCTCTGAGGCATTTTGGCTCTAAATCTCACTTTGCTTCCAGGATCCACACTCTTGGAAGAGTGCCCTTCCCTCTATTGCCAGGATTACCCAGTGTCCCTGCCCACCACACCCAGCACCTGCCCTAATCATCCACCCCTAGACACTTTCCATTGGATTCTATAAGAGGTTGGGGGCGGGGGATCCCAGGAGTCAGGCCAAAATACTGAGTGATGCTATGTCATGGAAATGGCCATACTATGGGTATGGTCATATCCAAGAGTGTAGGTACACTTCTACGCAGCTCCATGACAACTCTAGCTAGAGACCCAATTTCGCCTGAGTAAAATCCTTAATGCAAGCTCAGAATTACCAGGGATTTGAGCATGGGCAGTCTTGGGAAAGGGTCTTGGGAGAGAAGAAACTCAACTTTTCTCTGGAGATAGTCTTCTGGCTTTGTCATCATGTCCTGTGAAGGGAGACAGGCCACACCTGAGTGCCTGCCCTGACTGTCTCCTCTGTGACTCTTTTTGATTCTGCCTCCAGTATCTGAGCTTGCCCATTTTTGTCTCTGACTAAACCAATATGGCTACTCTCTTTTGTTTGCTAAGGCAAAATACAAGTGGAGTTGGAAATATAGCACATCTACCAGTGCAGAAGTTGGTTGACAGACCACTTTATGCCTGCCATTTCTGTCTGTACATGAGTAACGTGTCCAGATTTGTTAAGTTCCCTGGATGCAGCAAAGACTATTTTTCAGTGTCTCCCCTACATCTGATAAATCTCCTGTCACTGTGTGTGAAAGCTGATTTCAGAATTTCTTCAGGAGAGAACTATATTGGCTGAGAAAGTGTTCGAGAGAAAAGCTATATAAGTCTACCCTCTGATCCTCTCCTTTTAGGGCTCAAGGTCTGATGGTCCAAGAGATCCTGAACAAGGCATTTGGAAAGGGTCATTGAGAAGAACTGAGGAGACAGTGGAAGCTGCCATGACCATAGGATACCAGCACTTAGGCCCTAAACTTTCCAAAGGTTATTGGAAGTACAACCCAAGGAATGACTGGTAATACTCACAGTATTTGTAGCATCCACAGCATTAGGGAGAAGCAAATTACCATCAAAGTGTACATTATGGCACACCACTGAGTTGGCAGAGTTGAATAGTATGAACTGACCACAGAGAGTGTTGATAAGAACATGGGGTCCCTGGAAACTTGCTGGAGGGAAGGTGGGGTGCTACCATTACCTTTGAAAACTCTTCAGAAGTTTCTTAATCAGTTGTGAACTAAGAGTCTCTTATGACTGTCCACCTCAATCCTGAGATATTTGTTTGAAAAAAATGAAATAGTATTTCCCAGCATACTATATATACCCAGGATGGCCCATGTCTGTTGTAAACACCATACTGTGTATTCGGCACATAGAAGCATCTTGACATTATGAAATCCACTATGTGGCTCCACAGTACTATGTTCAGACAACTCTTATTTTGCCTCAGTATTCTGAGTGAGCACAGGGACGCAGTAACCCTGATTAGCTGCCATGGGCATTTTTACTGTGATCGGTTTCAAGTGTGTTGATGCAGCAGCCTGAGAAGTTTGAGGTTTGAAGGTCGTGAGCTGGTCAGCCATAGCTGAATGGGTTTTGAAAACAGGTCCCTTTGCAGCTTGGATCATCAGGAGGAATGATGTTTATACCGAGAAGATCAGTGGGAGTTAGTAGGAAATGAGAGATGGACTGGACTACCAGATGGAAGACCAGAGTCTTTTCCACAGGACAGCAAGAGTAGAAGGATTCTGAGGCTCTAGGGTGGCCAGAGAATTAAAGAGTGTCCCTTTCCCAGGCCTTCAAGAGCTCTTAGAACCCCTGAAGCTCCTCTGCTCTTCAGAAGAACCAGAAAGTGGCTCTCAGCTGGGTGAGTGACAGTCCAGAGTACTGTGGCTTTACAAATGGCTTCCTTCTGCCATCCACCACAGAAAGTACCTCTTTTCAGTAATGCCTTTTATCAAAGGGAGGGAGGGAATTACAAGGTATTTCGAAGGGTGGCCTCAACCCCCTCAGTTTCCCTAGTCTTTATCTCCTGCTTCTAAGAATAACAGAATAACATACTGGACAACAGCATCTCGAGATCAGGAGGGATAGGGAAAATAGCCTGGGTTTCATTCCCCCTTCAAGAAGCGCACCCGTCAGAGCTTTAGCCCAGGGAGCCATGTGATCTTGGGACATGAAGACCTGGTGGTCTGCTCTCTGGGGTCCTTCACTTATAGCACAAATGGAGCACAGTCCACAGAGAGCTAGTCCACCTGAAAGTTTCCCAAGCGTGGATAACAAACTCACCAAGGAACCCGGGCTGTCCATCTGCAAGCAACACTCTTGCTTTGTATAACCTGCTGAATCTGTACCATGTCAGCTCTGGTTTACAGGGAAAATGGAGAAAGACAGAGGAGGCACAAAGGGAAAAGACAGGACTTCTTCCATGCTAGAGATGGTTTCCACTCATCTGCAGAAATACTGGTTCTTGGCTTAAGTTCTTAGGACATAGTACTGTTATACATGGGAAATTCTAGGTGTGCTAGCATATAGGGAGGCAGGCTGGGCATTGTTATTGTTAAGAAAGATATAATGGAGCCTGGACCAGTACCTCTTGCTCATTTCTCTGTGAGTGTCCTAGCCATCAGAGATGCCATGTATTCGGTGCTGGGGTTCGCAAAATAAACCCTAGCGTGGACAGGGCATCTAATTTACATCAATATTTATTTCATGAATGATATTTTCTTTCTCAAATTTCCTGTCGTTTACTTTGGTATCAGGTGAATTTGTGGTGGGATTGTGACACACCTTCTTTCTGGTCTGAGTTTCTGGAGGGGTTCCTGCTATGGAGGAGACAGGAAGAAGTGATGGTAGACAGGAAGAGAGAAATGACTGCTTCTGCCTCACTAAGAAGGGGTTTGAGGTGCAGAAAACAGGTCTTGTTGCTGTTCAAGGTGTGAGATATGGAATTTTCCCTCAAGATGGCCCAGGGCAATTCAGCTCTACCTCTAACTTGCACAAGACTGTTTAGGCCACAACCCCTTTGGATCATGCAAAGGCTTTTCAGCCCTTCTTAAATGTTATATCCTAGGGACTGATACACTTTTATTCTGACCCTGACAGTGACTGTTAATAGCATCTCAATCACTCCCCAAACATTTCTCAGTTTGGAAAAGAATAACATGGCATCCTTACTCAGAGAGCAATGATGGTTTGACAACTCTAGAGATACCAATCCCAGGAACCTGCTTCCTGAGATGGGGGAAATGGCCATGCTTCACTATGGAGAAAGCTGTGCATTTCTGAAGCCTGTGGAGGCTGTGAGGAGGCAATGTCATGATGCAGCTGAGGCCCTCCACCATTTCCTGAGAGCCAATATGGACCACTTGAACTCTCTTGTTACCATAAGGTAGTAGATGGCCCCCAGTTAAAAAAAATACAGCCTGGCAGAAAGACCCTGTCTCAAGCTGGGTCCTGGGTCTAGATTCACTCTGAGTGCCTTCCCACTGGAGCCCCCTGGAAGGATGCGGGCTTCTTAGCCAGGACGTGGCTAAGGGGCTTTAAACCTTCCCACCAGGATATAGATCTGTGCTGTTTCTGGTTATGTCCTAAGGAAATGTTCTGAAGGAATGAGAGCCATTTGTATTAGTGTTTGCTTTCCAAATTGTCTGGTACAGAGGTTCTGCACTGTCACTTAAGTCCTAAGAACTGAATTAGTTATTAAAAGAGGGATGAGGAAGGAGGGTGTCCCCTGGTAGAGAAGCTTCCTAAGGGGACAAATGTGGGCAGAAGAAAGAGGAGGGATAGGCCTATGAGGCAGGGGCTTGGAATAAGGCTGCAAACCTAGCATTAGGTATTTCGGAGTTAGGGCGTGGGCACCAGGTTCCAGGCTGCTTTGTCTCAACACTCATCTCCTCCTTTTTCCCACAGTCCCTGGATGCTGGCCCAGGAACAGTCTTGCATTTTGGTTAAATCTCAGCTAATTCCATCTGTGGCTTGGGAACAAGTTCCACAGAAGAGAAATGTGCTGAAGAGGCAGTAACAGACCGTGACAAGTGCTTTCCTCCCTTCGTTCAGAAGACAGGAGGTCAAGTGGCTGGTGAAACTCAGCAGTGCGCTTCCAGGGGCCTTGATTGGAGGCCAGGCTAGAGTGGCTTTAATGTTAGTCCTGGCCTGAGTCAGGAACAGATGGCTTCCTCAGAGAAACAATAGTCTGCAGCGGGGTTCCGCAAGCCTCACTGCCTTTTGCCAAGGACTTTCTGGAACCGGATGACCTCCTGTACCCTTGAGGTCTTGAGCTGCTGGCCCGCCCTTTCCAGTCCAGTGCCTCCCTCTTCCATTCTATCCAGGTTCTTGGCAACACCCTTGCCATCCAGCAGGAGCAGGCCCAACAGCAGCCTCTCTGCCCTCCGCTTGTGTGAAAAGTGGAGAGTTAACATGGGAAAGAACCTGTGGCATTTGAAATGCTCAGTCCCACGGGATGGATGAACCTGGGATGATAACAGGATTCTCTGAAAAGAATCCCAGGAAAAGCTCCTGCCAATTACCTCTATGTATTTAAAATTTATTCTAGAATTTTACTGAGACACCAATATTACTCAACAGTTCTGTTCCTCTATTTAAGCAAAAACCCAAACAATGCAACTTCAAAACAGGACACTAAGAAAACGTTATACTCATTACCCACCATTCAACTTGATGATGGACAGATTAGCTCTCTAAATATTAGACCTTATTTTATTTTATTTGAGATCAAGTTTCTCTGTGTAACCTTGGCTATCTGGGAAGATGTTCAGAAGATCAAGCTGACCTAGAACTCACAGAGATCCTCCTGCCTCTGCCTCCCAAGTACTGAGATCAAAGGAATGTGCCACCACTGCCCAGTTAATCTATAAGTATTAACTCTCCTTTATTGACAAAGATGTGGAAAAAAATTACAAACCAACAAACAACAAAATAATACAATAGTCCTGAGATAAGAGCTGGAGTCTATAGTGGAATTATGTTGTTACATTGTAAATAATCACCCTGCCTGCTGGTTTAATAAAAATTCTGATTGGCTGAAGGTAGACAGGAAGTGTGGGCAGGGCTACCAGACTAAGAACACTCTGGGAATAGGAATAACAGAACAGAAATGCCAGAGAGAAGCCAGAAGAAGCAGAGGACATCTGTGCTGTTCTGAGAAAAGGTACCGAGCCGCATGGCTGAACAGGATAAGAATCATGGGTTAGTTTAAGGGTAAAGAGTTAGAAAGTTATATGCCTGGGCCCCAGGTCAATCAGCGTACAATTAATACAAGCGTCTGTGTGTTTCAGTGGGACTATGGGACTGTGGGTCTGTAGGTCTGGGCCAAGAGGCTAGGCCAGAAAGTCCAGGCAAGAAACATTATACTACAGGAGTCTAACTCCACCTCACGTTTTCTAACAACTGTAACCCACTCCAAAGCATTATTGCATTTGACAATTCAGTTATCAGGGCAATATACTTTTGAACTACAAAAGACAATTCTAACAAGCTTACACTAATTTTCAACAGGGTGTTTCTTGAGGTTTTCTTGATTATCGGTAATTGATGTTTTACAATGGTAAGCGGTATCACCCTCTCAGGCACACCGTGGAACTCCAGCCAGCTCACAAACCATCAGATGCACTTCTAGCTTTGCAGCTAGATGGTGTCTATCACATCTGCTCAGTGTATCTTGAGTTAAGGAGCTGATGGGGATGTGTGTGACTAGATTCCAAAAAGGCTTTTCTTGCATTGCTGCTACTAGAGAGAAATACCACATGAGCCACATGTATAACTTTAAATATTTTAGGGCTTGACAGAGGGCCCAGAGGTAGAGTACTGTTTTTCAGAGGTCCTGAGTTTATTTCCCAGCAACCACATAGGGCTCACAACCATCTATAATAAGATTTGATGCTGTCCTCTGGCATGCAGGCATACATGCAGATGGAACACTGTATACATAATAAGTAAATCATTAAAAATAACTTTAAACATTTTAGCTGCAACATTTAAACAGGAAAGTAAGAGCGACATGGGGGCTAATGCTTGTAACTCCAGCACTTGGATAGCTGAAGCCAGCCTGGGCTACAGTGTGAGACAATCTCAAAAACCCCAAACCAAAGCAAATTAAAATGTCACAATCAAATTGCTTTTAGTAGTTCATTTTTCATTGACTTAATACATGTAAAATAATATTATTTCAACAGGGAGCCAATAAAAGAGACATCTGCTTTTTTCTTTTCCTAGTCTCCCAAATCCAGTGTCTGTCTTACACATTTTGAGCATGCTTGTCTGGACAGAAGATGCTTGAGAGTGTATTTTATAAACTATGCTAGGCTTATCTTTTCTGCTTTAGTGATTTTCTAACCAGATTTGTTTCTTCCAGATTTTGCTTGGTTTTTCATGGGAAGGTGTGGTACATCCAGTGATGTGTGTATGTCTGTATCGCATGTGTAGATGCGCTTGTGTGCAGAAGGCAGTGTATTTAGCATTGTCATCCTCTGCAGAAAGTAAGATGATGAGGGTATGACCATTGTCCACAGGACACAAGAGGACAGAAGCACAATCATGATACAGTGTGGGTCTCAGCATCTGTAGGAGGGATGGAAAAGGTACCATAGGATCTCAGAAGAAAAAGAATGAGAATCTGGGAGGTCAGAAAAAGTGGCAGGCTCCTATAGTACAGTTAAGAAAGGCTTGTGGCCATTCTCAGCAGGGTGAAGGTGATGAGGCATTGAACATCTGGGGAAATATACAGCTTTGTGTGGGACCCAGAGTGGAGTCTTAGGAGGTTCATGAACACAGTAATTTGGAGAGAGACATCTGGTAGCCATTGCTGGTAAAAAAGAAAACAAAAAACAAAAAAACCCCAAAAAACAAAAACAAAAACAAACAAGCAAACAACAACAAAAAAACCAAGGGGTGCTGGGTGCTGGGTCCCTTGGGGACTCCTGTGAACTGGAAAACCCCTCAAGAGGAAGAGGAAAGAAGGAGCTAAGGAAGTTCAGAGCAGGATGTAGGTTTGGGGCAAGGGGCACAGCAGCAGGTAAGATTGGGAGGGACGGGAGTGGAGGCAGTTGGGGAGAGTAGAAGAAAGCCTTTCTGGGATTTCCTTCTCTGCAAGCAGGGACAGAGTAAGGTGCTGTTAGTCTCTGAGCTCAGTCTGGGGTTTAAGGCAATGGAAAGAGAGCCAATGGAATCTTCCAGATGTAAGTAAGGCTTTCCTAGCTAGAGGGAGTGCCTTGGAGATGTTAGAAGGGAGTGTTAACTGCTTAGTGACCCAGTTGATAGAGCTTTAACTTTCTTCAGACACATATCCTGTCCTCGACAGTTCCATTGCTATCGGCCAGCATAGGTTTTTTGGCTTCCATAGAGGAAGAAGAGAAGGAAGAGCTATTTCTGAGGCCGAGGTTGGCAAGGGAGCCTGAAGGGAATGTTGGGCTGAGTGGAACCGTCACAACACACTCCCTTTCTTCAGCAATAGGACTTTGATGTAGTTTAAAGGTCACTTTGGCATCCTCTTAATGAATGGAGATTAATTCCTTTCTCTTTACTTAACATCCTGACCCTTGATAACAAGCACTTTCCTGTGACATTTCTAAGATCAATTGAATTTCTCAACTTTTTGGGGGTACTAATGAGGGCTTCAAAGGCTTTTCAAGCTATGGCTGTTCTGCAATATTCTCTTTCCTTAGCCCACATCAAAATTTAAATAGACTCCAGTCATCACACTGTTTGTGTGTTGTTTGCAGTCCGTGATGGGAGAAGATTCCATCAAGTCTGTTGTCCTTTGAAAAATGCTACAGGTCAGCCCCGGTGCATGTGAGTCATTTGGAATGATTCCAGGCCTGTTCTTGTCAACAGGCTCTGTGTTGTGGCCAGGGCCCCCTGAGCTCTGCTGGTCTTTTCTGAAAGCATACAATTGGGGTAGGACAGGATTGAGGCACTACACTGAGCTCTCTGCTCGGCAGAGACAAAGGGTAAGGGACAGTCTCAGGAATGGATGGAAAAAGAGGCCATACGGGACTCCCACTTCCCTCTTAAAACAGAGAAACATTCAGTTTGATAGTCTGTGTTCTGTTTTATTTAAGGAAGACAACCAATTCATGGTGTACTGGTCAGTTAGTTTTCAGCTTGATACAGCGAGCGAGGGTCATCTTGGAAGAGGGAATTTTAACTGAGGAAATGCTCCTGTCAGATTGACTTGTAGGCAAGTCAACAAGGCATTTTCTTCATTAATGATTGATATGTGAGAGTCAGCCTCCTATGGGCAGTTCCACCCCTGGGCAAAAGATAATTGTTTATGTAGCCTATCCAGATAATGGGAGCATGTAGATATAGGGGAACTTCGTGGTTAGAGTGTTACTCAGTTTATCTTCATTGAGATAAAAAGCATTAAGCTGCTTTAAAAGATGGCTCTTTGTTTTATGATCTCATAGTTGACTGGCTCCGTTGCTTTTAGTACAATGATAAGGCATACTCCATGGTGTAGGAGTATGGGGCAGAAGAAGCTGCTTTCTTATGGTAGTCAGCTAAAAGCAGTGAGAGAGGAGAGGGGGCAGGTATAATCCCCTAAGGCACACCCTTAGTACTTCAACCCTTGAGATGGATCCTGCCTCCTAAATTCCCTTTATCTCCCAGGAACCCATCAAATCCAGCCATCAATGGATTAATCCATCGATAAGGTAAGAATTTATATGATTCAGTCACCTCTCCAAGGCCCCATCTCTGAACAGTGCTGCAATGGATACAAAGCTTTTGATACACTGGTCTTGGGGGAAATTTCGGGTATCAGATATACACTGAGGCATGAGATCCGTGTGCTGCCCCTCCCTCCATCCCTGTTTCTTCCAACAGTCCTGGAAACCTTAAAGAGACCTATATGATGATGGTAGAGCCATCAAAATGAAGCCTCTGAATTGCCCTAGAGGAGCGTTCATGGTGTGAGGCTACATCTAAGTGAGCAGCACTCTTCAGTTTAGCAGCCAGCAGAGCTCAGTGATTCAATAGTCTTCCTGAAACTTGGAAAACCTTTGCCATTGATCCATGTGACATTCTGTTATCTTTTTTGGATACTGGTCCCTTTAAACATCTCTGAGCCTTTCCCCTGTGGGAGCACATAAAAACCGACTGGAAGGTAATGGCGATGCTGAAGGATTGCTTCATTTTCCCACTTCATGAACACAGAGCCCAGACAGGTGGCACTGTGCTTTGTCTTCACTTCTCCCATCCCATATGGAGCTGCCAACCATGCAGCACTGTCCCCAACCCCAGAGGGTCCAGTGCTGCCAATAGAAAGTACCTCCTTGAGGCAGCTGTGGAAAGGATCAATCTGGGGAGACAGAGGGCATTTCTGTGACCCCTGGGTATATACTGTAAGTGTGAGCAGGAGAGGGGTGGTGAGTGACAGACACATGGCCAACAGTGACATATATTAACCCTTGGGCACATCTTCTTCTGTCTGCCAAGGGACCCCGAGCTCCATTTCTTACAACTGAGAAATAAATGGGGATGATTTATGCTTCTTCAAATGATTGTAAAAGTGCAGAAAATAACTAAATCTGTGCAGTGAAGGGATACGCTGCCACTTTCCTGGGACTGTTAGTGTTATTGGTGATGTGTATTGTAAGTTAATGTGGGGTTTCTAAGTAACAAACATATTTGCAAATGATGGTATCCGTTATCTTTGTCTCTGTCACTTTTGCTCTTGTGTTTCCTTTTCCTCCGTTTCCCTGGCCCCGAGCTGTCATCTGAGCACAAGTGGTGACTGCTTATGAGTGCCTGATGCCCAGTCTTGGTGGGAAAGGACACGTTCACCATCAAGTTGTGACGTTTCCTGACTTCTTTACTTTGAATTTTATCATAAATGCTTCCTGGACTTAGAAAAATAACATTTTGGTTTTCCCCTTTATTCTGGTAATGCAGGCTCTGGTTCTTTTCATGGGAAGAAGAGAATCAGTTATACCCACACCCACAGTCACCTGGGTCTAGCCTGTGCACTTAGCCCAGAGAAAACACGGGCTCTCTTCCCCAGTGCTGCCTACACAGCCTGGGCTACCAGCCAGCTAGGTACATGGGAGAGCTAAGGCAGATTACAGTCTCAGGCCTCTAGAAACTGATGCAAACTATTAAAAGGATGTGTAAGTGGTCTGGATGACTCAGCCGTGGAGGAAGAACCTATTACAGGCCAGGATGTGTGTGTGTGTGTGTGTGTGTGTGTGTGTGTGTGTGTGTGTGTGTGTGTAGGCAACAGACATATTTTCTCTATTATTTTACTTTTTGCTCATTCTTGCTTCTGATTGGCTTTTCAGTTTTCAGGTGTCTCTGATGCCGCATGGAAGAGCCTTATGCTGTCACTGGGACAGGAATAAGTGGGCACCAACCTAGGCAAGGCAGCCCCGTTTACTATGTGCATGCCTTTTGGGTGGCTCAGTTTAGCCCTTTGCTCCTCCATAACAATGCCTTCAGCTGAATTTACTGCCTCACACACATTGAACAGTTGAAAGTGTGGAAATGCCAGGAAAGGGCTGTGTGTGGGAAATGTGTCACCTGTTGCAAGTATGCGCCTGTGCTCTGTACTTCTTCGTCCAGATTCTTTCTTTGAAGATGAGGTTTCCCATATCTGTTCATCACTGCCTTTGACAGCCTTCTAGACTGTGAAGTCAGAAGAGTTCTTAAGGGGAAAGAAACCGAAAACTTGAATTCTTTCTTCCTCAGTGGAACTTCAGATACCTCCATCTCCAAAAGTCTCCTGTGTCAAAACAGCCAATTTTGGAGTGACATGGTTAGAATCCACTCAGAAAGTTTAGGAAATTTCATACATCAAGAATCTGTGGTTATCTGGAAAGAGAGATTCATAAAAGAACTTGTGTGGGAGATCTGTAAGGGGAGCATTAGAAAGAGATGGAAACAGGCAGAAAAGAGCAATTCATGGTATGTCTCTGTCTTACTACCTCACTCTCCCAGTCCTGGAGTAGATCTGTCCAGTGAGTCAACTGTACCTTGTGTTGGAGGGATGCTCTGAACCTTTGTGGCTCTCTCCATAGTGATTTAGGTAGGAAAGCTGATGACAGCTTGCAGCTTCTCTTTGTCCACTTTCTGCTGCTACGACAGAATTCCCGAACCTGGGCAGATTGTAGAGCAGAGATTGATTGCCTTATAATTTTAGAGGCTTTGAAGTCCAAGAACATGGACCTAACACCTGCCAAGAACTTTTGTGCCCAGTCATTTCATGTGAAAAGTGGGTGGGTAGCAAGAGAGGGATGCTGTGGTTTGGACAAGGATCCCCCAACTGGGGGCGGGATGAATTCCAGCTTTGTAAGAGGAAGTTAGGTCGTTTGATGCATGTCTTGAAAGGGACCTTGAGATCCAAGTCTCTTTCTTTAGGCCCACTGTTTGTGTTACCATGCACTGTCACCGTGATGTACCCCTCACCAAAGGCCAAAAGGCAAAGGGCAAATTGAGGATGAATAGAAAATTCCAAAAGTGTGAACCAAAAGAAAAATTTTATAATCTTGAACACTTGGTCCCCAACTGTTGTGCTGTTTGGGAGGGTCCAGAACTTTTCTGTACATGGATCCAAGCTGAGACATGTAGAGTCATAGAGGCATGCTTGAGGCACATAGTGTCACCCTTTTGGGGGCTAAACTATCTGCATCTCGGTCAGCATCATGTAAGAAGCTGCTGCCCACTCTCCTAACATCCTGTAGTTGCCTTCCATCCTCCCTTCCCTGAGGTCATGATGGTTTACAGCCCCCCACACTGAGCCAAAATAAATTGTTCCTTTAAGTTGTTTTGCACATATTCTGTCCCAGCAGCAAAGAATAACTAATACATCTTCCAACATGACAAACACCGCACTGGGGATTAGCAAGCAATGAAGCCGTAGCCTATCCCTAAGAGCGGTTATTTTAGACTGTGCCATACAGTTTGGGAGGGTTAACACAGCACACACCCTAGTGGAGGCTCCAGTGTGATACTTCAGTCCTTTGGAATGAAGACATGACTCAGCCATGTTGTTATTGCAGTAATGTTTTAGTACTGATATGAGCGCTATGCAAGGCCGCTATCGGAAAAACACACGATGCTTCAAAGCAAATCCGAATGAATGTCTGCCACAGTCACCATTACTTCACTGGCCCTTCCGCCAAACACTTGCTAGGTGCAGAACCTCACTGCTTAACAAATGCCAGGGAGAGATCATGGGTTTTGCAGAACTGAGGCCGGTGGGCAAAGGCTGTTTGTTCATGGGAGATCTATATGTGTATACGTTTTAAGGCTGGCATGTTTCATTTTTCTCAACATCTCTGTTACCTTGGCACAGGTTTCTGGGCTGGGAAATGGTGCAGAGCTGAGCAGAATAAACATTTCATATCTCTAATTCCTGCTCACTCTAAAACCATTTATAATCCCACAGCTGGAGGCTATGGAAATGTTTTCTCAATCCTGCTTAGGAGGAAAATGAAAACAGACAGAAAAGACAAAATCCCTTCCTTACACCCAAACACAACTTCCCAGGGGTTTCCTGGGGCCCTGGACAGGATGTCAGCCTCACAGGAAGACATGCTGTTGTCAACTGAGCCCTGGTTGCCCTCAACCTCTTCTCACCCCCAGAGCTGCAAGTCTTTCTAATCCCGTCCCCAGTCTCCCAGCCTTCCTAACTAATGAGTACTTCCATTCTGAAAGGATTTCCTGGCCTGAAACATTCCTCTGACCTTTGTTTTCACACACACAACATTTTCTTAAAAGCCTTTGTCCTCTTTCCTTCGAAATATTTAAGACTGTATTTTAAGAAACTTGTATTAAACACAACCACACTTGGCCTCCTTGGGGCTGTTTGGTGCTTGCTTTTGGTTTCTATGGAACAGGTCTGTGCAACTTTGTAGAAATGATTTTGTTACTTGGCTAGGTTCTGCATGGACATGGCTGCCAGAACACACGGAGATGGGGTCATTGTGAGGAACTGTTAGCTCAACAGCAGAGGCAGGCCTCATCCTGGAGAGAGCACCTAAGGTTAGGCAGCTCCTTGAGAATCCAGGGTCTGAGAAGACTGATGGACCCACATCTCATGTGTAGTCATTTGACCACACATGTCTGGAGCCTTGTCACTTCATTACACTGATAACTCAGTAGGTGCTCATTGATAAAGGACCACGCTCAGGCCTCTGAGATTGGGTGCCCTGATTCAGCTGAAGAACTCAGATGTCTTCTGCTAAGGATCGACCCTGGGGAAACGGGGTCAGAACTAACAATGAGGAGGAGGAATGAGTTTCAGGAACTGCGTGTTCTTTGCTTCTTTTCTGAAGCCATATAAGATGTCTCAAGTGAGATGCCAGCACAGCCCATCACTGTGAAGAGGCCTTGACGCTCTGGGCTGAACTGTGTTCCTAACATTTGTGTATTGGTGCACTGGTACCCAGTATGTGACTGTGCTCAGAGACAGATTCTAAAGATAATGTTAAAATGAGATAATATTATAAACTTTACTTCAACCAATCCAATGCCCTACTAAAAATAATGGGAGAACAGGAGAGCTGGTTCATTGGGTAAAATGAAGGAGAAAATGGCTCCACAAAGTTGATTTCTGACCTTCACACATGTAGCAAATGCATACCCTCATCATAAACACATACATTAAAATAATAATAATGATTATGTTGGTAATAACAATGTTTCTTAAAGCAGTTAGAACACAGACACACATAAGACAGACTACATAAAGAGAAATGGACATTTAAAAGAGAGGCCTCAGGAGGGAACAATGCTTGTGGTACCTTGAACTTGGACTTCAAGCCTCCAGAACTGAGAGATGATGAATTTCTGTTATTAAAACGTTTGATCTGTGGGTTCTTTGTTTTGAAGCCCAATCAGATCACTTTATCTGTGTTCAGCCCCTTACGTACAGGTAGCCATTACAAACCCTTGCATCCTTCATAGCATATAACTTGCTGCTAGCTGTGACCATAGTAACAATGTAGATTAGATCTTAGCACATTAGGTTAAAATCTCAGATTTGGAACAACCCACTTTGAAGGAGGAGCAGAAGCTGAGAGGTGGTCTATGTCCCCTTCATTCCTGATTAGACCCCCTCTGTGTTTTGGCCTGCTGCCTCCTGCTCATGAGGCTTCATACGAGCTAATCTGGTTTTGATCATAATTATAAAATGGGATAATAAAGGTGACATTCTCAGAAAGCTGTTACTAGAATTTGCATAACATAATTTAAGTCAAGAATTTAATGTAGTTCCTAGCACACAACACAAATGCAAGATGAGTTGGATACTGTACACATTTTATTAAAAAGTAGTTATGATGGTAATCAAAACGGAGCAATCATTTTAGAAATTTGTCTTGGCATACCACAGAGTCAAATGCACTTAGAGAGATTAACCTATTTGCAAGAAGGCTTTGCAATTTATTTGTGAAATTTGCCCAAACAAATTTGTTGGCGAAGACCTGGCTTTGTTTTTGCTTTTCAGCCATGCAGATATATTTTTGTTCTTCGTTTTAAAGTGCGTTATTTATTAGGAATACAAAGTAAATTTTTTAAAACAAAAAAGATTTAAAAGACCATTTAATGCACCTTGAACCTACAGTTGTATTATTTATTTATTTCTTGTTTTTCAGAAGAATTGTTAGGGCAGGTAAGATGATGGTTCAGTGGGTAAAGACACTTCCTGCCAAACCCAAATTCAATCCCTCGAACCTGCATGATCGAAGGTAGCATCAATTGCCACAGGTTGTCCTCTGACCTCTATGTACTCACAGTGATAAATAAGTAAATGGAATTAACTAAAAATCTTTTAAAATGTCTGGTATTTTATGCTTGCTCACAGACGTTGTTAAAAAGCAGTACCCCCCCCCCATTTCATGCTGGCTCCCTATTTCTTGATCTCTGGTGCTGGCAACAGCACTCATTTCCACTGATCATACTGCAGCATCTGGATTACTTGGGTTTCATCTAATGGCTTCCTTTATGAGCACAGAGATTGCACTCTGATGCTTTACTAGAATTGTAATGTTGACAGGGTGAGAGTGGCATTTAGTTCACTGCACACAAAAGGCTTTTGTCTGTGGCTACACAGACTTGGTTGCAGGTTTCAGGAAGAGGAAGGCAGCATCCTTCATTTTCTTTCATTAGAAGTGCAAGAGTCTGACTGTCACAAAGAGCTATAGTAAATAAAGTCACCGTGATAGAATATATTTTTGACTTTCCCCTCAGTATTTTATGCTGTCTGAATTTCGAGTGTCTAAGGTTTCAGAATAGGGGCAAATGCTTTACTGTTGGTGGATTACCAAATCTAAGACCTTTTGTTGTAGAAATACAAATCAATAAAGAGAATAATGCAGTATGGACTCCTGGCTTAGGAATAGCTTGTTTTTGGCATTGTGAGCACAATGATTATGTTTTGTTGCTGTGACCATCCAGAACTCTGATGTCGCATGAGTTTTGGTCTTTGATATTAAACATTTCTGGTTTCCCTCTAGAATGGGAAACTCTGTGTTTGGTCTGGGTCTATTTTCATCCAGTTTGCAGGACTCTTGGAGGGATCCCTCATCCTGTAAATTCCTATCCTGTTAGCCATCTCTCAGCAAGGCTAGCAGAATACATTGTGCAAGGGAATGAATTATATAGCAGCTGGTGAATTATACAGCAGCCAGCTGGTTCCCTGACATTGGCAGGTTGATTTCCCTTCCCCAGTGGAGACTTCTGGGGTTTGGGGGAAGTTGAATCACTTCCTGGTACAAATCACAAACTGTCAAATGCCGTGTGTTTTGTTAAGTGAATTTTCCACAGATCTAAGGTAACAATGGTTTAGCCAGAACTCTAGAAGCAACTGGAATTCACTGATACTAAATTATATGGCTTAAAGCAAAATGTTCCAGCCCATTTGAGCTACTGAATGATGGATTGGATACTCAGGATTTGACTCTGCTCCTCTAGGTCAGTTCTCTGGCTGGACTTGTGTGGCCAAGAGCAAGCAGAGGACTATTTTGAAAGGAGAGTGATGCCAAAGGACCCTGTCAGGATGACAGTTTGCATTCATCAGCTCTAGACACTGAGCTTTGTCACCAACAGAATTTTCTTAAGTAAGTCTAGCCCAGCTTTTTGTCAAATTGATGATGTGATCTCTTCCCTACAGAAAGCTGTCAGTGGTTCACAAGTTGATGACATTAGTAACAAGGCCTGATGTGAGAGGTAAGCTGCTGGGCTTTGTAAATTTATACTTTGAGTGTATACCCCTGTACCACAATGCTAGAATAATAATCCCTGGTAACAGTGAATTTATAGGAACTGTGAATATTATAGGAAGCTTGCTTTTAGGATGGTAGTAATTTACTTCATATCTTAGTTTGTGTGTGTGCACATGCATGTGTGTAGGAGGAGTATGTTGTTCCATTGTAAAGAATTGTCCTACCCACTAGTTTAATAAAAAGCACTGGTTGGCCAAAGGCAGATAAGAAGTGTGGGTGGGGCTACCAGTCTAAGAAAACTCTGGGAATAGGAAGAACAAAGCAGAAATTCCACAGAGACTCAGAGACTCCAGAGTTGCCAGACAAGCCAGAAGATGCAGAGGATAACTATACTGCTCTGAGAAAAGGTATTGAGCCCCGTGGCTGAACAGGATAAGAATCTTGGGTTCGTTTAAGGGTAAAGAGTTAGCAAGTTATATGCCTGGGCTTTAAGCTGATCAGCCTAAAATTAATGTAAGCATCTGTGTGTCTCTGCGGGTCTGTGGGACTGCGGGTCTAAACCTTGAGGCTAGGCCCGAAGGTCCAGGTCAGAAACCTCTTACTACAAATGGCAACCCAACATGGATAAAATATACCCACATCAAGCCATAAAAAGCTTAAAAAAACAGTCTAGAGCACAGAAATGAAGCCCAAAGCAGCTTCTGAGTTGTGTCTCTGAAGTAGCCTGTGGTAAAAGAGACTGAGTGGTATGTGAGATTAAATTATAAAATGGTGTGTTTGCTGCATGCAACTTAAGGTGAACAAGGCCAGCTCCTGAGCCTAGATGTAATCAAGGAACCCTATATGGTGGATTTAAGGTTTCTCTTAATAAGAACAAAAAGAGAATAGAATCAAAGATGGCTTCATAGTGGTGATATTTTCTTGGATCAGTTCTGTTTACTGGAGGCAAGCAGAGGTTTGGTTTTTTTAAGAGAAGCTTCCTGATTCAGCCTTAGAGGCAAAATATTTGTGAATCTTTTAAGAGGCCCTGCTGCCAAATACTTAAATAAAGTTAATGAGCAGCAGATGACAAAGCTTTACTTGGTGATTATATGGACCCTAAAATTCCCCAGAGTACCTGAGCTAAAAACCTGAATTCTATGAAGCTAGTCTAGAAACCTGGGTGGAGCCATTCATCCATCCTACTAACCTTTAATCCTTAGCCAAGGACCTTGGCAGATTAAAGGTGTAGTCAGAAACAGAAAGAAATAAAAGAATCTGGGTGGAGTCAATCACTGTAGCCAAGCAAAGGTGTGGTCAGAGACAGAAATAGTTAAGAAATAAATATACCTTAAAGACAGTTTTTTAAAAAAAAGTCTAAATGGTTTAGAGTGTGTTGAGAATATATATACATAGGCTTAGAGAGAGAAAAGAAGAAAAAGGTAGAGAAAGCCCTTAAAAAAAGAAATTAAGTAAAAAAAATAAAAGCCACGTAAAGATGGAAAATACAAAGAGTGTCTGGATACTGTATGTTATTGTCTTATCTTTAAGCTTTTTGACTTAAAATGAAATAGTAAAAGCTGATAAAAGACAGTTGATTATAAATGCTGTTAGATTAATTCAACCTATATATTTTGTAAATGAGTTGACTTTAAAATTGAAATCCAAAGATATACTACTTTGAAGAAGAGGTTTTCTTTTTATTTTCACAGAAAATGAGCTGTAGATTTATTCCTGGATAAAGGACATAAAGTTTGATAGAGGAAGACCCCCTGAAAAATCTCCAATGGAAATGTATGGCCCAGATGATTCAGCATTTCAGAGCACCTCTGTTGAAGTTCCCGAGCTCTGTATCCAGAACAATTTCAAGTAGACTGGCTGAGATGACCCAGCCTTACAGACTACTCCACTAAAGACTTATGCATAATCCTGCATTTTTTTTGGGGGGGGGATTCCCATGAGATTGCCAGCGCCCCCACTCAGCAGGAAGTAGCCTAGAGAATGATGCCCACATTTCCAAAACATGGATTATGGATGTTTGTGTTTGTTTACAGTGTTGGTTACAAGTTGTTATAGATAACAGTGAAAAAAATTATACAGATGAAATTAGATTTGGGGTTCTTGTTTTAAAAAGAGAAAGGGGGATATGTAGGGGGAGTATGCTGTTCCATTGTAAATAATTGTCCCACCCACTAGTTTAATAAAAAGCACTGATTGGCCAAAGGCAGATAAGAAGTGTGGGTGGGGCTACCAGTCTAAGAAAACTCTGGGAATAGGAAGAACAAAGCAGAAATGCCACAGAGACTCAGAGACTCCAGAGTTGCCAGACAAGCCAGAAGATGCAGAGGATAACTATACTGCTCTGAGAAAAGGTACCGAGCCCCATGGCTGAACAGGATAAGAATCTTGGGTTCGTTTAAGGGTAAAGAGTTAGCAAGTTATATGCCTGGGCTTTAGGCTGATCAGCCTAAAATTAATGTAAGCATCTGTGTGTCTCTGCGGGTCTGTGGACTGCCGGTCTAAACCCTGAGGCTAGACCCGAAGGTCCGGGTCAGAAACCTCTTACTACACATGTGTGTTAATTACTCTTCACATTGTCTATTTATTGAGACATAGTTTTTCATTGAACTTGGAGCCCATCAAATGTGGGTAGGCTGGTAGTCTATGAAGCTCTAGAAATCCTCCTGTGTCTGTGTCTTCAGTGCTGGGATGACAAATGTGTGCCATCATGCCCTGCCTTTATGTAGATCATACATATAACTAGCCTTATTGATTCAAGCTTCATTACTATGAGGTTACCTGCTTTTCCTGTTCGTATTCTGATGTTTGGAAGTGGTTGAATGAGACGAACTCACTTACAAGGTACAGGATGGAGTTAAGCTCACCTCCAAGAGGGGCACATGTCTGTCTGTATTATTCTGTGCCCTACTTTAAATTGCTAGGTGATCTCAGATTTCCTCAATTTAGGATGTAGAATGGGAATGAGGAGACCAGGCTTGTAGGACTCCTGTTGAAAGTTGATGAGCAGGCAAAGAAAGTGTTTAGATCAAGTGTATCTGGGTAGTGATTTTGGAAGAGATTTATTTGTTTAGGGCAAAGTTGCTCTAGTGTTATTTCTCAGCATGGACTCAGTCCCCCAGAGCACCCCTCCGTCTTTTCCTATCTCCCTTTCCTTTTTTCACCTCTCTTTGTGTGTGTGTGTGTGTGTGTGTGTGTGTGTGTGTGTGTTCCTATGGTTGATACTGGGTATCTTCCTCTGTTACCCTTTACCTTAATTTTTGGATGTAATCTCTTGTTAAACCTAGAAGTACCTATTTAGCTAGACTGGCTGGCCAGTGAGCTTCTCTCCTTCCCAAGTATAAATGAGATCATGGACACACACTACTGTTCTTAACTTTTACATGGATGCTGGGAATCTGAACTTAGATCCCATGACCTACTCAGAGCCTCGGACCCTTCCCTTGCCTGCATGCAGCTATAGTAACTCTTGCTGTATGGTTATTTATAGACTCTTTTCTAGATATTAAAGGGCTAGGGATTAGTGCTACCAGAGACTATGCAAAACAAGCCTTCTTCAGGGACAACCTGTGGCTCCAGCAAATTGCCTGTAGAAGCTCGAGCTTCCTAACAGCCTTAGCATTTGATGACTCACTGCTTGACTCAAAGGGTGGTGTTCTGTTCTTTCATTATGAGTTATGAAAGCCACCAGGTCTCAAAACTGAGTAAGTAGCCAAACTCTTCCAGACTTAGTGTCAGAAGCATAGTGGGGGGTCAGAGTTGTCAAAGCTTTACTGGCGAGAGCCAGTGAGGTCCTTTTATGACAGCTAGTGTTCAGGATCTCTAGAGCAAGCAGTTATATAAAATCATTAGGACCAGCTTATGTAAATTTTTTGTATGTTCATTTTATTTTATTTTATAAAAAAGTCTTTTTTATCCATGTATCCCCCTGCTCCCCCTCCCTTCTCAATCCCTCCTATCAGTCTCCCCCTTTCCCATCCCCCCATGTCCTCCCCCAAAAGGGCGAGAAGTCCCAAGGTGGGTTAGCTCAGTGTGGCACACCCACTCCATGCAAGTCTAATTTACTCATCCCAATATCAAGACTGGGTTAGGTGTTCCTCTGCAGGGAATGGGCTCCAAGGTGCCAGCCTATGCACAGGAACTCAGTCTGATCCCTCCCTTGGAGGCTCCACATACTGCCAATGCCAATCCACAGTTGCCTACCCTTGGAGGGCCTAGTTCCTTTTCCCGATGCTTCCCCAGTGGCTGTTCTTGATTCAATGAGCACCCCAGAGCTCCAGTCAGCCATCATTGTGGGAATTTTTCTCATAATCCCTATCCCCTTGCTCATACAGACTCTCTTCCCCTGCTCTCAGCTGGGCCAGGAGCTCTGCCCAGTGCTCAGCCATGGATCTCTGCCTCCACCTCTATTCATTGTTGGATATAGGTTCTGTGATGACACTTAGGGTGGTCATTCATTTGATGATAAGGAAAGTCCTGTTTAGGCACCCTCTCCACTGTTGGTTGGAGACCTAGCCAGGGACATCCTGTGAGTTCTTGGAGGTTTCTTTAGCACTCAGTTTCTTTCTAACCCAGCTTTGGCTTCCTCTATTGAGATAACCATCTCTTTCTATCTCCCTCTTTGCTCCTCTCACTCAACCGTCTCCTCTCATGATTTGTTCCCACCTCTTCTTGGTTGCAACCCGTTCTGATCCCAACTTGCTAAGGTGATCTTCTCTATTTTCTCTTTTTAGGGGAATCTCTGGATCTCTCTCTTAATTCCTTCTGATCCCAAGCTATTCAAGGGTTGTGGTTTGAAGCCTGGATATTCTTTGCTTTTTGTCTAAAATTGATTTATGAGTGAGTACATCCCATGCCTATCTTTCTGGGCTTGTGATAATATAGCCAGTTCTTGAGGCTAGATGTCTGGCACAGCCAGAGTCGGGTTCTAGACTAAGCTGGGCATTCAGTAAAAGCCATTATAAAGTTCTGGTGACAGATGTGTAGGCACAGGCATTTGCTCAGAAACCCATTTTCTGACAGAATTGCTATTCACACAGTTTATCAGACACTATCAACTGGGGGACCATCTCAAGTCAGGAGCCTACAAATCCTTCATTAGATTTCAAAGACCTTTCCCTGGACAGAAGGAAACAAGGGGCAGAGTGTGTCTTAGTAGGTGGGGAAGGTGTGCTCTCTGCAGGTAGTGAGATATGAGGAGATATCACTCTTCTGGATGACAAGCTGATAAGATCCATGATGAAGTGCTATGCAAATGGCCATTCATTTTGATCCTATGGCTTTTTTAAGAACCAGCCATGAGCTATTACAAATGTTCTAGGATAGTATATAGTGTATAGTGATGTCACTAAGATTGCTTATAATCCTAAAATTTAAAGTGATATAGATCCAAAGCTGAGTCTGAATCCCTCTCATGTTTCCTGTTCTGACAAATATGGAGAAGCCACAAATTTGGATCATGGGCTCAATAGAAAGAACACCAGTTGAAATCCCTAATGGAAGTGGGAGAAAAGTGTTAGCTTCCACACGCCTTTGTTAGAATCCTCAAGGCTGATCAGGCAGCATAGCAAATGCATGGAAAGGTTCTCAGGGACACAGGTGAGCAAGGAAGGTGTGACCCAGGAGGAGGAAATGACACTCTCATAGAGACTAAGCAGATTGTGGCTGCACACATATGCACAAGCACATGGAGAAAGCAGACTTTCAGAGAGCGAGGGATGCTGGAATATTCAGTAATGACATTTAGATGCAGTGATGATATTTGGATATGCCTTTGGAGGAAAACAAAGCAGGTCTCCTTTAATGTCATTAATGCTTCTAGAAGTTATATTTGAGAAGAAAATAGATAGAAAAAAAAATCAAAACTATAGTTAGCATGCATGGAACATTGATATGCATAAGACAAACCCCATAAAAGTTATCAAAGAAAAGATCAGAGTGTTGTTTCCTCACTCCCTACAATAGCCTTGAAATGCAGCTCAGATTGGCCTTGAATTTTAATCCCATGCCTCCTCTTCTACAATTTTGGGATCACAGATGTGCACCACCATGCCTGGCTAGAAGGTTTTGATTACATAAAAGTAATTTGAAAATTTCCATCTGATGAAACGAACAGGCAGTTCCCCAAAGAAGAAAAGCAAACTTGGCCAACAAGTACTTTAGATGTGTTTATCATCCCTATTCATTAGGGAAATGCAAATTTAACTTCTTTGGGTAGCACTTAATCCTAGCCAGAATGGCTATCACCCAAAAATCTGACAGCAAGTGCTGGTGGGGATATGGAGAAGGAATACTTACTCACTACTACTGGGAATACAAGCTAGTCCAGCCATTGTGGAAAGCAGTCTGAACGTCTCTCAAAATATTAAAAATTGAACTATCATGTGTGTACCACTGGTCATATATACACCCAAAGGTCCCTAGAACCTGACATACAGACACTTGCACATCTATGCTTATTTCTGTCCTCTCTGTGAAAGCAAGGAATTGAACCTGCCCAGGTGCCTGTCAACTGAGGACTAGATAATAAAAATGTGGTACACATACACAATGGAAATTTTCAGCTACAAAGACAATTGAAATTATAAAATTTTTCAGGAGCGACCAAAGACAAAGAAACAAACCTCATGCTTCCTCTGACATTTGACTCCTAGCAACATGAGTGTGAATAACTGGGTGTAAAGGGGGCCAAAGCCAAAGAAAGGAGAAAAGGGGGGTTAAAAAAATACAGAGGAAGGAGGAGATGACAGAGGATGCAGCAGATCTGAAGCAGAAAAAAGACTGAGGGAGGGTACTAGTGAGGGGCATGAGGGGTGAGAAGGGGGGAACAGCTACTAAAATATACTTTGTTAAAAATGTCCTAATATTTAATATGGTGTTTACTGAGAGAAAAAGGCCAAAATCTCCCTGTGGTAAAAGGTGTCCCAACATCTTAAGGGATATGTAAAAATTTGCAGAGTATATGTGATTTATGTCTGTCTTTAAAATGGGATTATATTAAGGAATGCTAATTAACAAAAAAAAAATATTAACAACAGAGGGACAAGGTGTAACCAGGTTGCTCACTGTGGAAGGGGTTCCCCAGCCATTGTAAACACTGCTGGAGTTCATGGAAATCCACGCCAGAACAACCATCTGGCAAGACATTGGGCCTATTAGTTGGCAAGCATTAAGATGTGTGGTGATGTCAGATCTGAGCAGGTGTGTGAGAAACCTGCTTTCAGGTGGGGAGAAGAGGTGAGCTCAGGTATTTTGAGAGCACTATGGCCGATTTAGTGGAAGAAAGGCAATCCCACATCTCTGTGCCCACTCCAAAGAGGCAGGTGAGTGGAAGGAGGTGTAAGAAGATGGCCACCTTTGTGTTCTTTAATGGAACAGGGAGTCACAGGTGGCCGGGGATGTAGGTGTGTGGGGCTGATGGGCAAGGGCTTGCTTCATTTTCACCTGCTTGGATTCTTGCTGTATTTTTAGGTACTGAAAATCAAGCACTAAGTAAGCAGATTAGGTTGCAGAAGGCTGGGGATGTTGCTCAGCAGCATGGCACTTGCTTAGCATATGCAAGCATATATACACACACAAAGGCTTATTTTTGATCTGTGTGTGGCTCAAGAGCTTACTTTAGAGCCTGTAATTTCAGTACTGAGGAAGTAGAGTCAGAAGGAGCCCACATTTGAGGTTATCCTGGATTACATAGCCAGATCCTGACTCCAGAGAGAGGAGGAGGAGGAGGAGGAGGAGGAGGAGGAGGAGGAGGAGGAGGAGGAGGAGGAGGAGGAGGAGGAGGAGAGAACATTATATATGAGTGAAACACAAATTCTAGTTGGTATTTAATGAAAACTCGGAGCCAAATACTGAGGGAAAGCTGGAATATCAGAGAGAGAAACAGACCACAGTCAATTCTCACCCCACCAACTTCTCCAGGTAAAAGCTATCTTCAAGAGTCCTCAGCCTGGCTTGTCACTTCTACAGACTACCTGCCTTTGCCTGCCTTCAGTATCTTCTTCACACAGTTGTTTCACTTCCGGGTTCAACTCGGCATCATATTCTAGAGTTAGGATTAAAGGTGTGAGCTACTACTCTTTGGTTGTTAGGCCTTGAGCTCACAGAACCACAGAAAGATCTCTGTCTCCTGAGTGATGGGATTAAAGGCGTAGGTCACCACTCTCTGACCCTCAGTGCTTGACTGTGGGTGATTCTGTTCTCTGATATTCCAGGCTTATTTTATGAAATATAAAACTATATCACCACATAAGAGCTCACGTTTAGTTGAAGGCAGTTACATATGTATGTTACATGGAGAAAAGAAAGATTAGTGGGTGAATGAAATGATGGCGAACAGGGATCATGGACATTTACAAATTCTTGTGTTTTGCTTTTATTTTAGTTAAAGAATTTCTACAAAAGTATAGGTTACAAGTGTACTTTTATTCTTTGTTTGTTTGTTTGTTTGTTTGAGACAGTGTCTTGCTATATAGCCCAAGCTGGCTTCAACTTCCTTTGTAGTTTTGGGTGATCTCAAACTCACTGAGCTCTTCCTGCCTCAGGTTCCTGGTTCCTGAATGTTGGGTTCAGATGTGTAAAAGCATGCCTAACCTTTAGTGCACTTCAAACTGGAGAGAAAGAGATGCTGACAGGTGCAAGGTGGTATCCTGAACAGGGAGTCAGGACATCCAAATGCCCAGAGAAAATATAGACACTCATTTGGCAGGTACCCTCCTTGAATCTTGTTCTAGCCATCAAGAGCCCTCCAGGTAGGACCTAACTTAAAGTCACAGAGCCAGTTTGAGATGTCAGTGGCCTTTGAACATGTCTACAGGGCCACTTGCTTATTGTCATACTGAAAATTTCTTAGAAGCTTCAAAATCTTCTTTTTGAGAACAGTAAACAGAGGCAGGCTATCTAATAGTTGGTGCCAAAGGCAACAGACTAGAATTCCAACTTGCAGGGATATGCTTTCGAAGAGAAGGAGCATCACTGTGGTTCTGCTTACTCCTCTCAGTCCTGAGACAAGAGCCATCAGACCCACGTTTTCCCTGTTAGCACAGGTTTGTCTGATTGGCCTCTACATCCTGAAGACATATGTAAGCTGTGGGACAGTCTGTAAGATGGCCAGCAAGGGCATGGGGGCAACCTGAAAGCCAGGAAGGGGGCAGGCCAGTTCAGTGCTGGTCTCACTGATGGGGACCTCTGCTGGGTGGCCATTCAGACGCTTGTCCACTATAGAGAAAACCTGCATGGTAAGAGCTGGAGCTAATGAGGAGAAGCCTGGGAGGGGAAACGTGCTCTCAGCCTGGGAGACGATTAGTACTGAGATCTCTGCATTGCCTTCTCAGCCAACATGATTTCTACTAAGGAGGGACTTGCCAAAGTTTAAAGACACAACTCTTCCAGTAAGTCAAATGCATCTTTACCACAGAGATGCAATGCCTACCTTAACGTATATTGCTATATATTGCTTTAAAAGATAATTTCTTTACTTATATTTCTCACAATAATGCATGCTGCCTTAGCATTTTTTTTGCATACATCTCTGTGATTTTAGTCATTTTTATCACTAATTCCACTAAGAGGAAAAAGAAGCCATACAAGCCCCCTTGTAATTGGTGTGATGAATGATGTCCTTTTTCCTTAAAAATTTATTTTATTTTTACAATTGTGCATATATGTGTAGGCATGTGCCCATGTGGGTGCAGGTGCCCTCAGAGACCAGAGAGGGTTGGATTCTCTGAGATCTACAGTGACAGGCAGCTGTGAGCTGAACCTGGGCCCTCTGCAAAAACAATATGGGCTTTTCATTTCTCCCGCCCGTATGGGCCTTCCTGAGTGATATGAGCTGCTCAGTGGAAGCAATAAAGCATGCCAGCTGAGGACAGCCCTTCAGTGCTGGCCAGCCATGGGTAGTCAGACTGCTGGTTCGTTTTTCTTCCTCCACCAGCCTGGTATGCTGCCTTGCTTCCTGCCACCTGACATTCCATCTGCCCTATGGGAAATGCCTGGGGGACCAGCTTTTATCATCCACCTTCTTTCTCACCCCAATGTCACATCCTACTAAATGGAATGAATTGCTGGCTGTCTATGTGTGTTATAGGTGAGTGAGATGTTCTTCTAACCACTCTCCTAGCCATATTTAAAAGATGCCTACAGAAGCCAGAGAGAATGCCAGGAGCAAGATCAAAGTTCACCTCTACTGGAATATTGATTACAGTATTTGAAATACAGAAAAGTATATCAAACTATCTAATAAGTGAATTTTTGTGTTTTAGAACCTTTTATAAATTTTTATTTTTAAGTTGACATATAATATTATAATTCAGACTATGTATAGAGTAAATATGTAATGTTCAAATTGGGGACATTGGCATTTCAAGGGGGAAAATATAAATGCATGTATATATGTATATATGAATATGGGACCTATATCTTACCATTTTACCCCTTTTACATGCTGTGATGGTTTGAATGAGCACAGCTGCCATAGACTTGTATTTTTGTTTAGTCCTCACTTAGTAAACTGTTTGGGAGGGATTAGGAGGTATGGCCTTGGAGTGGGTTTGGCCTTGTTGGAAGAAGTATATCACTGAGGTTGGGTTTGGGGTTTAAAATGCCCAAGCCAGGCCCAGGCTAGCCCTCTTTCTGCCTGCAACTTGTGGATCAGGTGTGAGCCCTCAGGGACTGCTCTAGTGCTACCCTGCCTGCTACTATGCTTCACATCATGATGGCCACTGACAAGCTTTCTGAAACTGTAAGCAAGCTCCCAATTATATGCTTTCTGATATAAGTTGCCTTGGTTATCATGTCTCATCAGAGCAATGCAGCAGTAACTAGACCTCTTGTCCCATTCAGAGGCCTTACATATGCACACATTGCTGTGTAACCAACACAGTCCTTCCTCTTCACAGAGTTCTTTTTCTTCCCAAACTGAAATGTACAGCCACTAAACAATGGCTTCCCTCCCTTCCCTCAAGCAAGATTTATGTTTTAGAATGTACCCTTAGTGATAGCCTACTGACACCATGTAGAGCATTCTACTTTATGAGTTTTTTACATCGATTTCCACTGTTGGGTATTGAGGACATCCCAGATTTTGTTCATCCTGACTGTTTTATCTTTTGTGCATGAATTTCAGATCATGCCCAATACAGTTTTCTGGGTCTTAGAGTAGGCCCAGTTTTCTACTCTGCCATATATTACATACTTTTTATTTAAAGATGTACTTTAATGTTCATGTCTATTAGGTGTGTGAAAATTCCTCACTGAATCTCTAACATATGCTAGTGTGGTGTTAATTAGAACTTTTCTATCTCCTGAATATTAAAATTTCATAATAGTTAACAGAATATTCATACATAGTTCTTAATGTGTGACTTTTGTCTTCTGGAAAGGGTCCCGATTGATTATATTTTCACATGTCATTATGATGCAGTATTTAGTGCAAACTGTCAGAAACTCTTTGAAAAGTGGAGTGTACCAAACTTAGATGGGAGAAATAAAACATTCCATAAATAGAGGAAAATGTGTATGATGATATATCGTCTATTTAATAAAATTTGTCTGGAATATCAGAGGACAGAATCACCCACAGCCAAGCCATGAAGATCAGGGAGTGGTGACCCACACCTTCAATCACTCTGGTGAGTTCCTGGCCTAACAGTCAGGCAGTGAGAGCTCACACACCTTTAGTCCTAGCTCTAGCGGAGTTGAACCAGGATGTTAAACAGCTGGTGGGAAAAAGAAAATATAAGCAGGAGAAGGTAGAAATCAGCCATTCTGTCTGAGCGACCAGTCAAGCTGAGGACCCATGAAGGATAGGACTTGCCCTGTTTGACCTGAGAAGTTGGCTGGGTGAGAATTGGCTATGGTTTGTTTCCCCTCTTTGATATTCCAGCTTTCCCCCAATATCTGACTCCAAGTTCTTCTGATGATATTCAGTAAAATGCATGTTATATCTGGTGTCCATAGTGGCATATACAATATATCACTACAAATTAGTCACTTGTCAGGACCCACAACCAACAGGCTCAGGATCTGAATCGAGTTGTCAGCATTTAGATGTATTAGTAACATCAAATTTGCTTTATAAACAGTTGATTTGTTCCCAATTTCTAGGTATTTGGTCAAACTTTATTTTTGAATATTTTTGAGAGGTCTTCTGGGTGCCAGTGACATTTGAATATTGGACTGACTAAAGTAGATTGTCTTCTCTAGTGAGTATGGACCTTATCCAATCTGGTGAAAGCCTGGATAGTGAAAGAAGGTTGCCTCTTCTCCCCCCAAGAAAGAAAATTGTCTATGGTGGGTGGTCTTCAATGGAGGGCACTAGCTTGTTTCCTGTCTTTGGATTCAAAGTGAAACAGGGTTTTCTGTGTCTTGAGCACAACAGTGCACATTCTGGAACATAGATTTCCAGCTTGCCCTCTGTCTTGTAAGACTAGAAACTCGTCAGACTGTATAATTGTATGGACACACTTCTTATAACTAATGCTATGAGTAGATCCACTTTGTTCTTTCTTTGGAAAGGCCTAGGATATTAAAGCCACTTAACGCTTATAACATAGGCATCCAAACAGCTAACATTGATCTATAAGTCACACTATTATTGTTGATTTCGAGAAAACATTATCCTGCAGTATGATTCCTTTGCTCAGTGAACTCCCATCCTATTTGCCATCATATCATAAGGGTTTTTTTTTTGTTTTTTTTTTTTTTTTTGGTAACAAACATCTCATTCTGTACCTCAGACTCATCTAGAATCTGAAATCCTCCTTCTTCAGCCTATTGCTGGGATTTTAGGTGTATGTCCCAGTATCTGGTTATCATAATACATTAACATTATACTAATAGACAGTCCCAATGTTGATGGGGAGATATTTTAACTCCTGTGTTTAAGTGGTAAGATGGAGGGTTTCAAAATAATCTGTCTATCTATCTATCTATCTATCTATCTATCTATCTATCTATCTATCTATCTCTCTATGTTGTTTTCTTCTGTAGAATCAGCCAATATTATACAAGCACCTACTGTGAATCAGACCCTGGTGTTGTAATGTGACTCACAAGTGACCATAAGCCTCCCTGACTCTGCAGCTCTTTGAGGGAACTTGGACACAAATGAAACTATTTTGTTTGCATCTTTAAAGTTTGACCAAATAGCTCCACATAGAGTTCACTGCTGGTTATAATCTGCATCCTAGATTTTACAAACCACAGCTTATTACATGGGGCTTTATACCATAATGTCTGGCTAGGAAACTCACAGGAACAGAAACAAGTCATTGTTTCAAACAAAGGAGACTTCAACTTGCAGTCTCTCTGCACTGACCTGGTGACTACATGCTGTGTACTTTTCTTTCTCTATTTGAAGGAAAGCCAAGGGAGGGTTTATGTAATCTGGCACCAGCACCATTCCTGGCCAAATGCAGCTCTCCTTCTTACTCCATTTTAATCTTTGAGCAATGATGTCATATTAGGAAAACAATGATACTGGCTGTAGGTGATGAATCAAGAGAAATCATGTTTCCTGGACCAGTGTAAGCAAAGGACCTGCCCACCCCAAGGCATCCTGGGAATAGCACAGCCTCCTCTTTACCTCCAGGACTAGGAAAGATCTGAATACCTTTTTGTTGTTGCTTTGTTTTGTTCTGAGGCAAACATTGTCAGTGACACAGGCTGGTGCTCTGGATGCGATTTGTCTTGGTTTCTGTGCCTTGTGGTTGTCATGACCAGATGCATTTTTTCTGGAACTGTGTCTGCCATGAGTCTATCAGGGGTTCTGCTCTGTTGCTTGAAGATCACTCACTGTACCTCTGTTGGGTTTATCACACATCAAGGCTTGACATTTTCACTTCAACTTCCATGCCATGTGGTCCAGGCTGGCCTAAAATTTATAATCCTCCTTCCTCCCAAGTGTTAGGATTACACAAATTCATCGCCACAGCTAGAAGAAGCATTTTAAAACTACTATATAAATGTAGCAGATTACACACTTTGGCTAAGTATATTCTTAACTGTTAGATATAAAGTGTGGACTGGTTTGATTTGTTAACATCATAATATTCTGTCTTATAATGATATATAATTATCTGTTCTGTCAACTAAATTTATGTACCAAATTATAAAGGATTTAAGAGTATGTTGTTTAAAATTTTTGTTATATGAACAACATGATTTGGATGATTGATGGAATCGAAGTATGGACTGTGGGTCAGACAAAATATTGTATAAATGCAGTTTTCTGGTTTTGAAAACAATGCTCTAGGCATGTATATCACTGATGGTTTTCTTAGGAATTATACACCGGCATAAATGAGAGGACATTTCTTAAACTAGCATCAAACAGCTTAGGTGTGTGTGTGTGTGTGTGTGTGTGTGTGTGTGTGTGTGTATGTTGGGGGTGAGGGACCAAAGCACTTGGAACACTATGTAATTAATTTGTGAATATGATTAAAAGGCAGAGCAGAATTCCTTCAAGATTCTTGTGATGTTTTAAAATCTGACACTATGCTGGACATTGGTAGCTCATGCTTTTAATCCCAGCACTTAAGCAGAGGCAGCAGATCTCTGACTTTGAGCCTGTTCTACAGAGCTAGTTATAGGACAGCCAGGGATGCACAAAGGAACTCTGTCTTGAAGAGAAAAAAACAACAACATATGCAGAAAAACATTTGAAACTATATCAAAGTAAAAAGTTACCCCCAAGTGATGTGTGTGGAGAAAACTGGTGCGCTACCTGGCAAGCAAGTGCAGATCAACTATGGCCTTTTAATTAATTGTACATGTACTAGATATTCATTATTATTATTTGCCTTAATGCCTTAAAGAAAGGCAAACAGGGCAGTGTATATTTCTGGACCATTGAGGACTTAGGACAAAAGAGCCTATGAAAATATTAAAAAGCCCTCTTTTCAGCCCACAATTACTATTCCACTTTCTGCCACACGATGGTGCTGTTGGTGATGGAGTGTACTTTGGAGATGCAGGATAGCTGGCAGGTGGCCAATAATGCTGTGCAGGGAGAAGAGCTGACATCTTTGGAGGGAATGTGTCAATGGCTATGTGGTTGGGATAGCCTTGGTGAAGAGGGTTGGTTAGAAGGAGAGGAATAAAGTCCACGTTACATATGAAGTAGCAACTGTGGAAAGAACCAGTACTTAATATGTGCAGTGGATGAATGATTGGGCAGTTGCTGGGTTTTTCTGTGGCTACTGTGGAATACCATGCTCCACATCTCCCAGTGCCTCCACCTTTGAGATATGACTTGGACTCTCAGCCTCTCTTTTCTCTCCCTGCCTGAGCTAACTGCCTGTCTTGTCCACTGAAGGTGAGATTCAAAGAGCAGAGCTGAACTGTCCACACTGAGGCCAGGACAGTATCCCTCCCTGGAAGCTTCTCTGTAGGTGAGATTTAGTCTACTCATGGCTAAAAGAACAAAAAAAAGGATCAAGAGAGGAAAACCTGGAGGTTGTTTAAAACTGTTTTTGTAGACTTACTTATGCACATCCAGCCCAACAACAATAACAGCTATTACTTCCCACTGCCTGTGAATACATCCCCTTATGGGGTAAAGAGACTGTGACTTGGATTCTGAGAGTGCCCTGCATTCCACAGGCAGATTCTAAGGTATTGTAAAAGGATCACAAGAAGGTCAGATAGAGCATAAGGGCTTGCAGTGAGGATGTCAGTGATCCCAGAGTCTCAAAAAGCCAGAAGAGGAGAAGGAGGGGTTTTCCTCTTGACCCTTTAAAAGGACCCAGCCTTGATTTTAACCCCAGATGGTTCACTTTGCACTTCTGATGTACAGAGCATAAGAGAATAGGTTTGTGGGACCTTAAGTCAGTACCTCTGCAGTAATTTGTTAAAATTGTCACGGGACACGTATTTATCCACTAAGCTTCTAGGGCGCTTGTTACACAGTAGAAGGTAACTGATATGCATGCACTTTGTATTCTTGTGGAAACTTTAAGAGGAAAAAGAAGGAAGGGGAAGAAGGAAGGAAAAGAGTGAGAGTCAGAGAGTGGTAACTCACACTCTTAATCCCAAAACTCAGGAAACAGATCTTTCTGTGTTTCTGTGAGTTCAAAGCCTAACAACCAAACAGTAGTATCTCACACCTTTAATCCTAACTCTAGGATTATGATGCAGGGTTGAACCTGGAAGTAAACAACTGGGTAAAGAAGATATTTAAGTCAGGTGTAGGCAGACATTCTGGTATTCTGTAGAAGCAACAGGTGCCAGGAATAGGGCTCTTGAGGATAGCTTTTACTTGGAGAAGTTAGCTGAGTGAGAACTGACTGTGATCTGTTTCCTCTCTGTGATATTCCAGCTGTTCTCCAATATCTGGCTCTGAGTTTTCATTAAATACCAACTAGAATTTGTGTTTAAATAATGTCCTCAGGGAAACTTCCCACAGTGTGTCCCCATCTTTACCCCCATGATCCCCTCCACACACCCCCTCCCCATCCTTTAAGGAGCTGCTCTGACAGATGTGCAGGCATGGGCTTTCACAAAGATGCACCCGCTATACTTCCTACCAGGCCCGCCTTTACCTCTTTACATCTCGCCTCCCTTCCCATCAGCCCCTTTGCTATAATTATTGCATTTTTCTTCTTCCTTTTTTTTTTTTTTTTATGTTGTTGAGCAAACATTCCTTTCCTGTGTTTTCCAAGCCACATCTTTCTTCTAAGGTGGACCTTCAACTTCCCTTTTTGTTTTTGAGACAGACTCTACTTTACAGCTCAGGCTGACCTCAAAAACTCCCTTTGTAACCCAGGTTGCCGCAAACTCCCTTTGATCCCCTACCTCACTTCTAAAGTGCTGAGGTTACGCGTGCCCATTGGTGACATACCTAGCTGGGTTAAAATTCATGCTGCCAAGTTTGCAATATCTGGGAGATGGAGATTTAAGGGCCACTCTGTCTAGAGAGGGCCTCAGCAGATCCAGGGTGTGGCATGCTGGCCAAGCTATCTAAACCACAACACTCAAGTTTGTTATCCCATTCACCAGACAAAGTCTAGTGTTGACATGTGGCTGCTGGTGGTTGGGATGGATCTTAGGGCTACAGCATTTGCCTAGGATGTGGGAAATGCAAAATGCTCGGCTCTAGCCTCAACACCACCCACACAAAGCAAAGAGCTGCATTTTAATACCTATTCTAAAATAAATAGCTCCATGTCAACACCAAAACATGCTGTAAGAATTTTAAACAGCTGAGAGAAGCCTATGTACAGGCTTCTTCGGGGTACAAGAGCTTCTCTAAATGATGGCTTGTGCTGTTTGGCTGATGAAGCTGTACCCGGCTGGAAGCAGTGGTGGGTCATTTCCAAGGAGAGGCAATGTCTTTGAAAAGTAGTTATTTCATCACTTCAAAAGATGGCCACAGTGAGATATAGTATGTTTAACTTTCTGGAAACACTGCTGGGCTGCATGTTGGTGACTAGCCCTTGTCTGCAAGGAATTGTTCAGCTGTCATTATTTTCTTTTTAATCAAATGAAACCACCCATCTGAGAAAGCCATGTCTGAGTCCATCAGTGGGTCACTGGCAGTTAACGTGAAGATCCTTCTCTGTAAGCAGTGAGACCTGCAAGTGGAGGTCTCAGGCCAGCCGCTTTATGCTGAGGAACTCCTGGGCTCTCTCAGGATAGCTCAGGGTTTTCCACAATTGCAGCACTTGGCCAGGAAAAGCTCATCTTTTCATTGACTCTGGGGATAAATTAGCATCTTATTCAGGCTGAATAAATGTCGAGAAGGCCCTGGAGGTTTGTCCTTGCTTTGTTATGCTGTCTTGTACTTGGCTGGGGTCATGCTCAGGCTTAGGGGCCATGTAGCAGGCCCATGGAAGACTCACAAGAATAACCTTCACCCATAGCTTGTCTTCCAGAGACTGCCCCTGATGCTGTGCGTAGGAGTCAGGTCAGTGGCCTTGGTCCGTGCAGGGTTCTGAAACACAATGGCAATGTGATTTTAGTCTGAGTTGCAGAGGAGACAAATCACAGTTAAAGCACAGCAGGGCACTAACTCAAAGAGGAGGCCTCTATCGCCACTCATTGGTCTCCCAGTGGTGGTCCTATCTCCCGATTCCATTTTGAGTGTTTCATATGTTCTTCATTGGCACAAGTCACAGCTTAAATAAAGACAAACCACTTGTGGCCAGCATTGTCACTTGACAAGGAACATGGTTCTAGGCTGCCATGTAACCTGCTTTGGGTTCTTGTTATGAGTCACCAAGTATCTTGGATATCTTTGATCCTTCTGTATTTGTAAGGTAGGTGAAATATTTCTATTCCACAGAAATAAGCTTTAAGGGGCAAAGACCTCAGGCTGGAGCATGGCAGAGGTAGAAAAATCAAATGGGCTGACTCTAATTGCCACTATCTTTTCATTAGACCCATCTCACCATCTCTCACCTTGCATACTGGCCATGGGAAAGAATATCTTGCCAACACAGGACAATTCAGTCTAATAAAAACAAAATGTCGATCGACACATGCACAAATTGCTTGTCAAATAACTCATCCCTTTCCACTTGAGGCAGGGAAGGGAATGTGGGGCTTGCAAGGCAAACCTGAAGAGGCTGTGAGTCAAGGAAGATTTTTCAGTCATCAAGCTCAGGAGCAGGTCTCTGGCATGAGTGCTCTAGGTCTTGTCTTCCTGGTATAAGTTGCCAAAGCACCACAGTGGATTTGGAGGACCTTCCTTACCTCATTATGAGTACCAGATTCCTATGGAGGACCCATAGAGCTCAAGTTTACATTTGTTGGGCCAACTAGAGCTTCCTGTTTTTAACTTCTGAGAGGTTTAAAAAGCATAAACAAATGGAGGTTGTTATTGACCAGGAGTAAATATTCCCTTAGAATGTTTTTCATGAATAAGCTTCCTTCAAAACACACACATTTCATAGGAAAGGGGTTCCAGGAAGCACACCCTAGACTATTGCTGAGTGGAAAATAGCTGGCTCCTATTTCATCTCTCCCTTTCCTTTCTCTCTCCCTCCCTCCCCCTCCCTCCTTCCTTTCTTCCCCCGTGCCTGCTTATTCTCAGTATTTAATTATATCATAATTCTGATTTTGAGGCCAGCTATTTTATCATGTCCATTGTTGAAAAGCGCTCTCTCTCTCTCTCTCTCTCTCTCTCTCTCTCTCTCTCCTCATTCTCTTGAGAATTTATGCTTACTCTGGGTAAAATTTGCTGTAAGTCCTAGGATCCAAACTGCTAGAATTGTGGGCAGGAAAGAAAAATGCAGCCTTGGATTTGGAAGATGAAAAATGGACTCTGACACTTTGGAAAAGGAAGAGTCTGTTGGAGGTACTGTCTGACTCCTAGCTTGTGCCACCAGCCCTAGGTTCTGCTGCTCACAGCTGATGTCAACAAGCCCTGACAATTACTAGGCACCTTCCTCAGGTCGGTCCTTGCCTGGAAAAAGAAGCTGCTGTGAAGCCATTGAAACCAAACAAAAAGAACAGGAGGGGAATTGGAGAAGTTGGATGGCCAGGATTGAGGAACTTGTGTGTGTAGCCATGGTGGCCAGAATCTGGCCTTGGTTCCAAAGGCCAGGTTCACATTCCAGACTCCCAGAGGCAGGACACTCAAATTAAGATGTATGACCTATCCCTTGTCCCAGAAAGAGACCCCTCTTCTCTCTTACCAGCTTTGAACAATTAGGTATGTTCAATAACTATTCCTCATCACACTCTTATTTATGTGTTTTGTTTGTTTTGTGTGTATATCTCTAAAGCTTGAATCAACCTCTTCCCCCTCTCCTTCACCTCCTTAAAGGCTTGGGTATCTATTTTGAATAACAGTAGCAAATCTTATGGCAGCTATTTGCTTGCTAGGTATGGAAGCTGAGCCAGGGACTTGTCAGCAGGATCCCACCCATTGTCTTATCCATAACTATTACCATTTTAAAACAAGGAAACTGAAACACTTGGTAGCCAGGGAGTAAGGCCTGCAGCAAGGTGAATATTCAGCCTGCTTCCTACTTGCCCCACAGAAGTGACTTCAGTCTACAGTCACAGTTGCTCACCTTGACCCCTAGCACACTTCAGCACATTGCTGTAGGCAGAAGGGGTTGCTGCCTTTGGTTGAATTCCACTGGGTTTCTGGGCTGCTCTTTGGAGTTAGTCCCTGCCTGGTAGGGAAAGGACAGAGTCTGGTGAACTCTGAACTGATTTAAAAATAAGATGGCTGCATGTGCTGTCCCAGCAGTCTCACGGGCAGGATATGTGCCCTTCCCATGAAGTCCTATGCTATTTATTTCTGGCTACTGTCTCTTCTGTGGGGTGCACTTAGGCAAATCCTGAGCAAGGCAGAGCCACTTTCCCCAGAAGGGGTAGAGTCCCATCAAAACTCTGGTCCCACTTGGGAGAAAAAACTGGAAGCATACTCTAGGATGTCAGTGCTTCTTTTGTCAAACAGCTGAACTTGCAATTAGAAAATGACTAAGTGACTAAAGAACCATTTTAGTGTCTGGGTGGTGACACACATCTGTGCTCTTAGCATCCAGCTGCTGTGACAGGAGTGTTGTAAATTCAAGACTAGCCTAAGTTACCCAAAGACACACTGTCTCAAACAAGCAAAACCAAAAAATAAACAGTAGTAAGTGAAGTCTTTGATCATACTATAGATGATTAATTATCTTGTGAGCAACTATCAATCCCTTCCTGGTTACCAGGCAGGAAGGGGATAGAAGGCTATAAATAAGGAATCTTGATCTCTAGACACTGTGGTATAGTTGGGGCCCAGAATGCTTACCACATGAATGAGTGGAAAATAGGTAATGGGGTCACCTGAGAGTATGAACACAGGCATTTCACATGGCCAGGCCAGGGCTCCCCGGGGAGTAAATTCTATATAGCCTTTTAGTTCTGTCAGGATGATTCATGCATTCACTTTCCAGTCTTGTAGCAATGAAGCATAATGTGACCCTTTCAACACATCATGCTGTGGATTAAGTTTAAAATTTGTTTTAGACTTAGGAGTTGGTGAGCAAGTCACACAGGAGTGTTAACGACGCTTATAAACCAGCACTGCAATATGTTAGACAGCATAGATTTTTCTATAGTTGATCTATACAACTTAAAAGGCCCGTTGAAGGGCCATATTAGTTTTTCCATCTCTGTGGTTACAAATGACCACAACCACAACGGCTTAGCACATTACCATCTAACCAACATGAACTGACTAGCAGGCTTCACTGAGAAGCCTGACACCCGTCATACTGTGCCAAGTCCAGGTGTTGACAGGACTGTTCTGCTTTGTAAGTTCTGGGAGCAACTGAGAAACATGCTTCCTTTACCAAGCATAGTCACCTCATCTCCTCAACCAGTGACAGGCAGCACTGTTGTCCCTGACTTTCTGTTGTCTAAGCCACTGTTGAGGACTTTTGTGACTATCTTGGGCCTATCGAGACAACAAGGATGATCTCCTTACCTTTGTGTAACTTGGTTACGGTTACATTTGTTTTGCTTGTTATTGTTTACTGTCAATCTCTTTCTCTGAGCAAAGTATAAATTAAACTTGATTACAGATGTGTCTTCATAGCAAAAGACATTAGATCTAGAGTTTGGCACTGTCCGAAGTCTTTGGCATCAACTGAGGGTCTTGAACTATGTCCCCTGTGGATACAGAAGGACTACTGTACTATCTTTTGGGGTAGCTTACTTCATAGGAATCACTGAAATTATTATAGTTGTACAGAAGAATATTTGAAGCAGTTTAGATGATATTGCTTAAGTATTGAGCAAAGAGGAAATAAAAGTTTACTTAGATTTGCACACATTTTCCAAAATGTACAAAGTGAATAATTTATAAGTTAAATTTAACATTTAGAGGGGAAGTTGAGGCTTTAAAATTTTTGCACCTGTGCCCCAGGAAGAGGAATTGGTTAAGATCTCCTGGGTAAATTGGGGGGGGGTGTAGAGGGAAGTCGATAAGGGGTGGGAACATGAGGGTTCGAGAGGGCCAAGTTGGGGAGGGATAGAGAGATTATCAATGAAAGAGATAGTCTGATACCATGAGCCATCATGGGTTTAGGGAGAAACCTGGTGCTAGGAAGGTCCACAAGAACCCACAAGAACGCCCCCCCCCCCAAGACTCCTAACAATGCTGGAGAGGGTACCTGAGCTAGCCTTCCCAGTAGTCAGATTGGTGACTACCCTATTTGTCATCACAGAACCCACATCCAATGGCTGATGGAAGCAGATGCAGACACCCATAGCCCAGCACTGGGCTGAACCCCTGGATTCAGCAGAAGAGAGGGAGGAACAAATAGAGGTGCAAGGGGAGGGTCAGGAGCACAATGGAAGGAAACCACAGGGACAGCTGACCTGAGCCAATGGAGCTCAGACTCTGGACTGACTGCTGGAGAGCCTGCATGGGACCAAACTAGGCCTTCTGAATGAGGGAGACAGTTGCATTGATCAAGCTGTTTATGGGTCCGTAGCTATAGAACAGGAATTATCCTGGATACATAAACTGGCTTTTTAGAGTCCGCTCCCTATGATGGGATGCCTTACTCAGCCTTGATACAGGGAGGAAGGGATGGGTCCTGCTTCAGCTCAGTATGTTAACCTACCTGTGTTGACTAGTCAAGGGAAGCCTTATTCCCTTTGAGGAGTGGATGAGAGGTGGGGTTGGGGGAAAGGAGGGCAAGGAAACAATGGAGGGTATATAAAAGAAATTGTATTAATAAATACATACTTTAATAAGTCAAACATTTTTGCATCTGACAATCATGGACCTGTATGGGACTGAGCTAGATCCTCTGCATATATGTTATGGTCATGTAGCTTGGTGTTCTTATGGGTTCATAACAGTGAGAGTGGGGATGCCTCCCACTCTCTCGTCTCCTCTTGTGCCTTTTCCCCCGACTTGATACTTTGGTGTGAGGGTTTGTTCTTAGTCCTATTGTGTAACTTTTGTTATGCCCTGTTAGGTTGATCTCTCTGGGGGGCTGGTCTTTTCTGAAGGGAAATGGAGGAGGAGTGGATCTGGGGAAGAGTAGATGTGTGTGTGGGTGCTTAGAGGAGTGAGGGAGGGGAACTGTGGTTTAGAGGTAATGTCTAAGAGAAGAACTCATTTTCAAATTCCAGAGAGGACAATTTTGTATTTTTTTTTTTTTTTACCTTTAATAAAGGAGATATTAACGTGAAATATAGTCAGACATCTCTTTTCCTCAGACATAGGAGTTTCCACCCCAGAGATATAGCTGTAGGGCTATGGCTGCTAGTGGCTCAAAGCCTTTCAGAGAATGGCTCTGAGCCCACAGGACCCTTCAGCCACAGTTTCCCTTAGAAGTGGGACGGCCCACTGTAAAGTCACAATAGGTAGAAGAGGCACTTTGGGGGCTTCCCATGACCACAAAGTCAGATGCAACTGACTCCAGGGAGCTGCTTGGTGACCTTGTCTTCTGTAGATCCTGTTTCTAAAGTTCCTCACTGGTTTGCTTTCCTGGCAGAGAAGCACCATCTAAGCCATGGGGAGCTCACTGAGGTCAGATGACAGAAGCTCAGGTGATGAATGAATTTCTCTAGGTGACCCACTTTGTTATCCCAGAGTGGAACCTCCTGGGTGGTCCTGTCACTGCTCTAGTGCATTCCAGTCATGTTTGTTACTTGTGATATTTACACTAATAGTCATAGGGCAGCAGCTTTTGTTGTTTCTTATGCTCTTTCTCAGGGTTAGGTTTCTCATACACCAGGTAGCTACAGTTATGGGCATTTCTCTGCATTAATGACTTACAGCTTTGTTTATTTCGGGATGAAGATCAGCCCAGTGTCTCATGCAGATGATCTCCCACCGAACTGCTCCAGCAGCCATATTGATTTAGATACATACAATGCCACTTTAATTATTTGTTTCCTGATGTTCAAAGTCTTGACAGGTTCTATAAAATGATCTGGAACTTACAGGAGATTGTTGGAGTCTTTAGTAATCTCATTCTCTCTCAGATTTCTTTTTTATGTATATGATTGTTTTGCCTGCATATTCATCTGTGCAACACACATGAAAAGCGCTCTGAGAGGCCAGAATAGGGGTCAGATAATTTAGAACAGTGATTCCCAATCTTCCTAATGTGGAGATGCTTCAAGATAGTTCCTCATGTTGTGGTGACCCCAACCATAAAATTATTTTCGTTGAGACTTCATAACTGTAATTTTGCTACTGTTATGAATCATAATGTAAAATATATGATATGTGACCCTTGCAAGAGTCATGACCCACAAGTTGAGGACCACTGATCTAGAGTTAAATTTACAGATGGTTGCAAGCTGACTTGTGGGTGCTGGGAATGAAACCTGGGTCCTCTGGAACAGCAACTAATGCTCTTAACTATTTAACCATCTCTCTAGCCTAATTTATTTTATATCCTCATATGCAGAGTGACTTCCATTGGCTAATATTTTTGCTTAGGCTGTTTGAATCTATGTTCATGAGCAGTGCTCTGTGATTATGTCTTCTCTCATTATCTTGTGTACAGTTTTTATTTCAAAACTTTTTGGGGGTTTCCTGTTATCTAAAGTATGCTGGCCAATCTAGTGGCCAACAGCCATGTGTGGGTGGCTATTAAGTATGCCAAGTTTCATTAGCAAGTATTAAAGCAGAAACATGCTAGAGTTTGAAAACAGCAAAAAACACAAGAATATAAAATGTCTCAGCATTTAATATCCAGGAATGATAATATTTGGGTATACCAAGTAAGATAAAATTTATTATAATGTTATGATTTAAAATGTATATGCTGTAAATAGGAAACAGCTTTTCTCTTGATAATGTGATTAATATAACTTCTGTAAGAAAGAAAAGGAATGAGGGGAGAGGAGCAAAGGGTGGTGTGGGCAGGCCTCAGCTCCTCCATCTGTGGGAGCCTTGTGGTCCTTCTGTTTCTTCTGGGAACTGGCCTGTGTCAGCACATATGCTTGTATTTCAGGTCTTTTGGTTTTTAGAAAGATGAAGGTTGTGAGAGTTGTCTCTAAACCAACAGAAAGTCCTTCCAGAGCTGTGTTTTCTGGCCTCCAACAAGTATTTGGAGGAGCTTCAGGCCACCACCTCTATGCAAACAGGAGGAGTCAGTATAGCACCTAGCAACTTGATCTCCAGGACAGGCTCAACATGGCATGCACACCGCCTGGGTCTGTAGGGCTCTTGCAGTGTGGAAAGGAAGGATGGTGACTTCATGACCTTGCTAAGCCAATTAGTCATCTTACTCTGAGGAAAAAGGACAAGTACAAGGGTGGAGAAAGCAAACAGAAGATTGTTCCAGCTGCTCCTAGAACAAACAGATCATTTTATCCGACATTTATGGGAAGCTATTAATTTCATCCTAGACAATCAAATAGCAAAGGATTTTCTATTTATCCTGACAGCAGGAATTTCAGGATGATGCCATCTTTTCATTGCAAATGTCATCACTTCAGCCATCATGGAATGTCCTAGGCAGATAAATAAATAAACAAAAAGAATGAAATGAAAATCTGGTTCCTGGGGTGGTTGCAACTTTGATGTTTCTGCACTTTTCTCTGTGTGGAATGTCTTAGGTGATGGTCATTATCCATTATAAGCTGGACCATCTTTATAGCAATAACACGTGTTATTTCCTCACTCCCAAATTACAAGTACTAAGAGTTGGTATCTGGCTCATGGGTCACATGGTAGCAGTTGGGAGTTCCAGGGTTCTGCCCAGGTCTCTTCTCAAAGTGCAGGTCTACAACTTATCATTTTAGTGAGATTATCTCCCATAACTGCAGTGAGGATTGTTAATAGACCCTTAAAGAAATATAGAAGATTCTTTGTCCCAAACTCCTTCACAAGAGAATCGGAAAACACCGAAATACTCCCAGGTGGGTCTGGATCAAGACACCACAGACCCCTTGAGGCACTTGCGTATTGCCTGAAAGGAAAACCCCACCAAAATGCCATATCTTGACATTCTAGTTTGAGTCAGTTCATAACTTAGTACAAAAATGGGTCCCAGGATCAGGTGGATGCTTTGGTTGGGAGTGGAACAAAGGAATCAATGGTGGCTTCTAAGCTATAGATGGGCATGGAGTAGGTGGTCTGAATTCCCCCAGAGAGTGAAAATTCTTATCTCAGCACAGCCTCTATGTGTGCACAGCTGTACCTACAAATGTGCTGGCACTGAGGGAGAAGTGGATCAGAGAAAGGAAGAGGCTTACCAGGAAGAGAACGTGGGCCATTGGCTCTGAAAAGGCCTCTGCAATGAGGAGGCTCTCGGAATGTGAAAAGCAGCTCATTATGGGAAATTGAGGGACCTCTCCCGAAAGCGATTCTGGAGTGCAGGCCAAGGGTAACCTCAGTGGCTCTAGTGAGCAAGAATGGAAGGAGGTGGAAGAAGAAGCTTTAGTTTGAATCAGATGTTAGATCATAGACAGCCTTAGGAGATTAATATAAAGCCAATAGAAGGACACATGTGTTGTGGAGCAGGCGGGGCTTGGAGTAGAGAAATGGCATGATAGAATATATGTGAATGATCATTCTCCGTAGTGGAGAGCAAGGCATAACTTGTAAAGAGGAAAGATGAAACAGAAAGAACACACTGGGAGGTTGTGGAAATGGTCCCAGGGATGGAGGAAGTCTGGGGCATGAAGATGGGACAGTATAGACAGATTCTTTTGCTCAGAGTCAGCTCTGCCTTGGGCCTGGTTTAGAATGTGACTCCAGAGCTATTGCTGATTCTAAGTTCCAAAGCAGTGGCTCAGACCCTCTTTCTTCTACCAGCCCAGAGCTTTGTCAGTATTCACAGTCCTTTCCATGGGGCCAGTCCTTGATACTCATTGTGTCATTTACAACTTACTGAGATGTTTTCATAGTCCAGACAGCTACGGTAAATTGCTGTAGGCTGAGTGGCTTAAGAAATGCACATTTCTACAGTTCTGGGTACTGAAGACCAAGGTCAAAATATTGGCTGATTTAGTGTTTAGTTGATATTCAATTCATGATGTTCTGATTTAATTCCTGCTGTATCCTCTCTGGGATGTAATGACTCTAATCCCTTTTATGAGGGGCTACCTCACATACTAATACTATCACAGTAAAGTTGGTGCTTAAAATAAAACTTGGGTAGACCTAAACAGTTCACATCATTCCAGTCTTATGCCCCACCCCCCAGTCATTTTCCTTTTGTATAAAAAATGATTTATTGAATTCCAAGAACTCCAAAAATCTTAGCCCACTCTAGTCTAAAGTATAAAATCCAAAATCTTATTTAAATATCATAAAAATTAGACATCGGTGGGTCTCAAGGTTTGATTTGTCTGGAGGCAAAATTCTTCATTAATGAATGTATCAAGACAGATAAATTGAGTGCTTTTAAACTATAATGGTGGAATGGGTGTAAGATAGATATACTCACTTAGAAGAGAAGCTGGAGAGAAGCCAGGGGTGATGGATGGAGACTGAGTGTCCACATCTGCCAAGGTGAGTCTTCTGAATGCTTAAGCCTGGAGAGCTTGACTTTTTGCTTCCAGACCCGTTGGAGCTGTGGTCCTCTCTCTACCTCTGCTGAGAAGAAATAGAAAGCCATGACACTGGGAAAAGGTTATCCAGCCTGCTGAAAGTCAATCAGTTGCCTCCCTTTTGAGAACCAAGGAGACAGTCCTGGCGATCTCTGAATTTCCTTTGAGGTCATTCTTTCCTTGTTTTGAAGAGTAAAACACTTTCAAGGTCAGTAGCTTTATGAACTTGTCCTGTAAAATTCTAGACATCAGATAACTTTGCTTCATTCCTTCTTACTCCTGTCCAAACTGGCAGTTTTACTGCTGGGGTAGCTGATTAGGTCTGTGGTTTACACTCATAATAACCTTATCACAGGGTCAGTTGGCCACCCTCTCTATGTTTGCTTCCAGCTGCATTTTCTCTCTCTCTCTTTTTTCTTTTCTTTTTTTTTTTTTTGACCATATGATTAACATAAGACTTTCCAAAGATTGAATGTCTGGTTTCTTCTTTGTTTACTAAGTCTGTCCTGGAGTCACTTCTTCCTCCTGGCCTTGGCTATAAGCTGCCAAGAGGAACCAAGCCACTCTTTCAACACTGCTTGGAAATTTCATCATTCACCAATTCATCCTTCACAAACCCTGCCTTCCACAAAACAGGAGACCACAAGTACGACCCAGCTATGTTCAATCCCACTTGGTAGAAACCATGCCTTTCTGCCAAAACACATTCCTCATTTCCATTTGATACCTCACCGGAATGACTTACATCTGCCCCTTGCTTGTTTGATATTTTCTTTCTTTGTTCATTTCTAGACAGATCTCATTCTATGGCCTTTAAAGGCATTAAACTTGTGACTAGTTTGGACTCCCAAGTGCTGAGGTTAGAGAATTATAAGCATATACCATAATTTCTGAATTTTGTCTGTATTTCTACCAACATTCGGATTATAGCTACTTAGATGTCCCCTAAGAAGATGAAGGCTTTCTCTGTACCCCTCTCTTCTTTATGAGATTTCATTAGAACTGATTTGAAAACTCCCTTCACTTTCCTAAGGCTTATCTTCTTCCACCATATACCTAAGCTCTTCCAACATCTTTTCATTACCCCGTAGTGGGATTGTGTTCCATTATAAATAACTGTTCCATTGTAAATAATTGTCTTGCCTACTGATTTAATAAAATGCTAATTGGCTGAAGGCAGACAGGAAGTATGAGTAGGGCTACTAGACTAAGAAAACTCCTGGAACAGGAAGAGAAGAAGCAGAGATGCCAGAGAAGCCAGCAGATGCAGAACACCTATGCTGCTTGGAGAAAAGGTACAGAGCCACATGGCTGAACAGGGTAAGAATCATGGGTTAGTTTAAGAGTAATGAGTTAGTTAGCAATATGCCAGAGCCATAGGCTGATCAGAATAAAATTAAATAAGTGTCTGTGTGTTTCTATGGGACTGCAGGTCTGCAGGTCTGTGGATCTGCAGGTCTGTGGATCTGGACCATAGGCCAGACAGACCAGAAACTTAATACAACATTACCAGTTCCAAAGACTTTTCCACATTATTAGACATTATTCACAGCTGTGGTTCCACTTATAAAAATCAATTTCTGTCTTCATGTCCTAAATAAATACATCTTTCTTATGGTTCTATAAATAAGAATGTCCAAGGTCAAAGTCCTGGCAGGAATATTATCTGTCCAGGGTCCTCTTGCTCTGCTCTTCAAATGCTTATCTCCTCATGGAGCCCACACATTGCAGAGAAAGAGAATAATAATTCATCTTAAGAGGATCTGCTTGGTCACTTACTCTTCATGTTAGCCCTATAGGATGGATTCTTCCTGGAAGGGAGACATCATGGACTTCAGTGACATGAAATGCACTCCTAGAGTCATGTAGAGAGTAGACATGTGCCACTCTCTGTCAAATACATCACCAAGAACATGTAGGTGACTACAAAGCACTTTGGTAACTTGCCTAAGAATTTCTATTAGTTTGGAGACTTTCTACTTTTTTTGGAAAATTCCATTATCATTGTGTTCCTTGGAAGCCTTGTGCCCTGGAATATAGCCAGTGACTCTAGGAGAACTGTTCCATCTGTGGTCAGGACTCTGGCATGGGTAGTGCAGGAAGGTAGGCATGAAAATCTTACATGAGAGTTGATGTGTGGGCTAGCCTTACTAGGGCAAGCAAAGAAGGGGCATGGGCTTCATTTCCTCTGACTACTTCATCAGGTCACTGCCCATCAGACAGTGGCTACTCTTGCTTTGTGTGAATGCATAAATCTGCTATACATGAGATTTTCAAGCTTATACTAGTCAGACACAAACTTAGTGTCTAACTCACTGATACTCTACTTCATTGTATAGATAACAGTGGAATTCAACATGAGACTCTCACACATAAAAATGTAGAGCATTAATAATAGAAATCACCGAGTAATAACTGTTTGTCAGGTCAATACATGGTTTTTCAATGAGTCTTTTTATCCACCTGTGGGGTGGATAATATTGTTACCCAAAGCCATCAATCTACTCAGCTAACTAGGACTACAATGTGACAAGCAACACTCTGGTATTAAGATAGACAACACGATGGATGCCCTCATGCTGGTTTAGACACACAGAACGCTGAAGTTTAGAGTGAGTAGTTGTCTCACAAAAGTTAAACAGTGAAATTGGTAACCCAGGGCTACTGACAGGGTATATTAGTGGTGATATATTTTATATTTAATAAAAATAAGCCTGAAATATCAGAGAACAGAATCACCCAAGTCAATCCAGGAGGGTCAGAGAGTGGTAACTCATGCCTTTAATCCCAGCACAGGAATGACCAAGTGGTGACCTATACCTTTAATCCCATAATTCTGGAGACAGAGATCTTTCTGTGTTTCTGTGAGTTCAAGGCCAACTACCACACAGTAGTAGCTCACACCTTTAATCCTAACTCTAGGATTATAGTGCAGAGTTTAACCCAGAAGTGAAACAACTGGGTGAAGAAGATACTTAAGGCAGGCATAGGCGGACATTCTGGTATTCTGTAGAAGTGATGAGTAAGGCTGAGAACTCTTGAAGATAGTTTTACCTGGAGAACTTGGCTAGGTGAGAATTGACTGTGGTCTGTTTCCTCTCTCTAATATTCCAGCTTTTCCCCAGTATCTGGTTCTGAGTTTTCATTAAATACCAACTAGAATTCGGGTTTCGCATAGTGATCTGATTTCCCCTTTAGCTTAGCTTGGACCTCTGAAATTCCTGAAAGTGCCTATGCCCTTGCCTCTGTGGATCTGTACATCACTTGTTAAACTCTTGTCCATGTTGTTTGTATTTCTGCTAATAAATGCAGAGGAAGGATAAACTATCTTACTATGCAGTAATTTCTAATTAATATTTGATAGCATTTGGCTTGACATACTGAGGAGGTGAGAATCTACTGGTCACAGCCTTTCTGAGTACACTGAACTTCCTTCTCCAAGCTTCCTCTTCCTCTTCAAATAACGCAGTTTCAAGTCTCCAAGGAGTCTAAATTCCCAAGCCCCTGAGAAGACATTTCAGAAACCAGTGGGCAGTAGATTTTGCTTGAGCTCATTCTCTGGAGCAACTGAGCTGAGTCATGCTTATTAGATGCTTATTTAAATGTGTTGTTGTCTCTGCAGAAGTGAGAGTAGGGTCAGAGCCCACATAGCCTGTGGCAAAGGGACACAATCTGTTCTGCTGAGATGAATCCTATTAAGACACAGGCTTTCAGGAGAGGGCTTTTCTAGAAGCACCCTCAGTACTTACCAGAGTTTAGCTCCGCACTCTTGCTTTAGTTCAGGGCTGTTAGAATTGAGCTAAAGGTTTCACTTTCTCTCAGGTACTAAGAATCAGGCAGAGACTACAGGTGAGGACCACTTTCTGGCAAACTCTATTCCTGTGAGAATAAGACATGTGACAGGTCTTAGGGCACTAAGATTTCTACAGAACAATAACGCATTTCCTTGTCTCTGTTGCTAATCATGGCAGAGTGACCTGGTCATGTGTGATTCAACCCCCACCCCAGTACATGTGTGTGTGTGTGGCGGAGGGTGGGGGAAGGTTGATGTATGTATACTCATGTTTGAACTACTGCTTAGGAGCATTGCTGTTTTACAGCTGAGGTAACAGAAGGTCAGAATTTAATGGCCAAACTGGGGTCAGAATCCTGGTCAGGACTGTTAATCACCCCATGAACTTCCCTTCCAGCAATCCTGCACCCTGGTTAAGATGGTGGGACACTAGGAGGTGGTACTGTAGGGCATGAGTGCCTTTGCATAGGCCAACCTGAGGAGAAGATGAAAGTGAAGAGGCCAATTGGCAGAGTGAGAAGAAAGGGGCTAGTAAACAGGGCCTTGTTGCCTTACACAGTGAGGAAATGTGAATGTCTCCTCCTCAACTAAGAGAACAGTACCAAGAGTCAGAGCAGTGGTACAATCTAGCCATCGTGACTTTGAAATGGGAGACAACGGAGCCATGCATTTTTAATGCTTTGCTGCAAGGTGGAAAGGATGTTGCAGAGACTATCTAAAGTAGCTCTATAAAAAGAAAATGGGAATTGTGGCTGTAAAAGATCTGGATATTCAATGAGGTAAGCTTTTTTTAAAATCTTTAATGTTTTTTATTTTAAAGTTTATATAATATATATACACACACACACATATATCAACCACTGTTCCCCCTCCCTCCCTTCTTCCCAGTTACCCCCCAGCTTCTTCCTCCACCCCATTCCTCCACTCACTCCTCAGAGAGGGTAAGGACTCCCAGGGGGAGTCAGTACAATCTGGCATCTCAAGTTGACCAAGACCAAGCCCCTCCCCCCAATATCAAGGCTGAGCAAGATATCACCCTATAGGGAATGGGCTCCAAAAAGCTAATTCATACACTAGGGATAAGCTCTGGCCCCACTGCCAAAAGACTCACAAACTGCCCCTACCACACAACTGTCATCCACATTCAGAGGGCCTAGTTTGGTCCCATGAAGTTTTCCCAGTCCAGAGTCAGTGAGCTTCCAGTAATCTGGTGGTCCAGCTGTCTCTGTGGGTTTCCTCATCATGATCTTGCTCACATAATCTCTCCACTCTCTTTGGCTGGACTGGGAGCCTGACGCAGTGCTTAGCTGTGGCTCTCTGCACCTGCTCCCAACAGTTGCTGAATGAAGGTTCTATGGTGACGATTGGGGTGGTCATCAATTTAATTACAGGGGAAGGCCAGTTCAGGCAGCCTCTCCACTACTCTTGGAGTCTTAGCTGGGTCATCCTTGTGGATTCCTGGGTATTTTCCTTGCATAGGTTCCTGGCTAAACCCAAATAGCTCTCTCTATCAAGATATATATGTTGTTGTTCTCTCTCTCTCTCTCTCTCTCTCTCTCTCTCTCTCTCTCTCTCTCTCTCTCTCTCTCTCTCTCTCTCTCTCCCCCTCTCTCTCCCTCCCTGAACTCAACTATCTCATTTGCTCATGTTTGGCAGGCAGGAATCAGGGAGGAAAGAAGTATTGGAGGCTAGATTTAACCTCTAAAGCCATACCCCCATCTGACCTATTTCTTCAACTCTGCCTCACTTCCTAAAGTTTCTATAACTTCCCAAAAATAGTATCGCCAACGGAGACCAAGATTTCAACATAGGAGCCCATAGGTACATTTCATGTTCAAACCATAACAGGGAAAATCTCCAGGGTCAGACGGACTGAAAGAAAGCAGTGAGCAGACTGACTGCAAAGACTATTTTGGGAAGTGAGATGAGCAGGTGGCAGGACAGGACAGTTGATAAGAACCGGAGAGCACCCCTTCCCTGTGTTCTCCCTGTTTCCTGTACCCTCCCCCTCCCCAGAGGATGGTTCTGGGGAAAGGAAGACAACTGTTTGGCTCATTCAGACCCAGCATTTGTAAGGTAATTTATGCCGAGTGGTTAAAGAATCAGTACATCTGATCATAAACATGGCAAAGAAAGGGGACTGGGAAGGTACGTGAGCTTGTCCTATAAAGGGGGTGTCTGGTGTCTTCTCTATGCACATGGGAACACAGTTTTCTGCAGAAAGCTCCTTTTGGGAAAGGAAGAATGTATTTCTGAGTTGTGGCTCTTTAACAGGCTTTCTGTCTTTGCCCCTTCGTGAATTCAACATATGGCCATCAGCTTTGTAGGGTTTTTTTAAATTCTTCTTTTAAAAAACTGAAAAACAAGACTCAGGATGAATATCAAGTGTCCCTCTTAGCTCATTAGTAAGAAACTTAGTTGGAAAAAAATTCAAAGTAGAGAGACTGAGTTTAACCCCCTCACAAGCATGCAGGCACCTCTCTCTCTCTCTCTCTCTCTCTCTCTCTCTCTCTCTCTCTCTCTCTCTCTCTCTCTCTCTCTCACACACACACACACACACACACACATACACACACACACATACACACACACACACACACACATACACACAAATTCAATCCTGAAGTTGAATATGATGGCACCTACCCATTATTCAAACCTTGAGAGGCTAAGGTAGGAGGGTCATCATGAGTTAAAGGCCAGCCTGGGATGCATAATGTGATCATACCTCAAAACACCAAACCAACCAAACCCTAAATATCTTAAGTAATGTTACTGGTTGCCTAATGCCACGAAGGGCAATAAACTTATATTTGGGATTATTTCCCTGCAAGTCAGAAATTATCGATGCCATTGATAGATCAGCCCTTTAGAATACCACCTAGTCCCTGTCCTCTGCCTCAAATAATTTAAGGGCAGATCACATAGGTGCGTTTCTCTAGCTAATTAAGTGGTCTCTGAGTGGTCTGTCTAAGCATTGCCACGTGTGGTAATAAAAGTTTATGCCTACTCCCAGGCTTTCATTGAAGTGGCTTTTTATAACATCCCCTGGATTTCTATACCAGAAAGCCTGCTCACAACTGACCAGGAGAAAGTGTCTTAGCTTGAGCTGTATTCCCTGGAGGTACCCCAGGCAAGGACAGCATCCAGGCTCTTCCGGACTGCCAGCAGGGAGTGACAAGAATGGTGTTTTGTTGTTTGTTTTTCTGAATTTTTTTTTTTTTTTTTTTTTTTTGGCCCCTCTGGATTTTCCACAAGGGCTGTTTGGGAAACTTTAAAGTAGTAGGCGTTGAGAGGGAGTATGCTCCTGCCATTAGAGAGCAAAAACAGTTTAATAAGATTCAAAACAAAAATATTTTTTTCTGAGGGCTGAACAATGCACGCTACCAAAGACCTAATGAGTTAAGGCTCTCCTACAAAGTGCAGCCAAGAGAGGTTATTATTAGTTCTCTCATATGACCCAGAAGCCCTTGTTTGCACACCCAGATGGGGCCACACTTCCTAAAACCATCAAAGCCCACTTTAATTAGTCTGTTAATAGAAACTTGTTGTGAGCCTGGATACCCTTTGTGGCCAGTTTTTTTCCCTCCAATCTCCGTCAATTCAGTTAAGTATCACAGTAGCAGGAGGAACATAGAGGCTTTGTTAATAAAAATAAGCTAGCTGACTTATCAAGTGGTAATAATCAGATCGAAAAACAGGAATCATTTGGTGAATTTTCCAGCTCAAATGTGAATAATATTATGATGTTTATTCTTGGCAAACCCTTCAGTGCTGTATACAATTTAACTGCCTGCGTTATTTATGGAGAAAGTCTTTGGGAATTGCTATGAGACATTTGGGTTCCCTAAGCAGTGGAGTCAGCATTCCAGTAGGTATGGAGGATGTACACAGAGGGGCATATATGAGGCAAAGGGGAGAGAGTGTGAGGGCTCTGCGTGGGAGAGTCAAGAAGGTACCCAGCTTGAGAGAAGGAAGGAGCCATTTTGAGCTTCATTTCTTGGTTATTCCTCCCTTTCAATGAGTGGCTGTTTCTCCCTAGCAGTGCTTACGGTCTGCTGGAATTGAATATGCTTTCTCTCCATCCCCACGCACCTGATATCAGTGTTCCTCTCTTGAGGCAGATGATATGTTGGGACCTTGAAGTTATAGGTCATTTAATTTCCAGTTATCCAGGAAGTGGTGGATTTCTTGTCACTGGATAAATGGAACATTGGGGTTATGGGAGATGAAATGATCCACCTGTGGCAGTGACACAGCTCATAAGAATCACAGTATGGAGATGTCTGGCCTCAACGATCATGCTAGTTAAGAACACACAGTCATGTTTTTATTAATTTCTCCATCAGTTTGTGACAGTGACCATTAAGAGTTACCCTGATTCCAGGGTTTTTCTCTATCCATCCCTGAAAGATGCTGGTTCCCTCCAGAATTTCTGGTAGGTATTGATGCTTTGAGTCTGTCAAGTCTTAACTGTTGTCATTGCTTCCTGCCAGGTCCCCACTGCCTACTAGGGCTTCGTGCTTCAGTGTCAGGATGCTTGTGACATCTGCTCGCTCAGGCCAACCTACTGTACCCCTGGTCTCCACTAGATGTCATTCTCTCTTCTTCTAAGTGTCCCTTCCCATCCTCTCTACCTCCAGAAGAGTCTCCTGCTCCATGTTTTCTTTGCCCTGGAAGGCCAGCTCTCAGACTGTTTGCTCTGCCCTTATGACTTAAAACATCTGTTGATTGTGTAAATGTTGTTTATCCCCTCCAAAGTTCATGCTGAAAACTTATCATCAATATAACAGTCTAGGTGGTGGGACCTGAAGACAGTGATTAGGTTGTGAGGCTTCAACCCCCTGAAGGGATTAGGGCCTGTTCTTCCAGGACTAGGGAGCTGAGTTGATTCTAGAGGAAGGACATGAGTTCTTTTTCATTAGACTCTCGTTCTCATCAAGACAGGCTTGTTAAAAAGCCAGGTGTCTTGTGTGTTCCCTCTTTCACAGTTTTTGTTCCCTTCTTCTGTTCTGCTATTACCATGGCCCTTGCTAAATAAAGTTGTGTGGTGGGATTATGTTGTTACATTGTAAATAATTGTCCCACCTACTAGTTTAATAAAAATGCTGATTGGCTGAAGTCAGACAGGAAGTGTGGGTGGAGCTATCAGACTGGGAAAATTCTAGGAACAGGAAGAACAGAGCAGAGATGCCACAGAGCTGCCAGAGAAGTCGGGAGATGCAGAGGACACCTATGTTGCTCTGAGAAAAGGTACTGAGCCGCATGACTGAACAGGATAAGAATCATGGATTAGTTTAAGGATAAAGAATTAGAAAGTTATATGCCTGGGCTCTAGGTTGACCAGCATAAAATTAATGTAAGAATCTATGTGCCTCTGTGGGACTGCGGGTCTGCAGGTCCAAACCTCAAGGCTAGGCCAGAAAGCCTGGGCCAGAAACCTCATACAACAAAGTTGCTCAGTCATAGACTCCCAGCTGCAGAATACGAATAAACCTTTCTTTAATAAATCACTCAGTCTCGAGTTCCCTGTAGTAGCAACAACAGATAAAGACAGTGTCTTTTTTTGTTAGTATCTTCTCTCTGTTGACTTATACAGAAGCAGGTTTCTGGGTGGGGTGGGGAGTGGCCTTTCAACCCAAACTGTACCAGTGTAGTATTCTAATGAATGGAGAACACTTTTCCCATAAGGTGTTAGAGGTTTGGGCCACTGGGTTCATACAACCCAGATATTCTGCCCAAAGGAAGGCCACCTCACCTACAAGGACAGCTGACTGTTAAGAAACATCACACAGCTTCAGTGCAAGACAGAGGTCCTTCAAATTCCTCGCACAATAATATTTAGTGGTCCTTGCCACAGGGTGGATGTGCCAGTGCCCAGATTCTCCAGGCCCATGGTGAGAGTATTTAGAACACCCCCAGTTTGATAGACCATGTGGCCTTCTGTATCCAGGACAGCTGAGCATCAGTCCTCCCTGACCTGGTACCTTTTACATTATCAGCCACCACATGTGTAGAGTGGCAGAGGGAAAAAGACACAGATGACTGAATTGCATGCTTAGTCATTTTTCACTGAGCCTAGTGTTGAGCCATTCATTTTATATTTTAAAAATGAGTCTGCCAAATTTTTCAACGAACCTAAACTTGCTTTGCAAAATAAAGTCTATGAAAATAAAAGTAAGCAGATTTGACATAGATTATGAATTTAAAAGAAATGAACAGATCATTGCTGTGTTTCCGTGCAGTCCAGTCAGGGCTTATTACATGGCTGCAGGTTCCTTGCCAACAAATACAAACAAAGTAAAATATTAATCTGTTCATCAGTAGCCATGCAATCAGGGGCTTACTTTGACCTTGGGGCCGAGTGCTGGGACTGCACAAATATTGTACATTCATAAGGACAAATATCTTCCCATGGGTTTTTGATTTAATTGCACAGTGACCTGAAAGCACATGGCTCCTATCCTTCAAACTCTGCTGGGTCGATTTTATTAATGTTTTTTGCTGAAATAAGGAAGTAGAAAAGGTGCTTTTTATGTTTCAGAGCTTTGTGAGGAACCTGTGGTATCTTTTTTCTGCTCCTCTACCTATACATGTTTCCAGAGTTGTTATAGGCTCAAAGCCTAGACTCTGTCTGTCTCAACAAGCTAGGAACGACCATCTTTGCCCAATATATCAATCAAACAGGCACATGATAATGAGAAGCAGAGAAAAGAGATTACTCCGTGTGGTCACATTGGGAAGGGGAGCAAATAAAGAGGGACAATGACTCACCAAGTCAATCTTTGGGATGCTAATATGTTTTATTTTAGAGAAAGAAGGTATATATAAATAAATGGTCTTGGTCAAGATGTAGTCCTCTCCATTACTGATTCATCATCGTTTGGACTCCGGCATGTCCTGCCCGGTGCTCTTATTAAATATCAGACTTACGTAAAATCTCTTCTTGGGCAATAAGCTTTTTCTCTGGCTGGAATTTAGCCTTTTCTTTCCCAGCACGGGCTTCTTAGAAAATTTTAATTCTTTGGCATCAATTGTTCAATAGTCTGATTGCCCAATGGAGGAACGCAAGTGTCTCTGTTTACTACCAGGATAGTTGCACAAGGGTTCCCAGTACCCCTTATTTTTTTCTTGCTCTCTCTATATATATACATATGTATATATGGAGAGAGAGAGAGAGAGAGAGAGAGAGAGAGAGAGAGAGAGAGAGAGAGAGAAAGGCTCTTCTTGAAAATTGTCTATAGAATCTTCCAAATTATTCACCAGTCATAAATCTCACTAGATCAAGTTGTTATATCAATATGCAGAATGAGTTTAAACAAAATACTGTGGTGTAGCTAATAAGGTGATACTTTAGACTGCAACCAGCCTTCCTAAAATTGCCAGCCCAGCTTGGCAGCAGTAAGAGTGTTATTGATAACAGTCTTCATAGATGCCTTAGCCCTCACAAATCATCATGCATCCATTTGCTTCTCATACTGCATGATACAATGTGCTCGGAATTGTCTTGTGTTGTTCGAGGGTTGAGCTTTGCATTTTAATATGAAGTTTTCCTGATACCATTGTTGAAAAGTCTGTCCCTAAGCACATCAATTAGTCTTGGCATTGCAGGAGTCAGGAATCCCTACTCCTGCATCTCGATCCCACTTGTCAGCACTCTCAGTGGTCCAGATGTAAGAGTGTCTCACTAAGTCCCAGGTTTTCTTGGTTGGGATCCTAGGTCAATGCTGACCTTGCTGTCTGACCTCAGTAAAGCATTTGGGGAGATTTTACCTCTTCCTCTGAAAATTAAAACACTTGAATCAAAGTAGTGAGTTTTCGGCTGAAATGCTCTCAATGTGTGAAAATGAACTGCTTGGGTGGACATTCCAGGAGAATGTCTTGGAGTTCTCTGTTTCTAATTTTCTTACTTCCCAGCCTCCTATACCATCCATGCAGGCATATTTACACTCTCTGGGGCTCCATGGAAATGTCTCATCTCCTGGTATGTCATTCTCTGTTGACCCTGGCATTTGGTGACATTTTATTTCTTCCTCTGCAAAAGCAAAAAGGACTAAATTCAGTTGTCTCTGAAGATTAGCTGATGCCTCTCATTCCATACCAGGATATAGCGCTGGATAGCTGCCACCTCTTCTGGGGCATCCAGGCAGTGCGGTTTCCTCCCTGGGAGGTCAGGTGTTGGTTATCCACTCACCTTGGTTTCTGAACGAGCGTTGGACTATCTGGAATTATGGGGTATTGTTTCCATGCTGCAGTGTGTGGGAGATAAAGGCCTCTTACCGGGTGATCCAACTACAGGCTTAGGATCACACTTCTTAAGTTTTTTCTTTAAAAGTTTTTTTTTTTCCACACCCACCACTGCTCCCCCCCTCTCACCTCCTCTCAGTCTGCCCTCAGCCTCTCCCTACATCACCCCCCATCCATTCCCCAGGGAGGGCAAGGAATCCCAAAGTGAGTTGGTTGGGTCTGGCATTTCCAGTTGAGATAGATCTGAGTCCCTCCCTCCAGTATCAAGGCTGAGTTAGGTGTTCCTCTGTAGGGACTGGGCTCTGAGATGTCAGTTCATGTGCCAGGAATAATAAACTCTGGTCCTTGTGCAAGAGGCTCCACAAACTGCCCACACCGTTCGACTGTTATCTACATTCAAAGGGTTTAGTTCATTTTCATGAAGGCTCCTCAGCCGTCATTTCAGAGTCAGTGAGCTCCCAATGGCTCAGGTCAGCCCTCTCTGTGGGTCTCCTCTTCGTGATCCTGACCCCTTTGCTCATATAATCCCTCCTCCCTCTCTTTAGCTGGACTGGGAGTTCAACCTAGTACTTAGCTGTGGAGAATCACACTTCTTTTTAACAGGTCTTTTTTTCCAAGAAAAGACGATTTTACTCAGAATATAGATTGATGGGATAATTTTAGTCTAAAAATCCAACCAAACAAACAACAATGCAAATTAACACAAACAAAAATAATAGTTTTCAAGATTGCAGATGAGTTGAAAGTGGTGATTTATCTCCTCAATCTCAGCGCTGGGTGTTCATGGATCTTGGAGTACTCAAGGCCAGCTTGGTCCACTTAGCGAGTTTCAGGCTAGTCAGGGCTATGAGACCTTATCTTAAGAAAATAAGATCAAGAAATAGGAAATGAGAGAAGGAGAGAGAGAGAGAGAGAGAGAGAGAGAGAGAGAGAGAGAGAGAGAGAGAGAGAGAGAGAGAATGAATAGCTATAGTAGAGAGCAGCAAGTGAGAACAGGAAAGTCCATGGGGGTACATGTACTCCATGACCTTCCAGATTCTGCCTTGAGAATTTCCAAGTTTCAGAACAAGGGGGTAATTCCCACTGGAGATTCCTTGGGTCTCTGAACTAAAAATATTTAAATTGGGAGTTCAAAGAAACCTAAATGGCTAAAATTCATGGGCCAGAACCCCCAAAAGGAGAAGCCCGCATAGTCAGAGAAAACATACCCAGAGACGTGCTGCTCATGGTCCCCTGGATATCCAGCTAGTTACTTCTAATCTTGTACATTATTAAAAAAAAAAAAAAAGTCCCAAAGACTGGAAGGAGAAGAGTAAACAGGGTCATGGGGTCTGCCCAGAACTGAGACTCATCCCTACCCTCACCTAAAGTGTTGGACACTCTTTATTGGTGAGTAGATCTTTGGAGAAATATCCATCCACATTCTTTGTTTCTGCTGCTTGGCTATAGTAGTTTATATATTCTGACTATTCCCCATGCACACTGATACCTCATAAACTCTAAGATTGTGTCAGAATCCACATGCACTAATGAATATGTACTTATTCTATACACTAACACATACCCAGATATACATGCTTAAATCCAAAAATAGAAATTAAGATCAAATAATGGAAAGGCCTCCAGTTAGGGTCATAATAACACCTTCTGTTCATTAATGGGTCTTAATATTAAGATACCAATTCCATCCAATGTAAGCTGATTTAATTCAGTGTCTAAGTATGACAATGATACTTTTATTGTAGAAGTTACAAATTTTCATTCTAAACTTCATATTAATTTTAGTGGGTTCCAAGTAGCTAGAAGAATTTAAAAAAATAGAGACAAAGTTGGAAGTCTTTCGACATTAAAACGTACCATAAAGTTGTAGTCATCAAAATAGTACGGGAGATAATGTGTAGACAAATATATAGATAAATAGAATTGAGACTTCAGGTTGAAACCTTTACATGTATGGTCCAGTGATCTTCAACAAAGGAGCCAAGAGCATATGATGTGATCAAAGACATCTTCTCAACAATGGTATTAGGAAACCTGTAAGTTCAAATGCAAAAGAATGAATTTTAACCTTCACATGACACCGTATACAACATAAAGAAACTATGTGTAGAGAAATTCTGTCATTTGCCCAAGATCCTATGCCAGATTGAAATGCAAACAGGAGTTGTCTACCTTTTCTCCTAACCCTACTCCAGCATTCCTTCATATTATGCCTTGTTTGTTTCAAAGTCTAGGAGTTGATTACTTAGGGTGTTTGTTGGGATTGTAGAAGCTGCAGGAGTTACAGATCACATGTGCCTGTTGTTTGCATAACTTGAATCCTTTCTCTGCATGGACTTAACCCCAGGGTAAAGGCCTTCTGCCTGAGGACATAGAGAGTTCTTAAATATCTTCAAGCCATAGATAAAATTACTCTGTTTCCTTGGCTCCCAACTGACCATTTTAAAATACACACCCAGTTCTCTCCCCTGTTGAAATTAAAAAGCTTTGTGATTAAGACATTTAGGTAAAAAGCCAGATCTTCCAGCATCACTCACTCATCCATCTTCATCCCTTCATATCTCTATTTCATTCATATCCTTACTGATTCTTTTATTGGCATTTAACAACTCAAAAACAAATCAACCCATAACTCCTTTTCCAGAGGATCCAATGGCCTCTTCTGGCACTACGCATGTATGTGGTACAAATATGTACATTTAGGCAAAAACTCATATACATAAAATAAAATTTAAAAAAACTTAAGAAAAAGATCAAAAATAATTTTTTTTTGACAAAAGTACATGCTCTCTGTGCAATACACTGTCCATGATAATTTAACCCAGGGCATGTTAAAAGTGCTTAGGAGTTGACACTAGCCTATAGTTGGGCAATGTCATGTGAACCTGATCTTATGATAAAGTATTGAATCCCTGATGAAACTCACTGTGTACCATGATGAAAGTGAAAATAAGAAGGAATGTATGGGGATGCTAGCAAAGTAAAAACATTACCTGGTGAGTTGAGAATGAACTACACACCATACGCAGAGGTAAATTCCTCTCTGTTAGTTCCTCATGATGCTGCTTCTGTGGGTAGAGGCATGCCTGCATCCCCAGTGCATCTGATGCACCAGAACATGATGGGTGCTTACATGGCCATACCTGGAGCATCAGGTCTTAAACTTGTATTCATTACCCCCCACCAACCTAACCTTCCTAGGTATGCTTGAAAAACCATGAGACATTGACTGGAGATGCAAATGTGAAGGTGGAGTTGAGGTCTTGTGTGCTTGCTTAGGTTCAAGATGCAAAAGGGTCATGTCTACATCCTCTGATTCCAAAGAAGGGTGAGTAGACCCAATCCTACCTAAGCCTGGCATAACTATAGGTCCCAAGGCAAATGTTCCCTGCTGTTCTTTGCTCTTCTCCCCTGTGAAATACAGTTACTGCTCTCCTCATCACCCAGGGTCGCCCCAGGAACCCCTCTGAGGAGGACATTAACAGCCAAAGAAGCAGAGCTGTAGTATTTCAGCTTCATTGGTGGTCCAACAGGCTAGCATGTTCCGAAACTCCAGAAGCCCTCCCTTCCACCCACAGACCACCTGCTACAGCAAAACTAAGCAAACAAGCAAAGCATGCTATAGCCAAATACTGAGAGTTTGAGTTCCAGACTCAGTATCTAGTATCTAACTAACCTCACTAAATCCACAGAGCCTCCTTTCCCATCTGAATAATGGGATGGGCTCACTTTACCATAGAGTTCTAATCTTCAGTCTGAGCACACAGTAGTAGCTGATAGATGTGTTTACCAACATTCTAAGAGACACAGTTGCCATTGAAAACAAGTGGATAAGGAGTGGTACTGAGGAGCACAGACAGGGAAAGCTTACTGGGCCACCACAAGACGGAGAGAATTTTAGATTGGAGCTTCAGAAAAGTCAGTTATGCAAAGAGAGTCTTCAGAGAAAGTTACTAGACCCTCAAGTAACACATCTTCAGTCTCTTAAGCACAGGGAACAGGGAGTCTCATGGCCAACAGATCTTTGCTACAGAGGCATCTCTGTTGTAGCAAGAATCACTAAGGGCAGGTGGATGAGGAGATTGTGTCATGGAGAGGGACAGCATGTGGTATTTGGCCTTGGAGATGCCAGAAGTTGGTTAACACTCTCCCAGTGCTGGATCAGATTGGGCCTGCCCTGTGCCTGACCCCAGGTAGAATCCTATATCCTCTTTTTTTTTTTTTTTCTATTTAATAGATGTGTAGGTGATACTCATCCATTCCTACTATTAGGAAGTCTCTGCCCTGTCTTCTGTGTACACTGCTCCTTGAATTGGAAGGTGGACTACACCCTGCTTAAGATCAGCACCAGGGGAGGTCTCAGTGCTTCGGAAGGGTCTGTTCTGGCCCTTGAGGTCTCGTGGGTGGCTCTCTGCTCCTTCCTTGTCCAACCTCCACCCAACACAGCAATGGAACTGCATCACATAGTGTGTGGTCCAAGATCTGGAAAGAGACTGAGGGAGGGGACTGGATAGAAAGAGGTCACTCCAGTTCACGCTTGAGCTGCATGCACTGTCCTGCTGCTTTCCTTGACCTTTGCTATGTCCCACAGATCCCTGGAAAGGTTTTTCTACACAGCTGCCAATAAGAAGAATTGGGCTCAGGAGAGCCATCTTTAGAGACACCCACATACAGTTCTCTCTAGAAAGAAAGAATAGTGACGGAACAACAAACAGCCTTATTCCAGACTCCTTCCTGGTCCTGTCACCACTTTCATGGGCCTAAGCCCTGGCTACCTTGTAGTTAGTGCTTCTGAATTTATAGTTCCCTATAATCTAGCAGGTGCCTTGTCTCCCACCCTGGGACTCAAAGCAGGCAACCTGTGGTACTTGTGATGACAAGTAGTCTGTTTCTAGTAACTTCTTAACAGTTTTAGTCTACAACATGAGGCATGCCCTACAAAAAACAGCACGTCTTTCAGAGCAAGAGAGTGCTACCCTCATTGTTAGTTAACCTTATAGCCCTGGTCACAGGTGGGATGGTGCTGAAAGAAACCTCCTGGGAAACTTGGCAGTGGAGCAGGGTTTTGAGAGAGGAATAGTGGTCTCCTTAGTGGAGTGAGCGTGGGAGGAGGCATCATACGTCTGTTCAACGATATAGGTCAAGCTTGTATATTTAGGGAAGGTGATATAGCCTATAGGATGTATTGATGTATCTGAGCAGAACACTCAGGGATGCTGCCCAGCATTTCCAAGCACATCCTCCTCAATTCACCATTATGAAACCTCTTTGTCTAGTTATCTGGAGTCTTCTTTGGCCAGCCAGAGAAGTGTTCTGAGTTGGTTTAGACACCCTGGCCAGGTCAATTTGCTCATTAACATCATTAAATCACACCTGCATTCCAAGATGTGGCTTCTCAAGTAGAAAACCCTTGTTGGAGGCCAAGACCACACATCTCATGTGCAAGTTATTCTGACACTCACAGTCATCCCTGGGAGATGGGATTTTGGAGATCCACTGCCAACCGAGAAAACAAGGGATTCTTATAGCTAGATATCCAGGAATCAGAGAAGTGGGTTCTGCAATCCAAATTTTGGAAAAAAGTATATTACTCCATCAAAAGCACCCCCAGGAATTTAGTGTCAGCAGAAGATGATTGTGGGGGAAGGAAGACACCAGAGTCCCTGGAAGCAATCTAAGACCCGTGAATCCAAGTTTAGAGAACAAAGACAATGGTGTTTGTGGCTGGTTTTTGGAAGGGCCATCCTGTGTGCACTTTACCTTCTCTAATTTACTCCTCCCAATTTTTAGGGTGAGAAGTTTGATATTCCTAGTTCTTCAGGTAAAAGCACTGAGTATTGACAACTTAGGTCATTTGTTTAAGTCTCAATGAGCCTCCTTTTGTCTTCCCAACAGACAGAAAGACAGTGCTAAGGGCCTTGTGGCCCCACAGCAACCAGACCATGCAGCAGCTGCTGGGATAAATAAGCAGATAAGTGACTGGATCTGGCCGTTGTCTCCCTGAGAGGTGGAAGAAGAGAAAGAGCAGTAGCCCACAGCTCCTAGGCCTGCCTGGCCTGGTGACTGTCTCCATTGTCCTTTAGCCCCACAAGATGCTAGACTGGCTCTAATTGGGGGGAAAATAAAAACATGCACGGAACTGTTATGTGTTTGTTGCTATGGAAACAGCTACTTAGAGCTAGGGTGCTGAAAGGAAACATATTCTTTCATCATTAACCCTTTCTCCTTTGACGGAAGGCTGGGAAGATGTGCGACCTTACACTCTCAATTCTTTCAGAAGGCCCATTGACCCTGAAAGTGTACCAGTTATTGGATATTTTATGTATAATGACCAAATGGAGTGGGTCAGCAACAGTAGAGTGCTACTTGACATTCTTAGTTCAAGTATAGCAGCAATCATTTTTATGGCTGAAGTCAGTTTTAGGTATACTTGGTCTAATTCATCATTATCATAGTGGAGATAACAGAGGCCCAGAGAGGCTACGATTTTTGCTCAGGGTGGTGGTTCCTTGTCTTTATCTAAGTGCCTTGGTGCCTACCTTGTTTCCCTATAGCCACTGTAAAGGTCACAAACTTCACCGAGCCCCTGATAACATGGCTCTGGTGGGTTTGGTTAATAAGAGAGTGGGCAGATGCAAAGGCAAACAACCATGTCTTTTGGCTCTCAGAAAGACATATGTAGCAGCCAGGGCAACTATAACTCAGCTCTTTAGACAGTGGGAAGAGGCATTCCTTATAGGGCTAGAGAAGAGACGCTGGTTGAGCTTTCACATGATAGACCCTGAGATGAGAAGAACGGGAGAAACCCAATATGAAGTGTGTTCCTGAGATCACCTCAGGGATGGAATGGGGAAGATAGAAAATGGGAAGGGGGAAAGTGACCTCTGATCCATTCCTCTGAAACGCCATCCCACTATGGAATTCTGAAGCTTGGATCATTCCTAAGAGTTGTTTTTAAAACAAGGGGTTTTTTGATGCTTCTTCTAGAGAGGCTCATGCCTTTGGGAGAAGGGGCTCTTTCTAGCCTGAGCAATCTCCAAGGGGCTGGTCATGTAGCTGAGGCCTCTGGGTCAGGTATTTGTCTTTTACTTTGGGATGAATGAAACATTGCAGGACTGCATCCTTTGTATAGCTCCCCTGAGGCATGAATGTCTCACCAGATTTGAAGGATGCCTAGCAGCAATTTAGAGCTCCCTGTCACGTTGCAGATTCCATGACTGCCGGCATGCTCTCATTTTTGTTTTAATCCCTTAGGTTGTCTCTCCAGAGTCACGGGAATCTGTACAGAACCTCCAGAGGCTGGAGTATGTGAGGACTGAGGCAGGAGGATATGACGTCAAACAGCCATAAAAGGAATGAGACACTGTTTGTATAGTCAACAGGATATATCCCTTTTAAGTTTCCAGAAGGAGGTCTTAGTGTTTATTCTGGACTTGGTAATGAGGGAAGCATAGTGTATTCCTTGACAGGCAGAAGTCAAATGTAAGAGTGGGTTACTTCTTAACTGAAGCTTGTTAAGCACCTGTCTTTGGTTTTAGGACCATCTTGTGGGGACAAAAGGAAGTCTGATTCCCATCGCCTTTTGCACAATAGTCTTCACAATAAATACTAAATACCTGATTCCATCTTTTGTGTTATTAGAGTCTTTAACCTGGAAGTTTGAAATTTAAAGGGAGGTGGAAAGTGAGTCTGGAGTGGTTGCTAAGAACTCAGTTTGTCGCCGTTTAGATCATGGTGAGGATCTCTGGTATGTTTTTGGTTTTCTCCTCAAATTGAGATGGAAACTTAAGTTTTGGTTTCTTTTTCTTTTATTCCTTTTTTTGTCCTTGTTAGTCAAGTACAAAATACAACTATGAAGTAATCAAATTAATGTAAATGTAGATTTTGTTGGGTAATTGACCATCACAACTCTGAGTTCTCCAGTCCATGAACATGGGCTATCTGGTCATTTGCTCAATTCTTCTGTCATTTATTTCAGTGAGATTTTCATATATTTTACTTTATTGTACTTAAACCTATTACTGAATAACCTATTTTCCATCTATAACAAATAGAGTTAATTTTAAATTTTACTTTATTTATCAGTACATAATTTTTAATATATGCACTGGTCCTTTATTGTACAATTTTCAGAGGTTTTAGCACATACACGTTTCTTTGCTATTATCTTGTTCTGGTAGTAGCTGTCATCAGCAGATGACCTCACATTTTGGTAGTTTTCAAATTGCCAGGATTCCTGCTTATTTTCTCTGATGATGGGCATGCCAGTTGGCTCAAGCCTTCTGAACCATCTCAAGTAATGTTGAATATTATATCAGGGACTCGATCTTAGCTTAGCCGTACTGACCAAACAAAATGTACAAGCTAAACAGAATACAACTAGACAGATTTCTTCTTTTGAAGATACAATCAGAGTCCAAAAATGCATAGAGTGGTAAACATGGGTGCCCAGGTGTAGGGGGATTAGGTTGTTCCATTGTAAATAATTGTCCCTGCCTATGAGTTTAATAAAAAGCACCGATTGGCCTAAGGCAGACAGGAAGTGTGGGCGGGGCTACCAGACTAGGAAAACTCTAGGAACAGGAAGAACAGAGCAGAATGCCTGAGAGAAGCCAGAAGAAACAGAGGACAACTATGCTGCTCTAAGAAAAGGTACCGAGCTGCATGGCTGAACAGGGTAAGAGTCATGGGTTAGATTAAGGGTAAAGTGTTAGCAAGTCATATGCCTGGGCCTTAGGCCGATCGGCCTTAAACTACTGTAAGCATCTGTGTGTCTCTGTGGGACTGTGGGTCTGCGGGCCTAAACTTTGAGGCTAGGCCCAAAAGTCTGGGACAGAAACCTTTTACTACACCTAGGTGTGTTGGAATCCAAGGAGAGAAGCCATGTTGTACCGTGTGTCAACAAAAGACGCAGAACAGGAACAGGTGGAGAGCAAAGGCCTCATAGCCCTAAGGAGACCAGAATGAGGAATGAGAAAGGAGCATAAAAACACCCTTCTGAGATGCATCATCACCCCAGAGTTTAGCAGACTCTCCTGCCCCTTGTCATCAGCAACTGCCCGTGCCACGCTGAGGAAATTCCTCTTGTGTCACGAGTCTGTTCACTGCAGTCAAATCACCACTAACAAGACAAGTTTTATGAATACAGGGTTAAAACATCATTGTTTGGGGGTAGAGATATTTCAGCTAACCATTTTTATTCAAATTTTTCATTTCTACAAGTTATTTGTAAAAATAAAGTGAGACCACCTCAAAAATAGATTATTAAAATCAGTTTATTTATTTTGCAAGGCTGAGATTAAACTTATAGTCTCACCCATGCTAATCAGGCCTTTTTTTCTGAGGTGTATCTCCAGACCTAAGTTTTATTTTAGTCATTTACTTTTCTAATGAAGTTTGACTGAGGAACTTTATCTTGGGTCAACTTCCAACCTAAACTGGAACATATCACCACCTTGCCTCCTTCTGCCCGTTATAGTGTTGCTGATGCAAGATCTTGACAGTTGGTTGATTTCCTCCTTCAGCTGGAGATGTTCCTGAGCCTGTCCATGCTCTTCGTCTGACACATGCTTCCAAGCAGCTCTTGAGATCAGGTTCTCTCACGGTGGCAGAGCTCAGCTCCATCTAGCACAGGGCCATAGCTTAACCTGTGGTCTGGCTAGAGTGCCTCTTCCAAGTGACAATCTGCTCACTCTGTGTTAGATCAAAGCTGATTTCTCAGTTACTAGTGCTGGGAGCTACACCGGGTGAAATGAAAAGCTTAGACGTGCTAGCAGGTTCCTGTTGAGCATCAAGTCTACCGAAGAATTGCCAACTTACTTAGAAGTATTGAAGAAGTGGAAAAGTTAGCAAAATAAACAACTACAACAATAAAGAAACAAAAACCCAACCAAAACAAAACAAAATAAAACAAAAACCTCCTGAAAGGTGTTTTCCTAGGGTGACCAGGTTGGTGTCCTCTGTTCCAAATTTTTTTGTCTGTGGTAGGGAGAGTTCATGATTCCTAATCATGCCAGATGTTTTAGGCTTGCTTTAAACATATCTCAATTGGAGTTTATAAAATGAGAATATTTTAGAACTAGAACCAGGGCAACTGGAACGTAGTAGAAATTGCACACTAATAATCTTGCCTGGGGGATTTCACCTTTGTATACCATGCCCTGCCACCCGCCGTCCCTGGCCCTTCCTGATGCTGTGGACAATAATCTTGCTTGAGTTTCAGTGGGATGTTCTCACTTTCAAACAGACAAAGAGATCCAACACATTCTCCAAGGCTGTTTTTAGTTTCCTAAAGTTAAAACACAGGATTAAGGATGCATACATCTAAGCGCAGCCAAGCAGTTCTGGTTAATGTGTTGTCCCAACCATCTTTGGCCTGTCATCATATGGGCTTTAGCATCCCACAAGATGGTCTGACAAGTTGTTAGAACTGTGTGAAATCTCTTTTTGGAGACAAATTGCTCCTATGGTTGGGTCCATTTTCTTCTAGCATCAGATTCCTAAAGACATTCCCATTTCTTTGAATACATTATTTCAACACTCTGAGAGACACAAGCTTCTCTTTAGAGTATATTCATTTCTGCCAGGCTAGTTATACTGTCCCTTAGAAATACTTATTTTATTCCACACTCCTTTAGATTTGTATCTTCAGAAGTCACCCAAGTACCTCTTATGTTCAGCATGAGCATGCTCACTGGCCCTGGCATTGTCTAAGTGGCTACCAGCTGTTTCCTGCCCAGGACAGGTTATAATAAAGTAACAACCAAATAAAGGGAAAGTAATTCTGGATGGGTTACGCGGTGTCTGCCCAGGGTGAAGATGGTGACAAGCTCTTCCAAGAACCTCTTGGGGGTAGTGATCAAAAATACAAAGAAGACATCTCACCGTTTATAAATCATAACCAGAAACTTTGTACCTGTCTGGTCTGTAGGGCTTCCAGGACCATGCCTAGGATGAATGATAGGCTTGGAAAGATCATTCAGGCCAAGCAAATATCCAGAAAGCTTGCTTATTTACTGAGGACAAGATGTCTGTTTTACTATATCACAGAACAATATCTGTGAGCAGCACTGTACTTACATTTTGCATCTTCAGCCATGTGGAAAATTTCCCATATAACCTAAGGATGCCAGACAATGGAACTTGAGTCAGCATATACTCTGATCTGGCACTGTTTTATCTCTGTTTTCTGTGTAGAATGCTGTAGGAATAAGAGCCAGCACTCACTCACGAACTCTTGGGCCCAATATGTGCCAGGCAAGCTCTGTTATGGATGCTGTAGATGGAGACGCAGAAAATACAGGGTTCTTCTCCAAAACTAGATTTAAATGATGTTCTGTAGTAGGGCTGCATAGAGTGTGCTTAGACACATTTTTAAGAAACAGGGTGTCCATTGAACTGGAACCTGATATGAGAATGAAACTAACTGCATAGATCTGTGGCTGGGGTCAGAGAATTCAAGGAACCTATAGGCTAATGGGGCTGAAGGCAAAGATGAAGAAGGAAGCCAATGTGTTAAAGAAGAACAATACCAGAGTCCACCAGGAGAGATGATTGTCCAGCAGGAGGCACATTCAGCATCCTTCTTAGGGTTGATGATAAACTAGAGGGGTGACAGTCTATGCCTGGGCCGGCAATGGTGTATTGTGAGTTCACGTGTGGAAGGCCTATACTAGTAACCCTATGGAGATGGGTCATAGCAAAAGAAACACCCAACCTTATATTTAGCCTGTGTTTGAAACCACAATGTTATCAAGTGTCAACCCTGTTTCATGATGAAGATCTTTGGAGAATAGGACCAAGAATGTAAACAGGTGCAGCCACTGTGGACGTTAGCATGGACATCCCTCAAAACATTAAATATACAACCATCATGCGATCCATCTATAGTGGTATAAAATGACTCCAGGTCACCACACCTCAAAGATAACTTCATGTCCAGTCCATGCCTACTGAGGCACTTGTCACTAAAGTAAACCTATCAAACCAACCTAAGAATTAACTAACAGACCAAAAAGCACATTAAAAATGTGGTACTTGTTCCAGAAGCCTCTTTTCCCAGTAGATGATAATGAACATAGAGAACCACAAGTGGTCATAGTGCATGGAATAAGAGACCATACAGTGTTCCATCCATTATGAGGCATCTGTACCATATGCCTCCTCAGGGATTATGGTGGAAGATGATTGAGAAGGCTGCCAGAGCCAGAAGTGGTGAATAGCTAGCTGTAAGGAAACGGTGTTTTTAGACACAGCAAACGAGTTTCACATATGAATTCACAGCCATTGAGACAGCATGCACAAGATCAAATAAACAAACCAAAAACCTTCCAGAATGAAGTCCTTCCCAAATAGAACCACCCACTGGGGACCACATGTTCAAATCATAATCCCACAGGATACATTTCTGAGACCACTAAGTCAACAGAAAAGAATACCTTTGCTTTAAAGAAAATAAGACGCATTAAGCCTGGAGAGATGGCTCAGTAGTTAAGTACACTTTCTTCACAACCGTGAGGACCTGAGTTTAGACCCCAGCATCATATCAAAATCTGGGAATGGTCACAGGCATCCCTATTGCTCCAACACTGTGGGATTTACTCAGGAAAATTGTTAAGGCTTGATGTCTATCAGCCTAGTCAAAAAATTTGAGCTGCAGGCTCAGGGAAAGACCTTGCTTCAAAGGGATAAAGTGGAGAGTAATAAAAGAGGACACTGGCTACACACGTGCACACACCATGATCATTCGCACATTGAACACATCCTTTTACATGGAAAATCATTTACACTGATGCAATATGAATGACCGCGGTCCAGGAGGATGAAATCAATTATGTAGATAATGAGCCATGTGCTTTCAGGGAAGAAGTGACATGCACTCCATGGCCACAGAAGAAAGAAGATGACAGATCAATGCATTTATTGAACATACTGACAGCAGCTTAAGAAAAGTGTAATTCAGCAGAGCAAGGCCTCTCTCCCATAGGTGGAGGTGCTTTAGCATTCTTGGCTTTAGAACTGATGTAGACTGAAGACCAGCTAAGTACAGCTAACAGTTCTAAGAATTACAGCTCCTAGCCACACACACACATTAGGTCAGACACAGAAGTTGAGAGCAAATGCCTTTTAAAGGCACTATGGTGGCCGAGATAACTTTGGCTCAAGACCTGCCATGTTCTATCATGAAATCACCACTTTTTAGTCAGCTAAGGTCAACAGTCTTCAGGTGCCTAATACAGATGTAACTTCTTCAAAAAGCTTCAGTTCCCAAGCCAATGTTATTAGGTGAGTGGCTAAGATTAATCCTACTCCAGGAACTCCAAGAAAATGAAAGTTGCAAAGCCATTCTGACCAAGGTCAGGACACTGCAGGAGGTGGGGGCTGGGCTCTTCAGCTCTAGCTGTAGAGTAAATTGAATAAATCTCCCCCCTTCTGCTTTCTGCTATTAATTTGGGCTTTTTAATTGGTGTATTGAAATGGATGGCTGAACCTGAAATTAGGCACAGGCTGTGATCACCAAATTTAGGACGGTAGGAAGTCTAGGACTCCAATGGACTACTGAGCCCACCAGGAGTATCATTCCCTTCAGCCCCCAGTCGCCACTCGAGAAGGCATTTCCATTCTTTTTGGAAAGGTCAGTTTGAATTTAAATTTTGTCTGTCTTCCTCTTTCTTCTCTCCCCCTCCCTGTCCCCATCTCCCCTCCCCGACCTGCTGGAAAACAACTCAGTTCCTTTGTGAGGCTGAACATTTCAGTGCAGAGAGATACAGAGCCCAAGACAGTAGTACAAAAGAGAAAGGAAGGAAGCGGAGAAGTGCACAGGGGGCGAGGGGGGCAGATGGACAGATGGCAGCCCAGCGAGGCATCCTCCTAATAGAGGAGGGCGAACCGAACCACATCCACACAACGTGGCTGACAGGATGGATCACAAAATAATATTTGTTCATCAGATATCTCAGGAATGTGCATGCTCTTTCTCACAGTGAGTGGAGGCCGTTTCTCCTGGAAAACATCCCAAATGAATAGAGCTGACCGAGGCTGAAAACATTGGGAACCAGAGCCCTACCCTGAGCATTGTCTGTCGTTCCTACTCACAGAGAGGTGGCCCTCTCTGCCAAGTTAAAATGATTTCAATCACAGGGCATGTTTTTGTAAGGTAAATTCAGCTCTTCACTGATGACAGTCCACCATCAGCTCATGCCTCATCATTTCTACAGTGTGACGGTGACAGGTACCTTGGCATACCACATAAATCCAGCTCAGGCACAGGGCATTTCCCCAGAATGCATTCTGAAAAGGGCTGCCTTGGAATTCTTCTTCCTCTTCAGCCTTGTGTGAGCCAGAGAAGAAGCAAAAACATTTAATATGTTAGCTACAATTCTGAGGTCCCTGACTTAGCCTTTGTTTTGTTTTGGCAATGAAGACTTCTACCCCTGTAGCCAGACTGTCCCTGAGGTGATCTCTCAGGCTGAAGGTGCCACCCACTCACATCAAAAGAGCTTTGTAGAGGCCATAGTTCTCAAGCCTCAGTTACATCAGAAGACTGTGGGTCAAATACGGGTGGCTAGGCATTAGAAGCCAGATCCTTTACAAAGCTTTTTCAGGTAAGGCAATATACAGAAGAGGCTAAGATGCTGACTTTGCCATGAAGGGTGACAGTTGCCGCCAGTACATCGCACCTAAGACACAATGTCTTAGGGTTTGCTCTCATTGCTGCCAACTGCCTTTCCCTAGGCTGTGGATGGGCTTCTTTGTTCTTCCTGCTCTCTGTTGCCAGCCTATGTGACCCTCTTTCCTCATCTCCCTACAGGAGGAAGAGAAATCTTTGCAAAGGCATATGGCAGGGTTTAGCGATGGAACTCCAGATGTTGAATCAAGAATGGGCTATGTAGTGAGTCCTGTCCCTGGTCATCCTTATTGTCCAGATGTTCACACTGACTCATATTTTTAATTGTCTAGATGTTCACACTGACTCATATTTTTAATCTGTGGGGCTAATCTACAGATGTGATATAGCTTAATTGTGTCTGTCTATACCATCCACCAGGCTGCTAGCCTAGGGTTGTAAGAGGTTTTATGCCTTAACTCATCAGAGATGCAAACCTAGGGCAGCTTTTACGATGAAGTTTCTGGGATTCCCTTTAAAACTTGCTGTCAAGTTTGTGGCTTTGTCTGTTCAACGTCTTTCTTGAAACTCTGTCACTGTCCTGGAAAACAGGATCTCTCTTTTGAAAACTGCCAAATACATTTGTGAGTCTAATTAGATGGATAAAGGAAGATTCTGAATGGGCAATGCTGTTTTAGAAAAAGGTCAGTTATGGTCACAAAGGATCAAAATGGCTTTTCCTGGGAGGCTTACAAATGGACACAAAGGTAATTTCAAAGTTAAAGAGTATATTTGTGCCTCCAGTTTCCTTTGCAGCATGTGGCCTTGCTGTACAGGAAAGGAATGGTATTTGGCAAACTTGGCCACTGCGTGCCAGACACTCACAGGCTACTCTTCCAAGACCTGAATGTAAAATTCCTGCCTGGACCATCTGTCTGCCAAACTGCCTCTTATCTCTCAGACAATTCTTTCCATCCTTAAGAGGATGGGCATTGAGAAGTCAAGCCCTAGAGGAAGAAAATGTGCAGTCCTTACAGACTGGCTTTCGGGTTTGAGCAAGGCTCTGCCAGCAGAGGGCATGGTTGGCTTCCTTGTTGCTCGGATCTCTCCAGGCTGTTCAAAATACCCAGTGAGAGGAGTCTGACAGGAACTGAAACCCTATGGTACTCAACATTCCATTCAGGGTTCCAGCTCTCTCTCTGTCTCTGTCTCTGTCTCTGTCTCTGTCTCTCTCTCTCTCTCTCTTCCTCCCTCCCTCTGTGTGTGTGTCTCTTTCTCTTTAATTCTTCTTTCATGTATTATGTCCTGACCAGTTTTCTCTCCTTCCCCTTCTTCAGTATCTACTTCCTTCTCTCCCAGATTCATCCTCCCCCAACTCCCTTCAAAACAAAACAAAACAAAACAAAACAAAACAAAACAAAACAAAACAAAACAAAACAAAACAAAACAAAACAAAACAAAACAAAAAAACCCCAGGCTTTCTGGGGACATCAACCAAGCACAGCATAATAAGCTACAATAAGACCGGGCACATACCATCACATCAAAGCTGGGCAGGGCAACAAAGTAAGAGGAAAAGGGTTCCACAAGTAGGCAAAGGAGTTAGAGACAGGTCCCACCCACTCCCACTGTTAGGAATCCCACAAAACACAAAGCTATTCAGCCATAACACATATACAGAGGCCCTAGGTCAGACCCCTACAAGTTCCCTGATCTCTGTGACCCAACAGGAATCCCGGTCAGTTGATTGTGTGAGCTGTATTTCCATGGTGTCCTTTGGGATTCCAGATCTTAAGGTCCATCTGGGATGCAGAGCATTGCCAGGTAGTAGGCAGACCACTGCATTAGCATAGCTAGACTTTTTGTAGATAATAAATATGATCCATACAGGTGATGCTAGGGACTGAGGTGGTTGCTCACAGGGACTCCCCCTCCTGGTTGTGAAAACCTAGGCTTAGCTGCCGGGTGGATGCATCTGAGTTCTTTGTCTCTTTGTCTCTGAGAAATCCTGGCCTCATTTATATCTACTTTGGAGACCTAAACTACAGAGCTACCACTATCTTGTACCTCATGCCTAAAGTCTTGCCCACACTGGAAATCCTCTTTGGACTCTATATTATTTCATCAATCCCATGTGTTACTCTGCTTCTAGTAGACCAAGGGTAAATCCTTTGAGGATAGGGATTCTTTTTCTACAGGGCCCATGTCCTGTGGCTGACAGAATCACTCAACACATTATTTAATGGATTTCTGTTCTGTGCCAGCTCAGTGGAAGGACCCCAAGATAACATGCTGTAATATAGATTTGGAGTGGCGTCAAAGGCCTGGTCTCACAATGATTCTTCTGGAAGGTAGTGGAACATTTAGGAAATGGAGCCTAGTGAGAGGTCTTCTGGCTACAGGAGGCATAACATTGAAGAGAATTCTGGAGCCCAACTCCCTTCTTTCTCTCTTCCATCTCCTACCATGATGCAAGTTCCTTTGTTCTTCTCGTTCATTTTATCCTTCCCCAAAGCAATGGTGCCAACTAACCATCTCCTGAAACCTCCTAACCAGAGATAAACAGCCCTTTTCTATCAATACATTGAATATCTCAGGTATTTGTCATACTAGTAGAAAGCATACCAACACAGTGAACCAAATAAATACCAAGTGGATATGACAAGTACAGATTTTTATTAGGAGCGACACCTATGTGAGTTCCATTGGGGAAGGAGCCAAGACACCTGGAGTACTGCTATCTCCCTCTGAGGATTAGAAAGCCAATGACATGTTGGCTAGGTTTTTGTACCAACACTTTATGTGTTGGCATTGCTCAAGTATATGAAACTGCATAGTCATACATTGAGCACTTTCTTTGGGGCTCCCTTATGGTTTGCACATAATGGAAGTTTAGATCATGAAGTGATGGCAAGAAGCTGGCAGCCACAGGGCATCACAGTACCAGCAGAGAGAACATGATGGCTGGCTACAGACAGGCAGAATTAACAAGCAGCAAAGCCTTTTCTATGAATGTCCCCAGGCAAAGACCCTGCCAGAGCCACCAGATAATCCGAGGTCTGGGAGAAACATGTGGATTATTAGCGTAGGAGGATCTCAGAGATGACCTAGAGGGTAGTACTCATGCCATCAGAATAGAGGTCTTTGTGTCCAGGGTTCCGACTGTAAATTGTGTTGCCCTGGCTTGGACACATTTACTATGGTCTTTTCTTTGGAGAAGTATACACTGCTTGAAATGGGAAGTACTATGACAGATTAACTCACACGAAAAATAAGTTCCTCAAATTCCTTGCTCTGTTCATCATGGCTTTTGCCAGTGTCTTGCACAGAGCTCAGGTCACAGCTCAGCCATATCCCTTGCTTGCTCCTGGGCAGCTTGGTGTTGGATAGAGGTGCAGAATCTATTGACAAGGTAAAGAGAAGACTGTATGGGGAAAGGCAGGGTGGAAAGACGAGTCTTTCATCTTGGATCAGCTCCCTGAGTCCTTTTTGCTTTGATTATTTATTTTTGTAGTTGTTGTTGTTTTTCGTGTGTGTGTGTGTGTGTGTGTGTGTGTGTGTGTGTGTGTGTGTGTATGTGTGTGTGTGTGTTGTGTGTCCGTATTTGTGTGTATGTATGGTGTGCCTGAGGACAATTCTGTGGGGGTGATTCTTTCCTTTTGTCTTTATATGGGTCTTGGGGCTCAAACACGGGTAATTCAACTTGCCAATAATCATTTTTACCTACTGAGCCATAAGACAACCTGTTGGGAAGAGTTCATGCCTCACACAGAAAAGGTGGGACAGTTTTATTGCCCATATGACACAGACAAAGTTAAGTAGGAAACACAAAAAGGCCAGATGTAAGAGTAACTTTTTGTCATCTCAAGTGACAGCAGAGTTAAAGGACAGGAGACTCATGGTGGGAGACTTAGTTCAGTGTTATGGCCGTTTAGAATACAGTCTAATCTTGGTCATGGGAGTGAACACTGTGATTACCCTTTCAGACTTATGCTTTGGGATTGTGCTTCTCTGGCTGACTTTGTGTGGTGCCACATGAAGCTCCAGTTTATATGTGGGTAATTCACACCCATGCAAAGTGTGGGATCAGCTCTCAGAGGGGCTGCCAGTGTCTTTTGTTTCACACACACACACACACACACACACACACACACACACACACACACGCTTTGCAGAGAACATCTGGGGGGGGGAGTATCCATCACACCATGCAAATGCACACGGGCATTCAGAAAAAAAAAAAAAAACCCTCTTGTCTATCTCACAGGCTGACTCAAGTTCAGTTTTATTCCATTCCTTTTTTCAACATTGGCAAAGGCATTATACTCATTACCTTCAATAGGTGTCGTGCCCAGGCTAAGGGAAAAGTCTTCTCTCTACTGGTAATTTCTTGGTGAACCCTGCTGTAGAAACAGGGGATAACAAGAGAAGCTCTGTCATCTATTCAAGCACATCTAGCCCTTTCCAATCACTGCTGCTGATTCGGGAGACCAAGGCCTCCTGGGGACATCTCTTAATTCTCATTAGGTTTGCCAGACTCCCTAGGATTTGTGGAGTGAACTTCATCTCAGCCGTTGTGAGGTGAACCTGGATGAAAAACCTGCGGCCAAGATGTATGAGAATCCTAGGCTTGCATTTAGTGCTGGGTGGAGAGGCCAACAATGGTTCTTGTAAACTGTCTTTGCAATACAATCCTGGGAGTGGCTATCCTCTTTCTGTCCCCAGTCAAGCCTGGCTGCCTACCCCACCTCCAGCTGCCTTCTCCTCTGAGCTAGGGGTGAGCAGTCAGTCCTCTTCAGGGAGCTTATGTTCCCTCCACCCTGTCCACACTTCCTCTTCATTTCCCCTCTCCAAACAAGGCGTTGCCCCTTTCCTGTTTCCCTGTCACTAATGACTTCAACCCAGGGAAGGGAAATGTCACACTAAGCCCCTTCCTCTGTCCTTGCCCTCAGACTTTGATTTCAGACTAAAAGTGGTGCCTGGGGGGGATGAAAGACAGTGCGTCTACCCAGCCACTCTCTCTGATGCTCTGATGCTTACTGTTGGAAGATCCGGCCATGGCAGGACCCCAGACTTTAAATCAGCCTTCAGGAACCTTGAATGCTGACATGGTGCTCCAGGAAAAGGCTGGAATAGTAAAACATATGAAAATCCTGTCAGTGTGAGAAACACAGCATGTTAACTGCTCCCAATCTCGGATGCCAAAGTGAAACACTGGAGATAAAGACAATATGACCTTCTATTCTTAAGGTTACAAGTGTTTATTAGAACACACATATTGTCAAAGACAGTATTGGATATTTGTGTGATGTATGTGTAATGTCATTGCTTCTGAACTGTTGGCACCAGTACAAGGTGAGTTCCCCCAAGTTGCTTCTACATTTGCTGGGGAATGCCCACAGCCTGATACTTCCCAAGAAAGACATAGAGCTGTGGAGGGACTGGAACGGGGCTCCAGTTCAATGAAGAAACAGGTTTCTTTATCAGGGAGGACGAGTGGGTAGATCCTCCTTTGCCTATGGCCTGCCGAAACTCAGTGGTCCCCAGAACAGCATGTTAGAAGGCTCAGGGTGGTAGCTGACCTTTCCCTCACCGCCCTCTGGATCTGAGCTTCTCCTCAGTATAGAGACAAAGCAGGACTTTCTTCCAGGAATCCCACTCTCTGCTGCCCCATCTCACAGCTGCCTTCTCTCCTGAGTGAAGACGGATTGCTGCAACTGAAAGAGCCCTGGGCCAGTGGAAGTGTGGTTTGTTCAGGCAGAGGGCACTTTTCTGGGCATAAGTGACCAGCTTTTGAGTATGAATAACAAAGGTAACAATCCCATGTTCCCTTCAGTACTGTGGATGTGGTAAAGCATCTTCTGTGAATCACTCTGAATCCCCTTGGATAATGCTGTCAGAGATCCTAAACTTAGTCTTCATTTTGTTGAAATAAGGGCTGAGAGAAGTCAAGTGACTTTGCCTAAAATCATACAGTAATTTGACAAATGTAACCCTACCATCTGCTGGGGGGATCCCAAGACTTTGATGAAAGATCTGAAACCATGGGTAGTATCAAATCCTAGGTATATTATGTTTTCCCCCTCTATATCCACATTTATAAGAATGTTACCTCATGAATCAGCCACATTAACATTAGCTAACAAGATCGATGATCACACTAATACTATGATGAGTTGCTTGTTCCTGGAATTTTTCATTTAATATTTTTTGGGAAGGAAATGACTGTATTTATGGATTATCTACTCTACTAAGCACCGTTACTGCTGTCACAGGGTATATGACAGCACAAGACAGAGGTCCCTTGTCCTGGCAAGCACTGGCTACACTCAGTGCTTTCTGAGAATGACAGGTTGTGACAGTTTGTCCTAGAATGGAACCAGGAAGAAACACAGCATTTCTGAGCATCCCCTTTTGAATGAACCAAGGAGCCTTTGCTGCTTCATTTAGACACATGTTAGAGCAATGTAGTGAGAGGTTTCTGGCCCAGACTTTTGGGCATACCCTCAAGGTTTGGACCCACAGACCCGCACACCCACAGAGACATACAGACGCTCACATTAATTTTAGGCTGTTCGGTCTAAGGCCTAGGCATATAACTTGCTAACTCTTTACCCTTAAACTAACCCATGAATCTTACCCTGTTCAGCCATGTGGCTCAGTACCTTTTCTCAGAGCAGCATAGTTGTCCTCTGTTTCTTCTGGCTTCTCTCTGGCATTCTACTCTGTTCTTACGGTTCCCAGAGTTTTTTTTTGTTCTGGTAGCCCCACCCACACTTCCTGTCTGCCTTTGGCCAATCAACACTTTTTATTAAACTCATAGGCCAGACAATTATTTACAATGTAACATTATAAATCCACTACAGAGCAAGAGACACCTTGCTGCCCTTGTATGGTCAGTGTCTCTGATTCACAACCAACTCAGCTCATAGCACACAGGGTTGAATTAGCAGTCTCCAGAAAAGTGTAACTCAGTGAGAACACCAACTAATGCCTGTAGTGAGTGCTACCTACCCCCTGGGAGAGATTTTTTTAAAAAAAACTCCGAAAAATATTCCAAAATTTAGGAAAAACTAGACAATGTGTATGAATCAGCTCTGGGATCAAACCTGGATAAGTACACATGCTAGGTATATGCTGTGCTACTGAGCTAGACATATATGTAACCCTGTGAAAGACTTAAAACTTTCAATGTAGCACTACTGTCCCATCAAAAAAATCATCAAGATGGAGAGGGAGAGAGATATAAAAATTAAAAATACATGCCCTTCATCAAAAGAAGATGTAGTTACAAGATAGGCTCTACAGAGTGAAACAAGTATGTACTGTACATTTGAGAGGGTAGCCAAGAGAAATGTGTAATGTGTAGTTACACAGTTATCTTCCTCAGCCATTAGCTGAGGTCAAGCCAGTTATAGATCATCCCTCACTGTGCCCTACATCCTGGTTCCAGGGTTAAAACAGCTGTTCACAGCTTTCTCTTTAACTAGAAATATTATCCATGAGGTCACTGCTAAAGGTAAACATTGCTTTAAAAAAATTCTTGAGTTCATAGTTTATGAACTGAAAACTATAGGAGGCTCAGAAACTCCCTGCATGGACTTGGAATTGGGTAATTTGACTCTAGACCATGAGGGCCTCCTGTGTGAGTGTCTGTGGCAGGAAGATGGATTTTTTTTTAGGAAAGGATTTGATGCATTGTCTTACCTATAGCAAACTTGGGGTCTCTGTTTCTAAAGAGTTCTTACCTCTCATTCCCTGGCATCACGCTGACACTGCCCCAGTGCCTGAAGAGTATCAAACTTGGTATTTTTATGTTAGATAGGATCCTGTCTTGTTTTGATGACTTGGGACAAATTCAGGGCTCTTCTGGAATAAGGAGTGGATGTATGGAGTGACCCAAGAACCCTGTGCAGAGTGGTAGCCACAGATTGGGCCCACCTCTGAGAGTTTTGTCTGGAGCAGAGCGTCTGCTCTAGCTCTTCTAAAAGCCCAGCAGTGGGATCAGAGTTCTATTTGTTAATTAATCAAATGGAGGCCAATGTCTGTTTGAAAATACCCAAATATCCAGGTCTCAGTGCTCTTGGCCACTGGCTAAGGACAGGTGGTTCATCTGAGATATTTTAAGCAGATCGAAACAGCCATCAGGTGGCAAGCTAGAAGATAGGGTGATACAGGAAGTGACTCAAATGACCCCACTGTAACTGGTGCTTCTCAAACTACAATGTCCCAGAAAATTTCATGACGTTTGGTGACATCTTCAAAGTAACAAAGAGTCAGTGACAGGCCCTTAGAGCCACAGTGCCTTCCAAGAGTGGTCCACCCATGGTCAACCTAACTGCTGGGAAAGTATGGTGCAGCACCCAGCTTATCCCTGTCTTGGGGCCCAGGAAGTCCAGGGGGCAAGAAAAGGAATTGCCACTAAGTCAGAACTAATGCCATGGCAACAAGTTCTTGACTATCATTATGAGGTTAGAGAGGGAGTGGAAAGGAGGCTTCTTTTGTTTCTTTCTTGGAAGGGGAAGGGGAAGAATGGATGACCTAGCCTCTTATGTCAAACCATTTCTCATGAGCAGCCAATAGATCTGGTGGACTTAGAACATTTGGAAGTCCCTTGCAAGTGCCACACACCCAGGAGGGAGTCTGGCTTTCATGGGCATATTTTTTTCTTGCATTCCTTCCCATCCCTTTCTCTTCCATTTTTTTATTTTAATAAATAAATAATAATCTGTGTGTGTGTGTTCATTGTGAGTTGGTATATATGTATGCATGTGCATGTGGAAGCCAGAAGTCATCCTTGGGTGTAGTTTCTCATGTACTATCTGTTTTATGTTTTGAGACAGAGTTTTCAGTGGGACCCGAAGCTCACAAATTAAGCCCAGCTTGCTGGCCAGTGAGTCCTACGGATTCTCTTATTTTTGCATCTCTGATGCTAGGATTAGCTCATGCTCAGCTTCTATACATGGGTTCTGGGGCATCTCAGGTTCTCACTTTGCCTACTATTCTATTCCCAGCTCCTTTTCCTCCTTAGGCTTTGGTGTACCAGGCATCCCTACCTGAGAGTCTCCCCAGTGGTGGTACAAGGGAGCCCTCTCCCTTTTCTTCATCTGTCCAGCGGTGTACACGAACACACTTGGCTGCTTATTTTGGTACCCTTTATACTCCCACACACATCTGCTGGATTTTAGGTAGAACCACCCTAGGGAGTCCAGTGGTTTAAGTGGAACAACCTCTGCCATTATGCTCTGCTGTGGGAGTATGTTCTGGTACATTGTAAATATTTGTCCCTCCTACTGGTTTAATAAAATGCTGATTGGCCAGAAGGCAGACAGGAAGTGTAGGCGGGGCTACCAGACTAAGAAAACTCTGAGAGGAGGAAGAACAGAGGAAAAGAGACAAGAATGCTGCTCAGAGAAAAGGTACCAAGTCACATGGCTGAACAAGATAGGAATAATGGGTTGAGTTAACATGAAAGAGCTAGCAATATGTCTAAACCATAGGCCAAGCAGTGTGAAATTAATATAAGCTTCTGTGTGATTATTTGGGATCAAACTGCTGTAGCCAGTTTATTTGGGACAGCTGATCAGGATCTTAGGGGCTAGTCTGGGCTAGAAACTTAGTAGAATGCCCTTCTCCCTAGTCATCATGCCAAAGTCTCCTCTCCTAGTATATCAGAAAGTAACTGGTTTGAAGACCTGCTCTTTGTGGAGATGATAAGACCAAATGATGTTATCAGGGCAGGTCCTGATCTCATATGACTGGTGCCTTTAATAAGCAGTGAGCAGGACACAGACCCAGAGAGAAATGTGTCCTAGAAATCATGAGGTCCTAGCAAGGAGAGGGACTGCAGGGGAGCCCAGACCTTTACCTCAGAGGCTTCTCTTTCAGAAACACCAGCAAACAAACATCCGCTTCAAATCTAGAAGATTGCTAACCTGTTGTTTGTGAAGACACTTGCCCCGAGTTCTGTCTGACTTGTGTTCAGATGCTAAATAAACATCCTAGAAAGGGACCGGGTGCAACTCAGTGGCAAAGTGCTTGCCTTTTGGCCCTGGTTTCCTAGCTAGGGAAAAAAATCTAGGAGGCCGGGCCTTAGATAAAGCTCCTGCACTGAATCCTGACAGACCAGGCTAAAAATTAAAATAGGATTGAACATGCTCAAATTTCTGGTCACTTACCTGAAGTGAAGAAGTCCGGCCTCCTAAGAGATCAGGGTTAGAGGTTCCTTCTGCCTCAGTCCTTACACTATAGAAGTGGGTCATGTGACCTGATGGTAACTAATCAGCTAACTTTCTATTGTTCTGTCTCCCGGGCTATAAGGAACACAACTTTGAAATAACCAGCTTGGCCTCACTTTTTTCTCTTCTCTCTTTAGCCCCTTCTGTGCCTATGAAACCTATCTCCTCTGCTGGGCCCACAAACCATATGACCTATTCCCTGGGATAAGGTGTTACTTGATTCTAGAATAAAAAGTAAGCCAATTGGGACCTTGGCCTTGGAATATTGTCCTCTGATACAAGATTCACTTCCCTGTCCTTTGTCATAAGTGTGGATCAGGGAAGGAGGTTTGAGACCAAGGGCTGCTTTAAACATGGTGACTTTTGCACATTTTTGCCTGACAGGTAGCAGAAACACATGGACATAGGCTTGGTATGGGGACTGTGTTCTTGCAGGACTTAAAGCTTGTAGTAGGGACCCAATAAATAACTGCAGAGTGAGAGAGTAAAGGGAAAGGCAAGTTGGATCAGAAGGTAAAGGGATAGAATTGGGACATTTTGCAATCAGACAGCCTGTTTCTCTGAGACTGATCATGATCACATGACTCCTCTTCTACCCTGGCACCCTCAGCATCTTCCCTGAAAGTGGGACTCCCCGACACCACTGTCCTCATCACTGCCCTTTCCTGCCCTAGCAAGGGACAGAGGAACTGCACAGTCCCTCTGAGGTGTCAGGGAAGGTGGTTATGGAGAAAATCCAGAAGTTCCTTCTGGCTCCTTTGAAGGATATACAGTTACTCATTCCTCCCCACCTGTGTCATCTCACTGAGGATGGAGAGTCACGGGAACTAAGGGGAATCAGCTGTGTCTGTGAGGCATCGAGTGCCTGTTGCTAGAAAAGGCGGCAACACCAGAAGCATGAAGCTGTCCTTGGCACCCTGGAACTTTGTGCCTGCTCAGGACCTTCTGAGAGTGGAGGGAGAGGGAGGGCCCACCAGGGTCACACCTGAAGTCTGAACTTAGCTTAGAAACCTAGAAAGATGAACGGACGGACCAGACCCTCTTCAAACATGGGAACTCCGGTTTGCAGCCTGCATGCCCTCTCCAGTTTTGGTTCAATGTCAAACTTTCTGTATAGAGTGCGCGAGGCAGCGGGAAGCAGAGGAGGGAACCTGAGGTGCAGAATTTCCTAGTCTCACTAAAGTGGGTAACGTGCTTCATGAAGAAATAATAATAATAATAATAATAATAATAATAATAATAATAATAATAATAACAACAATAACAATAACAACAACAATGAGTCCACTAACACAAAACACAGAAGATAGATCACGCAAAGAGAGCCGAAGGGAGAAGCAGGGCCAGGGATGGCAGCCCGGAAGGTCCAGGTGGGTCCAGGACAGGCTGCCAATATGTGTCTCTCTGGAGGGAGCCAGCTGACTTTGGGCTGCTTTTGTTGGTCCCTTCAATCATCATAACCAGCTTGGGGGTAGCTGGCCACTCACCCAGCATCATATTCACAAAATCTTGATAAGAGATAGTGTCACTGAGACCCTATCACCTCTAAGGTCATTGTGCTCATCTCCAGTGGGTCTTGAGGGCCCTCTCCTTCCCAGCTTCTTATCATTCTCTTTAAAGACATCAGATCAATCTCACCTTCATTGTTCAGATCAAACTCCATGCTTTCTCTTTGAAAACTGAGGGCTTTTCTGGCAGGTTCTCTTCATTGCTGGACTTCTGGTCACAGCAGAACTCTCCCAGATGATCTCCACTGGCCTTCTCTCCTCTCTGAGCATGCCTAGCACCATCCCTTCTTGGAACCTGTGCTGACCTCCATGGCAAAGGCAAAGGACAAGCTGAAAGCATACCTGGTCCAGAGTTTCAATGGCCTGTGGCGACAGGACCCATTGGTGGAGGGACCCTCCCCCCAATTTGTTCTCTTAATACTGTGAAAATAAGGGAGAATCGTGCTTTGGCCTGAGTTGCCACGGTAGAAAGGGGCCACCCTAGTAAGCTCCACCGGAAAGAAGAGATTCTTAAAATGCATGAGATTCTTAAGATGAACTGTGTTTACTGTTATTAGACTCTCATTCTTCTGTGACCTTTAAGGCTAGCACAGAAGACATCTTTCCATTGACCGCCAAGGGAACACTGTGATATCACAAAGCAGTGCAGCCGACCACTGTGATGGCTGTTCTTCATTGTCCACTTGACTACTTCTGCAATCAAAAAAAAAAAAAAAAACAATCCACATGATTGGGGACACCTATAAGAAATGTTTTAAATTAAATCATCTGCAGTGATAAGATCCACTGTTAATCTAGATCTTTTGAGATGGGAAGATACACCTTGAGTCTGGGCCTCACCTTCTGCTGGCAGCTTCCGTAAGGGACATGAAAGAACGACACCTGCTCTTTATCTGCTTGCTCTTGCTAAAGTCCACTCGTTCACTGGCAATAGAGCCTCCTTCCTTGGGATTCTGGCATATACTGAAGAGCAGCTGAGGCATCCAGCTTTTTGGACTGAGCAACTACTGAATTTGTGTACCACCTGTTGGTAGATAATCATTATTGCACCGGCTGGACAACAGCCTGTAAGCTATTCTAATATCTCTCTCTCTCTTCCTTCCCCCAACACACATTCTGTGAATTATGCTGCTCAAGAAAACCTTGACTAATATATAGCCATGGTTTTTCTTCTGTTAGTTTGAAGTTAGGATTCTATCTCATAGATACACTTAAGGGAAGATTCTGGAATTTATGATGAATCTGATAAAGTATCTCTCACCCCTGAGCCATAACATCCAGATTGTATCTTTATTCCATATTAACTTCCAAAGGACATCCCAGACTGTTCCAAGTCTCCGAGTTAAGTTCTAAGCACACCACACCCACATTTCTTTTCATTCCCCCCTAAAATAATAGTGTAGTATTCACTGAATATGGCTTATGCCCTAAATGCTTAAAATTTGTTCATAACAAAACCATAAAATGGCTCAAGAGTTACTTAAAAGGGATATGATTAATGGTTATTACCTAAGACATACCCTCCAAAGTGAAATGCTAAAGCCTTTAGTCACCATCTGGGCTTGGGGAAAGGGGCTGGAATTGCTCATTTATTCCACAGGACCAGGTGATGCCCATGACATGGGGCCCAGTGCTTCTGATTCAGACACACTATTTTTGCTGGTCTTGGCTAAGTGGCTTCACATCATGTACCACAGTTACTATTGCAATGGTGCTTCCTATGCCCCATTAGGATGTAAAACCTACCTCAGAGGGTGACACATAGTATGACAAAAGGAGACGTGTGTAATGACTGCAGTGGGGAAGCACAGTGTCCTTTTGACATATATGTTGCCAATAAGGAGACTGTCTTATTGGGTGGTGTCTGGCACATAATGAGAGGTTTTCTAAAGATGCAAGCCCTCTTCAGGTCTTTAGAATTACAATAAATCTGTAACATAACTTTTCAGCAGAGAGAATGACAACTGGTCTTTTTCTAATTTTTCATGGTCCCTCAGAGCAAACAGGCTTGTGATAACATTGTTTGCTTCCCACTACTCACACTGTTGCCCTGTTGTCTCCTTCAGTCTGGGCTATGGCTTTGAGTTAGTGCTGCCAAGAAATGCTCAAAGATGAGCAGGGTCAGGATGTGATGATGTTCACCCATAATCTCAGCATTCATAAAGCTGAGGGAAAAAGATGACAAGTTTCAGGTCAATGCAGAGAGGGCCTGTGTTAAAACACCGGAAAGAAAGGAAGAAAGAAAGAAAGGAAGTAAGAAAGAAAGAAAGGAGGGAGGGAGAGAGGGAGGGAGGGAGGAAGGGAGGGAGGGAGGAAGGAATGAAGGAAGAAAGAAACTGAAGTGAAAAATGATCAAAGATCAGTGTGGTGGAAGAGACTGCCTACACTGGGTCTAAACCTTTAGCAGCACCTGTGGAACTGTGCTCTGGGACTGTTAGGGTCTAGGAAAACAATTAAATAGAGAACAGTAGTGGCTACATGGAGAGGAAGATGCTGAGGCAACACAAGCCCTGCTAGTGCCCAGCCTTGTGACTATCTCCATGGCTCTGGCTTTGTGAGCCAGCTCTCCATCTATTTAACCCAGGTGAGCTCTGAATGGCATGACACATCTAGCATTGCAAACAGCAAAAGAGCTACACAGCTAACTCTGTGAAAGTGGCAAGTGATTGTTACTTAAAACAATGAAGTCTTGGGCTAGATTACTTTGTAGTAGAAGTAACGAAGACATCTATAAACAAATAGCCTGATGAGCCTTGGGCCACATTCAACCTCTATCCTGGAACATGTAATTAAATAAACTCAAGCAACCTGTCTGCATGACCTAGGTGATGTGGGCATAGTCATTAGGGTCAATAGAAGGAGAGGCTAGGCCAACAGGGTCTGTGCAGGGGGTTGTCATGGTGGTAGCATATATATGCATTACAGCAGGTATGTGCCTTCATTCTCTAAGATCACTAACACCAGGGTGAATTGTGGTCATGAGGATTCCAACAGAAACATAAGTGAAGGTTATGGTCTGTGTGGGACAGGAGCAACAGGTGGAGACTGCCATGTTTGGCATCCCTTATTCAGTCAATCCTCTTGGCTACCACCTAGTATCAGAATGGTCTACTCCCATGTCCACTGCTTAATAAGTCACTTCTCTAAGATTTCCAGTAGTTACTAAAGAAGGCAAAACAACTTGTGTAATCCCCAGTGTGTGCGTGTTTGCACAGATGACGGGGTGGTAGTGGAGATTTGTGAGAGTTTTTGGCCTAGCCTTGAGGTTTCTAAATTCTTTTCACAGGGAGAGGGAATTTTCTTATGGACAATATTGTATGAAGTTTCTGGCCTGGCCTTTCTGGTCTAGCCCTGAGATTGTGACCTGCTTTCAGCCCCACTGCTGCTCAGACCCAAATAATCACATAGATATTGCTATTAATTTTATACCAATCAGCCTAGAGCCCAGGCATTTAACTTGCTAACTCTTTACTCTTAAACTAACCAATGACTCTTATCCTGTTCAGCCATGCGGCTCAGTACCTTTTCTCAGAGCAGCATAGTTGTCCTCTGCATCTACTGGCTTCTCTGGAGTCTCTGTGGCATCTCTACTCTGTTCTTCCTGTTCCCAGAATTCTCTTTAGTCTGGTAGCCCTGCCAAAACTTCCTGTCTGCCTTTTTTATTAAAGAGTAATAATTTTTATTAAAACAGTAGGCGAGACAATTATTTATAATGTAACAACATAATTCCCCCTAGTCAGTATTATCTTTTCCCTCTGATGAGGGAGGTCACACTTTCAGGGACTCTGTTCTCTTTGGAAGAGGGGCAAAGACTTGCTGATTGTAGTGGCATAGTGTGGCCTGCTATAGGAGGGGTGTGTTGAATAATAGGTTTAATAATTTGTCTTCTGCCTGTCTTTACTTTCTAGATCAATGTCATCTACTCGAGTTTCTTCTTTTCACTTCTTCCTTCTGATTGTTCAGTTTCTAAATAGTATTCCTATTAATTAAATAAAGTATCAAATGTAGAAGATCAGCTATGGAAAGGGACCACTCTCTGGGAAATTAATGCAAAGAAATGCTTCAGTGAGCAGGACAATATGTTGTGAATTTTTCATGAAAATTTGTTATTTTAGACATCCACTATGGTTCCAGCAATGAGGCTAGAAACACAGATTTTATCTGATATAAAGTGATAAAAATGGATACCTGGGCAGCAGTAACGTTGCTGTTTAGAATCAGTTCAGATGCATGTACCCATAAGTGGGCTGAGGCTTGCCTCTTTCTTTCACTGTGGAAAACACAGGATGTGGACCTTGAACAGAGCCAGGCCTTAGGCCCACAACAAGTGTAGGAGACAAGGCCTATCCTAGAGAATCTGCCACTTGGGGACTTGATTCTAGATGATGTTCTTCCATGAAGAGTTGACTCACATCATGGTTCCAATCATGAGCCAGCCTGACCTTTCCTGGCCCTGGGATAGCTTGCTCTGACCCTTGCTAGATATTGCATCAGGAGAGTTGGCTTTGCCCCTCAGGGGATAGCTGCCCTCCACCCCTGCACTTGGGAACAGTGGCCCCACCACTCACCACAGGTGTGTACCTCACCAGAGCAGCATACTAGAGCTGATCTTGCAGTGGAGACAGAGGTGAGCCAACCCTGAGGACCTGAGAACAGGCGAGCTGACTCTGTCTCTTCTGGTCTGCCATGTGGCTGCATGGGTAAGAGAAAGATATCTTCCCCACTCCTCACCCATTTTCACCTGTATGTAGCAGGTGAGAGAGATGGCCTCGGGGTCACTACATTGGGACAGGTCTTCCTGACTCTCACCAGCTTCAACACACAAGATATCGGGCTCTGCACTCCATCTAAACAGCACACTAGATGTGATCCTGTTGTCTGGACACAGGTGAGCCAGCCCTGAGGGCATGAAAGCAGGAGAACTGACCATGACCCTGCCTCCCCCAATATATCTTCTATATCAATCGGGAGAGAGGGCCCTGCACCTAATGTGGGCAAAACAGTAGAGCTGGCCCTGGTGGTATGAGTATGGATCGGCCAGATCTGGGGACCTGAGAGCAGTGGAACTGACCCTGCTTGGTCATTGCTACAGGTTTCATTGTGTGAGTTAGCTAAAGAAGTGTTAGAGAGCTCACTGTTTGTAGATGCTGAAGGGATGACCAACCCAGCTACTACCCAGGCCTAAGACCAGGGCTAGGAGATGGCCCATCCCAACATGCAGCAAATCTGTGAACTGTTGGAGCATATGAAGGGGATAAACCTACAGATCCAAAACAGCAGGATCTCTATGACACAGGACAACAACAGGATATCCTAGAGGAGCCCCAGCCCGTTATCAGTGGTAGAGCAGAATCCAGAGGTATCTCCTGTCAGTGAACATTTCCAAGTAAAGATGGACGGACTAAAGGGTGAACTGTGTGACTCACGGGGCCACACTACAGCTTCCACAAGATTCTTCTCCTTTATTTGTTGTTTTCCTTGTATTTTATTTGCTTTGGTTTGGTTTGGGTTTTTTCTTTAAATTTGGTTTTGTTTGGGGAGGAGGTTCAAGGACAGAGGGTGGATTTGAGGGGACAGAAAGACAAGTGGGATTGGAATTCATGATGTAAAATCCTTAAAGAGTCAATTAAAACGCCAGTTAAAAGAAGAGCTGGCTCACAGAGGATGGGGGCAAGAGAGGGACTCCTGAAAACACATAGCTCATCTCCCAGATTATCCTTCCCTCTGGGTTGCTGTACCATCAGAGTAAGAGAGATTGGCGGGACGTGGGCTTATGTGAAATTTTGGCTGGGAGCATAGATGGGTCCAAGCTCCTGGAAGGCTGAGCAGTGTAGTTGTTCTGAAATCTCTGTAGCTGAACCATACGATTATGCCACAAGGTCTTAGCTCTCCAACCCACTGTCACCACCCTCATGAGAACCTTTGGAAGTCACAGTTGGAATAAAGAACAGTTAGCTGGATGTTGATGCATGGCATTATGGATGCACAGGCCACCCCACATGCACGTGGCATCAGTTTGAGGGACATAGTACAGGCCTGCTGACCAGTCTGAACTCTGCTTACAGATTCTTGTGTGCTGGGACCTCAGAAGAGAAAATGTCTTTTTGGGGGCCATGAATGTCTATCTTGTTTATGCAGTTTTTAAGAGAGGACCCTAAGAAGAAAAGAGAGAGGCCCACAAGCTTACAAGACTAAAGTTAGAAGAGGGAAGAACCTCCCTGTGTACCCCAATACTAAAGCCAAGGTGAGGGTGAGGGTGGTGGTGGTGTGTATGTTGCTTTGTTTTCTGATACTCTGCTTTTTCCCTACAGGATTTGAGAATGAAGAAGAGTCAGAGGAAAATAGCCAGTGTCAAACTTGTATTTGGAAATCAGTAATTTCAGTGTGTGGTACTGGGTGGAATGTATAATGTATATCTTTATAATGAAAAATAATTCACTTGTCCGGAAATTTAACCAAAATGCAAATTCCTTGACCCACCCCAAACTTGGTGATTTGTATGCATGCTCAGCGACAAGGGCCACACTTCTAAGAATAAAAAAATACAGTTGTCTAAAATATGACAGTGAATTTCACGCCTCTTGAGAGCATTCAAAAAAAAAAAAAAAAGACTCAGCAACCATCCATAAGCCAAATATATGGCTAAGAAAATGGCATACCTCAACGTTGAGCAATGAGCCCCTACTCGGGGTGACAGGTGACAGGAAGGGAACATCAGGAATTCTGAATCCCAGCATCCTCCTCTTCATGCTGTGTCCCTGGCTGCTGCTCTTTGTTTTGACTACCAAACTTTGGCCAGTCTCTGTGACTACTGACTGTGGTTATGTCTTACTGCAGTCATGAGGCCTTCCACAAACCACTGCCTTCCTGGATGTCCCTGCTCCATACTCAAAAAGGAGCATACTGAAGGAAGCCATGACTCCGGACTGTCCCCTCTACGCCTGGAAATCCATGGGAGAGGACTTCCTGGCACATGCACGATGACATTACTTTCTCTGTCTTTTTGAGTCATGTCTTGTCACCTTTCTGTCACTGATTACTCAACTGGGCTAAGAAATCCTGTGCTTGTGATTTATTTGTAAGGCGAAGGGCGTCAGCGAAGGCTGCATGCTTTACCATGAGTTTGATCCCCTGGGTCCAGGCAAAAGGATGTTTCAGATTCCTGAGGCTTAGCACTTACGCCAGATAGCAAGCTGGCGGTAGCTGTTTCCATTTACTCAAAAACATAAGCTATTATACAAGTGAGGCACATCTGTTGGAGGAAAATTAGTCAAAATAAAGAAGTAGGCCCAAATTCTAGCCTCAAAACAATGGCGGAAAAATGGGTTATTATGAAATCCAGTCCATGAATATCTCTCTGTCTCTCTTCCTTATCCTGTGTGTGTGTGTGTGTGTGTGTGTGTGTGTGCACAAATGCACAAATGTGTATTCACACCTGCAAATTGATACAACGGGGGAATCATGCTGTCACGATGCACCTCCCCATGGAAATTTTTGAGAATATCTTTCAATTTGTCGAACCCACTGTAAATCTATGGAGCAGTCTATTGATGTGGATGTTTAATTTTCCAAGACTGTAATTACCTTTCTTTGTATGTGATGCATGTACATAGTGTATATACACACACACACACACACACAAACACACACACACATTCCTTTGTGTGTACATGTATGCATATATGAACACGCGTACGTATATATGTAGAGGCCAGAGGTGGTAGGTAGCTGTCTTTTCCAGTCGCTTATTTCCAGAAGCAGGGTTGCTCACTGAACCTAGAGTTTGCCAATTTGGCTAGACTGTGGTGAGCTGCAAGGATCTTCTGTTCCCGATGCCAGGATTAAAATGTGATTCCGTACCTGGATTTTCACTTGTGTGTTGGGGATTTGAACTTGGGTTCTGGTGATTAAGCAGCAACCACTTTACTGACAGTGCCAGCTCCTCAGTCTTTTAATTAATTGATTTATTTTAACTTTTTAAAGAAATCTTTAGAGGTGTGTGGGTAGTAGTGGTGCACACCTTTGATCCTAGCACTCGGGAGACAGAGGCAGGAGGAGCTCTGAGTTCAAGGCCAACCTGGTCCACAGAATGAGTTCTAGGACAGCTAGAACTGTTACACAGAGAAAGCCTGTCTTGAAAAACCAAGAGAAAAAAGAAAAAAAGAAAGAAAATCTTTGTAATGTACCTCACACATCCCTGCCTTCTTCCCCTCCCATATTCTAACTGGAAGGTGAGAAGTGACAGAGATTTGTCTGTGGATGCTTGGAGACAGCTATTATTCTTGAAACCAAGCAAGAGTAAACATGAAAAGCAGAAGTGGTTTGGGAGAAAGGGGGTGTGTGTCTCCCTTTCTAGAAATCAACAGGACCTCTAGTCATACCCATGTTATCTCTGGCCCTTTGTATACCCATGTTATCTCTGGCCCTTTGGCACGTTCTGGAACTGTTCTTGTTTCTGCTACCCTGACTTAATATGGACTCATCTGGAGATGCCTGTAGGCCATTGTACGAGGATATGAGGAACATCTTTCTTCAGACTTACCACCTGCTGGGGGTGGGGGGTCCAGGGTTGAGTCCCTGGCTATCAAGTTATCTTAGATGCTCAGCAGAACCAGTCCATACCAGAGAAGACAGAGTCAGTCACAAAGCTAACTGCATCACATTTATGGGGGATACACCAAAGATGCAGATTCCTGGGTCCATCTGCTTCTCCAAATTCAACCTCTGTGGGTGGGTGGGTCCCTGAAAAGATGCTTTTTGATAAGCAACTCTGATCTCTGCCAAAGGAAGTTTAGCTTACTGCACCACTCCCGAAGTGTTATTACTTCTGGGATTTTGGAATCAGTTTTTGAGTTCCGTTAATTGTTGATTTTTTTTTTTTACTAGACCTCTGGAGTGAGCCGGGGCAAAGAGGACAGAGACAAAAATTAGCATTTTCAGTTTTCTCTCAATGTCCCACAAAATATTAATTCTTTACCAGTGGCTTTTTAGTCCCACACCAAGAACCCGTATCTCTATTTTTCCCTTCTCAGAATGTTGTCTTTATCCACATACTCCCTTGTTCTGAACCTCATCCTTCCTGGGTGAGGATTAGCCCTAGTTCCTGATCTTTAACAACTATATGATTAGTGAGATTGCCTTTTCCCAGGATAGACCAGTATGAACAGAGAAAATGTGAGATGTGAGATGTGTGTTGTACTATATGCAGGTTGCCCTGACATTGACAGCTTGGCTCACTGTGATAGATATCCCTGTAAGGAAGATTTTAAAGGCCTGTGTGGTCTGTGCAGATTCCATTGGGTTTATCTTGGCTCTGCCCAGTGGTAATGTGGCTCTGATAAGGAGTCCATTTGCTGAGTTGTTTCAGCTTTTGAGAAGCTGGCAGAATCACTGAGTTCTCCAATAGTGCAAAGCCATGTCTTGTCTGGTTCTAGCACACCCTTGAGATCTTGGAATAGAGTGATTCCCCATCAATTAACATTTATTGATTAATCACACATCTCTTAACCCTTGAATGATGCCAGATGCTTTAGGGGGAGGCTGTTTATTCAGCAGAATCATTGTGGGACACTGTAACACTCTCCAGAAAATTGAAGATGTAATTCAAAACTGTTCTAAGGAGATTAAACCAACATAAACTACAATTAAATAAGACTATGGCCATCCACTATTCACTACATCAAGGATCTGTTTTTCATAAGCATATTTTTTTATTTTAATAAAATCATTTCGTTTCTGTAAAATCCATCTCCATGGAAAACTTTCATAAGCAAGTTACAGGCCTCTTTTTTAAAAAAATTTTTACTAAGTAAGATGTTTTGCTTATACATAATTTTATTTTCCTATTATATATTGTGTTGCCTGGGTTCAAAGGAATGACATGGTTGCCTGCCATCATTATAGCCATATCTAGACAGGCTTTGGAATCCCCTCTTGGCCCCTTCTCAATCTGACATTTCTGGGCGTGTCTGTCTCTTGGTGACCACCTGCCCTGGAGCACTGGCTGTCCACGAGTGCACAGACTCTCCATTGTGACAGGATGCTTGTCGTGTGATGGTCCTCTCTCATTTGTCTTTTTGTTGGAACCTCCTATGAGCTCATTCTGGCTCCAGTATTCTCTGCTCCCATCCCCTCCTTACCTACCAGCCAGGAGGCACTTCCTTTTTAAATAATTGGTCAGGCCATTTCATTTGTCTGTGGAAGAGCCTATGTTATTCAGGTTTCTGTTACAAAAACTGACTCATGTTAGGTCTATCGTGCCAAACACTAATTACTTCTGTAACAAAAATCCACAACAGGTCAAAAAAACCACAGAGAATAAATAACTAGAGGTCACATCTGGAACACAATCCTGTTACCTAAGGTCCAGGGTACATGAAGGATGGAGACTAAAAAAGGTTATCAGAGTCCAAGGACTTGGGTGTCTGCGGTGAGATAGGGCCTTCTGGATAGAACAGAGATGCTACACTTGTGCTCTCAACAAATGGCTGCCTGCACCAGGCCTCCAAAATCCAAGTCAACTGATATGCCCACGTGGGGGAAGGGAAATTTCTCTAGCCTCCCACACAGAAGAAGAACTATAGTCAGTCAGTAGCTATTAAGAGGGGAAGATCGGGATTTTTGTTGTGTTGTTTTGTTTAGTTTTTCAGGGATAAGACCCTAACCCTAAACCACAAACACAAGTAAATAAGGACAACTCTGTTTGGACTCAGTAAGCAGGAGTGTGTGTGTGCATGTGTGTATAACAAAAATAATTATAGATATTGTAAATTCAAGAGGCTGGAGGGACATGGGAGGCGTTTGAGAAGGGGGAGAAAGTGGAAATGGCATAAACACAGTACTTATGTATGGAATTGTCAAAAGGATGAACAATATAAATTGCAAAATAAAAAGGATGTTTTGGGCTCGTAGTTCTGCAGTGATCAGTACATGGTCAGAGGCCTATCACTGGGGACCTTAGGGAGGTGGTACATCATGGTGAGGACATGTAGCTGAGCAAGGTGCTTATCTCCTAACAGCTGAGAAGTAAAAGAAACCAAAGCCCCATAGTCCCTTTGAACTCTCCCACAAAGACCTAACTTATTCTCACTAACTTCCCCTCTTAAATACTCTAGTACCTTGTCATGTGCTAGAGACTAAGCCTTTACACATGGGCCTTTAGGGAACACCAGTGAAAGCCACAGTAGGCCTGCAGCCGTATTCCATATCACTGATGAGAACCTTCCTTACCTTGACCTCTCTGTCAAGCTTCAAGTTGCTCCTGGGATCACTCACAAGATTGGTCTTTTTGGCTTCTGTCCCTTTATATAACAGGCCAAGCTGTTGTCCAGACTCTTCTTTCTTCATGGGCTTCCCTTCTTCCGAGTGCCCCTTGTCCACTCTAACTGTTACTTGCCTCTTTACCAAAACAGGCTTTCCCCAGCCTTGACCCAGGTCTCTAGCCATGCTCTGTCACAGCCATCTGTTTTCATTCACCAATGACACTGACTTAAATCCTTACCCATTAATACCTGTCACCTGAAAGGAAAGGAACTTACTGACATTAGTAGTTCCATGAATGACAGATTGTGTGTAGGGGGTGGGGATGGTGTTGGAACAACATCTTTGTGTTCCAAGGATAGTACTGTATCTATGAAGCTAAGAGGATATTCCAATCAGCCCACAGAGAGTTGCCTGCACTTCTCTGGAGAGAGTGATGACTTGCTTACCTGCTTCTTATACCCGATAAAAGAACACTTAAAAGAGGTTACAGCAGTGGACCCAAGGCAAAGTGACTTTTGCATAAGAGAATCCTCTTGGAGTTTTAGTGAGGCTAGATTGTGGTTAGAATACCAAGCCAAAGGAAAGCACATCTCTCAAAACTTTCTAGGGCAACCAAACTCACACTTACTACAGTGTTTCAAGGGACTTTGGTTTTTTGGAGCTAGCTAACTTTGGTCAACAGTGTTTTGATGCCTGGATATTGGTACTTCCAACCACATCCTGTGTTTGAGACAAGCAGAGACAAAACAGATCTGGAAGTAGGTGTTAGTAGGTTTGGGCATCCAGATCAGGAATCTCTAACCCAGAATACACAGCTTCACTTTCTTCTGGCCTGTGACCCTGTAAGGATGGCCTATTCCTAGGGATGGCAAGTCTGACATTCATGCATCCGAAATCCCAGAAACAGCTGCTACAAAATTCTGCTTGAGTCAGCATCACACAAAAGGAACAAGCTATTTGCTCTAGATCTGAGTCTCAAGTTTACTACAAGGTTATTTAAAACATAGGACATACAGATCACACGGGATGGAGCTGGCAATAGGGTGGACATCACATGAAGAAGAAAAAGGAGGTTCGGTTTATCAAAGATTGAGTTGAACCTGCCAATCCAAATCCATCTTTATTTCTCAGCCATCTCAGCATTGGGCCTGTCACTTGGGAAGAAAGGCAGTAAGTATGATTCAGACAGGAGCAGGGCTGGTGTGTGAGCTAGGAGACATCACAGAGATGTGCAGATGTATGTGCACATAAACATGCACACAAAAATACATACGCACATACATTTCTTTCTGTGTATCTGTATATATACCTATGTGTCTCTCATCTATGTATAACTTTCCATCTATCAAACATCATTAGTTGTCTGTCTGTCTGTCTGCCATTTATTTATTTATTTATACCTTCTCTCTTATCTCTCCCCTTCCATTATTTTTCTAGAAATAGAATTTGCTTCCAAAATCACTAGTTTCTCAGAGCCCCTGAATTCCCATTTTTTATTTTCTGAATCATTTTGGTTATAATAATTTCTGGACTCCCAAAATTATGTACTTACTATATAATTGACAAGCTTGTACACATCATAACTTTATTCTGAAAGTTATATATAAAAAAGTGTTTTCTTTGTTCTTTTACCATTTAGTATAATTCCAAGGTTAACGGAAGTTTTCTGAAGACTTAAAAAGTATACTTAAAATTACTAAGAATTCTCACAATGCTCAGTTACTGGAATTCCCTTCAAAAGATCCCTTTTATTTGGATTTCTACAATCTTCAAAGGAAGATAAGCCACCACGCATACACACCATGAGATGACAGACTGTCTCACACACACAGGATTTAAGTCAACTTATTCTCTAATAGCATCACAGAAATTGGCCTGGTTTCAAGATGTCAAGTCATCTGGGATTTTTCCTGGGTATCCACTGAAGGTATGATCCCTTTGCTTGCTTTTGGAGTGTTGACATGTAATATAAGCATGTAGAACAGATGGTTTCTCTTTTGAACAATACGTGCTTAAATCAAAGATTCAGTAAATGTTGAAAGACACACAGTCAAGCTGTAGGTACTGGGCATCCGGCTTTGAGGAAGGGTGAGATTGTAAAAAGGTGCCATGCCTATGGCTGGCAGTCAGTGTTGTTGAGACACAAGGACTGCCATTACCTTTACAATGTCACTTCTTATTGGGTCAGTCCATAAGCATTAATTATCCAAAATGACACCATACAGAATGTTCAGCTCATACGGACTTTATATCTAACATAAAAGCTATAGAATGGGATGTGCGTAAGGATTCCTGGCACGTGGCAGCTACATGGGAAACTTGCTAGTCCTATAACCTGAATGGCGAGATAAGAATTCCTGACATGAGTTGGCCATGTGGTAAGCCCAACATGGTGCCAGCAGAACACAGAAGGCACACCCCTAGGTGTGGCTACGTAAATCTGTGCCCACCCACTATCTTAAAAGGAGACACTATGTGAAAGACAGACGGTCTCTTTTCTTTTCTGCTTCTTTGCCCTTGTACTCACCCGACAACTCTCTTGAATAAACTCTAGTGTGGCACTGGTAGTGTGTGTCTCTTCTCACATGTGAAACCAACAATATGAGCCTAATTAAAAGAAAATAGAAATTTCTGGGCTTTGCCTACAACACCCCCATCTGGTTATAATATCCCGTGAAAGCTCCATGTTATGTATCTTCATCTGGGGCTAGTGGCTGTCTTGGTCATGTCAAATGATGCTTCTGCTGGTCCAGAGCCCATCCAAGGGCATCATTCTTTACTCATGTCATCCCTGAAGAGTCTGGATACCTGTACCTAGAAGGCAGGAGAGATGTGGGCATGTAAGTGAAAGTCTGTTTACTTCAGAACCTTCATAAGGATCTCTTCATGCTTGGCTACTCACTTATCTGTGGCTATATGTTACTCAAATTGCTATCTAAATTTGGAGCTTGGTGCTTTGGGTAATGTTTGTTACCTGTCCCTGAGGCAATAGTTCTTCCTGAACATCAACACTCTGCCATAGCTCAAATGTCATCTGCTCAGACATTTGAGAAGGTCATGCTGAGGTGACCACTCTACCAAAATATCACCCCATCCCTTTTGAGGCCCCATGGTTTATTTTTCTGATTATTGCGTCTGCCTGCCTGATATCATACAGTGTCTAGTTGGCTGTTGGTGGTCACCTCAGCAGAAGGTAAGCCCCATCCAGGGCATGACATACACGGTCTAGTTTGTTCCTTATGGAGTCCCTAGAATTTCATAGAAGGAGCTTGATAAATATGCTACAAATGAATGAATGAGTGTATGAATGAATGAATGAAAGAATGTGTCCCATCTCTTGGTTCTGTGCTCTCCTGAGCTATTAGGCCGAGTATACTGACTTTGAGCACAGGAGTCCTGGAGTTTTCCTGGATATGTGAGGGGACCAGAGCCATGGAATGACTTATCACTATTCCTTTCTCAGTTTCACTGATTCTAGTAGGAGGCACGAGAAAGTGAGAGGTCCAGAGCCCAGGACCAGGAGGCTGGAAGAAGAGAAGAAAGATCTCATCTTCAGACAGCCTAATCATCGGCTAGCTTTCCCCTCTAGGCCTCAGCTCAGACTCCCATCCTCTCTTCATCTGTTATCTCTGTACATGTGGTGGTTCTGTGGCTCACCCATTTAAATGTCTGTTCCCTAAATACCATATGCCGTGAGAAGTGAGAGGCATGTTCCCTTTGTTTCTATAAACTAGATGCTGCAACATGAATCTCACTGAATATTTTCAGGCTTAATTGTCCCTGGAGATCTTTCGGCCTCTGCCCAAGAAACAGGGTCAAGAAGAGGAATGGGGGTGGGGGCTTTCCATAACCAGAAGTACTTTGTTACTAAGGCCTCATTTATGAAAGCAAGGCCTTCCACAAAGAGCAAGGCCTGGGTTCTGAGCCTCCCTATTGTGGCTCTGGGGGTAGGTGGGACAGCTCTGTGACAAACCTGCCTAGGAATGACTCAGAGAAGCAGTCAAGTCTGAGTCCCACATGGTCAGCTGAGACCTGTCACCCACTGCCAAGTCTTTCTTTACACACTGCACTGAGATCAGACTGCCCTGGGCTGTGTGTGGCTAACACTCCTTCACAGTTGACTTATCGGGAAAGTGAAGCCAAGCCAGCCCCAAGTTCTGGAAAATCTGGCCAGAGGACCAGAGCTAATAACAACAGGTCACTAGGTAGATGGCACTTTCTCAGGCCCTTTTGCCTACACACTATAGCATGCTACGTTTAAGGTGGGGTCCACATAAAGTCACTTCATGATGATAAAGTCAAGCAACACTTAAGGGACAAACATTGTCTTATTTTCTTTTTTGTTGCCCTGACAAAGCACCATGACAGGGAGCATGCTGGCAGGCAGGCAGGCAGGGAGGCAGGGAGGCAGGGAGGCAGGGAGGCAGGCAGGCAGGGAGGCAGGCAGGGAGGCAGGGAGGCGGGCGGGGGGCGGGGGGCAGGCGGGCAGGTGGGCGGACGGGCGGGCAGGGAAGCGGGCAGGCAGGTGAGTTTTGAAATGACATCCTCCAGCAAGACCACCCTTTCTAATCTTTCCCAAACAGTTCTACCATCTGTAGGCTAAGCACTCAAATATATGAGCCTGCAGAGGACATTCTTATTCAAACCATCACAGACATGAACTCCAAAGCAATTTTTAAAAAAAGCCCAAACCCTAAAACCCCATCAGAGGACAGTGGGGTGTAGTGCTTCTTGAGAGTGCCTGGTCCCATAGAGATCAAGAACTCCCATCCAGTTAGACATGGAATCTAAACATCCAAATGGAAGGATCATGTATGCCCCCAAGACGATATAAAATATAAAACTGACAACAGGAGAAAAATATGCAAGGAACAAAACAGGCTAAAATTTAACCTTGATGGATCAAGCATTTTAGTGTCAAGTGTTGGCCCCCTAAAATTGAAATAATAGAACAGTGACTCTTCCATTACATATGTGTATCACATTTGCATTATTATTTACATATCATTTTTCTGAAACAAGGTTTACCCTGGGACCTGGGGCTTGCCAATTGGGTTAGGCTGGCTGAACAGTAAACCCCAGGGAATCTACCACTCTGCCTCCCAAGTTCTGGGATTACAAGTATATGCCACCATTCTCAGATTTTTACATTGGTGCTGAGGAATAAACTTAGATCCCTATACATGCATGATGTTCATTGACTGAACTATATCTCCAGTTGCCTGACAGCCTCATATTTTACCTTGCTCCAAATTTCAAATATCCTGTTTGACATTACATTTTTATATTCATAGTTAGCTAAACAGATCTTAATTTTTGGCTTTTCACTATGGCCAACAGGAAAAAAAAAATCTATAAAAGTCAAGAGCCTATACATTTCCATTCCGCAAGAAGTTGCTCTTACCATATTTACGTGGGCAGGGGATGTCCTGACATTTCCAAAGGACTTGAGGCTCTATGTCTCTTTTCCCCTTTGCTCCTTGTGGGTTCCCACATAATTGTGCTAGACAAGGGCAGGTGCCCTTGACTTTGTACATCTGGAAGTCCTTAATCAGCTAACTTTTGGAGGAAGAACAGCATTTTAGCAGTCAGAGCCAGTATATACTTGCCAACAAAACGTATCAGTAGACTATCTGTAGAAATGTTTCAAGCGCCATATGTCACTGTAGCCTAGGAACCAGCTGTCCGTCTTTACCCAGGTCCACATGGACTTTATAGAGTCTCAACTAAGCATTCCTGAGAAGACTGAGATCTAAGAAGAACGACTTGTGAGATGATGTGATGGAACCTAGTGAGATCTGTCTGCAGCAGCTGCAAATCCTCAGCTAGTGGGTGGAGAACGTCAAATCCATATCATGGGAGTCTTACAAACCTGCCTGGATGTTTCTAATGTTGAATTTGCAAATCTGCCTGGCTGGATTCCTATGGGTTCCTTCAATTTCTTTTCTTATTTGGTTATATCATTTAAAAATGTAAGTAGGCTGGGGTGTGGCTCAGTGCTAGAATGCTTGACCAGTGAGTAAAAATCCTAAAGTCAATCCCAGCACCAAAGGGAATAATGCAATCAGCGGAATCAATCAGATCCTGTGGGAAATGGCTTTCTTGGCTATTACAGAAAGAAATGTGAAGAGGTGGTGTATAGTGTGTGTGGTGTATGTGCATATGTATGTGTGTGCTGATGCATGTGCCTATGTGCACACACTCAGAAACCAGGAGACACTAGATGTCCTGCTCTGACACTCTCCACCTTTAGAGATTCTCACTAAGCCTGGAGCAAACAAAGCAGATGGCCAGCACAGCCCTTCTACCTCTACCCTCCATAGGACAGGAATTTCAGGTACGCATGTGTAGCTATACCTGGATTTTTACATGGGTTGAAACTCAAGTCTTTATTATTGCTCACACAATGCTCTCACCCAGTGAACTATCTCTCCTTCCTCCCCATATCTTTATTTTTTTGAAACATGGTCTTACTGTGTAGTTTATATTGACCTCAACTTTGCTATCCTCTTATCTCAGCTTCCTCAGTGTTCAGATCATAGGTGTGTAGTGTAGTATTAGGTTTCTGGCTTGGACTTTTTAGTCTAGCCTGGTGGCCCAGACTTTCAGAACCACAGTCCCATAGTCCCACTGAAACATGCAGCCGCTTGTATTAATTGTACACTAATTGACCTGGGGCCCAGGCATATAACTTGCTAACTCTTGCTCTTAAACTAACGCATGACTCTTATCTTGTTCATCCATGAGGCTTGGTACCATTTCTCAGAGCAGCACTTCAACTTCTTTCCTCTGCATCTGCTGGCATCTCATGGTGGTGTCTCCGTGGCTTCTCTGTGGCATTCCTGCTCTGTTCTTCCTGTTCCCAAGTTTTCTTAGTCTGGTAGCCCATACTTCCTGTGTGCCTTTGGCCAATTAATGTCTTTTATTAAACTAGTAGGTAGATGGAACAATTATTTACCATGTAACGTAATAAATCCACTACAGTGTAGCACTACACCAGGCAGTATGTGTTCTTTTACGACTGGTTTATTTCACCCAGCATAACTTTTAAAGTTCATCCTTGTTGTGTTGTGTGTCAGAATTTATTTCATCTTAAGTCTGAATAATATCCTGCTGCACACAGAGACCACATTCTGTTGGTTTATTAATTTACTGATGAACACTTATTCGACCAGTTGCTCTTAAGAACATTGCTACTTGAATGTAAAGGCACGCATACCTCTTCATGACCCTGCTGTCACTTCTTCAGTGTGTATGACTCGAAATGAGATCCCTGGATTGAATAATTTTTCTGCTTTTACCTTTTTGTCTAATTGTATTCATTGAAGAATCACTCTTGTTTCCCATGGTGACCATGGACCATTCAGTGCTCAAGGATTTCAGTTTTCCCATGTGCTCAACAACATGCTGTTGTTCGTCAATGTAGCACCCTAGTTGGGATGCCATGGTTTTGAGTTAAATTTTGCTAATGAAAACGATGCTGTTTCTTTACCATTGTTTGTTGTACATTTTCTTCTTTAGAAAATTGTCCTTTGGCTAATTTTAACTTTTTTTGGTTATTGCTCAGTTGCAGGAGGTTTTATATGAGTATATTCTGGATCTTAATCCCCATCAGATACAATTTGTAGACTTTTTCTTTCTTTCAGTGCATACAATTGTGTTTCTCTCTGTCAGTTATGCTTTTGACACACAGATACTTTGATCTTGATATAACTAATCTATTTTTAGTTTTATATTTTATGTGTCTTGGGTATTATGTCATCAACAAATTCCATGTCATAAGGATTTTTTCTCTTATTCTCAATAAGCTTTGGAACACACAGTCTTGTGGTTGAGTCTTTGATATATTCTAGCACATGTCGTATGCCAGCCTTGCCCTTTTCTGTTCCGATCCCATTTCTCTAGCATCGTTTATTGAAGAGACCGTCTACAGAATTGAGAAAGGCTTGGCTCTGGGAACTGTGAGTGGGGTGAAGCAATAAAGAATGAACTGACCCAGAGACACGTGTGCAGGTAGACCTGGAGTCAGGTGGGCCGTGCTCACTCTGATGGAGAGCACCAATTATACAACAGACACATTAAGACATGTTTATTATGTACATATACAAATCGCAAGAAAGAGGGTATTTAGTCTAGGTTCCAGGAGGTCTCTGTAAGCTGTCTCAGAATGTAAACATTTGGTGGGAAGAAACTACATTTGCTAGTTTTTGCACAACCTGCTCAGTCATTTGTAAACATTCATACTTGCACATTTTCAACATCTGTACTCTTACCAGAGGAAGTTTTTGCCATTTCTTGATGCCTGACCTGAAGGGTAAGGCTTTGCCAATTAAGGCCCTGGTCCTTAACATAGCTGTGCCCATTCAACAATACACATTTACTCAGGACTTTATTTGCTTTTTACATTTTTATTCAAGGCTTTCTTGTTTCCCACAACTGTCCTTTCCCAAAGGAATGATCTTGGCGATTTTGTCAAAAATTACTTTGTCACATATTCAAGTGTTTGTTTCTGGTCTCCATATTTTATTGCATTGTTCAAAATATCTGTTTATCACACTCTCTTCCTTAACATAACTGTGGTGTGTTTTGAAATTGAAGTATGAGACTCTCAGCTCTGCTGTTTTGTAAGATCACTCCAACAATTTAATACCTTTTTGGGGTATTACCATTTCTTTTGGCTGCCCACCAGAACTAGATAATAAGACTTATTGCTGAAAACTTATCACACTTGACTGTTGTTAAACTAAATCGATATGTTCTCAAACTGCCCTCATGGGGATATTTTCAAATACAGTAAAAACATTTGGAGATATCAGAGGAATCTACCTACAGTCAGTCTAGGAGGATCAGACAGTGGTAACTCACACCTTTAATGCCAGCACAGGAAATATCCTGGGAGTGGTGACCTACGCCCTTAATCCAATCTGAGTTTGAGGTCATCTTAGTTTACAGAAGGAGTTCTAGGCTCCCAGGCAGGCAGTGGTGGTGCCACGCCTTAACTGAGTGAAGAAAGTATTTAAGGCAGGTAGCATAGGAAGACAGGGTAGGAAGAAGACAGGAGGAGCAAGGCTGAGGAAGCTGGAAGACAGCTGGGTGACATTTGACTGTGGTGTTTACTCTCTGATAACTCCACTTTTCTCAGAGATTTGGGCCTGAGTTTCCTTTATTCATGAAATGGCTCCCTAATTATTTATTTATGCCCATAGATTAGTGTCACTTTCAGTCAGAGAAGTTTCATTTTGCAGTGGGCTGTAGGTAATGCTGAGACTTATAACTGGTCAAATAAGTGATCACAAAGTCCTCAGGTTAAAGAGACATCTCTACACTGTTCTCTCCAAGGCTAAGTGACATTGTGGAAGAGGGGACAGAAAGGATGGGAAGAGTGCTGTGAGACGCTGGCTTCTGGATATGACATGCCCAGTGCACTCAGGAACTCACGGCAGCTGTGTCACCTGCACAAGAGCTACAGACAGTCAAGCCAGTTCACATACCATCAGGGATGCAGGAGGGGCTTGTGATCCCCACCCCAGGCCCTGGGCTATTGGCAGTTAATTGTGGTTAGTGTGGTGAGGAGTTATTTTCTTCCGTGGTGTAACCACTGATAAGCTGCCCATGCTTTAGTAAATAACTCCTAACTGATGCTCCTGCAAACAACCCTCATTAAAAATCCCTGAGAAAAAACTATGAAAGTAGAAATGGGGGAAGAAGAAGATAATGAGCATCAATAGGACAAAAATATATTTTGCTTCATGCACATATGATGTCAAAGAATAAACTAAAAATATTAGAGAAAGCATACAAATGAAGTATGAATACAAAATAAAGAAAAAAGACTGAATTCTAGAATGGAATTTTCTATTTCTGAAACAAAACTAAAACCACTTCAGCTGGAATTTCTTTAGCGACTGCATTAAATCCACACAACACCTTGGACTGTATAACAATGTTACATTTTGTTGTATATACGCGGTCTTGGGATGAATTTCCATTTACTTACTCTGTCCTTTATCCTGTCCATCAGTGATGTGTATTTTCAGTGACAAAGTCTTTTGTCTCATTGGGTAAATTTTTTCCTACGTGTTTTTTTCTTTTTGAGGCTATTGTAAATGAAATTGTTTACTTAATTTCCTTTCTGGATTGTTCATTGTTGCTGGATTCTGTGTAAACATTTGCCCTGATAAATGTGGTTTGTCGTCCAGCTAAGGCAGTATGATGTTAAGAACCTGCATAGCTAAAGAGCTCTTGACTGCTTCAGGTTAACCCTAGAAAGAATATGTGTCTAGGGAGGCCACTTGCTTTCAGTGTCCACATGACACCCAGTGCTCATGGAATAAACAGGGCAGCAAGAACTGGGCCCCGTCACGCTTTGAACACCTTTGAACAAAGTTTCTAAAGCTTTTTGTTCATGCTTTCCATGCCTGTGGACATTGAAACTGAACGTGTAGCTCATCAGTAATGTTGGCATATAATACAAACCCATAATCAGAACTGATGCTTTGTAAATCTTGGCCATTCTCCCGGTCTCAGACTGCATAAGCTGAACTGATAAACAGACCTTAAATATAAATAAATTAATGTTTGCTGAAATCACGATGCAGGAAAGAGACACAGACACCCGATTTGCATCCATAAAGGGACGGAGATGGGAAAGCACCATGTACCCCCCCTCCTTTGAAGGGCGATGCTTTGCTGGCAGGGAATGTGGTCAGGCTCCCCCCCCCCCATTTATGGGGTGGGAACCATCCACTATTGTTGGTTCTGCTTTTCTCAAAGATCTGCATCCTCCAGGGCAAACTATTTGGGCACTGGAAGCCAGTCAGCTTAGCTACTGCTCTGAGGTGCCTTATCTGTCGCCACATTTCTGGAGCCAGGCCAGTGACCTCACTCCACCCATGACCTTCACCAACTTCACAGTTCCTGGAATTGTTAGGACAATCAGTTAGGAAAGTTAAAGCCGGAGCTGAGCCCTTTAAGATGCTGCTCGCGCACTGAGAAGGGCAAGTCTTGGTTGGCTGTAGATTCTGCTGAAACGCCCACCTAACTCGCGGTCCTAGAATGTGGTTAGATTATGTATTTGTGGGCTCACACAGCCAGAATATGGAAGCAAGTCAAAGCCCTACAGATGTTGAACTCTCCCCAAAAGGAAACCCTTTAAAGAGCTATATAATGCATACCTCTACTTTTCAATATGAAATCCAGACATTTGGGAAACAGGAGAAAGTAATTAAAAACTAGCGCATTCCCTGCTTTTATCTGTCTTGACAGTACATAAGACTTCACCCACAGTTACCCATCGTCACCTCATTAGGTTAGCCCTTAAGACGTAATTGCTCATGACTGCAAAGGCGTACTGAAGTAGCTATACAAAACCTCATCATCTTTAACCCTAAAAAGTCATTCAGAACTCAAAGATGGCAAGGGTGGTGTCCTCAGGAGTGAAGGAGTGGCATGCAGAAGCAGGCCTGCGTTCTTCTCCTCCATGCCTGACTTGGGTTTCATTACACAGGACTTCTTCTTTCTGTTTTGTGGAAGCTTCTGAGGTGGCACATTCACCCACTCATTTGGCAAATGTTCAGTGTACTGTGTGAGTGTCAGAGCCAAGCTCTGGTGTTGGTCACCCCACCCCCTCAGCTGCAGGGTTTGTTCTACCCCCTCTTATGCCCTGAGTAGTCTCCCCCTGCAAAAAAATGATACGTTCTTTCCCCTCAACCACAACCCTCCCAGAAGGAAGAGGGTACATGGGGCAGCCTTTTATACTTGAAGGGTTTTTGATCTCAGACTATGAAGGAAAAAGAAGTGACTTTTGCAGGTAACAGAGACAATTCTATCCTTTCCTTAGGGTGTACTTTAAGTACAGGATTTATACTGTCCTTGAGGCCAGATGCCAAATCGAGCCAAGAAGTACCTGTGGAGTAGGTCCAGGATCCAAGAGAGGTGGCTGCAGTCACCTACTGAGCAATCTAACCCTTCTCTCTGAAAAACACACCAGGGGCCAGACAGGCTCCCTAAAGACTCAAATGAAGAGTATGTCATGATTCACTTGTAGGTTCTTAGCTACTGAGCACATATCCTTTGACCTCTGTCACAGTGATCTTGGAAGCCACCTTCAAGGTTGGACAAACCCACGTCCAGGTTGACTGGATACCGCACTGTTCTGGGGTCAGGGAAAGATAAGAAACAGGAAACCGTGCATCAGTCCACGTACCAGAAAACAGATTTGTGATGGCAAAAGGACCATCAGTGGAGGTTAAGGGACAGGACTATGCTAAGGTAACCACGTAGCTTCAGAGAACACTGAATGGTTTGTGAAGTTTTGTCGCTTTGGGAAGGCCTCACCATACTTCATGTATGAAAGAAATTTCTGAAACTGTTTCAGCCTACAGATGGCTAACCAGGAGGTTCATGAGGTTTGAGGCCAGTGTGAGCTCACAAACACCATTAAATCTTTATGAATATGTCAAATAGAAGCTGTCAGAGTCTCAGGCAACACTTACGAGACTGTCTTTCTGTTATAAAATATAGAAGAAGTGTTGGAAAAATACAATCTACTCTCCTTTAGATTCAATGATGCTCCAAAGGACTGAATGCTGCCTTCTCTAGGCCTTTCTATGTGCTGCTTATCTGGATTAAGATTGGGGGCCAGGGAGGAAGCCAAGCATTCCCATGTAACTTTAGGTTCGTAAGGCAAGCAGTGTAGGCCATGTTGAGTACTGATTTTACTGATGAATCAGTAGTGGGACATCGAAACCAAGTCTTAGTCTAATTTCATTTCTTGCAGCATAAAAACTCGCAGAATGTTAACTTACATGACTTAGACAGAAAACATTGGTGAGTTTGAGTTTGGAAAATATCCCTTGAAAGCAGAACAGTTTCATTTACCAATTGTGGTTCTGTCAATGTACTAGCATGTGTTTTAATGACAAGGAAATAACACTCGCTTATTTGATAAGACACTTCCATTGTCTTTTTCATGGAATATCTGTAGACCCATGCACCAAGGATAGCAGATTGCCAACTGCCTGCCAAAATATTGCAGATAAGGGAATAGTTTACATTTATTTTGTACAGAATGCTCATTTTGTGTGTTGGGGGAAGGGTTTAGGGAACTGGAGGGAGAGGGAAGGGGAGTCTTTTGTCTTCAAATTGCTTCAAAACCTTTTTATGGGTACTTAGGAAAGCTAGTCTGTAAGGTGAAGTATGGATGCACGATGATCCAGGAACAGGACTGACTTTGGAAATAGCCCTGGGCCGTTTTTCTGTGTTGGAGTGTCTATGTGAGGTATCCCATCACAGGAAGGCAAAAGCACCAGTTAGGACAGAGGTGCTATGTGGACTTTATAAGTCGTGTGTGAGTTTTAACAACAGCAACAGTAACAATAAATGCCTGCTTTCTTAGCTGTTTTCTCATGGGGGCTAATTTTGACACTGCCCCCTCCCACATCTAGGGTATTATTACTCAGACAAGTATGAGGAACTTGGGGCACTTTTCCATCCACACATATCCACACTTATCTCTGTCATTTGAGGTCTGTTTCCAAGGACAGTGACTGCTTGTGTTTGTCCCTTCCTGGAGCCTTGTGAAATTCCAGAGTGTTTCCTGTTGGAGTGGAGATAGCTGAGGGGCCCAGAGTGACAGGCTCTCAGTGTGACTGACTCTTAAGCCCAGTCTTTCTAGTAGTCACACCTGTCAATTGTGTCCGGCCTGTGCATTCCTCCTGCCACATAGCTTTCAGTGCCTGCCACAGTTCATGGCCTCTGAACTCCTCCAAGTTTCCATTCCCAGGGCCGAGGCTACCTGTTCTGCCTGCTCCTGCTCTCAGTTCCCAGCCTGAACCTTAGGCCTCCTATGTGTCTCCTCTGAAAGCATACTGCTCAATTCTCAGAGATGGACAGACTGTGTTCTCTCAGGTAAAGCAAGAAATACCCTGCTAGTGGCCACAGTACTGCAAATGGAGTCCTTAGCCTCTCCATTTCAATCATGGCCAGATAGGAAATGATTGCTTCTAAAGCCAATCAACTCCACCAGTGTGCACTTGATAGGCAGAAACTAACATCCTCCTTGGAGAGTCTCCAATCTCTAAAGGATTGCCTGCCTGTTCAGTGACTCAAAACAAGGCCCTGATTCTTGCTAACATTTCACTCTGTCTGCTGCCTGTTAGATGAGACATATAGTTCTCTCTCTCCCCCCTCCCCCCATGTGTGTGTAGATGTACACATGCATGTGTGTTTGTGTGTTTTTGTACATGCTTGTGCACACACACTTTTTAAATTAGTGTATAGAATACCAGAGCTATGTAAAATAGTAAGTTCTGCTATGGCATGTCCATATGTGTATATGTTGTACTTTTGGGGGGTATGGAGCTCTTCCCTTAATACATGCAGAAGCTCCTCATAAATAGATAAGTGCAACATCCATTTGACTGTCTTGGAAGGGTCTGTCTTTGCTTTCCATTGCTATGATACTACACCATGACCAAAGCAATTTGAGGAGGAAGGAGTTTGGCTCACAGGTTATATAGTCCATTCTCAGGGAACATTAAAGCAAGAACTTAAGCCGAGGCCACGGAGGATCCCTACTTGCTGGCTGACTCCCCATAGCTTTCTCAGCCTTCAACCCAAGACCACTAGCCCAAGCGTGGCACTATCTCCAGTGGGCTGGGCCCTCCCACCTCAGTCATTAATCAAGAAAACACCCTATGGATTTACACACAGATAAAGTGATAGAGGAATCTTCTCATTTATACAGTTACATACTAGGTTGATAAAAATTTTGTTTTTCTGTCCTAATGATACAGGCATGCTTCCTGCAGTTTCTTGTGGAAGGATTTCATGGGAGCCTTCTATAGGGCTCTCTTTCTGGCTCCCTGTGTTTCTTTCAATTCAGATGGGATGACATAAGTAATTCTAAATGGTCAACAAGAGCCTGTGTAGCTTTTTAGGGCAACTGTTGTTTGAGAACTTTCTCTCGATTTCTATGTCTTATCCAAATAGATTAGAAAAGTGCTTATGGGAGAGATGAAATGGGCTGAAACAATGCCAAGCAGTTGGCAGTCCCTCTGTGGTCAGGAGGTGTCCGCTGAGTCTTCTTCAAAGGATAAAGACCCTTTACTGGAAGGTTGCAGGAGTGAGCATGAACCCTGGCAGGACTCTTTCTCTCTAGTATTGCAACTGTGTGACCTTCAAGATCTTTCTCCCAGGCTAGACAAGACCTTGGCATATGGACAGGAAATGGCCCCCAATGACCACAAAACTCATTTTGGGGTTGTCTGCCCCTGAAGCCAGATGTTATCATCTGTACTACATTCAACATCTAGAGTCCTACAGGCATCACCCTACTTCCAGGGCCAGCTCTGAGTACGTGGAGGGTGGTCTGATGAGTGACTTCAGGATTCTCAGAGTTCTATCATGTAGATAGGAGTTCTATCATGTAGATAGGCGTGGATGAGCCTCCTTTTTGGTGTCATTGCTTTCCTGTATGTTCTAATGTTGTTTGTGACTCTGCCTCTGCCACCTGCCAATGCCCCATCCAGTTTTACTACCCATTAGATCCAGAAATTTGACCAGGTAGTCCCGTGGTATGTGGATATGATAGAGGGAAGTTTCTCAGTCCCATCTGGACACATGGTCTGTTCACATTTCTCCCACCCACAGTCCTGCAGCTGCTTATACAATAATCACTCAGAAGCTTATATTATTTACAAACCATTTGGCTTATAGTTCAGGCTCTTACAACTTAACTCAACATATTTCTATTAATCTATGTATTGCCGCATATTCTGTGGCTTTACTTGTGTCCCATTACATCTGGCTTCCCAGGCGGAAGTCTGCAGAATGTGCTCTGACCCCACCTTTCTCCTCTCCTTATCTCTCTTGGTTTCTCTACCTGGCTGTAAGCTGTCTTGCTGTAGGCCAGAACTGTGGGGATATGTTTCAAATATAATAAAAAACAGTCGGAGATATCAGAGGGATCTACCCACAGTCAGACTAGGAGGATTAGATTAACTCACACTTTTAATCCAAGCACAGGGAATATCCAGGAGTGGTGACCTATACCCTTAATCCTATCTGAGTTTGAATTCATCTTAGTTTACAGAAGGAGTTCTAGGCTCCCAGGCAGACAGTGGTGGTGCCACGCCTTAACTGAGTGAAGAAAGTATTTAAGGCAGACATAGAAAGACAGAGCAGGCAGAAGAAGCCAGGAGGAGTGAGGCTGAGAAAGATGGAAGACAGCTGGGTGAGATCTGACTGTGGGGTTTATTCTCTGATATCTCAGCCTTTCCCAGAGATCTAGTCTTGAGTTTCCTTCATTCATGCAACACAGAGTAGCTTCTTTATTAACCAAAGGTAGCAACACATATTCACAGAGTACAGAAAGACCATCCCATAGTAGGAATCCATACTTTTTGTGCCCTCAGATTCTTCTGACCTTCCTGCCAACCTTTTTCTAGCTTGTTTTGTGTACCCAAGTTCTATGGATGACCATTCTGGTCAAGTATAGCCTGAAGGCCTCACTGGGCCTGCAGATCCTTATCCAGGCCCCAGGCAAATCGGAGTCCAGCTGTCCTGTACTTCCTGCTCTTCCTGCACCACGTCCTCACAACCTATATGTTATCTTCCTCACCCAGGCTTCTGGCCTCTCCTTTTTCCAAAGATATATGTCCATTCTCAAGGCCAGGTATCACCTGAGCCACTGGGCCTCTGTTTTTCATTCTTGGTTGGGCTAAATTTCAAGTGTCTCATCCTGTTTCTCTCTCCTGAGACTGATACTTGTATCACCAGGCATCTGTGCCCTGACATCTATTATTAAATGCCCCCCAACACACATGCACATGCTCACAGGCACACTGCTGGATACCTGTGCTCATTGAGTAAGACCTGTGTGCCCACAGCATGAGACTTTTTCCATTTATAGTTAAGCTTTCCATGCGCTGTTCCAGCTAGCCCTTCACCCTCAGCTCACTGTGGTCTCAGTTCACAAAGCCATTTGGAGGAGCCCCACCATCATGCCTCTCTGGTCTCTGTCTACCTCCATCCAGTCGGCTTGTTGTTATACTCCTCGAGATTCCCTTGGTTCCTGGTTCTGTTTTGTTTTCATACAAGAAAAAGTCTGTCATTCCCCCATGGGACATTCCCCATTCCTTCTGAATCTTCATGCTTTTTTGTTTCTTCACACCTAAACCATATACTGGAACCTACTATTTGGGACATGTCAGGCCCAACTTGAGTCCTCGAAACTCCTAGCCTCTGCCAGGCCTTTGGAGAACCTTGATCTCTGCAGGCAAATGTAATTACCTCTTGAGGCCTTCCTTTACTCCCAAATCATATTGTTTTCATTTAGAACATTTTTATCAACCAGTGGACAGCTCTGGTGACCCCTGATAGTTGGGTTGTTATTACTGGGGTTGCTCCACATGGCGTGAGGAAACTGAGTTCTCTTCAACTCTCTGATGCTCAGGAGGACAATGTAACCCAGATGCCCAGATACAAACAGTGCCACAGCAGGGAGAGGAGTCATCTCTCCAGCCATGATGCCTCCAGTGCACAGTGCTAGGAGGCAGACTAGAAGCTCCTGCTATAAACATGTTATTTGCCATGAGGTGGCAGGTATCAACACCAAGCTTTTTGCCATGATGTATCTTTTCTGTCTTTTAGGAAGTCATTAGTCATAGGCCATTAATTACTCAGGCTCTAAAGCATGTATGCTTTAATTGTATTGAACCCATATAGTAACCACAGGTCTAGAGTTGTGTGAGTTTTTTCTGGAGAAAGCCTGATTCCTAGAACCCAAGGTTCCTCCCACTTACTATTTTTTTTTTCAAAAAACTCTCAGTGATCTGTACTCCTGGGCCACACTTGAGAGCCTCCTGCCCACCTTTTAGCATACTCAGCTTTGCTCTCTAGCATCTCAGGACAGACTAATCTAGTGCCTGGATACGCTAGGATGTTCCTGTATGCTGCTGAAATGGAATCTTTGCCTCTTCTTTAATCTTGTTCTGGTAACTTTCATTCACTCGGGACTACAACATCTTCTCAAGCTGGCCAGGAAGCTATGAAAGACAAGAGAAAAAGTCTGCTATGTGGGGCAGGCAGCTTGTGGGGTCCTAATCAGGAGCCATCCAGGAGGGAAGCTGGGACTATTGATTACCTTCTGTCAGGAGTACACTGTAGTGATATATTTTATATTTAATAAGATCAGCCTGGAATATCAGAGAACAGAATCACCCACAGTCAAGCCATCTTCAGGCTGAACAAGGTAAATGCTATCTTCAAGAGTCCTCCTCCTGGCTGACTGCTCCCGCAGAATACCACACTGTCTGCCTACACCTGCCTTAAATACCTTCTTTGCCCAGTTGTTTCACTTCTGGGTTCAACTCTGCATCTCAGTTCTAGGGTTAGGATTAAAGGTGTGAGCTACTACTGTTTGGCTGTTAGGCCCAGAACTCACAGAAACACAGAAAGATCTCTTGTCTCCTGAGTGATGGCATTAAAAGTCTAAGTCACCACTCTCTGACGTTCATGGCTTGACTGTGGGTGATTCTTTTCACTGATATTCCAGGATGATCTTATTAAATATAAAATATATCACCACAGGACAGCCTTTTCACCTTGAAGGTCATCCTCTAGTATCTCACTTGTAGGTCCATGTGGGATCATTTTTCTGCTTCCTATGTCTTTTTCTTCCAGTCCCCATCTCTGGGCCTTCTCAGCTTTCCTCTGCTCGCTTTCTTTCCCCCACGGCCTTCCTTTCTTCTCTTTTTCTCCTTTCTCTGAATCGTTTGTCTGCAGTCAGATTTCTTTAGTTTGTTTTTCCCAGTATGGTGTTCTTCCTGTCTCATTTTCCTCCTGGGTGGCTCCTGTGAGAAGTCCACGTGTTGGCTGCTCCCATTTTCTCCTGTCTCTAGTTTCACCTGGGCAGTTGGAAAAGGCCCCGGACTCCTGGATGAGTAAGAAACATTTAGGGAAGCAGCCACTGGCCATCCTGTGTTTCAAGGTTAAAGGGAGTCACTAAGAGGAGACTCAATGCACCTAATACTGAGAAGCTTGACTCCCAAGTTGGTGTATGTAGATCACTCTCCACTGCCACAGACCACTGCTGTTTGGGGAGCAGCTATTAGTGCTGTAGGTCTGTGGTATGTTTGAAAACAAGGGAGTCAGCTGTTGGAATCAGGCAGAGATGGGGTGGGAGGCTTGCATGTCTGGAGCATTGCTGCTGATTTTGAGGACCAAGGCAAGAAAGAGCCTTCTGAGGACAGGCCTGAGAGACCTAAGTGCAATTGCTTTGAGAGCTGGCTGCTTACTCACCCTTGACTGCGTACTTCCAGACCATGCACCAGCCCTTACTCATTTGTCTGGCTCTTTCTGTTTCCCATTTCCTTTCCTCATCCTGTTGAGAAATGTAGGTCCAGGGCAACTAACTACAGGTCTGGTCTGCGGCGCCTGTGCTTAGTGCCCGCAGACATCAGATCTTAGCTACCTAGAGGGAAGATTTCTCCTGTGAGTACGTCACTGTTGACCACAAGTGAGTTTGTGAATGACCTGTTCCCTCACTCATTTTACTCCAATGAATCTTCACAAGGTTGCTTTTTTGCCACAAGTCTTGAGCTCCTAGGACTCACGACGCTTGCCAGCATTCCTCCATCTGGGAAATTGGCTAATGACAGCCACTAAGCCAGGTCTGACCATCAGTCTGTTGTTGCAATAAAGTTTTATTGGCACATGGCCACACCACGCATGGAGCCCTAGCCCAGTACCTGATACATAGTAAATACTATTTAATTTTAGAAAGGAAAATCACAACTTTAAAATTTTAGTTGCTTACTGGAAGAATAGCAAACAAAACAAACAAGATTAAAACAAGGGAGCCCCCAGAAGCAAAGCAAAGTCAGAGGGTGCTAGATGGCCTGACCTACAGAAACTCATGTGTGGCAGGAAAACTCAGTTGTCTGAGGTTAGATTGGGTGATTGTCAGGGAACTCTAACCAGTTAACTGAAGATCACCTTTTGAGATTTAATACAGACTGATTTGGTCTATTTGTGCTCTGGGCTGGAGTCCCCACTAAACCAAGGGCCTCTAACACATTTTGTCTAATCCTACAGCTGTCATTAGGGCTCACATTAAGTCCCTTTTAGGATAGGAAGATGGCATAAGATAGCCCTTTTTGTACCTGGAGTAAAGTTTTATATTTTTACTATCATCTTTATTTAGGAATAACTTACGGGCCATGCGGCTACTTACTTACAGTGCATGTCAGAGGCACACAGTTCAAGGAGCCTGATGCTTTTAAAATCATGAAGAACAATGCCTCCACCACAGTCATACTGAGTGTTTCCACTTCTGAAAGTCACTAGGTCCCTTGGCAGAACAGCCCTCTTGTCCTGGGCCATGAGTACCAATAACTGACTCATTCATTGCCTCTAGAGATTCATTTTCACTCTAAGAAGTACAGTCACACACACATTCTCCTCCTGTCTGACTTATTTTACTTGGCACAGTGATTTGGGGATTGGAATGATGCTGCGTGCCTCCATGGTTGGCTCTTTTCCATTCTTGATTACACGTTGGAATTCACAATGGGATACCAGTGTTGACCATAGTGAATATCTGATCATCCTGACTACTGGCGACAATGTGGAGCAAAGGGACCTTTCTCACACTGCCATGGCAATATAAAATTGTATAATCTCTAGGGAAAAAATCACTTACAGTTTCTAAGTTTTAGAGGTATTTTCTATCATACATGGAGGAAATCTGGGTGGTGGGACACACGCAAATCCACATCTTGATGAGATACACAGCTTCTGGAACTGGTTTTCCCGTTGAAATCTGATGCAAGTATTTCAATCAACACAGTCCTGCTTAGATTTTTACCATACCTCAGGGACTTCTCCAGTAGTGGGGGATGGTGTGTGTGTGCTACATACACACAGGAGGACACTGGGAACTTTAGTTACCTTGAAATATTTTAAACTTTGAATGATTCATTTTCTATAGTTTTATCAACACGGACTATATTTTTAGATTAAAGTACATAAAAAATAAGTTTATATAAAATATCCAAATCTTTGAAATGTATAAAAAAAACACAGATGGCTCCGTCAATATGGCTTATGGTGTCAAAAAAAATATTGGTGATTTATAATCACCAGTGAATTCCAGCAGGGAGGCAGCTGTGACTCTCTGGTCTGAGAACCACACTGATGCACAGGAAGTTCCTGGGACACATCAGATATAGTCATGCTTCTAAAACCAGGGAGAGCTGAACTTTTGCCCCTGAGGCAGGGGCTCCATCACTACTCTGTTGAGGACCTTAATTAGGTCACTTTCCCTCTCTGGTTTTCATCTACAAACTGCTAAGAATGACAAACCCCCAAACTAAGCTAGAGTTAAAAAACATAGCAAGAGAAAATCTAATTTCCAAGTAGGACCCTGAGCATCTTGTATGGGCTGAAGTACTATGTACACATTAGTCACCCCTACAGGAGACCAAATGGTGGGTCACTTTACCGACTCACAGCTGTACACCTCCTGTGTCTTTGCCCCTCTGTCAGGTTACTGGACTCTTCCACCATGGGAAGCAATCATTCTGACCCTCAGCCCTGGGCCAGGATGGAAGGCTCTGTGGCCACAGAATGTTTATGAGTGGATGGTATGGTAAGCAGAGGCAGAGTATGGATGGGTACAGGTGGTCTCAGTCACCCTTGCCTCACGCAAGAAGCGTGAACAAACAAACCTACCTGTTTCTGCCAATGCTCTGCACCCCATATCTAGAGCATATGGAGCGGATTTAACTTGTTTCCTTCAGAAAAGGCCTTCCTTGGGGATGTGAATTCTCAGAGATCTTCACAGTCAGCTGAAACAGGTGGGGAAAGGGCTAATTGTCCAGTGCACTTGGCTCTTGATCCCAGCAACAGGATTTAGAGACAGCCTGGCTTTTTCAATGACAGTGGCTTCCCTGGGTCTTAGCTTGTGATGCTTCAAGAGCCTGAGCCTGGAGTCCAAGATGCAAATGGTTTAATTTCCTGAAATTATGGCCTGGTAATGCAGAGAGAAATGTACTTTGTACCTCTCCAGGATCTATTGTCTAGATAGATGTGAGAGATGGGTCAGTGGGACATTCAACATGCTGGGTATAGGTATATAAGGATGAGGAGTGGCATTTCTCTGCAGATGATCCTCTTCTCTCAGTACTAGGGAATCTACCTGTTAGCTGAAAACAAGTTACATCAACTACTTCTCCATAGATGGGATGTTGTATCTGAATGGAAAATTGAGGGTGTGTGGTTCTTTCACTGACTTCTTGGGTGAATCTACTCACTGAAGAACTGCATGAGAAATGGAGAAGTACTGGAGAGTGGCAGGAGGTGGGCAAGGGAGTCCCAGAACAAGTATCTATAACCTAAAGGAAGACAGCTTGGTATGTTGACGCCATGATCACTTGTGTGAAGAGATGGAGAGAGGAAAGACAGAGTCACGGCAGGGTATTATTGGAGCTTGGATGCAGTGCAGTTGGAAGATTTTTGAGGGGCATTGGGAAGAGAATGAACTATGAGAAATGGAACAGTGCTTGCAGCTCTGCAGGGAACTCAGGCCATGAGTTCACCTCTTTCATCAACCATGACAACCTTGAGCCATTCTCTGACTATCCATGAAGTGTGGACAGTGAACAAATGAGCCTGTGATGTCTAGTCTGTGGGCATTTCTTATTGACTAAGGACCATTACTTCCTTAGGTTCATGTAAGGAGTGAGGATCTTCGGGTCCTTTTAAGGAGTCAGAGTTGTCAAGACTGTGCTTCAGGAAGCTCACAGCCAAGTGTTCAGAGGCCTGGGGACAGAAGAATCCTGAAATGACTTCGCAGGCATTGCTCTGTGTGTCTCCCAGCACTCTGGTTTTGCTTGGTTTGCAGATAACCCATGCTATCTTCAATTTAGATCCCAAGGAAAGGACTGAAGAGCCAGGACACTAGGAAGTACTCAGGGGTAGGTAGAAGGAAGCCTGGGAGGAGTAGGAAGTTGGTGACAGCCTTATACTTAGGTTCCTGGACTACTGAGGATGGGCTTAGAATTATCTAGAATGATCTCAGAATGACTTAATGGCTATTCTTGGGGCTTATCACACTTCCCTCCAAACCCATCCTACAGCCCCAAGGATGGGACCCCTAGATCCATGCCCATATCAAGAGTCTCCAAACAGTCCAGCCTTGTGTGTGCAGCCAGCAGATGCGCAGGTGTAGGACATTAAGATGGGGCTTACAGTGACCGCTCTGGAACTCATTCACATGGCAGGTTTAGAGTATTATGCTCTTTAGGTATTTATGGGCTATCCTGGGACAATGAAGACAAAGGCCAGATTTCCTGAATGATTTGGCAGGAACATTCCAGAATAGGGCAGGATGGCCAATACTATGTGCTTTTGTAATACTGTGGGTCCACTTCACTGACAGCATTCACTGAGCACCCATTACCTAACAGAGTGCTAGATATGTCACAGTGGGTATAGGAGTCCTAGCTACGTGCCATCTTCCACAGATGGTGAGCCAGAAAGAAGGCTTGGCAAACATCTCCACTTACCACGTGCATTCAGGGACCTAGAGAGGCTAGAAGAGGGGGTCAGATATACTAGAACTAGAATTATAAGGAATGTGAGACACTGTATGGATACTGGGAACTGAACCCAGGTCTTCTTCAAGAGTGAACCAATGAGCTCTCTCTCTCTCTCTCTCTCTCTCTCTCTCTCTCTCTCTCTCTCTCTCTCTCTATATATATATATATATATATATATATATATATATATATATATATATATATATCCCTGGACTCACTTTCTTAAACTGTGGATTATGACCTCACATGGGACAGTGTCAGTGAATGTGGTGGTCATGAAAAATTTGCCACTTAATTTGAAGAGAGAGGACAGGAGCTGATTGGAGAGGTCTTGTCCTGGGAGCCTCCACCATCCCCTGCCCATAGATTCCTGCTGGATAATAGAGTGACACTGTACAGACACAGAAGTACCACACACCCTACTAGATTCAGAAGACTGAGTCTAGGCTTCTCTCCACTTCTGCTTATACGCAGACCCTAGTCTAGCTTTCTTCCTGTGGCTCACCTGCTAACCCACATGGATTGATCCTCTGTTGATTTGACTTGACCCAGACTTAAGGGGTTCAGTGATCCTTGCATGTTGAGGACACCTGTTTGTTTAAGAGGATAAGCTAAAGCCCATGGTGTTGGTATCAGGTCAGCTCCTCTGACAATTAGTTTCTTCATGGGATCAGACATCACCGTGGGTATAATTTTATGATGGCTAATCTTTATGATAAACTTGGTTGGGTTTGGAATCACCTAGCGGACACATCCCTAGGTCTATCTCCCAGGGAGTTTCTAGAGAGATTTAACTGAAGGGAGAGGCTTGCACTGTGCTTGGGCAATGCTATTCCATGGGCGGAGTTCAGACTAAATAAAAGAAAGTCAATAGAGCACTTACTTGCTTTCCAATCACTGACATAAAGGGAGAAGTGCTCCACATTTCTGCTTCCATGACTTCCCTGCCATGATGGACTTTATTCCCTTAAACCTGGAGGCCAAGCAGAACCTTTCTTCCTTACATTGTTTTTTGCTAAGCAATTGCTAACAGTAACGATAAGAGTAACAGCTAAAAATGGCACTCCTTCAAAATCTATGTTTACTACTGAATCCCACTGGCTAAAAATGACACTGTAACTGGAGCTAGAGCCTCTAGCGAGGTAAGCAAATTAAAGTAAGGTTGTTAGGACAGGCCCTCTGTTAGTTTTTCGTTACTGTAACAAATACTTGAGATAAATCGAGTTAAGTGGAAGAGCTTCTTTCAGCTCATTGTTACAGAAGTTTCAGCCATGACTGATTGGGTTACTGAGTTGGCTTGCCACAGTATAGTATATCCTGGAAGGAGCCTGTGGTAGAACATTGTGGAAGCAAAGGAGTGAAGCGGGGAGGGGCCAGAGCTCCCTCCAAAAGCAGAGCCCCGGAGCTTGAAGGCCTCTGACAAGATCCTACCTGCTCAAGGCTCCGATACACCCCAGTAGCATCATACTGGAGACAAAATGTTTTATTTCAGAGAGGCCTTTAGGGGACAGTGCAGCCCTACTCACCAGGCCTTAATTAACTACAGTTAGTGTCCATGTAAGAGAGGAGATGTGGACACATTACAGGGTTCTGTGGAGTTAACTGGGCATGCCTAGGGAAGACAGTGAAACAGACTGCTCTCTCACGCCTGGATCTCAGACCTGAGCCCCATAAGTAAGTCAATACATGCCTGTTGTCAAACTGCCCAGTCCAAGGTTCTGTGCTGCTATAACATCTGAGGGATTTATGTCTGTGAAGTAGACATAAGAAAGAGGGAGCACAGGAATGGGGGCTGACCCCCTGTAGAGAAGAAGAGAAGGAACCAGACTGGCAGAAAGAAGCTCAGAACTCCTCAGCCAGGTCAACCCACTGTTCTCTTCAGAAGTGGAGTAGGGTCCTGCCAGCTCAGTCCATGGTCATATGCCTCTGCTCAGACATGATGGTGGCGCTAGATGAGTGGCATAGAACTTGCTGCTAGTCCTGTCCCCTACAGCAGAAGAGAGGAAACCACTGTGGTGGCTTCTTCTTGAAGCTGCTGGGGCCAAATGTGCCCACAAAGGGAAGATGGGTGTCCTAGGATCAAATATACCCCTTTTTATTAGACAGAAGCTTTTACCTCGTAATCTGAAAGCCTGAGACCATGTGACTCATTATTTCTTACACTTCTCATTAGGAATGACCTGTCCATAACATGAGCACAGCTATATCTAAGCATTAGTGATTCTTCTTCTTATGGGAAACTGCATGGACACAGCCTCTTACTACCTTCCCTTTGATGTGACAGCATCATGTGTGTCCTATGAGAGTACCATGGTGCCTGAGGACCTCTGAGCTGTCCATCCAGCAGATAATTAGGGAAGCTCCCTGGTGGGAATCTGGGAGCTGGGGACAGGGGGACAATACCTAAAAGAAAGTTGGGGAAACACTGCCTTTCTCCTTTGGAACACTGGAAAGTTTGTAGAGGAGTGTGTGTGTGTGTGTGTGTGTGTGTGTGTGTGTGTGTGTGTGTGTGTGTGTGTGTGCCTCTAACATAGTATGTGTGCATGAGGTAAGGTCTGAGGCTCCTTCGCATCCTGTTCAGAGACTGTAAAGCCCTGCTCCAGACACACATGGTATGTTTGATTTATGTTTTCCAAAGCTGTTATTGTTTTCTTTGATACCAGATATTGAAAGTGTTTCACAGAGTTTCCTTGTTAGCAAGCCCTGTCCTCCCTTGAAACATAGAGCCTCTCTTCTTGGAGTCATGGCTTGTTGTTGTCACTAGCCTGGTTGTCCTCATGGTGTGGCCCCACAGTAACACAGAACATCACCTACATAAAGCTTAGGCGAGCCCCCACCTATCCTCTCTCAAGCCTTCTGTGTGAAGAATACTCTTTCAGTTGGTCCTTGGGTTCCCATTGTGCAGCAGGGTCACGTACTCATGACATCATACCAAGAATTAGGAGAACTGGAGAGGACCACATGAGACTCAAAGAGAGGTTATGTACCTCCAGACTTCCAATTCTCACCATTCCAACTTTCTCTTGCTACAAGCTGGTGCTGAGGGGTGGGCCGAATGCCAGCAGAATGTGGAGGATGGGGAGCAGTCGCAGGCCCTTCCTTCAAGGCCCAGGGTTGTGGGAATTAAGCAAGACCTAGTCTAACTGTTGAGACTTATCTGGGGACTGGGCAAGGATGTCGAGATCTCTCTGGGCGCTAAGGATTCCTGCCCTGATGCTTTAGGTTATAGGGTTACGTTGGCTAGAGACTTGCCAGAACTCAGCAGTACAGGAAGCCTGACTATGCTTACCCAGGGGCCATCCATCAGCTTCCTAGCATGCTGGGGAATGGGGTTTCCATAGAGGTCTTTCAGGAAACCCAGTGGTTGGTGTACAGTGCAGGGAGATTGGGGACAGTCAGAGAACTTTGGCTTTAAATTCTTACTGTGAGTGCCAGAGGTCTGAGACAAAGGCAAAACTACTGGATGAGGGAAGCTGGGCCCTTCTGGAGTTCAAGCTACTAACCAGAAGCCCTTCATTGGCCAGGGGGATCCTTGCATCCCACTCCTGCTGTTTATACTTGGCTGGCTTTTATTCAAATGTGCAGAACATGCTTATTTCTGTGATTCCCCGTTTTCCCCAGTCTTTCATCAAATGGGGGTACTTGTTTTCGGGGGCTAATATTGAGTATTGTGCTGGTCCATTTTTTCCTTTACTGTGACAAAGTATCCGAGAGAAAGAATTTAAATAACGTTTAGCTCACAGCTTCACCTTCACGAGCATCAATCTGTTCCCCTTAGGTCCATAGTTTTTAGTGGCAAGACAGAAACATCACAGTGTTTGGCAGAGGATGGGTGCTCACTTCCTGACAGTTAGAAAGGAGAAAGATAGGTCATACCTGTGAGGGGAGGGGCAAGAGAGGCAAAGAAGAGCAAGAAAGGGTAGAAAAAAAGGAGGGAGACGAGGAGGCAGTGTCTGGGACCGGGAGGGCTTTAAAGGATTGTTTTTTTACAGCGCACCATTTTCTCCAACCAGGCCTTACCTCCTAACAGCACATTTAATTTGATCTAATCAATGTATCAATCCACGGTTGGGGATGGTGATCTCACAACCCAATTATCTCTCAATAGCACCCATCTGGGGACTAGCACATGGACCTTTTAAAAGAGGATGCATCATCTCTAAACCATAGCAAGCATTCATTCCAGTTTGCTCCATATCAACCATATTCGGATGTTCATCTCAGGTTAGGTCCTTGGACAGGGCCCAGACAGGCTCATCCCAAGAGCGGTGAGGTCTGCATCAAAAGCAGAGGTAGAACCTGAGAGAAACTCATAGATGCAATTTACTAGGGAGTGTGTGTGTGGGGGTGGGGTGGGGGTTCTGTGGCAAGGTGAATAGGTGGCGTTGGGAGAAAGCCTTCGGTCTGAGGAAAACACATTTACATGTTGTAACGTAATGATATTTCAGCTTCCCCTCCACGAGGAGCAAATGAGGTCTGTTTTCATTTGAATGTGGCTGATGAGTGCCTCATCTGTGTCAAACACTGTCACATCCACAGTCACCTGTTTCCTGAGATATGTGATGAGACCTTTTCCCCTACCATTTTGGTATCGTTATCATTTTTCCCCCTCCTCCTCATTTTATAGGGTTGAGATGAGGTAAAAAATTTACCATCAAACTACATTTCTAGCTTTAAAGTGAATCTTAAAAGAGACTGATTATTACCGTAGACTCTCATTGCTTATGTGGTCCCTGAACACCGCTGTGCTATCATCCGGGAGGCTTGGGATCTGGAATAACAAGTACAACTATGGTGTGGGGCATCTTCTTTCTAGCAGGCTATATTTCTCCGTGCAGGCTCGTGCCTGTGACAGTGGCCAGCAGCTACTGCCCAGGCATGATCTCTGTTACCCACAGAGAGATAGAGGGGGGTGGGGACTACTGAGAAACAGAGCCCTAGATTCTTGGTTAGAAGCTTGGTAACATCAGCCAAATGTTGTCCACTGCCCTGTCCCACTGGGTGACACTGTCCCACGAGGGAACAGTGAAAACCTCAGCATTCCAAAGTCTGTGTTAAAGCAGCTCAGTCATTCTTCAGTTCACATGCTGTCGTGGGTTAAGGGTTTTAGCAGTGACACATAGAATGAACTGGAAAAGAGGCAGCAAGTTCAGCTTCTTTCACATGGTTCTGCATCTTCTTGCCCCCGTGTCTTGCGACGTGACACTCCTATCTCAAATTCCTGCTGGGCTCACTAAAGCCAACAGTCATAGTTCTGGAGTCTGAAAGAAGTCGGGGGTGTTTCAGTCTACACCAAGGAGATAAGAAACAGACTCAGCAGAGAACAAATACGTTTTTCTTTCTTTTTTTTCTTTCCTTTTCTCTTTTTCCTATTGCGATAGATAAAGAGTTTATTATCTCTGTGATTAAGCTAATTGACTTTGGCTTCCTTGAGAGCATTACATCATCCACCATGATGGGACAAGAAAGTCTTAAATTGAGCCTGTTTGGGTGTATGGAAGAGAGCCTGGGGTTAGGAAGGAAAGGGCTGAGCCATCTGCCTCCTCACCTTCACTGAAGCTAACCTGCTAGTCAGAGCATCTGCTTTGCCTCCTCACCTTCACTGACAGCTAGTCAGAGCATCTGCTTTCTCTCGGGCACCTGATGCCATGTCCATTTTTTCCTAGTTTTCTTTCTTTTAAAGTTAAATCTAGTTATTACTGAGAAAGTGCCATGCCCATACGAGAAGGACAGTTGAGAATGGCATCTAGGTGACAATCATCCACTGTGTTGCACCTTTGTAGCTGAGTGTGGCTGGAAAGACTGATAGTGCACACTTGGTCCCCTAGGCACACTCTCCTCTCTGTCCTCTGTACAGAATGGCGTAGAAAAGAGCATGATGGAAACCCTGTCTTTGGGTATTGGCACAAGCTGAAGGTCAAGTCTTTACCCATGGAATGAACTGCCACAAGTTCCCACACTTCTGTGGACCCGGGTGGGCTTCAAGACAAGGGCAGTCAAAACTGCCTTTTGGACTGACTGCACAGTCAGAGATACTGGACCAGCTGGGTGCTGAAAAATCTGGGAATATATGCAGATGTCTTTTTTTGAAAAGCAGAAGGTGGTGCACAGTGTGGAAAAAGCACAAGAATCCTGAGTAGCACTTTGGTCTGAAAACACCGAGAAAGGCTGTGGCTGAAGTACTTTCTAAACAACCCTAACAATATTTATGGTCCCTTGAGCTCATCTTCTATTTTATTATTCCCCAACATCATCTGAAGCCTATGTCTCCTTCTTTGTACCTCAGAATTATACATCTGAATTTTTCCTTGTGACCCTTTTTTGCCTGAGAACTTTTTATATAACCCTGTAATATGAATATATAAAGATACAGATTAAACATCACTGGTAACAAATCATAAAGAAACCTATCCTGAAACAATTTTATTCTCTAGATAACGTTACTGTTTATGAATGACAGAGGCTCATTTGCATACTAACGAGATGACTGGCTTTCTAAAGTTCTCAGTGTCTCCCGGAATAGCACTACTAGCTGGGTACTAAGCCACAAACACGAGAACAAGTGGAGGTCATTTCCTGTTCAGACCATAACAACATGCTTTCCTATATAAAAGACCAGCCTGTATTTATACTTTCTATTTGTATTCTTTCCCTCCAACTGTGGGAAGCCCAGTGCCCACTTCAGAGATATCTCGGCTTCCATTCCTTCAGAATATCACAATACCTGCTTCTCACCATGGTGACCAGAGACGACTCAGCTGCCAAGTCTATGGTTACACAGAGTCTCACCTAACAGAACACTGGCACCTCAGGAAAAGCTGACAGTTAATAATGGCCCATGTCTGGAATGGTCCAAGTTGCTGGCTATCATCTAGGGTGTGTTTTTCACAAAGCACAGCAGATAAGTTTTCCTGGAGTATTATTTCAGAACTGCTGGGTCAAGCCTGTTTCCAACAACTTCCCTGGCATTTAAAAGTTGGTTTCACGTCTGCCTCCCTCACCAGGGTCTTCAGTGAAAGGACATATTACAGTGGGCAGTGCTGCTAGTTACATGGAATAGAGGATATCACCCACATGTGTGAGCACATCACAGGAACATCCCATGATTGATCATGAATGCCGAAACCTGCTACCTGCCCAGATTCACTCCTTCCATGTTAACAGGGATAGCATAAACTACAGTTTGAGAAAACAGCTTTCCAAGTGGCCTGGGCCCAGACCCCAGGAGCAGATTCATACACACCAAGTGGCCATAGAATGAACTAATCTGGTCGCCTCAGTGGCTGCTGAGGGCTCATGGTACCAAACAATTGGCCTTCTCTTACAGAAGCCTAATGGCAGTCAGCAAAAAGCCAGAGGCTAGTGAATTCTCAAGATGCTTTATGAAAGCAGATGAGAATCCTGAAATATGAGGTGATGCTTGCTTGAGAAACTGTCCCCACAAGCTACTCATGGCCACATCAGAGAGAACATTCTAAAGAAAACTGGTCAGTAGAACTTTCTGCTTAAAAATACCTGATATTTATAGAGCAAAAGCTTCTACTGTATAAAAAAAAAAAAAAAAAAAAGAACTTCTTTTATCCTTTGTGTGCTTTGGTGTTCCAGAGGGTCCATATGGGGCATTGAGACAGACATATTCCTTAAAGTGTTCCAGGTGACAAGGCGACTTACATATATCTATTATAAAGTCCTTATTTCTCTTCCATCTGAAATACATATATCTGTAATTACAGAAAGCTGGGAAGAATAGAGACTTGTCCAGAGTCAAAATGCTGTTGACATACACACCTCCTTCCCCCTCCTGCTGCCTTGCCTCCCAGTGCTGACAGGGCTAAGGTAACTGCAGAGTGTGTAACATTGGGGTTCCTCTCTTGAATAAAGAAAGGTAAACATCCCCCAGGATGTGCATAAACCTTCGTATAACACAATTATACACAACTCATCATCCTTTCATTGTATGACAGTTTCTTAACTATATTATCATTGTTAGATTCTTCTAATACTTTTATTTTGTTTCCAATGCCCAGTTTGGAATATTAATAATATTCATATTCCATGATATTAATGATAAACTGGTTTTATAATTAAGCTAATCCTTTTAGGATGAATTCCCTCATCACCTCCAGAGTAATCACCTGGAGAAAAGCAGTGATGCAAGTGTACACATACAGATGGGCACACACACATGCACAATGCATTTGCATGCACACATGCATGCATAATCCATTTGCATACACACATATACAGTGCATTTGAATACACGTAAACTTCATATTCTGCTTAGGCTTCTGAAAGTGATTGGTTGCTTCCTTAAACTAGGTCAAGTTACTTAGCCTTTCTGGATCTGACCCCCCCACACACACACACACACCCCACACTTTAGGAAATAAGGGGTCAGAGCAGGAAAAGAGAGTATGGCTGCAAAAGAGGAAATGTTGTCCACAAAGGCTCATGTGGTCCTTCATGGAAGACTTAACATGTTGGATTATCTTGAACCTGTGCTTTACAGGGCATCTGATGGTGCTGCACTACCTCAAAACACCCTTTCATATGTAGACTCAATAGAAATTAAATATTAAAAATTCTCTTTCACTTTTCAGTTGGAAAGTAGCACAGCAGAGACACAGGTACAGCTTGGAGGTAGAGTGTGTCCTTACTATGGACAGGCCCTGGGTTAAATTTCTAACATACCATCTTGCCCCAAAGTGTTCTGAAAATAATGTATCTATCTACCAGCTTGTGCTTCCTGTCACATGGTTTCAGCTGCCACCATCTCTAGAATGTACCAACGTTAGCATGGAGCTCGTCATGTTGAATGCTGAGGACAAATTAAATCCAGAGACATTCTAAAACACCTGAAACACAGGTAGACAAGGTTCAACTCTATTATGGTCTCTGATACAAAAGTTTGACCAGTGCCTGGTCTATAATCCCCTGTATACAGTCTTCCCTGCCCACCAGTAGCCACAGCTGGGGAGTCTGGGGCAGGAAAGCTGGATGTGCAGGCTTTCAGCCTACTCTAGAGACATAGGCTGAAACATGTCTCCCCAGGCTGCTGTCTGGGGCTTCAGGGAATACTGAGGAACATTTTGTTAGAGCAGAAGTCTCATGTCCATCTCATTTGTGTCCCCCCACCATCTCCCAAAGACCCTGAATTAAAATGCCTTAAGTGAAAGATTTATCCAAAAATCTTCTGGCACTTTCTTTAAGCCAGATAGAGAAAGTAACAGTCTAAATCACCCATAATGCACATGATCTGCACAACAGAAGGAGCCCCGTCTGGATGTGGATTTTATTAGTTCCTGCATACCTCACTGACCAGCTTCAGGGCAGGAAGCCCACATTCCTTGAACATCTGGGAGAAATAAGGGGGGGAGATTTCCATGCTTCTGTGGATTTGAAAGAACCCTTCTAATTCTGAACTCCAAGCACGTGGCCCTCAACATCCAGCCTGAACTTGACTGTCTATAGGCTGTTCACCTGTAGCCTTGGGGAGATGTTGACTTTCCAAGTCACCTGACTATTATAGTCAAGCAGCTAAGTCTTTGTGCTTTGTACCCATAAAAAGGTTTTGAGGTGATATAGATATAACACAATCAACATAACAAACCTGAAGTCCTGAGAGAGTCAATGAGCTTGTTCTGGGTCAAAAGCAGATGCTTTGGGTGAGGTTGAACTAATAGAACCCAGAGAAGTAATGTAAAAATGTGTTTACTTCCTGACATTTTTATTCTTATTACATCAGTGAGTTATTAAAACCTTAATTAAACATAATTAGATATTTTTTAGATTTTATGCGTATGAATGTTTCACCTACATATCTTCGTGTGCTCCACCTGCATGCCTGGTTCCCTCAGAGGAGAGAAGAGGACACCGGATCTCCTGTAACTGAAGTTACAAATGGTTCTGCGCTGCCATGCAAGTTCTGCAAACTTAATCCAGGCTGCACTCTTAACCACTGATCCATCTCTTCCTTCCTTATTTGAACAGAGTTTAAAAGCCAAGGCTCAGAGCAGAAACAAAGTTATTCTCTTGTTCATTGCTTTTTTCTTTTCTGAAGAATTGAGGCTGGAGCTAGGAGCATTCTGTGCATATGAATGTTAGATAAGTGTTCTATAACTGAGTCACATAGCCAATCCTCTATATGATATTTAAATTAACAGCCTTCAGCATGGCTGAGCCCTAACCTAGTCCTACTTCCAAAAGTGGATTTTTGACATGTAATACTTGGCAGCAAGAGAAATGTGTAGTGAGCAAGAATGCATCTCTGAGATAGTTAATGCCCAACCATACAGGCCAGCTTGGAGCAAAGCACCATGTCACCTAGGCAACTAGCAGTGACTCATAACCCTTGGGTCCAACGAGGAGGAGCTTGCTCCTTCTGTGTAGCTAGGAGAATCCTTTGTATAATGAAATCAACAGCTGCCCAGTAAGGCTGACACTGTTTCCTGGACCTTGAATCTAATAAAAGGAGCGATCTGACACATTTCCTGAAATCCTATCTTTGTCTTGCAGAGGAAAACTCTGGGTTTCCATATTAGGGCTTAACCTGTGGCCTCCTAGCTGAGCTGAATTTGTATTCCTGCACTGTCTATAAAGGTTCAATTTAACCATCGCCAACCATCACCAGGGGCCTGTTTTCTGACTATACTGATCTCCATGCATATACGTCTTCTTTGTCAGTCATCCCTGAACTAGCTGAGTCCTGTCTTTTCCACTGGGCCCAGCTAGGTTCCCAGAGCCAGGGCCATCATTTTCATTGGTATTCTGGGCTGTACATGGTGGCCACAGGTGGCAGAAAAATTTTCAGCCACTATTACCCAACAAACAATAATAATAATACAGTCATTATTACAAATGTAAGTTCATATTGAGTGAATGAAATGAAAACAAACCCAAATACTTTTGTATTTATGAATTCTTGATAGTGATAGTTTTACTTGATTTCATAACAATATATACTGTTAGGTTCTTTTAGATCTGCGATATCTGTATGGTGTAAATATCGTAGGACGGTGGGCTACTCTGGTTTGGGTCCATATTCCAGAAGTATACAGTCCTAAACACCATACTTAGAAGCTATCCGATGTCCCTGTCTTCTGTGCCACATGCAAGTCTATCACTTCCTCCCCTCTCATGTGTCCTCATGCCTGTCACAGAACAGATGGGCACAGTTTTAGTGAAGGGTACCAGAACTTTTTTCTTTTTAAGTGTTATCCTACCCTAGGAAGCACATGACCATTTCCAACCAGCCAGTGGCTTCCCTGGCTTCTCCAGGCAGATGTGGTTTTAGTTTCTTAGATGCTTTTGGGATATCAGCAGCTGGAAGAAATGCATCAATGGAATTAGTGATACACTTCTGAATGGGAGCTTTGTCTGTTTTCAGGACTCCCCTCCATAGGACTTAAGGTCTTTTGGATTTCAGATTTGAGAATTTCAATACATAGGATTTTAATGTTTTAGAATTATGGGCTTGGAGATTTTAAACATTAGGGATTTTTGATTGTAGGGAATTTGCTATGTGCTTAGTAATCAGTTACATCCCTGCTAGGCCTAATGATGTCAGGTACTTGGATAGCAGGCTTTTCTCCAAGAAGCTCCATTGAGTTGCCCTCATATTCTTCATCGTAGAAGAACTTAGGCATCAGAGCCAATTGCCAAGATGCTTGCTTGGAACCAAGCAGTATGGGGGAATACTTTTTGTTCCTGGTCTCCTAATATCTGTCCTATATGGCTAGACATTTTGCTTCAAGAGTCACACATTAAACACTGGAGCAGAACCAAAGACTTGGAATTCAAATCACATCAGGCCATGACCTTGACCCAGGAAAGTTCCTACATACGTCAGTACCTCGTCTTTGAATGGAATTGACCTAACTTCTGGGACCCCTTCCCATGGTTGTTATGTTTGAAACCATGAGAAGCTGATAATCAGATTAGTCATTGCTGGTCTTACTGCTATTCTGAGTTGCATCTCTGGTTCTCATCATTCTTAGGGTTTTGTGCATGTATTGGCTTGATTTGCATATATCTAGTTATCTGGCAGCAGGTTTCTATGGAAACGGGTGAGAATGTAGAAACCCAGTGGAAGGGCAGCAGCGGAAAGCAGGAGACTCTTAAGGGCTGTTTCTGTTTAGAAAAGAACTTTATAGTCAGATGAGTGTGGTTATGATTAACAGAGGGGTTATGGTTATAGTGGCAGAGAAGGCAAGAAGAAAGAGAAATGGATGGACACACACACACACACACACACACACACACACACAGAGAGAGAGAGAGAGAGAGAGAGAGAGAGAGAGAGAGAGAGAGAGGGAGAGAGAGAGATGCATCAGAGCTTAGGGGAGAGCATGGCTTGACGTCAGAATTCAGAGGACATGGCTCTTAGGGACTAACATTTTTATAGACAGCAAGAAAGAGTAAGACGCATGTGGAAATCTTGCTTTAAAAGGGCCTGACGTCAGAGCCTGGGGGAGAGAGTAGCTTGACGTGAGAGTTCAGAGGGTATGGCTCTTAGGGACTAACAATCATAAGCACTTCCTTACTCTGAGGAGTGGGCCTCACTAGTTTCCCAAGGACAGAGATACAATAATGGAGGTGAGCAGGCTGGGTGTCTAGGCACATAGTAGAGGACATCGGCAGACCAGAAAAATAGCAGCTGGGTCAGAAAACTGGAAGTGTCACCTAACTGCCCCAGGGACATGGCTGATGTCAATCACTGGTCAGCAAGGACTGTTAAGCAAACCCAATAGAGATTCTTTTTTTTTTTTCTACCTAATCCAAGGACCCCGACTTTACCTCATAACCATCCATCCCTGTCTCTGGAAGTTTCTATTCACTGAGAGCTGACAAGGCTTAAAGCTTGGGAATCAGCGTTCGGCTCATTGGCTTCAACATAAACTCCCTCTATTGTGGAGGAATGTTTTACAGAGATGTGCCATTATTCCCTGGGCTACTGTAAAAGTCAAACGGTAAGAAAAAGAGGTCCTAGTTAGTCTGAGGAGAATCTGTTTTACAATCATGGTCATTATTCGATCACTCCTTGTCTAGTGATACAAATGTTGGCTGCCTATAAGATTTGTCCATCATAACAAATTTGATTTCACCACTAATTTCATGTTTATATAAGTTTTCGTGAGCTTTTAAAAGGATTAGTCCTTAGACTCTAGACAGTAGGGACATGACTTTGTCAGCTTTTTTTTTTTTAATTGAAATTTTTTATTGTGAAAATTTTTATATTTTCACGCATAAAGAAATCAAGGGAAGTACATAACAATATCCTTGGGGGAAGGGATGAGGGGACGCATGGACACAATAGGGCACTGAAGCAGGACGCTTGTCAACTTTGACTCCAAAAAACGGAATTAGGATACAGATTTCTACCCAACTCCGCCATGGGACTTGGCGTTCATCTTGTAGTTAGAACAGAATCTTTCATCAAAGCTGCAACAGGCCTCTGAGGGGGGAAAAAACACTTCTTGTTGTAAGGAAGTGATCCTGGAGTGTTCCTTTTTTTGGTCATGATTCACTTCCAGGATCTTCCCACACCTTTAAACTAAAAGAATAACCTCTCTTTCATTATTCAGATTAAAAATATAATGACATCTGTGGCACTTTTTGATAGTGTCTGTTTAAGGATATGTCTGGGACATGCAATTTTGTGACTTGGACTGTCCCTACCTCCAGTGTTCTCCAGGCAAAAGGACCCTCTTTGATTGAAGTGAATGTTCTGAAGGAGGTGGCTGTAAGCCATCAAGTGTTACACTTATGGTAGCTGGCAGAGGGGACCTTGGCATGGGACACATCAATAAAAAAAACAGCTACTACTAAGCCAAAGAGCAATAGACACCACAATTTCCACAGAGGTCAGCAAGGTGTTTCATAAAACTGAACTCATTTCTGATTTGAAAATTCAAATTTGGTACAGTGACCAGCATCTACATCTCAGAGCCTTGGGAAATGAGACAGAAGAATAATCTGGAGGTCAGCCCAGAAACCTAGTAAGACCCTGTCTCAAAAGCAAACAAACAAGCCAATGGTCAAATTATAAGAAATACATGTTTTTTCCCTCAATATGATAAAACTATTTGTGTTAAAAACATAAGCCTAGCAGCAAGACTAGGAACATTCTCATAAAAGCCTGGAGCAAGGTTGCAAACCTTCTACAGTGGAGAAAAAATGTGGAGCTTTAGGATTTAAAAGCAGACGAAGTACCAGGGTTTGAACAAACTGAAAACATGTAAGATACCAGGGGCCGCACAATCAGGTCCTTGATTACAAAACCAGCTTGCAAAAATCCCATTGACTTTGGTCCCTAAGATCTGGAGACATGGCTTAGTGGTTAAGAGTCTGTTTCTGTAGACAGCCTGAGCTTGTTTCTCAGCGCCCATGCTAGGTGGCTAACTAGGATCCCACATCCTCCTCTGAACTCCTGAGGCCCCTGCATTCCTGTGTACGTACCCCCACACTTGAAGAAACAATTGAAAATAAAAATAAGTCTTTAAAAGCCAAAACAACAAAATCCTCTGGTCAGACAAACAAAACTGAAGCCAAACAGAAAATACTATAGGAAAATCTTCTACCAATAGCAACACGTTTTGAAGAAAGATTTTAAAAAGTCAAACACACAACAGCAGAGAAAGAGTGTGGGTTCTTTATGACAGAAATCTTAAGACACAGTTGAATTTTGTTGATTGGGGCTTGAAAATTCAGCGCTGCCGCATTTGAATATCTTTACAAACAACACATACATTTATGATTATCTAAAGAAACGTCATTAGGATTCAAATGGACAGGTCCTAACCTAGGGTGGCTCACTAGATTTTCAAGTTCTTGACTTTGCAGGAGTGTGAAAGTGTGGACACTCAGTAGAAAGCACTGCCCTCAGAGGGTTGAACTTATCTGCTCGGTTTGGGGGAGATATAACTCCATTGAAAGGTGAATATCTGTAGATAACTTAATTTTTATGTATAAACTTTTAATGGAGAAGCCATAAAGGAAAAACAAGATTACAAATATTAGAAACTAGATATTAAAAGGCCATTCAGATACATTGGCACATATTAACTCAGAGAAGTCTTACCAACTTGGCATTTTGGTGTATAAAAATCCGACAGGTTGATTTAAAAGATCCAAACAACAGAGCTAACATGTAATAATAATTTAGATTATTATAAAGACAGTATTTTAAAATATAGGCGCTATCAGTTCTTTACTTAGGCAGCTAAATAATCATCAAGAATAAAATTAAGTTACATCTGTAATCTACTCCTACCAATTAAAGTAGACTCTCAATATAACAACAAAACACGTTAAGAAAAATAACATTGTTGAAGTACTAAGGGAAAGCATGGACCTTTCTTCTCTCTCCTTTTATCATCATCATCATCATCATCATCATCATTATTATTTTGTGTGTGAGAGAGAGAGACTGAGAAAGAAAATTATTTTCTATACAAAACACAAAAAGGCACATGGGTAATACATTAATTAAGTAAAAATTAGAACACTCTGGAAATAAAAACATACCATAAATGAAGTCAAAAGATAAATGACTAACTGAGGGGAAAAAAAAGTTCACAGGAGGGAGCATGCAGACACATCTCACAGACAGTTGCCTTTCCAAACACACATCATATTTCCACAAGAAAAATACCCAAATCCCTAAGGAAAATAAACACTTCACCAGATTCCTCTAAAGAAAGCAGTTCTAGGGAATGGCCAAAAAATAAAAAAGAGGTCACTGCATACTGGCTTAGGAAAAAAAAAAATGCCCTGCTGTAGGGGCTGATAAGGGACACCCTCCAAGACATTTCCAAGTGACAAAGTAGGCCAGTGGAGAACTGCACATATATGGACATGTTTGTATTGGAAGAGAAACTTGTGGGAAGACTCAGCAGGAACTCTCCCCACTACGAGTGAGTCTGAACTCTGGGGAGAAGAGAGTTTGTTTCTTCTGAGCCTCCTAGATTTCAAGTCAAGTGCATGTCCATATCCACTGTGTAGGTAACCTTTCAGAAAAGGCTCATAAAACAGCTGCTTCTTACCAGCTGCCCAGGAACCAGAAGACTTTTCTCTGTAATAATTACGGGCTGTGGGGGCTGTAGGAAGGACCACAGATGGAGCACCGTGCATGGAGGCAGTGTCTCTGGAGTCATCCTTCAGAGTTCTGTGTCCTCTATGCCAAGAAAGCCATTCACGAGTTTCTCTGGAAGAACAGACCATAATAGCAAAGCAATGAGCTGTGCTGGGAGCTGGAGGTTGGCTAGGGTAGGATACAAAGTCACACTCCCTGTCTGTGTGGCTTTAGTGTACCTAGGGCCCTTTTACCAAGCACCCAATACACTGAAGCCTGGGAGGCAAACAGGCTTAGCATATGAATGAGAACAGAATTAAACCCAGGAGATTTCACACTCCCCGTTTCTCTTCCGAAGATGAGACCCAGCACTGACTCACTCTCCCTAAGTCAGGTGTATTTATTTCTAGGTTCTTATAACACTGCTCTTAACTGTGTGATTCTATGGAAAGTCTGGAGGCTCTTCTTGCCACTCTTATGTAAAACCGGTCTGATGCTTTTAAGCCATCCACCTACTACTTGAGGATATAGCTATTTTATCCCAATCTCCATGACTAAGAGACGTCTTCCGGCGGGTAAGTAGCGAGTTGGAGAGAGAACAAGAGGGCTTCTGGGGGATTTCTAAAGACATGGTGACTCTGGATGCAAAGCTGGTTTTCTGCAGAAGGAGGGACAAAGGACCTGAAAGCAGCACCCCTTGCCTTCTGCTGGGAAAAACAGCATGATGTGCAGGGTGTCTGAGGGGCTAACATCAGGCATGAACTCTGCAGGGGGGTTCCTCCTGGCTGGAAGGAACAGGTTGCGATGCTCACTAACCTATATCTTCTGCCTCTAGCAATGCAGTTCAGGAAATTCAGTTGGGAGACTGAATTCGGGAATCTGGAGGACTCATAGAATGTTACAAGATCCACTGTCTAAACATCATCACAGCAAAGTTGATTTTATTCTGGAATACTCAGCAAAGAGAGAAGGTAGGAGGCCACGTCTAACCACACCCAACTGTGTGGCTGGATCTCACAGACACAGTATTAATATAAAAACACCAGACACAAAAGAGCTAACCTGTGACCCATTTGATGTAGACATCAAAGATGCTAGCAGAGACAGAGAGACCCCATTTTCACTTGACACGGGGGTTTGAGGGAGGACAACTGTCTGGGAGCTAGTTACTTAAGTGAATTCAGTTAGTGCAAATTTACCAGGCATCAGGGGTCCATAAAGTCACATTTTATTAAAAGACACTATGGGTATGCAAAGGGACGTATTTAGTCTACTTTCTTGTCCTCTGAGTGGGGGTTGGCATCACTAATAGGAAAATCCCTGGTGCTGATGTCACACATCTTCCTGGTTATGTTAATCTGCTTTCCATTAGTTTTTGTTCTTATTTTAAATGAGGGGTTTTTTTTTTGTCTTTCTTTTTCTTTTTCTTTTTCTTTTTTTTAAACTTCCTTCCTGGCATTTGAGTCATTTCCCATGTCTTTGTCTGCTGCAGCTAAGGAACTTGCTCCTAAGTGTGGTCAAGTCCTGCTGCTGGTCTTTCAGGGCCTTTCTACCAGATGTAGACATGGGGTGGGCAGAAGACTCTGGAAGGAATGAGGTTTGGAAACAATGACTGCGTTTGAGCCCATAGCAGGACTCTCCCCTATCACCTAGACTAAAATTCCTGAATGTAGGCAAGCATTCTCTCCGCAGAGCTGAAGGTCCCCTGCTTTGTAGAGTGGCCCCGCCCCCTCTGAAGGTGATGCAGGGAGAGCTTCCACAGGTCCCTCCCTGTGAGTCTCACTGTGAGGAGGGAGGGGTAAATACTCTGATCTCATGCTGTGGGGAGGCAAGATCCAGGAGGCCCCCTTTCACATTCCATGGATTGCTTTCCTTTCAGATCCATACTTGGAATGTTAAGAAGCAATTCAGATCCATGTGCTTACCTCAGGAACGTGACGAAAGAGGAAGAGTCAGGCATCCTTCACACCAAGATCAGCTTCACACTACACATTCATCAAGATCAGCTTCACACTACACATTCACCTTAGCTTTTCTAACTTGGTTCTAAGGATCCCAACAAGGGCCAATGCAACACGTCCAAGCTGGTTTCCAGATTCTGGGGTCCTGTGTGATACTCACCCAAAAATAGGTGTTCCCCTTTACCTGCCAATAGCTATTATCCATGCTCCTGGGATACAGACAGGCATACTGTGCAAACTGTAATCAGTGAGAGCAGAAAGTTGTGAACCATAGCCTATGCGCCAAATCTAGCCCAGCCTATGCGCCAAATCTAGCCCAGTGCCTGTGTCTATAACTAAAGCTTTACTAGAACTCAACCAAGAGTGATTCTTTACATATGATCTATGGTTACTTTAAAGTTACTGGGGGGGAGGGGGGCCGAACAAATAAAAAACAAAACAAAAATCCAATTGCAATAAGGACCGAAAGGCCACAAAGCTGATGTTCAACTCTTAATCGAAAATGTTTTCATCTTTGATGCTATGATGGTAGTTGAGTTATCTCTGCAGTGTGGTCCTGTTTGAGCAGAGCTTTTAGGAGACAATCCCTGTGGAACAGCAGCCATCGTGCTGACAGATGAGCATTTCTAACAGCAGCAGAGACGACTTGGTTCACTTTCCCTCCGTGGTCCGTGGAGCTATACACATGATGAGGGTTATGCACAAAGCTGGTCACCACCTGTTTTATTTAATTCTCCTATTGCTCTTATAAAATGCTCACCTGACAAAGGCAACCAAAGGCTGAAAGAGTCTATTCTGACGTACAGTTCCAGGATGCAGGACATCGTAGTGGGAAAGTCAGGGTTGAAGCAGCTGGTCACATCCCATCTGCAATCCAGAAGCAGAGAACAAATGAACACATGCACACTAGTCTCCAGTTTGCTTTTTCCTCTTTCTTCAGTCTCACATCTCCTACTTAGGAAATTATCCTACCCACAATTAAGATGAGTCTTCTCATATCAATCAGTGTTACCAATCCACGCCCCCCCCCAGCATCTCCCAGTGACATCTTCTGTTGCCATTTCAAGCCACATTAGCTTGTTTCCTTTCCTTACACCCCTTTGACATCCCCTGGAAACCATTGATATGTTCCCGTTGCTATAATTTCATCATTTCAAAATAATTGTATAAATGGACCCACAGTACAGGTATCTTTTGGAACTGATTGACTCAGGATGGCTCCCTGGAGAGTCTCTTACATTGATAAATGTGTCAACAGCTCCTTCTACTATATTACTGAACATTCCATAATATGAGTGGATTGTAGCTTATTTTACTAATCATTTGTTGAAGGACTTAGAGTAGTTTCTAGTTTGGGTCATTAGGAATAATGTGACTAAGACATGCAGAGTTTTAGAATTAATGCACAATCTGACCCCAGGAAGCAAAAGACTTTGGCTATAGATTCCTTTCTCTGTCGGGCTCCATGGCAAGTGATTCTTCAGGTTAAAAAAAAAAAAAAAAAGCCCTAACTTAGAATCTTGGCTTTCCTGTTACTCCCAGCTGCTCCATCTCTTGTGACTCTGTACCACACATGGCTCTACACCCTCCTCCTTGAGCCTGGATCAGTTATTACTTGTCACTTGTGGCTTCATCCTTATCACCTGATTCCCTTCAACACCCTTGACTTCCCCGTTACTCAGGGATCTCTATCCCTTCTCCCTGGCCCCTTCAGCAACCTTGACTTCTCCGTCACTTAGGGCTCCGTCTTCACTTCATAGCTCCTCAATTACTCACAGTCTCACAATCACCCCTGGCTCTTTTTCTCATTCCTGACTCCTCTATTATTCCTGGCTCCTTCACCATCCCACTCCCTTTCACCACCTCTGACTCTCCTGTCACATATGAGTCCATTGTCACCTCTGGAACCTTAACTACTCCCAGGTCCTCCACTATCAACTTTAGTTCCTCTGTTACTTTTGGTCCTCACTTATCGAAGTTTCCATCATCAGCCACCCTTCAGGAGTGGCGTTGGAAGAAATGCGTAGCTAGAAAAAACTGCTGATATTCAGCTCAGCACACCAGTGTGTGAGAACTTACTATGCAGCTTTGTAGAAAGGATGAGATGGGAAAGTGAGTTCCTGTAGGGTTGTGCTTTGCATAGAGTAGGGAATGAGTGAAGTCCTCAGTGAATATGTACTGTTGACATGTCCAGGTCATGTCAAGGACCAACACCTGAGACTCATTGGAGCAACAAAGCCTTTTCTAGTGTGAGGGCCAGAAGGATGGCAAAGCCTTCCTCTGTCTGAGTTCAAATGTTGACATTGTGTGTAGAAAATGTCCACTGTAGGTTTCTCCTCCTGCATGTTTATGACCTGAAGACTGCTCCTCATGGAGATAGTCCTACTGAGATTAGTTACGCCTGCCTCCTTGCTCAGCCATATACCATAAATCCTGTTGCCTTGTTTCAGCTGTGTATAACAGCCCCGCCTTCCTGTTCAACCATATAATAAACATGCTGCACTTATGCTGCGGTTTCTCCATCAGAGGGCTCAGACCACCCAAGTTCAGATGGTCTTTGTACATGTGTCGTATGCCCATGTTTTCTTCACTCTTTTGTGCCCAGTTAGGTCAGTCCTTGGAGCCATGCAGAAAGCATGGCAGCTCAGTGTATTAGTTACCTCTGTGCTACTGTGACAAAAATACCCAAAGGAAGCAACTTAGAGAGGGAAATGTTTATTCTGTCTCACAGTTTTAGGAATTTTAATATTTCATAGTAGGGACAAGACATGTTGGAGTAGCTTAGCAGGACTGTGTCCAGAGCTGTTCACATCATTGCAGACCATTGGGACACAGAGTTTCTTAGCCTGACTATATTTCCCCATGGGAAGTTGTTCCCACTTCAGCTTGAAACTTGGGGTTCAATAGAAATACATTTGTTTTACTGAATTCAGTGGAACTAGCTGGTTTTGCAGCGGGCAACCCTATTCCCGTAAATTGGTCATTGTTTAAGATTATAACTGTTTCTTTGGATGCAGAGAGGACTTACTCACACACTCAAATCACCTCTTCTGCAAAACAAAATTTGGAAGAAACTCCTCTCACTCTCACTAAATCATGGGGGTGCAGCATTGGGAGCCCCGAGTATTCTGGCTTTGCCCATCTTAGGGAACCTTGGGAAACTGCCTTTGATGTGATGTACCAATACCCTGTTTTATCCTGAGCAGGCAGAGGATACAGGATGCTTCCAGTAAGCTTACAACAGCCATGGCGTGTTGAGACTTGGAAGGCAGAATATCTCACTCTGCTGCACACGGCCTTTGCTGTTCCCGTGGGAAAAAGGAAGGCGATGGCACCCCATGAGAGGGTGTGAACACCAGATCGAGGCCAGCTCAGGCACATCTGCTCATGATCCTGTTTGTATTCTTCACTGTCACTATTCCCTAAGCTGTAGATCATGGACACACCAGCAAAACCCAGCCTGCTTAGAGATGTGCTTCCCATGTTTCAAGGCCTCACTTGGACTGTCTGACGGCATAGGCAGCTACTTCCCTTTGCTCAGCTCGTGGGGGAAGGAAGATCACTCTTTCACCAGAAGCATCTGCCTGGAAGTCCTTTTCTAATGTGGTTGGGGATTGCAGAAGTGTGGAAGGACAGTTTGACTCCCAAAACTGTGTGGAGATTTGACTTTATAAACTGACATGCCTATAGGCCTCAGAAAGACTTCAGATGCTTCTGAGTCACTTCTTGTCCCACGAAGTGGAATCTTTATGACTTAGAAGCCTAGAGATTGAGGGTATAAGTAACAACCTAAGCATAAGTTGCTTGAGCAGTAAAAATACAATCACTTCACAGAAGATGCCTCAGAAATATTGATTAGTCTGGGTCACTCCACAGGTCCTGGAAGTCTCTGAAAACTCAGGTGCCTTCTTTATTTTTGCACTGTGTTTCCAGATAGCTTATTTAAACTCAGCATCTTTGCAAAGTAACCTCCAGAAGACCTCCTTGGTGGGCAAATTGAACATCCCTTTTGTCTTGTCTCGGGGACAGAATGACCCTCTCAGAAGCACAGAGTGTTTCCTCTGACCACATGAACAATGTGTCCCTCCTGAATCAGGGGTCGGCCAGAGGATGGACATGTTATCATGAGCTGTCAAGCTTCTTCACCAGTGTAGAGAAATCCACCGACATTTGTTGAAACTCACTGGTAGCTGGTACACAACTGAACTTCTCATATAAAGTGTAAAGAGGAAATTCATCCAAAAGGCATAAATTCATAAGAGACTATATTTAGGATTCTCCACTTTTTAGTTTATACCAAGAGAAGTAACCCAAACCCTAGGTGGACCCCAGGCAATTCTAACTGTAGACCCATCTTAGCAGAAGTATGGGCTGTTGATTTAATGTTTAGTGAGGCTGAGGGCTACATGGGGCTATTTATTGCTCCCATGAGGCCTCTGGTTGTCATGAGTGCTTGCTGGCATGGCTAGATAATTATTTTCCAAAAGATACAGAAATCTTGATTTTTATTTAAAAGTTCACATTGAAGTGTGAACAGCTGGTTCAAATATTAAAGAACACAGTAGTGGCCAAACACTAAATGATTAAGAGTTGAAGCAACTTGGAAGCCAACAGTTGCTTATCCAGAAGAAACAAGCCATGTCCAGAAGTTATCATTACAAGTAGGGGCAGTCTCATCTTGGAGGCATCGATTTGAGATAAAAATGAATAAAGATGAGGGTACCTGAGATTGGACACTTGCGTTATGGAGGAAGCTTCAGAGTATTGTCATGTTCTCCCAGATCTAGGTCACTTTCCAACTTTCCACTTTCTAGAAAGAACTGGAAAGGAGAATGAGATGTACCAGGGTATTCAGAAGAACAAATTAATGCTGCTGTCCTGGGCAGGCACTCTTGGCATGGAAGAGTAAGGTGGGGCGTGGCAGCATGACTCAGGTTTAGATTGAAACCAGATGCAATTCTGAGCTGTTATAGGAAGGGAAGCTGATGATGACATGTAGCCACTGGTGGAATAATATTGGGCAAATGAGTCCTACAGTGAGACACACACATGACAGACGAGTTAGTGGAGTCAGCTAGAGAGCAAGGGCTGTGGCCAGTTCACACCCTGGACCATGTGCAAAGTTCCTCTGACAACTCAGATTAAGTCTTAGCACACTGGTATCTGGCATAGAGTTTCCGATATTGCTCATATCCTGCAGGATCCCACCATGATGGGGATATTTAACAGGTAGCGGCCATTCTCCATAATGCTATGGAGTGGAGTGGACTCTGTGACCCCCCTCCATCACATCCCAAGTCCCCACTGTTAACGTACATAGACCTCACCCTGGCTGTCAGCACCTGAGGAATGTGTCATCTATGGGCTTTATCCATCTTCTGGGATGCAAAATAGCTATGTCTTTGACCTTTCAGTTTGTACTTCCTCCTCCTTGAAGCCTTTCCTGATTTCCTCTTTCCAAGATACCAGGCAAAGGAAGCTATTGCTATTTCAAGAAAAGAAATATCACAAAGAGATATATGAAAAAGGCTCATTTTGAGAATGAGCAGAACCAAAGTTCAGTTAGCTTGTTCTTTATGGGCCTTCAAAACACATTTGTTTTTCATTGATTCATACAGTAAGGACACAGTGGAGCAGCTTCTACCCTGCTCTGACTTCCCTAAGATGTGTAGATGAGGCTCAGGTATTTCACTGGCTTATCACAGAAAAAGTCTAAGGGCACAGGAGAGTCAAGATACACCCCTGAAGTCGCAGAATCCAGGAAGGGGAGAATTCACTGTGTCTGTGTCTATATCCCAGGGATCTGTTATTCACACTTCAGAAATCCCGTTGCTGGGAAATGGCCAAGGAAACTCAGCAAGATTACACTCTTGGGAATAGGGTGTGACTGAGTCTTGCCACCAGGGCACATGGAGAGATCCATAAACAGCCATTGCAAAACCCCCATGCCTTGCCAACAGCTTTGAATACTTCCAGCTGGTTCTAGGGAGAGGCCCAATTCAGACTTGGCCTGAATCCAAAGCATAGGTAGCACATTTGGGTTCCAAAGGCCAGAGCAAATACTTCCTCTGTTTCTATACCCCAACCTTACTAAAAAGAAAAGTGACCTTAATCCATTGTGTAGCTCTAACAAAATACCTGATTCTAGGTATTTATAGAGAAAATAAGTCTATTTAGGTCACGGTCTCAGTGCTTGAAAAGTACAAACAGTATACTGCTAGGACCTTGTAAGGGACCATGGCTGTCTTACTTCAGGCAGATAGTATCTTGAGGGGTCAAAGTAAAAGAGAAGAGACAAGTCACATTGTATGAGAATAACAGAACACTGAAAGATGCCAGGATCCTTCTACTATAACAAGCTATTGTTTTAGGACTAATCTACTCTGGCAATAATCCCCTCATAAGAGTGATCATGACCTAATCTTCACCTTCGAACAAACATTACATGAACGAACAGGTTTCCAGCATGTGAAGATTTGGAGACAAATCTTATCTAAACTACAGCAGCACAATTCCTGGATTCCTTGTGACATTAGCAGTTTCTAGCTGTTCCAGAACATCACATGCACCCAGGCATCCAACAGTGTCAGTATGGTGCCTCTCCATGAAGATACCACTGACTAACCACACAGTTAGTCCTATCAAAGTACCAAAGCCGTCACATCACGCCTGGGTGTTGTCATCCCAAGGCAGGCAGGAGAGACTCCCTGGGCACAGTCTAAGATCCCAGGGCATAGTACTGAATAGGTTCACACACACACACACACACACACACACACACACACACACACACACACTCACACACACACACACATACACACACTCACACACACCCTATGCTCTATACACACTTTCCATGATCCTTTGCTGTGCCCACTTTCTGCCCTAGCTGGCTCCTTCCAGAGACATTTCCTGCCTATATGGGCTGCTATCTGGCATTGCTGTTTCTTTCCTGAACCTGTGAGTGTATCATGACTTAGAACATGCTGGATTTCTCTTCTTCCTCCTCCATTTCCCTGCTCTTTCATTCTCTTCATCACGTGTTACTAATAAATACTACACTTAGGGACTCATGTGTGCCATGGAAGTATTTTACTACTAAACAATTTCACCCGTCCTTAGTCTTTTGAGACACAGTTTTATGTAGCTCTGGCTGGTCTTGAATCCGTGGTTCTTCCATCTTAGGCTTCTAAGTGCTGGGGTTATGGGAAGGTGCCCCCACTCCCATCCATTTCCTTCTGAGATATTCTTGGAGGATTGGCTAGGGCAGAAATAGTCATGATTGTTAGACTTGTGAGGGGCATGTTACATTTGCATCGCTGATCATGACAACCATTAACTAAGTACTCCCTATTCCAAGAGTTTTATGATGCAAGTTAATTAATCCTTATGTCTCTGTTTTTCTCTTGGGCAGGGCATCACTTCCATGTATGGAAGTCAAGGCACAGAGAGGAAAGATTCTTGCCTAAGGATACATGGCTATTAAGTGACACATTTTGACTTAGTGACCAGAACCACAGAAGACAGGAGTCACTCTTTTTATTTTGTGCTATCAATGAGGCCAGGAGAGGCAAAGGCAGCAGCCTGTCCATGGGGGACCGGTATGAGCCCCATCTTACCCACAGGCTCTGCAGTGACCTGTACAGTCCTAACCCCACTTCAAGGACTCCTTGGTGTAGACCTGGAAGCTTCCAGCTTCTGGAAGATTCTCTATGGATACTTGTCATGTGTGCCCCTCTAGAACTAACTTACACTTCTCTGGAAATCTGCAAGATTCCTGGGTCGGCTTTCTTTCTTCCAAAGTCATTATATTTTCTCTGTAAAGCACGTTTGTTGAGCTCAACAGCTTCTTTTCAAATGGCAGTTATGTCACTCTTTTTTGCCCCCATGAAAAATTAGATCTTGACATGTAGGGACACATAGACTATATTCTGGTTCAATGAGATTATGTAGTTACAAAGGACTGAACTGTCAGGGTGGCTGACTGGAACTGCCCAGAATGTTACAGATGCTGTGCAAAAATCTATTGCCAAATCCCTTTTTTCTTTTACGGTCTATTTCTTCCCAAGAGCTGACAAATGGCCTTTGCTTATCAAAGCAGGTTGTTAGCAGACAATACGAGTTAACCCTTGTATTCTCTGTGACTCTCAGCCCTGTCAAATTTTTTTGAGAATTCTATGCACGAAAAAATTAGATTAGGAGGCTATTTACTAAATGTGTGAGAAAAGTATCAATAATGCTCCAGGAAGAATGTTTACTTAGCCAAGGATCCAAACAAAGGCTTACTTTAGTGAAGGCAGTATGGCTTTGTTCCTTGTGTGGGGTGGTGGGGAGGCAGGAGTGGTGGTGAAGAAGAGACCTGGAGATTCAGTAGTTACCTCCCTGCACAAGCAGAGGTCCAGACACAAATGTGTACCCACTAGTGGCTTCCACATGTTAAACTGAAATGAAGCAGTTGGGGCTGATAGCTTCTTCATTTAATCCTCCCCAAGGCACAAAGGTGTGGCTTTTATTCTCCCTGGGAGGTCAAGGTCAGGTCTAGAGAGGGGAGAGCAGAGGCACACCCCAAATTCAGAGCCAGCAGAATGGACCTAGGTTTGAGAAGGCAGAGCCTAGCAAGCTCATGATTGTGGTGATATATTGTATATTTAATAAAATCAGCCTGGAATATCAGAGGACAGAGTCACCCACAGTCAAGCATTGAGGGTCAGAGAGTGGGAACTCATGCCTTTAACCCCAGTTTGGGAATGACTGAGTGGTGATTTAATCCTTTTATCCCATAACTCAGGAGACAGAGATCTGTGTTTCTGTGAGTTCAAAGCCTAACTACCAAACAGTAGTAGCTCATATCTTTAATCCTAACTCTAGGATTATGGTGCAGAGTTGAACCCGGAAGTGAAATAACTAGGTGAAGAAGATATTTAAGGCAGGCATAGGAAGACATTGTGGTATTCCATAGAAGCGTAGAAGCGACAAGCCAGGATGAGGACTCTTGAAGATAACTTTTATCCTGAGAAGTTGGCTGGGTGAGAATTGACTGTGGTCTGTTTCCTCTCTGTGGTATTCCAGTTTTCCCCTAATGTCTGAGTTTTCATTAAATACCAACTAGAATTCATGTTTTACTTGGTGGCAAGGTGAACAGGTGCTTATTTGTTTCCCAGGTGTGACTTCAGCAGAGCCCCAAGAGGGGCAAACACAGATAAGCAACAGTTAGTGCGTCAAACTGAACCACAGGAGAAGGAGCGCAGTGGCTCAGTAGCTTGCCAAGGCCACAAAGCTAGGGATATAGTGGCATTGAACTAGTGAGATGTCTTTTATATCTTCAATGCAGAGCAAGGGGCAGTCCCTGACAGTAACTCTAATGTGAGAAACACATCCTTGTGTGTGTTTGGTTAAAGTAAGCTGGGATCTTTGTGCCCAGGCTGGGCTATTGCCATAGTGTACATCTCCATGTAGCAGAATACTTTGGAACGTAATCCTGGTGTAACTAATATGAATAACTTAGTTTACTCTCTTCTTATAAAGCAAAATATAAAAGTGGAGACATCTCAATTTTAAAAATGCTATTCATGCCAAGGTTTCACAGCTGTAAGCCCAGCACTCGTGGAGTTGATATGGAAGGATTTTACAGTGAGCTCAAGGCTAGCCCGGGTGGGCTATACAATAAGACTCTGTCTCAAATCAAAACAAATAAAACCCTACTCATATTAATTAAGTACTTTGTGTACTTGCACTTATACACAAAGGTATTGGCTCTCACAACGTCTACTCTGTGTTTTTGTTTTAAATTTTGAACATAGAACTCCCAAGCCCAAGTATATGCTGTTGATAGAGACCAACACTCTAGCATATGGCATTTTAAATCAAAGACCCCTGACAGCAACCTGCTGGAGGTTTTAACCCTAGGCCCTTATCTGAATGAAGCCCAGTCCCACAGTGGAGGCTTCTTGACAGATCTTACTCCCAAATTCTCCATCTACAGCAAGAGAAGGAAATAGTGACAGCTCTTATTGTCCAACTTGATGTCTATCCCTGTAGCTAAAAATCCTAAAGGCAAGCTCACCTCTGCCCCAGAGTCCAATCTTCCTCAGATCATTCCTTCTACTAGTGGCTCTCAACCTTCCTAATGCTGTGACCCTTTAATACAGTTCCTCATGTTGTCCTGACCCCCAACTATAAAATTATTTTGTTGCTATTTCATAACTCTAATTTTACTAATGTTAGCAATTGTAATTTAAATCTAATATTCAGGATATTCACTATATTAGCCTTTGGAAAGGGTCACTCAACCCCTCCCACCCCACCCAAAGAGCTGATAAGCTACAGGTTGAGATCTTGGCCCTAGAGTATCTGTGCACCACCCCTATGAAGAAGGTGTTTATGTTGAGTGTAGTAGTGTATGGTTATAATCTCAGCACTCCAGAGGTTAAGGCAGGATCAAAAGTTAGGGGCAAGCTTGGGATATAGAGGGGACCCTGCCTCAAAATTACACAGATGAGTAGAGAAGGCAGGACCTAAGTTTCACACAGCCTTTTTCTTTGAGTTTCAATGTTTTGCATAGCTGCTGCTGGTGTGTGTGTGTTTGTGTGTGTCTGTGTGTTTGTGTGTGTCTGTGTGTATGTGTGTGTCTGTGTGTGTATGTGTGTGTATGTATGTGTGTATGTGTGTGTGCATGTGTGTGTATGTGTGTGTGTATAATTCTCTTGTGGCTTTTGTTCTATCAGTCTATTATTACTTTGTTTCCACAGACTGGATTTATACTAGCAGATGAAAAGTAGGAACTTCCCTCAGTCACAGGGAATGGTGGAGTGTTCAGTAACTCAGTTCTGTCCAGTCTTAAACACTGGTTTTACCATTCACTGTGAATCCACCACAGAATATAGAATCACAAACTTGGCCAAGAGGCCTGATGACCTTGCTCTCTGAGGACCAAGGATAGTTTCGAAACTGGCGCCAAGTCTGGAGAGACTTAGACACAAATTTTTAACAGTGCTTTTATACTTCCTATAGGAAAGACATTCAGAACCTCCTCAAGGACAGCTGGAACCAGATTTTCAAGGACACTCTCCGAAGAAACCAGTTTGTCTAGTCTCTGACCTTTTGAGGTCACAGGCTCAAAATTCCTCTCCCATGACAGGACACTCTTCAGAAAAGAAACATTTAGCCTGAAGGATAATGTACATCCAAAAAAGACTTTCCTTTTTCCATCTAGCCAAATTCCCCAAAATTGATTAGGGAGGTGACTGGAGTTTATGACAACGGACTTCCTTGCTGGTCAACTGTTCAATGAAGGTTTCTAAAGTAATATTTTTATCTTTGCTCATTTATTTGTTTCTTGTGTTTGTATATTGTGTGGGGGTCAAATAACTCATGGGAGTCAGGAGTCAGTTTTTCCTTCTAAAATGTGGGTCCTGGGGCTCAAACTCAGGTCATCAGTTTGTAAAGTGCCTTTATCCACTGAGCTATCTTGCTGGCCCTTGAGATTGGTCTCTGGACATCGCAGGCAGGTACACACACACACACACACACACACAGAGAGAGAGAGAGAGAGAGAGAGAGAGAGAGAGAGAGAGAGAGAGAGAGAGAGAGAAACCTGCATTCACAAAACCAAACCTAAAATAAAATAAAAATTAAAAAAAAAACTAAAATAAAAGGTCTGGCTTTGTTTTCATCTGTTTTAAATTTTCTACGGATGGATCACCACCTGCTCCCTGCATCTGTTAGGCGTTCAACCTACACCAGCCCTGTGTTTAGCCGCTGGTGGACCACCTATGATGTGTATTGGCCCCTCTGTTCAGGGACACCTGCTTGCCTGCTCACCTTTGGACTTTGTCTTTCATCACCAAGGCAGTGCTGCTGAGGCCACTGGGGCCAGCTTGACTCCCATGAGTCTCTTCCCCCTTCTCTATCCCATCTGCTACAAGACTCACAATGCAGCGCAGCCCATGCCCTCAGTTCATGTGGAGATCATGCTGCCAAGTGCCCAGTAGGTACTCTATGTGCACTCACTGAAGAAGAAACACACGGGGGTGGGGGGGGGGGGTGGGATGGGAGACTCCAGAGGGGGCTGAGAGAAGCGTAGTTGGTTTCCAAACCTTGCAGAAAAAAAAAAAAAAAAGAGAAGCCAGATAGACTCATGAACGACCACCAAGCAACTAATCTGCTACCAAATGAGACTGCACTGTCCCCAGATTAGAGACCAGAGCATTCCACTCCCAGCGTGATGTGAAACACTTTTTAAAATCAGTTCAGAAAGAAAGCTCAGAATATTCAGCCAAGACCACAGAGTAGAAACAGATAATTTGAGACCAAGGCTCTGAGCATCCACCAGGTTTGGGATAGTTTTAGAACAGTGGAAATAATGACTTTTATCTAAAGATCTGGAAAAGAAAGTTCTTTTGGACTTTGAGGTGATGATTCCTGTCATTTAAGGATAGCCTTTGGAGAAATTCAATAAATCTGGACTGTGGCCAGTTAGTATCAGTGAGGGAATTTAGCTTGAGAGATATAACAAAGTTCTTCAAGGTTTTCATTCAACCTGTTGTAAATGCGTGAGAAATGGCAGAGGATCCCATCCAAGTACTATAATCTGCTATCTCCTCCTGAGCTCCTAGGCATACCATGGGCTCCCTGTGACTTCTCCCACCTCCTCTGCAGATCAACAAAGCCCAGCAGATATTTTTAACCAAGAGAGGATGGCAATGTTTGAAGTGCACTGGTAATCCCAGCACTTTGGAGGTAGAAGATCTGTGGAGTACAGGATATTCTCTGCTACCTGACCACATGGAGGCCAATCTGGTCTATAGAAGACTCTCCCTGTTTTAGGAGAGGGGTGTAGTAAAAAATGAGGTGTGATTAATATGGAGAATTGCTTTCCACTTGTATGGACAAATTCATATGTGTATTTCAGAGAGATGTTTTGTGAAGTATGTGGTCAGACCTACTGTGTAGCTTTCACTGTAATTTAAGAGGGAGAACAAAGTAGGATTTTACTGTGGCCTGGAATCTATCTCCAGCCACAAGAGAGAGAGGTAAGAGCTGAGGTCAAACCATGATGTGCTATTTTGGCCTTTTTCATGGTGCGTGTTGCAAAATTCTCTTTCCATGGTAATGGGTAAACAAGCAACTCACACTTCCTTCTAGATGACTGTTCTCTTAAAGAAATTGGCATGTGGCTAAGAGGAAGTAGATTTGAAAATTTCATTGTGGACTTAAGAAATATAGGCAAAAATCTGTGGGCCAGAGTAGTTAATAAGTGGTCAGCTACTCATTCAGACTCTGTCTCTTTTTTTATTATTCATCTATTTATTTTACATCCCAGCCATATCCCCTCTCTCCACCCTTCCCTCCCAGGCTCTCTCCCCAATTCACCCCTCCCACCCCATCCCCTCTTCTTCCATCTCCATCCAGGAACAGGCAGGTCTCCTACAGATATCAATCAAACAGCATATCAAGTTGCAGTAAGACTAAGCACCTCTCTGTGTATTAAGTCAGCCTGTGTTCTTTATATACTGGAAAACCCCTGTGGGATGCTGAGTTAATGAAGGAATTGATCTTGGACTTAGCAGTCACAGATCTAGACCAGGAGAAGGTTATGAATCAATGCTAGCCTATGTTACCACCTAAAACCATAGCTGCTGAATCAGTGCTATAAATATTAGGGTGTGACCTACCTTCAGAAACCTGGATTGTCTAGGAGGTACAAGCTGAGTACTGACTCCATCAAGCCCAAAACCATATAGCAGATAGCATCCCCCTAAAAATCCTGCCTAGACAACATCCTGAACCCCAATAAAGGCTTTGACACTTCCTCCCTCCCTTCTTCTATCTCTATCCCTCTCTTTCCCTTTCTGTGTCTCCATAGTTCCCTATTTCCCACTGATTTGGGGATCTGAGGTAACACAAATCTGTTACTTCATGTTTTCTGTTGGGATGCTTCCCTTCCTTAATAAGTCACTATCACACTCCAGTCCCAGTCAGACAGTGTCCAACTTGGGGGGGGGGGGAGAAACCGAACCAAGGTCATTGAATAACTATGAAGACATTTGCCTGTTGTACCCTTGCCTGTGGAAGGGGCCTGTGGTCTGGTAGAAATCTAAGAAATCTCAAGCCCATGCTGGAGAACAGTGTAACCAGCTGCCAGAGGCAGAGGGGAGCTCAAGAATTGCCCAGTACCCTGCCTCAGCTGGGAAGCCTCTGCAGTTGACTTTTGGCATGTCCTGGGAGGTTAGGCTCATTAGATCACCTACTTCACTTGATGTCCTAATTGTACACTTACTCCAAAGCTTTATTTTCTGAGTCTAACTGGGGTGGAACATAGTGGTGGTGTGGGCGGTGGAAGACAATTAGACATAATTTCCACCATCTTGTGACTGGCCTGAGTAAAGGACCTTTGATGCGGGGGCTTTGGCCCAGGTGCTTTTGAGGTATAATGATTGCCCTGGCTCTGCCTTTGAATTCCTCTCTAAGTCTTGGGATAGGAGACATGTAAACCCTTTCTCAAGAGAGGTCGGGTTCATTTTCCTGACTTTCTGATCTTCCTTGTAACTTTGACACTTTATAGTGCTCCAAGAAACCCCCCAAATGACCTATTTTCATCCAATTTGGTTTAATGTTCTCAGGGAGCTTGGCACTGTTGAAATCCAGAAATTCCCACAGCCGAAATCCTGTTTAAAAACGGCCTATCTATTTAAAGTTCATGATTGGAAGAATAAAAGAAAAAAGATTCCAAAAACAGGAGGGGGGGTCACAAGATAGGAAAAAAAAAAAAAAAAAAACATATCCAGTTTGCTTCTATAAAAGGCTGGAAACTGCTATCTTTCCATGGCTTGTGGCTCAAGTCTCACACATTTTTCTTTCTCTTGGTGGTTTGCAATCTGAAGTGGAATTTTATTACGGGTTACTTGGGAGATCCTTTTCAAGTCCCTAGCCCCCAAAGCTTCTGCTCTCTAGATAACATGCCACCGGGGTTCTTCATGCTATGGGAAAGTGAATGGACCCAAAATAAAGCAGCCATATCTTTTGGCTCCTCTGCGCTCCCCACAGTGTTTCCACAACTCTGAGCCAGAGACCAGCAACACTGTCTTGTGAACAACAAAACCGTGATGCAGGCAACAGGAGTCAGAATGCTATTCACAGCAGGAAGCCCCAGCATCCGGTGAGAAATAAGAAGTACTAGAGTACAGGATGCGCCCTGGGTCAGGGGGACGTGAAAAGCCTGGAGTCTGTAACCTTCTCTGTGCCAGAGCTGTGGTGGCTTGGCAGCAGAGGCAGGCGCAGCTTTAGCTCCCCTCGAACACAACCGGGTGTCAAGCTCTAAGATCCAGTGGCGTGGGGGAGTCTAGCCTCCCCCAGAAGAAGACACAATAGAATGGCCACCTCATCAGATTTGCTGCTGCTACTGCTGCTGGTCCTGGCACAGTCCTGGGCAGGGGCTACTGCTGATTCAGAGGCGGCTGTCGTGTGTGAGGGGTCTGCCTGTTATACTGCGCACTGGGGCAAACTGAGTGCCGCTGAAGCCCAGCATCGCTGCAATGAGAACGGAGGCAATCTAGCCACGGTAAAGAGGGAGGAGGAGGCCCGGCATGTCCAGCAAGCTCTGGCTCAGCTCTTGAGGACCAGGGCACCCTTGGAAGCCAAGATAGGCAAATTCTGGATCGGGCTCCAGCGAGAGAAGGGCAAGTGTACGTACCACGATTTGCCAATGAAGGGCTTCAGCTGGGTGAGTGGTGGAGAGGACACAACTTATTCAAACTGGTACAAAGAAGGCAAGAGATCCTGTACCTCTAAGCGCTGTGTGTCCCTGATACTGGACTTGTCCTTGACACCTCACCCCAGCCATCTCCCCAAGTGGTATGAAAGCCCCTGTGGGACTCCTGGTGCTCCGGGTACCAATATTGAAGGTTTCCTGTGCAAGTTTAACTTCAAAGGCATGTGCAGTCCCCTCGCCTTGGGTGGTCCAGGGAAGGTGATCTATACCACCCCTTTCCAGGCTACCACCTCCTCCCTGGAGGCTGTGCCTTTTGCTTCTGCAGCCAATGTAGCCTGTGGAGAAGACGCTGAGAGTGATACCTATTATTTCCTATGCAAGGAAAACACTCCAGGTGTATTCAGTTGGGGCAGCTCAGGCCCCCTCTGTGTCAGCCCCAAGTTAGGCTGCAGTTTCAACAATGGAGGCTGTCAGCAGGAGTGCTTTGAAGGTGGGAATGGCTCCTTTCGCTGTGGCTGCCGGCCTGGATTCCGACTGCTGGATGACCTAGTAACTTGTGCTTCTAGGAACCCCTGCAGCTCCAACCCATGCACAGGAGGGGGCACATGTCATTCTGTATCCCTCAGTGAAAACTACACATGTCAGTGTCCCAGTGGCTACCAACTGGATTCTAGCCAAGTGCACTGTGTGGATATAGATGAGTGCCAGGACTCCCCCTGTGCCCAGGAATGTATCAACACTCCTGGAGGCTTCCAATGTGAATGTTGGGTGGGTTACCAATCCACTGGCCCCCAAAAGGAGGTCTGTGAGGATGTGGATGAATGTACCGCTGCCCACTCACCCTGTGCCCATGGCTGCATCAACACTGACGGTTCTTTCTACTGCTCTTGTAAAGATGGTTATGTCTTGTCTGGGGAAGACAGTACCCAATGTGAGGATATAAATGAGTGTTTGGACTCTAGGGGCAGTCCATGTGACACCCTGTGCTTCAACTCGGAGGGTTCCTTCAGCTGTGGTTGCCCGACAGGCTGGGAGCTGGCTCCCAATGGGGTCTCTTGTATCAAGGGCACTGTGTCTTTAGAACCACCAACCAGGCCTTCCCAAATGGAAGATGAAGGCAGAAGGAAGGAGGGTACTGTGCCTCCTTCTGAAATGCCCTCTTCTTCCAGCGGCTCTGAGAATGTCCCCAAGGGAGGACACAGCAGAGAGCATCCTTCCCTCCTATCGGATGCCACCACTGCCGTTGTTCCACTAGAAATACCAGTCTCTAGTGAGGCATCTGGTGTCTGGATGGAGCCTGGTACACTCCCTACGGCCACTGACTACAGCAAGCCCACACACGAAGATTCTGTGGCAGCGCACAGTGACAGTGACACGGATGGACAGAAGCTGCTTCTGTTCTACATCCTGGGCACTGTGGTGGCCATCTCACTCTTGCTGGCTCTGGCCTTAGGGCTTCTCATTTATCGTAAACGGAGAGCCAAGAAGGAAGAGATAAAAGAGAAGAAGCCCCAGAACGCAGCTGACAGCTATTCCTGGGTTCCAGAGAGAGCAGAGAGCCGAGCCCTGGAAAATCAGTACAGGTAAAGAAGCCAGAGGTTACTTGGATAGAAGGGTGGGCAGATGTGGGGTGGGAGGCACAGACCCCAGTACTGAGGCACAGAGACAAGAACAGTCAGCCTTTTGATGTCAAACCCAATCTCAGCAGCCTAGTCCAAGTAAAGCCTCCCTGTGAGTGCCTGTGGAGTGGAGGCAAGGGACCCAAAGATGTAGATGTGACCAGACTCCATGGCTTCTTATAATGTTATCTTTTGTTCCCCACAGCCCAACACCTGGAACAGACTGCTGAAGACAATGAGGCCATAGAAACAGGCAGCTGCCACTTTCAGAACTTACAACTCCAGAAGAGGGGAGACCTATGTCATTCTGAAAGACTGGGCTCGACTCTCAGCAAAGAATGTGCACCTTCCTCTTAAGAGCCTGGTGACTTGGGATGGGCAAGTATTTTCCAGCTGGGTTGACTATGTCTCTGTGAAAACTGTGTGTTGGCTTGTCATTGTGGGGAGTTTTATGGATACTGACAGGCCTCACACACCCTTTTCAAATCCCAAATCAACTGATTTAATGTGTTCCTCTGGTTCTCGGTCAGGGGTCTGGGGAGTCACAGGGGTGGGGAAGTGGGGTGGAAGGGCTTCAAAGCCTTTTCTTATCTCTTCATTAGAGAAGAAAGGGCCAACCGGTGCTAATTAGGACAGAATCAATTCCTTTCCTTCATAGGAGAAAGAACAAAACCACTTCATTATTTAAGTATGTGAGGAGGCTCTACCCTTCCTATGGGGACTTTTTTTCAGGATGGCTGCCTTTGTGTTACATTTGCCTTCTGGCATTTCCCCTCAATCCCCCTCAGTATTATTGAAACTGTCAGAATGAGAGGAAGTTCAACCAAATGCTTAGGGAGCAAGCAGGCAGGATGTTTAGAGATCCTATCCCCTCATCTTAACCTTCTGATAGTCTTGGGCTTATGGGCAAGTGAAAAGTCTTGGGAACAGTGTAACCCAGAGGGAAACAGCAGATTGAGTTAACAGGTCTTTGAAACTAAATTATCTGAATGAGCTCATGTTAACACACAAACATGTGGCTACTGAGAAACAAGAACAAAACCCCAAAGAACAATTTGTCTTTGATCCAGCACTGGCCCCAACTCCACTATAGGGTATCCTGTCTCCCCTAACCCCACCCCTAACTGGGAAGCTGGCATAGGAGGCTTCCATTCTCACCGGTAAGGGAAAGAGGTGTGAATCAGGCATGATGGGCTTTGCTTTGAACACTTAACCATAGTTTAACCCATTCCCCAATTAAGAGTGCGTCTAGAGGGCTTAAGCCCTGGTTTGTGGGTGTGGCACACATTAAATCAAGGACTAGTCACACAGAGGGTTCTTTCTGCTTAAAAAGGAGGAACAGAGTTACAGGAAAGGGGAAGAGAAAGCAGCTAGGCTATTTCCTAACCGTTAAAACAGATTGGAGCCATTTTATGATTTGGACATGTTTACTTCAAAGTGTACATTTGCAAAAGTGTCCTTCAGCTAGCTGCTGGTAATGGTATTCCAGCTACACAGGTCTGTCTGGGTCTTGGAAGGTAGCCCTGTTGAATCACTGGCGTATGGGAAGCCTTGTGTCTCATGGAGGCTTTGGCCGTCTCTGCCATTTGGAAAGCTGACACTTGTAAAGTGTCTCCATCATGGGATCCAGAGTCTTTGTTCTCAGACAAGGGTGCCCCTTTCATTTCTGGTTTCAAATGCATCCATCCCTCAAGCTGACTTCTGGGGAATGAAGAATAATAACGTCCAGATTCTTTGATGGCTTATGGAGTTAAAATAATAACTTGAAAAAAATAAAATAAAAATAAAAGAGAAAACCCACAAAAATAAATAAACAAGTTGGAGGATGATGAGAGAAAGATAGAGCTCAGTGGGGTGTCTGATATTTGTGCATTTAAAAATCAGCTCACCATCTGGCTTTCAGTTGGAATTTGGGCATTTGGAAACTAAGGGAGATCAAAGCTATGTCTAATTGGCAATGACCTCTGGCAATAGTTGAATTTGGCAGCTAGTCCATTACAGAGACGAGCACCCACCATTCAGATGATTTTAGATGGCAGTGTCTGCACATTAGTGACGTGAACCCAAATGCAACACTTTTACCTCCAGGCCTTCCACTGCTCACTCTTATGGCTTGAGGTGAGGAAGATAAACTGAGTCTAGGTTTCCCATAGCCTAGCTTGGTCTTTGCTCAGGCTGCTATGTGGGACTTAAACTGACCAAGACCACATAGGGTATAGACATGAAACCCCATCCCCAATACCCTGAGGGGTACTGGGTCCTATCTGTGGGACTCACAAAAGGGAAGCGATTGCCAGACACATTTCCTCAAAGTGTGTTTTCAGTATCAACCCCTTCCATGGAGGCAGAGCTGTCTCATCTACTGACCTGCCAAAGCCTTATGCAGAACCATACCTCATGTGTCAAGGTCAATGAAGCCATTTACTGTTCCTAAACAGGTGCTTTATTCTCTTTCTGTTCTTGCTGTCCTAGTGTTTGGGACTAGAAAATTTTGGGTTAGAGCATCTAAGAAGCCAAGCAGTAGATAAGTGAACTTCCATTAGCCAGAGGGAAGTTTATACTTCCACCACCCAAGAAATCAGTGAGCAGGGGCAGAACAGTCCCTGCCTGTGAGGATAAAAGTTCTGCTTGACAACAATATTTTTCTAAACCCATACCTGGGAAAACTGTATTTAAAGCCAACTCATCTCTTTTCACTTTTCATTTTCCAAAGAATTAAAGAGGGTTTTTTTTGTTTGTTTGTTTGTGCGAGGAGGGGGGTGGGGGTGGAGGTGGGGGCATGCCTTCAACCTTCAGCACTCTCGTTCCTTAACTTTAGGTGACCAACATTTATTCCTTTTTGTCTTTTATGTGGTGCTGGTGATGGAAGGCTGCTCTCTAAGTACGCCAGACACATGCTTTCCAGGAGCTTTACACCCAGCCCCTTACATTATTTTTTGTTCATTATTAAAGAGAGGTGATGCAATACCCCCCACACAGTAATTTGAAGAGTTTAGAAATGAACTATTCAAAAATAAGTGCCTTGGGCAGGATTCCAGAATGCCATTTAGAGGGAATCGAACCCTAATTTTTCCGTGTCTCCAGTTAGCATGGTTTTGTTGCAAACCCAGATGTATCCATCCTCTGGCTTTGGTGACCCGCTCATCATCACCAGCACCTCTATCCCTGTCATCATCACACTGTATAGTACTGTGCATCCTCTGGCATTTTCTCAGTAACAGTAGCTGGGTGAATCCCTCCTGGCTCTGACTGAGAGCAAAGAGGTCAGAAAGAAAAGAGGCAGGGGACTCACTGCTTCTTTCAGCCTCTTCCTCTGACACTTTCCCCAGGTCAGTGGAGGATGTGGAATGAAGCGTTTCTGAGTATGTGCTGATGCTCACTGTGCAGGGCAAACGCTCAGGACATGAATTCTTTGTCTCCTCTTTGAGTTCCGAACCACGAGCCCTTCTGTGGACCGTTCTCACCAACCAAACTCCATGGCTGGGACCATTAGGTCTTTTTGTTCCGATCCTCCTCTTTCCCCATAAATATTCCTGGCAAAACTAAAGGAGTGGAGATGAGATTTGACCAAAAAAGGAAAAAAGGTTACTTGATTCAAAATAACATAAATTTTTAAAGCAAATATAGGAAAGTCTTTTCCTCTTATTTTTCTTCTTAGCTTTCCCATTGTCTGAATCAGGAAAACAGGAAAGCCTTGCTTTCTAGCACCTGCAAAATGGCTTAGTGCCCCTGCATATTTCCATGTCCTTCAACAATAGGTTTAGCATGGGAATCTGAGATAGTGCCCTAAAAACATCTGTCCCTTCCCTGGCTCCCAAACCCAGGTCTTGACTGTGTGGTTTGTGAAACCTATCAACCAAAACAGGGTGACAGACACACCTCAGTCCTCCATGGGTTCAACAACCAGGCACCCTGATGATCCCCCTCACTCAAGGGCTTGTTGCAGAAAATAGCATCATACGACCTTTTTTTTTTTTGTTTTTTTTTTTTTTTTACAGTACCCATCTGTACTGTTGGGGATTCTGGAATTTCCATCCTTTCCATCTTTGGCTCCTTTTAGCAGTTTTACCTGCTCTCCCCGAGTGGGGTTAAGCTTGAATTGTGTGGCAGTCAGTCTTGTTCTCTGTTGTCAGCAGGCTGTTGTAAATACTAGTAATCATTACCATGAGTCCTCAGTGAGAATGTAAATATTTTAAGATACATGCATCAAATCAATTTCGTGCATCCTGAAACTATGGAGTGTTTAGACCAGAGTGACTTTAGTGCATTAACGAGTGTTTCCCAGGCGTGGGGAGGGAAGGCTCACAGGGTACCCTTCTTAGAACTACTACAACATGATATCCTGAAGGAAGACTCAGGGTCCCCTTCAAGAAGTTGTAGCTTTGTAAAGAAGTTGTAGCTTTGTAAATCTTTGATCTTCCTGTTAATGCACCTGTCCTAATAAACTCTGAAAAAAAAATTGTTTTGAACTTGCTTCGTGTCCTTTGTGACTAATAAATTTATGTTACCCCTTTGCAAGGAGTCAGGTTGATGGCATGTCTTTCACCAGAAGGAATGCTGTATGGGTCTCTGTTGGTGCTGTCTCTCAGGGAGCACCCTCGGTACACTTGAATAGGCAGTGAGACTGCACTGCAGGAGGCAGTGTCCATGTCAGCTGGGACCAAGCCCTGCTCCTTGCAGATTTCACATTCTCATCCTGGTCACCATGGGCACTCTTAATTCCCAGTATCTTGTTAATGCCTGAGTGATGCCTGGTGAAGGATTAAGTGCAGCCAATTGGTGTGATCTGAAAGCATCCCCTTCAATTATCTCAGAGCATTATCATGGCTTTGTTGGTGAAGCTCTGTCAGTTTATTTAACTAATTGGACAGGATCATTGCCCGTTTGGCTACCAAGATCTCCCCGAGATTCTGGGTTGTTGGAAGCAGATGATAGCTGGTGATTTTTAGATGGTATTCGTGGTAAAAAGAAGGCTTAAGTAAGATAAAGGACTCCATTCTATAATGATAAAGGCATGGTACACGTGCAATAATTATCCATTAAAATTAAATAAACCTGATCCTTTAGCAGTTTAAAAAGTGCACTGGGATCTCTAATCTTATTCTAAGACTCACAATATGTGTATGCAGGGGCACACACACACGTTTACAAATGCAGATACACACTCACAAACAACACACACACAGCATGCTTTGATAACCACACATATAGACATAGTCACAACATACAGACACCCACAACTACACAACTCTAACACCTGTTTCATGCTAAATGAACTGGAGACCAATTCTGCCTGGTTTAGGGAAAGCTCATGAACAAAATATCACCTTTTAATAGTTGCATCTTTGGGTGACTATAAAGTACCCAGATGTCAGGTAAATCTGCCAAAAGTGATTTATTTACCAAAGTCATCAATTTACAGAGTTACTTATATCCCCTGTACATCTTCATTGTCATCAGACACCTAGGTTGAGATTGAAGAGTCGTGTGTATTAAGGACATTCTGTGATGTTTGTTGTGAGTGGAGTAGCATGCCAAGTTCTCAGCCTATTCTTAAATGTATTTGGTAAGAAGAGAGGATAGTATCAGACAAAATGCACCCCAAAGCAATCTCATCTTAGATTCTTTTCTTAATTATATTTTACTGTGTCAAGGACGGGCTTTAAAAGAGACCCCACGGGCTGTTCTCCACAGCTTCCTGTTCTCAAGGATCCTTTTCATAGGAGATCATGGCAGGTCAACAGAGAAAGGAGAAGAAAGAACCAGGGCTGTGGTGCATGGCTATGGGAGTACTTGACCTTCACAAGGCTGCTTAGCTCAGTGAGGACACTCTCCTGCCTCCAGGAAGCTCACAGATAGAGCTAGTCATAAGCCCATGTACCTTTATTGATTCTATTTGTTGAGTTTTTATTTATTGAGATTTATTTATTTATTGAGATTCATCTTCATTGTCCTGGGAGTTGATCTAAACTTCTGTGTTTCAGCTGGTTGGTGGTGTTAAAATTAGCAGAAGGAGGAAGAGAAAGGAAGAAAGGGAGGAGGGGAGAGGGGAGGGAAGGAAGAAGGGAGGAGGGGAGGGAAGGAAGAAGGGAGGAGGGGAGGGAAGGAAGAAGGGAGGAGGAGAGAGGGGAGGGAAGGAAGGAGGGAGGAGGAGAGAGGGGAGGGAAGGAAGGAGGAAGGAGGAGAGAGGGGAGGGAGGGAAGAGGGGAGGGAGGAGGTGAGGGAAGAAGGAAGGAGGGAAGGGAGGGGAGGGAGGGAGAGGAGGGAAGAGGAGAAGGAGGGAGGGAAGGAGGGAGGGAAGGGAGGGAGGAGGGGCGGAAGGGAGGGAAGGAGGGAGGAAGGGAGGGAGGGAAGGAGGGAGGAAGGGAGGGAGGGAGGAGGGAAGGAAGAGAGAGAAGGAGGGAGGAGGGGAGGTGAGCAAAGAAGGAAAGAAAAAAAGGAAGAGAGGAGAAGAAGAGGAAAGAGAAGAAGGAAGACAGAGAAACACAGAGGAAAGAGAATGCAACTCTATGGTGGTGGTCACTGGGCTCTCTCCACAGCTCTCACTTCAGCCGATGAAGGTCTTTATTTCTCAAAGTCACATACATCTTCTTGACCATATCTGGAAAAAAAAAAAAGAAAAAAAAAAAAGCAAAACTGTTTTGCTGGACCCTTGTGAGGATTAGCACCCCTGTCTGCTATTCACACCCCCTCCTGCTGAAAAGTGCTGCTTTTCCCCTCCATATTAGACTAGACACCTCTTCACATGCATGTGTAAGAAGCCTTCAGGTGAGCCTCTAACTTCCATTCCACCGGACCCTTCTAAACTAAAATAAGACGGTAAAATACTGAGAACAATGAAACGGTAATAGAAATCCAAATGGTAACTTTTGCCTTTTTTCCCTCTCTCCAAGATCTTTCCCCTCTCCTAAGATTGGGTACAGAAGCGTTTTCCTTCATTGTCAAAAGAGCCAACTCTCCTACCACTCATGTGTAGGTAATTCTTACATCCAGCCGCACTACAGCTTTGCCCACTGCTGCTCAGGTTGCCAGGCCTTGCTGGTCAGTCTCCCTTCCATGTTAGGCTCTGGAACCTCCCTAGGTTTTCTCAGTTTTGCCTCTACGAAGAGCTGTGTTGTTTAGGTGACTGATACATACCTGGTAGGTTGCTTCCTTTGCCAATAAGAAAAATATAACTGTTGGAACCATTTCAATCAAATGACGTGTTGTTTGACTTCTGTATTTATTTTATTTTATTCATTCTATTTTGGTTTTCCTCTTTTGGTGTTACTTGGTCTCATCATGAAGCTAGTTTTCATCTCATGTGGGTTTGTCTTTTTCCTTTTTTCTTTAATTTGAAATCTTTGTTTTGCCCTGGAGGGAAGGCATCCTACTTGCATTTGTAAGATTAAGGATCCTGGAAGCTATTTTATACATTCCCTTCTTCATGATGTCATGCTATCTGCGCTCATCTACTATAAAGTCAGCCCGGCTAGGCTGATCCCACTTTTGCCCTCTAATATGTCTCAGACACCCAGACCAGGGTGTATGCAGTGGTACTTGGTAAATGTATACTGAATATGTGACTAATTTGGAGATGGCATAGCACTTCATGAGGCATGGTAAACCATTTCAAGGCCATGAAGACCCTGTTGGATGCCTGCATTCTGTACAAGAGGCTCCCGTGATCAACTTTCTCCTGAGATCCTTCAGCTGCTTTTCCTCTGACTACTCCTTTGTCTCATATCTGCTTATGGGAACTGTGCACCTTCAAGCATGTACTGCTGCTTACCTGGACAGTGGCTATCATGGCTACCTGATCTCTAGTTCTTTCATCCCAGCTCCCTTGTCAATCCTGATAGGGAGATTCCCGTTGCATATAGATCATGGAGGAAGCAAGGAGAGGACCAGGGTAATGGTGTGACTGAAAGCGTGGGAAAATTCTGCAAACACATATGAGGTGTTTTATTGGATGGCCAGCTCTTATAAATCAGTGCTAGAAAGCAGTTCAGATGCTATGGATGGGTACCCAGAATTGCAGGTGGCCCAAGACTGAACACAGTGATTTTTCCCTTGGTGTAGGAGAATTTCTGGGTGCAGATGAAATGCTGGCAAGTGGGGTCTGACCTAAGTTTGAATCACTGGCTATAGGCTGCTAGTGAGCACCACATCCCCTGTCTTATTTATATCTGCTCTCTAAGCCCTGAATAGTTCTCCTTCATAACTCCTTCCCTCAGGGATCCCCAGTCTTTGAGGAAGAAATTGGCTTTCAGAATTTCTCTGTTGGCCCTCACCATGATAAGTAAGTAGCTATGACTCCTGGCTTCCCAAGAAATGCTAAGACACTTAGAGGCCAAAGGCTGTGTCTTTATTGTGCCCTAACTCATATTCCAGTGCCAGCTGCATTGGACAGAAGGCTGGCAGGATACATTATTTTGTAATATATGTTAATAAAATTATCTAGCTTTTACAACTGACGCTGATCACCAGGTTTCACTGACTTCTACTAAACATAAACAGGAACTGCAGCTGGGAACTGTAATGTGAAAACAAACAACAAACAAGCAAAAAAACACCTGCATTAACCATTCAGTCAGGGAGCAAGCTGACCTTCAGTCTTTTGGAGCAGAAGTGGAGGTTAGGGAATATGTGCATTTTGACAGTTATAATCAAACAGGTACACTTGTGTCTATATATCTACTCATTGAAACACATGTGTACTAAAGACAGTCTGCAGTCCCCAAGAGTCATTATACACTCTACAGTGGGCTTTGACTGATTTAAGGCCGATCCCACTGACACTCACTGCTTACTCTAGTGTGTCTGTCTTCTCTGCCTTTATTAGGTGATGTGCTTGTGTGTAGTAGTGGAGGGTGAGGGAGTATGTAGAGATTTCTCTGTGGATATACCTGGCCATCAGAAGCTCAATTGGAACTGAGATACAGGCTGCTGGGAAGATCAGTGCTATGGCCTCTTCAAAATTAGCATCTAGTTTTAAACAGCCAAAAACACCCTCACTGTGAGTCCCAGTTGTTTTGGATAGGGTGGGTGGGAATCTGCAATGCTGGAGATTGAACCGAAGGCCTCACATATTATAGGTATAATGCTCTACCTATAAGTCACATCCCAGTCCTCAGAATGCAGCCATTCTGCTCTTAACGGTTATTTAATAGAAATGAAACCATGACCTATGCAGTTTTGGCCATAGATCTTCATAGAGATTTTATTTGTAGAGATTTTAATTGAAATCCATCCAGATACCTACCAGCAGAAAAATGGAGAAAGCCCGTGGGTTATCTATAGAGAAGAATATTCCTCACTAGGAAATGTCTTATAGTCAATGAGCAATTAAGGAAGATTCATAGGGAAAAGACAAGCTAGATGCTTAGGAGCTAAGTTGTATGATTCTTGAACACCAAAAATTAATCTGTGATAAGAGAAGGTAAGTATGTGGTTAGGTGAGAGGGAAACGCGGCTTACTGCAAAGAAGCTAAGGATGACCGGAACCATGGAGATGTTATGTCTTGATAAGATGTTGGTTACATGGATGTTTGCATTTGTCAGCACCCATTAAACCCTAAACAGGAAGTGCGTACATGTTATTGATTATAAATTGGAGAATAATAACATTGATTTTAAAATGCTGCCTATCAATGTTTGAGGAAGATGAAGGTTTACAAGATATGGCCTGAACTTATTTTTCTAGAGAAATGAGACATGGTTTCCCCAGCTTTATTATTCCAGAGGTAGCAAAGGTGAATAAATCTCTTGTGGGCTTGAGGAAGCTTCCATTATATCATTTTTCTCTCTCAGTTCTCACCCAATCCCACTATTCAACATTAGTGATTGTGGAGACACTTGTGACCCTGATGCCACAAAAGCCTTCACACGAAGTCGCCTAGTGATCAGGTAGCCCTTTAATTACATTAACCTCTAACAAATCATTCAAGCTCATCGTGTAGTGTCTCCTGTTTGTGCCATTGTGATCCTCTCCCCAAACTGAGTATTAACTTCATAAATATAAAATGATAACCTCTTTCTTTTACATCCTTTTACATTTCCTTCTTACATGCAGCCAATCAATCCAGCCCTGCTCTTTAAGGGGAGTGTTTTTCACTATGGAGACAACCTTTGCTATTATTAAACTTTATAAGCAAAAGCAACCAAAGCAAGGCTTCTGGCGGAGTTTGCAGGTGCCAAGTGTGGAGCGGAATTGGATGGTGATAAAGTCATGGCGTCTTTTCATTAAGACGGACTTGGGGCTTGTTTTGTTTCCATTGCCCACAGAAGACCAGATGTCCAGCTTGACTTCTCTAACACTCTTTGGGACTGGATTGGATGCCTAATGGATTTGTGGTTAAAATTAAGGGATGTCTATTAACTTTAATGACATGTTGAATGATCTTCAGCTTGCGTTATTTACTCATTTTGAGCACAGGAAAAGATGACTCATTTGGGCCTCATTATTTCAAAATCTGGAGTCATGGTGAGTTGGAATCAACCCATGCATCAGCTTCACAAACAAGAAAACAACCCGAAAAACATTTTTAAAAGGTTTTTTTTTTTTTAAAGGAATTATGTTCATAAGTAGGCCAAGCTGCAGGCCTAATAAAAATTCTTCTGGTGGGACATTTACTCCTGAGTTCATATTTAGGCAATATATCCAAAGATATATTATAAATGGATAATATATAAATATAGGGAACCAATGTATGTTATAGATCTTTTCTGATTCTGATATGTAAATAAACCATATTTGACAGTGAGTTTGCCTGCACATGATAATGTTTAATAACTAAAACTCTTGTTTTTTTCTTAAAATGAGATATTCAGAGAAGCCAGAGTAGACCTTCTACACTGGCTACTCATTGTATTTTTTTTCTGTGGTCTTCAGTTACCAGAGTGTGGCTTTCTGCCTCATGCTGGCCATATAACTGAGTCTCATGCAAAAGATTCACCCACTAAAGCATTCTTCTTAAGAATTTCTGGGCAGGGTGTTTCTGGAGAGAGGGCTAAGCAGTTGAGCACACTTATTGCTCTTACACAAGATCTGGTATTTTGTTCCCAGTACCTACATATAGCTCCCAACTATCTATTATAACTCCAGTTCCAGAGGATCCAATGCCCTCTTATGACCTCTAGGACTTTTGCATGCACATGGTGCACATAGGTACACCCAGGCACATACACATATGCATAAAATAAAAAGATATCTTTAAAAATAATTTTCTTTATTTTTTTTTCTTTTTAAAAAATTATATGTGTGTATTCATCTGTGTGTGAGTATGTGTATGTGTGTTCAGGTGTCTGCAGAGGCCAGAGGCATCAAATCTTACTGAAGCTGGAGTTACAGGCTATTGTGTGCTGCCTGGTATGGGTACTAGGATTTGATCTCAGGTCCTCTGGAAGAGTAGTACATGTTTGTAAAATATTGAGCTATCTTTCTAGCTTTATTGCTTTGTTTTACTGTGAAGGCTCCAAACTCTCAATCCTCCTTCCTCGGATTCTCAAATTCTAGGATAGCAGGTAAGTGCACTATGAGACCTTGTTAACACTGAACTTATGCACTTTATAGGTTCTGACACATATGCAGTGATTAATCACACATTTTACCACAGCAATATCAGACAGGGCAGTTTTAGTGGGCATGAATGTCCTCTGTGCTCTGTCCTCTCCTGCTGCTCCCCTTAAGAACTATGATGTGTTCATTGATTACAAAGTGTGGTCTTTCTTTGCAATGTGCTTTGCACAATGTGTAGCGTTTCTAGATTGGCTTCTTCCACTTGACTGAGAGCACTGAAGGCCGCTCGAGGCATTTCTATGGCTTGATGATGTTTTTGGTTTTGATTCCTGGCTAATAGTCCATTGCCAGTTATCTACTCACCTACTGAAGAACATCATGGATACTTAGGATCTTTGACACTCATGATTAAAGCTACTAAAATATTCTCATACAGACATCTTTGTGAATCTTAAGTTTTCAACTCATTTGGATAAATACCTAGAGGTGAGATTAATGAGAACAAGGGTGTGCCTATTTTGTAAGGAATGGCCAGCCCTCCTGAGCAGCCAAGTCATTCTGCATGCCCACTACTGAGAGCCACACTGTCCTACACTGTCCTCAACACAGATGTCATCAAGTATAAGTGTTGGATTTTAGTCATTCTAATAGGTATGTATTGGTATTCCACTGTTTTAATTTGGAGTTGCCACCAAGATATATTGCTTATATACATCTTGCTATCTAAGCTTTGGGAGGCATGTTTTACTTGGGTTGTTTACTTGTTGAGTTTCAGAAATCTTTGTGTATTCTGCAGTCCAGTCCTTTCTTTAGACAGATATTTTACAAATACGTCCTCCAAGCTGGTGACGATTTATCTTTAAATTTACCCAGCAGCGGCATCCGTGAAACATCTGTCTTTCATTGTAAGTGTGTTGTACTGTGTAGTTTGGCCTCTCTTGGGTGTCGGGAGTGATGAACTGGAGATAGCACGGAGGTTTCAGGTGATAGTACAGCAAATACAGAAACTGCAATGGAATAGAAGCTAATGTTTTAATTATAGTGTGCTGCTGTGTGCAACAGGCAGAACTCAGGGATGATGCTGACTCTGTTGTTTGACCCCCAGGAAACACTAAGCCATCAATTGAGCATCAGGGTTGAACTTGGCATTGAGGGAGTTGTGAAGAAAAGGCTCCAGTACTCTGCAGCTCTAAAGCTGGAAGAAAGACTGTGGGAAGAAAGCCAAGGAGAGCCAGAGTAGGAAACTTCTGCACCAACTGGTGGAAGCCAGGATCTGAAAAAGACATCCTTGACTCTGGGACGTAGGCTCCATTCTCATTTTGAGAGAAGAGGCTGAGCTCAGGAAGATTCACTATTCTAGAAAGACAGCCAAGAGTAGAAATACTTGCTCAAGATGATCCCATGGCCTGGCTCTGTGTTCAGTGTAATGCTTTGAGATTCGTCCGTGTGATTCCATGCTCACTCCTTTAAGTTACTGAGCAGAACTCAATGTGCCACCACTTATATATCCATTTTCCTGTTGATAAAAAAAAATCTGGTGCTACAGCTCTTGTTCTGGAAGCTTGGTCCCCAGTGTGTGGTCTTGAGCAGGTTAAGACATAAAGCTTAAGCTACTACTCTTATAAAGGACTAGGATCCACATCAGGTAGTAAGTCAGGTCTCCCAATAATGAAGTGCTTCAAAATGAAATCAGGGAGCTAGCGGCAAGATTACCGACATGCTTGATCACTGCCCCGTGTGCCCTCTCAGGGACTCTTGTCATGTGATACCATCTGCCAAGGCTTGTGGGCTGAATGCCTCTCTTTTCTTTCTAATCTTTTCAGCTTAGCATTTTGTTATAGAAAAACAAAGCTAACTCATGTATACAGTGTTTCTGCTTTGGGACTATTTTGAATACAGTGGCTTTGCCTCCTTATCTATCCAATATCCGATGTTCCTTTCACAAGACTGTCTGTATGAAGCCTTGAAATGTCTCAGAACCAGACCTATATACTGTGCATAGAAGTAGACAAACTCATATTTTTTTGGTATTTCATTTTTTTGCTTAAATCATTTTAAGGGTAGACATATGGTAACATGCTGGATGTCAGTTTATGACTTAGAATTAAATTCTTGTTTCACAGATGTCCCATGCCTTTGGCCTATGTAATCTGCTTAAATTTGATTTCATCCTTTGTAAAATGAGAATAATAAAAAGAATGTGGATACTTGTTTGTTATGAGAATTCAAGGAAATAAATTTTGATTTATGCTTGATATAACACTGGACACAAAGTAAGTTGTCAAAAATTGGAAGGAATGAAGGGAAATGATATATAATAAAGGTCAAATAAATATGAACCCCAAATTATAAACATCAGGCATGGAGGGATTCTAGAATTTTCCATCAAGGACGTCTGATGTAGGTTGTCTTTCTGTATGCTGTAACTTATCATTGGATAATAAAAGAACTGTTTTGGCCTATGACAAGCCAGCTTATAGGCGGGCAGGAAATCCAAGCATAGATAAAGGGGAAGAAGTGTGGAATCAGGAGAGATGCTGCTAGCTGCCCCTGAGAAAGCAAGATGTAAAAGTACAGGTAAGCCATAAGCCAAATGGCAAGATATAATTTAATAGAAATGGGTTAAGATGCAAGAGATACCTGATAATGAGCCTGAGCCATAAGCCAAATAGTTTCTAATTAATATAAGACTTTGTGTGATTATTTGGGATGAAGCAACTGTGGGTGATCTATTTGGGACAGCTGGTTTAGATCTTGGGTCTAGTCCGGGCCAGAAATCTTTTATTACAAACATCTACAGAGTAATTGTTTTATAACACTTCTAAGAAAAGTGATTCCATATATATGAAAACAAAGTTGTCTCAATTGGCCAATTATTGGGCACGTGGGCTGTTCATTTGTTGTTTTAAAGGTAATTTTACCATCTGTCTCTAAATAAAATGGCAAGTTACACAATTTTAGTTAGCATGTGTATCATGTCTTCATTCCTGTAAAATGAAATGCCATCATAGACCTTCCTCCAGAAAGGAACTGAGGAAGACTGAGTCTCACAACCACAACTGCCAATGAACCCTGTGCACACCATGTTGCATCAGATAGCTTACAATTTAGGACCATTATTATTGACAGAGTCCTGAGATGGGTGCATAATACAAGCCACACCAACGTGGTGCTATGCACAGCACTCTTTCAAACACAACAGGAATAGAAAAAAAAAAAAAAAAACCCTAGAAGACACATTTCCTTTAATTATAGTACAGATGTCGACACTTTGATTGTACAGTGCTCTTGACAACACAAGTTTTTAATTGGAAATAGTCAATTTAGTAGAGAAAGAGATGAGCAGGCCATTTAAGAGTTATTAAACTGTAATCCAAACACTGTATCTGTTTATGTACTGCACCAGAAGTAACAAGGACCTTACGACACTTTGGCAAGAAGGCTTTTTCCCACTTGGTTTGGTTACTAATCCTTTACTGTCCGTTCACTCTGGGCCAGGGGTTCTCAACCTTCCTAATGTTATGAGCCTTTAATATAGTTCTCATGTTTTGATGACCACACCCCCCCCAGGGTAAAATTATTTCATTGCTATTTCATAGCTATAATTTTACTACAGCTATGAATTGTAATGTATATGCAGGATGTCTGATACACCCCCCCCCCCCCGTAAAAGTGTCGTTTGAGCCCCAAAGAGCTTGCAACCCAAAGGTTGAGAGCCACTACACTGGGGGCTTTAGCTTCATGGCTCAGTGCATTCACAGGACCTGGAAAGGTAGAACAGGGAAGCATACGAGTCAATCAAGAGAAGAGAAACAGAGTGGGAGAAGGAGAGAGAGACAGAGAGACAGAGAGAATTGATGATAGTGTCTATGATGTTGGCTTTAAGGAGAGAGGAAGGGACTGGTATTCCTAATAAATAAAAGGTAAAGGAAAAGATTCTGTCTGGATCCCTGGGGAGGCATTGAACTCTGCAGAGACTGAGATTCTGGGTCCCTCACATTCAGACCTGTAAGAAAATTTGTGGTGTCATTAACCACTTGCTTGTGGTAACCGGCTGTCACATCAACCACAAATATGTCATCTTATCATAGAAAATACTAATACTACTTATTGTTAGCAACATATTTTTTTTTTTAAGTTTAAGTAACACAACTTAGATCTATCATGTCAGAGTAGTCCAATGCACTGAAGAACAGTTAGAATGGGCATGTATAAAACAGTTTTCACAAGTATGAAATCTGAAGGGTCAGAAACTGTGGCTCCTGCTGACTGACTCTGCCTGACCTAATTACAGGATGGAAGCTACTTGGTAACAGGAAAGATAGATCTTGTCAACAGCCAAATATGAGATGTATTATCTCTCATTGGGGATGGTGACTTCTGAGATTTGAGGACTTTGAAAAACAGGAATCTCAGCCTTTCAGAAAGCCACAAGAAGAGGTATCTCCAGTGACCAGTGAGGTTAGAGAATCTGAAGGTATGGAGAGTGTGCTTTTGTTGGTGAGTGTTGGGGGTCTAGTTTGGGGTCAGGAATCCGGGTTGCCTCTATGCTTAGGGTCCTGCTTTTCCCCTTTGTGGGGGGCCAAGATGGAAGCAATGACTCAGCCTCCGGGAATAGTTGGTTGAAACAAGCAAGTTTAATTGTATTATGGAGGTGAGGGAGAGATCTTAAATACTTTTTCCCAGACTCTTCCCCCAGCCAGGGAAAAGGGGCTAGTATCTGCAGCTTCTGTTGGCTGTCTCCAGGCTCCCTGCAGTGGTCTCTTGCTTGGTTTAGGAATGCTGTTTCCAGACTCCGCCCCAGACACACCCAAGGTTGGCTTATGTAGAAGTGTTTAGGAACAAGTGTTTTAAGGCACTGGTTATCACAAGTTTAGGCTGGTTGAGGCTGGGCTGATCTCCAGCTCTTAGTCAGGGAAGGGTTCAAGGATGTCCTCTTACTAAAGACATAGAACAACATTTCTTATAGCACAAAGCTAGTGACTCTAAACTTTTCATTCTCCAGTGAATTTTGCTTTTTTCCTTTCCTTCTTTGTCTCCACTGCCATCAATACCTCTTTAGTCCCCACGACTTATCAATAGCCACAGTGGGGAAGAATTTTATTCTGTATCTTTTGAATAAAACTGTTATTCATCAGCAGATGCCCCCTTTTTTATCTCTATGTCTTCTTTCAACAAGAAGAAACATTTGTAAGCAAAGGCTACATCTTCTGAGATTCTTTGTTTTTTAGTGTGTGCAAAGCAAGTTGAGAAATCGATGGCTGAAGACCCAGTTTGTCCCTCTGCATGTTTTTAATGTGGCCTGTGTGCCAATAAAAATAGTTTTTTGGTTTTTTTTTTTTTAACATATTTTAATGTTTAGGAAAAATTAACAGAAAAATTATTTCATGGTATGTGAGAATTATAAAATTTCACAGTCCATAAACCAAGTTGCATTGGAAGGCAGCCACATGTATTCATTTACATATGGTCTGTGGCAGCTTTTCTGCTGTAACAGCAGAGACCAAATGGTCTGTAAAGGCTAGTGTATTTGTCATCTGGCCCTTAGAAGAAAAGGCTTGTTGACTTTGCCTTAAGGGGTGTGATCTAATAAACTTGGTTCCTCACAGTATTTAATAATGCTCTTTGACTAATGATAGGGGCCAGGCCTTGGCCTGAAAGGTCTGAGAACCAATAAAATGCAATCCAGCGCACTACAATCAAGATTTGTTAAAACTCAAACTGATGAGGATGACATTCAGTAACATGGTCAGTTTCCTCCGTGTAGTGGCCGAATCTAACGGGAGGTCGTTTCTTTACCCTAACAAGAAATCCAGAGTTTGGCAGGGCATGACTGCCCTATGAATTTAGAATACCCCAGCATCTGGGCCAGTCATTTCTCTTCTGCTGCAGCATTCAGCTTCATGACATCAATGCTTATTCTACTTTTCTCTGTATTAAAATTCTAAAATTCTATTTATCTTGGCTTTCATGTAGATTTCTACCACCACATCAGGGCAGGGCTTGGGGTAACTGTGTCCAGGAACAGAAACTATGATTACAAGAGCCAAGAAAGGGTGAGCCAAGCTCCAAGTGAAAAACCCAGGAGTGAGGTTTAGGGTGACAAGGATAGAACCTTGTAAGCCATTCATTCATACCCTGTACAGTGAGATTACAATCCTTAAGCTTGTGCCTCAGAATCCACTGGAAGGCTGAAGCTAACACCACATGTTTTGACCCCGTATGTCAGGTCGAGAGCTCAGGAATCCTCTTTTAAACAAGTTCCCAGGGCCTGAAGTAGAGAAGATACAACCTTATTGTCTTGATCCACTCTGAGAGAGGACCCAACTCCTCTGAAGGATGGTCATTGAGGCCATTGGGTTGACCAGTTGGCTCCTTTTCTAACACAGCCCTTCTAGAGGAATATATGCAGCTAATCTCCCAAGTACCCTTCCCTAGGATCTCTTCAGCAAGCATACTTTGACACAAAAGGTGAATATTTATTCTACATTTCTAAAAAAAAAAAATCTAGGTGAAATTAAAGGACCCAATGTGGATTACATATTTTAGTCAGGGAATATAAAATATACCTCCTTTGTAGGATCTTATTCCTCAGCCTGTGCCTTAGCAGGCCATCCTCTTTCCAGTGTGAACTGCATTTCATTCTGCGAAGAGCCCTGATGCATCCAGCATTAAGGTAAGAGTATCTGCATCTTTGTTACTTTTATTGAGCCCTGGGGACTGATGGGTTTCAATGAGATTCTCAACTCTTTAGAAAGGTATTTGATCAGCAATGGAATAAAAGCAATAGGAAGAGAAATAGGGATCCAAATAATTGTTCACAAGGACTGACTAATCCTAACGAAATACAACTTTTAGACAGAAAAAAAATGAAATACAAAAATGATGTCTAGGCTTAAGACCACAGACAAAGAGCAGGATGTAAGAGATGATAAAATCGAAAGTTTCAGCATCTCTGGAGTACGTCAAGTTCTGGATTTACCAATTTTTCAGCTGTTTGTGTTTATCCTACTTACAGTGGAACCAGCTGGACTTTGAAATTTGCATCATAGCTGGTGTTGCCAAAATTATCTTTTGCAGCTGTCAGCTCAGTAGTTCTTCAGTGGCCAGCTGGTCACCAGGAACAAAAAAGCGACTGCTTGTTCTGGGGAGAAACCAGACAGATAAGTGTCCGTCCTATTATCCTACTTCTGGAAAACCCTGGAAGGAGCTAAGGGAGGAGAGAATTTGATGTGTGTCCCAAAAGCCCCTTCCGAGGAGGGATAGACCTCACAGACTCAGCCAATGTTCTCTGTGGGGTCTGGCATCAATACCACTCATTTTAAGTATCTGTAATGATTTGGGTGTGAAATGGATGTTACTACCCTTCCCTTTACCTTGAAGCCCACAGTGGGTGGGCTGGCTCTTCGTGGAAGTGAGTGGGTCTGTAGCTCCCCCAGTGAGGAACATTCCTCTGTTCTTTCATGAGAGAGAGAGAGAGAGAGAGAGAGAGAGAGAGAGAGAGAGAGAGAGAGAGAGAGAGAGAGAGAGAGAGAGATCCTCACCCACTCACCCATCCATAGGCCTGTGGGTGGCAATGAGATTTTTAAATAATGGATTCAAGCATTGCTATCTTTCACTCCAGAAAAAATCCCTCACCTCCCCTCCTGTCCTTGAAGGCTTTACATCTAGAGGTATCACACCTGTCACAGCCATAAAGGGTCTGAGGTTGCTAATCTGCAGCCCCTAGTCTTGACTTAGCAGATGTGCATGAAGATATGTTGTCAGCCTGTATCATCCTCTGCCAGCTGCTCAGAGAACTCAGTTCAAATCTACCCAATAATGACTTGGCTGGACAGAAAGCACAAATGTTGAGTGTTCCCTACAGAAAGTGTTGGAGATTTTTGTCACAAGGCAGCAGACATTCAACTGTTACAGGATGCAGCTGGTGTTTGCCTCCTTCATGATATATCAAAGCAGGTTTGTCTGGTTACAGCAGAGATGAGGGGTTCACGCATTCTGAAAGAGTGACTCCGACCCCTTGATGAAAAACATATCCTTCTCTGTTCTAGGATGTCCCCAGAATTACTCAGATCCATGAGTCTTATGGACCTCTCTCACTGTCTTCACTACCTTAAACCAAGACACAGTGTGATATAGCAGCCAAATAGCAAACTGGAAATGAATGGTAAAAACTAGAGATAGGCTAGGTACCTTCTAGACAACCTGAACCAAGAGGATAAAAATCTATCCTTTTGTAAAATGCGTGTTTGGGGAATCAGACTTGCTAATGCAGGATGAGCTGGGGTGCAGAACACGTATCTTTAAGTTCCAAGAACAGCTGCTTTCTGAAGCTCAGCATGAAGCAGAGTTAGAAATGAGTCAAAATAGCTCCTGTTTGTATAATACAACAGAAATCAGACTATATTAATAACCAAAGTACTTGGAAGTAACTATTTTTCATTCCTTAGAAGAAATTCCAACTTCTTCATAAAAATTGAAACATTTACTTGTGAAATTTATGCTTGTATTACAAAAATCAGAAAAACAGAAAACACAAAAGTGATTGTTATGCTTTCACTCAGAGACGGTTTAACTGCTACACATAGATTTTCTAAATTAGGCAAGGTTATTTCTAGAACTTTCCACCCGGTGGAAGTATTCATTATAATAATTTCAATATAGTTCTCATGTTAACAAAATGTTCAGCTCTCCCCACTCCCAAATTATTAAAGGCAAGCATTAAATGAGTGCAATTAATTTTAGGACAGGTGTTTCACTGCTGGATTTCTCACCTTTAATGCATATAAATTTCATATTAAATTATTCTTCTATCATAACATTGAACTAAATAGTCTCCTTTTTATATTTTCTCTCCTACCAAATAAGTAATATTCTCTACACATGCTTGACGTTTAATCCTCTTGGGATGCGTACTCATGAGCTCTAAACCTACCCCCAGGAAATGTTTTTGGGAAGTCAAAGCACATTTGACATCTTTCAAATAACACTTCTGAATTTCTTGACTTTTCTATAAGGTTCATGGCTGAGTGTAAGAGCATTCATTTCAAATTTGCATTGTGTTTCAAATTAAAATAAGATCTGTGAGAAGTATGGTGTGCAACTTGAGAGCCTAACGTGCCATAACGGAACTCGACAAAATACTACAGAGGTTTTAATTTAACTGACAGTTCTATGTTCTTTCAGTTTAGCGGTCTTAATTTGGAAGTTCTGTCAACATGAAAGGAGAATGAGAATATTTTTATTTTCATTCATCTTTGTGGAATGTACAGGCCCTAGAGGCTTCTAGGAACCTGGAGACCAGCCTGGCCTCAGCCAGTTTAAACTGGTGATAATTGGTGCCTTAAGACATGCGCTCCTAAGCACTTCCTCGTAAGCTAACCTGGGGTCTACTTAGGGCCTTGACAACAAGGACAGGGTCCTGACACAGGTGGCCAAGACCAGTGAGAGACCACGAGCACAGCTGCAGACACCAGCAAATCAAAGCCCTTTCCCCTGACTGGGAGGAGGGCCTGGGAGAAGGCTAAACAAAAGGCTTCCCCTTCGCTAAATAAAATTGCACTTGCTTGTTTCTACTTGTCTCTGGGGACCGTGTTATATTGTCTTTGCATCTTCTTACCCGCCTCCTCCAATGGGAACGAGCAGGACCCCGTGCACAGGGAAAACTCCAACATTTAACCCGGAACCAAGCCTTTACCCCAACACATCTATACATGAAACTTAGTCTAGTTTTTCATTCGGAAAGGGGGGGGGGGGGGAGAAAGGAAAACGAAACAGAGGGGGAGGAGCAGATAGAGGAGGAAGAGGAAAAGAAGGGGAGGAAATGAGGAACGAAGGAGGCAAAAGAGGGAGAAAGAAGAAAACGGAGGAAGAAGCAGAAAAGGGAAAAGAGATCTAAGGTGAAGAAGAGAGGAAAAAGGAGCAGGAAGCAGCTCTTCACGCAGCACATGTTGACGGGACCTGGGCCACCAGCAGTGGAACCACAGACATGTGCAGATATCTGTGCCTTTGCAGATCTCTGGAGATAGTTACACGGACCACCAGGTTGGAAGAAAGGAGAATTGGGATTAAAAACACTCAAAAAGAAGCATTTGCGGAGGGCAAGCTCAGTGACACCGCTGAGGATGTCAAGGCAAAGACCCAGGACAAATAGGGAGTCTTCCCTTACGGGCACAGGACAATCCTTTCCACCAAGCAGCTGGAAGACAGCTGCACCATCTGACTACAACATCTGGGAAGAGTCAAGCTATACTGAGTGCTTTGCCTCAAGGGTGGGATGATAATCTTTGTGAAGACCCTGACAGGCAAGACCATCCCCTTTGAGGCCAAGCCCCGCTATACCCCTAACAGAGGGAAGATGGGCATACCTTTCTCACTACATTATCTGGACAGAGTTGTCTTTGTGCTTGTGCTTGGCTTTCAGGGAAAGTGTCTCAGTTTCCCTGTCTTTTAAACTTCTTAGCACGTTTCATTGCGCGTTCAGTAAAGCTTTTGCATTTTTTTTTTTAAAAAAAGCATTTGTTTGCTAGCAGATACTTTATTTAAGCAGTTTCAATATGAATGATTTTCTTTTGGAATTCTGTATTTTAGTTGATGTATGTATTTTAAAAATTATTATGAAAATGGATCCATAGGTTTTTCCAATAATGATAGATGGTTCATGGCACAATTCCTTCTGATCTCTCATTTATCAACTATTGGCCAGTAATATACTGTCATGCCCAATAGGTAAATGTTTCAGAAAGGTGTCTTGCTCAGTAGGTCTGGATGCTATTGATTTCTTGCTGTTTTCCTCAAGGTTCCTGCTTTCTTGGAAGATTCGTCTTAGAAACGAAGCAGGACGACACCTGAGATGATCAATGTGGTAGTCCTGAATCTACCATACACGATATCCTGTCTAGTCCCAAGACGGATCACACAGGATAACAGATTTCAAGCAGCCCACCAGGCATCTCTGAGCTTCCTTTGACTTATACAGAAATATGCTAAACCGGTTTCTAAGTCTTTTTGATGGAGAGGGAGTTGGAGGTCTGATTTTCTACCTCTTACCATGATGCTCCCAGCAGCAGGAGAGTCTCAGGGATCCTCTTGGCAGGGTCCATTTCCTGTTATTCCAGTTCTCATGCTTACTAATTAGCAAATGTATGTCCATATATGATCCATATATCATTCATCCATTTACAATGTGCAAGTCAATTGCCTTCAGCAGTCACTTCGATGGGTGACTGCAACTGCAGTCAATTTTGAGACATTATCATCATCCCCTAAAGAAACTGTATGTCCTTTAGCTTTACCGTCATACTTCCTTCCCCTACAGATTTTTTTCTTTCAAAATTTCATGAGGATGGAGTCATGTGATATGTCGTCATTTGTAAGTGGTGTCTTTTATTTAGCACACTACTTTCAAAGGTTATCTCTCATTATGGCACAAGTCAGCCCTTCACAGCTTTCTATAGCCAAGGTATCCACATCCCACTTTGTGTTCATCAGTTTATCAGTCTGTGGGCATTTGAGTTCTTTGTGTCACTCGGTTATTAATCATGATGCAGTTATGAACATGGACGTACAAATTTTGTGTGGAAATATATCCACCTCTCTTGGTAGCTGTTCAGTAACCTCAGGGCCTGCAAACTATTTCCCAAAGCCTTTGCCTTTCTTCCCTCCAACTTACAGGAATGTTCTCATCTCTCAACATTTTCCTCAACATTTATTATCTGTGTGTGTGTGTGTGTGTGTGTTTAAATTGCAGCCATCTTTATGCAGTGTGAAGAGATATCTTGCTGTGGTTTTGATTTACTTTTATCTGTTAGCTGGTGCTGTGGAACATCTTTTCAAGTGCTTGCAGACCATTTGTTTTAGACTGATGCCTTGCCACATCCTTTCTCCATACTCTAGTTGAGTTAGCTGTGACTTTCAGGGGCTCCCTATGTGATGAGGGGAAAGCTGTTCATCAGTTTTGACTTGTAAATATTTTCTTCCAATATGTGAGTCCCTGTTTTCCGAGAAAAACAAGTATGTAACTTCAAGCCTGTCCAATTAGCATTTCTTCTATAGTCTGTGGGGTTTTTTGTTTTGGTATCATGTCCAACAAATCATTGTCCAGTCACAAATTTTGTGAAGACTTAAATGTAATTTCTTCTTTAGGTTTGCTAGCTTTAGCGTTCTCATTTACCATTTTAAAAAGTATTTTTCATTAATTTTTGGTTATAGTGTGCTGTAGAGTTTGAGTCCTGCCCTGTATGACTTTTCTAGTTTACCCAGCACCATTTGTTGAAGAGATTAATCTTGAAAGATTATTTATTACTTTTGTTTGTGTGTATGTCTGTGTACCTCATTTATGACTGGTACCCACAGAAGAGAGAGGACATTTAATCTCCTGGAACTGAAGCTACAGCCATTTTTAAGCTGCCATGTGGGTGCTTGGAATTGAACTCCGAGATGCTTTCTGGAAGAGCAGCCAGCACAGCTGAGCCATCACTCCAGCCGCAGAGAGATTATTCTTATCCCACCTGACAATTATGATACCTTTGTGATAGCAACTAACCATAAATATGTTTAGATTCCACATTCCACTTCACTGATTAGCCGCCTACATCCAAATTTTGCTTGCTATAGCTAAAAGAGTATGTGTGACTCTTACTTTCTTGATCTTTACCCCCAGGATTTTTTGGCTTCTTAATTTACAAATTTGTGACTCTCAGATAAATAATAATCAGCTGAAATTTTGATAAGCGATGCACAGAATCTTTAGATCAATTTGGAGAACTTTTTCAACATGTTAAGTCCTCTGACCTATAGGCATAGGATTTGTTTGCATATTTTAAATTTTATTTTTAATATTATCTTATTGTTTTAGAGTATACATTTTATATTCTTGCCATTGTTACTTCATTTATTTTGACACCATTATATATGAAACTGTTCTATGAACTTAACTTTCAGTTCATGCAATTTATACAGAAATTCCACTCAGTTTGTATATTGATCTTATATCCTACAGCATGTGAACTCATCCATTAGTTACTGCAGTACAGTACATTGTTGAAGTTTCAAGCTTAGACATCCTTGTTTTGCTCGTCAGTCCGGTTTCAGTGTTTTACTTCTAAGCATGGTATTAGTTGTATTTTTACAAATGCAACATATATTCATTTACAAAAGGATTGCTTACAATTTTCTTGTTTTTTTGAAGAAAGATGGAATAAGATCCAGGACTTAGTAAAATGTTTGCTTTGCTATAAACATGTTGCTGGTTACTGAATATATACTGAAATAGCATTTATTATTTCCACCTTTAGGTTGTTACACTGCTGCACAGACATGACAGTTATGTTTTATGAGTGTATCTCAGTAGTTATGATTTATAAAATATAAAGGTGTGGATGAAGTAGGCACAATATCCTTGATAGCCACTTCTTTCTGGATTCTGCTTGGTGTCTATTTCAGCTTCATCTGCTTTTAGTAAAGACGTCTAAAGTCTATTCACTGGCAGGTGAATTTACCAGTCTCCTCTACAGAAATTAAACAAAAACTCCTGACTAAAAACTTGACTTCTAGAAGGATCCAAGTGATTATAGGAGCCTTTGGTAAAGCTTTTTATTAACCATTTTCCAAGAAAATTAATGATAATTATAAGTGCACAACCACCTGTACATTGGATATTATATCTTTGGAGTATGCCTAAAAATTAAATATTTAAAAAATTGAGCGAAAATCATTGACATGTTACTAATTAAACCTTGGATGGGTTCTGCATTATAGATCTTTTATTCAAACATGGCAACTCTTTTCACCATGTATTCACTGTGTGACTTTGGGGATCACCCATTCTTATCTGATTTTTGATTTCTACATCTGGAAAATGAGATTAAGGGTGATGCCTCCAGTGTGGACTAGGACAAGAGGCCCTATATCATTGGGCATCTTCGACTGTTTCCCTATGCCTCCTTTCTTCCTTCAGTTATTTTCTCAATTGCTTATTATTATAATTGGCAAAAATGCTTGGTTGCACCAAATTTAATTCTATAGACAGTAGCTTTCTAGTGAGGGCCTAGAACCATGCTGAGCACTGTAAACAATTAGTGGCTGAACTCAAATTCCAGAGAAATATGTGTGTAGAAGGATTCAGATATTACTTAGGGAAGCCCACATGGACCCCTATGGGGTATGGCCAGAATTGACTGGGACCTGGGGAACACGGAGTTCCACCCTGTCTTGTTCCTGTGTTCTCGGAGAGTGGACCAGCAGCCCAGTGTAGGTCAGTATCTCCAAGAATTGTCTTAAGGTTCAATTTGTATCATGAGTGTTCATGTATCCTTCAATAAATATTATTCTTTTATACAATATATTTCAAGTGAATATTACTGCAATATCTGGCACCCAATGTGGGGTGACATCTGTAACATGAGGTTTCTGGCCTGACTAGCCCCTGGATCTGCCTATGGCCACTCCACCCCCCCCCCCCCCCGAAATGATTCAGATGCTTGTATTAATTTCATGCTGTTTGGCCTATGGTTCAGGCATATTACTAGCTAGCTCTTTCATCTTAATTCAACCCATTTCCATTATTCTGTATTTTCATGTAGCCCATGGCTCACCTATTTTCTTACATCTTCATCTTGAGTGGCTGGATTACATCTCTCTGACTCTGCCCTCCTTCCTCCATCTATGCTTCAATTTCCTGCCCACTTCTACGGTGCTTGATATAGGTCACAGCAATTCCTTTATTTCACAGCATACAGAAAGACAATCTTGCATCATATGCAATTGTTTTTTTAGCTAAAATTTGAGAGTTCATTGTAGCTGTTTTACTAAGTACTTCACACACATAACCTATTCAATTTCATAATGATTTTACTATCATGATTCTCATCATCCAGTAGAGGAAACTGAAGCACAGAGGTCAGAGAAATGAGAGGTTACTTTTAAAAATCTTAAAATTAAAAAAGAAAAATCCTAGAGTAGGAATCAAGCCCATCCAGGTTAGCTCTAAGTCCTATGCTCTAAATTACCCTGAAGGCTCTGAGGCCCTCTATCCTTGGTTTTGAAGGTTACTTTGAAGAAATCACCCAAAGGGACACAGAGCAGTGCACATCACTACTAAGTGTGCAGATGCTCAGTCACTCCAGGGTGCTGACTCTGCACAAACCATGGCAGGTCTGAAGGATACAGAAAAGTACAAAAGCCGTGACTCACCCCAAGAAGCAAGACTGTAAGTGTAGCCAAAGGTAGATGCTTGGGTGACTTAGTGAGCTGGGAAAGAGCAAAAAGTGGAAATATCTGTAAAAATCAACTCTAGTTATCCAGAAACACTTGCTGATGACGCAGCTTGCCAACAGGGATGTATGTGTAAGGGAAGGTTTATAGAAGACAGAGACGGAGAGGTGGATGTTCCTAGCAGAGGAAGAGATCCGAGACTGGAGGAGAGACTAGATGAAGCATTTCTCTGACATTGATTAGACACTGTCAGGACTTTTGACATCCATTGATCCCAGAAGAACACTGATCACTGAAGCTGTGTGAAGAGGTGTATAGACTCTAGCCCCAAATCTCAGCCCAGCATTCTTAAACGCAAACCCCCTTATTTGTGGCATTGGAATAAAGGTCCAGTAATGAGCACTTTCAGTGAGGAAGGGAGTGGAAAGGAGCTCAGGGTTCTCTGAGGGAGAGTGAGGATCCAAGTGACATGGGCAGCAGCAGAGGAGGAGGAAAGATTAGAAGCCAGGAACAGAATCCAGAACCCAATTGCCTTGCCTTCAATTGTTATGTCAAGAGGCTTGAGGATGGAGGACACAAGAAAAAAAAACCTGATGAAGGCTGAGACAGAGGATAAAAAGGTGTTTCAAGCTGAGTGGCTCAAATGGTGACACACAACAAAACTGGCTTGGAAGACACTTCTGGGACATTTCCTCTGCAGTCCCCTGACAGCATAGAATGAAACGTTTAGAAAAAGATGGTGACTCCAAGAAGCACCTTATAACGTGGTGACCTTGGTGGAGCTGGCCAGAAGATCAGTTAGTCATAGGAGGGCAGAGGCCCACATATTGACTGTCATTGAAAGGGCCTTGAAAATGGGAAAGGTTCAGAAGCGTAAATGGCCCAGGGACATCTGGAGGAGAGAAGACAGAAACCTGGTTCTTGAGTCAGTCTGTGGGTCACGATGGCCTTTGCGAAGACTGTAGAATGTCTTAGTTGGTGTATAATTAGAGTTGGCTTAGGGAGGAACAGATCAAAGAGAGGTGGGTGTGTCATACACCAAGATGAGAAGGAAATACAGACATGAAGCTTGGGAACCATAAACAACAGAGGCTTGGAGACCTTCACTCATTAGGAGGCATTTCAAGGCAGACGGAAGACCTTTCAGCACTGCCATGGCTAAAGAGGAAAGCAGCAATGTCAGAAAGGAAGCCTTTGAAGGCAATTGAGTGTGTGTGCTTAAGACTGAGGTAGAGTGATGATGGGTAGGAGAGCTCAATGCCACATCCATTTGTCCTCTGCAGGATGTTGTAGAACTTACTGGTACCCACAAGGATCGATGTTCTGCTCCCACAGATTGTTGTTCCTTTGTTTTAAATATGGAAAGATAAGTTCTTCTTCATATGTAGCCAGACAACTCCAGTCACTGAGTTCTCTGTGTAGAGCTTCCGATCCTTTGCAGTAGTGGTGTTATGTAAGACTCCCCAGTGTTGTTAACAGTTTCTCCTGAAATTAAAACATTCCATCCTGCAGGAAAAGTGAACAAATCAAAATATCTTCAGGAAATCCCTGAAACTGACCAAATTTACTAGGCCTCTTTCTGCCAGAACAAGCAATAAAAGTGGAGAGTCTTATCTCAGAAGAGTGGAGCCATGTTGCAAAGAATACTTTGAGACCAAGCTAGCAGCCTGGAAGAGGTTTAGAACAACCAAAGCACCTCCAAACTGCTGAGCTCTCTGTAGGCTGTGAAATATACTCCAGGTTCCCAGCTTTGTGAGCTCTCACATATTTTGAGGTGGGCTTTGGTGATGCAGTTGTCTTTGAGTCTCTTCTAAGTAACCCCTCAGTCATTTTCCTGCAAGTAACCCCAATAAAACTCATTATTTCACCAATTTGGACTTCGGTGGTATCTCCACTTTGGTTTGTCATGGGTTGCCTACGTAGGGTGAATAGACATGTTTGTTGCATCTTCCCAGAAAAATTTTTGTCAAACACATCCATCAAAGATGGTAGTGCATCACCTAAAACCCTTCCAAGATCCTAATCAGCTTTTGATCATGTTTAGGGCTGGTATACACAAGCTAGACTCATTCAGGAAAAGAGAACCTTAGTTGAGAATATTCCCCCACTAGCTTGGCCTGTAGGCAAGCCTATGGTGCACTTTCTTGATGACTGATGTGGAAGGGCCCATCTCCTTGTGGGCAGTGCCATCCTTGGGGTGGTGATCCTGGGTGATAAAAGATGCAAACTGAGCAAGCCACGAAGAGCAAGCCAGTAAGTAGCATTCCTCTATGGCCTCTGCATCAATTCTTGCCTTTAGGTTCCTGCCCTTATTCCCTTGGGTGACACACTGCAAGCTGTAAGAGGAAATAAACCCTCCCCTCCCCAAGTTGCTTTCGGTCATGGCGTTTTATCACAGCATTGAAAACCTTTATTAAGACAGTCAGCGTGTTCAGAAGTGTGTCGTGTCCCCCCCCCCCCTCAGGAGGGTAACCACCTTGTAATACTGTGCTGTCAGAGTACTGAATTACTAGTGTTTGAACAAAATCTCCAGTTCACACACTTCTGACAGTGCAGATGGTCCATCCTCTGTTCTTTTCTAACTAGAGAATGTCTTCACTTTGGGGTAATGCAACTGAAAGTCTCATCTCACATCAGAAGGCTGCTTCCTTCTCCAGAGGCCATCCATCTTCATTGTCCAATCCCTGGCTGTTTCTTCCTCTTTCCCAGAACCTGTAGCTGTACTCATCCCCAGAGCTTAAAAGCTCGGCATTCATTTGCAGCTCTGGAATTTTCTTAACTGAAAGTTGGAGAGCTTTGATCCAATAAAGAAAAGTTAAACAAATGGGATAGCGAACTCTACAGGTCTCGGATCTGCCTTAGGCAAGCAGATGGAGGATGTCTCACCTGCTTCCGCTCACAGTCCTGCTGCTCTCACCCCTCCCTCTTGGTCAGGTGTCCATCTGTGTACAGTTTTCCCCACTGAAGACACCACAGTCTTCTGTTCCTGGCTAAAGTTCCAGTTCTACAGGACCAGTAAAGAGATTCATATGTAAGCAGTGGGAACTACATAAGGCTTCCCACAGCAGAACTTCCTAACCTAAGGCTAGGCCCCAGGCACCCCACAATGTTCTCCTTAGCAGTTATGCTACAATTACTCTTGAATTAGTCTAGAGTTCAACAGCACCGCCTTCTGGCAGTGGATGGAAGTGACCGCCCCGTAGAGGGTAGGGGAGTGTTTGTGTGTGTGTGTGTGGGGGGGGGGGGGGGCTTTGATTTGGACCCATCCTCCACATTCGTGGTAAGTGCTTAAGCAGATAGAAGTCTAAGTAGGCCCCTTTCTCTCGACTGCCTTTTGTGAGCAAATGGCATGTGTAAAGCACCTTTATCTTTTGAGACTCTCCAGGAAACCAAGTGGGTTCCATTGTAGCTCACACTGCCGCCTTGCGGCGGCTCCCAGCCAATTTTGTTGAGCACCGAGGGATGGGCTTGGAGTTAACAAAACAAAACACCAGAACAAAGTAAAGCAACACACCTTCCCCCACAGATTTTTTAAGGAATAGTACTGGGAAAGAGATCTAGGATCTCTGAGCCCAGCGCTCACAGGACTTTCTCAAGCAGAGCCTGGCCTTGGAGATACCTGCCTGGGAACTGGCTGGCCAGACGTCAGAGTGGAGAGGAGGAGCGGAGGATCTGGAGTTATTAGGCCAGTCCGCACGCTGCTGGAATTGCTTCCCTAACGCCTAAGGTCTACGGTCCTCTCGGACTTAGCTCCCTCTCCCCGGTTTGTCGCCACAGCCAGGCTTCCTGGTTAGTCCTCCCAGATCTGGATCAGTCCTGTCGGTCCTCTTGATGTTTGCGAATCTCTCAGTGTCCTGCAGGTTTCGGACGTACCCTCTACCCAACTCTCAGGCTTTTTTTCCTAAAGCCCCACCAATGAGACCATCCTTCACTCTGGTAGCATCTGTGGGGAAATGCGTGTGTGTGTGTGTGTGTGTGTGTGTGTGTGTGTGTGTGTGTGTGTGTGTGTGTGTGTGTGTGTGTGTGTGTGTGTGTGTGAGTGTGTGTGAAGTGGTTTAAAGACAGGCTACCCGAAGGCTAGCCTGGAGAGCCCGGGGCGGGAACTGTCTCGCTGACATGGTTCAGTTCTGTTCTTTGGTGGCGCCTGCGGACCCCGCCCAAGGACCTCGGTGCACCCTGGCCGAGTTTTACTCATCACGCAGAGGTGATCCTAGGCTGGAGGGCGGGCGCAAGGCGTCCGGAGAACCCAGTAATCCGAGAATGCAGCATCAGCCCTTCCCACCGAGCACTTCCTTCCTTTTCCCGAACGTCCAGAGAGGGAGGGCCTCTCGCATTTATAAACTGGAGCCACAGCAGAGTAGCATGTCAGAGGCTGACTCGCCGGGTCTAGGAGCCTGGGCTCGAAACGTCCAGGCTGCGACAGAAGCTAGCTACTTTTGCTAGAGTTATCCGAAATCCCCCTGCCAGCGCTGAGTGCCTGCACCGTCGCAGGGCTAGTGTTTTCCCTGGAGTTTGCACGCGAACCCTCGGACAGCATGCTTGGGGTTCTCTTTCTGGGTGTGCTGGCTCCAGCTGGCCTGGGGATCTCCGCACTAGCCGAGTGGCAGTCCAAAGGCAGTCAGTGCGTGGAATACGAGTGCTTCGCGCTTTTCCAGGGCCCCGTGACCTTCCTCGCTGCCAACCATGCCTGCGAGAGCCTGCGAGGACATCTAATGACAGTGCGCTCCTCAGTGGCTGCCGATGTCATCTCCCTTCTGCTGAGCATAGACAATAGTATGAACTCAAGGCCCTGGATCGGCTTACAGCTCCCACCGGGCTGCAGAGACCCGGGACATCTCGGGCTCCTGCGCGGCTTCCAGTGGGTTACTGGCGACAACAACACCAGTTACAGCAGGTGGGCGCGGTCCAGCGACCTGGCGGCTCCACTCTGTGGCCCATTGTGCGTCACTGTCTCAACCGCAACAGCGACAGCTCCCGGCGAGCCGGCCTGGGAGGAGCAGCGTTGCGAGACCAAGGCCGACGGCTTTCTCTGCGAGTTCCACTTCACAACGTCCTGCAGGCCTCTCGCAGTGGCTACCCGAGATCCCGAGGCTGCCCACATCTCCATCACCTACAGCACCCCGTTCGGAGTACGTGGTGCGGACTTTCAGACCCTGCCGGTAGGTAGCTCCGCTGTGGTGGAGCCCTTAAGCTTGGAGCTGGTATGTGAGGCCCAGCCTGGAACTTCGGAGGGACACTGGTCTCGGGAAGTGACAGGAGCCTGGAACTGCAGCGTGGGGAATGGTGGCTGTGAGTACTTGTGCAACCAGAGCACCGGCGAGCCCAGATGCCTCTGCCCAGGCGACACCGACCTGCAGGCGGATGGTCGTTCATGTACAAAACCCATGATGCCACCCTGCAACGATCTCTGTGAACATTTTTGCGTCAGCAGCCCCGACGTGCCAGGCTCGTACACTTGTATGTGTGAGACAGGCTACCAGTTGGCAGCCGACCAACACCACTGTGAAGATGTGGATGACTGTAAACAGGGGCCCAATCCATGCCCGCAGCGCTGTGTCAACACCGAAGGCGGCTTTAAATGTCTCTGCTTTGAGGGCTATGAGATGGTGGATGGAGAGTGCGTGGAGCTGCTGGATCCGTGCTTCGGATCTGACTGCGAATATCAGTGCCAGCCTCTGAGCTCCACCCAGTACCGTTGTATCTGTGCTGAGGGCTTTGCACCCGTACCCACAGAACCGCACAGGTGTGAACTGTTCTGCAATGAAAGTTCGTGCCCAGCAGACTGTGACCCTAACACTCCTGAATATTGCCGTTGTCCTGAAGGCTTCATCCTGGACGAAGGTTTTATTTGCGCGGACATTGATGAGTGCAGTCAACAGGAATGCTCCTCTGGCAGTGAGTGTCGAAATCTTCCTGGCTCTTATGAGTGCATCTGTGGGCCTGAAACGGCTCTTGCTGGCCAGATTAGCAAGGACTGTGATCCCATCATCCCTGTTTTTGAATACGAGGACGGCGGCTCTGGGGAGCCCCCGGTCACTCCGACTCTGGGCTCTCCTACAGGTCCGCCATCCACAAAGCCAGTACATTCTGGCGTGCTCATCGGCACCTCCATCGCCTGTTTATCCCTGGTGGTGGCGCTTTTGGCACTTCTCTGTCACCTGCGCAAAAAGCAGGGAGCTGCGCGTGCAGAGCTGGAGTACAAGTGTGCATCACCGGCCAAGGAGGTGGTACTGCAGCATGTGAGGACTGATCGGACGCTGCAGAAGTTCTGAGGGACTTTGCTCCGGAGACCAAGGTTGCCTTTGTCTTTCCTGGTTCAGTACCTCTTCTCCCTCTCTCTCCAGCCTCCCAGCTGTGCTCTCTGGCAACATAAAAGCGTCCTAGCTGACAAGATAACCAGAGAAGGCCCTGCCCCATCCTTATAAGAAGCAGGAGTGGAGAGGAGGACATGAAGCGGGAGAGCCCAGCTTCTTCCACGAGTGGAGCCACCTGGTCGTTGGGCGAAGGTGGCAAATACACAGAGAAGATCAGACTGCAAAGTGTCCCAGACCCTCACCTCAGGGTGCAGGATGTGTAGGCGCTGCTGATCTTTAGCCTTTTGGCAAACCTTGACCCCACGGGCTAGAGATGACCCAGATATTTATTTTTTTAAAAAGTAGTTAGCATTTTCTTCCCTTCGGTTTTCCCCTGCCTGTAAGTCTCCAGTCCCATCACCCCTCTTTCTGTCCCTGCATTCTCTTCCTTTCACACGCTCCCTTTCTCACTTTCTCCTAAAGCTAATCTGACTCTGTTTTTCCTTTTCTCCCCAGAGAAAACTCTTACATGAAACAGAAAAGAAACAAAACACTAAAAGCAGAAGATCTTCTTTTTCACTGGTCTTGGCAATTTAATCGGAAAATTCAGGTTTCCGAAGCAAAATAATTTTAATGAAAATTGAGGTCTATAGCTGAACACTAACAAACACGTTAACTCATAGAGGTTGGGGTTTCTGTTTTGCTTTTCATCTTTAGTGTTGAACAGGTGAGCCTGGGTTTTATTGTTGTTGTTGTGGCTGTCGTTTTGGTTCAGAATGACAGAAAAGGTAACTATTGTTAAGCCTTTTAATGCCGGTTCCTGCAGTGTTACTAATTTTTGACAGTGTTGAAAATGTTCAGATGAACCTTAGTGCAACGTTTTGGTGTTGCAATAGGACACTGCCATCTTCAGACGTTTTGAGCCACATTCATAGCTATTCTGGGATGTATGTGGTCCTTAGGCTGGACGTATCTGAGACTGACAGATGGAAGCATCTTCCAGCAAAGTTTTGAGTTATATGCTTTGTGCCTAGCTGACTCTCTACTGTTCTTGCCACTTATATAGTCCCAAATAAAAGCAATGTGCTGCTTAGGGTCACATGGGAACTTGGAAATGGAGCCTAAATACAGCCTTGTCTTAATGAGGCTCTTGGATAATATCTTCCACTTCAGAGGGACCTTCTAGCCCTGGCTACTGGCCTGTGCACAAGAATTGTGACCTCTCTTGGGATCTGGCTAGAATTGCAAAATCCTAAGTGCACCCCCACCCCTTTACAAGAAACTGCATTTTTAAAACACTTTCCCACTTTGTGGAGAACATTAAATGTCAGTTAATAATAAGTAGCAGGCCATGTTAGGCCATTTATTATCAAGAAACTGAGGAATTTTTCACTGCATAGCTTTGCTTTCTGGCTAAAAAAACAAACAAAGAAAGAAACAAAAAAACTAGGTACACACTTTGAGATATTGCCACACAGGGTCCAGACAGGTTTTGATTCAATTAAGCTAGGGATAAAGTCATATGTTAGTATAAGGAACAAATGTATCATATGTGTATCTTTTGTAAGGAAAAGTTTTTCTTTACTGTTTTGTAAACTCAGCATATTTGTACATAGTTATTTATTTATTGGAGTTTAGCTAGAACACAGGCAAAGCCTTTGCTTATGATGTCACATGTACAAAATAAACAGATTACAATGAACTGTTGGGTGTCTCTTGTCTTTCTTTCTCTTCCCCAGTTCCCTCTTATTTATGCCCACAAACAATGCAGACTCCATGGGATGCAGTAAAGACTGGCCTGTCATTGAATCTGAACTTCACTGTCTTCAGGTAGATGAATCTTTAGGGATTTCCCTTACTCTTTAGGACTGGGTTGCAGGTGAGTGGCGCTACGTTAGGCTTTTATGTGGATATGGGGTAATCTTAACTCAGGTCCTTACACTTGTGCAATAAAACAACACTTTACTATGACCCTGACAGGTAGAGATTTCATCAGGCATTCTAGTGATCTGTGAGAATCAAAAAGGTGCAGACCTTTCCTTGGAGTTCAGAGGAAGGGGAAAATCCTTAGTGCTACAGGCCACTCTGAGATGTTTTAATCAGGAACGTGCTGGAATTGGAAATTGTTCAGAAAGAGAATAGAAACTTCTAGACTATTTACAAGTTCCTAAAACGAGAAGCATGCAGTTTGTCCTGTAAGCAGCCAGCAGAACCAATATAGGATGGGACTACCATAGACACCTTGATCTGACCCCAGCTTGATAGTTGGGTTTACATTACCACTGGTCCCCTCCAATGTCTGAAAATGGGAGTCAGTAGTGTTACCTATCTCTATGTTTGCATGAGGAGTAAAAAGATGAGCAAGCAGTTTCTAGCCCATACCTGTAAGGCTGTGAGCCATTCGGTTAAAAGATGCTCACATAAAAAAAAAGTTACATTGGAATGGAAAACACCATAGAGGCAAATGCAAGGAAGTGCAAAAGTGACCTTTAAGGATAGACTGCTACCTTGCAAGGGTGTTGTCAGCCCTGGGGGAACTGTGGTGGTGGATTGGAGGTACTGGTTACAGTTTAAGAGAGAGATGTTTGCAAGGTGTGAGTGATCCTATAGTATCTGGCAAATCCAAGCTTCAAGAACTCTAAATTACTTTCTACTTCTAAGTTTCATCAATGTGGATGGGTACAGAGACCTCTGCTGCTGCTGTGATGTCTGAGATGCCTGAAAGAGATACTGGCTCCAGCCCAGATGGCTCTGGCCTCCTGTGTGGGTGACATTGAAGGCCATGCTGTGTTGTAGACAGGGTTAGGATCTCTAAGGCCACTCCTGTTCTTGGGCTGACCAGTTAACACTGCAATATCAGAAAAACTGAATTTACAAAGAACACAAAACGCATCATGGTGGTTAGACTCTGAGAAGGTGGTACCCAGAAGCAGCTCCTGACCTATGCCTGAAGCTCATAGAATGACACAGGCTACACCCAGATCTGCCCCCCCCCCACTTCCAAAATAAATGCCTGGCTCAGCACTACCTTTTTGCTTCAAGTAGGTTCTTCCTCCTTTTTCTCCTGGTCAGCAGGTTCAGACATAAGTAAACAATTGATTTCCTCACCCATGAAAAGCTAAATATTGTTTTAACTTCATATTCTAACAGAATCAAATTCTTTTTCATCCATTTTTGAAAGCTGGTTGCAAAACACAGAAAGAACCCAGGGAATGTGTTCCCTCAAGTCATGCCTATCCATAATGGGCTCAGAGCAGAAGGCTTCGGGATCCAGGAGAAAGGCCCAGGATTCAAAGCTGGGCCTTGTGATAATTGCGCCATTCAGACTAGGCTGGAGGGCTGGAGGTGTCGTTTTTAATACTCTGCCTGAAAGAAATCAGTTGTGAGAGGAAGTTACAGTATGGTAGCAAGACACTCCTTCTGAGGTCTCCTGTCACTGGCCTGGCCTTAGCATCTGCCTTTCAGGCCTCTATTCCAAAAACAATTGGCTAGTGAGCTTGCAAAGAGAGAGAGAGAGAGAGAGAGAGAGAGAGAGAGAGAGAGAGAGAGAGAGAGAGAGAGAGAGAGAGAGAGAGAGAGAGAGAGAGAGAGGCCAGAAGCTCTGCATTGGCCGCTCTCTGCTTTGGTTTAGGTACCCTGAAAAGACCTCAGCTTCCACGGACCCAGGCACTATCACTCTGCCCTGCCTTTCCACTTTAAGATTCCTGTTGGTGCTATAAGGAACCCAGTGAGCACACACTGGAGCCTTTAGGTTCTTGTCTCTCAGAATGAGAAACTTGACAGGGACACACAGACAGTGCTAGAGGCAGACGAAGTTTATTAAGGCAGAAAGCACTTTCAGGAGAGGAAGTGGGCCAGGGCTGGGGGAGAAGTCAGTAGCTCAGGGGTACCTGGAGCCTGCCTCACAGATTAGAAGAAACCTTTATAGAAAGCCTTTTTTTTTTTTTTTTTTTTTTTTTTTTTTTTTTTTTTTTTTTTGTATATTTATATTGCACAGGCTCGGATGATTTGTTACACCTTACACCTGGGGGTGGGGAGGTGTTACTAGTTCAGTCACCTACTTTCTTTCACATGCTGATTTTGCCTCTCCCTCTGCCTAGCTCTCCTGCTGTAAGTTAAAATGGTGGTACACAGGCATACACCTCAGACACAGACACCTGAGATTCTTTGTAGGTGTTTAACTGCTCCTCTGTTTTCACCCTCCTCCTTAAAGGTGGTTGAGCAGAAATCCAGCAGTGAGAACAAAAGAAACTGAAGTCTGGTCAGACTGCTAGAGTGAGACTCTGCTTTCCTGGCCTTTGAAAGCACAGGAAACCAACTTAAGTAAGAAGATGCCACAGAGGGACACAAGCCCAGTACAGGCCATTTTCAGGAGAGCAGTTAGCAGGGGGTGGCAGACTGCAGCGGATCTTCCAGAAAAGCAGCATGGGTTCCTGTCTTGGAAGGAAGCCACATTCCTTCTCAAAGGTTACAAGGTCTGTAGGGAATTCGCAACTTTACCCAGGAGTGTCCACTTTGGTTCTGGAGGTTTCAGAGAACTTCTTTCAGGTTTAGGACTGAAGGGTAGGCTGCAGCTGCCTGGGTCTCTGGGCTGCATTCTCCCTGGTAGTAGGAGGAACCCAGAGATGGCATAATGGGGGCAGCACCCAAGATCTGGGGAAAGGCTCACTGTAATTTTGCATGCCTCCTGTGGTCCACCTCTGCAGGCTCCAGATCACAAAGAAAGCAATGAGGATGGACAGCGTGTCTCTCTTGATTGGGGTGTCAGCTTCAGTACTGTGTCTGTACATCAATAGTCATAGGATTGCACACCTGGTGAATTTTACCTTATGCAAACAATGCTTTCATCAAAATAGAAGAAGAGAAATCACTGCCTGCACAAAATGACTAAAGAAAGGCTAATTTGAATAACAACACGCAGAGAGGCCTCCACACCACCCTAGTCCCTCCTCCTCACTGTCCCAGGAATACCTGCTATAAGAGCAGGGTTGACTCTAATGTATTAGCTCATGGGAGCAAAATTCTTTCTTTGAACTGTGTGTGTGTTGCTGGGCACGAAAGTCAGAGCCTTGCATATGCTAAGTAAACATTCCACTATTAGGATGCATCTCAGCTAAGGCATGCTTCTTATTTTAGCTTAGAATTGAATTATACTTTCATTTATACGATTATTTGATTAATTCTCATCTTTGCCAATCATTTGCAAGTTCCACACTATGCAGACTCACCGTGTTGTCTAGAAGCTGGTTGGATCACTGAGAGACACCCTCAGAGCTTTGTCACTGAATACATCTCCCTGCACGTGGACCTACAGAGCCGAGTTTTGGGGTGTGGTACTGACTAACACAGAGTTGTTTCAGCAAACACAGACTCAGAGTTCTGACATCTGTGCTCACAGAATTTAAGACGGTACTGTCATGTTCTTTGGATAAGAAAGAGAAGTGGGGGTTTTTCACCACTTACAATGTTTATCAGGCAAGTGTTACAAGGTTCAAATTTGCTGGGATTCATGTCCAGATTCTGTGGTAGCACAGACAAAACAGAAAGTTTGGAACTCAAACTCTGCTTTTGTACATATATTAAAAGTGGGAAACAGAGACTGGAAAGTTGAAAGTCCTGCTCATGAAATAGCTGATGCTGATGTTTTCTGTTGTCATGGGTGACTCTCCAGCTTGAGGATATTGGCCCCTCAGCCATCACTAATCCCTATTAAAAGTTTGCGTTAAAAAAAATGAAACCAGCCCCTTTTCAGGCAAACAAGCATGTGTTAAGGCCTGTGTGGGTTATGAGAAGGCTGAAAAGAGGTAGCCCCACCCAAACTAGGCAAAAGCCTAACACCTTTGTTCGTGGCAACCATTGCTAAGGCCAAAAGTTCCCACCAGGTGGTTCTTGTAGTAAAGTTCAAGCATATTAATCACGTGTCCTCTCTGTCAGGCATCAGGGACAGAGAAAGCAATCAATTTAATTTTAACGATTTGAAAGAAGTTGCTGGAACTGACTGACTTGTTCCGGATGTCCAGGGTGACTGTGGGAAGTAATGACCAGTTAAGAATGGTATGTGCATGTGTGTGAACATGTGTGTATTTATGATAGTGGAACCAGAGGGGTCAGTGGTCTACTTAGAGATTTCCAATCCACAGCTATGGCTTTGGATATGGAAGAGATCTGGCAGTTCTCTCAGAGGTAAGTGAAGCTCACCTGATTAGCAGACCCTGATGACTTTCACATTCTTCTATATAATCCTCTGATACACCCAAGATCAACATTGTCGTTCTTAGGCCATTTAACTAGCTGCATTTGGAGAAGGTAAGAATCCCACAGTTATATATCCAGACACTTAATACCGGCTTTTATCTTTTCTACTATTGGTGAAGAAAATGGAATTTCTAGTCCAAGAAAACTAAAATAAGTATAAGGTTAGTCCTGTAAGAGTCATCATGTGGGGCTGGGGATGAACCTTAGTGAATGAAATGCCTTTGTACCCAGCATGGGGCTCTGAGTTCTATCCCTAACACTGTTTGCGAAATGGGCATGGTGTTTCACACTAATTTCAACACTCAGGAGGTAGAGGTTGGAGGATCAGCAGTTCAAGATCATCCTTAGTTTCTAGGTAGCGAATTCATGGCTAGCTGGTGTGACATGAAATCTTGTCTCAAACAACAGCATCAGAGCAAACAGCAGCTACATCAGAACAGAAACATTGTATCAATCAGAGTCACCACACTACAAAGACCTGTTGATTTTTCCAGGCAAGAATTCTGAAGACCTAACCTGAGTGTCCAGCTTGGGTTATAAGACGTTTGTGCCTGGAACCAGAATTCAGCTCTCTTGTCCATTTCCCACATACTAGGCACTGCTACTGTCACACAAGTCATGGCTCTGGGCAAGCAGCCCAGAAAAGGTCACCTCCTGTTTCTCCCAGGCTCTCAGAGATGCACTTGTAACCTACATGGTGCGGGGGGGGGGGGGGGGGGGGGGGGGGGGGGGCGTTTCCTTAGGCCCCACCCTGCCTCTTGGGCCAGTCTGGATTCCTATTAGCTTCCCAACAGTTAGAACTCATGCTGACTGCCCTAGAACACAAAGATATGTTTTCCAGGATAATAGGACCCAGGTGTTTTCTTTTAAAGACCATCCTCCCCTGCTAAGCAGCTATGAAACTGCCCAGTTGACTACCCTGGTCTTCCTCCTCCTCCTCTTCTTCCTCCTCCTCTTCCTCTTACTGTTCTGGTACCACCAGCCCCGGGGCAGTGAAACTCAGCAGTATCTTCTGCTGAACAGATCTGGGCTGTGATCAGCCACACCTCACTTAGATGCAGCATCTGCTTGGCTTTCCCACTCTTTTAGAAGAAGTAGAGCTCTCACAGGCTGGGAATATTTCTCAGGGGAAAGGTCGCTGGAACTGTGGTTAACTTAGCAGGCACACAGGCATGGCCTTTCACTGTGGTCAGCATCTGGTGTCAAAACACAGTCTGTTTCCCCTCCACCCTAGTTCTCTGGTCTTTTCCTGACTCCCTCCCCTCATAACACAACTTGGGCTTTAATGAGGCTTCCTATTCCTGTAGGCAGGGAAAGAGGTGAAAAAAAAAATCACAGCTGATAAGATTTTTATCCTTTCTGCCTTTTAATTCCTGGCCATAAGTTTTATGCTTTGCAACAACCCCCACATTATATTTCTATTAAACCTTTTGCATTCACAGGAAGTCTGCTACTGGCCTCTTGACATCTGGGAGACGCTGTAGGGTGACAAAGCAAGTCCATTCAGCTGTTGCACAGACATCTCAGCAGCAAGAGTCTCAAACAGACACAGAGGGAAAGCACTTGGAGGTATCTTACATTCTCCTGTCTCGCCATGTACATTAGCCTATTACCATAAGGCAAGGGTGCAGGGGAAGGAGCTTTGCCTACCTCACCCTCCCAGGGCTCTTCCAAACAGTCACTGACACAAGTCACAGAAGGGTAGGCATTTCTTTCTGACCACCTCCTGTTTCTCACCCCTTGAAAAACTGCCAGAGGCTGAAATGGCTGGTACTCTAACCCAGTCCCCAGAGGAGTTCTATTCCCATGGAAGTATCCTTGGAGCAAGTCCATGGAAGGAGCTAGCAGGAGTCGTGGGGCTCCTGAGGACAGCACAGACTGCTGAAAGGGGCTGGCTTAGTAAATGAAAACAGGAGTGGTTCTTGAAGTTGCTGGGCTGAGAGGGTGGTGTGACCTGCTTATAGGTGAGCTGAGCGAGGGTGAAAATGGTTTTCAGAAAGTAGTAGTCTTGGTGAAAGGGACTTGCTTGCAGCCAGGTTCTGCTTGCACGGGCTCCTGCTGGCAGGGCAGTGGAGGGCATATGCATCCTGCACCCCCTCTGCTTTTGAGAGCAGTGGCATAATAGTCCAGGGGCTCTTCCTCAGCACCTCCAGTAGTTTCCAGAAGACAGCAGCGCAGGCACAGAACCCGCTGGAAAGAGCGCCGGAAGTTGTCAGAGAGGAAGCCATAAAGAATGGGGTTGGCACAGCTGTTGGCATAGCTGAGGATGAGGGACACATGGTTGACGGTGGCATCGAGGCTGGTGACAAACAGATTCAGAAGTTGCACCACATAAAAGGGCATCCAGCACAGCACAAAGACGGTCACCACCATCAGCACCAGCCTTGTGATCTTCTTCTCTGAGCGCCTCCGTTGCTGCCAGCCAGCCCGCAGGGCCACTGCACGCATCTTGCCCACAATAAGTAGGTAGCATAGACCAATGGCCAGAACCGGGAGGAGGAAGCCCAACAAAAAAGTATAGATCACGAAGACCGCAGACCAGGCTGGGTGGGGCCAGTGCAGGTTGCAAGCCACAGCCTCGCCCCCGCGAGCCGGCCTGGTGTCAGCGAAGACCGCGATGGGCAGAGTGACCAGCAAGGATGCTAGCCATACCCCCACGTTGATTAGCTTGGCCACGCTGGGCCGCCGGTAGGTGGCGGCGCGTAAAGGGTGCACCACAGCCACATAACGGTCCACGCTGAGCACGGTGAGGCAGAAGACACTGGTGAACATATTAAGGCCGTCCACGCTAAGCACTGCGCGGCACAACACCGCCCCGAAGGGCCAGTGGCGCAAGGCAGCCGCGGAAGCCACGAATGGCACGCTCAGCATGAAGAGCTCGTCAGCGACTGCCAAGTTGAGCAGGTAGATGTTGGTGGCTGTCTTCATCTTGGCATAGCGGAGGATCACGAAGATGACCAGGGCGTTGCCCACCAGGCCCACCAGACACACGAGCGCATATATGCACTGGATGGTGACCATGCCCGCTGTCCCCGTGGGGTCGGACTGCACCGCATCCTCCTCGTCCGGAGCGGCGCTGGCGTTGGTCCCAGGGGTCCAGGTGGACTCCTCGCCCCCGGGGGGCAGTGTGGAGGGCACGTTCATGCTTCGCGGTACTCACCCCAGGCGGCAGAACGCGATGGAGATGAGCGCAGCGCCAAGGACCAAGCAGCGGGCTGGGGTCGCGCGCACAAGCTCTGCTCCACCGCTCCGCCTAAGTAGCGCTCTGGGCCCGCGAGCGCCCTCCAATCCCCGCGCTGCCGCGCGCCCCCCAGCCGCCGGAGCTCGGTTCTCCCTACGCACGCCCCTCCCTCCACGAGCAGGGCCTCAGGTGCGGTCTGCTCGGCCAGCAGAGCTCTTGGCTCCTCACAGGCTTTCCCTACCCGCACCATCTCTGTCATGCTGCCAACTTCGCCCGCACTCTAACTCTACTGGATCCCTGATCCTGCTGTGCCCCTAGATCACACCTCCCTTAGCCCTTCCAACCTCTCTCCTTGGGATCTTGGCTCTGCTAGCTACCTGCAGTTCTCTGGGTAGCAAAGTATCCCGAGTTGTCCCAGATTACTCCAAGCTTGCAGAGCCATCATGCTAGCACCTGACATTATTCCTCCCCTGCCCCTTCAATTTTCTAGAAGTCCTGTATCATCCTTTCACTCCAGGAATGAAGGAAATCGAAGCTCACTATGGACATCTTGGTGATTTTCAGGTCCCTCGGAGGCAGAGGTGGGGCTCTGGGTTGTGTGTATCTTGATGTACATTCATTCATTCATTCATTCATTCATTCATTCATTCATTCATTCTCTCTCTGTCTCTCTGTCTCTGTCTCTCTGTCTCTGTCTCTCTGTCTCTCTCTGTCTCTCTCTGTCTCTCTCTGTCTCTCTCTGTCTCTCTCTGTCTCTCTCTCTCTCTCTCTCTCTCTCTCTCTCTCTCTCTCTCTCTCCTGGCAGCTACAATACTGCCCTCTGCATCTTTTAAATTGAATCTGTGTAGGATTAAGGTCCTCAGGCAATGGAGAGGTATTTTGGACAACTAAAGATGACCCCCAAATAAAACTAACCGTGGACAGATGAGATGGCTCAGGCATAAAGCTTGTTCCCAAGTCTGAAGATCTGAATCCCATCCCTCGGACCCAACACCCAACAGAAAAACAAAACTTAACCTTTACTTCCCACTGTGACAATCACGCACCTGCCTCCATAAATAAGTAAAATAAAAATACATTTAGTTTCCGAAAAAGAAAGAAACGCCTGTCTCCCCGGTGCTTAGAGGGTAGGCGGAGTCCACTGGTGGAGATGCCCGATAACTCCACCCTGGAGGTGTTGCTACAATGTCCCCAGAGAGGAGGGTGATCAGGAAGGATGCTTCCCAGCCTGGGTTTCCCCTGCCTCCAAACTCTAGAGCGATGTCACTGCGAGACTGTCAGGTTAAACTGCTAATACAGGTCCTGTATGGCTGGGACAGTTGTACAGGTAATGGAGCCAAATGCTTCAGGACCACTGGAGATGGTCCTTAGTGGGAAGACTGGAGGCTGTCGTTGTGATCCAAATGGCTAGGCTGTTGTTAGTACTGAGAAACAGAAGAGCTGGCCTCAAGCCTAGTCTCTGGCTTTGCTCATCCAAATGGACAGAGACATGGCCACACAGTCCTCCATCCCTTTGTGATTGCTCCTTAAGTGTGTCTGCTTTTTTCTTTGGTTCTTTTTCTATTATTGTCTCCATGGGAAGAATCTGTGGGACCTGTACCCTCAGAAAGGGAAAGAGTGAGGCAAATGTTTAGGGGAAAGGGTACTGTTCTTTCTTTTTAACTCTGCCTCTGGAGACTTTTAAGTGACCCTTCTGCAGATCACTTCTTGTCCGGGTCAAGGATGTTGGTGGCTGTCCCTCTTCCCTGGACTCCCCTCCTCTGCTGGCTTCTCACACTCTCTTTCTAGAAAAGTCTTTCCTGTTGTCCTCACTTAACATCTGGAATCTTGTCAATTCTTCTCCAAAGGTTCTCTCCTGGCACTTCCTACCCCTTTACCCCTATGACTCGGGCTGAGCATGGATCAAGAGTGGTTCCCTGACTGGTAAGACCCTCTTGGCTTTTAAAAGTTACTCCACTGAAATGCCAAGAGGCCCTGCCCATGGCACAGCACTGTAACAACGATCAAATCTTCCATGGATGTGAAACAGGAAGTTGGGAAACACTTTGTGGCTTGAATGTGAAATGTCTCCCACAGGCTGTCCCCTTTGGTGGCGGCACTACTTTGTAGGTGGTGGAAACTTTAGGAGCCTAGTTTAAGAAAGTAGGTGCCTGGGGGCATGTCTTAAAAATATTATTTTATGTTTGTAAGTGTTTGGTTGCACATATGTCTACATTACATGCTTTCCCGGTGCCTTGCAAAAGCCAGAAAGAGTGTCAGATCCCTGGGAAGTGGAGTTGCAGATGGTTGTGAGCCACCGTGCAGGTGTTAAGAGTAGAGTAAAGGTCCTCAGGAAGAGCAGCCAATGTTCTTAGCCAGTGAGCCGTCCCTCTAGCCCAGGCGGTGGTGGTAGTGGTGTGAGTGTATGTGTCTTTGAAGGTCATAACTGGATTATTGTCTTCTCCTGTCTCCTTGCTGCCTGTCTGACATGGAGTGGGTAGCCTTTATCAGATGCCACGCCATTGTGCCTCAACACAGAACCAATGGAACAAGAACTATAAACCAAAATTCCTTAAATCAATTAAAAATAAACCTTCCCCGGTGTAACTTGTTTAGGGTGGTCATTTGGTCACAATGACATGAGAAATAAATGTGAGGTCTGCTATGAATGACTTTTGTTCCTCAATCCAGAAACAGATTCTGAGACTGAAGTTTTGATTCTGCTGATGGCGCTGGGTGAGAGGTGAAGCCTGTTAAAATTCCGGGTGTTTCTAGAACATTGAAGAACATTCTAGAACATGTATGACATTATATTACTCTGAGTCTTGGATTCACTGTGTATCATCTTGTGCGAGTCATCTGACCCATTTGAGCCACATCACCCTCCTACATCAGTGGGAGTCACCCTAGCCCTCTTTCCATTGCACTCTTGCTTGCTATGTGATCCAGGCAAGTTGACATACTGAAACTGTTAGAAGTGTCTGACCTTGTGGGCATGGTGGCACATATCTGTAATCTCATCATGGTACAGACAGAAGAATCAAGGGCTCAAGACCAAACCTGTACTACATATTGATTTCAAGACCAACTTGTGTACTGAGGCCTATACAACAACAGAAACAGTCTAAAAGTACAATTACAGCAAGAAAGATGTCTGGCACTGAGCAACTCTATGAATTTAGATACCACTAGTCTCACTGGTATTTGATAGTTTAACACACTAGACAACATGTTACTAAGCTTTTGGTTACCATGAGAAACACCCAGGGTAAACAGTTTTCGAAAACCATGGTTTATGGTTCACATTGATTGAGTACCTGGAAGAGGGATTGACAAGCCTGTTACTTCACCAGGAGAGGAGTCCCAGGGGAATATTCATAATGAGAAGCAGGAGGGGTTGGGCTTCAGGAGGAGGAAAGGCTGCCCTCAGGCACAGTGGGTCTCATGACAGGCCAAGTGTCCAGGCCCATAGATGAGATGGAGAAAAGAAGATACCACTTCCTACCAAGTTCTTTGTGAGAGTTGAGAGAACACCTTCCCTTCCCCCTCCTTCCTTCCAATCTGAACCTTGGGCTAGGAGGAACTGGAGGCTGGAGATATCCGGAGGCCTCATTCTACAGTTCAAGGATGCTCTAAGACTCCTTTTTAAGATAACAGTGCCCAGGGCAAGACTTGGCCTACTCTTGAGAGCTGCTTCTGTCGCTTGATGGTGAATAGAAGAGGAAGTACTTTCATCCATTCCGCTTTGCTGGGGCTGCTCAGGTCTCGAGCCTGCTCTGCCCAAGTGCCTGAGATCTTCAAGTGCTTCACAGGCACTTCCACAGACAGGAGGAGAAAGCACCTTCTAATGTCCTTAGAACTGTGGTGACATCCCAGAGAACAGAGTCACACAGCACCTCCACAGACCCAGAGCTCACACCAAGTACCTCTTTAGACTTTTGTCAGAGAATACGTACCCCTAACCCTAAATGTGACATTTGAAATACCCTGAAACCTGCAACCTTTGAGCACTGACAGCATAGAAATAGGAATGCCGTACAATACTGTTTCACGAGAGGAATTAATTTGAAAATTGCATCATATATCCTTCAAGCTATATGTCTGAGGTATATATAAAGTAAATGAGTGTTGTGTTTAGATTTGTATCCTACATCATTATGTTTATGCAAATATTCCCAAATCGAGAAAAAGCCATCCTTAAAATAAGGGATAACATTTCTTCTGAAATGTTAGGCAGTAAAAAGGTCTGTAAGATGAGGCTTCCTAAAGGGTCTTTTGGATTCTACCACCCATTCCTGGAAACCAGGCTGCAGCCCTTCACATTTGTGAGCAGCATGCCAGAGGCCTTGCTGTTGTGGAATAATCTTCTTGTACACTGTAAATATTTGCTACTCAAATTGATTTAATAAAATGTTGACTGGCCAGTAGCCAGGATATTGATGCTTGGAAGAGGAAGGGAGATGTAAGGAGTCACTAGCCAGATGCAGCGGGTGCAAGATGAGAATGCCGTATTAAGAAAAGGTACCAAGTCACATGACTAAATATAGCTAAGAATCATGGATTAATTTTAGTGTGAGAGCTAGATAGCAAAAAACCCAAGCTACTGGCCAAGCATTTATAATTAGTATAAACCTCTGTGTGGTAATTTGGAAAGTAGCTGCTGGGGTATTTGGGACTTACGGGCAGAACAGAAACTTCTGGTTATACCTTGCAGATCACTTCTGTGGGCAACCTGGTCTCACAGCTTTTGCAGAGAGCAGAACAATTGGCAGGCAGAAGCAAGGGTCTCAGATCTGAACAACATAACCGGAAATACATGCTAACCTTGGAGCTCTCTTTTGTTGTTCAGTGCCATGTAGCTTAGGCTAGCCTAAAACTTGTAATGCTTCTGTCAGAGCCTCTTGAATTCTAAGATTACAAAATGGGCTACCACACCCGTCAGGGCAATGACTCTCAAAGAGTGGCTCTGGTCCAGCCCATTCATCTCACATTCACATCTTCAAATCTGAGAGTGCTAAAGTGGGTATGGCAGTACATGACTGAAATCCCAGCACTTGGCAGACTGAGATAGGAGGACTGGTAAAACCTAGAGGCCAGACTGGGACACATTGTGAGATTTTGATGGAAAAACAACAAGAAACCAACAAATAAGTAAAAACTCAAATGTCCTAGTCCACTTTATTGACCTTTGCTTTCTCTGGCTGAGTCACCTCCTAGAGATGAGCAGTGGAAAGAACGTCTCCACTGACTTGTCTGAAAGCTCTGGATCAGCATTGGCCCCATAGACTATAACGACTGAGGTATGGATGTCAGACACCAAGGCTCTCTGCCAGCTTAGGACAACAGACAGACAAACAACCAAACAGCGAATATATCTCAGTCGATAAAAAATATTGGTTACATGTTAAGATGATAATATTTTAGATATAGAAGTAAGTTATATTATGTAGTAAATTTTACCTGTTTCTTTTTAAAATTTGGAAGTTTATTTTATTTTTAATTATGTGTGTGTGGGTGTGGGGAGGTGGATTCTGGGCACATTTGGTACCTAAGAAGGCCAGGAGAAGGTAGCAGGTTCCCTAGAGTTGGGATTACAGTCAGTTGTGAACTGCCTGATGTGGGTTCTGGGAAATAAAGAGTGATACTCATTCTTAATGGCTGGATCATATCTCTAGAATCTATATAAATTTTTATTGTGTAGCTACTAAAATTGAAATTCTCATAGCACTGAGTAAAATATTTCATAGTCTAGACCCCTAGGATATTTCTACTTCTGCAGCAATGTTGATTAAATCAGTGATCCATGGCAACATGGCAGCTAAGAGTCCCAGGCAGTACTTTGAATTTAAGTGAAAGTTGAGAAACACTTTAAATTGAACCCCTCAGCATTTTGACGACACTCTGCTTGCTTAGACAGTCACATATGCTTGTGGCTAAGGTGCCAGGCAGGTCTACAATAAGTGTAACATGCCTCTCTTGAGGGCAGTGGGGACCTTGAGGTTAAAGGTAGAGCTTTTACTATTTACCATAGTCCTGTTACAACATTAGCCATCTACTCACCAATAACTGAGTAGACAAAAGAAATATAGTCCATATGTATTGTGGAGTCTTGCCTAGCCATAAAGAAGGAAAAGAACTGTCAGTTGCAGGAAAATAAATGGAATGAATGATCATTTTTAAAAGTGAGTAAGTCAGGCTCAGAAAAACAATTAGCATGTGCTTTCTGTTTTACAGAGAATCTGGATTTTACAAGAAAAATATGGAAACAATAGAGGAACTATTTGGGAAGAAGATGGAGACCAGTTTGCTGAGGGAGGTGCAAGAGCAGATAATGAGGGGATGATATGATCAAAGTACATTATTCATGAGTATGAAGATAGCACAGTGCAGCCCACTCTGCTCTACAGTTATTAATACCAAAACCTAGCGATATACTAGACCCTGAATCCCACTAATGCACCTTCCAACACCCACTGCCTCCTTTTCCTTGTGGGCAGATCTCTGACCTTTTTAGCTTGGCCATTGACATGTGCATTGTCTTATATTGGCCTCCTTCCTGGGACTCCAGATTGATTGCCAGGTGGGAAGGGATTCAACTCTGACCAAGGAGGCAAGTGGAGTGATCTGTACGGAAACTGTCAGGAAGGGTTTAGCTTTTGTTTCATGGAACTATGATGCTTGGAGGTGTTATAGCTGTCTGTGATTGTGACCATTGAGATGACCTGTGTCCTGTGGATGAAGGGCTAGTGAGGAACAAAAGCACGTAAGAACAGTGAGACCTGATAAATAGTTAACTTAGCTGCTGCCATTGATGTCTTTTTGTGGAAAATGGTTGCCACTTCATTGTGTTTAGTTGTGTTTTTGGTTACATAAATTCTAAAGCATTCTGATCCATTACTGACCTCTAAAGGCTTTAATTTTTCATTCCAGGAACAGTGCGGTACTTATCTTGTCAAAATTAGGCAATATGATAGTGTTGGGAGGCACTTCAGTCACACTTTGGGTCCTCCCTGATTAGAAGAGTTGAGTCACATAGCACAGAATTCAGAACCTACATTATCTCAAACTCACTATCGTCAGCGCAAGCTGTGGATTCAGAAGGAAATTGTGCTTTGAGATCTTCACAGGCAGTGTGTGTGTGTGTGTGTGTGTGTGTGTGTGTGTGTGTGTGTGTGTGTGTGTGTGTGTTGAGAGGTACACTTTCCCATTATCCTCCCACAACCCCAGGAAGAAAATTACAGGGATGTGTGAAGAGTGATTTCAGCACTATGTGAGTTTTGAAATTAAGATGCACTCACAATCAGATGCTGTCAGAAGCAGTACCTGGAACACTATGCCTTTCTAGTGTTCCAGATGCAATGACAGTGTTTAAAAATAGATTTGGTAAAGTTCCTGCAGTGCTGCCTGGGAACTGGAGGAATTCAGCTCCGAGGCAGCCTAGGCTACATTACAAGTTTGAGGCTAGCCTAGGCTACATGGCCAAGTACCTAACCCTGTCTCTTTGCCCTATTTAACTATACAGTCACCAGTCTATTTCTTAACCTCTCCAGCAGCCTGGAAAGATTGATTGCTTGCCCTTCTAGGAACCTAATTGCTTAGACCACCCCACAATTCCACAGCAACTGGGAGAAGCTGGGTCAGAACAGGGCTACATTACTCAGGGCAGAGCTGACCTCTTGGGCACCTTCCTGTTTCCTTCTACCCCCTCCCCATACCTCCCCTACCCCTCACCCCTTCAGCACACAAAGGGCTCTGGGGGACTGCTATACACCAACATTGAGTAATCTCTAAGTTAGAGAAGTGTTTATCTTCTCAGAAGCAGATAGCAAGCCTGCCCAACCCTAGACAATGGATGTTATCTTTATTATCCTCAAAAAAATTTATCCTTTTGATCCCCAGAGAGCTTATCTCTGCTTCTTAGAGTCCTTGTTATGCAGATACCTCTCAAAAGATAGTTCAGTGCAAAGGTTGCTGATGGCTCAGCTCCAAGAAGCACTTTGACCTTAGATCATTGTCCCTGAGGATATCCTGGGGTGGAGGTTAGCCTTACATCCCCTGTGAAATAGTAGAAACCTCTGAGTACCATGTCCCTGTCTCTTAGAGTCATCCCCACTGTCAAATAGTAGAAGCCTCTGTGGTTCTTCCTTCATTCTCCTGAAGTGGAAGCACCCCCACTCAAACTGTCCTGTTCACCTTCACTGTGATTGTCTTATGTACTGTTAACCTGACACAAGACAGAGAGTCATTTGGGAAGAGAAAACTGTGACTGAGGAAATGCTCCCACCAGATCGCCCTGTAAGGAAGCCTATGAGGGCACTTTTTTGACTGATGATTGATGCCTCTTTGGGTTGTACCTGCCCTGGGTAAGCACCTGGTACAATTGTCAGGCCTTGTGCAGGAAAGCAAATGGAACCAACGATGAGAAATAAGGGAATAAGCTGCACTCTTGCATGGTCTATGCAATAATTCCCAATTTTAGATTCTTGACCCACTTCCTGGATGATGGACTGCGTGCTGTAAGATGAAATAAATTTCTCTCTTCCCTTCAGGTTATGGTGCTTTATTACATCAATAGAAACCCTAACTAAGACATCCATCATTCTCCTCATGTCCTCCTTGTTTGAATCTCTGCACAGCCTCTCACTGTATTTTAACACAGCCCAACTTTGACCTCCAAGTATTGCCTTTCAGTGGTCCATCACGCTTTAAGCAAATCATCCTCTGAGACCCAAGTTCTGATAAAGAACAGGCAAGTGAACCTGCTCTGCTTAGATTGGATCTAGACTCCGGATCTAGTTCAGTGAGCTTTGGCCAAGTGGCAAATCCATTTGTCACAGTCTGCCCACCCTGTGTGCCTATATGGAGATGCAGAGACAGGATGGTGAGAATAGGGAGGTACGGTGACAGAAGAACCATCCAAGCAGTATTGATCTGAAAGGCCAGGCCTGGTAGTCTATGTATGCAATTTCAACACTGGAGAAGGCAAGGCAACATCCAAGGTTGTTTCAAGAACCAAACCAAACCAAAACAACAACAATAACAACATTAACAAAAAAACCCTTAAGTAATGGTAAGTAAATAATAATGAAAAACAAATGCAAGCAAATACAATTTAAATAGTTGGAACAGAAAGCAATTTCAGCCACAAAACTATTTAAAACTCTACATGGCGCATATTCTGAATACTTTTAAAGGGGTTGGACCCTGATATTGGGCTCCCTGGGAGCAGTGCTCCACAGCTCCTTTCCTTGCTAATTGCTTACTGGCTCTATGTCCTTTGCAAGATGCCAGCAACAGTTACCTTGTCAAGAAATGTGTGCTGTTTGTATAAATGCAACTCAGAAAACAGAAAAAAAAAAAAAAAACCTGCCAAACCAATCCAGCACCTTAGACAAAATAAGAAAGAGAGGAAGGAAGGAAGCATGGAAGGAAAGAAAGTAAACAAACAACATGAAAGAGCATTTTTGGCAAAGCTCTCTATTGTAACATTCTGTCAGAGTAATTCTTTCTCAACAGGGCCTTGGGAGACTTGAATCTGCCGCACAGGGGTGAGGGTGAGGTTTTGGCAGCAGAGGTCTGGCTTAGCCATATGGGAGTAGAGGCATGGAGGCATTGGAAGTGGCAAGCTGGGTCCTCCTCATGACCTCCATTTGCGTCTTGTTTCCTGGGAGATATGTTTTCTCTTGGTCATCTATAAGAGGAGCTTATGTTTGGAGGCTGAGTTCTTACTGTGTCTAAGCCCCGCAGACTTCCTGAAGTGTAATTTCATAACGGGATGGAAGAGTCCTTTGGTCCAGACAAAATAGAGGGTACACAGATATGGTGGCACAAGCTTGTAATTCCAGCATTTTGGAAGTAGAGGCAGCAGGATCAGAAGTTCAGGGCCATCCTCAGCGACATGGAGAATTCAAGCTAAGCCTGGGCTACATGAGACCCTGTCTTAAAGCAAACAGAAACCCAAAGACATAAAACCCAACAACACAGTGACCACAGATAAGCAGATATGGACACATGGTCAAAACCCAGCAATTGATGGGGACATTTGCGGTTATGGAGTGAGGCCTCTGCTTCTGCCCCTGTAATTCTTTTCACCCACCCGGCTTCCTGTTTTGCTTCGTATAACAGAGCATCTCCCGCCTCTCCCTTGGCTCCAGGGCTCCTTGTCTTCAAGTGTTTTCAAGTGCAGTACCAGGTCCCCACTCTTCGTTCTTTAAACATGCAGTGAACGGACTTCTTCTGGCTTTGCCTTCTGCTCAAGCCCTGGAGAGTAGCTTCTTTTGCTTTTGTGATTTTTGTATCTGCCCACATCACTTTGATCCCCAGTCAGCAGCCATCTGCCTGTATCCTCAGCACCTTTACAAGTTGGAGTTTTTAGTTTATCTGTTCATGCATCCATTCATTTGTCAGCATTTTTATAATAATCTGCAGATCTTAGACTAAGTATTTTTGAGGGATAGAGGATGAAACAAAATTCTGGTGTTATGAATGGAATAAGGAGAATGTCCTCAGTCTTGGTCCCTAGAGTGAGGCTCTTGGGAATTGTTGTGGACTTATAGGAAGTGGGACCTAATGAGATGCTCTTTGGTCTTCGGGGCTGAGCCCTTTGAAAGGGTGGAGAAATCCATCGGTTTTCCCTTCCTGCTCCTTGCTTCTTGACTTAAAATGTGATTTCTTTCTCAGACATCAGCTTTTCACCATTGCTATCAGAACTTTCAGACCTTCCAAAACTGGATTTAATAAATCTTTCTCCTTCATAAAGTTGGTCAATTCAGGTATTTAATTATAGTAATAGAAAGCTGGCTAGTGCCCAGTTCCTTCTCTTAAGACCTCACAACACGCTTCAGAGACAGTCAAAGAATGAACTCTCTCCTCACAGTAACAGTGAGAGAAAATCTTGGGCCAGTGATGTGACAGGCAGGGAAGAGAGATCTCCTTCAATATGAAGTCCAGGAAGACTTCAAATCCCAGACTTCTCTCTGGGGATCGGAATGGAGTAATCAGATGACATCACGCAGGTTAGTGACGATTCAAACACTTAATCGCCATGTTTGTTTGAATGAAAACGTTCCCTATAGGCTTATATATTTGAATGCTTTGTTCCCAGTTGGTGAACTGTTTAGGAAGGATTAGGAGGCGTGGTCTTGTCAGAGATGTGTCACTAGCCTGGGGTCTGAGGTTTCAAAAGTCCATTCCAGCTCACTTCCTTTCTGCCTGTGGATCAGAATGTAAGTTCTCAGCTCCAGTTCCAGCTCCATGCCTGCCCACCTTGTTCCCTATCATGATGATCATGGACTTACCCTCTGAAACTGTAAGCAAGCCTCCAGTTAAATGCTTTCACTTATGAGTTGTCCTGGTTATGATGTCTCTTCACAACAATAGATCAATAGCTAATATGAGTTCACACTGACCCTTTAATTTCCTCCGCTGCTTCTTTCCGTCCCTGGGGGAATCCTTATGGAAGATCATGTCCTCTTTACTCTGATGATAAACCATGTTCTGGGTAGGAGCCTGGGCTGGAGAATCTTTGTCAGTTAACACTGTAATATAGTTATATATGCCTAAAAAAATGTTGATAGAAGCCAGCATGGTAGTGGACACCTGCAATCCCTTTGTTTCAGCAGCTGAGTCGAGAATATTGTGAGTTCGAGGCTCAGTCTTGGGTTATATAGCAAGACATTCTGAGCAACAGAAATTAGTTTGTCTACAATCCCGTTTGGAGCAGAAGACAGTATGCTCAAGGAGTCTATGAGCTCTGTCTTCTCTGTGGGCCTCCTAGAAGCTAGGCTGAAGATGAGGGGTGAACACCTTCAAAGGCAGCATCAGAAGCAGCTCTGGGAGATGTTTTCAGAGTACTCAAAGCCATTGCACCAGCAGGTTCCAACACTTGTTTTAATAACAAAATGCATAATAAAAAAGAAATATTTGCTGATTGGCTGACTTGAGGTTAAACTTTGGAGGCCCTAGAACAGAGCTATCAATTTCCCTTTACAGCAACATTTCTCAGAAACAGTGGGGGACTTAGTGAAATAGAAATCCTGTTGCTGATCTCTGGGGTAAACCATGGAGCTGTGGCCTGCGATCTGGAATTTCAATACATTTCCCAGCTGATTCCAGCATAAACCAGACTTGAGGAACTTGTCTGAAAAATAAGGAACAGGAACTTGTTTTAAAATCAATTATAAGAAGAAGGATAGTGGGGGAGGGGAATATGCTCTAAGTACATTATCTACTTGCATAGTAAACCTGGCTTCTGGAAGTCCAACAGAGAAGACAGAGCCCTGGAGTTTTCATATCTTATAAAAATTACAGTGGTTATTATCTGTAAGGGATGTGTTGTAGTTCAGATCATGAATGTCCTCCAAAGGGCTGATGATGGTAATGTCTTTCTTTCCTGTGCTTCTAGGAGGTGGCAATGACTTTTCTGTCCCACCAGCTACTTCCCAAAAAACCACACAGAGACCTAATATTAATTACAAATGCTTGGCCAATAGCTTAGGCTTGTTCTTTTAGAAAGCTCTTATAACTTAAATTAACTCATTTCTATTAACCAATATGCTCCCTAAGGCTCATTTACCACATGTGTGTACTTTCCATCTTGGTTGCTCTGTGACTCATGGTGTGTCCTCCAACTCCTCCTTCTCCCCAGCATTCTCTTTGCCCCCAAATCTTGCCTAGCCATTGGCCAATTAGATTTTTATTAACAATGAGAGCAACACATTTTTCACAGTGTACAAATAGATTATTCCACAGCAGCAAAGCACTGTGGAGCTAATAGGAGGCTTCTAGATTATTAAAAATGCCCTCTGTGGACTCTGTGGGCCTGGTCCTTCTTTTTAAATCCTTGGCCATAAAGAAAGTCATTTTGCTCTGTCATCCTGATGCACTATCTTCCCATCCACCCAAAGCAAAGAGAAAAATTCACTATGGACTGGAACTTTACAAGCTGTGAATCTCACAAGTTGATTGTCTTATGTATTTTGTTATAGTAATGGAAAGCTGACTGACACAGAATGATTTCTGAGATGAACTGTTAATGAACTGCCGATGTTCGTAATATTACAACTAAAAAAAAAAAAAAACCAAAACAAACAAACCAACACATAAACATAACTTTGTGAGCTCTGCAGCTGTAGATGATGGGGCCCATCCATAATCCTGGCACTGGGGAGGGTAAAGGAAGGATTGCAAATTCAAGCCCAGTCTGAGGTACATGGTGAATTTAAGGCTATCTTCAGCTATATATCAGCAGGTGTGTGGTTTCAAACAAGTATTCCCAGTTTTCAAAACTGTTATATCCTGCAGAACAGAGGAGTAATACCCTTACTTGACAGAAGGCAGCAGGGGCAGGGGGTGGAAGGCCAGAACACTCATCACAAAGGTAGAATCTGCATGGCGTAATTGCCTTTCAAAGGATCTACCTGTTACTATCGTAACACTAGACATGTGGCTTCTACACAAAACTTTGGAGATGACTTTCTTAGTCAGGGTTTCTATTGCTGTAAACAACATGACCAAAAGCAGCTTGAGGAGGAAAGTATTTATCTTCCAGATTATATTCCATCATGGAGGGGAGTCAGAGTAAGGACTGAAGGCAGGAACCTGGAGACAGGATGAGCAGAGGCCGTGGAGAAATGCTGCTTACTGGCTTGAATTCACCTGCTTGTACCTCTCAGAACTATTTATACAGGGGTGGCACTGCTCATAGTGGGCTTGGTTCTTTCACTTCAATCATTAATCAAGAGAATGCCCTACAGGTTTTCCTACAGAACAACGTGATAGAGGTATTTTCTCAATCAAGATGATAGAATTCTGCAGAACACACGACCATTGGTTGTCTTTTCCTTTGTAAAGTAAATTTATTTATTGTATGTGTGTGAGTGTTTCACCTGTATATATGTTTATATACCATGTGCATTCCTGGTGTTCAGAGAGGTCAGAAGGGGGTGTTGGATTCCAAGGAGCTGAATGGTCGTGAACTACCATGTGGATGCTGGGAAGCAAATCCTGGCCCTCTCCAAAAGCAACACATGCTCTTAACCATGGAACCATCTCTGCACCTCCAGACCACTGATTCTTGACGTAGGAATCCTAGACCAACCACATTAGCATCACTGTGTGCATAGGAATACAGATTCTAGACCCAGTCTTCCACAGTCTCAAACCCATGGGAGACCTGTCAGTTGGGCTGCAGTAAGCCCTGTGACGGGTTCCAGTGGCACTCATGTTTGAGAATCAGTACTTCTGCATTGATGAACAAAGGTAACTAGTGTGGGTCTACACTAAACTTTTACTGGTTCCTGTTAGATGGAACATTTGCATCTCATGTCTCCCCTCCACTTGCCACTGGAGGACCCAGAGTAAACCTCACAATCTTCTTACTTTGGTGTCTGTCTGTAACATGTTTGAATTGCTCAAATAAAACTCTGTTTTTATGGAACAAAGATGCTTCATATAGTACTATTGACTAATATATGATCAGGCTGTGGAAACATGCAGCCTAAAAGGGAAAAATAGAACTGCAGATATAGTTCAGTTGGCAAAGCACCTGCCTAGGATATGTGAAGCCCTGGGTTTGGTTCCTATTGTCACACAAAATGGAAATGGCAGTTCTGGTTCTGGCATTCAGGAGCCAGAGGCAGGAGGAGTAGAATTTCAGAACCATCCTCTTCTACACAGTGAGTCTGAGATAAATCTGGGTTACCCAAGACCCTGTCTAAAACAAGGTGGGAGGGGACTGAAAGCTTTTCAGTTTAGATATCTAATAAACACTTCAGTGTGGTGAGATTTTGTTTGTGCTCTAACAAATCAAGCTCGTGTGGAGGTCAGAGAAGGAGTGGGAGCCCCTTTCCTGAGAAGTCGGAGAGGAAAGAGGTGGCTGTGGCGTGTGCCTCTGTCTCTCTCATCTTTCATCATTTATCCTCATATCTGCCTCTGGGTTTTTTTTTTTATTACTAAAACCAGTTAGGATTCACACAACACCGTAAGCCAGATGATGACAGCTCATATTGATAATTGAGACAAATCAATAGACATCTTGTGACATCTGTGATGATGTCCGGGTAGGAACAAGTTATGTTTGTGGCATTGCTGGTTAAAAGCACAGCTGACTCAATTATTTAAGAAGCATCAGGGGAATTTAAACTGTAGATGCTCTACAAAATTAGTACGAGACACCAGCTAAAAACACCAAAATCAAGCCACTCGTGGTGGCACATTGCTTGTAATCCCACCCCATGGAGGCTGAGGCAGGCAAATTATGAGTTTGAGGCCAGCATGGGCTTCACAGCAAGATCCTATTGTAAAACAAACACAGACAGACAACCAAACCATCGATGTCAAGAAATATAAGGAAGAGGCATGATGCTGTTTTAACCCAGACGAACAAAACCTGACAAGTGAATAGTGTGTGGTTTTGGATTGGATACTGGATGAAGTAAAAAAATCTCTGGAGGTAGCCTCAGGGCAACTGGCAGCAACTGTATGTGGCCTGTGGATTAATAGTGTTATTGCTTAGTGTGACTTTTTTGACTTCGATTATTGTACTCTAGTTGTGTAAGAGAATGCTCTTGCTCTTGGGGAAACCAACTGAAATGTTTAAGAGAGTGAGTGAGCTGGGACTTCTGCTGCTTGCTCTCAAATCAGAAAGGGTAACAAGAGAGGGTGAGGACAGAATGAACATTAGCAACGGATTACCTAGGAGAAGGTCATGTGGTGCCTCAGGTGACTGCTACATCTTTTTTTCTCATGGAAACCCACTCAGAATCATGCCTAGATTTGTGGAACGAGTGTTCAAGTTATGGACATTGCTTCCTAGCAATGAAGCTGGAAGTGACGTTACTTTATCTTTAAGCCTTGTTTCTCTGAAATACTTTTTGGTAAACAAGACCCATCCTTGATATCAGAGATGCCCAAATGAAAATCAGGTTGATTTAGTCTCCGTATGTAGAGGGGTTGAAGTTCCCTTACACTGTCCCACACTGTCCTCACTTCATATCCATAATGGCCACTGTACTCACAGAAATCAGAACTTCACTCTGGAGTTCTGTCATTCTCTCTTCTTCCTTGTTTTGCTGTTAGATTTGGAATTCCTTAGAGACAGAAACACTTAAGAACCATCTAAACTGTCCCAAAGCAATATACAGCTTTCCCCTAGAATCCACAGGTGGTTGATTCCAGAATCTGACCAGTATTTGGCACCCGCAGACACTCAAGTCTCTACCACAAAGGCTAGTGCAGTGTTTTCCCATGACATCTTACCCACATCCGTCTGCACACACTAAGGAGCCAGTGTGGTAGCTCTCTCCTGAAATTATGGTATCTGAAGAATCACAAGCTCCAGAAAAAGCCTGGGTTATGCAGTGAAATGAGCGTATCTTAAAGCAAAAAACAAAAACGAAACTCCAGATGGCTAAAAACACTATAGACAGCTGTAATATTAAATTATTTAGGGAAACTTGATAAAGAAAAGGTCAAAGTCTGTGCATGTTCACTATGGAGGTATTTTTTCTAGATATTTTCCATCCGAGGATTCAGATAGAAACATGAGGATTCCAAATCCATGACTGCAAAGAGTCATCTGTGCTCAGATGGTGGAAGAAAGAGGATTTCATGTGTTTCGTGCATTGCACTCAACTCTCCAGGAGCCTGCTGACTGCTATTGCTCCCTTGCATAGTATCTTGGGTGTTCTATTTTTCATGGACTCCAGTATATCCTTAGTGTCTATTTCACAACTAGAATTAGCCTGTTTTTTACAGAGCAACACCATTCAAAGTATCTGCATTCTCTTATCATGTCATGGGTGAAGCAGGGGGGATTCTGGGAAGGCAGCACATTATCTTCTTTTCCGCTTCCTGTCTTGCTAAGGGTGTCTGCCACATCATGGAGATAGCTATCTTTTCTCATAATTTCAGTATTGTTACTGTGTGTAGACAGGGACAATACTTTGCAGATGCCAAGTGCTTAAGATAATGGCTGTTATTCTAAGGATATTCCTCTTCTATGGATATTGCTGCTAAAATGACATATACAGATTATGCAGAGCCAAATACAATGAAACAAGTCTGAATATATAAACTGTGCAGTATCCGGGAGTTTCGGGGTGAATCCAGAGGGCTGATGAGGACATCAGATGGGCAGATCTCTGCCAGGGCCTTTCTTCCAAACAATAGGTAGTGAGCCAGAGGAAATGCCTCCAGAGAAGCTTGGTGCTCAGCTACAATGCCCTATTCTGTTCTTTAAGGATGATAGGAGGCTCTCCACTGTCACAATTTGAAATCAAGGGGAACTTGGGAAGACTCTTGTCTTTGCTTGTTTTTACGGCTCCTTCCTTCTTCCTTCCTTCCTTCTTTTTTCTTTCTTTCTTTCATGCTTTCTTTCTTTTTGCCTTGTTCATTAGTTTGGAAGTTGCCTGCTAATCAACAGACTCTCAACATGCTGTGCATAACACCTGCCAGGTTAGGATGGTCATGGTTCCCCAGATGGTATCCTAGCAACTTGGAAGTGGTTGAAACTTCATCACGTTCATGTGGACTTACAGATGTGGATGAATGATCCCTGATGTCAGAGGACTCCAACTTCACCCTTGGAGCATAACACCCTCTTATCTCCACAACAAGTCCCATTAAGAGACACGACACTTGACCATGTATTCAAAAACTCCCGATGACATCAATTCCTCTTATATTTCAAATCTCATTCTACTCCATTTTTTTTTCACAAATTACCCCAAACTGTGTCCTCAAGAAGGTGGAATTGAGAGTTTCTGCCTCATCATGCTTGACTGTCACATAAATAAACTCATAATAGGAAAATTTGACAGATGATAAAACTGGACTCCTTTGATAAGGAATAGACATCTTTTATGCATATTTCTTTAAGTATTTTTTTTTTGGAGATGTGTTTATCATTCCTTTGGAAAATGTCATATACACACACAATGGGATGAAGTCAGCTGTAAAAAAAATGAAATACTAAAATTTGTAGGAAAATGGACAGATCTGGAAAGTATTACATTAAGCTAGGTCACTCTGATGCAAAAGGACTCATATTCGGATCTTAGCTCACAATGTTTATAAGTGGGTGCAGAAATGGGAGTGAGTATGACTATAGGCTATGGAGTGAGAAAGGAGACAGTGGGGGGGGGCAGGAAGGAGGTGCCAGGGAAGGGAGGGGACATCAAGACAGGTAAGTGGGAGGGATGATGATGGGGACTGTGAGAGATAGGGAAAACGGGCGGATGGTAAACACACACACACATTTTAAAATGCCATAATGCGACCTGATACTGTGTATGTTAATTTAAAAGTATTTTAAATAAAAAACCTCAGCTGAACTATTTTCCAGACCTCTGTGAACACACTCAAGAGAAACCTCTGGAAGGAGACAGCTGTTTAACCCAATATGCTTGGCAAGTTGTTTTCTATAACTTCTCTAAATAATATAGCAACTTTTAATATGGAAGTTGCATTAAAGACCCAGTTCTAAAGCCATGCTTGTTCTAGAGCATACCGTTTCCGACAATCAGTCCTCCATTACATCTTTTGCAGGTCTGGGGTTGACAGTTTCATGGATGAGGTGAAATGATAACAGGCAGCTTGAAAAATGTGCGTTGTCAAGTCCATGACCAGCAGCCTAACAAATGCGGGGTGAGGGGTGCTTTAAGAAATACAGACCTTCAGGCCCCACTCAGAGACTTCTACTCAAAGCCTCCTTTTCAATAGAATTTCAAAGGGACTTGAGCCCCGTTCATGAGAGAATAAAGGCTAGGCTGTGAGTTCTCCCTCAGTTCTTCAAGGTCTAAGGCTTTCTACACTTCTGCTTGAGTGATGGATGTTACTTTGAAAGACTTGGTGATGAGGATGCTGCCTGCCTTCAGGAGAGAGGTCTAGAAATCCCACCTTCAGAATGTCACCCCCCATATATTCTCTGGAAGAATGCTATCAGAGCTGAGGCCTTGCTGTAGGAAGGAGGAATGTATACTTAGAGTGGTTTGAAGCACTGCCCTGTGTTGCTAGATATAGTATGTATGAGCACATATATAAAAATGTATATATATATATATTTAGATCTGAATATTTGACACATATGCGCACATGAACAGAAGTATATGTGTATCTAAATTTCCAGTCACATGACTGCACACATGTACAAACATACATGTAGCTTTTTTCTTCCTCCCCCCAGGCTTTTACTATTCACCCCACACAAAGGGATAGGAAGGGGATGCTGTGGTTGGGAAGGTCTGACATTCAAGTAAGATTAAGGGGCAAAAATTACCACAAAGTCTGGCTGCCTTCCAACCTATGGCCCACTGCCTCTACTCACTCTCTCCTTTCTAAACAGAATAAGATTTCATTTTTCTGCTTCTAGGCACTTTGCATTCTGCCATGGACATTAAAATTTGTACATGGTGTGTTCTTTAGTCACTACTGCTGTGTCACAAGTCACCTGGTCTGGTGAAGCTCACAGTTGGTGGTCTATGTCTTTCTCTACCTTCTTGCCATGAAAACAGGTCAGCTTTTACCTTTCCTGCTTCGCTTTTCTCTTTCCAAAGTAGAGAGATTGTAGTGAGGGCTTGTAGCAAACATCAGTATAAGCACGTGTCTTATGTCTTATGCCCAGGGGTGGGGGTGGAGTTCAGGGGACAATATGTGAGTTATCATGTGGACCCCATTGTTGATGGTCCAAGTGTTACTGAAGCAATAAACTGATTCTAGGAACCAGTAGGCTCAGCCTTTAGATGTTCCCCAACTCTCACTTTTTGGAGGGCATGGTGTAGGCTACAGAATACACAGATAAGATATGTGGATACTTAGGAATCTGGATGCAGGCATCTAGTTGTCTGAGGATCATGACAGGCCAATGGTTGTCCTCTTTTTATGTGGTCCAGGATTCTGCATCTTTTGTTTATCTGGTGTGTTGTGTAAGTTTCCAGACCTGTTTTTCCTGATGTGATTTTGAAAACCCATTGTATTCTCTTGTTTCTGATTTAGTCTGATGGGGTCATAGGTGGTAGGATTTTATGTACCTCTCATTGCTTGTTTAGGGTAGAAGGTTGTTGTGCACTTGCACAAACCTCATATTTGCACTCAGAATGGAGCAAATGATGATCTTATAAAATGAAGTCAAGGCAATGCCCAGCTTGGAAGCTATTGCTGTATACAGTGCAGAGTAATTTAGAGGGGCCTGGTCTATGCACCTTAGCTCAGATGGACAAAGACACCCAGTGAATGTTTCATTTGCTTCCTGGAATGGCCTGTTCTGATTCTGATGCCATTTGTGTTCCTGAAGCCCCTCTTCTGTTAAGTGTCCTCTCCTCCTCTCTAGCTCCACGCTTTCTTCACCCTTCTTCTCCCCCTGCTCTCTCTGTAGTCCTAGATGAATTAGAATCCCCCTAGGCAACATTTAGTCAACTCATCTTGGAGATTGCTTTTAGAGACTTTGGCTTCACAAGCAGAGCTCCCTTCCAGGGGTGGTGGAAGCCCAGAGTGCTAGGACAGCAGCAAACAGGAAACACCCTGAGTCCACAGTGGCTGCCAGTGGACTTAGATATTGAATCAGATCTACATTCCACATACACAATGAATGAGGCTCTAGTACAAGTATGTAAGCCCTCAGTATCTCATAGGACATACTTAAATTTAAAAGTCACTTATTAGTCTAGAGTTAAAGTTTAATTAGGAATCCTGGGCTTAGATTTGGTACTTGGACTTCCGAGTCCCTGTTGGGTTTGATTTGACTTGTTTGGTGGAGAGCATGGGAAAGCATCCTTCATTTGCCCCTCCTGTCTCAGTTCTTCTGCAAGGCTACCTTTAACACCCCAAATTTTACAGGGAAATTCTGCAAAAGCAGTGAAGAAGGTGAAGAAAGTGCAAATTTAGATATTTAGAACTCAGATCCTCTATTGATGTTTGTAATGTCTCTCCTTAGGCTTTAGTTATATCAACCAGCACAAAGCTTGTGAGTAACCATAACTGTATTTTTAGGGCAGAGAAGAGGACAGGAAACATTCATTGAATGAGAAGACTACACTCCATGGGTAGCCATCCTTTTTCTTCTCCCTATAAAAACCCCTTGCTCCAATGAACCTCCTGAATGTGGCCTTTGAGACAATTTCCCCTACCCACTCTTTACAATTTTGCTGGCTCTTGAATAAGCCTATTTTCTACCTAAAAACTCTTGTTTTCCAAATATTAGCCTTTAGGCCTTTAGTTAGGGCAACATAAGCAGCAGTAACAACAGTGGTAGGCAGGACAATAGCACAGGAGTAGAGGTAGTGATGGTATGGTGGTAGTGGTGGTCGGGGTGGTGTTGATGGTGCTGATGGTGATGGTGGTGAGATTGGTGCTGATGGTGACAGTAGTAGTGGTGGTGATAGTGGTGAGATTGGTGCTGATGGTGACGGTAGTAGTGGTGGTGATAGTGGTGAGGGTGGTGCTGATGATGCTGATGGTGTTGATGGTGCTGGTGGTGATGGTGGTGAGGTTGGTGCTGATCATGACAGTGGTAGTGGTGGTGATGGTGGTGAGGGTGGTAGTGGTGATGCTGATGGTGCTGATGGTGCTGATGGTGATGATGGTGGTGAGGGTGGTAGTGGTGGCAGCAATAGCAACTGTAGTGACCACAGCATCAACACTAGCAATAGCAGTAGAAAGCAGTGGAGTCAGAAGTAGGAATACCATTAAGAGGCACTAGTAATAATAGAGAGGCTAACACACAGCTTCTGGCTCTTCTACATCAGACAATATTCTATAGTGACTTCACATTGTAACTTATTTGATTGCTCAACATCCCCTCCCTGCAGTGGTAGTTATTATTACGATTCACAATTCCCAGGTGAGAACTCTCAGGCACTTTGCAGTGAAGTGACTCTTCCAAAATGGTTGAGTTCTAGTGTGATGGGCTTGGAACTCAGACAGCGAGGGTTCATGCTTTCAACAGATGCAGCAGTTACAAATTATCTCACAATCTCCCAGAAAACTCTACCAGAAAAAAATCATTTCTAGCTCAAAGCTAGGAAGCACCTGGAACTCTCTAGTATGGCTGTTCCCCGTCATGGTCCTGCCTATGGGAATTTGCGTAAGTTTTCCCTTCCTTGGTTAAAATTACCATCTAAGTCTGGTAAGAACTCTACAGCCAGTTTCTTCTGCTCCTATCTGTCCCCTGCTGGGCTCCGAGTTGAAGAAGGAGGCTGACTCTGACCAGGGAGGTAGAGGAGGCCTCTGTGTCCTGTTGGGAGACCTCTTCAGCAACCTGCTAGGCAATGAGCTTCTTTGTCCTACCATGATACAAGCTTTAAGGCTGTTGGTTGTCTGGTTATCGAGCCTCACTGTGATTGCTTTGCTTTCCATTTAAAACTGATGTGTGGGAGCCTCCGCAACGTGGTGCAGTGGCCTCCAGGCCTCTCTGGGCACCAGCCTTTTGTTTATAGCCCTCTGAAGCACAGACAGGTTTATGATGGCTGTTTCAAAACCATGTGGAGCAGGTGATGACACCAACTGAGGACTGTCCAATCTAAAAGGAATGAATATGTAGAGTCCAGTTAGTTTAGGTTTGATCCCAAGGATGATTTCCATTTACCAGCTATGCTCTGACCTTGAAGTCATAATTAGCCCTTTCTGAGCTATGTTTCCTCTTTAGAAAGATGGGGCATGATAATTCAGGAGGCCCCATCTTGGCAGGATGCCAGAGGTTCTGATGAAAGTCATATTGAAAATGCTAGCCATCCTCAGTAAACTAGGAGCAAGTGGAGGGGGGCAATAGAGAGGAGGGGATGGGGCATGAGAACATAAGGGAATGGGTTGGTCAAGCAGGAACAGAGATGGAGTGGGAGAGCAATGGAAGAGATATCTTGACAGAGGTAGACAGTACAGGGTTAGGGAGAATCCTGGTGCTAGGGAAGTTCTTAGGAACACTGAAGGATGATCCCAGCCTAGACAGTAGTGGAGAGGGAATCCGAGCTAGCCTACCCCAGTAATCAGATTGGTGAATATCCTGTCATCTTAGAGTCTTTGTACAGACACTGATGGAAGCAGTTGCAGAGATTCACAGCCAAGCACCAGGCCAAGCTCTGGGAGTCCAGTCAAAGAGGGGGAAGAGAGATGATTTGAGCAAGGTGGGGGAGAGGGGCCTCAAATCATGATGGGGAGATCTACAGAGACAACTGAACCAAGCTAGTGGGAACTCAAGAATTTTAGACCATCAGCTGTAGAGCCTGCATGTGACTGACCTAGACCTTCTGCATGTGAGAGACAGTTGTGTAGCTTGTTCTGTTTAAGGGGCCCCTGGCAGTGGGATAAGGACTGATTCCTTGATTCATGAGCTGGCTTTTATGACTAATTACTTATGGGGGGGAGACACCTTGCTCAGCCTTGATATGGGGGAGGGGCATGGACCTGCTTCAACTGAATGTGCTGGGCTTTGCTGACTCCCCATGAGAGGCCTTACCTTTTCAGAAGAGGTAGGGTGGGGGATGCATCATGGGGAAGGCTGAGGGGGAGCTGGAGAATAGATAAGAGGGAGATCTGGGATTGGTATATAAAAGGAATAAAAAATTCTTAATTAAAAAAAATAGGAAAAGAGAAAGAAAATGCTAGCCATGTCCAAGCAGAGGAAAGACCTGGTCTCTGCCATCAGAGGGACAAAACACATTATGATTTGTTTTTTCCCTGGCTTGAAAGACTAGATGTTCATGTCCAGAATGATCGCAGTTACTTAGGAAAGGTAAAGTCTGAGAAGAGATTTCAAAAAATAGGGTCTGGCTCTGTGTGTAAGCCTTGCTGCCTCTCTGCACGAGCCTCGAGCACATAGAGGTATGCTGAAAGAATACCCAGATCATCATTTCCAAACAAACAGCATTAACGGTCTCCAAAGATTGTAACTGACTCCTCCCCTGCTCTGGTGCAACACTGGTGCTCCAGTGTCAAACACAGTAAAATCACTCAATACATGAAGAACAAGGAAAATTACAGCCAAAGGGATCCCAGAAGTGCTGGGGTTGGAACCACAGTTCATGGATGCTGAAGTATTGCTGTGACCACATGCCACATTGTGAAGGAAAACGTGCTCATGATAATTGAAAATGCAGAATTTTCAGTAGAGGCATGAAAACAGTAAGAGAGAGAAGTTTTAGAAATAATACAGTGTCTGGAACAAAGCACTTAGTGTAATGGCAGGCAGTCAGCAAAGCAGGCAGATATTAAAGCAATATAGGGTGACACACTCGTTTTATCAAGACTGATCTAGATACACATGAACGCCATTCAGATGTCTGTGATTATGACAAAGACATCTACCTATTTCTGTGAGGCTAAATTCTCTCTGCATTATTTTTGGAAGAACATGCAGCAGCTGACCGTATCACTTTGTAAGTAAAGCCTGCACCCTGATGAGGGATGGGGCCGCTTAGACAGAAAGTTGTCAATTGTCTATCAGCTCTAAGTACACACACACACACACACACACACACACACACACACACAGAGAGAGAGAGAGAGAGAGAGAGAGAGAGAGAGAGAGAGAGAGAGAGAGAGAGAGAGAGAGAGAGGTGAATTGAGATCCCAGTACACTTAAAGGTTTCATTTTTCAGCACCAGGTATTGAACCGAAGACCTCCTGAACACTAGGCATGTGCTATGTGGCTGAGTAGCAGCCCCAGCTCTAACGGCAGAGGTTTAACAGAAGAAGCCTTCCAGCGATGAGCCTGGCCTGTGGACATGGCATTTCCTTTGTCTGTGGGACTGAAACAGAATTCCCTGGGTAACTCAGCTACTTGGACTTGTTGCCCTGGTGTTTGTGATGTCCCCACAGGGGTCCGAAGGCCTCTGTTGTACCATGTGGTGGGTAGCTTGGGAATTTCTCCTTCAGCAGCAGTTTGGAGTGGGCACTGGTGTCAGTGTAGGCCCCGGATGGGTTCGGTTGTAAGCAGTATGTTTGGTGGCTAAACGTGAGGCCTAGACAGAGACCAAGGGCAATGTCTAGTATAAGGTGGACTGTCAGATAAGCAGATGGGAACACTCAAATAGTATAGAGTGACTCTGGGTTCTGAAGTAGAGTCTCTCTTGGCTCCTTCAAGGTTTTCAGGTTTTAATTTCTGTCCTCATGGAACCCCCATCCCAACAGTGCTGGCCATGATGAAGTGCTGCCCCCTGGTGGTCAGCGGGGCAAGGACCCATGGAGTGTACTTTCTCGAAGTTAGAGCAAGCTTTTGCTGTAACTCCAGATGAAAAATAACTGAAGACAAGATACCTATGATATGCCTCCACACACTTACAAAACAAGTTACAAAAATGTTTCTTCTAGGTGAAGAACCCTTAGGCTCCAACTCTTACCTTGTCCTTTGCAATCTTGTTCATGGCCCATTGAATCCTTGATAACTGTATCCTCCAAGCCACCCCTCTCCTACTAGAGGGCCTTTGCATATATTACACCAGAAATGACTTTCTTAAGCTCTCCCTCACATGCTGCTTCCAACTACCATTTCCTGCTGATTTACAAGCATCCAGGCATCTCCCAGATGAGGCTGGACCCACCTTCTGGTTCTTTTGTTAGGATGACTATCAGTCACTAACTGCCTGCCTGATTGTACTTGAGGACCTTGGCTGTAACAGCAGGAAGCTTGGTATTCATTGTTCCACCTACCAGGGTGAGCCTAGACAGTCATCAAACAGGCTAGAGAGGAAAGCAGCTCCCAGCTTTTGATGAGTAACCACATTAGCATCTTAGTTTATGAGGCCTTCTAACAGCCCTGCTAGGAAGAAGTTTGTGACCCCCGAGGTATGTGTAATGGGGCTACATGAATGGTAGCCAGAGGAGTCATTTGCAGTTTTGAACAAGACACTGTAAGTTTAATGAATTTAGATTTTCTGGCCAGGTTCAAAGGTATGGACCTGAAATCCAAGCTATACAGGAGAGTGGGGTGGAAGGATCATAAGTCTTGGTTGATTGAAGTACTACGCTCAAGACCAGCCTGGGCACAGTGAGATTATTTTTGTCTCCAAATAAAATGTGATAAAAGAGGGGTGAGAGTATTGATCAATGGGAAAGAGCCTTGCTAGCATGTGTCAAGCTTTAAAGTTGATCCCTAGATCTCAAATAAATGAATAAGTTTATATTTTCCTTCTGATTTGTTTCTTCTTATTCGCTTCACATTTGAATTTATGATCTGGAGCTCTCCACTGAGCACATGCTCAAACACATCAATAGCAACCATCATTAAGACAAAGAAGAAGTGGCTTGGATATGAGCTGAGCCATTACCGAGTGGGTTTCGGTTATGACCTCCACTTACCGCGTCCGGTTTCTTTGTGGTCCGAGTTTTGTCCCAGGCGAGGAGCGTCAAGATTAAATAAATCTACACTCAGGAGTCGTTTAGGTTCCATCATTCAGGCTCTCTCTGACACTGAGAGACCTGAGCTTTATTCTTCAGTACATGTTATCTCTTAGACCTGTCTGTCCCTTAGCCATGCTTCTGTCTTGCCACTGCATCTCGCCTAGCTTTTTCCCCTCTAGCTTCCCGCCATGCTGGATTCCTTCTGCTCCTGCTCACACACACTGACTCTAACCCATGCTTGTCCCCAGCTTCTGCCTCTTCTGCCGCTTCTCTGCCTGAGTCCCTCCTCGTGTCTCCTTTGTCTCAGCTCTCTGTCACCTTCACTCTCTTACACACCCTGCCTCCTCATCCAGGCACGCCCAAGGTCATAGAGGATCCCAAGAGACTAGCACTCAGCAGGTGGCAGCGATAAGGAGATTTGTAGTTCCCTTTTCCCCCTGTAAACAAGGTTTTAGTCCTTAGGGGAAGAGGATGGGCCATAAGGCCCAGAATGGCACTTATTCGGGAGACAACAAGCCATGTGGCTTTGGGCACTTTAAGGTCTCCATGCACATTGGGTCATTGAGTCCCCTTTGGATTAGAAAGGACCACAGCACTTTGTAATAGGTGGGTGTGTGGAGGAAATGAGTGAATGTACAAGTGTATGGAGGAAATGAGTGAATGTACAAGTAAAATGGGGCTGGAGAAGTAGCCCAGTAAAGCGCTTGCTAGACAAGCATGGGGACCTGAGTTTGAATCCTCAGTTACCCATGAAAAAGTTCTATGCAGGAATTTGGGACAGAAGGCAGGAGGAGGATCCTTGCAACTGCTGGATTGTTATTCTAGCTCATTTAGGGAGCTCTGGGTTCAGTGAAAAACCGTTTCAAATAGAAAGTCATTGAGGCACAGATGTGATACTGACTTCTGGCTTTCGGGGTGGGTGTGTCTCTCTCTGTGTGTGCATGTGTGTGTGTGTACATGCATGTGCATACCCCCAAATATAAAATACAAAAATAAAATCCCTAGGTAAAATCAATAAAGTATGAAATGTTTAATAGTCTTAGAATTTGTTTTTTTTTCTGTAAACCTGATGCTATTCTAAAGCCTTAACAGTCAATGCTAGACTAGATGGACTATTTATTCTAGCTAGATTTATATATAATAAAGCAACTTAAATATTTGTGGCTTAAGACGGTAATAGTTTGTTACTGTTCACGATACTGCGGAATGGCTTGGCTCGTTTGGATGGTATGGCTGCTCTTTCCGACACTGGAGCATCACGAAGACTTGAGTCAGTGGAAGAGCCTTTCAAGGCCTTCTCCCAGGAGATACTGAGCTCACAGGACTGAGGGGATGACATTTCTTATCAGTGACAAAAGCCATTCCTGTCACTAGGAGAGCCAGCACCTCCCCTAACAGCCTCTTAAGCCTTGTCATCTGTCATCACTTCACTCCCAGCTTCCGCTGACCTTGTACATGGACATGGATGGGAGTTGGGGAGGGTTCTGAGGAAGGCTGTTGGACATTTATGTCTTAAAATGTTTATCTTGTTGGAATGAAATGGCAGTGTTAGATAAAACTTTGTTTATGTAACACGAGTGTGAGAGGCAGACAGACATCTGCCTCTGTCTGCTTGCCATCCTCAGTTATTCTCAGAGTACCACTGTTTTGGTTGAGGAAACTGAAGGTCCTCTTAACCTAGGCTTTAGTATTTTCCTTTGACATTGAACAAATGGAAAGATTCTCCTAAATTTCAATGTACGCTCCGTCAGTCTTGAAGGAGTACCATCCAAGAAAGTCATAGGTCGCAAAGCAATTGACTGCAGACATGATCAAACTAATCTTCAAGTGGCTTCAGATGGACACACTTTATTCTCAAGCAGAGAACCTAGGAAGAATGGATTTTTATGAAGGACATCCAAGAGCACTGTTTCTTTGCCTTTTCTGTCCCGACATCTTTTAGAGGACTCCACTATTGGCCTGTCAATACAGGTGTGTTCCTTGACCTCCGGTGTAGGGCTGGAAACACAGGACAAGCAAGTTTTGGAAGAATGGACTCTAGGTTAGGAACATTTACCAGAAGGTGGAAGTCGTGTAGCCCTTCTCTTCCTGACATAATCTCTGTTTGCAACTGCCAACACTATCTCTGGCACCATCTCCTTTAGTCTCCCCACTACCTTACAAAGTAGCATAGGAGTTATTTCCTCTCTTTTTAAAGAGGCTTAGTACTTTCTGGTGGAGTCTCCTACCTATGCCATGGCAAAGCCTGTATTTGAGAGGTCTGTGGCTTCTGTAGACCAGGAGTCACAATCTCAAATTCCCATGGCATCTGGCAATAACAAATGAGTGACAGGGGACAGCAGAGTGGAGAAATGAGAGTGTGGGGATCTTAGATAATGGGTAGCTGTTTTCCTTCTAAAAGAAGGATTCCTTTCCTACCCTGTTGGACTGTAGCTTTGTGGTGATGATCTGGCTTCATTTTGCCAGATCTTTCAATTTCATAAAAATTCTTGTTTCATGAGAAAATTTTTTGGCAATTCTTTGAAATACATTCACGGTAAACAACACATTTTTTCAAGGGTAATACATCTCATGGGATGCATTATATTTGTTTTTCCATCATGTGTCTTTGTAGACCGGGCTAGCATTTTGATGAGGGAGGGGCCTGAGCCTTGTGTTTTCAGCTCTGGAGGGCCTGCTTTGGATTTCTTCTAAAGGGAAAAATGGTGACGGTGAATCCCATTAGCCTACGAAGCTAAAGCTTGGCACTCCATGAGCCCCCTCCTCCAGCCTACCTCCCACAAGCATTTGTCACAGGGCCTTCATTCTGTCAGCTCCTTTTGGGAGTTCATGGTCAAGCTTATGCTTTCCTTAGAGAGGGATGTGGTTAATATCTAATCTCTGCTTTCCTCAGCTTGTCTGTGTTCTGTCATATTTTTTCCCCTGTAAAGATGGGATGACAGTGTGAAGCCTTAATCTTATCTTCAGCTGTCATCTTTGAATAGTTAAACCAGTGTCTTCATTGTTCAGGAGGTCCCGGATGGAGGGCAAGGGCTTTCCAAGTCCTGCTCATCATTCCCAATGACTTAATCCATCTACTCCCTGCAGGCAATGACAGAGGTCTCCTTATAATTTTTCTGCCTTCCCCTCATACAAGACACCTCTGATGGCCCCTAGATGTGCCTGAGAGACCCCAGAATTTAAGACCATGTTTTCTTCCACAAGGATCTATATAGTCCCAGCGGACAGCAGGCAAAACCAAATAGAACACAGTTCAAGCCAACCTTTTGGTCATGGCTGCCTGCCCTTCCCTGCCTTGAGCATGCAACCAACATAGGTCCACATGGAGGATGAGGAAGGGGATCTGTTAGGCATGGACAAGTTCTCTTATGACCATTCCTAGATCTGTCTGGGAGCTTCTCCTGCCTAAGAAACAAAGCAAAACCAATTTGACCATGACAGCCTGACCAGTAGTAGAAAACAGGGCTTTGAAGACCACAGACAGGACTCACCCTGTCTGTGCAAGCTCTTAGAGGGAACAAAAGGGTTCACACCCCATCTTACTCAACAGGACGGAATATACAGAGGTTATCCAACTTCCGCTAAAATTTCTCTTAAGAAGATGTGGGCATCTGAAGAGATTTACAGCCCACATAATCTGTCTACTATGCAAGAAAGAAATTTATCTCAACCCGCTGAAGTGTGACCCAGAAGCCCGGCTCCCCAGCTAAATTCCTGTGAGCTGTTACCCTTCCTTTTCCTGGGGGCCCTTACCCTCAGGCCTCCTGACAGACAAGTCAACACTGTTGAGTTCTGTCTCTGGGCTTCTCAAGCACAGCTCTTCAGGTCTTGTAACCTCCCGGAGTGTCTGTGTTTCTCATCTTGGTTCATTGCCAGGGCTCTAAAATCTGTAGTTCCCTGACCTTATCAGCTGGTCCATGGTGGTATCTTTCATGCTGTCCCCTCCTCCAGACAATACTCCAGTCAATCTCCAAATGGCTTTTAGCTTTTAGAAAACACAAGCAGACAATTCCACTCTCTTGCAGACACATTCTCTTTCACTGACATAGCCTCATCTGCTGTGAGAAAATGTGAAGCTTCTCTAGAGGATTGGGGGAAATCCCAAAAGGGAAATGTCAGCTGAAATATAGGAACCACTATCTCTGCACCATAACTCTGGACTCTACTCAGCCAATGACACTATACACTGGTGATACTGGAATGGCCAGAATCGATTTAAGAGGAGAGAAATATCCAACAGATGTGAAGCTGGAAGATTCTGGAACTTGGAATCTTATGTTTCTATAAGCACCAAAGAATAGTCTGGATCTAGGAAACAACTCTTAAATCAGGTTACGTCTTTTCTGTTATTGCTAGCACAACGTGGCCAAAGGAGACCAAATCTAAAACAGAGCCCTCATCTGAGCCTGAAGGAGGTTTACACATGGCATCTTGAGGTCTCAGGTTCCTGTTTTCCATATAGCAATGGAGTGAAATCCAGGGACTGGCACACACTTGGTAGGCATGCATTGGGTTATAATGCTGGTGCAGGTTCTTTGAGAGACACAGGATGTTAGCGCTCTTGGTGTTGGCTAATGTCCAGGGATAGAGGGGAATGTTACTGCCCAGCCAGTTATATGGCTTCCAATATTGCCCAAGTTACTCAGACCCAGAGAATGTTATTTCTAGCTGTAGCCTTCGGGGAGGCTTTTCCTGTGCATAGTCATTTCTTTCCTGTCTGTTTCTTCATAGGCCAGAAGGGTGTTTTCAAATGTCGCATTCAGAAACTAAGGTCTCTAGGTGAATTGAGTTTCCTCTTTTCTTAGAGCTGTAGTTTGGATCTGGAGTGTCTCCTAATGCTAAAGATGTGACCCTCAAGCTGTGGCTCTATGGAGAGATAGTGAAGATTTTAGAAGGTGGAGCCTGAAGGGAGGAGGTTACATCAATGAGAGAAGATCTTGGAAGAGGAGATTGGGACCCTGGTCCCTCCTTTGTCTTTCTCTTTGTTTTCTGGACATCACGAGGTGAGTAGCTTTTGATATCACCACCCTTTACTCCAATACCAATTCTGTCTCTCTCAAAAGTATTAGAGTCAAGTGGCTAAAGCTGAAACCTCCGAACCCCACCAAGTTAAAACATGAGTTTGCTGGTGCTTGTGAGGCAAGTGCTATTTACTCACTGAGTCACCTTCCCAGCCACCACCTCAAATATGAATGACAGCACAGGAGTATTATAGTGTGCGGACACTTATGTTCCACTTAATTAAATCTCTTGTAACACATACTTAGGGCTGTCTCTCACGTTAAGGATTTTCATATACTGCTGCATTTTTCATTATTTCTACATGTGTAGTTTTTCTTGTGCAGAAATGATTTTCCACTTCTGATCGTTTATTTCTCTTTCTGTTTCAGCCCGTTTTCTTTCTAAAACACCAGCTATGCACATGTATTAGTTGCGAGCAAGTTATTTTTTAATTTCTTTATAGACTGAAGAGACCAAAACAAAAATGTTATTTTGTCCCCCACGTGACCCTTGTAGAGCAGAATGAAACTGAATTTCTTTTCTATGACTCACACTCTGACTTGGTAGCCAGTTACTTTATATCTGGTATAAATGTACCCTGGAAAATCATGGACTTTCCTAGGGGCTTCATGTTTGGTTTGTCGTCCAAGAAGATACAAAGCCGGAAGCTGAATTCACGAGTGTCCTGTCTTTTCCTCTGTGACACAGCCAGGTGATTTTGTGCATGCACGCTAGGTGACTGTGGAGTCGAGCAAACTCTTCTATATCTTGTGAAGAACTAGAATGGAGGTCCTAGAGAGCTAAGAGTTAAAGGGATGATAAGGAACGAGGCACAACTAATTCCATTATTCAGCCAGCACAACTGTGTCCAGGTATTGAAAAATTACTTTGTGTACTGTGGTTGTATTATTATTAAGTACTTAAAAAAATTCAGGCTTTAAAGCAATGTGGACCAGTAGTATAAATAACTGCAGGTCACTTACTGTCTATTGGGAGTTTTTCTAGCTTTGCCTTAAAAACTAGGGAATTTTGAAGTCTCTGAGAGTCCTTAACTTCAGACTGATCTGAAGAATTTTATAAATTGCTGGAAAATTGCAATGCCTGACTCAAACCATTTTCCTTGGATATGCTTAGTGCCAACAATTCTCGAACTCCTGAATGTGGAGAGACTGGAAAACTTGGCCAGCTTGGGACCAGTTTGTTAGCATTTTCATGTTTATGGCTCTGAGTATGGCTATAAGTACTTTGCGAGGTTTTCCCTTTTTGGCATAGAAAGATAGAGTTAGAATTCATTTCCATCTAAAGTCAAGATAAACAGCTGATGTGTCAGGTGGGCATCTCAGAGACCCACCCACCTCTGCCTCTCAAGTACTGGGATGAAACATTTACCGTTATGCTCAGCAGCAACTGGTTTAATTCTTGTTATAATTCTCATGTGAGATATCACCCACCGGCTTGCAAAGTAAATATTTGTTTCCTAGTTGGTGGCACTGTTTTTGGAGGTGACGCTTAATTGGCAGAACTAGGCCATTGGGGTGCCTTTAAAGGCTCTGCCTGCTTTCCTGTCCCTTCTGGTGTCTTGATCATAAAGATGTTATGCTCTTCCTGGCCCTGCCTTTTTTTTATTTTTTATTATTATTATTTTTTTTTGGCACAGTGGAAAGGAAGTCTAAACAGACCTCTTTTCTCCTAAGCTGTTAATGTTAGAGGTCATATACAAAGAAAATTAGCTAAAATAGAAAATGCCCAGATATGATATTTTATCTGTGTAAGCTCAGGTAAACTAATTTACCTAAAGAAAGTGTCCCACCCTGCCATATTTTATGAATGATGGAGCTAGTAATACCAACCACAGATGATTCTCATGAGGACTAACACAGAACATGGTATAGAAAGTTCTTTGCACCATGCTAAATAACACTACATGCAACTATTATTTAACTCCATTTTAACCCCAAAGCTTGAAATAGCTTTGAAAGCATAGGCACGAATGTATTTATTTTATTTTCCAAGTCTATATGGTATATTCTAACTCTCTGTGTATGTGCCCAGATGCCAATATCTGTCTCGCTCTATCTCTTTGTCAATCTGTTTCTTTTCCCCTCTCTCTGTGGTAAGTTTGTGTGTGTGTGTGTGTGTGTGTGTGTGTGTGTGTGTGTGTGTGTGTGTGTGTGTGTGTGTGTATTTACATGCTTGCACAGGTCACTGTGGAAGGTCTTCCTCGCTCTACCTCAGTTTTTGAGATAGGGTCTCTTAATATGCCTGCAACTAGCTAGTTTGTCTATACTGGCTGGCTAACAAGGCCTTTGAATCCACCTGTCTCCAACACCATCCCCAGTGTTGGGGCTACAGACAAGTGCCACCATGCTTGGACTTTGGATGGGTACTAGGATTTAAACTCAGGTGGTCATGTTTGTACAGTGTTCTTATTTTATGATATAATATTTTTATTAATTATTTGTGAAATTCATACAATGCACCTGGATCACACTCACTTTCTATTTCCAACAGTCCACCCTTCTACCCTTGTGCCCACACCCTAAAAGAGATATAGCAGCTTTGAAGAGGAGCTAGCTGTAGTGGTTTGTGTGCTGTACTTCAATTGCTGCTGCAGGGAGCTGAGCAGAGAGCTTGGGCAAATGGGGAAACCATGACACGATACATCCGGTGCAAGTCAGACCACACAGTGAGTGACTGTTCTCCCAAATGGACAGCCCAGTCTCTAGACCCTAGGTCCCAGAGCACACCAGTGCCACCCCCATCCCCACTCGCTGGGGCCTTTCCAATATCACCACCCATCTAACCCTGTAATCTACAAATCCCACTATCTCCCCAAACCCACCCATCCCAGTGCTTCCTCAGCAGTTCCCTGTGACTGAATCACCAGTTTCACAGAGAGTGCTCCCCACAGAAGTGCCAACACTGCCTGCACCAATTGGACAAAAAGTGGCCTCCAGAGGCACAGACACTTCCTGCGTTTATTGGAGGAAGAGATGGGTAACACCAGTGCTAGAATACAATCAGAGCATAAAGAGTAATATGACACCAGCAGAACTGCTCTGTAACTGCAAGATCTGAACATCCCAATGTAGAAGAAGCAGGAAACAAAGACTTCAAAAATAACTTTATGAAGATGATAGAGGCCTTTAAAGAGAAAATCAGAAAATTCCCTTAAAGAAATCAAGGAAAAAATAAACAAGAAATTGGGGGAAAAATCAATAAATTCCTTAGAGAAAGCCAAGAAAAAAACAATCAAATGGGTGAAGGAAATAGTTTAATACTTGAAAGCTGAAATAGAGGCAGTAAAGAAAACATGAACAGAAGGAGTCCTAGGAATTGAAAATCTGTGTAAACAAACAGGAACTACAGAATCAAGCACAGCCAACAGAATGCTAGAGTTGGAAGAGAGAATCTCTGGCATTGAAGATATGAAAGAGGAAATATATTTGTCCCTCAGAGAAAGCATTAAAGCTAACAAAGTCATAACACAAGACATCCAGGAAAACTGGGACACCATGAAAAGACCAAATATAAGAATAATAGGAACAGAAAAAGAGAGAAGAATACCAGCTCAAAGACACAGAAAATATGTTTAATACAATCATAGAAGAAAACTTTCTCAACCTAAAGGAGGAAATGCCTGTGAAGATACAAGAATCTTATGGAACACCAAATAGACTAGCACACCTCCCCCCACATCTGCTTACCACATAATAATCAAACCATTAAACATACAAAATAAAGAAAGAATATTAAGATCTGCCAAGAAAAAAAGGCCAGCTAACTTGTAAAGTAAGACCCATTACTTCTCATTGGAGACCCTGAAAGCCAGAAGGTCCTGGACAGATGTTACGCAGATACTAAGAGACCATGGATGTCATCTCTGACTGTTATACCAAGCAAAACTTTCAATCACCATAGATGGAATAAACAAGATATTCCATGTCCTCAAAAGAACAGTACTCAACTTCATGTGGAAAATCAAAAATCCCAAGATAGCTAAGAGAATCCTGTACAATAAAGCAACTTCTGGAGGCATCACCATCCCTGACTTGAAGCTCTACCATAGAGCTATAGTAATAAAAATAGCTTGGTATTGGCATTAAAAACAGAAACGCGGATCAATAGAATCAAATTGAAGACACTGACTTAATGCACACACCTATGAATACCTGAATTTTGACAAAGAAGCCAAAGAAAGCATCTTCAACAAACGGTGCTGGCATAACTGGATATCAACATGTAGAGGATTGCAAATAGACTCATATCTATTGCCATGAACAAAACTCAAGATCAAGTGGATCAAAGACCTTAACATAAGTCCAGTTACACTGTGCCCGATAGAAGAGAAATTGGGAAGTAGCCTTGAACACACTGGCACAGAAGACCACTTCCTAAATATAAGAGCAGCGGCATAGATACTCAGAGCAACAGTCAATATGGGACTTCCTGAAACTGAAAAGCTTCTGTAAGGCAAAGGACACGGTAAATAAGACAAAACAACAGCCTACAGAATGAGAAAAGATCTTCACCAACCCCACATCTGAGAGGGCTGATATCCAAAATATATAAAGAACTTAAAAAACTAGACATCAAAATACCAAATGATCTAATTAAATAATGAGCTAGAAATCTTAACAGAGAATTTTCAAAGAACGATCTCAAATGGCTGGAAACATTTAAGGAAGTGTTCATCATCCTTTGCCATCAGGGAAATGCAAATCAAAATGACTCTGAGATACCATCCTACACCTGCCAGAATGGCTAAGATCGAAACCACTGATGACAGCTTTTGTTGGAGAGGATCTGGAATAAGGGGGACACTCCTTTATTGTTGGTGGGAATGCAAACTTGTATAGACACTTTGGAAATCAGTATGGTGACTTCTCAGAAAATTGGGAATCAACGTACTTCAAGACCCAATGATACCACTCTTGGGCATATACCCAAAGGATGATCAATCATCACCACAAGGACACTTGCTCAACTGTGTTTATAGCAGCATTTATTTGTAATAGCCAGAACCTGAAAACAACCTAGATGTCCTGCAATAGAAGAATGGATAAAGAAAATGTGGTACATATACATGGAGAAATACTCAGCAATAAAAAATAATGACATCATGAAATTTGCAGGCAAATGGACGGAACTAGAAAATATCATCTTGGGCGAGGCAACACAGACTCAGAACACTGAGTACAAACACTGCATGTACTCAGTCATATGTGGATGCTAGATGTAAAGCAAAGGATAGCCAGACTAGGGCCTACCGCTCCAGCAAAGCTAGGTAACAAGGAGGACCCTAAGAGGGATGCATGGATAACCATGGGAAGAGAAAATAGATGAGATCTTCTGAGTAATTTAGGGGACAGTAAAGGGGAGGGAGGGAGCATCAGAGCAAACGGGAATGAAATTGTCAAGCTGAAGGTGGGAGAAAGTGGGAGAGAGAGATATCTTGATGGAGAGAGACATCATGAAGTTAGGGAGGACCCTGATGCTAGGGAGATGGCTATGAATCCACAAGGATGACCTCAGCTTAGACTATCTCCCTGTAAGCATATTGGTGAATACCTGTCATCATAGAGCCTTCATTCGGTAACTGATGGAAGCAGATGAAGAGGCCCATGGCCAAGCACCAGGCTGTGCTCTGGGAGTCCAGTGGAAGATGGGGAGGAGGGATTATGTAAGCAGGGGAGAACGGTCAAGATCATTATGCGGAGGTCTGAAGAAACAACTGAATCAAGCTTATGAGAACTCACAAACTTTAGACTGACAGCTGTTGTCTGCATGGGACTGAAGTAGGCTTGCTGTATGTGGGAGACAGTAGTGTAGCTTGGTCTGTTTGAGGGAGCCCTGACAGTGGGGTCAGAATCCGTCTCTGGTGCATAAACTGACTTTGTGGGGTCTATTGTCTAGGGTGGAATACCTTGCTAGGTCACGATGCAGTGGTAGAGGGATTGATTCAACTATCAACTAAATGTAGCAGGCTTTGCTGGCTCCCCATGGGAGGCTTCACCCGTTTGGAGGAGGGGCTGGGGACTGGGTGGGGAAGCCTAAGGGAGGAGTAGGAGGAGGGATGGTAGGGGCAACTGTGGTCAGTATGCAGAATAAATTTTAAAACTTCTTTTAAAAAAGATATACTAAGTCAAATTTGTGTTGCCTCTATACTCACTGGAGCATGGTCAAACTCCTAGCAGCCAGCCCCTTAAAGAAAGCTGAGTCCTGCATCCATCCCCACCCCCAGAAGCCACCAACTGTGAAGAGCTACACTTCAGCACTTCAGAATTTTATCATAATTTTTAAGGACTCTCTTTGGCTTCCTATCTAGGCTGTTTCTTTCTTTTTTATTTCCTTTCTTTTCTCTTTCTTTCTTTCTTTCTTTCTTTCTTTCTTTCTTTCTTTCTTTCTTTCTTTCTTTCTTTCTTTCTTTCTTTCTTTCTTTCTTTCTGTCTTTCTTTCTGTCTTTCTTTCTTTCTTTCCTTCCTTCCTTCCTTCCTTCTTTCTTTCTTTCTTTCTTTCTTCCTTCCTTCCTTCCTTCTTTCTTTCTTTCTTTCTTTCTTTCTTTCTTTCTTTCTTTCTTTCTTTCTTTCTTTCTTTCTTTCTTTCTTTCTTTCTTTCTTTCTTCCTTTCTTTCTTTCTTGGCAGAGGACGGTGTTTCACAGAAGCCTTAAATGCCTCTCATTCTCAATTTTGAGTCTGGGTCACCAGTACCATTGCAACAGAAAGCCAGAAGCAGCATGGATCATGTACATCCACACTGTCTCCAGAGGCAGCATGGAGCAAAGACATGAACATGGCTTCCAGAAGTGGCATGGACGACAGACATTAAAAATGTCTCCTGTGGTAGCCCTGATTATAGACATCAACAGGGCCTCGGGTGGCAGCCAGGCCCACTGACGTTAACAGCAATGTTCTTATTAACCCGACACAAGTGTTCTTATTTTTAAGAGAGCCTATTATCAATTTTCTGTCTTGAAGTTGTTGCTTGTGTACTGTTTTCAACAATTGTATATTCAAGAATATAAAAACCAATCTTTTATTTTCTTTATAATCTTCATCAACTTGCTATCCACACTCAGCCTCTGATCTCTGTAATGACTTCTTCTAAGTATGATACAAAGGTCAAAGTTTATTTCTTTTTACACAGAGGATCAATTGGCCAAATACCTTATTGAGTAGACCCTGACCTGTATGCTTCCTCTCAGAAAGAGTTCCTTTGTTGTGAATCAGGCACTGGTCTTTTTTTTTTTTTTTTTTTTTTTTTTTTTTTTTTTTAATATCTGTGTTGATTTATGGGCACATATATGGTATCTGTGAGAAATTCTTACAGAAGGGGACAGGGAAATAAAAATGGGCTAATGTATTTTATAAACATCATACCCATTCTCATTCTATGCTCATAATCACTGGTTTACCACGCATGTACTGAGTATCTGTTGCTTAGCATTCTGATAAAGAGATACTTGTAGAATGTCTTCCACTGACCACACAAGTAGTTCCCCATTTGAGTGGGAATATAGGTAATTTCTACTTTTCTTTATTACTCAGTAAGTTGTACTATACATGTTTCTAAATTATAGAAATCTTACAGGCTCAGCTTACTTATTTCATATAGAAGTTTTCCTGGTTGCTTTTGCTTTTCTGGTTAATGGTTCATAACTAGGCAGAGAGGCAAAAGTCTAAGAAATTTGGAAGTTCAGGACCTGGGTCAAACAGTGGTTATGAGAAGACATTAGAACCAGGATGTATTTGAAAGTTAGTGGTACATGGATGGCATACAGATTACTGACTCATGTGCTGGGTAATATTAATGTTAGAAATTAGGAGAAGTCCAATATATGCTCTAATTGTTATGAGCCCAAAATGATCAAAACATTTCTGAAAACAAAGTTAAAAAGAGTCCCCAATGCCTGGATATGCTCTTTGGAGAAAGTAGGTGATAGAAGACCCAAGAAAACATGACAAAAGTCAAAGAAGCATGACTACCAATCGACTTTTCTTTCTAACAAAGTTTTTAGTAAAGTTTGGTGCAGTGAACACAACATTGTGTAAGATATTGTCTCACCATTTCAGTATTGCTATGGATTCAGAGATGATTACTGTCAACCCTTGTCAAGGGCTTTAACATCAAGAGCATCACGCTCTTTTTTTTAAGAGTATGAAGAACATTGTGTTTTTCCACTTAGAACATACACTAGCCAGAAGAAGGAAGGGCTGGATTTATTGATGTCTCTATGTAGTGTTGGTGTGTGTGTGTGTGTGTGTGTGTGTGTGTGTGCGTGTGTGTGCGTGCGTGCGCACATCCAGAGGTCAATGCCAACATCTTTCTCTTCCTTTATACCTTGTTGTTTTGAGTGTGGGTCTATTAATGAAGCCAGAACATGCCATTTTGGAATTTACAGCTAGACTCTGAATAATCAAAGCATCACACAGAACTCTCTGGACTCTTCTATTGCAGTGTGGACACTTTACCATTCACCCTATAATAGCTGCAGGACAATCCATAGAATATGTGCCTCTGTTCACATAATTGCTTTTCTTTGGGTGAGTATTTAGATTATTTGGAATTTTTCTTATTAGGTACAGTCACATTCACCACCCCTAAAAGTTTTAGTTTACGTGTTTCCAGATTGTAGAAATTTTAAAATAGAAACTCTGGATTAAAGACTATGTGGATTTTAAAGTCAATAACTGTTGACAGATTTAGTCAGCATGCTTAGGAGAGCAGTATGAGAGAGTTCATTTTCTATCCCTGTGCTAACATTGTTCATTAATATTCTTCTGAGGGAATAGTATCAAACTATTGTTTTTATTTATATATGTGTTGTTTCGCTGTAAAGAATGGGGAAGTTAAACACGTTATAACTTTATACTGTCTCTGTGGATTTCTTTAATAATCATTCCTTTATCATATTTTTAGTAACTTGTTTTATTTGTGTATGATACTGTTAGATTTTTTTCGTTATTGAAATATTGCTTACCTTTTTGTTTTCATGTTGATACCGTACAAAATTTTTCTACTTCCTCTAATTATCTGAATTTTATGTAGTTTGTTTTATAAAAGAAGTGAGCCAGTCTCTAACCCCCAGGATCTCATCACAATGTACACTCTACTCTAGTTTTAGAGTCCATTCACTGACTGCTCCTCCCCCAGCCTCCTGCCTTAACATCTCTACTGTAGCTCACCTGTATCAGGTAAGCGTCTTGGTTCCTCAGTATTAACTTAATGGAATTGCTAGGGAGTGTGTTGAGTTCATCAGAAGCAGACGGAGTTCCCGTCTGAGACACTACCTATTGGCTCCACTGAAGCTTGGCCTGCAGACTTCCACATACTGAGCTAACAGGACTGATAAGACCTGAACCCAGAATCTGCCTGTAGGATGTGGCTCAGCAGACCATGGTTCCCTGTGGGAGTCTGCTATCTTTTCATTTATGATGTTCTTAAAGCCGAACTGGAAAACAGCTTGGCTAAGACCAGGTGGGCTGTAGCACTGAGGTCCTACGTTGCATAAAGTAACCTCAGTGCCTGTCCCTGGGACTTCTTCCTCTGCGCTCTGATTAAGGACAGCCTCATTAAAGGTGGCTCTGGAATATGGACTGCTGATGAGGAAAGGGACTTTTCAATATGGAGGTCACATGCTCGCTTCAGAAGCCCCGAGCCATCTAATGCAGCTTCTCAGAATTCCGACTTGTCAAGTGCATCTAACATACGGTCTCTTGTTTCAAAGAGATTCACTTTCTTATGGATAGTTTACTGAAAAACATCTGGACAGAAATGCTTTGGGCACAGAAAAGAGACTTGAAATCCATGTGTACAGGCATAGCTGGCCTCCTCCTCACAACATTCCCTTTACAGAGTGCCCCAGCTGCTGTCTTCAGCGTGCTTGTGAATCTGTCTCTAACTTTGATGTATTGCTAAGCAGCACTTACAATAAAACTTCTCAGGTTTGACATGAAAGACATGCACAGAGGGAGAGTCTGACTTAGCTGATACTTCTTATGATCATTTCTTTCATGCCTTGTTGCAATCTGTGGGGATATTTTGTAATATAATAAAAACATTTTGGAGATATCAGAGGGATCTACCCACAGTCAGTCTAGGAAGATTAGACAGTGGTAACTCACACCTTTAATCCCAGCACAGGGAATATCCTGGGAGTGGTGACCTACGCCCTTAATCCCAACTGAGTTTGAGGTCATTTTAGTGATATCTCTGAAATGTTTTTATTATATTACAAAATATCCCCACAGCAATCATTCCCTGAAATCTGGGAAGGAGCAGAGGAAAGAAAATGTAAAAGAGTCACAACACCCTTCAGTCACTTTTGAGTGCAGTGTGCTTTTATGAAAAGGGTCAGTCATTCTGTCCATGTGCGTCTGTTTGGTGGACTCCGGCTTCATTCTCACAATAAGCCAGATAGGATGGGCAAGGGCTAAGCTATGGATTGTGGTTTAGAATCATGTATTGAAATTCTGCTTCCCCCAATTCCAGAATGGCATGTTCCCAGGCAGGGTTTTATGGAGACAATGAGGTCATGAGGCAGAGTTCCTATGACTCCTATTACTGATCATGTAGCAATCTGGTCTCTTCTCCTAGGAGAGAACACAGAAAAAAACTTCAATGTGTGAGCCAGGACTGGCCTTTCTATCTTTAAACCTGCCAGCACCATGACCCTGATTTCTCAGATTTGAGCAATGTAAACAATATATTTTTGTTGTTTAAAAGTTGTTCAGTTTATGGCTACTTGTTATGGCCCAGTAGGGATTACACCAGGTTTAAGTTACTTTATTCCAATTTTATAGGAGCAAGTGGCTCAGGATGAGTAGACACCCACGCAGACAGCCTGGAAGAAGAAACTGGGTGCCAGTAACTAGACACTGCCAGCCACACGATCCACTTCAAACAAAAGTCTGAAAGGCTATTGGACTGAGCTGCTGCTACATTCAAGACTTTCTACTCTGGGAAGATCCCAGTTAGTGTGAGGAGAGAGAACAAGAAAGCAGAAGAGTTCTGCTGGAAACTTCATAAAGTGCATGTTAAATAAAACCTTTTCCTAATTACTGGGGCATCTTAGGAGAAACTTCTGCTTAAACTCAGGCAAAAAACAGATTCAACTGTCCAAAGCACTTCCCCACCCATAAAACTCATTGACTCAGTGAGTGAATGGGGTGGGTTCAGAAGAACATTTCAAAAAGCATAACACGTCAGCCTTTTGCCTCATATGTGAACATGGATGTAAGGGGATGCTAGAGAATTTCAGGTAATTAATTGCAGGCCATTTAAGTTTCTTAAAAAGTTATCTTCATCCTTTTCTGGCCTGGGCTCGCTAAACAGCCTCTCTGCATTTGTGGAGTGGGAGCTACTGGAAGTCCTTGCCTGCCTCATCACTGGACTCACATTTCCTCCTGCTTCTCCTCTTCATCCCTCCCTTGCTGGGCATCCTTGTCCTCGATGCTACAGAAGAGTTAAGCACGTGAGCACCTTCCTTGCTGTGTATCTACTGCACAGAGCTGCCATCTTTCCTAAGTAGGCATAATGGAGCAAGTGTGAAAAATGATCAAAAACTGGGACTATCAGTAACTTTAGAAAGTATGGTTTGGAATTGTTCATTGACCTTATGGTATATATTGATGTTCCTTTAAAAACTAATTTTTTAGGTTTATTATTTTTATTTATGTGTTTATTGTTTTGAGATTGGGTCCCACTTAGAAACTATTGTATTTTTAGGTAAAATAGAGTTGCATCGTTTCCCCATTCTCTCTTCAATCCTTCCTTTAATCCCCCACCCCACTCCCTTTCAAAGTCATGGCCTTTCCCCTTTTTAATTATTATTGTTCTCTCTCTCTCCATATATATATAAAGTCCATTTATTATTACTTGTATCTGTTTTTGAGGGCTGATCACTTAGTATTACATAACCAACTGGGGGCTCCTCCCTGAGGAATACTAATTTCTCCCTCTCTCAACAGTCATTAATTGTCTGTAGCTCTTCATCTAGGAGAGGAGTCCTGTGAGAGGCACCTCATCTGTGTTGGTGTATCAACTAGTGCCATTGTTTGAGCCTTATTTAGGTAGCCATACTGTTGAGATTTCATGAGTGTGTAGCCTCCCACAGTATTTTAAATATTTGTTTCTAACATACTGTGAAGAAGTAGCAAAGGCCTTGCAGTTCAAAGAGTGTGCTTAGACCCCAGGAGGCCTCCCCCAACCCCAGTGCTCAACCCATTCTCCCCCAGAGCCCAGAATCCTTATACTGCAGAAGTGCCATCACATGGCTGTGAAGCCCAGGGCTGCAAGTGATCTGTTATAATTTGGATTTGATTTTTTCAGTATCATAACATCTCATTATTTACACCTTAGGGCATTAAGACAATAAGGTGTCAAAACAACAATATCCTCATGAAAACATCTGAACCCTCCTCCACCTCATCTCTGTGTAGACAGAGCCTCTGTCTCCACTTCCTGGATCATAGGATGATTCTTCAGCCATGCCAAACTAGTCAACACTCAGATGCTTTGTATGGGATATGCCACGGCCATCCAGAAATAGTTGAAACCACGAGGATCCTTGGGGAACACTACAGGGACCTTTACTTCTAATCTCCGTATACATTCTAGATGGCTTTCAGTCTAATTTACATGCAATTTCTTTTTAAAAGAGTCTCAGTGTAGCTTGTGAGATTTTACGGGTGGAGAACAGTTAGAAGATGTTTCTGTATATGCTTGCTTCACCTTGAGAATCCCAGGTTCTCAGACATGGAGAACTCCAAGGGCATGTGATGCCACGGAGGGGTACTAGCTGGTCAGGAATTTCCTGCGCTATAACTGATCTTCTTCTCCGAGTCATCCCATACCTAAACCATTGTTTACATTCCACAAAACTTCTGTTTGAAGGATTAGTGTGGGAACAGAATATCCTGGTCTCAAGGGAACCTCAGACCTCAGCTCAGTGGTCCTAGGGAGGGTCCTTTCACCATGGCCTGGCCACAGCACATTGCATGAAGGGTCCCACACAACATGTAGGACCTGCCCTTTCAGTTAGGACTTTCTTCTCACCCCGTGTCTGGACATGCTAGTATAGTGTATTACACAGCACAGGCACACACTGGCCACTTGCTCCATGAAGAAATCTACCTAAATTCCAATGTTTATGGCTGTGACTTCCAGCAAGGCCATTCTGTGTTGACTTGAGGATGAGTTGCTAGCTGGGAACTTCCACTAAGATTAATTCAGGAGCATCAGAGCCTGTGCACATTTTGGGTCCGGCTTCTGACATCGAATGAGACTCACTTGAAGAAGGAGATCGGGAATACGCAATGCTATGATGAAAACAGACAAGGTATTGTTATAGCAAAGCACCCCCTTGAACTCCCAAAGCACAGTCTCTGCTTTTCTCTTTGTGTCTCTGTCTCTGTTTCATTCTCATCCCCCTTCCTACTTCCTCTCTCACACATACCACACGACTTATGCTTTTTTTGTTTTCTTTTCTCAGACTGTCTTCCTAAGTAAACCAGGCTGGCCTGCAACTATGTATCCCAGGCTAGCCTGCAACTATGTATCCCAGGATGGCCTGCAACTATGTATCCCAGGATGGCCTGCAACTATGTATCCCAGGATGGCCTGCAACTATGTATCCCAGGCTGGCTTCAAATTTTCAACTCCTTTGCCTCTGCCTCTTGGGTGCTGGGATTATAACCCTGCACCACAGTATATAGAAGACTCTTATTTTCTTATATTATAAAGTGTGTGTGTGTGTGTGTGTGTGCTATAACAAATGGAGTAGAGGTCCTAGAATCACTTGTGTGTGTTAGTTTCTCTTTCCACTTCATGAGTCCCAGATTTTAAGTCAGGTTATTTGATCCTCTTGGCAGTAGGAGCCTCTATTCCTGGAGCCCCTGCATGGGCATCTTGCCCACTGCGGACACACTTAAAAGTCCATTAATTATAGTTCTTTTTGTGGGAAAAAGAAAGAAAAATATTTTTAAAATAGTAAACCTGAAAGAGCATCCAAATCCCTCTTGAGCACTCATGACTGGTCCTTGATGGGGCTGGGTTAGGGGTGGCCCTATAATGGGGTTTCTGAAATGTTCCTGGGAGATGCTGGTGTGCTCTTCAGGGGACTACACTTTGCATCTTGCCAAAGCCAACTCACACCCAGAAGCATGATGCCTCAGAGCACTGCACTCCACCCTCCCCAAGATACCAAAGGACTTGTCAGAGTGGTACTTAGGGTCATGAGCTTGAATGACCCAAACACCACTTCTGAGTTAGCAGCTGGAATCAATATAAAACATTGTTTTCATGTATGACAGCAAAGTAGCCCATTGCAGAGCCAGACCTGAAGTAAGACACAAGTGTCTCTTGGCTGAGCACTTGGGAAAGAGAGGATACAATACAGAAGCAATGGGGATGAGGCATATAGCTGCTCCTCAATTATAGGTTTTGTGTTTCTGGAAATAACTGGCTAACATCCTTTATAACCAACAAGGAATATAAAGAGACCCATGACCTGTCTCTGTTATTACCCCTACCATGCCAAGCCGCAGTAAGATGATTTTTAGCTTTCCAACTTTGGAAACTGCCAGAAATGCCATTTGGATTTATTTTTATTTGGAAGTTGGCAAAAACTGGCTACATTTTTAAATGCCTTAGGGTAAACATCATAGCATTGCCATTCAGATACACACTACACTCCCTAACTTAGATTCAAATAGGCCATCTTAAGGACATGGAAAAAAATATTTAAGACTTAGTCCTCAAATATATTTAGAACGGCATTTTGACTTTCTTTCCATATTCAATGTCAATCAAACTAAATTTCTACATTGTTGGAATTGCATTTTAACATACTATATTCTTCAGTTACATAACTCAATAAGCATCTTTGCAGGAATTCTAACATCATGTTTAGATTAAAGAGGTACTGAAATACTCTGTGAGAAGTGTCAAAAATGTGATATTTCAAAAACACAGTTTGGCGCTAACAATCTGCTGTTATCTATCTGTAAATCTTTCTCCTTCCAGGGTATGTTTCAGAGCAAACATAAATGAGACTATTCTCTACTGCAGCTTGACTCTCAAGGTTGCATGGCTAGAATATCTAAAAGTGTATTAGCATATATTTAAAATGGAGGATTAAAACTGGGGATTTCCTGGAACCAATGCTTTGTTAACCAGTTAATTAGCACAGCATATCTTTAAAACAAGGCCTGTGTTAAGTTATTGTTTAAAATACTGTGATGAAACAGCTCTATTCTACATAATCAAAGCTCATATGAACTTAGAGAGACTGAGGCAGTATGCACAGGCTTGTATGGGTGCTTCAGGTCCTTTGAGTATATATCATGGCTTCCAGGTTACTGCTCAATGGGATTCCTGAGTGTGAGAACAGGTGGGTCTTTGATTCTTGTCTTCTCTCGGGCTCCTTTTCTCCTGCTTGTCTTGTTCAACTCCAATAAGGCAGCTCTTATTTTATCTTGTTGTATTTTATTTTGTTATATTTATTATTGACCTTTAGAAGCCTGGTCTTTTATAGTGTGAGATGGAAAAGGAGTAGATCCAGATGGGAGGAGCGGTGGAGAGGAACTGGAAGAAGTAGATGGGGAGAAACTGTAACCAGGATGTTTTATGTGAGAAAAAAAAAAATCTGTTTTCAGTCAGAGGAAAAAGAAAAACCAGCTCTCACTGATAAATCTGTTTAGTTTGAAAGATATTTACTTATCCAATTTTCTTAAAATGGGCCACATATCCTTGGCTTAATTGATTATCCAGTTCAGGCCATCTCTCTTCCAGTTTACCTCATGTGTTTCTGAAGTGTTTTTTAAAAACTATCAGGGGACTAATGCAATGAAGTGTAATTGAGTCAAAGTGTGTTGCAAGTATTGTTAAAATTTGTGACACTCAGCCAGAAGATTTACCGAGTCTTAGCCTAGGGGCTGGAATATTCTTACTGGACACATGTCTCGTGCTGTTCCTTTCGATCTCTGTGTTTATCCTTTGTCTGTTTACATGGAACATGAAGAATGGATCTTATTTACCTCTGGATGTTTTCCTACGACTTGCTCCCATGATGACAACTCACTTTCACGTTAGTGTAGAGTAGCCATGCCCACAGAATGAAAAGAAGCCCCTTATTTTGCCAGGTGCAAAATTCACAATTCATCCATTGTGATTTCACATCATTGATAAATGCTTAGGTTAGCACTGCCGTACAGGCTGTAGCTTCCATGATGTGGGAATGTCTTTCTGTATACTGTGAATATTAATCATTAAATAAAGGAGCTGTTTTGGCCCTTGGTGAGCACCCTAGAAGAATAGGTAGGAAAAGAAGGGCAGAGTCAGAACACAGATCGAGCTGGACGTCCAAAGAAGCAACATGTAAGGAACACAGGTGAGCCATGGGCCATGTGGCAGACAGATTAATGAAAATGGGTTAAGATGAAGGAGCTAGCTATCGATCTGCCTAAGCCATTGGCCAAACAACATGAAGTTAATATAAGTGTCTGAGTCATTATTTTTTGGGAGGACATAAGCAACAGTGGGCGACTAAGCACTCTGGGACGGCAGGTCTGTGGGTCTGGATAGCTGGCTAGCTGGGCCAGAAATGTCATTTGTAACACTTCCAATTTGAGGTTTCTCTGGAGGTAGGGATGGGAATCTAGCTTATGAGGAATGGGAAGAGCCTTTCTTTATTCTTGAAAGGAAAGTAGAGACCCAAATCTCCAAGAATCACTGTCTATCTCAACTTTTCCACTTCAGGAAATAAATCTTGACTGTTGAAGTCATCCTGGTTCAGAAGTTGTCAATATTATCATCTTTTTTCTTTGTTTTATTATTGTTTTTATAAAAATAGTCTTTTTTATCCATGTATCCCCCTGCTCCCCCTCTTTTCCCCCTCCCAATCTCTCCTAGTCAGCCTTCAGCCTCTTCCCTCCCCATTCATCCATCCCCTCCCCCAAAGGGCAAGAAGTCCTAATGTGGGTCAGCCCAGCACGGCACATCCACTCCAGGCAAGTCCAATTTTCTTATCTCAAAGTCAAGACTGGGTTAGGTATTCCTCTGCAGGGAATGGGCTCCAAGGTGCCAGCCCACACACAGGAACATAGTCGGATCATACCCCTAAAGGCTCCAAATACTGCCCGTGCCAATTGACAGTTGCCTATCCTTGGAGAGCCTAGCTCCTTTTCCTGATGGTTCTCCAGTGATTGTTCTTGATTCATGAGCTCCTTAGAGCTCCAACCAGCTATCACTGTGGGAATTTTCCTCATAATCCCTATCCCTTTGCTCATACAGACTCTCCTCCCCTGCTCTCAGCTGGACCAGGAGCTCAGCCCAGTGCTCAGCCATGGATCTCTGCCTCCACCTCTATTCATTGTTGAATGTAAGTTCTGTGATGACACTTAGGGTGAGCATTTGTTTGATTATAGGGGAAGTCCTGTTTAGGCACCCCCTCCACTATTTGTTGCAGACCTACACAGGACAGCCTGTGAGTTCTTGGATGTGGTCTCTCTCCAACCCCACATTAGCTTCCTCTATCGAGATATCCATCTCTTTCTATCTCCCTCTTTGTTGCTCCTCTCATTCAACCATCTCCTTCTTCTTATTAACATTAGCAAGCTTAATTAAATTAAAGGAGTATTCACAATTTTCCAGGACCAAAATGAAGCTAGTCAAAATTTGTAATGTGCAATTTAACAAGGAGATAAAGCTTTGAAAACCAACAATCACAAAAATACACACGAGAACCCTGAAAATAGCCTTCCCCATACTTCTGTTGAAAGTAGGCTGATATGATGGGAGCAAGTCATGGGAAAACATCTGGAGGTAAATGAGATCCATCCTTCATTCTCTGTGTAAACAGACAGAAGAAAGGCACAGTGAACCAAAGGAATGGCATGACACAAACACCAAGAGTACTCCAGCCCCCAGGCTAAATCTCATTGCCCTAAAGTGGGTTGCATGCTTGTTCTTGAACCAGGGCCTGTAAGGGGAATCACTGTGATGGTTAGGGATGGGAAAGCTGTCCCTATGGACTCAGTTAGGTCTTCATTTCTCTCAGGACTGCTCTCAATAGACAAGAGTGAACTTATAGTGAGGGCAAGGCCATAAGATGCCATCTCCAGTACTGTATTGTATGGGCAAGACTCACTTTGGCTTTCAAAACAACATTCAAAACTATACATTCAGGAATATCAGTGTTATTTATGGTTCTGCATTATTCTTCCTTAGGCCAAAACACTCACATTGCCCCAGACCTCAATCTCTCACATTCCCAAGATCAGAGATTTCTCAGAACAAAAACAAACACACAAGTGTACTTCTCATGCATTAAAGAAACACAAGACACAGAAGTCAACCCAACTAGAATATAATTAAACTGTGAAGGACAGAAAATAATTATGAATACACAGAAACATGAAGATTACAGGTTAGAAGAAATGGGAAATATATAAACATGGTTTGAATATGAACTGTTTCCCACTGGTTCCTGTGTCTGAGTATTTGGTCCCTACCAAGTAGGGCTATCTGATGAAACTGTAGAAACTTTGGGGCTGAGGCCTGGTGTAGCACACCTAGGACACTGATCTATTCTTTGCCTCCTAGTTTGCTGATATGTGAATGAATAATCACATCTGCCTGACAACACATTCTGGATGTCTATGGCCCTGACCATGGCTCAAGTGCTTAAACAAAGATTTGCTGAATGTATAGCCAAAACAAATATGAATAGGTTGCCTTGACCTATGTCTTACATTAATGGTATTGTGGGTTTTGCCTTTAAAAATGCCATACGCCTGGGCTTCTGTACCAAGAATCTTTCTGAGGTTCTGGACAACTCTTGATCACTAAATAAAGATCTCTAAATTGCCTTGTATGTGTGGTGGGCTGTAGCTTTCTCATCTTGACTTTCTCATCAGGAAACTCTGCATGTAGGAAATTCACTCTGTAGGTCACTAGATGCAAGGTTCTAACTTGATGATGGGAGCTTCAGATCAGCACATTCTTCTGAGAAGCAGACTTCAGTTATAAAGTTCCTTCTCATTGGGAAAGAAAGAGTGATTTCAGTCTAATAACCCTCCCCTGATCTGCAGAGACTGTAAGAATGGGAGTCCAAAGGGAGAATCCATGTGAGCACTAGGAGGAGGAAATACTGAATTCCATCAAACATTCAAGACAGCTTAGTGCCAATGTTTCTTAAACTGTTTTACAAAGTAGGTAGGGCAGAAACATAACTATACTCATTTTATGCAGCCAGTATCACCCTGATATCCCAGCCATTAAAGACAGTAAATAAAAATGTATTCCTATTTTCCTCACGAAAAAGATGCAAAAATTCTCAACAAAATACTTACTAAGTGGATTCAAGAACAAATCGTGACCAGCTACTTTTGTCCTCAGATGCAAAGTTGGTTCAACCCATAGAAAAAAAACCTTAAGAACAGAAGGTATGTGGTCATCTTAATAGATGTAAATGGACATTTGAAAAGTTCAGTATGGCTATACGATAAAAGCCCCAAAGAAACTGGGTACAGAAGGAGCATATCTCAACCTAAGAAAGACTATATATGTTAAACATATAGCCAATAGTATACTAAATGGGAAAAACGGAGAGCATTTCTTCTAAAATATAGAATAAGTGTCCAGTCTTTCCACTCTTGTTCAAGAACAGTGTTTGATGTCTTAGAACAATAAGCTGTGTGAAGGAAATAAAAATAGATACAAATAGAAAAAGTACAAGTCATGACATAGTTCTATACTTAAAAACTCTACTGATGATGCCAGGAAGTACTTAGATCTGATTAAATCTTCAGCAAAGTTGTAAGACACAATATAAATATAAAAAACAAGTAAGTAGTGTTCCTATATACCAATAATGAACTTGTTGATAAATAAATCAGAAAAAAATATTCTGCTCACTATTGAAAAACAAAAGCAAAGAAACTAGGATTTTTTTTTGTCTCTAACAGGTGGTAAGACTTCATTGCTGAAGACACCACACCCTTGAATTGCAAAGTGCACAGAAATAAACTTGAACTGACCCAGAAACTCTTCTCTACTGGCTAGCTTTCATAGTGTTGGAAGGCGCTATGCAGGTTGTTGAGGGACAAAGATATGTAATCTTACATAGTGCTGGACTCTACATGCTATGATAATAATGTAGCATGCAAAATGTGCCCCATGGTACAATAGTGGAAAGACTGCTTATAGGAGTAGCCAACTACTTGATTGATTGAATTTGAGTCTTGATAAACAAGGAGGAATTCATGCCTGGTACTGTACACTTGGTTAAAATCCATAGTAGGAGAGTCTGAGGCCCTAAGAAAGAAGCAATTGACGCTGTTTTGCTGGACAGTCATTTTGTCAAAACCACCTTCTAAATATTTATATGCATAGAATTGTGCTATTCTCAACCTTGGTCAGATAACATTCTTATTGCAGAGGGTAGCAGTTGATGCAGAGACTCATAATTATTCAAATCCAGAGAATAAGTGATCATGAGTGTTCAATTTTAGTTGGGGCATCTGTATCACCCCAAGCTCAAGGCTCAGGGAACATTATGGAAGAGGGAACAGAAAGAGCTGGGTGATGGGGAGGGATGCTGGGAAATCCTAGACTCCACAGTTAACAGGTCTTTTATACACATGAATTTATAGCAGCTGTGGCAATCTGCACAAGTCCCATACATCATCAGAGTTAAAAAGTTTACCCCGGAGGAGAGAGGAGCTTCTGTAGCTCCACCTTAGCCAAGGAGCTATTGTCAGTGGATGGCCCCTGAGGTAGATTTGCTTTTCTTTGGGTATGAGAGAGGCCATTGATAGGTTTCCCACCCCCAGTGAGTGAACCCGCATATATGTGCATATAAGTAGCACTCATTAGTGAGCCATAAACTTAAAAAGACAGGGTTTGAGGATATGTTGGGGGTAGGCAGGGACATGCTGAAGGACAGAGTGGGTGATGGATATATATGATCAAGGTACATTGTAGGCATGCATACAATTTACAAACAACAAACTTAGTAAAATAAAAACTAGATCTCTATGAGTTTGAGGCCAGTCGGTTCTACAGAACACCTGGGACAGCTACACAGAGAAATCCTGTCTCATAAAGAAAAAAGAGAGAAATAGAGGAAGGAAGGAAGGAAGGAAGGAAGGAAGGGAAGGAGGGAGGAAGGGAGGGAGGGAGGGAGGAAGGGAGGGAGAGAGGGAGGGAGGGAGGAAGGAAGGGAGAGAGGGAGGGAGGGAGGGAGGGAGGGAGGAAGGGAGAGAGGGAGGGAGGGAGGGAGGGAGGGAGGGAGGAAGGGAGAGAGGGAGGGAGGGAGGGAGGAAGGAAGGAGAAAAAGTCATGACCATAAGTGCTGGCAAGGCTGTAGGGTTGGGAATGTAAACTGGTATGGCTACTATGAAAGGCAATATGTAAGTTTTTTTTTTTTTTAAAGGGGGGGAGGGAAGGAAAAATCCTAAAAAAAAAAAAAAAAATAGAACTACCACATGACTCAGCTATACCACTCCTGGCATCTCCCAAAGGACTCTAAGTTCTACCATAGACATGTAGACATGCTTGCACATCTGTGTTTATTGCTGTCTACTCCCAATAGCTAGGAAGTGGAATCAACTTAGATGTTTGCAAACAGATAAATGAGCAAGGGAAGTGTGGCGTATATGCATGGAGAAATTTTCTTCAGCCTTAATAAAGATGTTATGCCACTTCAAAAATGGCTGCAATTAGAATCATTATATTAGGCAAAGTAAACCGGATTTAAAGAGACAGTCAATGGCATATGTTTTCTTGTATTTGAAGATCCAACCTTTCAATTTTTATATACGTGTGTAGAAATGAAAATAAATGATGAAGACAGAAAAGGGACTATGAAAGTGGAAATGAGGTCTTGAGGAAGGGAGAAGTGGGAGGGGTGGTGATAGGATGTATGTGGAATGGGAGGTTCTAGGGGACATGGGTGGGAAAGGGAGTAGGGATGAGACTCAACAAATACAAGGAGCATATGAAAGCTCACTAACTAAATCCACTACTTCGTGCACATTTTAAAAAAGCATAAGCCCAATAAAGAAGCCTCTCCCTTAAGTTGCTCCTGTCAAGTCTTGTACCACAACAAGGAAAGGAAGTCATATAAATACTTAAATGATTTTGAGGTGCGGATGTGACTTCTAAGCGTGTCTCTCAGGACACGTAGGTTTTCATGTTTTATTGAGGATCCATTTCAGCTCTTGTGCCAAGATTGTAAGAAGCCAAGAAAGTCCTGAGTGAATATGTATTGTTCGACATGAGCTGGCTATGTCACACACACACACACACACACACACACACACACACACACACACACACACACAAAGAGAGAGAGAGAGAGAAAGAGAAAGAGAGACACATCACATGAATGGACATTTACTGGCATAGCTTCTCTCTCTCATGTTTTGTAGGATCACCCAAAAAATACATATTCAAATTACCACTTAAATCCATTTTGATCTGCAATGAATAATATTTTAGTGCACATTTGTCCCATGCAGCATTTGTAATACTTATGTGTAGCATTTAGGAACATAATTATGGGAAAATATTTTCAAACTTTACTGTGAATTTAAATTTAATTGAATGTCCTTAACTTTTATAAGCCACTTGTGGTGAATTGGATATTCATACATCATACATGTTCTTCCTTACATGTACTCATATGGACTCCTGCACATGCACACTTACTCATATTCTTACACACATACACACCTCTCCACTGTTTTCTACATTGCTTGTCATGATAATATATGTGAATATCCACTTCCTCTTACCTCCCATAATCCCAATTTTTCAGGAGATATTATCTATTCCCCTTCCCAAAGGGATCCATGAAAGACTCTTAGAATCTTCCTTGCTACCTAGCTTATCTGGGGTTGTGGATTGTAGCCTGGTTGTCCTTTGCTTTGTGACTAATATCCACTTATGAGTGAGTACACACTGTGTTTGTTTTTCTGTGTCTGTGTTACCTCACTTAGAATGCTGTTTTTCTAGTTCCATTCATTTGTTTCTGTCTATCTTCTTCAGCTGAAGGGCATCTATATTGTTTTCAGGTTCTGGCTATTATGCATAATGTTTCTACAAACATAGTTGAGCAAATGTCCTTGTGGTATGAATGGGCATCCTTTGGGCATATGCCCAAGAATGGTATTGCTGGATCATTAGATATATTGATTCTCTGTTTTCTGAGAAACCACAATTCTGATTTCCAAAGTGGCTGTACATGTTTACCAGCCATGGAGGAGTGTTCCCCTTACTCCACATCCTCTCCAGCATAGACTGTCATCAATGCTTTTTGATCTTAGCCATTCTGATAGGTGTGAGATGGTATCTCAGAGTGGTTTTAATTTGCATTTCCCTGATGGAAAGGAATGTTGAGCAATTCTTTAAGTGTCTTTCAGCCCTTTGAGATTCTTTTGTTGAGAATTTTCTATTTAGATCTACAGCTCATTTTTAAATTAGATTATTTGGTATTTTGATGTCTGGTTTCTTAGTTCTTTATCTATTTTAGAAATAAGCCCCCTGTCAGATGTAGGGTTGGTGAAGATCTTTTCTCATCCTGTAGGTTGCCATTTTTGTTTTATTGACCATGTCCTTTGCTTTACAGAAGCCTCTCAGTTTCAGTTATTAATTGCTGCACTCAGTGTCTCTGCTACTGGTGTTATATTTAGGAAGTGGTTTCCTATGCCAAGTTGTCAAGACTATTTCCCCACTTTCTCTTCTATCAAGTTCAGTGTAGCTGCATTTATGTTGAGGTCTTTGATCTATTTGGACTTGAGTTTTGTACAGGGTGGTAGATGCAATCCTCTACATATTGATATCCAGTTATGCCAGCACTATTTGTTGGAGGTGCTTTCTTATTTTCATTGCATATTTTTGGCCTCTTTGTCAAAAACCAGGTGCTCATAGGTGTGTGATTTAATGTCAGGGCCTTCAGTTCAATCCCATTGATCCATGTTTCTATTTTTATGCCAGTACCAAGCTGGCTTTTTAATTTATTACTGTAGCTTTATAGTAGAGCTTGAAGTCAGAGGACATGGGATAGTTGAGTGGGGGAGGGACAGAGAGGGAGAATATCAAATAGATGTCTTGATAGAGGGAGTCATTTTGGAGTTAGGGAGAAACCTGGTAATAGGGAAATTTCCAGGAATCGACAAGGATGAGCCCAGCTAGAACTCCAAGCAATAGTAAAGAGAGTACCTGAATTGGCTTTTCTCTGTAATCAAATTGATTAATGTCATCAGAAGATCTTCATCCAGCAACTAATATAAACAGATTAAGAGATCAACAACTAAGCACTGAGTCAAGCTTCCAGTCCTGTCAAAGAGAGGGAGGAGGGATTATATGACCAAAAAGGTCAAAATCATGATAGAGGAACCCACAGAGACAGCTGGCCCACATTACTGCATGGGACCGAACTAAGCCCTCTAAATGCGGATGACAGTTGTATGGCTTGGGCAGTTTGTAGAGCCTCTGGCAGTGGGACCAGGATTTATCTCTAGGCCATGAACTGGCTTTTGGAGTCCATTTCCTATAGCGAGATACCTTGCTCAGCCTTGATACCTGAGGTTGGGGGCTTGGTCCTGCTCCAACTTGATGTGCCAGACTTTGTTGACTTCCCATGGGAGGCCTTACTCTCTCTGAGGAGTGGATGGGGGTGGGGAGGGGGGAAGCTGAGGGGTGAGTGGGAGGAGGAGAGGGAAGGGGAACTATGGTTGGAATGTAAAATGAAAATACAACTTTTAAATTAAAAAAAAAAATAAAGTTTGACTAAGGAAAAAAATATAAGTGAATGCCAGAAACACTTAAGTAAAAATCAAATCACTGGCATATTCTTTAAAAAAAATAATTGATTTAGTAAAAGAACAAGTAGATCCCACATTCTCCAGGTGGCCACTGCTATAACTCAATGTTCTTTCTTGAAATTTTAAGAAAGCATTTTAAAGCTCAGTTATTCTGATGAGTCAGTGGGTTATAGATCTCTGCAGGCATCTTAGGATAGTTGTCGTGTATTTTAAGGTACAAAGTGTGTGTGTGTGTGAGTGTGTGTGTGTGTGTGTGTGTGTGTGTGTGTGTTTATATGCTTTTAGAAGTAAGTACCACTGTGCCTGATTTCTTTTTATTTTATTAAAAATAGACTTTCCCCCCTCACAAAACATGTCCTGATTATGTTTCCCTCCCTCTCCACCTCCCAGTTCCTCTCCACCTCCCCTCCCATCCGGATACATTCCCTTTGTGTTTCTTATTTGAAAACAAACTGCTTTTAAGGAATAACAATAAAACATAATGTAATATAATAAGATAAGACAGGAACTAACACACTGGAACTGGGCAAAACAAACAGATGGAAAAGTGCCTAAAATTATATATATATATATATATATATATATATATATATATATATATATATATATATATATATAAAGCAAAACAAAAAACCGAAACCCATTGATCCTCACATTCAGGAATCTCATAAAAACACTAAACTGGATGTCCTATATATATGCAGAGAATGTGGTGCAGCCCCATGAAGATGCTGCTTCCTTCTCTCTGGCTTCCTCTGTGTTTGGTGATGTAGAACAATGGAAAGAGGTTAAATTAAGTTAAAAGAGCTAATGGGACAAGCCTAAGCTAAGACTGAGCATTCATAATTAATAATGTCTCAGTGTCTTTATTTGGGAGCTGGTTGGTGGACCAAAGAAAACTTCAAATACAAAATGTGGCATAAAAAGATACAATAAGACAAGGCAAAACCCCTCATATCAGAGCTGGCAAAGACAACTCAGTAGGAGCAAAAGGATCCCAAGAGTCAGAGACACCCACATTCCCATGGTTAGGAGTCCCATAAAATACAAAGCTAACAAGCATAGCATATATAGTGGACCTAGCACAGACCCATGCAGGCTCTGTGACTGCCACTTCAATCTCTCTCTGTGAGACCCTATGAGCTCTGCTTAGCTGACTCTGTGAGCCCTATTCTCCTGGGCTCCTTAATCCTCTGGCTTCTACTTTTCTTCAGGGTTCCTCATAATCTAAGGGCAGGAACCTGCTAGAGGTATCCAATTTGAACTATCTCTGTGCCTGTTTGGCTGTGGGTCTCTGCATCTGTGTCCATATGCTACTGGAGGAGGCTTCTCTGATGACAATTGGGCTAGGCACTAATCTATGAGCATATCATTACATATAGTTTCATTGATTTTTCCTCCTATCCTGGGTCTCTGAGCTATCCATCCTCCAGTTCCTGGTCATCTAGGCAGCATTGGGCATGGGACCACTCTCGTGGCATGGGCCTCAGATTAGACCAGTCTTTGTGAGCCATTTCCGTAAGTTTGCATTGCACTTCCATTGCCTCAGCACATCTTGCAGGCAGGATAGATTGTAGCTCTAAAGTTTTGTGACTGAGTTGGTTCTCCAGTCCCACCACTGAAAGTTGCATGGTTACAGAAGATGGCTGGTTCAGGCTCTGTATCCTTTATTATCAGGAGCTTTTGGTAGCATCCTGGATGATATGGAAATTATTTACTTTTACCCTAAGTCCCTGGGCTAGCTAGTCTCAGGTTCTTGGTCACCCAAACAGTGTCAAGAATGGATTTCTTCTCATTGAGTGTTCCTTAAGTCAAATCAGATATTGGATGGTGACTCCAACAAGCTTTTACCACCATTTCCCTAGCATATCTTGCAGGCAGAGCACTATGGTAGATTAAAGGGATTGTGACTGCGTTGGTGTTTGCAGAGTAACTTCCTGTACCAAAGAAGCTAGAAATAGGGTTAAAGGCTTTATATAGGCAGCCCCACCTCTTCGTATTCAGTGAATTGTGGAGGAATTGTCTTCAGCAAGGAGACCTCACCATCATGTTGTGGAGAACAACTACACTTATAGTCTTGGCAAAAGCCAAGGTTGTTTGGCGATTCCCATCAGACAACTTTGGCCAGAAGCTCAATTAGGTATAACTCAATCCTGCTACTGAAAGTTCCATTTAGTGAACAGAGATGGCCAGTTGGGACTCTGTCTCCTCCATTATTTGGCAATTTCAGTTAGATCACCTTCATGTATGTATATATTTTAGGAAACCTGTTATGTATTAGGTTCCCTTATTACCTTTGAAAGGGCCCTTAATTTTAGCCGCTTTCTCCCTATCCCCTTCTTGCTCCTCCCTCCTGGATCCTCCTTTCCCACCCACCTCCACCCCTCCATAACTGTCTGTTTTAGTTCCCTTTCCTAATGAGACCCATCTATCTCTTCTAGTCCCTTACTCTACACCTACGCTCTGTGGTTCTATAGATGTTCAAGCTCAGATCCAATGGCTGGCCACACTGTGGCTTTCACAAATATATCCAGGCACGGGTAGAGTACAGATAGCCCATGGTTCCCAGTCACTGCCAGGAAGCTTCTCATCTCCTATGAACACTTCCCTTTGTACTTCCTAAGATCTGGGTGTGTTTATTTTACAGAAACGACTCTCGGCCCATCTGGGATTTGTTTGGAAGGGATAGCTTCTTTACTTTCTTTATAAAAATAACCCTTGCCTTTATGTAACTGGGCTGACCATCAGTTTGTCAGGCAGGCCTCACCTTTTCCTGGGTGTGTTCTTGGAAACCAATGTGCTTGTGGGTTAACTATTCATGTGCTCCAGTTCCAGTTTGGTCGCTTGTAATACACAGTGCCACAGCACTGGTTGTTCCATCTTTCCCCCAGTATCTTTGGGTATTTGTCACCACAGGCATGGCTGTCTTGTCTTTAATGAATGAGGGAGGAAGGAAATGGATGATCCAACTGGATTGTAACCTTCTCAATTGTATTTGTCACTTATAACTTTCTGCAGAGAAGCAGCATTCTTAGCAACCAGAGTCATGGGTCCACCCTATCCAAGGCATAGAAAAATAAAATCTTGGACTTATAAATAATTCCAAGAATGTCTTAGGAAGTTTCCACTTGCTCTTCCTGCATAGAAGCTGGAGTTGAATGGAGGTTAAGTGGTGATGCAGCTATGAGCCAGGCCAAGAAGTAAAAGAACGCTACCCCCAAAGATTCTCGCATGCAAGGGCTCACTTAGACCAAAGGAAGGAAATGGGAAGAAAAGGACCAGAGCCTGATAAAGATAAAGACAGGAAAGAGGGACTGTGAGATGCAGTGAAGGGTTAGTGTGCTCTCTGAAGCTGTTTCAGTTAGGACTTGTATCCATGCTGCGTAGTGTTAGAGGAAAAATGATCCCTTTATCAGGGTGTACCACACCACTGTCCCCTCCCCCCCTTCCTTGTCATCCCTGAGGGATAGAGCAGACATGGAGTTGATGTCCTATAGCTAGTGGTCATTCAGCAGAGGCCTTTTTTTTTTTTCTTTTGTCTTTAAGAAGTTTTAAGAACTCTCCACTCACTTCATTGGTCCCCTGAAGAGCCTGGTGAGAGATGGCTGTGTGCAGAAATGCTGTCTATATCATACAGGAACTGAAAACAGAGTCATCCAAGATACAATGGAACAATGAAGTAAGAGCAGGAGTCAGCCCTGAGTCCTCATGTACTGACTTAGGTTGCGTTTTTGGGCTTTTAGTGACACAGTTATGGATTTAGTTCAAAGTGATGCATATCAATACATCGTAATTTCCTAAAAGCCATATCTAAGTATAAATGTGATTATTTTGCCCACCAGGAGACCTTCTAACAAGAGCCTGCTTGCAGCAAGAACCCATTGTCATGCAGTCAGGGACTTCATTTCTGAAAAAAGGCAATTCTTATATCACAGGAGGAAGAATGTTGGCAGGGAGCAGGAGGGGCCCATTTGACTTTCATCTTTGATTACTGATATGTTTTACATACATACAGAGTATCATTCACTCATCTGTGGACAGGCTTCAGTAAACTGGAGCCATCTAAGACTGGATCTGGGTCACCAAAGAGAGGAACTAACTCTCTCCCCTGAGTGGATTGACCTGGTAACTTGTTTCCAAGGCGTAGAATATGGAAAAAAGAGAAGGACAGCTTCAGGAGGGAAGAGTAAGAACATGCAGTGGTCTGAGCAGGCTCCCATCAATTCTTGTCTTGGAACAGTAATGCCTAGATTCAGATGCTGATGGTTTTGGAGGCAGGATATTTAGTAAGTAATTTAAGTTCATATGAAGTCGTGAGGGAAAAGTCTCAGCATGGCATTGATGACTTTATAAGAACCTAGTGGTACACTTCTCTAATTCCATCCCTGGAGGTAGAGGCACGGATGGCATTTTGGGTCAAGCCTGGGCTATATAGCATGAGTCTATGTCAAAGAAATAAAATAAGTCAAATTATCACAATGGAAAACAACCAAAATAAGAGGAAGATAACTGTGGCGCATGCTTGCTTCCTCTTGACAGATGATGAGATATCAAAGGGACTTCCCAGTATAAATCAGAACTCGGTTCCTTGATTGGAGGCTTCTCAGCCTCCAGAACTTTGAGCCAAATAACAGTTTTTCCCAGTAAAGGGCTCAGTCTTAATGATGCTGTTACAGTCACATAAGAAACAGGAGAAGTGAGAAATTATGTTGAAAGTTTGAACAGTGGACATGTCAAGGCCAAAATACTTTCCTTCTGAGGTCCTCCTCACCCAACCACAGCTTACCCAGGAGGAAAGCTTCGAAATCTAAGGATCATTCTACAAAACACTGGTCCAGGACTCCTTGAGACCACAAAGGCCAGTAAAGTCAAGACAAGTCTACAAAAAATCAGTAGAAACCAAAGAAACATGATGAAGAGACTCATTTGGTCGAAACATTTTTAAAACCGAAAAAGTAAACGTGGAAAATACTTGTAATGTCCCAATAAAGTGTGCACTTAACAAGTATAGGTATAGGGAGGTACTGATATTGGTCCTGTGGGCGTTACAGACATACTCTGCAGTGTAAGATGAGAAAAGCTAGAGGGCTAGGGATGGATACAAGAAGTTTCTGCTCTGTCTTGTCTATAGGACTAATATTGCTTTAAAACAAAAGGCTATTTCAGTGGCAATAAAAATAAGAGAAGGGTAGTCCTGGTTCAAGGGATATGGTTGAACTTATAAGGTAGGTTTTCAGAATTTGACATGAAATTAAAGCTCTAGAGATTTTGTGAGTTTCAATAGACAAGAGGATTTTAATGGAAGTTGGAAATAAAATAATAAAAACTATTCAACATTAAGATAATTGCCTCATGCTAAGAAATATAAATAGTCAACGCTAATAGAATCTATAATCGAGTCCCATTGTATTTGTTGGAGAAGCCTGGATACTGATGAGCAAAGGCCATTTTTTAAAAATCATCTAGGTCATTTGGGAGACTGGGCTATGGAACCTTAAAGGTCACTGTAAACCTGTGGTTGGCATGGTTTGACTGCAAGCCATTGTCTTCACCATTTTCTCCGATCACTAAAATGATAGGCAAGTAAGGCGAGGAATAACAATCTCACCAGAATGAAGATGATGAAGGAGACATGCTGTTTTAAGGGAGTCATGACTAACACAAACATGAGGCAGTCTATGGGTTTTTTCCCCTAAGGTAGAATGAACTGAAACTAACATTTCAAATGAGTGGAATGTAGAAACCAAGTCTCCACGGAAGTATTGACATTAGGAGGTCACATGCTGCTCTTGCAGAGAGCACTCCCAAGTCAGACTTGGGGGACAGAGCAGAGAAGAAAGATAATGACATCTATCTTTACTTGTAACATAGTATATTATTCCATTCTCTTCCAAAGAGAGAATTCTGGACTCGCAGTCGAGCGGAAGGACCAGCTGAAGAAACAGCAGTTGGGGGATTTATTAAGAACCTTTATTATGAATGGTGCTCCAACATGCATCCTCAACCATGGATGAAAGCGTTTGTTTGAGGAAAGAGATCCCAAGGTGCTCAGTATAGCCACCAAAAGCTCCCAAGATGGATTCTCATGGCCTGATCTTGTCCCCAAATTCATACCTTGGAATATTATGTAGTGTTAGAGACAGGACATTATCAAACAGGTAATGAATTCGAGCGAGGCCATTGGTGGGAGGGTTATATATCACACAACTGGTGATCTTATCAGAAGAGAAAACTAAATACAGACATATTAAACGTATACTCGTAGAGGGACACCACCTACAAGCCAAATGTGAGGTCTCCAAAGACACCAAGCCTACTAGGGCTTTTCACCTGGACAATTCTGTCTAGGACTTTGAGGATTTAAATGTCCATGAAGTTTTGTGGTAGGACTTGGGCACATGATATGGATATGTGAGGATGTCTTCCAATAATAAGGCCAATGGTTCTGCACTGAAGCCAACCCATTTCCAAGCCTTGCTCTGAACCTGAATTTGACAATAATCAGGAACTCTATATGAAAGATAGGTGTTGCATTAAAAAGAGGGAGAAGAGAATAGGCTAGCAAAGGGTCTATTTGATGAAGAGAGGGTGTGGCTAACAGAAACAATTAAGATAGCAAAGGCCTGGAAAAGCAGAGAAATGGTTTCTAGAGCCCAAGGAAGAGCTATTAAGAAAGGGATGACCCTTGAGGAAAATAACTTCAAAGGATAGTTGTCTATGTAGCCCAAACCTATACCAGTCAAGGCTCAGTGAGGACCCTAGATCCTGCCAACTAACAAGCAGAAGCTCAGTCCCATCAAGGAGGTGAGGGGAAGTCTGAGTAAGAAGCCAAAACTTTCATACCTGCCTATGACTAACAGCATTCTAACTGCGTTGCTAGGGAGACAATAGAGAGCCTGGATTTTAGATAAACATTCTTTATCAACTTAAAGACATTTTCCTCTATCTCCACCCACATTTATGCACATGCATACATCTATCCATATGTGTGTGTGTGTGGGGGATGGATGTTCTGTATGTGGCATGCGTATGTGTGTTCAGGGCTGTCTGGATGCCAGAGGTGGACATTCGGCATCTTCCTCTACTACTCTCTGTCTTATCTTCTTGAGACATGTCTCCTGCTCTATCTATCTTGGCACTTTTAGGACAGTGAGTCTCAGCAATCTTGTCTCCACTCTCTATCAGTGCTGCGGTTATGAGAACACATCATCCCACCCAGCTTTTGATGGAAGTATTGGAGATATGAACTCTGGTTCTCACTCTTGCAAGCACTCAAATCCACTGAGCCGTCTCCCTAGCTCATCTATTATGTTTCCAGGAGTTTGCTCATTTATTTTCACATAAATGAGCACTGAAGCCTCCTCCCTTCTTTGATTCAATGATGTAATCTCTCTTCTTTAATGTTAATTAATACAGTACAGTAGATTACATTGACTCCTTTTCAAGCAACAAACCTTGCAAACCAGGAAGGCAAACACTTGGCTGTAAGATATAATATTTTTATATATTACTAAATTATGTGTGTATATGTGTGTGGGGGGGAGGGAGAGAGAGGAAGGAGGAGGAGGAGGAGGAGGTGGTGGTTTTGCTATGTTGTCCAAGCTGGCCCTGGATCTGTGGGCTTAAAGCATCTTCTTGCTTCAGCTGTGACTACAGACAGCAATGAACCTGACTCCCAAGACCATGGAAGAATTACTGCATGCATATTGGCGAGACATGTTGGTTTGTTTTCCTTCGAAGGTATCTGTCTGATTTGGGTATCAGAAAAACGCTATTGTCCTAAACTTCCTAAACTGGCCTGCCATCCTGTCTGCTGTGTTCTTTCAGTCAAGCAGTTCTACAGCCCCCATTTAAGCTGGAGAGAATGAACGGCCTTGCCTGTCATCAAGAAAAGTGCAAAGAACTTGGGATCAAACTTCAAAGCTTAACAAGGTTTTAGCATCTGAGTTTTGAGGTAAAATACATTATCTCAGGAGCAACTTAGTCATGAAATAGTACTGCTTTGCAAACGTCAGACTAAATTCTTTTTAGGTGGATTTGCGTGGAGGGAGGAGGTCACCTCCTTCTCTGCCTTATCACTATTGTTTCTATGGGAAATGTGTTTTGAGTTCCTAGAACAAACAGACTTTTGTAATTCAACCCTTTCTTTGTGTGGCACCTTGTACTTTTAAATCAGAAGTCTGAAAGGCCAGCAGTGTTAATCCCTAACTGGTGGCTGGTAGGAGCCTAAAAAGGAATTAGATAAGAAAATGTGGGGATGATTGCCCAAGGCATTAAAAGTGCCTGAGATGTTTTCCTGCATCCCAGGCCTAGTCTGATTTGGATCTGTGCCATTCCTAGACAAGGGACAGCTGACCCAGGGTGTGTGCTTCCTCCCCAGCCCATGGGCCAGAACCAGAGTGTTTCCTTGACGGTGTGTGGTTTCCTGGGGAGCCTCTGTTCTTAACTTTTTTCTTAGCCTGGTCAGCAGAAGAGAAACATGGTGCTTTCCCATGATCTGAGCACTTCGGATTCACACATGCACAACTTTATGACAGTCCCTTTTGCCCAGACTAACCTTAGTCAGTCTCACTGCTAGGTCCATTTTCTAAGTAAAGCTCTCATACAACATTCTCGATAGGCAGGTGGTTTCCAAGGGTTGGAGGTTCCTTTAGAGAATGTCTGTTCCTGAAAGGAACCATTCAGAGTTCTTCCTTTGTTAGTGTTGCCTTGATACTCTTATTTGTCTAAACTCTCTGATATCCAGATCTTCCCAAAGATCTCTCTGTCATAGGGGCCCAGAGGCCCCAGTTCTCCTCAGGGAAGGTGGACTAACATTTGTTTAGGTGTCTCCATCTACCTGACCATTGACAGCGTCCTATCATTGGCTTCCAGTTGTCTCCTCTATTTTTTAATGTTTACTCTGTCTTCTTCTTTGGTTCCCCCCAAACCTCACAAGCCAGTTCTTGTACCATGCCACTGGATTGTGGAATAGTACTACATCCCGGATAGTGGCATATATGAGATGCTGGTCCTCAACCTGACTAGTGTGGTAGAGACAGATTTGGACACTTTATTATAGAGAAAAATGAAAGGAAGTCTATGAAGTGAATGCAAGCAGCTTCCCTTTCACCTGCTCAGCCTAAAGGTTATGATGTGTCTTTCACTGGTGACTGACAGTGGGCTACAGCTGTGCTATTTTTGTTAAATTAAAAATAGTTTCTTTGGGAGAATTTTATACATGAATATTTATCACACTGCCACATGCCTTCCTCACTCTCCAATTTCTGTGTTCAATCTCTATCTCTCTCTCTCAAATGTATGGCTTCTTCCTTTTTAGTTAGGGGTGTGAGTGTGCGTGCGTGCGTGCGTGCGTGCGTGCGTGCGTGCGTGCGTGCGTGCGTGTGTGTGTGTGTGTGTGTGTGTGTGTGTGTGTGTGTGTGTGTGTGTGTCATGGAGCTTGTCCCTGAAGAGAACTGACTCTTCTCTCAGTGTCTATGGTTTGCCTGTGGCTCTTCATCTAGGAGTGAAACCTTAGGAAGTCTCTCCCATCCACAATGGCATGTCTAGAGGAGGATCTACTTCTGCAATTTTCCTGAAAGAATCTAACTTCTAATCGTGTTCTAAATGCGTACGTCCATGTGAGGTCGGCTCTCAGACTTCATCAAAGAAACCTCTTTCTGCAGCTGGTGGAGGCTACTACAGACATGCACAATTGGTCAAAATGTGGAGAATAAGTCATCTTCAGGTGCCTAGCCCGACTGATATATCTAAAATGCTTAGACCTAAGGCTTAGGAAAAAATCACGGTAGAGAGAGAAGACAGACTTTAAGAGCCAGATGATCAGGACTCCCATTGCTGCTTGGTGTCTTCTATATGTCACAGAGAAGCTGACTCCAAGCAATCTCAAGAGTAAGGTTGCATTGATGTTTTAAAAACAGGCTGTGGCTATTCCCGAATGTGGAGCCTGCAGCTTACTTTGGGCCATACACTCCTTGGGCAGGCTGGCAAAACCTCTGACTCTTTTCTCAGAGGAATAATGTTAGAGACTCTGAATGCAAGGGAATGAAGCACCGCTGAACACCCCCCTCCCAGCTGTGTATGCATAGGAGTGCTCTCTTAATCAACATGGATTCTAGTGACAACTATGGCTACCCCTGTGATTTCACAGCAGAGGGATATATAAATGGGTTTCGAGGTAGAGTTACACATACCAAATGATATGAAAACATCTCTGATTTCTAATGGAGAGACAGTAACAGATCTTGATAATAAAACCGTGGCAGCTGCCTTGATTCATGATGCCAAATTTCAGTTACAGACCTATGAAAATAAAGGTCTAATTTCCACCCTATTGTGTGCTACTCAGTGTTTTTGTTTGAGTCTGAAATATCCCCCACAGTATCCTGTGTTTGAACAGTTGGTCCCCAGCTGGTGGTGCTATTTGGGAAGGCTGTGGAATCTTTAGAAAGTACAGTTTAGCCAACAGACACAAGCTACCAGAGGCAACCGATCTCAGAGGGTTACAGAACATCTCTCATTGTGATCTAGTGTCCTGTGCACTGACATGTGGTTAGATGTAAGATCCCACCACCATGGAGCAAGCTGCTACAGTGCATGCTTTTCCTGTCATGATGGGCTCTGACCTCAGAACCACATGTCAAGATAAACCTTTACTGGGCTTAAGTTCCTTCTGACATATATTCTAACACAGTGATGGGAAAAGTATCCACTATAGTACACTTTCTGTAACTACAACAAATACCTGGGAGAATCCACTTTAAAAGTTAAAGGTCAATTTGGGCTCATGGCTTTGGGGGTTCCTCCATGGCTGATTGGCCATAGTTCAGTCTGTAGTGAAGCAGTATGCATTGGAAGCAGCTCATGGCAGATCAAAGGCATTGACTTCATGGCCAAGAAGTGAGGAACAGAAGGAATGGATCCAAATATCTCCTTTAAGATCAACAATCACCCAGAGACTTCACACTAGATACCACCTCCTAAAGGTTCCCCCTCCTCCCAACAGCCTCCCAATGGAGAGAGAACCTTTATCTCACGAACCTTTAGAGGATAGTAAAACACTGAACTACTACATCCACAAGTATATACCATTAAAAACATCAGTGAAACTAGTGTAAAGACCTCTCTCTTCCTTCAGCATGAGAATGCCATTTTAATTTGGCAATTGCATAGGTGACCCTTGGACTGCACAGGAGCATGAGAATAGGGCAGCTAATTAGCATGGTGTTCAGAGAGATTATTTTTGTAGTCAGAAGTTCCTGGTTGTTGGAAGCAGGGAAGATGTAAAGTAGTCCCTTTGTTATAGGGATTTGGAAAGGGGTGGAGCCTAGGACTGCCCAGTCTTGCAAACCTTTTATGAAAAATCCCACAAATCAGCAACAAGCAATAGTCATCAAGCCTGATGTACCACAACATTAACTATGCTTACTAGATGACTATCAGAAAATATGAAAATTATGCCTGTATGCTTTTTCCAATTACGCTGTCATGAGCTGCTATCAGGGTGTGATTTCAGAAGCCTCCTCCCTCAAGTGTCCAACACTTGACACCATCGTAATCCAGAGAACAACTCCTTCCATCTCCCTGAAGGCAGGTGCAGCTGACAAGAGACAAATTAAGAGAGGGGGGGATTTATTTTGGCTCATGTGTCGAGGGCATACAGTCTATTGTGGCTAGAAGGGCGCAGCAGCAGGAGTGTGAGCGTGCTGGAGTATTGTGTCTGCAATCAGAAAGCAGAGAATAGGCAGAAAATGAAGCCAGTCTATAGAACCGCAATGGCCACACAAGGTGACTGACTCACTTTCCCAGAAAGGTTCCACTCACTGCCTAAAAGTTCTAGAATCTTCCCAAATCAGTTGTATACAAGGTGTCAAAACACATGATTCTATTCGGGGGTGTGTGTGGGGGGGATCACATATAAAGTCCAACAGCTCTTCACTTCTGTCTTGCTTACTATGCCCCTCACATACAGACTTTCTTCTCAGGCTTTGCCTACAGAGCTTTGAGCTGAAGCCCCCTCCCCGACATTAACCTTAGGTGGCCCAGTGGCCTCCTGATTTTACCAGCAGGTCTCCAAAAGATGGAATGAATTACATGGTTGGGGTAGTACTGTTTCCTGACTGTAAGCTTGATGAGCTGCCAAAATAGCTGTATTCTTCATACTCTGGAGAGATTCTGCTGAACCAAGCTGCACAGGACTGAATCCATGGCATGTGAGGTCCAGATGCTCCTGATTATTTGACTGGAGTTTCCTCTTCATTCTATCAGGAGGCTCCCATCTTGCTGACACCTAAAGGTGATGCTGAGACTTTCTGGAAATAAGGGAACTGTGGTTGGTGGTGTATCATGGCTGATAGATAATAAGATTCAGTTGACAACCCCCCTCCCTTCCCTGTCCTTGGTGAACTAACTTTAAAGAGCCTCCATGGAGTAATATGCCCATTACCCTACCCTGCCTCCCCGGGATAATCTGCCTCCTCCTTCTCCTGTCTCAGTCTGATCCAATCTGCTTCCAGTGGCTCATGAAATCATTTCCCAAGTAAACCAGTGCAACTGAGCTACCTGCCAGTGGGGACTCGGGATGAATCCACTGTCCAACCAAGCCACCTGCCTCACACACCCATGCTTAGATTCTGCTTGGGAGTGATCTCAGTTTAGACAAGGCCACTCCCACTTTATTTCGAAGCACAGGGCAATTCCGACATCCTGTCACAGGCATTGACTCTGATCTTTCCCAGGAAAGCTGCACAGTCTGGTTAGTGAAAAATGTGGCAGACTCCTCCCTCTTTATTAATTCAGAAAGTCCAACTCCTGTTTTTAAGGAGTTTCAAAAGTTCAGCTCATTGTGGTTAGAGACACTAGAAAAATTCCCAAAATAAGTCATGGGAATAAATGTCCAACAACTCAGGAAAGCCAGGGACTTTCCTCTTTCTTTCTTTCTCTCTCTCTCTCTCTCTCTCTCTTCCTTCTTTTTGTCCTTAATTTCTTTATTCTTACCTTCACCTCCTCCTCCACCACTTCTTCTTCCTCCTCCTCATCTTTTTTGAGACAGGGTTTCTCAATGCTGCCCTGGCTGTTCTGGAACTTTCTCTGTAAACCAGGCTGGCCTCAGACTCAGAGATCCGCCTGCTTCTGTTCTGTCTCCCGATTAAAGGTGTGTGCCACATTTATCCACGCAAGGACCTTTTACTTGCAGCAGACATTTATTGAACAGTATGTGTTCAATACTGCACCTCTTCAACCTTAGCCCATTCAACCCTCCCAAAGTTTCTGCCTAGCCCTGAGATCCAGACCCGCAGTCCCAAATAATCACACAAAGCTTATATTAATTACAAACTGTTTGGTCTATGGTTCAGGCTTATTACTTGCTAACTCTTATACTTTAAGTTAATTCATATTTCTATTATGTTTAGTCATGTGGTCTGGTACCTTTTGTGTTCAGGGAAGCATCTCATCCTGTTTCCTCTGTGTCTCACTGTCATCCTCTTTCTCTCCTCTTTTGCTTCCCAGAATTCTCCTAGTCTGGATGACCCACTTCCACTTCCTGTCTAGTTACTTGACCAACCAGCATTTTATTAAAGAATATTTACAGTGACAAATATTGACAGTGTACAAGAGCATAGTCCCACAGCATTGATCTCTTAAACAAGTCTCAGTAACTTAGAGAAATAAATAAATAGCCACAGAGAGATCTAGCAGTTTATCTGAGGTCCCACAGGCAATATGTATGTAATTGGGAATGAAGTACTGGTACTCTGGCCCTCACCCCATTCTCTGAGCCACTTTGTCATATGTTCCTCCTCAAAGGGTTGCAGTGGATATCTGGGACACATGTTTCCATGGTGACTCAGACAAATTTTGATCTTCTTTGAGTATTGACAGTGGTCTTTTCTGCTCAAAGATATAAGATCTTCTCCTCCTAGAAGAAATGCTCACCAGATGTGTGTTTATCTTGCCTGCCTTGGCTGGTCATTTCTACCCCTCTCAATGCTCACATACATTCTGGTTGCCCACCTTTAATCCTTTGCTCACTGTTGTCTCACACCTCTGAAACGCCTCTGCCTTCCTCCTCCTCCTCTTCCTCCTCCTCCTTCTCTTCTTCTTTGAGACAGGGTATGAATTTGGGCTATGAATGAGAGTATGCTGGGGTGCTTTCAGTAATTTAATACCCACAGTAATCTGTTTCATTACAATATTTAATATGTTTATCATTATACTTTGTTGGAATTCGCTTCCTCACCATCCTCTCCTGTCTACCTCAGTCTTCCCTCCTCCTGGTTCCCTTTCTCTCCCAAATTATCATCACCCCCTCTGCTTGCATCATGCTCTCGCTCCTCCTCTTCCTCCTCCTCTCTCTCTCTTTCTCTTTCTCTCTCTCTCTCTCTCTCTCTCTCTCTCTCTCTCTCTCTCTCTCACACACACACACACACACACATCTTCCTTCCTCTTAAACTAGATGCTGTACGTACAGTTATTTCTCTGAGTCTGGCTTATTTTGTTTGACATGATAATCTCCAGTTCCAACCAATTTTTCTGAAACCGACATCATCATGTTTTTCCTCTTTGCTCAATAAAACTCCACTGTGTGTATATGTTACATTATCTTTATCAATTCAACTGCTGATGGTCTGGTTCCAGATATTGATTATTATTAATAGTGCTGTAATTAACATGATGTGCAAGCATCTTTGTTATGTGCTTATACTCTCTTGGCTATGTGCTCAGCCTGGGTTCACAGCTGGTAGCACTGCTTTCCTTTCTGATGAACTTCCACACTAATTCCCCATGGCTGCTCCAGCTCACATTCTCAGCTGCAGGGTTACTCTTCCCATACATCCTTCAGGGTTTGCTGCTGTTCGTTCACTTTGGGAAAGCCATTCCCACTACATTGGGATGGATCTTAATGTAAATTTGATTTGACAAAGATTTGATCGATTTTCATATATGTATTGGCTTTTCATGTACATATATGTATATATATAAACAAATGTACATAATGCATACATACACAAACAGACAGAGAGACAGATAGACAGACAGACAGACAGACAGACAGACAGACACACACACACACACACACACACACACACACACACACACACACGTCGTTACCAAGAACTTCCCAATTCATTTGTCCATTTATTGCTTGAATAAAATTTTTTGGTGCTTGATTCTTTAAATTTAAATTTTTTCCCATACCCACCACTGCTTCCCCTCCTGCCCCTTCTCCCAGTCCTCTCCCTGCCTCTCCCCCCACCCCACAAACTGTTCACTTTCTAAAGAGTGCAAGGAATCCCAAGGTGGGTCAATTTGGTCTGGCATATCCAGTTGAGGTAGGACCAAGTCCCTTCCTCAAGTTTCAAGGCTGAGAGAGGTGTTTCCTCATGAGGCCTGGGCTCTGAGAAGCCAGTTCATGCACCCAGGATAGACTCTAGTTCAAGTGTGAGAGGCTCCAAAAATTGCCCAACCTTTTGACTGTCATCCACATTCAGAGGGTCCAGATCCATTCCATGAAGTTTCCTCAGCTGTTATTTCAGAGTCTGTGAACTCCCAGCCACGTAGGACAGCCTACACCATGGGTCTTCCCATCATTATCTCAATCCCTTCACTCATTCAATCTCTTCTCCCGCTGCTCTTCATCTGGACCAGTAGCTCAGACCGGTGTTTTCGTTATGGATCTCTATATCTGCCTCTATCAGTTGCTGGATGAAAGTTCTATAATGGCAATTATAGTGGTCATTAGAAGACCAGTTTAGACACCCTTTCCAGTATTGTTTGGAGTCCTAGCTGGGCTCATCCTGTGGGTTCTTGAGTGTTTCACAGTATCAGGTTTCTCTCTAACCCCACAATGGCTCCCTCTAGTAGATAAGATAGTCACTCCCTCTCTGTTGCACCCCCCCCCCCCCCCCGCCAAGTGCTTAACATTTTTATTTGAATCCTTATGCATCCTCTCTTGTTATGTAGGTTAGACTATCTATTCCCTCTGTTTATTTTATTTTATTTTTTTGCTGTATGAAAGCTTTCTAATTTCATACAGTCCCATTTGTTGGTTATTGCTATTATTTCTTGAGTTGTTGGAATCATGCCAATAATCTGTGCTCTTTATGGCTTTTTCAGTAGTTCATATATTTTAAAAAATGACAACTAACCTTTAAATATTAGGCTCTTTTATATAAATACATAAATACATGCCATATTTTCTTAAAAGAAAATGGTAGTAAATTAAAGAAGTAAGTTTCTTTAGGATCCAAAGGACACAGGATTGGTCTTTTCTTGTCTTAGGTTGGAGTGGGTCCTTCATTTCCCTACTAGAACTTAGAATACAATATTCAGACTTCTGAATTCAGCCAGATCTTTGCGTGAGTGCCATACCTACAGGAAATCTCATGCTGCAATGAACAAAACCTTCTCTGGCTCTCATTTCAAATACATCTCTTTTGTCTAGTATATCTACCTTTCAGGACAGAAAAGTGCATGCCACATCTATACCGACCCCAGTGTTCTCTCCTTTCATGTATGGGATCTAGGTCACTCACTTTTGGATGCTTCTGGGATGCATCACAAAGAAGGGAGGTGGTAAGGACCTAGGACATATTTCTTCAATAAGATTTCACTCTTAAGTGAGCCTCACATACCTTCTCATCATATAGTATCTAAGGACCACTTAAAATACATAGTTTAGAAAATCTGTAGCACTGAACAAGATAGCATACTTATAATCACAGCAACCAGGAGGCTGAGGCAGGAAGATTATGAGTTCGAAGCTAACCTGAATGATGTAGCCAGACCTGGAATCAAATAAAACAAAACAACTCTTCCCTCAAGAAACTCTGAAAACACCATCTTTGCATTTTTAATCTCAAAAAATTAAAGAAATAAAAGCTATTCACTGTGTGATGGCTGTGAGAAAGACTTCTCATCTATGAGAGCCTTGTCAGAATCCAAAGGCAGCTTCTTAAGAGGCTCATGACTTTGCCTAATGACCTAGGTTTAACCTTCATTCAGAATCATTTCCTACGGCTTTTGCTTTCTTTCACCTAAGTAGACTGATCACAAGTACTAGTCATTTCCTTGCTGGATGTAATGGTCTTTTGGAGGCATTTCGGTATACTCCACCAGGGAGGCCCTGCCTCATATGCCCTGCAGTGCCTCAGGTCCCAAGATGCTCTCTCTATCCCCATTTTCTACCATGTCATCACTAGGTCTGACTATAACTCGGGCTCCCAATGAATTGTCACAATTATCCAGAGAAGTCTGAATATCTCTGTGTAGGGGGAGTTTGTGGTGGTTTCATGAGAATGGCTTCCACAGTCTCAAATATTTGAATGTTTGGTTCCCAGTTAGTGTACTGTGCAAGGAAGATTAGGAGGTGGGGGCTTCTTGGGGGACTTGTGTACTGGGGATGGATTTGAAACTTTAAAAGGTCTAACCAAGCCCAGTCTCTCTGTCTTTGCCTCCAGCTTATAGATACAATGTAAGCTCTCAGCTACCCATCTAGCACTGTGCCTGCCTACCTGTTGCCATGCTCCCCTTCACATTGCTTCCATCAATCTAGCTCTAAAGTGATGATGTAAGCCTGTGGTACTTAGGTTTGGGCTATATCATCACTGGTCTAACACGGATTCTAGGAATATAGCCCTAGGGAAATCAAGGAAGACCTGAGAAACTTCCTTCTTGACAAGTCCTCAGGTACTGCTCCAGTTCCTGGTCTGGGGGCATACTTAAAACTTTGGTACTCTAAACTGCAACCTGCCTGTTCCCTTACCTTCTCTGTACCCTTTCCTCCAGTGATGTGGGCCTTTCTGTATGCTGTGAATCTCAATCTTTAAATAAAGGAGCTGTTTTGGGCCATGGCAGGCACCATAGAAGAAGTAGGAGGAGAAATCAGAATAGGTAGGAAAGGAAGGGCGGAGTCAGAGGCAGACCAAGCCTGAAGCCCAAAGGAGCAACATATAAGGAGCACAGGTGACCCACGGGCCACGTGGCAGACAGATTAATAGAAATGGGTTGATTTAAGATGTAAGAACTAGCTAGCAATGTGCCTGAGCCATAGACCAAACAGCATGAAGTTAATATAAGTGAGTGAGTTATTTCTGGGGACCTGAGTGGCGGGCGGCTAAGAGGTCTGGGGCGGCAGATCTGTGGGTCCGGCCCCTGGCCGTCCGGGACCCAGAAACCCCACTACTACACTCCAGTCTCTTTCTTTTCTGTCACTCACAAAGACTGAGGGAAGTAAGAATCTTTTTCATTTTTAGTTGCAACTTCCCTACGAGGCCTGCCCCCACCACCAAGCAAAACCTTTATAAAAATGTACCACATGGCACATTTTATTACGTGATTCTGTGTCTGCACCAAATATATGCTCTCACCTTGAAGGCAATTTAAAATACATGGAGATGGTCCAGCTATTGGGCTTCTCACCATTTTGATTTTCTCATACGTGATTCTCTTGACCATTTCAGCAGTACCCTTTAGTAATCACAGTACAACTCCATCATCTCAAAAATTTCATTTTGAGCATCCTGTTCTTAAGTCAATGACATGTCTTCCTGGTCCAGCTCACTCACATGATTACCTCTATATGCAAGGACCCAAGTCACATATGCTTGTGAGAAATAATAAGTCTTGTGAAGCATTTTGAAATATTCCCAGAAACATTTTTATAGGGATTCAGCAGTGTCACAGCCTGGATTGTATTTTTCACCATTTTATAATCTATTATTCAGTTATTTGGAGTTCTTTATTTATTCTACATACTTAGAGTTTGTTACATGTGTTATTTACAAATATTTTCTCTCAGTCAACAAAGTCTCTATCTATCTATCTATCTATCTATCTATCTATCTATCTATCTATCTATCTATCTATCTATCTATCTGGTGTGTGTGTGTGTGTACATAGGTGTGTGAGATTATGTGAGAGTGTGGATGCACACATGCCAAGGTATTAGAGGACAGTCTTGGGTGTGAGTTCCATTCATCCAGCTTATCCGTTGTTCACCATCATGTCCACCAAGATAATTGTCCCACACACTTCTGGAGATCCTCTTGTTTCTGCCTGCCATCTTGCTGTAGGAGCTTTGGAATTTCAGGTGTATACATGGCTTCACATGGATTCTGGTGGTTCAAACTCAAATCCTTACATGTGTGGAGCAAGTGCCTTATCTGTTGAACAACACCCCCTACCCCCACCTCCCCATTCTCCACCCCCACCCTCCCACCCCCTGCCCAAGTCCAAGCCTTTTACTCTTGAACAGAACAAAAGCATTTAAGTTTTGATGAGGTCAGATTGTTGCAGTGTCCTTTCTTCTAAGAATTCTTTGCCTTGTCCTAGAGCCTAAAAAGTTCTTTCCAAAGGTTTGCAGTTTTACCTTTCATATTTAAATCTATGATGCATGTCAATTCTCAGAAAGGGAGTAAGATTATTATTTGCCTCTGGTGTCCAGTTACTCTACAACTTTTAATTAAATTGTCTTTAACCTATTGAGTTGATTTTATGCCATTCTCTATATGCGTCTGTGTCTATTGTTTTCATTGATCTAAGTGTCTACCCCTTTGCCAATGACTCTGCTTAAACTGTAAAGTCATTCACATATATCACAGCTGGCCTGTACTGATGCAAATCTCATTTCAACTTATCTCATTATAGTATCTTTTTTCTAGTCTCTAAGGATGGTCATTTAACATTTCTCAGCATTACTAAATGCTTAACGCCCACTTTCTGCATTTTACCCTAGATTTCCCTGAGGAACCGTAACAGGTTCATAGAAGCAGCTTTTGCTGAAAAGCATTTATTCCTTGCTTGAGAACTCAGAGCAACCAAAAGCAGGATAAAATTCTTTCATTTTGTGTCTGTCTCTTTGGCTCGAGCCCCTGACTCTCCACACAGACATGCTAATCATTCAATGATAAGTGCCTGTCTCAATGTTGGTGATACCTAATCTGACTTATCCCTATTCCAGCCTGGAGGTACAGAGATAAGAGTAGCTTAGATATCTAACTGCCAGGGTTTTTTGTTTTAGCTTTTTAAAATATCCTGTTCTTGAAAAGGTGCCTGCATGTCTTGCTTGTAATCATTGTCCTAAACCTGCAGTTACCTTGTGGTTCAGAAACAGCAGAAGCTAGCAGACATATCACCCCACAGTGAGAGATCACCCCCAAGAAGGACCATTTATTTGTAGCAGCCATATTGCCAACCCTGTACTTTCTTACTGACTCTTCTGACCGTGGACATTCCGGGCATGCCCCTTCAGTTCTTCCCTTTCCTTCCTGTGTGTCAAATTTTCTTCTTCATTCCTATCAGCAAAACACACCATATTCGCTCCAGGAACAGCAATCACAGAAACTTCTGCAAGAAAATTGCCGAGAACTGTGAAATGGAACAAGACCTTTTGAAATCTCTTCTACAGAATACAAGCGTCATCAGAACACACCTTTCTTGTTTGTCTGGTTCTCCGGGGCTCTGGAACTTTCACTGTCTTTGAGTTACTTGGAAACTATGTTGTTGATAACTGATAGCACAGAGAAAGACAAATCCATGTCAGAAAAGACACGATTTCTGTCTTGGGGAAGAACATTGACATTCCCTTCTCTCCAGAAAATGCAAGTTTGGTATTACTTGTAGATTCAATTTAGCAAGTTAAGTATGTTTTCTTGGTATCACCCAGAATTGTTGGTGATATCTCACCCGCTCCTTTACTGATTGAGGGTTGAATAAAACCTTTGATACGTGTTCATTTCTTACTTAGTGAGTTTTAAACATTATTAACCCTTAATACACTTCAAGCCATATCTCCTTGAAGTCATGATTCCTTCTGTCCTTCACTGACACTTTGCTGAAACACTGTCTGTGGTTGCTGCATGTACCTTTATGAGTTACGTTTACTGCAAGGCAACGGAATCACTTCTTATATGCTAGAACCAGGGAGTGCTTCTCACATGCTGAGATTGTGGGCTGAGGCTTAAGCTAGTTTCGCTAGTACCTTTCTCATGTTGTTGGCGTGGCTTGCTATAATCAACAACACTGCAGAGTCTCTCTATTAGGGTTTTATGGGCCACCTCAGATGATTGCTGGGCTACACAAAATAGTAAAAAAGTAATGTGGAGAATCCTTTAAGCTGTCCATATCCCTGGCAGACTGAGAGCCCTTCCTGATCCTGAATTCTATACGACATCGTCTGGTATTGAAACAGTTTCAGTCCTACACAGGTCACTCTAGAGAGGGTTTTTTTTTCAGCCTGGAGCCTACTGATAGTTTGGGTGGTATGAATGATTGCAGCAGGAGGCTGAGTGTACAGTGTAGGATGTTCAGAAGTGTCTCTGGTCTCTTCCTACTGGATACCAGTAGCAACTACCCTTTCCAGTTATGGCATCCAAAAATGTCTCTAGGCACTGCCCAATGTCCTTTAGAGGGGAAAAAAAAATCATCACAGTTGAGAACTATTATCCTGGATCTCTAGATATGACTGGTTACTCTTGACTACCCTCATTTGGCTTATGCATAGAGAAAAAGAAAGCCATAGAAGTGACCAAGGCTCCCCTGAGGACTTCCTCCCACTCATGCAACACTCAGAAGGGGCTAGGCTCAGGGTTTTTGACTTGTCAAGTTTATGACATCTGCTGAGCAGAAACAGAGACACTGTAGGTTCTACTCCTGATTTTCAACAGGACAACAGCAGACTCTGGGGGATCTGGTATCTCCCCTGTGAGAGGCATTTTCAAGCCCTCTAGCTAGTGGTGTCTGTGTTGGGGGGGGGGGAGTTGTTCTAAGTACTTCAATTACTGTCAGGTGCTTCCTTGATGAACTGCTCAAAACATTCATTTCCAGATTCAAATCAGGCTAGCTGGCTCAAGTCAGGCTAGCTAGCATACTTAGCATCTGGGTGTGCTGTGAAGCCAAGTTCACTGGGGGCATCTGAGGTCAGGTCTCTGCCATCTTCTTCTCTCTGAACTGACACAAAAACTCCATCATTTTCCTGATCCCGGTTAACGTCCCTTTTATTTATTGAATTTCCTGTGTGTCAAAGGCAAACAGCGCTCCTTGTAGTTGTGGGAACTGGTTTGCTGAAGATGTTTATAGCATTTCCAGCAGAGTTGGGCTCTGAGGGGAAAGTGGTTTTCTTCCCCAATCAAGTGCAGATGTTCACACTGTGTGTGGTGGTGGCCTTTTCATGTGGTGATGATTTTCCTTCCTGCCTCACTTATGAGCCCCTTAAAAATGAGGCGTCTCATATCCTTCAGTGGCCTCATGAATTCAGCACACTGCCCTCAGGCAAATATTTATTGATAGGCCAGCAATTACACAGTTAAGTTCTGGCATGAATCTGTATTTATTAAACAAGAGAGAATGAATAATGGCCTTGGGGTCACTGTGAGATTTATTTATTAAATATTTAATTTGCATCATCACATGACTCCATGGACCGGAATATAGTGGGAGAAAGACAAAACTATACCTCTCCCCTGCCCTGAGTAAGAATAAACTTTTGGCTGACAGTACTCCTTAATCATGGTTTCTTAAGACTGAAATGAGGGTAGATTTCACTAAGTCCTTTGTGGAAAGCTGGGGCTGACTGTAAGCTGAGTGGCGTCTGTTCTCAGAGTGTGGTTTGTTGGAATGTGGTCTGGAACTTTTCAGTGATTGGGTCAGGGGGTAGCCTTGGCTAAAAGGTGCAGCATAGTAAGGAGTGTCAACATCACACATTATTTTTTTGGCTCGTAGCAGCAGGGGAACTCTGCAACAGGAGTCAGCATTAGTCTGTTTTAAGCAAATCTACCATGTAAATGGCACGCCCTGTTTCTGGAGCTGCTGTTTCTCCATCTAGGAAGCAGGACACAAGCTATCTCCATTCTAATCCAGAGAAGACACGCATGAGGAAATTGGACAGTATGACGTCAACAAGTACATTCAAGTTTTCCTGTGGGTAAGAAACTCACATTTCTTTCCACTTCTATGTATAAACTTAGAATTATATCATTTTCTAAAAATCCTAAATAAAATATACAGTGGAGATTTATCTGAGTAGAAGAGCACTTATCTAGCAAATTAAAGGTTCAATCACCAGTATTGGGGAAGGGGGTGGTGTGACATTTTAGGAGAGAAGAAAACTGAATTTGATGCTGAGATCCAACCTAGGGAACAGATCAGTACCCTGAGTGAACTTGATCTCATAGCAGAAACACAGATGCTGAGTCAACCTGGCAGCCTGACTTGAATTTGAGTTGTGCAATTAAGGAGTCCATTTTGTAACCATGTGACCAACACTGAAACTCAGGAAACAGGAGCATGAGTGTGGTCCACTGTCTGTCCTGTGTAGGCTGTACAACTGAAGTTGGGAGTGGACTTTGAAAACCAGGTACCTCAGAAGAAAGATGGTACCCATCTGAAGGGACGCCTAAGTTATATTTCTCCTGATCTAGCTCACTTTGTGTTGTGAAAAGATTGGTGATTCATTAGTTTAAGACATTTAAACATTTAAAAGACTCTTCCATTGATAAGTAGTTAATGCTCATGTATTCTCTTATACGTAACTACTGTTGTGCTTTAAAAAGGTTAAGCCTGGGTATGCAAGAGATCTATTATAAAATAAGCTTAACTTCAAAACAATAAGAAAAAATAGGTATACCAGTGCCTGTCTGTATTTCAAGAAAACTTGGAAGGCTGAAGCGGGGGGATTGTAAGTCTGAAGATAGCCTAGATACATAATTAAGCTTCCCCCAAGCATATAAAAGACCCCCAAACCAAAGAGGAGTTTGAGTAATCAGGTTATAATAGGTCACACAGATGAATAAGATAAACAGCTAAAATGGGTGTGACAAAGTGGGTTCCCTCATGGGTTACAGAAAAAGAAAATAACCTCTGTGGAGGGCAACATGTGAAATGTGTTCATCTTTTTCCATCTGCACTTGCCAGGGTTCTTCAGAGGATCACAGCCAATAGAACACACATAGTTATAAGAGGGGATCTAGCAGCTGAGCTCCCAGGGCATATAGGGCTGCCTGTAAGCTAAATAGCAAAGAAAATGAGAAGCCCGAAGCGTTGGAATAACAAGAACAACACTAACTCCCTAGTCTGATCCTGAAAGCCTGTGAGTCACCTGGGGAGTCCTTTATGCAAGTTCATGTTCAAAGGCTGAATGTGGTATCTGGAGTGTATCATATACAGCAGTGAGAGGTGAACACGCTCAAAGGGGTGCACCAGATGAACATATCAGCCTTCTCATTTTTCCTCTTTTGCATTCCATCACTGCTCCTAGACTATGGAATGATGCCTAACCTACTTGCCAGTCATCTCTAGAAATATCCACACAGACATTCCCAGAAGTGGGCTCTACCAATTTTCTAGACATCCGTATAGGCAACAACCAATGCTGAGCATCACACAGTCCAAACCTGTGGGAGATTATGTTGTTACATTGTAAATAATTGTCCCACCCACTGGTTTAAAAAAAAAAAGCACTGATTAGCCAAAGGCAGGCAGGAAGTGTGGGCAGGGCTACCAGACTAAGAAAACTCTGAGAACAGGAAGCACAGAGCAGAATACCAGAGAGAAGCCGGAAGATACAGAGGACAACTATGCTGCTCTGAGAAAAGGTACCAAGCCACATGGCTGAACAGGATAAAAGTCATGGGTTAGAGTAAGGGTAAAGAGTTAGCAAGTTATATGCCTGGCCCTTAGGCCGATCAGCCTGAAACTACTGTAAGCATCTGTGTGTCTCTGTGGGTTTGTGGGTCTGCAGGCCTAAACCATGAGGCTAGGCCCGAAAGTCTAGAACAGAAATCTCATACTACAAATGGCAGCCCAACGTGGGGCATATACACGATATATACTCACATAAAGCCACAGAAAGCTTAAAAAATGGTCTAGAGCCCCAAACAGCTTCTGAGTTGTGCCTCTCATGTTAGCTGTGGTACAGAGATGCCCTGGTGAGGCACATGGGCTTGAGCTACAATGGCGGGCTTTTGGAGTGCAAATTAAGGTGTAAAATGGTTGGTTCCTCAAGTCTCACAGGACCCTCAATAGAAGCAAAGAGTGGTAAATGATGTATTTAAGGTTTCTGTTCTTAAGGACAAAAAGGGAACAGAATCAAAGATGGCTTTCTAGTGGTCATGTTTTTTTGGATCAGCTCTGTTTACCAGAGGCAATCTGAGGCTTGGCTTTTTTAAGAGAAACTTCCTGATTCAGCCTTAGAGGGAAAACACTTGTGAGTCTTTTAAGAGGCCCTGCTACCTAATACTTAAATGGAGTTAATGAGCAGCAGTTGGCAAAGCTTTACTTGGTGATTATATGGACCCTAAAATTCCCCAGAGTACCTGGGCTAAAAAGCTAAATTCTATGAAATTAGACTAGGAGCTGGATGGAGCCATCCACCCATCATACCAACCTTGAATCCTGGCAGATTAAAGGTGTGTTCAGAAACAGAAAGAAACAGAAGAATCAGGGTAAAGTCAATCACTCTAGCCAGGCAAAGATGTGGTTAGAGACAAAAAAATTAAGAAATAAATATACAGTAAAGACAGTTTTTTAAAAAAGTCTAAGTAGTTTAGAGTGTGTTGAAAATATATATTTATAGGCTTAGAGAAAGAAAAGAAAAGATAGAGAAAGCCCTTAAAAAGTAGAGTAAAATAAATAAATAAATAAAAAATAAGCCAGGGAAAGATGGAAAATACAAAGAGTGTCTGGATACTGTATGTTATTGTTTTATCTTTAAGCTCCTTGACTGGAAATGACTTAATAAAAGCTGCTAAAAGACAGTTGATTATAAATGCTACTGGATTAATTCAACCTGTATATTTTGTAAGTGAGTTGATTTTAAAAGTGAAATTCAAAGATATGCTACTTTGGAGAAGAGGTTTTCCTTTTATTTTCACAGAAAATAAGAGGCTGTGGATTTATTCCTGGATAAAGAGCATAAAGGTTGATAGAGGAAGATCCCCTAAAAAATTTCCAATGGAAATGGATGGCCCAGATGATTCAGCATTTCAGAGCACCTCTGATGAAGTTTCCCGAGCTCTGTATCCAGAACAATTTCAAGGAGACTTGCTGAGACAAACCAGCCTTACAGACTACTCCACTAAAGACTTGTCTATAATCCTACATTTTTCTTTGGATTCCTATGGGATTGGCAGCATCCCCATTCAGCAGGAAGTAGCCTAGAGAATGATGCCCACATTCCCAAAACATGGATTATGGATGTTTGTGTTTATTTAAAGTGTTGTTTATAAGTTGTTATAGATAGGGGGGGGGAAAGAATATTAGATGTGGAGTTCTTTTTGTTTTAAAAAGAGAAAAGGGGATATGTGGGAGATTATGTTGTTACATTGTAAATAATTGTCCCACCCACTGGTTTAATAAAAAGCGCTGATTGGCCAAAGGCAGGCAGGAAGTGTGGGCAGGGCTACCAGACCAAGAAAACTCTGAGAACAGGAAGCACAGAGCAGAATACCAGAGAGAAGCTGGAAGATACAGAGGACAACTATGCTGCTTTAAGAAAAGATACTGAGCTGCATGGCTGAACAGGATAAGAATTATGGGTTAGACTAAGGATAAAGAGTTAGCAAATCATATGCCTGGGCCTTAGGCCGATCATCTTGAAACTACTGTAAGCATCTGTGTGTCCCTGTGGGTCTGTGGGTCTGCGGGCCTAAACCTTGAGGCTAGGCCCGAAAGTCCGGAACAGAAATCTCATACTACACAAACCCTTCATTGCAGGATTGTTTAGGAAGGCCTGGAGCTTCTCAGGCAGACCACTCCTCTCAGGAAGAAGCAGACTTCTCCTATTGGAGGAAGGTACTGGAAAAATTGCTCTCATAGACCCATTGTAGTTTCTATACTGGTCAATTCTTTTGTCAATTTGATAAAATCTAGAGTCACATCTGAGAAGAGGGACTCTCAGTTGAAAAAAATATGTCCTTATCAGATTGGCCTATAGTTAAGCCTGTGAGGTGCCATGATGACTAATATAGGAAAGTTGAGCCTACTGTGAGTAGCTGCATCCCTGGGCTGGTAGTCTTGTGGTATATAAGACAAAAACTGAGCAAGCCAATCATCAGCGTTTCTTGGTGTTCTGTGCTTTCGCTCCTGCCTTCAGGTTCCTACTTTGAGTTTCTACTCTGACTTCCCATCATGATAGACTGTAAACTATAAGCTGAAATAAACCCTTTGCTCTACAAATTGACTTTGACCATGGTGTTTATCACAATAGAAAGTAATATGAGACAATTTTTTTGAAGCTCATAAGGATAAGCAGCTATAGTTGTGACAAAGATTTGGGGTTGAAACCTTTGTCACGAGACAAAGGAAAATCATATATAGTGGATACTTTTTCTATAAAATCCAGTGTTCTGTGTAGATAAACTTTAAGAGGTATCTAGAAAGGTATTTGTCTACTATATGATTACATTTTTTTCTCAGGACACTAGGAATTGCAAATGGCTTTTCTAAATGAATTTGTGGAAATGCTTAGTATGTTATTCAAAAAAGAAATTACATTTTATCCATTTGAAAAGTATAACTGTATCCAGCCATAAGTAATATATAAGTAATCAGGGCAGCTCTCTCATAAAAGCTGCTTCCCAGTAAGTATATACGCTGGAACTATAGCTCAGTGGGAAAGTGCCTGTGTAGCATCCATAAGCCTCTGGATCAGTCTTCAGCAGTGCAGAAAAACAAAGCAGAGCTGCAACCACAGAGAGTGTCATGTGAGCCAGGGATCTCCAGAGAAAGAAAACAGTAGGAGTGGAGATAAATTTATTAACAGGTAGATAGATAGATAGATAGATAGATAGATAGATAGATAGAGAGAGAGAGGTAGGTAGATAGATAGATAGATAGATAGATAGATAGATAGATAGATAGAAGGAATTTGCCCTTTGTTGTGGAAGGTGAGAAATCCTTGTTTCTTCTAAAGAGCTGGAAGAGACCAAGCTCAACCTTACTGTGGATCAGTCCAAGTTCAAAGACCTCAGAACCCAAGAAGTCAATGATGTTATTCTCAGGCTAAGAACTTAGAACTGCGGGTGGCCATGGGTTCAAGTTTCCAGGTCAGCAGACCGCAGAATCTGTTCTGAGATCTAAAGATGAGGAGAAAAATGGTGTCATGGCTTCAACAGACAGACTGAATGAACCTTTCCTCTATCATCTATTCTTACTTAGTTCTCAGGCAATCGGATGGTACCAACTCATGATCAAAGTGAATCTTCACCAACCTTTGTAGGACTTATCCTCACAGATCCACTGTAACTAGTACTTCTCCTGTTGTCCAAATAGCCCTTAATTTAGTTAAGTTGACATCTAATATTAGCCACCAGTGCATAGTAATGGAGGATGTAATAGAATTTTGAAGAAAACATGTGATAGTTATGAAATGAAGCTTTGTTCTCTGTGATTCTTTATATGGAAGCCCCAATCCCTAATGTGATGATAATGGAGGTAAGGTCTTTGGGATGGTTAGCATTAGATAGGCTAAGAAGGTGTCATTTCTACCATAATTGCCTCTTAAAAATCAAGAAAGGGCTAAGTATTCCTCTCTGCCATGTGGGAAGGCAAATGGGGGTGTTGGACTTTGTCATCTTGAAGAAAAGAATTCACTCAAGAGAGGCATATAGTCTATGCAGAAATCCATTTAGAGAAGCAAACATTCCAAAGACAGATTGAGTTTTCTCAGAGAAGTGAGTAGCAGTCCAGTAAGGTCTGTACTGTAGATTAGAATTTTTTATGCTATGCCTGAATATATCACTATGTGTATATAAGTATGGGTGCATGTGCATGAAGACTCATGAATACCACTTCATGTGTGTAGAGCTTGAAGAACAATCTTGAGTGTCAGTTTTGCCTCCCATCTTGTTTGTCCCTGGGGATTCCCTGTTCTCTGTTTCTCATCTTCCCATAAAGATCTAGGGTTACTGACGCTAGTGCTGCTGTGCTTGGCTTTTACATGGATTCTGGGGATCTGAATACAATATCAGTAGCTAGGACTTGTGTGTCACAGCCTGGAGGATGAGACACCACTGAACTAGGAGGTCTGGGCTGGAGCAGAGGGAACAAAGGGTGCTTTGGTACCACATCTCTCCTCTGCCGAAGGAAAGGGTTCAGAAGCACAGTAGAAGGGAACACTTTGTGCTTCTTTTTCCAATCTGACCTTGATGCAGAAATTGCCTGGTTGCGACATCCAGCCTTTCCATGAGAATGCATTTAATAATCTAATAAGATAATTGGATGCCTCATTTGAGATCAGAAAATGTCAGCAGGGCCTAGCCAGCTCCTTTTTTTTTTTTTTTTTTTTTTAAACAGCCCAAGTGGCTTTGCTACCTTAACAAGAGCACAGGACACCAGAAACATTTTTTATTTCCAAATTCACTGACCAGAAATTTTCTTTTTGGAAAAAAATGTTCTTTCTTTCATATGCATGTACATGAACTACAGATTCCAACAAAGTCTTTCTTGATTGCTTTTTGAATGTGGTTTCAATATAAGTAATTTATTAGATATTTGTACTCTTTGTGTATGCCATAAAACAGCCTTCTCCCTTCATAGATTTCACACTGGCATCCATTCTAGGGAACCAGCTGGAGGAAACACAAGCCAGTATGCTGTGTTCTGCCTTCTCTCTCAGGGAGGAGACACTTAGAATAACATGCTTTGAAATGAAATCTGATTTAGAGAATTCCACAAGCTGTAAGTGAAGTGACCTCTTCTTCAGGGTGTTCTGCCTTTTCATATTCCTTATATGAAAAAAAAATAACACCCTTCTGAAATCTCCTTTACATTATTCCTTCCAAAAGCATCTATTGCCAGACTTAGTCCTTGGTGCAGAGGCAGATATTTGGAGGAAATGCACTCTCCTTTCATTTGTGTAGAAGCTTAGCCAATGTAGACAGCACATCATGGCACCATTAGCAGGTATCCTTATGTTAGAGGTATATGGAGTCATTCTTTATACTCATTAATACTTCAAAATCATGGTCAGTCATGGTAAGGCCTTACTGCTGACTTACTTATGTCATTGAACACGGAGAAATTGAGCTGGTGTGCAATTGGAAGTTTTATCTCTACTGATTAGCATTTATGGTACTGGAAGGTACTTTGCGTGATACCAGCGGAGAAAGGTAGTAATTAATTTTATGCAGCTGTAAACTCTGTGACCTACAACAGAGACTTACCTTCCTACAAGATTTATTGGTGAAAGAGTGGTGCAGATGGTTTGGGAATTCATCAACCTGTTTAACAGCTGGATATAAGACACATTCCATGAGATGGAATCCACACACAACACTTTGAAGTAGCCAAGAACCCGAGGCTAGACTGATCTGCTAAATAAATACAGCAATATAATGACACCTAATGACATATTGCTATATAAGTGCATGACTCAGCCCTCATCAAAGGAGCTTCTTCTTGTAGTGTATGATAATTAAAAAGAGGCATAAATGTGTTGTCTTCATCAACAGCTGCCCCCTCTAGGTGTGGAGATCTATGTGGAAGAGGAGGTAGAAAGATTGTGGAGACCTAGAGGTGATGGATGTCTCCAAGGAGATGGTGTCTTCCAGACACAAGGCTGATGCACATATGAACTACAAGAGACTGTGGCAGTGAATACAGAACCTGCACAGGTTCAAACCAGCCAAAATCCCGGCACTGAGAAAGGAAGGGAGCGAAAGTCTCACCCCTAAATAAAAAGCTATTTGCAAATGATACCTGTTGGAATAGGGAAAAGTCAGTTTTCTCCATTGGAGTGCCACTGAGCATATCAACCACATCCAGGGCAGGTCCTACGATGAGAAGTAATTTGTCAAGACAGAACAGACTCTATGTGGATGCTGTATGAGTGTAGGAGTGTATGTGTGCGTGCACACATGCACATTTCTCATTTTAGTATTGTTTGTCTGTTTTGATTTTCTTTTCTGTTGCTCTTCCTGATTTATTTATTTTTTTTGAGACAGAGAGAGAAAGAACATTAACTTGGATGTGTAGAGAGATGGAGGACCTGAAAGGACTTGGTGGAGAAGTTGATCAAAATATAATGTATAAAAATAAAAATAAATTAATTTTAAAAATTATAAACTTTAGCTCAAGTAATTCTTTTTTCCCATTATCTTCTTCTTTCTTTCCCACGTGCAGGTGTGGTTTCTTTAACACATTTTGTTTGTTATACAATATATTTTGACCATGTTTGTTTCAGGCAATAAAATGGCTACAATTGATCCAGTTCTAAAGTCTTAATATAAGCTTAACCCAGAAGAAAATCTTTTCTTTTAGAACCTTAGAAAAAAATCATCAGTAAGTCACTCTTACTGGCTCAGCAGAGAAAAAAGGCCCAGCAGTTTATGTATATGTATATATGAGTTTTCAATTTTTAAAATTTTCTCTTAATGTTTAACACGGTATTTTTTTATTTAAGAGTTTTTTTTTTTTTTTAATGCCAACCACTCCCTCCCCTCTTCCCAGTCACCTCCCAGCTTCCCCCCTCCCCTCCTCAGAAAGGGTAAGGATTACTATGGGGAGTCAATATAGTTTGGCATATCAAGTTGAGGCAGGAAAAAGCCCCTCCTCCAGTATCAAGGCTGAACAAGATGTCCCTCTATAGGCAATAAGCTCCAAAAAGCCAGTTCATGTGTTAGGGATAAATTCTGGTCCCATTGCCAGAGGCCCCACAAATTGCCAATTGCCTGCTTACTACAGTCTCATGCAGGTTCCCCAGCTGTCAGTCCAGAGTCAGTGAGCTCCCAATAGATCAGGTCAGCTGTCTCTGTGGGTTTCCTCTTCATGATCTTGACCCTTTTGCTCATGTAATCTCTCCTCCATCTTTTCAACTGGACTAGGAGTTTTACTCGATGCTTAGCTGTGGATGTACTTTCATCAGTTGCTGGATGAAGGTTCTTTGATGACAATTAGGGTGGTCATCATCAATTTGATTATAGGGGAAGGTCAGTTCAAGCAGCCTCTCCAATATTGCTTGGAGTCTTAATTAGGGTCATGCTTGTAGATTCCTGAGTGTTTCCATAGCACCAGGTTTCTTCCCATTCCCAAAATGGCTCCCTCTATCAAGGTATCTATTTAGTTGCTCTTCTGTCCCTCCTCCAACTCAACCATCCCATTCTCTCATGTTCTCTCTCCACCTCCTCTTACCCCCCTCCATCCCTATGGTCTAAATTTACTTAGGAGAACTTATCTGTTTTCTCTTCCCAGGGGGATCCAGAATATTCCTCTCAAGGACCTCTTTGTTACCTAGCTGCTCAGGGATTGTAGGTTATAGCATGGTTATCCTTTTTAAAAAATAGTTTTATGCAATATATTTTGATCATATTCTTCTTATTCCCTCATTTTTTTTTAAACAGGTTGATGCATGAGCTTGGGTTAACTTTATATTTAAAACAAGCTGCATAAAATGTCATTTGAAAAGATGATTTTTTTCTGCCCACAAACAAACAAACAAAAAATGAAAAGAAATAGAAATTCTCAGGAAACTTTTTATTAAGAAATTATTAATTAAGCAACAATTAATTAAGTGATGGGCCTCCACCTTCACTACTTAACTTTAAAGATGTGAATATTCTTAGTAAGACACCCATTGACCCCGAGTCTTATAGGATGAGACAAAAAAAAACCTCTGGAAATTTGGCAGTTTTTCCAATATATGGAAAATATTTTTTTAAATGTTGTAATAATCTTAGACTTATTAAAGGTTTCAAGAATCAGAAAAGTCCTTCCCAAACACTTTCACACTCATTTTTCAAAAGCTAAAGTTTTCTTCATCTGAGCAAAGCTCAGCTCCCTCCTCAAAAGAAATAAATACCAGTTTATTCTTGAATGAAATGTAAATGGCCAGACTCACCTTGCCTAAAATATCCTCTTGCAGTGTTGATGGAGTTCTATGCAGTTTTTTTTTTTTTAACTACACAACAAAAGAAACCCAAAATCAGGACATTTCCCAGATATGTTGTGCAGGACGCAGGACTGACCTCAGTCAAGTGAGCAAATCTCCACTATGCTCTTCACATATTTTCTGATGACAGTCTCAGCATCGCAGTCTGTAGAAGCTTGGAGTATGTTAATAAATTCCAGTGTTTTCTCTTACAGTCACATGGATGTCAGGACAGACAGAGGTGGGCAAGGCAATGATAGCTATTAAAAGTAAGGATAGCCTGAGAATCCAGTTCTAGATATATAACATTCCAACCCTCGATGATCAGGAACCTAATCAGTCTTCTTGAATCTTTACCACAGTTGTGGCTTCCCACTGGGAAATGTTGAGTGAAGTACGGTTGATATGCCCATATTTGAATTATCATTATTTCTGAATGTATGCTTTTAGAATTTATTTCAAACCTATTAGTGCTAGTTGCAGGTATGACTCTAATTTTCATTCTTAAATGCTCTGAGGCTATTTATGATTATTTCTGAAATTTTATTCATTTATTCATTATGTGTGCACTTGATGTATGCTGTGGTGCACCTGCGCTGGTCAGAGAACAACTGTGGGAATTTGTTCTTTACATCCATCATGTAAGTCTTGGGAACTAATCAGAATACCAGCCTTGGGGGCAGACTTTAACTTACTGAACTACCATACCAGCCCCCACTGTGATTGTTAAAATAGGCATGAAAATAGCCTAAAATATAAACTATAAAATACGACATATATATTGTTTCTAACTATAGACAGTATAAGTATTGGTGCCTGATCCAATAACACTTTTCATAGCAAGGAAGTAGTATTTTGTGATTTGCTTCTGTTAGTCTCTCTCAATTGTATACAACCTAGAGCCTCCTGGGAAGAGGGAACTTCAGTTTAGAAATTGCCTCCGTCAGATTAACCTGGGGGACTAATGGTTGATATGGTAAGGTCAAGTCTACTGTGGGTATTACAATTTCTGGGAAGGTAGTCCTGAATTGTATAAGAGCGTCATTGGAGAGTAAGCCAGTAAGCATCCTTTTCACATGGTCTCTGCTTGGTAATTGCCTTGGATTCCCTGGGTGATGAGCTCTGACCTATAAACCAAATAAACCCTCTCCCCTTCCAAGCTGTTCTTGCTCCTAGCTTTATTACAGAAAAAGAAAAGAAACCCAAACCATAGTTCTATCAAGAAACTTGACTCTTCTTTAATGTAAAAGAGAGCCTTGTTGTTTTTTGTTTTTTGTTTTTTTCCCCTGTGGAGCACAGTAGGTGAAGAATGGTAGTGACTAGGCAGAAAGAAAGTTAAGGGACAGGGCCTTTGTAGGCATCTTCTTCCTGTGTACCATTTTAGGCGTTCATGTGTGAATGAATGTCGGCATTTTCTGGTACAGATGTCTGTCACACTGCTGATGCCATCCTTTCAGATACACACCTAGGTGCCTTCTGTGTTGGGGGGGGTCCCCTATGGAGCATTTGCTTACCAACATGGTGACATCCTCTGACATAAACAACATGGTTAATGGTCAGTGACCCCTTTTACAAATGGCTTGATCCATGGGCCATAATATCCTCTTGATATAGACAACAGGGGTCTCTTATCCCAAGGAAAACAATCCTGTTTAAACATAAAGAAGGTAGAAAATAAAATCTGACACACTGAAGACTTGAAAACAAAATGAAACACTCCCCCCTTAATGAGATATCATACTTGGAACTGTTTGCAGTCTCTCTGAATTTCAATTCTAAAAGTATCACTTTCTCTTCTCCTTCCAACTCTCTTTTCTGGACTTCAGCCAGTATCACTTTATTTTTCTCATCCTGACACCCAGACATTCTGTTGTCTCTCTGAGGACAGCATGCAAGCCATACCGTTTCTGTGGACATCCATTGCTAAGCCTGCCTACTTTCCTTTCCATCTCTCCACCCTGTGTACCTGTTTCTCTCTCTCTCCCCCCATTCATCTTTCTTGACAAAGTCTCATACAGCCCAAACTGCCCTCAAGCTCACTATGCAGCTGAGGATGAGCTTGAATTCACAATCTTCTCCCTCTACCTCTAAAGGACCACCCTGACCATTTCCTTGACTTCTATTTAACTTTAGAAAGCACAAATGTCTCTTCCCACCCCCTTTTCCTTTTCCTCCCTCCCAGCCACTGTTGAGAACTTTATCTTGCCTACGCCATTGTTTTCTCTCTCTGACATCTGTAATAATTGTTTTTAAGTTTCCTTTTAAAATTCTTTTGTCAGTGAGATAAACGACCCATAAAAGGGACCCCTCCAATGCAGTATGCCTGATAGTTCTGGTAAGTGGCTATTAACAGACTTGAAGGGTACCAAGGGTGGATCCTTCCCTCATAATCAACTGCTTGTAAAGGCAGGAATGAAAACTGCAGGGATCTGATTACTAGTCAGAAGAATATCTGAGTCACGTCTCTGAACCTGGGTGGAGACATGACTGGGTGGAGACTCAACTACCCCAAAGACTTTAAGATTATACTCTAGCCAGAGTTTCTGACAGAGAACAAAGGCATACCTTTCCTTCCTAAGAGTTAACTCAAATGGGCCTGTGAATCATATGGACAGGAAAATGTTCCTCAGGCGTATGTCTGTTCCAGAAACCTTAAGAAATAGTATAAAGTGTGTCTGAATATTTAGGTTGATATACTGGCCCCTTGGTTAATTCACCCTCCCCACCTGAGTGCTTCCATCTTCAATGGCCCATTGAGCCACTGTCCACTCATCCTTTGAGTGGATATATCTCTATTATTTTATTTTATTTTATTTTATTTTATTTTATTTTATTTTATTTTATTTTATTTTATTTTATTTTATTTTATTTTATTTTATTTTATTTTATTTTATTTTATTTTATTTTATTTTATTTTATTTTATTTTATTTTATACATTGTGCTCTGTGTCTCATTGGAATTCTTTTGATGAATTCCATGGTGGCCAGAGATCTGAGGAAAATTCAGGGAGAAAGATTCTGACAGGAAGTGGTGTTTTGATTTAGGGTGAACATTATAGCCACATCAGAGGTGTCACTGTGTGTTCTGGGTATTATAGTGTTGAGACATGCAAACTGAATTTCCCCCACAGCTGATTCTGCTAACATTGATTTCTTAGTTGATGTAAGTCTGTCAAACTTCCCTTATTGTTTCTACAATAAACGTTTGAGATTAATGAATATTAAGAAGAATTTGTTAATATTCTGTTTCTAAACAGAATGTCATCCATTGGTTTTAGAATTCACCGAGGACCTCAAATGAGTCCCTTTTAACAATGATCTAGAGTTCGCAGAAAATAAACCTCAAATGTTTTGGTAATTCTAGAAGTCTGAGGAGGAAGTTTATGACAGTAGAGAGTTGGTATGCTTCAAATTTGAAGCTAAATTTTCTTGAGTCAACATTAGCCCCCATAGTAGATATTTGTTGCTTATTTCTGTTTGGCCTAACACATTTGTGATTATCAGTACAATAATTTAATATTTAAAAAAATATTTTTTTGAGAAAGGGTCTCACTATGTAGCCCTGGCTGGCCTGAAATTTGCTATGTAGATCAGGATGGGCTCCATCTCACAGAGATTCACTCACTTCTACCTCCCAATTTATTGGATTAAAGTTTAAACTGTAACACCAGGCTAAGTGAAATCCTGTTGGGACATACTAAAAGACCACTAGCAATATGAAACTGTAGCATTGAAATATGGTGTATAGGGTGACCTGAACTCATGTTCTCAGGCCATTATGTTTGCCTTCAGAAGATATTATTATTTTTTATTTTTTCTTTTCATTTTTTATTCTTCTCTTATACAATACATATGGACCATAGTTGCCCTTCTCTCCACTCCTCCCAGTTCCCCCAAATTCTTCCTTGCTCCCCAAGATCCTCTCCTTCAGAGATGAGAGGACCTTCCAGGAAAATCAACCAAAGACAGCATAACAGGTTACAATATGACCATGCACAAACCTCAAATCAGGGCTGGTGGAAGCAATCCAGTAGGGGGAAAATGTTCTAAGCACAGACAAAAGAGTTAGAGACTCCCCCAGTTCCACCGTTAGGAGTCCCACAGAAACACCAAGCTAACAATCATAACATATTTGCAGAGTGCCTAATGCAGACCTATGCAGGCTCAGTGATTGCCGCTTCAGTCTCTGTGATCCCCTGTGAGCCCTGCTATGTTGATTCTGTCAGCTGTTCTCCTGGTGTCCTTGACTCCTCTGGCTCCTACTATTCTTCTTTCCTTTTTCCTCGGTGTTCACCAAGATCCAAGGGAAGGAATCTAATGGAGATCTTCAATTTGGAGTCTCTCTGAGCCTAATGAGGGTTCTTTTTGAGCCTTTGGGTCTCTGTATCTTCTCCCATCAGCTAAAGGCGGATTTCTGATAATGATTGGGCTAAAACCAATCAATCTATTAGTATAGTAGAATATCACTAGGAATCATTTTGCTAATTTCTTTTTCTATTTAAGGTCTCTGGGCTGTTCAGCCTCCAGTTCTTCATCATCCATGCAGTGCCAAACATAGGCTCCCCTTCAATGCATGGGCCTCCAATTGGACAAATCATTTGTTGGCCACTCCCAAGGAGATCTAGACTTCCATTGACCCTGTACATCTAGAATGCAGGCTAGATTGTAGTTAGAAGATTTTGTGGCTATATTGCCTGGTTACTGAAGATATTGGGTTCAGGCTCAATATTATCCATTACTAGAAGTCCTCACTAGGGTGACCCTTGTAAAATCCTGAGAGTTTTTACTGCACTAGATTTCTATTGCCTTCTGTAGTATTATAATTCTTGCCTGTCTGGCATGCGGTCCAGACCCGCAGACCCGCAGACCCACAGACCCACGGATCCGCAATCCCACAGAAACACACAGATGCTTGTATTAATTTTATTCTGATCAACCTGTGGCTCTGGCATATTGCTAGCTAACTCTTTACTTTTTAACTAACCCATGATTCTTATCCTGTTCAGCTATGTGGCTCGGTACCTTTTCTCAGAGTAGCACAGTTGTCCTCTGCATCTGCTGGTTTGTCTGGCATCTCTGTGGCATCTCTGCTCAGTTCTTCCTATTCCCAGAGTTTTCTTAGTCTGGTAGCCCTGCTCACACTTCCTGTCTGCCTTCAGCCAACCATCATTTAACCTGTAGGCAGGACAATTATTTACAATGTAACAACATAAACCCAGTACAGCCTCCCCCTTCACCACCAATGCCTTCTGTTCAGTCATCTCTTCTCATACTCCCTCGCTCCCCCCATCCCTTCCCTACGTCACTGGATCTCTCCTGGTCCCATTCCCACCCATCTCTAGTCCACCCACAAAATCTATTCTATTTCCCCTTAGAGTGTTCTTTGTTATTATCCTTTCTCAATCTGTGGGCTGTACCATCATCACTTATTTACCAGCTAATATCCACCTATAAGTGAGTATATTCCATATGTCTTTCTCTATCTGAGTTATCTCACTCAGAATGATTTTTTTTCTAATTCCATCCATTTACCTGAAAATGTTATGATACTCGTCCCCATTTTTAACAGCTGAGTTAACTCCATTGTGTAAATATACCACATTACCTTTATCCATTTTTTGGTTGAGGGATACCTAGCCCTCCTATGTACAGATAATAAATCGACTGAGAAATCTCAGGGAAATAACACTCTTCACAATAACCACAAATATTATAAAATATTTTGAGAAAAACTCCCACGCAAGCGAAAGACCTGTATGATTAAAATTTAAAAGAAAGACTGAAAAATATATCAGAAGATGTAAAGATCTACCATGCTCATACAACAGTAGGATTAACATAGAAAAAATTACCATCCTACCAAAAGCATTCTAAAGATTCAGTGACACTCCCACTAAAATTTCCAACACAATTCTTTACAGACTTTGAAAGGATAATACTCAAATTCATATGGAAAAGACAAAATAAAAGGAGAACAGGATAGCTAAAAACAATTCTAAACAATACTATTTTTATTTCCTTTAAAGTGACAGATTGTTTTTGCACTGACAGCTTTGACACTCATTGTGTACCCCCAAGGAAAATCCACTTAGAAGAGGAGTAACCCAGATTGGCAGGAAAGCCCAGCATGGGCTGTTTGTGCCCTGCTATCCAGTGTTACCTCCCCCAGTGGATGTTCATGATTTCTCCCTGGGGCTACAGTTTTCTTTGGTTTTATTGATGGTAACTGGTATAGTCTGAGCTGCTTTTTGGACCTCTCTCTGCTTAGATATTTTAGCTTGTTTTCAGAGCACCAAGTTTAAATAACTCATTTTGTTTGCTTTTCGAAGGACTTGGTTTCTCAATGCATTTGGCTTAGTTTTGTTTGTTCCAGAAAGTTCATTTACCTTCTAGCACTTTATCGTCTTCTCTGCCACTTTCCTGACTCGGGCTTTACCTGTGGCCTCTCTGCTTATGATAATCAAGCCAGTCTTAGTTTAAATATTCTGTGGATGCCAAATCACAAAGAGGCTAAAGATAAAAAGCATCTGTTTCATTCTGCCCAACAGGAGTGAGAGCAATACTGGTTGCGTAGCATTCCAGAACATCATGGGAAACCCTGACATTGTACCCTGATCCTAGGTCAGAAGGAATTACATTGGCTCAGTCAGGAAGTTGCACATAAGAGTTTGTCACCAAGTATCTTATGCCTCCTGTGTTCTTACAAATAAAGCCTGAGTTCTTATGCCTCCTGTGTTCTTACAAATAAAGTTCTTACAAAATAAGCCCGAGGCACTAACCAGCGTGAAAGGTGAAGTAGCTACTCCTCACAGTAGCAAATAAATCTGATCTGAAATATGGGTCACACTAGTTAGCATGGAGATGCTTATAACATGAAATGATAAGTAGATATTCAAGGGAGGGGGTGTTTGGAGAAAAGCTGCCATTTGGTACTCCAGCTGGTCTTTAGATATGATGATTGCCATTAACTGAGCATAACTTATTTAGAAAAACAGGCAAATCTAACTAAACATAATTTGATTTCTATTTGGTTTGATGGGGAACACTTGATATTCCCAGTGTGTTTGGTTTTGTTTTGTTTTTTCATGCTAGATTTGAAATTTTAGACAAAGGAAATAAAGGTCAGAGATTGCCATCCTACTTGAAATTGAATTTCAAAACAGAGTGGGTGGGAGAGATGCTGATGGTCTGTGAGATGGCTCCATGAATTAAAGGTGCTTAATGCCAACCCTTATGACCTTCACTCTATCCCTGGTACCCAGAAGATGGAAGGAGGAAACTAACTCTTGTAAGTTGACCTGATCACCACATATGTGACTGAATATTCATTTCCCTTCTCCTTCCTCCAAATACATACAAAAAAAGAATATACAAAAGGAAATGATAAAATTACTAATTTACCTAAAAATAAGATCACAAGTTTATATTTTTTTTCCCACATCGAGTTAAAGGCTTCACTTGCCAGACAGCTATTGTCTTGGATGTATTTTATATAAAAAATAATTTCTTCTTGGGGTACTTCTTCATGGTAATTGTGGAACTTATTTTAGTGGGTAATATTTAAATCTATTAGCAAAATTTGGCCCTTTACACAAAGTTTTCATTGTTTCTACAATCTTTAATTTTCTAGATTGATGGTTAAGTGATCAAATTACACTAATTGTCAAAATTGACTAAACACTCTATTTCCTTAGCTAAAAACACTTTCATTGTTTCTTCTGATTTTAAGATCTACCCCTGTTTGAAAAGCATCCATTATCTCCTCATAATATTAGTACTGGAAATCCCATTAAAATGGACAAAGGACTGTATTCAACCTGGCCCCTTATTTTGTCCCTTATTATTAATGTCCCTGGCAGTAGTCATATTTGGTATATGGGGAAAAACCAATTTTGTTTGAAAGAAATTTAAAGTGATACTGATCTCTCTGTAATATGACTATCCATTTTCCCCAAATTGAAATCTGATGTAATACCAAACTAACTGAACAAATAAAAATTTTAGTCACATGTAAGATATATTAGCTATTAATGATGAATCTTTCTTAAAATTAGAACCAGCTGCTCCTCATGAAATTAGAGCAATGCATTTAAAGTATGGAGAAGATTCTTTCAGCTCGACTATATTCTTGATTCATTTAACCTATAGCCATAGTATTCTTATATGTTACAAATATTATGCCAGGCGCAGAGGCAAAAAAGAGAAAGAAGCCAGTCCCACTTGTTAATGGCTGTTAAATTTGATATCATCCATGGATTTATTCCTCAGTGACTACCATTTCTCTCCTCGAAGACTATTTTTCTACTTACTCGGCCATGTATTTATCAGATCCTAGGAATAAGACTCCTTAGTCATGTAGGATATAAAATAATATTTAACTAGAGCACACATATAATCCAATGCTTGGTCAACTGAAGTGCTCAAGAATAGAAAAAGTGTAACAAGAAGTTTCTGGCCCAAATTAGCCAGAGGTCCAGACCCACAGAACACCTAGATCTACGGTCTGGATATGCCCAGGCCCCCCCAGATCACTCAGATACTTATATTCATATAATGTAAGGCTGTTTGGCCTATGGCTTAGGCATATTGCTAGCTATCTCTTTTATCTTAATTCAGCCCATTTCCATGAACCTGTGACCCATGGCTTACCTATTTAGTTACGTCTTGCATTATGCAACTGGATCACTTCTCTGTCTGACTCCACTCTCCTTCCCCCATCTATGCTTCAATTTACTGCCTACATCTACGGTGCCTGACATAGGCCAAAATAGTTCCTTTATTCACAGCATATGGAAAGACACTCTCATATCAAAAAGGTGATGTGCATGTTAAAGATTCTATTAGACTTATTGATTAGGATTTTTATGGCTGTAGAGAATCGGGATGCTCAAAACCACAGTTTAGTTATCTTGGGCTGTTCACAGTCACCTTCCATTAACAGCCCTTCATTTATTACTTCCATATTTGGCTTAACATCTTGGTGATTATCAGGTAAACCTTTTGGAAATGTGTTAGAAGACCCCTGGCTTCAATCAACCCCGAAGACAATATTGCCATCAGGTACCATCTGAGGCCTAGAGCAGAGATGTCCCTGCTTCTCTCTGACTTCCTTACCCATTGTTCCATCAATGTATTTAAAAAGGGCCTTCATTTATGACTTTTGCAAAACTTCATGAAATACTGGACCATACTTTTGGGAGTATCTGTGGTTGCATGTCATACATATTTAGGTTCAGAGTAAATTCTTACTCCCCCTAAACTGAAGTTACTTTGTTTTGGTTTTGGTTTTAATACTGCTGTGATAGGAAATAGCTTGTTTTCTCTCTCCATTTTTCCAGTGGCTCTGTATTCACAGTGGCTGTTAGATCCCACCCGTTGTAACTAACATAACCATTACCAGCTTGGCTAGAGCTTTTCTGTTGTGACGGCCCTCTGAGGAATCATTTTATCCTCTTTCCTGTTTTCAAGCAGGGGAAACATGATCTATAATAATGTAAATCAGATTATTTCCAGGCACATAGGGCTATAAGCCCACCTCCTCAATTTCCCTATCAGTGAAACTAGAAAATAGAAAATAGTAAAGAATTTATTCACAGCTTGGCCAAAGGAGGACAGGTAAGGGATGCAGGGAGAAAACATGTTGAAACCCTTCTCTGGTGTACCTGGGGTCATCTTACGGGTTCAGGGAGTTGTTGTACAAAGGCTAGAATATATATAGACTTACATGTGAGACAGATTGATGGGGCCTTCTTGAAGGGTAGGGAGATGTGTCTAACTTGTCTTCATTGTCTTTAAGTTTCTGTTACATGGATAGTTTTTTCATAAAAGTCCACCTCAGCAAAACAAGGTTGACCTTCTCTCCTGAAGACTCTCTTTTTATTTCTATAACTTTCTCAGGGGTTTTGCAAGAGTAGAGCAGAAAATTCTGGCATCTTTGCTTTGGAAGTCATCTATAAGCTCAGGTTCTTGCATGCCAGTAAATTGCAGTAGTTCTGCAAGTCAGAATAAAAAGAAGTGACAGTCTGATAGTTAACAGGAGGCACATGTCTGTATCTCTTCACAGTATTTCCTCCCCAATAGGAATCAGCTTGAACTTACAGTTCCCAGACTGCTACACTTATCTGTCCAAAGCATTAGTGGTACCTCAAGTCTCATACAAACAAACCTGTCTCAGATTGGCTTCTCTCACCATTCTCCCGATAGTTCACCCTCCTTTCAAATGCCTCTCTCCTCAGAATGGCTCTCCTCCTTCCCACAGCTCTCCCTTTGCACTCCAGCTCATCTCCCTTTCTCAGCTTTCTCCTCAGAATTTCTCGCCCACTTCACGGTAACTCCCCCTTTACACCCTGGCTCTCTCTTCTCCCTGTGGCTCCCCTCCCAACAGTAGCCTCCACTATTCTCACAATAGCTCCCTACCTTGACAAGGATTCTTTGCCTTCACAACGTCTCCCTCTCCTCAAAATGACTCTTCCTTCTAGCATCTGTCTTTTCTGACTGTAGCCCTTCTTTCCCGGGCCACAGGCCCCTTACTATCCTTGTAACATCTCCCAATGGCTTTTAATACTTACATTAAGGCTCTTCTTTTGTCCTTAATCACTGTTTCTATTTTGTCCATGTCAGTGTCTACCCTGATAACCTTGTTAGTTTATGTCCTGGACAAAATGATTCTCTTTAGGGACTTCTATCTACCTGAAACAGTATGTCTCATACATCATCATGGCTCATTGCTCCTACTTTCTTCAAAACTTTTTTTTACTACTAATGTCTTAATGTCTCAATGAGACTTACTCTTATTCTATACTGAAATTGAAATCTCATGTATTCTTTAACAACTATATAGCGTTAATATTTTCTAACCTTTGGCATTTATATATTTAGGTTAGCATATCTTTATCTTGTTATAATAGAAGATAATGTTTTGGACCATTTTTAGACCTAACATATCTAGAATAATATTTGCCAAATATTTGTGAAATAAATGGAGATGTTTGAGGAAGGGGGGCACATTTGTCTTATGATAGTAGTTTTGAAATGGATAATACAACAGAAAAGACATTTTTCTAGATCTATTAGGTATTTATTTTTCTACATTATTTCTAAAAATTTATCCTTTTGAATCTCTCTCTTTACACAAGCCCTTTCTCACCTGTATTTTCAAATGCAAACATCACTCCAGTGTCTCCTACACTATATCTATAATTCAGAATACTTTCCAGACTCCTGCATTGCACAGCTTCCAGAACATTCGCATTGCTTTCCTCTATATGCCTTGGGTTCTACATAGATGACCCCAATCTTTGGTCTACCAATTTACCTTCAATCTCTTTCTTATCCTGGACTTTGTGCATGTATTGTTGACATAGCTCTTATCTGATGACCTAGTATAGAACAAGAAGTCTTTCCTTCCTGTCCAACTCCAGCATCTTAGATCATTCTATTTCTTATATCCACAAGAAAAAGAATCCAACATTTCCTTAATACCTGAAGAGATAAGAGATGGTTATCATAAAAACTAGAGCAGAGCTGCCTAGAAAGGTCAAGTTCCTGGTCCAAGGATACCATAAGGTCAAGGCAGACTCACAAAAGGTATTCAGATAGTATTAACATTCCAACCTCCTCTACTTCCTTTCTGTTCACTGCTGTTTTAAAGCAGGTGGATCTAGACGTAAAAGGACTTAGGCAACCAACCCCTCTAAGGTAGACTGCCTGGAAATAAAGCAGGGAGAAGTGGGATTGAGAGGAAGATGGAGGACACTTTTGTGAACATAAAGTCTTCCTTGCCTGTATCCACTGCTTTCCACTGTCACTCAGGATTAGGACGATGTCACCACAGTGTGTGATAATGCAAGACATTTCTCTGCAGAGATGTTCACCCACATTGTGCTCTCTATCCTGTCTTCATTACCAGACTGTCCCTTCACCAAGATAGCAATATCTGTGAGTCAGGAAAGGGCAGAGAGATGAACCACTCGACATGGTTTCGAGGAACAGCATCTGCTTTATTGCAGATAGGCAACCAATTATATACCGGCAGTCTATCAACTGTGATTGGCTAGCACATTACCTCAGACTGGGTAGTGAGCACCACCAATGTTACTGGCTATTTTTTACTCTGACTCTTTTAATCTTTACTCTTTAGGGCCCAGCACCCAGCTCCCACAAAATAACACACAGAGACTTTTTTCTTACTTATATTGCCTGGCCTTAGCTTGGCTTATTTCTTGCCAACTTTTCTTAACTTAAATTATTCCATCTATCTTTTTGCTTTGGGGATTTTACCCACTCCTTTGGGATTTGGCCACTCAGATCTTTATTAGGCCCATCAGGAGGGAGTTTTAAACAGGCCAAATATCACAGCTTCACAAGTGCAACATAAAAGAATGCAACACATCTTTGCACCATTAAACAAATGTTCCACAGCATAAACAAATGTAAAATATCTTAAAATAATATTGTACATCACAGTAGTGTCTCTATTCAGAAGTAAGAAAGATGTGGAGAGGATAGACTCTTTAGAGGGGCAGCTGTCAGCTACTCACGCTTCTTCAGAAATCAGTGTTCTGAATTCAGGAACATGGTGTGCCATGCTTATTATTTAGAAGTACAATGTGCCAAGTAGGCTGGTTGCATTTTTTTCTTCACTATCCCCTGGACAAATTTCTACATTGCTAATTTATTCAGTAGCCACTCTTCAAGAAAATGATATGCTTTTCTAATTAATCTCCCCTCTTCTCAGTGGAGCTGAAATATTTGTTCTTTACATGTTACATATAATACATATTATATAGACATAACAAGTGTATATTATCTAAGTATTTTACATTTAAAGACAAATATGTTTATATTTAAATCTTTCTTAAAATGAGTACATGGCAAATAGACTTTGAGATGAACTTCATTTTATTTCTACCTCCTGATGATCATGACCTTGAACGTTTTTCTCCTTTCAAATAGATAAGGCCTGTAGTTTGGTCCTAACCTTTGAAATACCATCGTAATGAAAGGATTTCACTTCAGAGCACAGGGAACAATGATGGTGGCTTCTCATTCACAGCAGGCTCCCCTTTTGCACACATTGATGGAACAAACCAGAAGCTCACATGGCAAAGAAATGAGAGTGGTTTCTAGCCATAAGCTCTTGGACCTCTAAGAACTCTGTGATCTTGGAATCAGATCCTTCCCCTGTCGAGCCTTCAGATGAGATGTCAGCTTTGCTGATACACTGATTGAAGCCTATGGGAATGCTGAAACACTGGCCCCTGCTGAGACATGCCTGCTATTCATGAAACTTTGAGACGATAAGTGTCTATTTGCTTAAGACTTTAACTTTACTGTAATTGATTCTACATAGATAGCTAACTAATTCAAATTCTTTCTCCACCAATTTATCATGCCACGAGTGGTTAGCAATGTGTGAAAATGCATTTAATATCCATAGCTTCACATGTCTGTAATGCAGTATTCTGACCACAGGATAGATGGAGAAATAAAGATCAGAAAGGATCAGTCATCTTTGGAAGTAAGTTAGCAAGTGTCAGAATCAGAGATATATGACTCTAGAATCGCACGGTGGTCCTGTGCATCTCAACTTTCTCACTCTGCCAATCTTCTTTCTTCTTGATTCTCACTCCTGGACCGTTAGATTCTTGAAGCCTGGGCATTGTCATTTATGGATTTACCTTATCACTTATCATTTACCAGCATCGTGTCTGGCACATAGGAGGTTGCCGAGAAAAGCTTCCTGAGTGTATCTTGTATTTGGTGAACTGCCTTTATTCTGTTCCCTGTCAGCTCAGTTCATTTTATGTGTAATCTGGGCATATTCTTTCTGGAAGACAGAGCCATTTAAAATGGCAAAGAACCCAGTGCAATTGATTATATAACTCTGCCACTTGACCCGGTACATGAAAAGACATGAGAGGCCAGTTAGTCTCAGCTATGGTTTGGAAATGGCTTTAATGTGTCTCCTAGGAGTCATGTACTAAGGGTTTTCTCTGTGGTGTGGCAATGAAGTCAGATGGAACCTCATGAAGGATCATTGGAAGTGTTGCCCTGGAGAGGAGTAAATGCACTTAGTTTTCACAAGGGTTTATCGAAGAACAAACTGGCCTCTCCCTGGCTGTCTGGCTTCCTACCTTTCCAAGTGATATCTCCTCAATGCTATTTCAACACTCTCTAGCATAAATTCCTAACCAGAGTCAATCCAAAGCAAGTCCCCTGCTTGTCAACCCCAATACTGTGTCACCACCAGCAGTTCCTTGCTTCTCCATTTCCCAGCCTTAGGAAGCAAAACAGTATCACTCTGAGAACTCCACTCTATGTCAAATTCTGAGCCAACAAGGTTTGTCGAGAATAAGGACTAAGATCCGTTAGTGATGACTCTCATGGGGATAAACAGGGCAGGGGCTGCAGAGAAGTACACGTCACCCCATTCTAGGCATCATGCATTTATTTTCATATTCATATTAGCATAAAAACAACTCAAGGTAGTCAGTATATCAAACTTCAAATTTGAGTATCTCTAACCTTTCTCTTTAAGATAGAGGGAAATCAGCCTAAGGTCAGAAGTAAAGGTAAGAGAAAAATCTAAAACTTGGTTTGGATTTGTGATTCCAAGATCTGCCAAGGAACAAAGAGCATATACTTTTTCATGGAGGAAAAAAAAATGCTCAGTTTAGTAGGAACTCTTATGACTGTTTGAATAGCATGTTTCTATTATATCCATAATTTATCATAGTTTCTTAACTGCAAATACCTTTCCAACTCCCCACAGCAGGCATCTTATTTTGCCTATCACATGACACTTAAAGACTACCACAGGCTCGATAATCTAATCAGAAATATGCATTATTTCCCCCAGTCACATACAGCTTGTCAACCTCTCCCTAGCCTTCCTCCCCCAAATAAGTAACAAAGCTGATACATTTCTAACCGGTAGCAGCTAATTAACCTCTCAACTATTTCTAGTGGTGGGTAGAATTGAGAAGAAAGTAGAGTGCTCATATTTACAAATACTTAAATACCTTCAAGTGTAGTATACTTTCCCAATAGTAATGCGATTTTTCTCTTTTTTTGGTGTGTGTGTGTGCACACGCGTGCACATTTAATTAACAGAAAACACAATTACATCTTTTTTACTCCCTTGTTTCCCCACCCCCCTAAACTAACCTCAGCTCTTCCCTCATTTGTTCACCCCCTTCCATGTCCTCTTCTTTTTAAAAGTCCATTAAGTTAGTATCTGTGGTAGGAAGGTTTACCTTAGGGTACCAGTCTTCATTAAGGTCAGTACCCCTTATCAGGCTGGTGTAGATCACATCAACAAGGTCTCCAGTGTTCTGAATCCTGCTTCAGAGAATGGATTGATTCATTTGTATGCTGAACTACACCTTAAGGTCAGCAGAAAATTGACCTTTCTCTATGAACAATGTATTCTCTTGTAAATGCCTCTGGCTACCAGAAAAGGTCAGTAAGTAGAACAGCTGTCATTGCCAAAGTGATTGTATTGCCAAGGTTAGGACCTCTCAGAGAGGGATTTGAAGGTATGCAAAGGAATGTCCACATTTTTACATTCTCTCTTATGCATAGAGGAAATATAGCAAAGTGATTAGTATCTCATACATGCCTCCCACATTCGTCATCCAGCCTGCATTCAGATTAGATGCCAGGAATGCCAAGTGTGGTCAGTTGAGATACTTTTTGGAAGTCTATCTCCAGTTTCCTGAGTTTACTCATCTCAGAAATTAATATCCTTTAAAGAAGTCTGTAGTAGTGGAGGTTTCTTTGGTCCCGGGCAGCCAGAGGTCCGAGACCCACAGACCTGCCACCCGAGACCGCTTAGCAGCCCAGCTGCCTGCCGCTCAGACCCCCAGAAATGACTCAGATGCTTATATTAACTTCATGTTGTTTGGCCTATGACTCAGGCACATTGGTAGCTAGCTCTACATCTTAAATCAACCCATTTCTATTCATCTGTCTGCAACATGGCCCGTGGCTCACCTGTGCTCTTTACATGTTGTTCTTTGGGCAGCTTCAGCTTGATCTGCCTCTGACTCTGCCCTGCTTCTCCTACCTATTCTGATTCCTCCTCCTACTTTTTCTATGGTGCCTGTCATGGCCCAAAACAGCTCCTTTATTTAAAGATTGAGAATCATAGCATACAGAAAGGCATTCCCACATCACTTCCCCCTTTCTGTCTAATCAAAAAGAAAGGTTTCAATTTTAACATAGCAAAATTACATATAACAAAATAGCCATCAAGCAAGAATTACAGTTATAACATATAGTCTATTTGTATTTAGCAAACTTAAAGAAAACACTCTTATCATCTATCTTATCCTTATGAATCTAAAGTTTCACATCTAATATACCTTACAAATGACTAAGAAACACTGTACCTATAACTATCTAATCTTCAACTACATCAAAGACCATAGAAGGATATATTTACCCAAGTAAACCAGAAGCGCAAGTGACTTCTAAAATCTAGAAAGGACAGAGATGTCACCTATCTGCCTGGACAGTCACCCAAAGTTCCTCTATAAAGTTGGGGCATCCATCTTCAGCCTACAGGCCCAGAGTCTCTTTTCATTTTAGTGAAGCAGGAAATCTGCTCTGCCCATTTTGGCACAGTTCATCAGTTCCTTCTCCTCAAGTCCTGAAGAATGTCTGACAGTTTTCTCTGCAAAGCAGGAACGTGAATGACCATCTAGGCTTGTTCTGCCAAAGTTCAGAGGTCATCTTCCTATGGAACCTGCATGTCCAGTTTAAACAGCATATTGTCAAGCAGTCAATATAAGAACAGGTTTATGTCCATTGGCTAACCATTGCCACAAATTGAGTGGACTCCATATGGAGTTTCTTCGATGCCCATTTTTCTCTTGAAGAAGATTGGTACTGCTAGGAACAAATCTGTCTCACTACCCAGAAAAGTCAAAGTTTTTAAAACATTTTAAATGCCATATTCTGTAGGTCTTAGAAGTATTTGAAGATTACCGACCTAATTGAAATATATTTTTGTATACCTAAAAATCCTAACTAACATAACTATAAGTTTGATTATCAAAAGTGACTATTAACCTTCATTTCTTAATTATACATTACAATTTTAAATCAGTTACATGAACATCATACCTTAAACAAGAATAGAAAAACACATACAGCACAACAAAATTAACCCCAAATCTGTACCAATAAACCAAAATCCATACCAATGCAAAGCATTTTGAGATTAACAGCTGATTTCCTGATCCAAGCAAATTCAACAATCCAATTTTTCAAAAAGCATCTATATACCATATCCCCTTTTTCTTCTTAGAATGAGACCAACCATGGCCACCAACCATTTACAATGAAAACAAACATCCAGAAACAATATTTGGGGAATTTGGGCATTGTTTTCTATTACTATTTCCTGCTGATTAAGGGGCATTGAAAATCTCAAGGTTGTTGAGGCTGGATCAGTCTGCAGCTCTGAAGATGATACGGCCATCTCTTCCCATCAGATTTTTTCAGGGGGTCTTGGTTGGTGAAACCATATTTGCCTGGAAGCAATCCACAAGTTCTCATCTTCTGTGGAAACAAAAGCAGAACTCTTCCAAAGCAACAAATCCTTAGACACAATTTTCAAAATCAAAATACCTTTAAAATATATAGTCTTGTTTAACTTAGTAGCCTTTGCATTTGCAATCCATTGTCTTTCTGCAGTTAGCTCATTAACAGTTAAAAATTAAAAGAAAACACAATAACAACCAAAATCCAGATTTTGTGTCTATTTTCCATTGTTACGTGGCTTACTATATTTTTATTACTCTATTTCTCTCTTTAAAGACTTTTTTTAACCTCTTTTTTTCTCTCTGAAGCCTATGTATCTTTTACACACATTGTAACCCGTTTACAGGTTTTTCTTTTCATCTGCATCTGTTTTATTGTGAATCCTTAATCATCTTCTAACCATAAGAGCTTTTAAAATACACTCTCTAAAAGAGCAGCATAGTTTTTGCAGATTAGGCTGAATCACTAAATTTTCTTAAAGGGACCATGTCTCTGTTCGTGGCCAGCAAACAGAGTATACCCAAGAAAATGCTGTTACTAAGAAACTTTGTTTCCTTTTTGTTCAAAATAAACAGAAATCTAAAATCAATCACATGCTACTGAGTCTTCTGTGAGATTTCAGGAACCCACCTGATTGCAGCTTATACTGCCTGCCTCCAGTCCGCCGGTGCCATTTTGAATGTGACCCGGCTGCCACGCTTTCTTTGTACAAAGACCTGCTTTGTATACACAATTTGGAAGCTGCCTTTGCTCAGTTTCTGCTAAAACCCTTTTAAAACTTTCTTAGGCATTAAGTGGATAATCGACCCACGTTGGATGCGCCATCTGTAGTAGTAGGGTTTCTAGATCCCGGGAGGCCAGAGGTCTAAAACCCACAGACCTGCCACCCGAGACCGCTTAGCCGCCCAGCCATTGCTGCTCAGGCCCCCAGAAATGACTCAGACGCTTACATTACCTTCATGCTGTTTGGCCTATGGCTCAGGCACATTGCTAGCTAGCTCTTACATCTTAAATCAACCCATTTCTATTCATCTGTCTGCCATGTGGCCCGTGGCTCACCTGTGCTCCTACATGTTGCTCCTTGGACAGCTTCAGCTTGGTCTGCCTCTGACTCTGCCCTGCTTCTCCTACCTATTCTAATTCCTCCTCCTACTTCTTCTATGGTGCCTGCCATGGCCCAAAACAGCTCCTTTATTTAAAGATTGAGAATCAGCATACAGAAAGGCATTCCCACATCAGAAGTCCTCAGTCACTATTAGTTTTCTATTACTATAACAAATTACCTAAGGCAATGAACTATAAAGAATAAAGGGGGCTTTTGAATCACAAGTTTTGCAGGTTTCAGTCCATATTTTGTTGCTCTCATTGACTTTGGGTCTCTTTCAGGAAGCACTTCATTCAAGAGCATGGGAGAGTATGCTCACAACTTCAGGCAATCAAAAAGGAAAATGAGGTTTCCAGAGTTCCAGTGCTCCCTTCAAGAGCATGCCTCCAATGAGCCAACCCTCCTAGTTGGTCCCACTACCTAAACATTATGCCACCCCCAGTAGCACTAAACCAAGAACTAAAGTATATGGTAGACAGGGAAGGGCAAGCCATAGGAATCACTGCTTCTTCCACATAGCCTGGTACAACAACCGTGAGGAAGGTTCTACCTACTTGTCCTATATGGATCCAGTGGATAGAGTGCCAGCAGCCTCCAGTTCCTGCCTCCTCCTCCTCGCTAACTCACTGACCTAGTTTCCAACCATGTTTATTGCAGACATCTCCTAAAGTAGCTCTTGCTTCTATTTTTCTTGAGACTTGACTTTTGGGTGAACCCCACAAAATGACAAGAAAGCTCTATACTTAATGCTAATGCACCAACCAGCATGTTGCAAGGCAGAGAAACAGACAAGCAGAGAGACACACACCCGTATGGTGGGAGTTATGAGTTGTCATTGCAAACGTGGGAACAGCTTGGGTGAAGCTTTGGTGCTTTCACTGGAGAAGGTAAAGCTGGCCTCTGCAGAGAAGTCCAGCTGGACAATGCTTGCATTTCCCTCTACCTAATGCATTTGTTTGCCTATAAACATTTAATTTAATGCAAGAGCAAAAAGAGAGAGAGAAAAAAATCTACAAAGGAATTGTGTTGTAATAGGTTTCTGGCCCAGACATTCCTGCCTAGCCTCCTGGCCTGGATTTTCTAGTCTGGTTTCATGGTTTGGACTTTCAGACCCACAGTCCCATAGTCCCACTGAGATGCACAGATGCTTGTATTAATTGTGTGCTGATTGACCTAACACCCAGGCATATAACTTGCTAACTCTTTACACTTAAATTAACCCATGATTCTTATCCTGTTCAGCCATGCAGGTTTGGTCCTTTTCTCAGAGCAGCATAGTTGTCCTCTGCTTCTTCTGCCTTTTCTGTGGCATTTCTAGTCTGTTGTTCCTGTTCCCAGAGTTTTCTTAGTCTGGTAGCTCCACCCACACTTCCTGTCTGCCTTTGGCCAATCAGCATTTTTATTAAACCAGTAGGCAGGACAATTATTTACAATGTAACAACATAATTCCACTACAGAGTTGTCTTCCCAAAGTAAGAGAGCATAAGTGAGACACTGAACCAGCTTTGCTGCTATTCTTTGAAACATAACTAAAGCAAATTTTCCAAGAAACAGAAATTTAGAATCTCCGCAAGTATGGAGAGCACTGTGTACAGTGAGATTCCTGCCAGGCTCACCAAGAACAATAGAGTTCACTCACGATTTGAAGAGAAAATCTTAGAGCTTGTGCCTGGAAACCAGAATAAACTTAATGGTTTTTGTTTGTTTGTTTGTTCATTTGTTTGTTTTTGTTTTGTTTTGCTTTGCTTTACTAGTTTTGTTTTAAAATTAACTGGATACTTTTAATTTATTTTTTCAAACAGGCTTTCACTCTATAGCTCAGGTTGTCCTGGCCTGAAAAGCTTACCCTTTCTATTTCAGTCTCCCTAGTGTGTGATTTTGGTGTGAGCAATTATACCTGGCTTGATTGTGGACTCTTGTCAGACAGATTATTTCAGTGAGTCTTGATAGAAGTCAGTGTTTGATATATCCTGATTGGCTTTACTCATCTGAGGCATTAGGCTTGACAACTGTGCCAAGGCAGGTTTATATTCCATGTTGTATAATCCTGTGGCAATACTGGAAAAGTTTCTTCCACTTGCAACTTTGCCTACATTTAAAAAATTAAATTCATGGAGCGACATGTAAAATATAGAATTTATACATTTTTTTTAAAAAAATTATTAGATCCTAGCATGATAGTGCACATCTTCAATCCCAGCACTCAGGAAGACAGAGACAAGTGGATCTTTGTAATGTGGAGGGATGTATGTGAGCCTGTTTTAGGCCAGCCAGGACTATATAGTGAGACCTCGACTCAAAAACAGAAAAAAAAAAAAAAAAAGAATTATTGAATAATGACACTAAATAGTGGATTAGGAAACTCTGAATAGCTGTTCCACTAAAGAGATGACAACGCTTTCTGGGAAATGGCCTTTGTGAGAGCTCCAGAACTCTAGACTCTAGGTAGGAATCATAGCAACCATGCAAACTCATGATCAAAATCACGCTCACAAGCAGAAGAAACATTCCACACTTTTTTCACTCTCCTCTCCTTGGAGCCACTGTGAGGTCCCTGGGGACAGAGAACAGCTCCACTGGCTCCTCTGCTCTCTTCTTTCTGGGTCCCTTATCTTTTCTTAGAGTCTGAAGTAGTCAAAACAGGCTATTTCCACTCCTATTATAAACTAAGTGTGCATAATACCAGGCACACAGGAGAGTTTTAAGCATTTGAAGAAACACTGAAGAGTCAAAGTTAGAAGTAGCTCAGCAGAAGGGTGAGGTCAGTACTACTACTTCCAATAATGGAGAAACCCCAACCAATTGGAACACTGATAAGAAAATAGAGATGACAGAAAGGGGGGACATGCCACAGCCCCCCCTTATATCCATGGAAGCTATGTTGCAAGACCCAAAGAGTATGCCTGAAATTGCAAGTAATAGCAGAACAATATGGTTTTCCTACACATGAATGTTCAGAAGGAGGACTAATTTATCAGTGAATTGTAATAAGAGGTTGACAACAATCATTTATATTATAGAAGCACTAGAATGATTATAATACTTACACATTGTCATACAAGTTATTTGGCCATGGCCTCTCTTTCAGAGTACCTTATTGTATATAAATCTGTTAAGACAGTTAATTGACAGTAGAAATTAAAATTGCAGGGGACTGTGGTGGAGTGGAAAGGGACTGCTCTATAAACAATCAGTTGAAAAATAGAAAAATCGTAATTTTTAATCAAATGTAAATAGAACATTACTCAGAAGTACCACATGCTAGGTTACAAAATAGCTGTAACAAGTCAGAAAAAAAATCAAGCAATGCAGAGTATGTTTTGTGATTGTGTTAAAACGAAACTACATTAAAAACTCACTAAATTTTTTGGAGTGCTGCCAAGGGTAAGATGCAAATTAAAGTGCTAAATGCTTACATTTGAAAAATACAGGTAGACTTTAAAGGCTGGAAAGAAGAGGCCAAAATTAAATCCAAGCCTAGCATAAAGAAGAAAATAATAAACAACAGAGGTCAGCAACATAGAAAATGGAAAAAAAAAAATGAGTTTTAAGACAAAAATAGTAATTGCCTCTTTGAGAAGCTGAACAAAATTTGCCAGTCTTTGGTTATATTGATTAAAGAAAAAATTGAGGAGACTCTGTAGTGGTTGGAATGAGAGGGCCACCAGAGGCTTAGCTATTTGAATATGTTGCCCTCAGTTGGTGGTGTGTGGGGATGAGCTTTAGGAGGCACGTCCTTGCTGGAGGAAGAAGGCCACTGAAAGACTGGAGTAAAAGTCCTCACCTACTCCTAGGCTGTTTCCTCATGCTTGGGGTTGAGATAGGATCTCTCAGGTTCCTGCTGCCATGCCTGCTAATACAGAAGCCTCCCTGCAGTGATCTGTGCCTGCTCCCCCGGAACCTTCAGCTGAAGTAAACTCTTTTCCACAAGTTGCCTTGAGCATGTTGTTCTGTCACAGCAACGCAAAAACAATCAATCCTGACTCAAATAGCTAAAATCAGCTTCCTTAAAATCATGCATAGGATGAACATGGTGTGTCATAAATTTAGATAACCTAGATAAGTGCATAAGTTCTTCAAACACAGCTCTCTAGAAATGAAGCTCACATAGAAAGAAAAATCTGAATATACCTCTAATGAGGAGATTGAATCAATAATCAAAAGCCCACAACAAAATGCAAGCAAAAGAATGCATGGCCAGATGCTTTCTTTAATGAGTTCTTTCAAACATCCAGAACAGACACTAATGTTCCTTAAACCTTTCCCTGAAAAATTGAAGAAAAGAGTTAACATCTAAAATTACTTTATGAGGTCAAAATTACTCTGATGATAAAGCCAGATGACTATATTAGGAGGAAAAATGCCACAGACCAATATCTGTCACAAATAAAGAAGTGAAATCTTCAACAAAATACTAGACAGCCAAATTCAACAGCAAATTCAAAGGGCTGCATAGTAAGATCAAGTGGGCTTCATTCTTGTTTTCAAGAATTTTTAATATATGAAAATCAAGCAATGAAACCATATGGACAAAATAAAGTGGAATCTACAAGCCATGACAATTTGTGCAGGAAAAGCACCACACAAAATTCAGTATCCTTTCATGATCAAAAATAGAACATTTTAAAAATCAAAACTATTCTAACATAATAAAGGCCAGGTATGAAAATCTCACTGCTAAAGTAATGCTTCATGATGGCAGGCAAAGGCTGATTTTCCAAGACAAGGAGTAAAGTGAAGATGGAAAGGCACTGGGCACATTTAAGCTTCCACTTTGTTTTGATGGGGGTGGGGCACAATTTTATGTCTTTGGAGTTAAAGATGAAAACAAGCTTCTGAGTATGTAGCACCATCAAAGACAGCCTCTGGCATCCTCTTGTAGTTACCACAGTTACTACTTACTTCCATTATCTTCCCGCAGGTAAGTACTATGGTTACTGCTTATCTCTTGCATCCTCCTGTGAGTACCAGGGTTACTACTTATCTCTTGTGTCCTCCTGTGGGGACCACAGTTACTGCTTATCCGTTTTCTGAATTTCAGAGCAATTAGCAGAAACCTAGGTTATGTCTTATTACTTGTAGTTCTTGCCTTTTTTCTGTAATCTCTCAACTATTCTTAAAGCTGTCTGTGAGCAAGAACACTATATAACTCCATAGTCTTCGTCCACCAGACTCAGGGATGAGCATTCTGGTAGACTACCAGATACCTGTTGCTTGTTAATTACACCTTACTCTTCTGAAAAGAATTGGACTACTGAGCCCTTTCCCTAACAACCACAGAGCCCTGATAAAATGAATTAATGAAGTTGAAAAGACTGAATGAAAAATTACAATCCCAAAGTCATGAAAAAGTAAGTAAACCAGGATAAATAGTGAAGTAAAAGTGAAAGTTCAAATATTAATAGCGGGAATTAATTTGTATGGGTTTAAATTACTCAATCAAAGGTTTGAGTGCCTGTATTTTATAGCTGAGATGCAACACGATTTGCCATTCTATTTATGGCAAATGCTATGTTGTTATAAAGTAAATGGCTGTATTTAAAAAGCCATAGTTAAAAAGTTGCAGATCAGCCTTAAATGTTTTTATTAACAAGAAAAAATTGTTTAAAGTTATGTTCACTAAAAGGTATTCAAGAATGTAAAAAATATACAACGAAGTCAACCAGAGGAAGTGAGAGTAAAGTTTATAAACAACAAAAAAGCCATTGCCTAATTTCAATACAGCAAAAAATACACAAGGGAAGAATGGAATAGATAAATAAAACCAAGTTCTGCCTCACAGAAAAGATTGATGAATAAGCCAATGTCTTGCATCTGAAGAGACTCAGAGCTGGGTACAATGAAAGAAACAGCAGAAGGAAAGATAGAAAGGCCTTCTGGGAAGGAACAGCTCGTGAATTTCATCCAAAACATTTAAAAAACCAAGTTTCCAAGCTTTACTCAAAAGGTTAAGGGGTAAGTAGATCATGTCACATAGCAGAAATTGGAAAGCCTGCTCTAAGAAATCTATCCTCTAAAAACACATTCCCAGATTTATTTTCACAGAAATATTGTATCTCATTTTCAAGGAATAATTTCTTGGCATAAAAAACTGCCTCTGAAGGTCAGGTACAGTGGCACCTGCCTTTAATCCAGCACGTGGGAGGCAGAGGCAAATAGATCTCTGTGCCCAGCCTGGTTTACACAGTGAGATGTTGTAAAAATAACAACAAAACAAATAATAAACCCCAAAGCAAAAACACTACTTCAGAAATAGCCATTTAATCAGACTATGAGCAGATGGTGAAACCTGCTAGAAATAAAAAAATACTAGACTCCAATTTCACATATAAATGCAAAGAACAAACTTGTAAGATATTGTAAGTACCAGTGCCTTATGTACCTACTATAAATTAATTAGTATTGGGAAATTTTTTTAAAAAAAAATCACATAAGGCTGCTTTGGGGATACATGCTTCTAGTCTACTACCATAATTCATCAAGAGGGAAAAGAAGGCATTTAAAAAATAATTCTGAAAAGTCACATAAAAAAATTCTAAATTTATTTCTCATAAAAATGATTTAGAAACTAACACGACCTTAAAGTAATCATGGCTATTCATCAAAAAAAATTCTAATGGTGAGTGTTGGGGTGTTACCAGTGCCTTACTGGCCACAGACTTGTTCTGGTTGAACACATCTTGCTGTAGTAAGAAAACATCATCTTTGGAAAGAAACCTGGAAGTGAGAGCCATACTGTGTCTTTACCGGCTGGATCTGCTGTGTGTCAGTGGTTGTCCTGGTTTGATTTCTGTTATTGTCATAAAGCACCATGTCAGAGAGCAAAGCAGCATGAGGGAAAGGCCTCATTTAGCTTCCCATCTCAGTCGCAGTCCATCATGAAAGGAGAAGCCAAGGACTTAACTTTTTATTGCTTTCTGCCTTCTCTAACAATGCACAACAGTGTTTTCTCTATAAAATTCTACTGATGGGTATTTCTGGTAGTGAGAAAAATCAGCACTCACTATTTTTTTTGGTCTTTCTTTCAATTGTTTCTTATCAGGTATTGACTTTCATAAATAAGAAAGGGAGCCTATATTTGTCAACATTGGAGCAAAACAAAGCAAACACCATATAACAGGTAATTCTAAATGTATAATTTGTGTGAACAAGGTGGATGGAATTCTCTGGGGGTCTGGTTGGAGCCTGAGACACAGCTGGCTTCTTCAGTACTCATCATTAGCTGCAGCCAAGCGACTCTCTCTCCAGCAGGCTGTAAATGCATGTTGCTGAGTCACCTAATTGGCTAAGTGAATTTTTGATCAGTATTCTTTCCTAACAGCTGGCTAAGGCAGCTTTCCAGTTGAGTATAACATTTTAAAATGTTAACAATTTCTGTTGTGTAACTAAATGAATTCAACTTTTAAAGCATGGAGCTCACAATTCTGGATGTTAGGAAGTCCAAGTGCATGGTGCCAATCTCTAGTGACAGCCTTTATGCTTTGTCACAACAGAGCAAAAGGAAGCCCCTGGTGCTGGCCTATCATCTTCCTCTTCTAAAGCCAGTGTTATCATTAGGGACTCATCAGGACTTTAACCTTATAAAATTCTAATTAAATCCAGATACCAGGAACCTGTTACTCTAGGATAACTCAGTCTTCTCTCCGTGGCTGGGCCAGCACAGCCTCTGCCCCTCTAGCCTCAAGTTCTCTGTGCTCTGCCACAGATTATGCAAGTTTGGGGGACAGTGCCACCTAGACCCACACTATTTCACAGCTCTCCAAAAATATGTCCATTAAATTAAGTCTGTAGAGATGAAATTTACTGGCTGAGCTTGGTCTTTAGAAAGTCATCCAGTACGACTTTCCATTTCTTTTAATAATGTAAGGGAAAGGTAGTTCTTTCTTTCTATGGAATAATCCTTCTGTGTACTCTGAAGATGTACTCTTCACATTGTTAATGAAAAGCTGATTGTGTAGAGAGCCGCGTGGCCGCACCTTAAAGATGGTGCTGGCTTCTGCCTTTCATCTTCCCGAGGTGAGAGCTCTCTGAGCTAAACAACTCCTCATTTGGCTAAGGCTAAGCTCGTGGCTTGCTTCCAGGTGTGGCTTGCTTCCGTGCACCTGGATCTATTGGCATGGCCCATGTGGCGCCCCATGACTAGCAGTCCAGAGGGTATATAGCTGGGAGCGGGTTTTCCCCAGTAGGAGAGGCAGTAGGAGAAGTAGGAGAGAAGAGGCAGAAGAAGTTTCAAGGTCCTGAATAAACCACTGAAAGAAGAGCCTGGTGTCGCGTCGTCCTTGTGGGCGAGGGTGCGCGCGACATGATTGATGGATGGCTAGGCAGGATTTTTACGGCAGAGAGAGCAATGGGGGAAGAATGGCAAAGGGGCAGAGTCTCAGGAATCAGGAGGAGATGCCATAGGATGCAGAGCAAACAAGGTGTGAAGTATGTAGATGAGGTAAAGGAGCCGGCTGGAGATAAACCTAAGCTGTATCATCAGTTGAACATTTATAATTAATAACACATCTCTGTGTGGTTATTTGGGGAGCTGCTGATGGGACAGAACTGATCTGCAGATCAGCAGTCTCATCTCTCTCTCTCCTCTATGTGTGTCCATGTAAATGCATGTATATATATACATATACAAATAAAATTTTGTCAGTCTTTTTGTGTTATTTATATGTTTGTTATTTTAAGGTAGCCCAGTTAGCATTGCATAACTCATTAGGACATTTATTTTTTGCAAAAAGTTAATTCTGCCTTCAGTACTTCTTAGTCAACACCTTGTTTTTTAAGAAAGTGTTTCTCACTGAGACCTAGGGCTGGCCACCAATTAGACTAAACTGGCTGGCCACCAAGCTCCAAGGATCTCTTATCTCTAACATTCCAGAGCTGGGATTATGGGCTCATACCATAATATCTAGCTTTGAAGGGAAGAGGGATGCTAGGAATCCCAATTCAGGTTTTCCATCTTAGTAAGCACTTTATCAACCCAACTGTCCTCCCAAGTTCAGGAAAGATGATTACTATACCTGAGTTACTTGGGAAAGTTTGGCTTTTCTGATAAATTCACTGACGCCTCTTAAAGGAAAATCTGCAACAACTTTCCCTTTTAAACCCTAAGAGTTGAGGAGTTAGTTATAGCTTGCATTCATATAACAAATAACTAGATGATCCTTTCTGGTATAATTTTCCTTTATGAAGCAAGTAACTATATGGTGCTTTTTTGGGTACGATTTTCCCTCATGACTGTTCCATTTCTTAATTACTGCCACCCGAACTGAAGGATGAAAATTTTGAAGTTTTTATTTGGATAGCTCCACTTCTCATACCTTTTTGTTATTATTTTGTTTTTATTCCTTGTGAACATAGATTGCGTAAATAAATGAAGAAAGAAGAAGTTGATTCTTTTTGACAGAGCACAGAGAGAATTTCAGTTCTCTTTCTAGGTTAACATCCAGGATAATAAAGAACTTAAAAAAAAATCTAAACATCAAGGAAATGGAGGAAAAGACAAACAAAAAATTGGAAAAAAAATCAATAAATCCCTTAAAGAATCTCAAGAAATCCAACAAAGCCAAGAAAAAAAAAACAGTTAAATAGGTCAATAAAAGGTTAAGACTCAAAAATTAAAATAGAGGCAATAAAGAAAACACAAACTGTGGAAAGTCTGAAAAAGGAAAACCTGAGTAAATGAATAGAAACAGAGGCAAGCACCACTAATAGAATTCAAAAGATAGAAGAGAGAATCTCAAGCATTGAGAAGTGTCAAACTCTTCAAATTTTTAACACAAGACATCCAGAAAAATCTGGGAAACCATAAAAACACCAAACCTAAGAATAATAGGGATAGAAGGAGAAGACACCAGCTCCAAGTTATACTCAACAAAATCAACCTAAAGAAAGACATGCCTATGAAGGTACAAGAAGCTTACAGAACACCAAATAGGACCAAAAAAAGTCCCCTTGCCATATCAGACATTAAACATACAGAATAAAGAATATTAAGAGTAGCAAAGGAAAAAGGTCAAGTAATATATAAAGGCAGACCTATCAGAATTATACCTGACTTCTCAATGGAAACTTTAAAAGCCAGAAGGTCCTGGACAGATGTTCTGCAGACACTAAGGATACTAGCCCAGACTACTCTACCCAGCAAAGCTTTCCATTACCATAAACAGACAAAACAACGTATAACAGGACAAAGCCAAATTTAAACAATATATATCACGAATCTAGTCCTATATAAAGTACTAAAAGGAAAATTCCACCTCTAGGAAGTTAGCCACCACAGAAAAAACACAGGAAATAGATAAACCACACCAACAAACCCCAAAGAAAAGAAACACACACACACATACACTACTACCACCAAGAGTAAAACCAGAAATAACAGCTAATAATCTCTCATCATTAGTATCATTTAATATCAATGGACTCAATTTGTGTATAAAAAGACACCAGATAACAGAATGGGAACAAAAATAAAATTTAGCTTCTTGCTGCATACAAGAAACACACCTCAACCTCAATGACACACATCAACTTAGAGTAAAAGGTTGGGGAAAAAAACTACCAATCAAATGGAACTAAGAAACAAGCTGGTATAGCTATCCTATTATCTAATAAAATAGACTTCAAACAAAAATTAATCAAAAGAGATGCAGAAAGACATTTCATATTCATCACAGAAAAAAATTCATCAAAATGAAGTCTCAATTCTGAACATCTATGCTCCGAATACTAGAGCACCTACATTTATAAAAGAAACATTACTAAAACTAAACCACACATCAAACTCCACAATCAACACCCCATTTCAACACTAGATAGGTAGGTATACCAGTCAGAGACCTAACAAAGAAATAAATAAATTATCATGGTTATGACTCAAATGTATCTAACAGATATCTATAGAACATTTTATCCGAACATGAAAGAATATATCTTCTTCTCAACACCTTATGAAACCTTTTCCAAAATCGACCACATATTCATTAAGAAAGCCAATCTCAATGTATTCGAGAAACTGGAGTAACCCCCTCTCCCTTATTGTACCACCATGTCTTAAAGTGAGAATTAAACAATAACACAAATTGCAAAAAAGCCTACAAACTCATAGAAACTGAACAGTATTCATTTGAATCATCACTTAGTCAAGGACAAAATAAGGAAAGAAATTAAAGACTTCCTAGAATTCAATGAAAATGAATCCACAACATACCCGTACGTGCAGGACACAATGAAGGCAGTGCTAAGAGGAAGTTCATAGCACTAGGTGCCTACATACAATATTTGGAGAAATCTTTCCCAAGAGACTTAACAGCACAGCTGAAAGCTCTAGAACAAGAAAAGCAAACTCACCCAGGAGGAAGCGAAGACAGGAAACAATCAAATTGAGAGCCGGAATCAATAAAATAGAAACAAAGAGATCAATACGAAGAATCAATGAAACAGAGTTAGTTCAATGAGAAAATCAATAAGATAGACAAACCTTTATCCAAACTAACCAAAAGTCAGTGAGAGAAAAGGGGGCATAACAACAGACACTGGGGAAATTCAGAGAATCATTAGATCATACTTTGAAAACTTGTATCACATAAAATTGAAAAAACTTAGTAGAAATGGATATTTTTTTATGGCTAGTTACCACATTCCAAAATTAAATCAAGATCAGATAAATAATTTAAATAGGTCTATAACCCCAAGTAAATAAAAGCAGTCATTAATAGTTCTCCCCCCCAAAAAACCCAGGACCAGGTGATTTCACTATAGAATTCTACCAGAATTTCAAAGAAGAGCTAATACCAATGCTCTTCAAGTTGTTTGACATAATAGAAAAGGAAGAAACATTGCCAAACTCTTTTTATGTGGCTAGAGTTGCCCTGATGCCCAAACCACACAAAGATGCAACTAAGAAAGAGAATTACTGAATTACTGACAAATCTCCCTCATAAATATTGGTGCCAAAAAAACCTTAAATAAAATACTGGAAAATTGAATCCAAGAATGCATAAAAAAATCATCCACCACAATCAAGTAGGATTTATCTTAAAGATGCAGAGATTGTTCAACATACAAAAATCTGTCAATGAAATCTACTGTATAAACAAACAGGAAAAAAAAAAGCCCATATGATCATCTCACTCGATGTTGAAAAAAACCTTCCACAAAATCCAATACCATTTCATGATAAAGTAGATCTTGGAGAGATCAGGGGTAAATGGAACACACCTAAACATAATAAAGGCCACATATAACAAGTCAACATCAAACTAAATAGAAACTCAAAGAGAGTTTCTAAGGAACCTAAGTGGTTCCTTACATGTTTCTTCTTTGGGCATCTGGCTCAATCTGTCTCTGACTCTGCCCTCCTTCTACCTATGCTGTCTCTGGCTAGGGTGTTCACCAAAGGTCAAAACATCAAAACAGCTCCTTTATTTAAAGACTGATAATCACAGCATACAGAAAGACATTCTCACATCACCTCAGAGTTTCTGTATAATCAAAAGGGAAGGTTTCAATTTTAGCACAGCAAAATTAGATATAACAAAATAGCTATCAAACAAGAATTACAGTTACAATATCTAGTCTATTTGTACTTAGCAAAATTAAAGAAAATACTCTATCATCTACCTTATCCCTGTGTATCTAAAGTTTCATATCAATATACCTTTTAAAATAACTAACAAAACTATACCTATACTTATCTAACCAACTAGACCAAAGACCACAGAAGGATATAATAATACCTTATTAAACAGGAAGTACAAGAAACCTCAAAAATCTAGAAATGACAGAGATGGCACCTACCTGCCTTTACAGTCAACCAAACTTCCTTTATAAAGTTGGAGCATCCATCTTCAGCCTACAGGCCCAGAGGCTCTGGCATACCTTTCAGTGAAGCAGGAAATGTGAAGGACTGTACTGCCCATTTTGATATAGTTCATCAGTCACTTTTCCTTGAGTCCTGAAGAATGTCTGACAGGGACCTAAAGGACAGTCTAAGCTTGTTCTGCCAAAGTTCAGAGGTCACTTTCCTATGGAACCTGAATGTCCAGTTTAAACATCATGCTGTCAATCAGTCAATACAAGAACTGGTTCTAGTCCAGTGACTATCAATTGCCACAAAGAAAGTAGACTCCTTATGGAGTTTCTTTGATGCCCATTTTTTTTCTTGAAGTAGATTGGAGCTTCCAGGAGAAGATCTGACTCACTGTCCAGAAAAGTCTCAGTTCTTAAAATATTTTAAATGCCATATTCTTAGAAGTGTTTGAAGATCACCTATATAATTGAAATATATTTTTGTATATCTAAAAATCTAACTAACATGCATTTCTTAATTATACATTACAATTTTAAATCAGTTACATAAGCATCATACCTAAAACAAGAGTAGAAAAAAAATACATACAGCATAACAAAATTGACTTTAAATTTGTATCAATAAACCAAAGTCTATACCAATGCAAAATATTTTGAAATTAACAGCTGATTTTTGGATAAAAGTAAATTCAATAATCTAATTTTTAAAAAATCACTCATATATCATATCCCATTTTTCTTTTTAGAAAGAGATTTACTATGACCATTAACGATTCACAATGAAAACAAACATTTATAAGCTTTATTTGCAATATAAACAATATAGGCTTTGCATCTCATTACTACTTCCTGCTAATTGAGGGGCACTGATACTCTTTTGAGCCTCAGGATTCTCAAAGCCTTAGTCTGCATCCCTGAAGCTGATGTGATCATTTCTTCCCATCAGAGAATTTTCAGGTGGTCTTGGTTGATACAACCATATTTGTCTGGAAGCAATCCATAGGTTCTCATCTCCTGTGGAAATAAAAGCAGAACATCTCTTCCAAAGCAATATATCCTTAGACCCAAATTTCAAAGTCAAGATACCTTTAAAATATACGTTCTTGTTTAACTAGCAGCCTTTGCAATTAATTGTCTTTCTGCAGTTAGCTCATTAACAGTTAAAAAAGTAAAATGAAACACAATAATAACCACAATTCAGACTCTGTGTCTGTTTTCCATCTTTATGTGACTTATTATATTTTCATTACTCTATTTCTTTTCTTTAAAAGACTTTCCCTACTTTCTTCCTTTTTACTCTGAAGCCTATGTACATTTTACACACATTGTAACACATTTGCATGTTTTTATCCCCTCTGAATCTGTTTTATTGTGAATCCTTAATCATTTTCTAAAAAGAAGAGCTAAATATAACATCAGTAACACAGACACCAAGAACAACAGTCAATAAGTGAACCTCTTGAAACTGAAAAGCTTCTGTAAGGCAAAGGATACAGTCAATAAGACAAAACGACAGCCTACAGAATAGGAAAAAATCTTCATCAACCCTACATCTGACAGAGGACTGATCCCAAAAATATATAAAGAGCTAACTCAAGAAACTAGAGCCCAAAAACCTAGATAACCCAATTTAAAAAATGGTGTTCATAGCTAAAAAGAGAATTCCCAACAGAAGAATTACAAATGGCTGAAAGGCACTTAAAAAATTTCTCAGTATCTTTAGCTGTCAGAGAATTGCAAATCAAAACAACTTTGAGATATAACTTAAACCTGTTAGGCTGGCTAAGATCAAAAACACAGATGACAGCCTATGATGGAGGGAATGTGGAGCAAGGGGAACACTCCTTCATTGTTGGTGGGAGTATAAATTTGTACAGCCACTTTTGAAAGCAGCATGGCAGTTCTTCAGAAAACTTTGAGTCAATCCCCAATGATCCAACCATACCACTATTGGGCATATACACAGAAATGCACATTTGTATCTCAAAGGCATTAGCTCAAATATGTCCATACCAGCATTGTTCATAATAACAAGAAACTGGAAACAATCTAGATGCCCCCAGCTGAAGAATGGATTAACAAACTGTGGTACATCTACACAATGGAGTACTACTCAGCAGTAAAAAAAAAAAATCCTAAAATGTTTAGGCAAATAAATAGATTTGGAGAATATCCTCCTGAGTGAGGCATCACAAGCCCAGAAAGATAGGCATAGGATGTACCACTCATAAGTGGATTTTAGACAAAAAGCAAAGAATACCAAAGCTGAAAACCACAACCTCTGAATTCTGAATTGAGATCAGAAGAAACTTAAGAGAGATATCCAGGGATTCCTTTAGGAAGAGAAAATAGAGATCTCTTTAGGAAATTAGAATCATAATGGTTAGTGACCAAGGAGAGGTGGTTAAAAATCATGAGAAAAGGAGATGGTTAAGTAAGAGGAGCAACAGAGAGGGAGAAAAAAAGAGATGGATATCTTGATAGAGGAAGACAGTGTGTGGTTGAAAAGAGGCTGTGTGCTAGGAAAATCTTAAAGAACTCACAGGATGTCCCTGGCTAGGTATCCAACTAATAGTGGAGGGGGTTCACTAAACAAGACTTCCTCTATAATCCAATGAATAGCCACTCCAAGTGTCATCACAGAACCTACATCCAACAATGAATAGAGGCCGAGTCAGGGATCCATAGCTGAGTACCTGGTCTAGCTCTCAGTCTGGCCAAATAGAGAGAGACGAAACTTTGTTTGAGCAAGGGTATAAGGATTGTAATGAGGAGTCCCACAGAAATGGCTGGCTGGAATTTTGGGGAGCTCACTGAATCAAAAATAGCCACAGGAAAACATTGGGGAAAGGAGATAGGCCCTCCAAGCTTAGGCAACTGCTGATTGGCATGGGCAGTATGTGAAGCCTCGTGGGGTGAGATCAGGCCCTGTTCCTGTGCATGGGCTGACACCTTGGAGCCCACTCCCTCCAAAGGAGCTCCTAACCCAGTCCTGATAATGGGATGATGGAATGGGACCTGCCTTGGGTGGATGTGCCAGGCTGAACTGACCCACCTTGGAACTTCTTACCATTTTTGAAGAGAAGGTGGGGGAATGACATAGGGGGAGGTTGATGGAGGACTTGGAGGGATTGGGGAGAGGGGAGGGAAGACAAGCAGGGTGATACATGAAAACAAATACCTTTTAAAAAATTTAGATAGAAGAAAAAAATTGTTCTTCTTTTTCAAGAAAAGGATTGGAACCGAGATAACTATGTAAATGAAATGAAAGACACATAATGTTTTTTTTTTTTCTAATATGTGGAATCTAGGTTTTTATCTACTGAAGGATGTAAAATATTTAGCTGTAGAAATCTCAGCACAGTCTGGTAAGAATCAAGTATGGACTCTTAGTTTCCCTAGAAAAGAGAGTAACTATTGATCCACGTTTTCTAAGCCACACAGACAGACAGACAGACAGATGCATTCTCTCTCTCTCTCTCTCTCTCTCTCTCTCTCTCTCTCTCTCTCTCTCTCTCTCTCACACACACACACACACACACACACACACACACACACACGCACACATGTGGGTGGTACTATATCACAGGGACCCTCAAGAACAAAAGAGTCAAAGCAGAAGGACCAGGACCGAAGAACGAATTGATTTACAGAGAAAGACTGGTCATCTTTACACTGTTGTTTCTTAAACTCCAGCTCACAACCGACTAGAAAGGAATGTGTAAGCTCATAAACTATGACAGGCCTCTCAGTCTCAGGTGAAGAAATCTTTCTCACTAGGAAGTTGAATTTCTGGTGAGGTGTGTGATGTTCTCTGTTCAGAAATGATCTCTCACATGCTCACAGGGATTGCATTTGCTTTTCTCACTGGAGACCCGCAGATGCACATCATATAGATGCTGACAAAAGGCTGTCTGTTCTGAGTTCTATGTGAGTGAAACAGTGTGCCTAAGTGTGCAGCGGCACCTTGTGTAGGGGAGTAAGGCAGCCTGCTCACACCAAAGGCCACTGATGGAACTTAGCAGAGTAGGTAATGTTATATAACCACAGTAGACTACAGGGGCTCAAGTTTCAGAAACTTAATTCTACCTTCTTAATTAGTAAATTTAAACGTTGTTTGTTTTAACCATGGAGATGCTAATCTCATACTATTGCTCATTTTATTGATTCATTTTTAAAATCTCTAGCTGTCAGGCTTCATTGTTTTTGTCTCCTGTTATTTGGTTTATGTGCCAATTAGTTTCTGTTATTTGGTATATGTGCCAATTAGTTTCTGTCTTGACAACAACTAGAGTCACCTGGGAAGAGAAAACTTCAACTGAGGAATTGTCTCTATTACATTGGTCTGTGGGCATGTTTGTGGAATATTTTCTTGATAAATGATTGATGTGAGAGGGCCCAGTCTACTGTAGGCAATGCCATCTCTGGGAAGTTGATTCTGGACTGTTTAAGAGAGCAGGCTGTGCAAACCATAAGGAGCAAGCCACTAAGCAACACTTCTCCATAGACCCTGCCTGACTTCCCTCAATGATGGACTGTGATTAGAATAAACCATTTCCTTTTGGTCATGGTGTTTATTACGGTAACAGGAAAGCTAACTGGAACAGTGATAAGATGCAGCTATATGGTCATTGCACATTACTTTCTGATGTAACTTTTCCCACTCATACTTTCATGATGCACTCTAACATTTCTTTCATCCACTGTTCTCCTGGCTCACCACCACCCATTCTTTGTTCTTGTTCTTCTTATGCACACACCACTAGCCAAGCCTTTATTCCAACAGGTGTGGCATACTACCTATTTTGGTTAGTGTTGTTACATCTGAAGACATTGATGAAGGATAACATTTTCTTTTTCACATTACTAACTTGACTTTTGAGAACATTTACCTGTTCCTAATGTGACCCCCCTTTTGTGTGTGTGTGTGTGTGTGTGTGTGTGTGTGTGTGTGTGTGTGTGTGTGTGTGTGTGTGTGTGTGTATGTGTGTGTGTGTGCTTGGAAGTGTATGCTTGTGTATGCATGTACATGTATGCCTTTGTACACATGCTTACACACAAGTAGCTTTCTAGTAATTTTGTATTTCTGGTTTGTCTGGTAGTCCTCATTATTCAGACATCATACTAAACTCTTCCAGTGTTTGCTTAAGATTCCAGCCTGTGATGTTCCCTGTTAGGTGGGTTGGTTTTGTTTCTCATCATGGCCCTGCAGTGGTATACTTACAACTGTCACTAAGGTAGAGACTATAAGGAAAACTTCTTTGCTTGTTGTCTTCTTTGGCTGGAAGGGAGATTCCTAATTCACCACTATGATTGGGCCCCACCAGCCTTCAAACTGTCTTCAGACTGGTCCCAGTCTGGTCCCTTGGAAGACTTCTAACACCACAGCTTTCCTGTATGGAGATGCTTAACAAAACAGGGAACCATTTCCATTTGACAAGTAAATTGCACTTATTCATCTTGTTATTTTCTTTATCAGTTTAAATCATTCTTTGGCACACATAACAAGCAAATAGCTTTTTTTCCAAAAGATAGATTAGGGGCAGTACAAATTAGAGGTTCTCACAGTGACATTAAGTTGGTCCTTAGAGAAAGGAGTGATTCATGATTATGTTAGCTGAAAATGTCATTGTGGCTAGTTAGATTCATTTTATCTGTCTTATCCAAGAGATATTTGTTTACTTTTATGAGGATCCTAGAGGGTACTGTACAAATAATTGGGTTGACAATGATCTAAGACTAAAACAGATTTCTAGCCTTATAGGTAATTCTTCTTTTCTAGAAGTTAATATTTAATTCAATTTAATGTCTCATACTCAAAATTACTAGTTCTCCAAATTTTATTACTGCTCTGCTCTCATAACTAGCTGGACAATATACACTTTTCCTTTTTCTCTGTACTCCATCCTCCTAGTCCTCAGACTGACATGCAAAGCCCAATTAGGAAGGCTGGAGGAATTCAGATACTTTAGGCTTAATGGGTACATTATTGTTAATGACAAATAATAATAGGGAAAAATTCCTTATCCAACTGGACCTCACTGCAGTTAACTCTACAAGGAGCCATGCATTCCTAAAATTTCCTGTTCTTTGGAAGGAAAAGAGAAAAAAATGTTCTATCCCTCTCATGACACCTATACAGAGTAACATCCTTGTTTGTATCTCTGGGCTAGATTTTCATGGTAGCACCTTCGTAAATAGCAGAAGAAAGCTGAGGATGTACTTGGCTTACAAGGGTTTTGTCTGAGGAACTCTATTTTCCAAGCTTGTCTCAGTATATTATCAGCAGCCTCTCCTTGACATCTGAAATAACCAGCCTTTCTCTGATGTATGGCATGACCAACAGTTGGGAACCTGGTGGCAGCTTAGAGAGTCTGTTGGAGAAGAAAGGGATCTTTGTTTTACTATATGTGGGGTCCAAGTGTTCTTGACTATGAGCATGGCCATTCCAGAGAACAACCATAGAAACAGCTAGTGTTTTGTTGACAACATTGGATAAAACAACCACAAACCTGCCAATTACACCGCTAATGGTGATAAGATAGTCAATGTCTTTCTTTTAAAGTGACTTTGTAGAACCCATCTCTCTCTTCTATTTCTGCTTTACAGTGGTTGAGGTTTTTATGTTGATAAGCATAGCTGCATGCACATCTTTTCCTTGCTGAAGATGTTGCTGTAACCATGCACATGTCCTCAGAGAAATCATTTCTATAAGCAAAAATGCCTTGCAATGCACTTATTCTAACCATAGGAACATATTTACATTGTTTACATGACACTCCAGAGTGTCAGAGAAACAGCATAACTTCCCAAACCACAGCCCATGACCAGTGATGGATAGTGTTCAATGGATACTCCAACTTCCTTTTGCTTTATGTGAGACAGCCCCATTTCACATTCATCTGAAGTGCTGAGCAAGATGAAGTTCCAATTGCCCCCAGCATTAGCCTCTTGATAAAGAATCATTTTGATTATTTGTAAATTTAAGACTCAACTAGATGGTGGACAGCAGCATGGACTGGAGCCTCCCTAGGGCAGCAAGACCCTTTACAAGGCAATAAATAGGCATGAGGAGACTTACCAAAGCAACCTGAGAAGAAGTACAGGTAACTGAAGTTGATATGCACTGTTTCTAGGTGTTATGGGTGTCCTGAATGTGGTAGCATTTAAACAAAGAGTGAAGGAAGAGTAGTGGAGTGAGGTATTTGAGGAAATGCCCCAAATAGCCAATACTTAGTGGATATTACTCTATGGTTCTTTCTAAAGTTAAACTCCAGATGATAACAAAATCACCCACACTTTTTTCTGTGCCATATTTGCATGTGTGAACTACAATATTTAACAAACAGGGTGTTGATGGAGTCCTAGGTCCAAAAGCATATCTATCTCTCTGGGCTCTGATTTTTGGCACCTACACCTTGTGGAGACTATTCAGTATTTGTTTCTACAGGATGATTGGCATCTCTATGACCAAAATGTAAATAGGTACCATACAATCATTCATCAGTGGCATCCTGTCCTCATCACCTTGTATGTAGCTAACCATACAGCTGCTCAGTGCCCATTCATGGGATGACATAAAGTAAGCCTTATGTTAGACGCTTCTTCTCTGGGACAATATCTGTAGATCTCAGAGCAGGCTGTGGAGTCTTTCTCTTTTTCTTCATTCTTAATTAGCTTCCCACAGAAGCAGATTTTGCAATAAATACTTAGGCACATAGTTCATTTGAAAGACAATTGGAGGAAGGACCAGGAGGGAAGTGGGCCATGAAAGTAGAAGAAGATGGAGTGAGCATAGGCTGCAAGGTCAGGGAGGCCACCACCCTAGGGGACTAGGAGGGAAGCCTGGAGCTCTTCAGACAAAGGACAAGGAAGCATTTCTTCTATTAAATACATATGTTTGACAGTGGCTCTCTGGAGCGTGAATCAGGTGGCACTTCCCTCCTGACTTGAATGATAGTAGAACCAGTGGCAGCTTAGGAAGATTCATAGAGCTGGCTTCAGTCAGCAGACATGGGACGAGGGAGGGTAAGATGGGAGGAGACAAGCTCAAAGGTCCAGTGTTGTGACAGTACTTATCAGGGTCCCTTGGGACTGTCTACCACTAAAACTAATGCCACATGGCTTTGACAAGAGAGTAGAGAATCCTGCTTTGAGGGAAGTTTAGTCTGAAAGTGGAGTGTAGAAAGGTTGAAGCAAAGACTAGCAGAGTGGCAGTTGAAGTAAAGGACTTAGCAAAAATCAAAAATGAGAGTAGAGAGACAGAACTGGAGTGTGCAAGATATTTATGAATGACAAGAGGGAATATTTGGATGACTGCATTAGGGGAAAGAAAAGAAACACAACTCACAAATGAATTTCAGATTTGTTTGTTTAATTATTCAGGGTTTTTCTTTTTTTGCTTGGGATGATCCCCATGTTTCTTGGGATTAGGGCTATCGCACCCAGGTAGGCTTATAGATGCTTTTGACTAGAAAATAATAGATTGTGGAATCCAATTTCTGTTATAATCACTGTCACAGATCCCTTTTCACACCTGTTCATCAATATTAAATGAGAAATGTGTCAAACACTGTGACTAACACAGTATCAATGCCTGCAATTATTTCCTTGATTAAAATTATGGATAATTTTAAACATCATAACAGGGATATTTCTTCTTGACCAACCACCATATTGACAAGTGCCAGGAAATAGGTTTAAGAGTTCTAGCATCCAGAAATAGAACCTTCCATCCCTTTCACAGGAAGGCTTTGGACTGCCATACTCTACAGTTGAAAATTTACTGTCTTTGTCCTTTCCAATGCAATGGCCATCACCAAACAGATATACAAATTCATATATGAGAGACTTCCTAGTACCACAGGAGTGCCATACTTGGACCAATGTTTCTCCATCAGCTCTATCCATGACTGTGAGCTACCACCTCTACCCAGCTACCCACCCATCAGCTCAACTGACCATCTCTACTGTATCCACATGATTTAAAATTTGGAATGATTTTCTCCATTCTGCATCTTCTCTGCGAAGAAATCATATCCTCTCAAGAGTAGAAAGTGGGGAGTTCTGTGTCTGATTTCATCCCTCCTCAAACCTACCTCTTGGTCTCATTCTGTCATCCTCTGTGAATTCACCCACTCTCCACAGTCAGATAGTCAACAGGGTCTGAAGATTGTTCTAGCATTCTCCTAGTAGCAAACACTACTGAAGCTCCACTTTTATCTACCATGACAGTGAGTGGTTCTCAAAATTAGGAACCGATCCAGTGGTATTGGTATCACCTAAGAACTTGGGATGGGTTGACATTCTTGGCCCATTCTCAGACCTACTGGTTTAGGCCTTCCGAAGAAGCCTGCAGTTTATGTGTGAGTGCCACAGAAGATTCCAATGTTCCTTCAGTACAAGATTCCTCAGCTGTCAATCACCTTCTATTCTACCCACAATGTGTCCTGATACAGGCACCCTAAATTATGTCTAAAAGCTTTCTCTGATCTGTTCCTTCCATAGCTGTGCTCAGGTGTTAATATGATTAGACATGCTGGAGAGTCAGGACCTGAGGAGCAACCCTGAAATGGAAATGGACAAGATCTAAGAAATATGACTCCATTTTTCTTCAGGCATCAGATGGTTTCTCCTGCTGCTCTACACATTTTCTTAGATATTCTCATCAGAGCTGAGTCCCAGCTCTCCCCAGAAACAGCCTATTCATAAACATGCCATAAACACTCCTTCCCTTTTCTGTATTACTATCCACCATTCTTCAGGGATTTTTGGCATCCTTTGTCCTTGACTTTTGATTACATCAAAGTCAATATAATTAAGACTTTCTTCCTTAAGGTAATAGCATATTGGGTAATCATTGCATGCCACACAAATGACTGAACATTGGGATGGTCATTTCTACCACTTTCTGAGCTGATAGGAAGCATGCTCAAAGACATTTTAAACTCTGTACCTTGAGCTGTGGATGAGGAGCAGAGCTGGCTCTAGCCAAAGAGTTACCAATTGAGAAGACCTGAAGTTATGGATCCCACTGAATTGGTCAAGTCAATGGTCCTATGTATTGATAATTATTTTAGGGCCAAAGAAGCTCTTATTCACCAACATGGATGCAAAAAAGAACCAATCTTCCCTGAAGCAGGTTACTTGCCAGTTTCTTTGCCTCTGTTGCCTTTGGAGAAGGTAACCTGCTGATATTATGCTTTACTACAAGTATGAAATGCACCCTTTCACTGATGATTAAAGAAAGATATTGCAGGGCTTACAAAGGATAACAAATGCATAATATTTTAGAAGATCCAAATTATGACAATATGTTATCTATGATTTTTGATGAACTGTCAGCCAGAAATAAAATAGACAGCTTGAGTCATCCGTTGAAATAATCCAACATTTTTGCAATCTGTAGATATAATTACAATTCTTAATTAGGAGCATTTCTAGATCATGGAGGAATAATTCTATTTTCTTCAGATAGGTTTTTAGTATCAATGATATTTAGTATGTTTTCCTTTATAGCATGTAATTTATCAAGAAACAGAATGAAATTCGCTCCCATTGAAGGCTGGAGCAAATGACAAAGAGGCATGGAGAAAGAAAATAGTTCCGCAATCTAATAATGTTCATGCACAGAATGTCCTAATTGTCTTCACAGAATTTTTTTCCTAAAAGGAAATATTTCATCACAAGCACTGAACCAATCACTTATTAATGCCAGCCACACACTTGCATCAGCCATATGTTCCTTCTAAAGCACACAGACAGAATCATGTCTGCTCACAGTTACTTTAGAACTGTAGCTGTTGGTTAGACACACTCGTCCCAGGATCGCTGGATAGTTGCCACGAGAGGACCTTTCATCTTCTGAGCCCACACTGCAAGTCATCTCTACATCTTCGCCAGGTGAAGGAAGCTGCTACAAGCAAGCATAGGATTAAGGGGTGGGGCCCTTGGTCTCCGTTCTCCTCTCCACCTCCCTCAGTACTCTCAATCTATTTGCACAAAGCTTGATTAGACTTTGAGGTACTTGCCTTTCAGAGATGAGAAGCTGGCACAGAAAGAGTGAGAGAGAAAGAGAGAGAAAGAGATCTAAACTTTCCTCTCTGCTGAAATCCGGCCTGTCAATAATTTAAATGGCAAATCAAGAGGAACCATGAAACTTCCCCTCCTCACCTGTTATTTTTTATATTTATTTTCCTTAGTATGTCCTAGTATGGTTGAGACAAAACTAAAAGATAAAGGAATTACGTTCTCCACTGGGATGTTTCCAGAATAACATTTAACCCACAATGCTAGAGGCCTAGGAATTGATAATAATGTTAAAGGCATCACTACCCACCCAGAACTATCACGACCATTGCCAAGAGCAAGCAGCAGTAAAGGTTGATATACTTATAGAATTTCATGGGGAATCTGTACTATCTGAGAGTGACCTGCTGATGACGTGGTCCCCCTGAGGTCCATGAGAGCATGCAGCTTTGCCATTGAGGTGATTTCTGTTTTCTTGTGAATTTGGAGATGTGATTGGCATGAAAGATATTGCCTCATGTCCACTCTACCACCACTGTACTGACTAGCCCATCCAGGAATGGAGCCCCAAGTATTTGTGAACCTTGGTTTCTTTAGCGATAATGATACACACATCTCTGATAGAAACCACTGATCCTGACTCCTGTTTGGTGTTGCCATGTTGTCTCCAGTCTAAACACTAATAGAGAAAAACACCCATAACTCAGACACCACAATTAAATTTTTTGATATTTTATTGGATGGGTATATTGGATTTATCTATGAAAGAAAGCATGTGAATTTATTTAAGGAGTAGGCATGAAGGACAGAAAGCCACTAATTTTAAGGTACAGCAGGAACAGCTTATACTCTCTGCTCATGCTGATATGCTTAACCAGCTTGGGAATGTGCCCAGGGAGAATTCTTGCTGCTATATGATTGCTGTGTTTCTGGAAACTGTGTATGCCCAGGAGAAGTAAAGTTCATCATCCGAGAGAAATTGTTACTCCATCTTCCCACTAAATTGAATCAAGTCCTGTGACTCAGGGGGAGTACTGTCTTTATTCAATTGTCTTGAACAAGGAATGCATCTTTGTAGAGTGTCCCAGTGCCAGTGGTATTGTGCCTGGCAACTGGACACCAACTTCAGAATATTGATCTCGACCTAGAGGACACATAAGCAAACCTGCGTGGGGATGTGGGTGTGTGTGTTTATTTGAAGGTAGTCTCAGGAATCATATGGTGGGGTGGAGTAGAGGACTAGACATAGAGGAGGGTCAGCAGCATCATCCACTTGCAGTCGTGGGATCCTTAATTCCCCCAGGTAGGAAGAAAGGGTGAAACATGGGTGACCTCACTGGAAAGATGGATATTGATATTCATCGTTAGATCTAGCCTTCACTGCAGTAGGTTGTGTTATTACCATCCATATAGGTTTACAGCACTCTGTGTCTCCCACTTAGGATGTCCCTCGGAGGGATGAGAGAGAGGAATGACTTCTATTGTCCCTCTGCCGCTGTTTCCCTGGAGGTGTATAGTAAGGCCTGCCCTGGAGCCCTCTTGGAGCTGGGACTCATGCTTCTTGTTCTTCAGGATTCCCTCTTACTCAAATGGTTACTTGGTGCTGAAAAAAGGGGAAGGAAAACAGAAAATAGAATCAAAGACGGATTTCAGAGCTTGTAATGATTTCCCCACCTCAGAGAAAGAGATTCAAGCAAAAAATGTGGCCCACAGTGTGCAAAGAAACTCCACGTGCATTTTAAAGTCTGAAATTGATTGCTCAGGCACAGCGCACAGGAGAGCGGCTAGGAGAGGCTTTGTGGACAAGAACTCACCAGCTCAAAGGAGACTTTGTGGGGAGGAGAGGTGACCCCACACAGGGAAATAAATTAGCCACGTGGGCTCACCTGCCTCAAGCAGTAAGTGAAAGTCAGTATTAGGGTATGGGGAAGCTTTTAAAAAGTAAGTCTGAGAGTGATCTGAAAAGCAGCTCATAGATGCAATGGCGAAAAGTCTCCGCAAGAATAATAGTCATGGAAGCCCTAAAGAGTTTAGTAAGTGGGACCTCTGACTCTCAGGCTACTTGTTAAGAAGCAAGCCTTGAAGATTCTTGATTTGTCCCTGCTGAAAACCAGAGCTCATTTCTAAACTTGGAAGCTTCATGGGTGCATTTTTTTTTTGCTATGATTTTTTTTTTTTACATTGTCTAATGGAGAGTAAGAGAAATGGGTGGTGTCCTCTGTGAGTAGAAGTTGACCTTTCCCCTGGGAAAAAAAACTATCATCTTGCTTTGTATTACTGTTTTCCTATCAGGGTTAGTTTCCCCTCCAATTTGAGAGCATTACAAGGACATCACAGGCCAGAGTGTGACAACCATGTTGGCTACGGCTTTTCCACAACTGGAACAGCTTGCTCTTGCTGCCTGGGGCTACCCAGACTTTTTACAAATAGTTTCGTGGAAGCCACTTGTAAAACATTGTCCATCTTTCATACCTCAGGTTCCAGGAAGTTCTGGCAAGCCTGTATGGATGGAAAACAGCTGCAAAGTGGTGGATTAGTTTGCACCTGGCAACAGGATGGTGGGAATCTGTTCCCACTTCTCAGGCTCAGAAGATTGTTAGCCATCACCCCTGCTTGGATGTCATTATTGGATTACAATACAAATGACTGGCAGAACTCTGAGGACACAGCAAGGGTGGTCGTCTGTGCCTGAGGAAGAAACATGGCCAGGCAAACTACTGGTAACAAGTCTGCATTCAAAGGCTAAAGGACATGGACTGTATTGTGCAATGGCAGAAGCCGTAGAAGACACCGAAGATCGGGAAGACTAATGTATTGCAGGGCTTGCCATGGGAAAGGGATCAGCCTGTGGTACGACTGTTTCTGAAACTTATGAACTTTGTAATCTGTGGGTATCTTAAGAAAAGAGAAAAGGATTGGTCAAGGGCAGTTCTCTGGAGAAACGACTTTGGAAAGAGGACAAAGAGACCTTGCTTTAAAAAGGACAGGATATCTAGTGGCATTAGGACAATTGTGCATTGTCCCCACGCAGTTCTACCTTGCTTTTGATCAGCCTCGGTGACAGACTTCTGTAGGTAGAGTTTATTTGGGAATGAGTAGGATTTACAGACTTGGAAAATTGGGATGCTCATAAACCTCTCTGGGATTACCACAGAGGAAAATGTGTGTGTGTGTGTGTGTGTGTGTGTGTGTGTGTGTGTGTGTGTGTGTGTGTGTGTATGTCATGCGTGTGCAGATGTGTGTTATGTGTATACATGAGGCCAGATCATGTCTTCTTCAGTCAGTTTCTACCTTATTTTTTGAGATGAGGTTACTCACTGAACCTGGAGGTTACCAATTTGGCCAAACAAGCTGGCCAGTGAGTTCCAAGGATTCGCCTGCCTCCACTCCCCGGTTCTGGTATCACAGGCATGAACCACCAGGAGGACCATGTCAATTATTTTCTGACTTGGATGCTGGAGATCCGGACTCTTGGTCTCATTCTTTTATTGCAAGTACTTAACTAGCTGAGCCATGTCTCCAGCCCCACGGCAGGGGAATGTTTGTAAAGGCCAAAGGGAAAAGTATACCTAAGCAGGTCATGGAAGCTCATTGCAAAGGTAGAGCTAGCTGATTCATGGAACTGGCTGTTGAAATGGAGATGTTTACCTAGAGCAGATGTGGCTGCGTAAGTGAGAAGCAGCAAGTCAATTTTGGAGACCACAGTTATGATTGCAGGAGGCTTTTGTTAATGCTCTGCAGTCAGTTGTGCATGAGGGCAATCCTCCCATGGCTCCATCTTGGCAGTCTGACATGGGTAACCCCATTTGCACTGGCAACTCCCATATCTGTGAACTAAACATGTAGCCTGTCCTTAGAGGATAAATGAATGACCCAGAAGATGGGAGCTTTTTACAGCTCGGAAACAAAAAATACAAAAATATTTTTATAATGAATTTTACGATATCTCTATAGTGTTCAGCACAGTGGCAGACACAGAGAATTTCACATTAACAAAAAAAGTATATGGTGTCAAGTGACTGATTCACCAAAGTGTAAATGATTCCTTAATGTTATTTGTGAAGTAACTGGACAGTCCTGGGATGTGTGTGAGACAGTGGAAAGGCAGGGATAGAGGGATGTTCTTACAAAGAAAATGATGTGACATACTGAGTATCTCATGTTGGAAGATTGATTTTCAGCTAAGGTACAGAAAATTAGTGTCTTTTCATATTAAAGGAGACCCAAACACTCCATCTGTGTGTGGGAACACGGTGAAATCATTGTAGCAGTCCAGTCTTCTAAGTCCAAGAGAGAAGTTCTGGAAATACCCATGGGCAACTAGTCTTTTTAAATCATTAGGAGGAAGTAAGACACTAGAGAAGTTAGTTGCATATATTTTTCTTCATCATAAAGTAAATGCTAAGGATAATCACTGCTGAAGAATGAGGATTTTTTAATATAATAAAAATTTCCAATCAGTGCTGTTATCGTTCAAGAAAGATCAAGGTTGGCTGAGAAATACCTATGATTCCTCCAAAAGGAACAAGCCCAAAGCATGGGAAAACTGGAATAAGGACTGAGTACAACCTTGTCTAACCAGAATACTGTAGCATCCATTAGTGTGGCCTCTTGGAGTGGGACCTTTTAGACCTATCTGAGTTTATTAACCTCTCAGTGAAAACACAAGGTACCTTGTGACAACTAGACACTGTAAAAACATAAAGAACATGGCAAGTAGGTCTTTGGGTGGGTCTTCGTGAGAAGGAACAAGCTCTGACTGTGAGATGCATCCCAATTTAGGAATGTGGGGAAAGGGTATGTGTCAGAGTCGGTAAGACAGAATTACTCTCTTTTCAAAGTGCAGGCTTTACAATGATCTATTTAAAGGTTCATTATTTCTCAATTCTCTAAGGTAAAGATATCTGGCTTGTTTTTTTCCTCACCTGAGTGTCATAGGAAGGACCCTGTTATTAGGACGGACAAAAACAGGGCAGAATCTCTTTTTCCAAGACCCATTCACATCCGGGAGTTTTGTAGGACGAGAAGAGGACAATAGCCACATTGTCTGGAGTCCGCACGGGCGCCAGGAAACTGAACTGGGAAGGACTCAAGAGGCTCTGTCCTGGCAGCAGCATCCTTCTGGGTCCTTGGCTTTTCAAGAAAAGATGTTTGTTGTGGCCTAAACATGAGGCTTCCAGGAAGAGTCTTTACTATAACAATGCTTGAAGGCTGTGGCTATGATTCAGCATGGATGTATATTTCCTCAGAAACCCCCTGGGCAATAATAAATATAGCCATAGGTAGGGCTGTGAGGCTATTAACTGGAAGCCTATAAGTCCCTACTGAAAGACTGGAGATCAGAACACGTGGGATGAATGATGCCTAGAAATGGATGCAGTTGGCCTGAACGGCTGCTGCAGCAGCAGGTATACAAGGACTAGTTCTGTCTGCTTGGTCAAGAACCAACAGGATCTCCTAGGCTTGATGCTGACTTAATTAATAGCTGTGGCCTTCATAGAGGACCCATAACAGATGTCAGAGAGGAGAATAGATAAATGAGATCCTTGGCAGAGAACTGGGTGCCTGTGGCTAATTACTACTCTACTGCTGTGCGCAAAAACCCTACAAAAACATCTGTAGGGAGGAAAGACCTGTTTGGGCTCCCGGAGGTTTCATTGTGTCATGACAGGAAAGGCATGGGAGATCAGCTCACATGTGGGAGGCAGAGGGTGTTCATATCCCAGTGAGCCAGGAAGCAGAGAGAATAGCAGGGATGAGCCATTGGTTATAACTTTTAGAAGTTCATCCCTAGGAAACAAAAACTACTTCCTATTACATTAAAGTTTTTGGACTAGCCCTACAGTTCAGGTCCACCTGCTGCTGCTTATCTGGACCAGCAATCCCAAAGTCCCAATGAATTATACAGATGCTTATATCAAGTTCATGCTGTTTGGACTATGGCTTAGGCACATTGCTAGCTAACTCCTTTATCTTAACTCAACCCATTTCCATTAATCTGTCCTGCCACATGAACCGTGACTAGTTCACCTCACACCTGTGTTCCTTACATGGTTCTTCTTTGAGCATCTGGCTCAATCTGTCTCGGACTCCACTCTCCTCCTAACTATGTTCCTGTCCCTAGCCAGGGTGTTAATTAAGGGCCAAAACAGCTCCTTTATTTAAAGATTGAAATTCACAGCATATAGAAAGACATCCCCACATCACCTCAGAATTTCTGTCTAATCAAAAAAGAAGGCTTCAATTCTAACAGAGCAAAATTAATATAACAAAATAGCTATCAAGCAAGAATTATAGTTAAAATAGTCTATTTGTATTTAGCAAAATTAAAGAAAATACTCTATCATCTACCTTATCCTTGTGAATCTAAAGTTTCATATCCAATATACCTTTTAAAAATAACTAACAAAACTATACCTATAACTATCTAATCTTCAACTAGACCAAAGACCACAGAAGGATATAACAATACCTTATTAAACAGGAAGTACAAGAAACCTCAAAAATCTAGAAATGACAGAGATGGCACCTACCTGCCTTTACAGTCAACCAAACTTCCTTTATAAAGTTGGAGCATCCATCTTCAGCCTACAGGCCCAGAGGCTCTGGCATACCTTTCAGTGAAGCAGGAAATGTGAAGGACTGTACTGCCCATTTTGATATAGTTCATCAGTCACTTTTCCTTGAGTCCTGAAGAATGTCTGACAGGAACCTAAAGGACCATCTAAGCTTGTTCTGCCAAAGTTCAGAGGTCACTTTCTTATAGAATCTGCATGTTCAGTTTAAGCAACATACTATCAAGCAGTCAATATAAAAACAGGTTCTTGTCCAGTGACTAACCATTGCCACAAAGAAGGTAAACTCCATATGGAGTTCCTTCAATGCCAGTTTTTCTCTTGAAGTAGATTGGTGCTGCCAGGAGCATATTCTGTAGGTCTTAGAAGTGTTTGAAGATTACCCATCTAATTTAAATACATCTTTGCATACCTAAAAAAAATCTAACTAACATGATTATAAGTTTGGTTATCATAGATGACTATAAATCTACATTTCTTAATTATACATTACAATTTTAAATAAATTACATAGACATCATACCTTAAGCAAGAGTAGAAAAATACATACAGCATAACAAAATTGACCTTAAATTTGTATCAATAAACCAAAATCCATACCAATGTAACATAGTATAAGATTAACAGCTGATTTTTGGATTGAATTCAATAATCTAATTTTTAATCACTCATATACTATATCCCTTTTTCTTCTTAGAAAGAGATTAACTGCAACCAATAACAATGTATAATGAAAACAAACATTTATAAACAATATTTTGGGAGTTTGGGCGTAGTTTTCTATTACTACTTTCTGCTGATTAAGGGGCACTGGTAATCTTTCAAGTGTCTTGAGCCTGGATCTTCTTAGTTTGAAGCCCTGAAGCTGATGTGACCATCTATTCCCATCAGAGAATTTTCAGGTGGTCTTGGTTGGTGAAACCATATTTTCCTGGAAGCAATCTACAGGTTCTCATCTTCTGTGGAAACAAAAACAAAATCTCAATTCCGAGGTGACATATCTTTAGACACAAATTTCAAAATCAAGATTCCTTTAAAATATATATTTTTGTTTAACTTAGCAGCCTTTTGAACTAATTGTCTTTTTGCAGTTAGCTCATTAACAGTTAAAAATTAAAATAAAACACAATGATAACCATAATCCAGACTCTTTGTCCATTTTCCATCTTTACATGGCTTGTTCTTTTTTTTATTACTCTTTCTCTTTTTTGTAGGTACTTTCTCTACCTTCTTTCTTTTATCTCTGAAGCCTATGTACATTTTATACACATTGTGACCCATTTACACGTTTTTTTTTCCCCCATCTGAATCTGTTTTATTGTGAATCCTTAATCCTTTTCTGACAAGAAGAACTTTTAAAATGCTAGACTGTGCTGAGCTGCTTTGTCTGCTGCCCCTCTCAGCAGGGTAAGAGCCACACAGTTTTTGCTGGTAAAGTTGAGTCAGGATGCTTCTCTTAAATGGGGCACTGTCTCTGTTCACCAATAGTAAACAGCAGACCTAAGAAATGCTGCAACCAAAAAGCTGGTTTTGACTCTATTCCCTTTTATTCAAAATAAATGGAAACCTTAAATCAATCATATGCTAATGAGTCTTCTGTGAGACTTTGGAACCACCCTGGTTGCAGCTTATGCAGCTTGCTGCAAATCCATGCCATTTTGTCTGTGGCCCAGACACCACGCCGTCTCTGTACAATCACCTGCTTCCAAGACACAATTCGGAAGCTTCTCTTGGGTCTGTTTCTGTGCTCTAGAACCTGTTTTAAGCTTTCTCAGGCTTTATGTAGGTGTTTACTCACCCAGAGACCCATCTGTTACATTAAGGTTTTTGGCCTGGACTAGCCCCACAGTTCAGACCCACCCACTGCTGCTTATCTGGACCAGCAGTCCCAAAGTCCCAATGAATCACACAGATGCTTATATTAACTTCAAGCTCTTTGGCCTATGGCTCAGGCACATTGCTAGCTTGTGCTTCATCTCAACTCATCTCAACTCAACCCATTTCCATTAATTTGTCTGCCACGTGGGGCCTGGCTCACCTGTGTTCCTTACATGTTTCTTCTTTGGGTGTCTGGCTAGATTTGTCTCTGACTCTGCCCTCCTTCTCCTACCTATGCTCCTGTCTCTGGCTAGGGTGCTTGCCAAGGGCCCAAACAGCTCCTTTATGTAAAGATTGAAATTCACAGTATACAGAAAGACATCCCCACATCAAATTCCTCCAACTAGGACTCACGTCTTAATGGTTCTGCCATCTTCCAAAGCAACTGTGATGTAGAGAAGGAGCATGAACCTAAAGAGGATTTCATAGGATCAAATGATAACAGGTAACCCTGAGATGTGTAAAATACATAACAGAAGATGGAATTTAGACCTTTCCGGAGAACAAATGATGTGAGAAAATGCTGTTAATGTGGTATTCCTCTGATCAATAATCATGAGTGATCAAGTGAATGAAAAAGCAGATCTCTGCAAATCATTTATTGAAACAATGGACCCACATTTCTTCAATGGTGATCTGGATCTGTCACCTGTCCGCTGTTCTGACTTGGCAATTTTGGTAGGAAGCTACCTTGAAAATGTGATGGCGAACTGTGGAAAATGTTTTAGGTTTATCCATGTGCAAAGAATAGCACAGTGTATTTGTCTTAAAGTATAATTTTGACATTTGTACATCTCAGAATTTTAGCTGAAGACAGAAATTGACAAAGAAGTTATTGTTTACCTGTGTTGACCTTTCAACCAATACTGCTCCCTGAGGTAGGAAGGCTCCAGCTCTACTTGCCTTGCCTTCCCTCCTCCGCGTTGTAGGCACATCCTATTCCTTTGGATCACCTTGGAGACCAGTGCTCTGGGAAGGTGGGTTCCTATTGAAGAGCCTTGAGAATACAGCTGTGCATGCCCACAGAGTGCTCCCTTCTAGTCTTCTCCACTCAGGCTTCCTTGTGGATCCTTCAGCTCCCATTCCTCATGGGTCTTGCCAGATCCCATGTGGTTCTGGGAAGAGGCACCCTTCCCTAGTTTTTGACTTGTGGAAAGGACTCCATTAAAACTGATGGACACAACAGAAATGGTCCGCTTCCAGAATGTATTGTGAAATCCACTACCCACGGTCCCATGAAAATTGTCCCTGATTATACCTCTTAGGACATAAGACTTGAAATTGTTCACTGATGCCCTGTTGCTCCCTGGCTTTGGTTTCTAAGTGACCTTGAGGGACTTCTATGGGGACGGGAGAGGCCTATCTGGGCCAGCAAAAGCCATGTTCTCACTGGTATGACTTCCCTCTAATGTATTCTGTTCTTCTTGTGTAAGTCTTTGGCATACTCTTTATTTGCTTTAATAATATTCCTGCCATTTCTCTTAAATAAAACCTTGGGAGGGGTACAGCACTCTTTAGCAGAGAAATGCAGATGGCTATGACCTCTGGTAGGCACATAAAATCTAGTTTTCAGTCTATAGTCAGGATGAAAATGGCAGGACACTTTCTGCTTACAAAATTAATTCATGTGCTTCACCAGCACTGTATCTCATTCCTCTACATTACAGCATCCCCTGACCCTGGAGACAAAGAAGCATTCCAGCTAGATTGTACTTGTTTTGTTTATTGAAAGGAGTCCTTCCAACCTGAATAATAACTTTCTCACTCCCGTCAGCAATCAGAAGGCTGTGGGATGAAGTCAGTTACTTAATTTTGATTACCTAAGACTATTTAGCATTTAATACAACACAGAATGACATCATTTTCTACCACAGAGACATCTAGTCTCTTACTGTGCATAATAGGCCCAAGGTGTGTATTGATAGAAGCCAGATGACATAGAGACCAAAGAAAAAGTCCTTACTCTGAAGGTTTCAGACTTGATTCTATCTATATTCAGCAATGACCCTTTGTGCCCAAGCCAGAATGACTCTGGAGGTGTCTTTTAATATGTTTTCACAGCTTGTCACAGGCTCATTAAAACTTCCCCCAACTAAAATTGGGGGTTGGACCTGAGAGCTTAGTGTTTTATTTCATGGTTGCTACACTCTGCCACATAGGGTTTTGTTTTGTTTTTTGTTTTTGCAAATCCATTGACTGGACTAGTGAGGCTCCTATAAACAAGAGGCTCAGTCAGATGTAGACGCCACAGCTTCTAGATGCAGAACATTTTACCTCAGCTCCTCCACATCTGTGTTTATAATCCAAGTCTCAGGCCACCATGGCTTTCATTTACTTCCTGAAGTATTCAACTGTTTCTTACCACAGCGACTTTGAACATTCTGTTCTTGCTACCTGGACTGTTACTCCTAGTCTGGGCATAGCTCAGCCCTCTCAATTTCAGGCCTAACTTCCTACTGAGAGACCTTCTTCAGCTATTTACGGAAAGGATCCTAGCCTTCTCTGCTCATGACCCTGCTTGGCTCACCTTATCTGTTCAACATCTTGCTTCTTTTTCCGAGTGTCTTTCAGTGGCTGTGGTATTTTTTGAAAGAATTAGGAAATATAGAAGTGAGTGGATAGCCAAGAGGATGAGCAAGGGGGGAGATGGAGAGAAGAAGAGAAAGGAAAAGGGAAGGAAGGAAGGAAAGAGGGAGGGAAGGAAGGGACTATTTGCATAGACATATAGAGATGATTAAAGTACTTGGGGGAGATGTATATAGGTCATAAGCAAATAGGACCTGGCTTATAAAAGGGACTTGAGCATCCAGAGATGGCAGTCTTTATGAGTTCCAAGAAGCAGTTCCCCATGGATACTGAGAGACAATGGTGCATGTTTTTATGTCTGAAAGTAGTATAGGCACACTCCCAAATTTAAAGGTGCTACAAACATACTCTTACCTTCCTTTTAGAAATCCCTCTGTACTTACTCCAAGTTATACTCACTGAGATGCCATGAAGGCAATATGTCTCCTAGAAAATTATGTTCTGTCTTTTAAAATAAAATAATTAAAACATTCGTTTTGCTTGAACCTCTTCTCCCTGAGTGATGATGGATGCAGTAGTCAAGAAAGACAATGATATCTAGACCAGCAGTAGGAGTGTCAGAAGTGGTACCCAAGGACCAAGGATGGAGGAGGCTCAGGATAGGTAAAACTGATGAGAGGGCCAAGCACAGGGATGCAGAACTATCTTGTAAGAGGTAAAATACTCAAATACTTGTCCAATTTTTATGTCTCTATAGGCTGTAGACCAGTGAAGGCCAAGGGTAGCTTCAATGAAACCACTTTATAAATGTGACCACATTGTTATGGTACCTATACTCACCAAGATTCTGCCTAATTTTCATTTATCTGAGTGGTTTTTTCCCATGAGTCAGTGATACCCACACTTGCGTGCAGGCCATTCTACTTGAATTTTAATAGTATTCAATGTTTACTAGTATTCAGACCCCTATTCCTGTTTAATGGGCATCTGAGTGACACTTAAATGACCACATCACACTCAGCTTATAAGCAATTATTATTATTTCCCTCAGTATGCCTCTGAGAGTGGATCTTGAGTACTATGAAAATCTTCAACTATAAACTTTGCTGACATTATTTAACTATAAAGACATAGAGGTCACTTCACTGTCACTTCAAGATGTTTAGACCACAAGCTTTGAGTATGTTCAGGCTAATCTGTATCCTTGGAGTGAATTTCAATATTTTCTCTTTTTTCATGCACATCTTCTACCATGATATAACTATTAGATAAAATATGATAAATTTGAAGCATAAAGTTTAATACTCTGATTCACACATGCATTGCAAGGTGATTTGCAGCTGGGCTAATGGATTCATAGCCAACACAATTGACATAGCCAGAAGAGTACTTGGAGGGAAGGAGGTGAGGACACTTAACATGTACCCCATTAAAAAATGATGAAATTATTAATTATAGTCATAACACTGCATGTTAGGTCTCCAGTATTTATCTCTCTCGTATTCTTTGACCAATATCTCCTATTTTTCTCCATCCTCAACTCCTGGTGACCAATCATCTTATCTCTTTTCTAAATAGTTCTACTTTTTACAAGACTCTACATATAAGGAAGAACATGTCTTATCAGCTTTCCTGGGTCTCATTCGTTTTATCTACATGATGTCCTCCAGGTTCATTCATGGGTCCCCAGAGACACGATTTCCATCTTTTAAAAACTTTACAATACCTCGTGTGTGTGTGTGTGTGTGTGTGTGTGTGTGTGTGTGTGTGTGTACCCCTATATCTCATTGCCTTTTCTGTTGATGGACACATCTTGACCTTTGGAAATAATTGCTTAATGAATATGAAAGTGAATTAATTCCTGACATACTGATTTTGCTTCATTAAGTATATAACTACATGTAGGGCTATTGGATGATATGAAAGTTCTGTTTTTAGTGTTCTGAGGAATCACTGTACTTTTCTCTCTAATAACTGAACTATGGTACATTTCTGCTAAAGTGCGTATGTGTTTGGAGGAGTTCCTTTTCCTTGGCATCTCTGCAAACATGTGTTACTCTTTGACTCTGTGATGATAACCCTCCTAAGAAGTGTAATGTGGCATCTCTTTGTGGTTTTGATTTGTATTTCCCGAATTATTACATTAAAAAACTTTTATGATTCATTGGCCATTTATACCCTCCTCTAGGGAAAAAGGCTATCAAGAGTTTTTAAACCATTTTTCAATTGTGTCTGAGAGCCTACTATTCAGCTGTATGAATTCTTTACATATTACATACAGTAATCCCTTGTTTAATATGATTCACAAATGTGTTTCCCACTCTGAAGGTTAATCCTTCATTCTTCTGGTATTTTCTTCTGTTATAACCCTAATCACTTGCTTTTCTCTTCCTAATTTTTTAAATTAAGAGCAAAAAAGTCACTGCCCAAAACCAACGTATAGACATATTTTTCTTCTGTTTTGTTAGGTGCTTTATAATTTTAAGTTTTAATGTTTAACATGCTGACTGGGTTTTGCTTGACTTTATTGTCATAAGACAAGGATCCACTTCCATCATTTTACAGTGAATGTTCAGCTGCCCAAGGCTATTTCCTGTTGTATGTTCTTGAACTCGGTCAGCCTGTATGCAACAGCTCATTTGGGGTTCTTCATTTCACTCTGTGGCTGTTGCATTCACGCCATGCCAGTTATAAACTGATAGCTATTGTTATATTATAGAATTTGAAATCACAAACTTTGATACCCTTTTTCCCCCTTGCTCCAAATTCCTTGGCTATTTGAGGTCTTTTGTGGTTTTACATGAATTTTAGGATTTCTTTTCTAGTTCTGTAAAAGATGTCATTGAAAATTCCGTATACAATACATTTAGCCTATAACTTGGTTTATGGGCATTTTGTGGGTATTAATTCTTCTGATCCATGAACACAAAATATATTTAGGTTTATTTGTATCTTATTCAGTGTTCTAGAGTTCTGTATTTACATTTCATGTCTTGATAAACTTTACTCCCAAGGGGTTTTATGTAAATGTAAATAGAATCCTTTCCTGATTTCTTCTTTTAGAAGCTTATCGATAGTGCATTCACTACATAAGAGGCTTCAAGTTTTCTATGTAGATTTTGTGTCATGAAACTTCATCTGTTAGTTCTAAGTTTTCTGGTGGGGTCTTTAGAATATTTTTTATATAAGACCACATTATCTACAAACATACACAGTTCACTTTTTCGTTCTAATTTCATCATGTCTATAAAAAATTATTACAGCAGAAACACACTTCTCTTGATGAAAATCCTCACTGTTCTAAGAAAATAAAAATACTGGATTAGGAAGTATAAACAGTGAATTGACCTTCTCACAGATCTGCAGCCCGCAAGCCCAAGCCAGGACCAGCCAAGCCACTGTGCCCGACTTCTACATCCCTTGCCATGCAGATGGCTGTCTTTCCGTGTCTCCACATGGTCATCCATCTACGTGTCTGTGTCATAATCAAATGTTGCATGAATTCTAGTTGGTCTTATAATAAATACCCAGAGCCAGATAGTAGGGTAAAGCTGAAAGATCAGAGAGACAGAGGAACAAGACACAATCACTCCTCACCTCTCCAACTCCTCAGCTGAAAGGAGTGTGTCCTGGTTCCATGAATCCTCAGACTGAATGCCTCTAAGTCCTCAGCCAAAAGGGAAGGGAGAGGAAATGGCTGACCTCTGTTTCCTCCACCTCTTATATTCCTTTCTCTGCCCAGCCATATCATTTTATGTTTCAACCCCCTAGGTGTGTAATCCCAAGTGCTGGGATTAAAGGTGTGTGCCACCACTGTCTGACTCTGTTCCTCCTCCAGACTAGATTAATCTTGTGTAGCCCAGTGTGGCCTTGAACTCACAGAGATGTCATCCTGTGAGTCCTGAGTGCTAGGATAGAAGGCGTGTGCCAACTCTGTGTGACCTCTACGGCTAACTCTTGTGGCTGGCTCTGTCCTCTGATTTCCAGGCAATATACATTTGATACACGATATATCACCACAATCATTCTTACAGAAGTTCTACTCACATTGCACTAAGACCCACCACAATCCCTTATTTGAACCAAATTACTTCTATCTAAATAGGTCACGTTTTGAGTTAGTGCATATTCAGGCTTTAAAACAGGAATTTTTACAAGTGTAGTCCAGGCCATAACAAATTGCTATAAGTCAGCTCTAATTTATTTTCATAATCTTATAAAGTCAGACTTCATTCCCTTTGCATTAACATTGGTTTGGATTTCTTCTCCTCTTTTTTTCCCCCTGCATAGCTGTGCTAGCTAATGTTTTCAGCATCATGCTGAACAGAGAAAATGAAAGTGAGAATTGTTGTCTTGATCACTGTTGGTGTGATGTCACCTGTGGCCACCGTTTAAAGCTTAAACGTTGCAGGATCAAACATTACAGGGGAGTTCATCTATGTGGTAACCCCATCATACTGTCAAATTCTTCTATCTGTCTGTCTCTCCAAGAAATTCAGAGGTTAGTTGATAAGGATTTACTGTCTTCTAGGTCTGTCAATGACTGATGGATGAGTGCTTAAGTGCTAAAGTCTCTACCTATTATACTGGATCTGTTTCTCTGATTTTTTTTCTGGTTTTTTTTTTTTTTTTTTTTTTTTTGCCTCCCATGCTTTAATGGCTCATTGTTAGAAGCACACATTTCAAGGACTTTAGTGCCTATTTGGACACTAAGCAATAAGGAACAAAAGAAACAGTGCTTGAAGTGGACCTGCATCAGAATTCTCTCATTTCTGTAGCACAGCACTAAATACCCATACCTTGAGGTCAACGTCCTGTGCTTGTAGACTTTAATGATGCTGTGCTTGTAGACTTTAATTCATCCCACCCAACATCAGTTAAGGTCCAGTCATATGTTTTCCATTTCTCTACGTAAAGGTACAAGTAGTCATGGCCGGCCCTGGTGGTGCCCAAGAACTTATTCTGTTACATCTGCTGGTCCTGAATCAAAGTCTATAGCTAAAGCAAAGATTCTACCACCATAAAATGTGTGTGCTTGTTAATTTAAATTTTTATTTTTTGAGAATTTGATATATGAGTATCATGTTTGCATCACCCTCACCCCTCTCTATTCTCTTTCCAGTTCTTCCCTTGTTCCTTCACTCACTCACTCATTCTAAAATTCATTGCTTCTCCTGTGATTATTATTATTGTATGTATACAGAGAGAGAGAGAACCTACTAGGTCCATTTTTAGTGTGGCTCATATGTACATGTGTTTAGGGCTGATGGCATGGAATTAGCATATCAGGAAGCTCATCCCTGGAGAAAATTCTTCTTCTTTCTGCAGCCGTTGATTACCTGAGACTTGTAATCTAGGGGTGGGGACAGCATGTGCTTAGGAATAACACAGCATGTCCATACATGAGCTTCTCTTCTATAAATCTAGATGTCCAGTGCACTTTAGTTTAGTGAAGAAAATGAATAACAGTGGGAAGAACCGAGACTGCTAAATGCCCACTGGTCTCATCCACATGAGACTTTAATGCCAAAAACAAAATTTATCTCAAATCCTTTAATTACACGTGCTTACATAGGGCAAAATTTAAAAAAAAAATGCAACTTCATGAATCGCAAAATGGTTGTTACATGGTGTGCCTAAACTCCCCTGTTATGTGAATTTCTCTACTGGCAGGATGTCTTTTTGCTTTAAAAATCAATTTGGAAGTGCTTACTAAGTTCAAGTCAAATTGGGAGTATATCACTATGCTAGACACACCCGCACTTGTTTATACTATAGTTTCCAAAGAGCTCTCCCACATATTTTCCTGATCCTCTAGGATTATGGCTTGCATTTATTAGAGAGGTGATGTATTGTTGCCTAGGTTACAAATTGTGCAAGGAACTCTAGCTGAGAGCTTTTCACCGTAAGTTAGTGCTCATTGTGCTATGCCGAGCTGCTTCTCTTAAAGAATGACAATGCTAATCTCATATACATAATGTAATTTCAACTTCAAATCAAAATCAAACCACAGAGGACATTTCTTCTACTTAGGAAGTAGAAGCCAGCACAGAGGTAGTGTGTCTCTGTCCTTTGTTCCCATAGCTCAAAACGGTGCCTTAGGACTCTCCTTGATAGCAGCCTTTTCTCTCTCTCTCTCTCTCTCTCTCTCTCTCTCTCTCTCTCTCTCTCTCTCTCTCTGTGAATATAAGTCCCACAAATATTTCAAAGAATTACTTCAAATGTACTAACTAATATAAGGCATTAAGTAAACCTGGTTGTGCCCATTCCTTTAAGCCCAAGAAGCTAGGATGTGTGGTTACTAGCTTGCTGGGGAGATGATGGGTGCAGCAGGTGATGCCAAGGAAACCTCTGCTTTCCTCTCGGTCCATGGCTTTGTGCTGAGCTATAGAGCTCTGATTACGCCCTACCACAAGGACTTCTAATGAAAGTTTCCTCCCATGGTATTTGTCGCATTGAGCATATCTGCAAATCCCCTTATGTGTACGTATATGTGTGTACACAAGTTTATCACACATATGAAGACATATGGAAGCCAGAGGCTGATGCTGGGGTGTCTTTCCTTGATTGCTTCTCTACTGTGGTTTTTGAGACAGGGTCTCTTACTGTAGCTGAAGCTTAATATTTCACATTGGCTGGCTGGGCAAAGAGCCCGTAGGATCTGCCTGTCCTTCTTTCCTTACTCATATTTCCAGACACTTTCTATGTCTAGATTTTACATGGGCTTGAGGGTTCAAACTCAGGTCCTCATACTTTTACAGCAAGCACTTCTCTCACTGAGCCATCCCCCCAGCCCGAGTCTCTAACTTCTAATGGTTATTAGTACACACTGGTCTATTTAGCTTGTAGGTCCATCAATTGATTCCACAGCCTCCTTCTGTCTGTGTATTTTCATGTTCTCATCTCTGTGGCTGTCTCTGCATCCAAAATTCATCTTTTTAAAATAATACCAGTCATATCGTATTAGGACTCACACTGGCAATCTAACTTTAACTTGATCTCTCCATAAAGACTCTGTGTCCAGAGAGGATCATTTTCCGAAGCTCTGAGGTTAAGACATCAACAAACATTCAAAGGCCCCTCCTTGGCTTACATGTTGGAGTATGGCCCTGGTTCTAATTCCACATTGATGCTCACTTCTGGCCATTGCTGGTCCATGTTTTCAACTCAGTTCTATTGCAAACACAAGATTCAAACAAAAATCAAAGATCCTGATTTGAAAAACTTAAAAATAGGGGTGAAATTGGTATCTGTCCTGGGGCAAACTGGGCTTACTATTTTCCACCTCACTGGTTGCAAACCTTCTTTCTCTGCTGTGTCACTAGGCACACATGTGAAAAATGACACAAGCCACAAAGAACACAAAAGCAACCAGTTACTATTTAGGACAGTACGCCCCTTGCTCAGGTAAGTTCAGCAAAGGGGCAGTTACTCCAGATGCACTACAGAATTGCTGCCCAAAGTCACACAGTGAGCTTGAGGCAGAGCTCATAGTGACTACCGGTCTGTCTCCTGTTCTTCAGTATTTCATATTGCTATTGGGTAAGCACCACCCAGCAAGACCAGAGGAAGCACCTAGCATGAGTGTGAGTCAGTGTGAATGACATTTCTTCCTGAGTCCGCCTTAGAGAGAGTTCCTCCTGCCTTCCTGATTGCTGACTTGCCTCAGGATACCAGTGTTGGCCTTTCTGTGGCCTTCTGAGTACCTGCTTATGCTCTTCTCGTGAATGTCCAGGCTGGATAGTACAGCCTTCCTAGACAAGGGGAAAAGCTTAGATGCTGATCATACCCGCTGTTGTGACCAGCCATGTCCGTCCTACCATAATACATGATATGGCATTCATGTGGCACACCAGAGAACTTGAAGAAAGCCAGCTCTCAAAGGCTAGTGGTGATGAGTCTGTAAGAGGCTTTATCCTGGGGCACCCTAGTATACTCATTCCTTTAAAAAAGATTTTAGTATTTGTGTTGTTATAAATAACATGTACTTATTTTAAATCATGTGTACTCACGTGTGTCTCTGTGCAGGTGTGTGGACCTGAGAGCAGATACCACGGAGATCAGAGGTACTGAATGCAGCTTAATCAAACTCGGTGCCATCATGTTCGCTCTCTGATTTGATTTTCCTGCTTGTGCAGGTAAGTCTGGGGTGGAGGACTGCCCTGTGTTTGCTCTATACACAGTAGGCACTTACCATTCCTAGTGCTCAAGCACTAGAAACCAGCTACATTTTGAAAGATAGATAGCATCTCTAGAAGTCCAAAGCCATCTAGTTACCTTACTTGTCCACCTCCATCTAAAAGTGGGGTTACTAATTGTATTTCCTTTTACTTCTATGAAACTCTCTCATGCTATCTTATATCATCTTGTTCTTCTCCATAATGCCCCCAGAGTCTGAATCAGAGAGACAGGGCCAGCATGTCTAACTCATATTTGGATTTTTTTAAATGGCATTGGCCACTTACCCCCGAGAAGTCTATGCTGCTCTGGTTAGAGTTTGTGACATCATCCCAGCTGAGTTGTTCAGTGTATCTTAATTACTTTATAGAGTTGCATCAGCTTTTGTCCCAGTCCAGGCTCCTAACATGTAATCTGTTTTGATCTCTGGGTCCTTTGCTCAGAGTCACATATGGGCCATCTGAAGCTCCTGGATGATGGCTCTTTAGCCAAGCTCCTCTTCCAGACCTATGAAAATGCAGAAGGGATACTCATCATCACTGCTACCTAGTCTGATGCCTCCTCTCCTTCCCTGAGCCAAGGAGGGTGGAGTGGGAGAGAATAAAGGGGCAGGTGGAAGGAGGGAAAGAGAGGAAGAAAATGAAGCAGGAATCAGAAAAGCAAGGGCTCAATGTGAGGCGATTAGTCTGAGGTGGAAAGGGCTGTACTGGAGAGACAGGGTATGTTTGGCTGACTTGTGCCTTCCAGATCCAAAGCTCAGCACCACTGCCTGTCAGCAGGCTCCTTAGGGAGTGATTTTCCAGCCTGTGTCATTACTTATTTCAGAGGTACTGGAGTATTTTCTTATTTCAATTGTACTGAAATTATCTCCTGGAGTCCTTCACTCATCTATGAACCAGGCAGCAGGTAGCATCCCCTTACCCACATGTGGCCGCTGACGCGGACTGGAAAGAATGTTGATGGAAAGTAGCATCCAGCACAGACCCCCATCTTCGTATTTACAGGACAGAATTTTCCATTTCTAAGTAATTCATAATAAGGAATGGCTCTGTGTCCATCCTGCCTCTTAAGGGTGTGTTGGTAACTTGGTAAACAGATAATGTCCTGGAGTTTGTTGTAGAAAGGAGATTTTCCATTATCTCATAAAGGCTTAGAAGAGAAGTGAATGAGCTGATGTAGTGATAAGCCATGTTGCCCTGGGTAACGGACCAAGGATGGTTTTCTTTTGCAGGTCCATAGCACAGCCTATTAAAGCAAAACAAAATAAAATGTTGGCCCTTTCATGTGTAGTTTCTAACTTTTGTAACTTTGTAACTTTTATTTGGCTTTTAATGGCCATTCTGATGATTAAAAAAAAAATCCTGATGTTTTTCTTTCTCAAAAAAAAAAAAAATAATAATCTCCCAGTTTTTAGTGTGTGGTTCTTTTCTGCCGTCTTACCTTACTGTCTATAGAATGAAGCTGATATGTGGTTTGGGGTGCTCACAGGAAGAGCAGGGATAAGCTCACAGCAGGAAGCCAAAGCAGGGAAAAAAATTCTCAACCGCTTGAGGGTGGGGGAAGCCTTCTGTGTAAGCAAAGTCCTGCTGATTCTTAGAATGCAGCTTCTCCTCTCTCCCTACCCAAGGAATGAGCAAAACTCATCAACTAGAAGACTTTTAAGTTTCCCACCAATAACGAATGAAATCACGTCTGGTAGGATTTCTTTTGCCTTCGTTATTGACCTTGACATTTCAAAAAGAATCATTATTCCCTCCCTGTAGAGTGTGTGAGAGTCAAAGGAGGAATTTTTTTCTCTCTAAGGGAAGCCAAGTAAAAGGTCCATGTTTGTTTCTTTAAGAAATGCCAGTGTCTCTAGCATGCAGAGTTAGAAAATGGTTTTGGATCTCTGTGCTGAATATCACAATCAGGGCTGGCTGATACTGAGATATTGGATCTTAGTCTGTGGAGGAAGGGATTTGTCTTTTCCTAAAAGGAAAGAAAGACTGCTGTGGGCATTTCACCAGCATAAACCTCAGCCTTCTGCATGTAGGATGAAAAGCCTTTCTTATTTAGCTGTGGTAACAAACACTGTCAGAAAATAAATCTGAAGCTAATACCATGTATACACCATTTGTAAAGTACTGATGGGCATTTATGCCTTTGAGTAGATTCTAGAAGCCTCTGATGACTCTTGGGCTGGTTAAAGCAGATGCTTGCAGAATGTGAAGCTTGGGCTTGGACTACAATACAGACCATCGAAATTCTTGATTTTCTTTTTGCAGCTGGCTGGCTGACTTCACAATTCCAATAACGGCTGAGAGCCTAGCACATCTCTCTTCTGGTGCTCTAATGCAAGATGAAATGTGGACCGTTTCTTCTCCATGGTTCGCTTCACTACAGGGGTAAGGAGAACTTTTGAATTTCACAGGGTTTCTTTGAAGTCTTAGATCCTGACTTAGGAAAATAACTTAGCAGAAGGACAGACAACCCTGAAACAGAAGGACAGACAGCACTGGCTTCCATGAGAAGAAAGTAGGTGGTCTGGTTGTTTAGATGGCTATAAGACAGAAACCATAAGGGTATGAAATCCCTTCTGCCCTCACCTCCTCCAACCTGGTGACACAGTGGCTTTCTGCTGGTTCAGACTCTTCTTCCTTTTATTAATTATTATTTCTTTACTTCTTGCTAAAATTTTTATAACATTCTTTATTATTTCAAATCAACTCATATGTTTAAGTAGCAAAAACTAATAACTTTCTTCAGCTTCACCTTAATCTATATTTTACTGAAAATTAACATAATGACAAGACAGTATCTCCTGTAGGTTCTGAAAGTTTTTAACTCATTTTTAAATTTTCATGTATGGGGTGTTTTGCCTACATGCAAGGATGTGCAGCGCATACATACCTGGTGTCCTACGAGGTCTGCAAGGGCATCAGATCTCCCTGGAACTGGAGTTATTGATTGCTTTGAGTTGCCATGTTGTTCCTGGAGCTCAAACCTTGGTTCTCTGCAAGAGTAACAAGTGCTCTACGTAACTACATCTCTCCAGCCACAGTTATTGAAAAATCATAAAAGCAAAAGAAAACATGTATGTTTGATTTTAAGGCCAATCTGTGACTCTTTCAGTAGGCACATCTAGAATAGGGGACTGAAACATTGCTCTTAAATCCTTGCTGTCGGATGTATCTGACATTATCAGTTCTGTTTTATAAACTTGATATCCCATCTCAAATCTTTTTGGGGGAGTAGATTTCAAAATAGGGTTTCTCTGTGTATCCCAGGTTGACCTGGAGCTCAGAGGTACATCTGTCTCTGCCTCCCAAATGCTAGGATCAAAGATGTGCACCACCACTACCAGGCTTTTAACTTATCTTATTAGTATAAAATTAAGATGGGTTTACTGAGTACTTGGTAGAGCAAGTTGTAATTATTCTTCATTATTATTTAAAGAAATTTTCATATATTATGTTTGATCATATTCTTTCCTCTCTCCCAACATACATACATATACACACACACCCCACACATATATATGAAAGCCACACACATACAAGCACATACACACACACACACACACACACACACACACACACACACACACACACACACACACACACACACACATGCAGATGCATATGCACACATGCACACACATGGAATCTACTTTCTGTTGGGTTGGCCAATGACATATAAACATGGTGCCTGCCCAGTGTGAGGTTGATATACCCAGTGAGACTCCATTAGAGGAAACTGATTTTCTTTTTCCACAGCAGGTATTAACTGAAAACAAGCTTCTTCATTAGACGTAGGACTTGGTGTTGACTTCCACCTCTCAGTACTGGGATTTTGTCTGGTTTCACCTTGTGCAAATCTCATGCTGTTGTAGTCTTGTGAATTCATGTGTATATCATCCCTGTGGTGTCTGGAAGGCTTGGGACAGACTTTGTGTTCATCATTTCATTTAATTTTCAGAACTGACTAATCTTGGCCTATCAACCATGGTTTACAGGTCTGATGTTAAACTCTGAGGTCACAATCTGTGCCGAAACCCACACAAGTGTCACAGAAGAATTCCTTCTGCTACAGAGTAACCTTTAGATATAGACATAATTGAAACTGTGTGATATTTAGTTTTTGTTAACTTGACACAAACTAGGGTTGATTATCATGGAAAAGAGAACTTCAGTTGAGAAAAATGCCTCCTTCATATTGGCCAGTGGGAAAGCCTGTGGGGGCATTTTCCTCATTAATGATTGATATGGAAGGGTCCAGCCCACCTGGGCATGGGGTCCTGGGTAGTATAATAGAGGAAGCTGAACATGAGCATGGGGAGCAAGCCAGCAAACTGTGTTTCTTCATGGCTGCTGCTTCAATTCTTGCCTCCTGGTTTCTGCCTTGAGTTGCTGTGCTGCCCTTTCTGTATGGTGTTTGACTCTCTGTGTGATAAGACGTAGGCTGAAATGAACTCGTCCTCTCTGGTTTGCTTTTGGTAACGGAAACTAAACTAGGATTTTGTGCTTTGATTAAAATTTTAGGTCATTAAAAACCTCAGTCAACCATGAGCCCTCAGGGATTGCAGAGGGCCACAAGATGCAGGCTTTGCTTAGGACTTTTTGTGACTGCTCCTAAGGGTCATACTGTCAGATGTGAGACTTCTTCCTACAGATACTAAAACATTAGTTTCTATAACATGAAGGGGTTCTAGAAGATGAAAACCAGATTTATTTCAGCTATGAAAAAGCAAAGAACTAGTCTTATTACTCTCTCTCTCTGTCTCTGTCTCTGTCTCTGTCTCTCTCTGTCTCTCTCTCTCTCTCTCTCTCTCTCTCTCTCTCTCTCTCTCTCTCTCTGTGTGTGTGTGTGTGTGTGTGTGAATGAGTGTGTATACATATGGTAGGATATACATTTCTGTGTGTCCTTGCAGAAAGAGGAGTACATTTAGGGTCTGGCTCTACCATTCTCCACAATATTATTTGGATATAGGGTCTCTCACTGAACTTGGAGTTAAGCCGGTATTAGTGAGCCCCAACCCTCATATCTACACCCCTTACAACCACAGTGTTGCAGGTGCATGCTGTGTGTAGCCATGTCTCATCTTTTATATGGGTCCTGGGATCTGAAGTTCTGTTCTCGTACTTGTGCAGCAAATGCTTTTATCCATAGCCTTCTCTCTCCAGCCACTAGATCTGACTTTATTGAGGGTTTCTTTGCTAAACTCAAAATGAGTCTGAGAAAGGAAAAGCTCTCAACCTAAGTCATAAGAATACATGACTATTACATTGCAATATGGAAAAGGGTTATATGAATGCATGATACACAATTATTTCCTGGAATCAATGTGATGGGGCATGGTGTGGACTCTACCAGCTCCTTGAAAACAGGTAGTTTCCTGAGCTAATTATCCAGTGTTTAATTCCTGCTCTGTGTCCTCTGCCCCCATATTCTGCTGTATCTAGTGACTTGATAATTTTCTGCTACTGTATTTATGGTTCTTGAGGGTTTCTCTCCTGCATATTATGTATCTGATGATAGTGTAAGGGGAAAGACTTGAAAAAAATAGCAATGTGGGGCCTAGGAGACCCAGCCAGCATACCACGATAAATGTGTCTTTTGTGGCTTCCAGGAAAAGCATGCTGTAAAAGGCTGTCAGCTAATGGAAAATTGCTGGAAAGTTCATTGCTCATTCATCATCCAGTAAGTAATTACAAGCAGCTCCGTCCCCAGCCTGTGGCACTGTGTTATTCTGGGATTTGCAAACACTGCTTGGGACCTTTCTGTCAGAATTCTAAAGCATCAGTCACCATGTAGTTAGTTATCTAGTGGCCATGGCTGTATTCCATGGTATGCATTCCCACAGTCAGCCTACACTAAGGTCCATACCCTGAAGGAGAAACAAGTTTAAATTGGGGGTGGGAGAAGGGCAGCCAATAAGTAAATGTTTCATGAGAATTTAGTGGCCATGGATAAACAACTGGTCAGGCAGGAGACAGGCCTGGGTACATCTATGATGTCAGCGTCTGTAGTGGATGTTGGATGCACTGTGTAGTTTTCTCTCTAAAAGTGAAGTCTTCATTGCTATCATGCTGGAAGTACCCTTCTACCTTTGCCAAGGAGCCACCTGCCCCCTCCCTCCAAGAGCATACCTCTTACAGACACAGTCCCACTCAATACCTCATGGGCATGGTTATTAGCACTTTTTTTCAGCCTCAGGACAGCTTTTAAGGGCTATTCTGGATCCAGAGCTCATTATGTGGTGGTGAGATGAACCTGTGCTTAAGGCCATCCCTTAGCTCAGCTCCATCCCCTGCCTGGTTCTTCCCTCTCATATTCCTCTTCTTTCCTATGTATGTCTTCCTCAGATTTTCAAAACTCTAAATCTTAGTAAACTTTGCATATGCATTCTCCCTCTGGGAGCCTGCTTTCCAGAAATTTAGTCCACGCTGATGTAGGGGATTGTGTTGTTTCATGGTAAATAGTTGTCCCACCCACTGGTTTAATAAAAAGCACTGATTGGCCAAAGGCAGGCAGGAAGTGTGGGCGGGGCTACCAGACTAAGAAAACTCTTGAGAACAGGAAGCACAGAGCAGAACGCCAGAGAGAAGCCAGAAGAAGCAGAGGACAACTATGCTGCTCTAAAGAAAGGTACCGAGCCGCATGGCTGAACAGGAAGAAACATGGGTTAGATGAAGGGTAGAGAGCTAGCATGTGATATGCCTGAGCCTTAGGCTGATCAGCTGAAAATTATTGAAAGCATCTGTGTGTCTCTGCGGGACTGCGGGTCTGCAGGTCTGTGGGTCCTAAACCTTGAGGTTAGGCCTGAAAGTCCAGGCCTGAAGCCTCCTACTACACGCTGATACTATTGCAAAGCATACATATCATCTTAACATCTTAAGATGTTCTTGATTGAAACTATGCTTTTCTACTACACTTCATAGCAAAACACTGCAGAGGAACACCTAACATCGCCAAGATGTCATACAGGCCTCCTCTCTAGCCATGCTCCTCGCTGGTTTGTATTTCACTTGTCTACACTCTATCACACTGACCTTGTCTCTAGCCCACGGCATTCCTGAAGTGTGATAATTAGATGACTGCATAGCTGAACATATCGAAGAGATCTGAGAGTGCTGCCATTTTTCAAGGACCGCTCTACAAGTATGTAACCACTACAGACCCTCTAGATCCCAAATGAACTTTCATTCTTAGATTAAATTATCTATGATCCTCAGGTTAGATCAGGACTTATGATTTCATATCACTTATTTCCTCTAACTAAATGGCCACTAAGTCTGCTTATACTTTCTCCAAGGTATAAGACTTAATATCAAATTGGACTTTACTCCATTTCTGGTTGGAACATTGTAAATTCCCAAGAGAAAGACTCATACAGCCTCCTCTCATACCTTCCTATATGCCCGGTACAGAGCTTGGCCATGGGGTATACAACTAGTGTGTACTTAGGGAAGGTAGGTGGAAGAACAGGATGAAGGGAGACAGGAAAAGCCATGGTTCAGTGATTAACCATGGCTTGTTGAGGTAGATTTCATGTAGGACGTGTCTTTGGATAGGCACGATCTGGTGGTTGGTCATTGTATCAAACTTTCTAAATGGGGGTGAGGAACCTTGGAAGCCCCATTGTTCTTGCACCGTTTGTTAGAAGGACTATGGCTCTTTATCAGAATGCTCTTGGTCCTTGGTCAAAGATTCAGTTCACTTACCTGCCCCACTGTTCTTTATCTAATACTAATGTCTTATACCCTTCCAGTCCTCCAATGTTTCCCTTGTTCTTTGGTATTGCATTGATTTTTATAATCTTTTGCCTCTCTATATAACCTTTAGAATCAATTTGTGGATACTATGTGTGATTTTTCAGCTTGTTTGTTTGCTTAATTTGTTGGCACAATGGTAGTCCTGTTTGTCAATTTGATTGGAACTAGAATCAAATAAGAGACACTCTTCTGAGCAGATCTGAGAAGGTATTTTATGGAAGCATTAACTAAGCAGAGAATACATGAGTGGACAACACCCACTAGAGGTGTTCTAGGTATAAAGAGATCTGAGCAGAAAGCAAGGGTACTGTTCTCTGATGACTTCGCTCCTTGTTACCTTGTTGGAGAGTACATCTGCTCTGCTGCTGCTATTGTTTCTGCTGCTGCCGTCTTCCACTGACATCACAACCCACTTTTATAAGCCTCCAATATAGACTGAAGGCCAGTGACTCTCCAGGAATTTACCAAGCCTTCAGCATTATATTGAGACTGCTGAGGTATCCAGCCTCATGTATGGAGCAAGACGATAGTTCTCCATGTCTCCAGTGTGCAGACAGTCATTGAATCAACTAATCTATACAATGTAAACCAGCAATAAATCTGATTGTAATAAATACTTGTTTATAAGTTTTTGTTTTTACAGAACTAGGATAGTCTTAATCTTACAATATAGCTGAGGCTAGCCTTGAAAGCTGTCCTTTTTGTCCCCAATTTCCCTGTGCTGGAACAGGAGGCATGCACCACCAATTGTGTTGGCATGTTAGAAAAGGACTGGCTTACACACATTCCCGTAAATCCTGTAATTCCTCCGTAACTGTTCCAGTTGTCAGAACCTTCTTGTCAATTTGAAAAAGCAAGTCATCTGCAACAAATAACAAAACAAAACCAAGTTTTCTTTCTTAATCTTCTATGTTTATACCTTTTCTTTTCTTTTCCAATATCACTGTGCTAATTAAGGCTTCTAATAAGATGTTTGAAGGATGGTGGAAGGTGACATCCTTGCTTTGTCCCTAATCTTAGTGATAAACCTTCTCACGATGTTGGCTAAAGATGAGCTCTTCTTCTTCTTCTTCTTCTTCTTCTTCTTCTTCTTCTTCTTCTTCTTCTTCTTCTTCTTCTTCTTCTTCCATTTATTTTGTCTTGATTGTTTTTCTGCCTGAGACAGAGGTTCACTGTGGTAGTTTGAATGATAAATATCTCCCATGGTTGAAAGCATTTAAAAATGTGGTCCCCGAATGGTGGTGGTGTTTGGGTAAGTTTAAGAGGTGTGGCCTTGCTGGAAGGAAGTATATCACATGAGGCAAGTTTTCAAGTTCAAAGACTCATTGCCATTTCTAACTTATTCTCTGCTTCACAGTTGAAGATTTGAGGCCTCAGCTTCCTGCTCCTTTACCTCTGCTCTGACATCACAGACTCTTAAATCCCTGGAACCCTACGTCCAAACAAACTATTTCTTCTATAAGATCTATTTGTCATGGTGTTTTATCACAGCAATAGAAAGGTAACTGATAACTCATTGGCTCCAAGATCCAAATCTTCCTTATGCAGGCCCCTGAAATGACATGACTGTGGGCATGCATTACCACATCTGGCTTTTGTAGACACTATTTATTTAAGTTAAATAAATGAAGTTCCTACTAATCACATTTTTAAAATCATAAATTTATATACAGTGTTTCTCATAACCAGACATGAGGATATATTTTGAAAATATGTTTATAGAAGAAAGATGATCTCATATCACAGTTTATGATAAGCATTGACTCAGAAACATCCTCTGTCATAAAGAAAGGCTTCCTCTCCTCAGCATTCTACCCACATAAACAAGCTCAAAGAGTTGGTCTTGGGCAGCACACCATGCTGACAAATCAGATGTTTTCATATATAGCCATAGAAACAATAAGCTATTGATGAACAAGACATAGGTCCTTTGAAGCATTGCTCTCTAATATGAAAGCAGGGAATGTGGTGGAGCTAAGAGATTCTCTTGTACATAGCTCCACCATTGCATGGGCATTGCAATACTAGAAAGCAATCTGTGACTGCACATGGTATGGCGTGTGTGTGTGTGTGTGTGTGTGTGTGTGTGTGTGTGTGTGTGTGTGTGTAAATGTGTGCACATGTATATGTGCCTGTATGTGCCTATGTCTTTGTATGTTCACATCTCATTGCCATTATTCCTATAACAAAGATATATACTGAGTCCAACAAGGTTAGTGTCCTGTTTTGTTTTGTTTTTGTTCACAAGCTTGCAGACTCTTGTAGAGTGAGGGGAAAATGGCCAGAAGCCGATGGAAACTGCTCACTTCCTGTTGTCAGTGTCACTCAGTCTCACCTTGTTAGGACACACAAGGGTTTGCTCACTGCTCTTGCCATGGGAGATAGTGTGTGAGCTTGAGTTTGATGAATTTGTTAGTGATTAGCTTCCTTTGCCAAGTGAGCATCAGGCTGTCATGCAAAAAGTTAACCCAAATGCTAATCCACTATCCCCTTCATGATGCTGTTTAAGGGATCATTCCAAAGGCTTGTAGCAGCAATTGCTAGTTACTTCTCACGGTTTGCTAGCGGTGGCTCTGCCCAACAAGTCTCTAATGCTTTCCCAAGACTCCTATTTTTTTTCTGGCACATTCCTGTTGTAGCAATGGCCAAGGTGCAATAAGGGAGACAGAAATATTCACATTATTCCATTTCATAAAGCAAACACTTAATACCCACTGTTAAGTGGGGAAATAGCTGGATGATGTTGGAACATGCCTTTAACCCTAGCAGAGGCAGGCAGATCTCTGTGAGTTCAAAGCCAGCATGGTCTACAGAGTTAGTTCCAAGATATCTAGGTCTGTTACATGGAGAAACCCTGCCTCAAAAAACAAAACAAAAGAAAAGAAAGTAAGAAGTGGGGAGACATGTCCCACCTCTAGAAGAGGGACTTCAAGATCACACAGGGAAGGCTGGCTACCTAGAGAGTTGAAGGACCAGCAAACCTAACTACAAAGGGCACCAGAGAGGGCAGCACTCTCCTTGAAGATATCCTGCCACTTCTTCCCTTAAGCTATGTGGGATCTCCAAGAACTGGCCTAACTGCTGCTTCCTTCCAGAATACAGGGGGCTGGGTGCTCTGAGCTCTAGGCTGTGCCAGCACTGACAGGAAGCTCCCTCGAGGCAGGTGATACTCCACGTTCTTCTCATAATTGAACACAGATTATCTTCCTGGCGGCCTACAAAGTTAATGCATATTCTTAGAACTACTTTACAGACCAGTAAACTGAGGTTAGGCTTTTGAGTCAGTGGGAAGCAGATATTAATGACCTAACTATGGAGGCCAGAGGAGAGGCATCCCAAAGACTAGTGCCATATCAAGAGCTATCTTTTCCAAGGCCCTTAAAAATATATTTTTTCCTTGATGGCATGCCCTACTGACACCTGGACCATTCAGGCTATACAGTCTCCAGACAAGTAGAACCTATATCAAAAAAGATCATCTATACCTGTCAAAGCTTTATATCTAGGGACAAAGTAGGTTTTAGAAGGATCATGAAGTATAGTCCAAGTTCAAGGTCTGACACACAGAATATTTTACAAGAAAAAAGACATGCTGAAGGTTTGTGAATACTGCCCTAGCTGTGCCTGGTTCAACCTTTGGGAGTAAACAGTAGCACTCCACACCTGCTAGGGCTCAGGTTTGTTTCTTAAGCAAGCCCCAGGCATGTTCTGTAGCCTTCTGCATACTTTTCCTTTTGATCCTTGTCTTCCAGGAAAGCAGAAAACAAGGGCTGAGTGTCTCACCAGACATCAACTGTTATAGTGCACAGATTACTCTGTTGTCTCGCTGCCGTGATGAAACACTTGGCAAGAAGCAGCTTAAGGAAGGAAAGGTTTGCTGTGTTCTATAGTCCAAGGGGATGCAGTCCATCATGGCATAGACAGCAATGGGGGCTTCAGGCAGTTGTTCACAATGCATCTGCAATCAGAAAGCGGAGGAAGGCAAATGCCAGTCCTCGGTTCACTCTCTCCTTTTTATTCAGTCCAGAACTGGGTGTGGTGGCTCATATCTTTAATCCCAGAACTCTGTAGGTAGAGGCAGGCGGATCACCAAGTTCAAGGCCAGCCTGATCTCCACAGCTAATTCCAGGACAGCCAAGACTACATAGAGCAAACATGCCTCAAATAAACAAACAAATAAATAACAAACAAACAAACAAAATTAGCCCATAAATTTAGAGTATATCTAATTGGAAATTCCCTTGCAGGCGTACCAAGAGATGTGTCTCCTAGGTGATGGTAGACCCTGTCAAGTTGAGGGTGAATATTAATCATCATAACCAGGGTGGAGGGAGGAGTCCTCAGCCCCTCACAGTCCATGGTCTTGGCTTGATCTTAGCCCTCTGGGAAGCCACATGAGCTGGTGCACAAACTCCGCATCTGGAATGAGCTGAGGCCTCTCTACTCCCACCCCTCATTCACAACCCAGTCCTGGCTCAAGAAAGCCAACCAGGGTTGTAGTGAGAAATGTCAATACAGAAGGAGAAAGAGGGAGGGCGAACAAATATGGGGAACAAGGGTGTTTGGTGAAGACTCAGTGAATCAAATTATTTTATATTTATGGAAAATTAAACATAGGAGTGTGTGTGTGTGTGTGTGTGTGTGTGTGTGTGTGTGTGTGTGTGTGTGTATTGTGTATTTTAGGTCACTTAAGCTGACAATGTTCCCCACAAGGACCACAGACTAGCAAAAACCCCAGCACCAGACATGAGAAACCTCTTTCCAAGTAGTTGGTCAGGGTAGCCCAAGTGACTCCTAAAACAATATAGATTAATGATGTGACCCTTAGTTGCCCCTTAGGGCTTGAGGATAAGATCATATTGTTGAAGACATGATACACTTAAGATGCAGGACACAGAATATTTGATCTGGGACTGACCTGAAAGCCTCTTGTCTAGCTTCCATAGTTTCTGAAAATACTATACAAGCTGGTAAGGAAGAGAAGCAAAGTCTCTGAACCACAACAATTACCAGATTGGCAAGATATACATAAAGGTTCATTGAAGGCCACATACCAGCGGCAATCAACAGCTGTCTAATTGGACCAAATACCCACTCTACAGGAGAAAAGGCACGCTGGACTGGATGCTGGAAATCTAACTAGCTTCCCATGGTGAACGTGGCCATAAACCTTTAAAAGGATCTACACCATTGTACTAGACTCTCATAACTCTTTACTACATTCTAAATCTTACACTTATACACACAAAAGTGTAGCTACAACCACTCATCAAAAAAGAGCCTCTCCATCACAGAAAACAGTTAAGAACTCTTTTGTCAACCACTAGGACTGAAATAGCAAATAAGCATCTTCATGTTTTGACAAAGGCTGCTTAAAGCTCAAGGCCACTTCCTGGATTGGAGGGAGGGAGAGCAGTATAGGGAGTGATTCAAGATACTGCTGGGAAGGGGTGGGTAAGGGTACACCATGGACCGAAGCTGACCTGAGTTCTCTCCTCCCTTCTTTATTCAGAAACAGAGTCCTGGGCAGATGGCACATACTGAACATATCTTGGAGCGTACAGGAGACAGAGCTTGTCTGATACCAGGATGCTGAGGTCAGAGATGACGCTATGTGCCAGGCAGGCACAGGCCAATCCAGCCTGGGATGAAGGTATGCTCGGCCCACGTTTGTGAAACTTGACTGTGCTGTGCTTTCAAATGAGGAAAGTTATAGCATTGAAAAGCGAGGTAGAAAAGTTCAGGGATGGTACAGGATGAGTTTATTGTTTGGCTCTAGCTGAACCCAACTCTAAAGACCATCAGAAACCTCCTGACTCAGACTCTTATTATATCTGCGTGAGTTTTCTTCAGCCTTCTCTTGAAATACAACCCAAAATTTGATTGGTTAATGGTCAAAACACAGTAGCTGTCTAGACTGAGCTCCCAAAGGTTCTGGAGTCTGATGAACATCAATTCTTACACTGAGGTTCCTAGGGGCCCTTGAACATCGTATAGCAAGCTTGATTCTTTACTTCGTGAAAATTTTTCTCTGTAATCATCTTTCAGAATGATCTCCATCACTTGATATGCAACTCAGCTCTAAGAGCCCTCTGTTGCTAGGAGTACGGATCCTAAGACTCATCTGGTCTGGGGCTGGGGTAGAGAAAGGAAACAAATCCCCGGGAAGAACAGGCAGAAGGCTGCCACACTTTAGTTAAGATGGACTGCCAAGAGTATGCTCACTCCAACTTCTTTACCAAACAGACTCTGTGTTCTGAGATTCAAGTCTGACACATGCTCCACAGGACAGCTGCTTTGGGCCAAGAAAGCAAGGATCCACCAATGGTGCAAGTTTTAAAATGGTCTGCCTAGAGGATTGTTCTGTGAAATCAATTTGGGCCACCAAAAGTCCCTTTACAGAACATAAAGGAAGACCAGAGTTCCTCCGGGTTATAGGGGCCAAGGGGATGTCAGCAGTCTGCAGCTGGAGCCGGGCTCTCTTTCTTCTTGGGACCAATAGTGAAATATAAACAGGGTCTGCCGATTAGATCATAGGTTTGTGTTGATTTTAATTTATTGATTTGGATAACGTTTAAAGTTAGTGACAGGATGTTCTTGTTTGCAGGGACATGCAGGAACATATATAGAAGTGAAATGGAGAAATTAAAGATGATAAAAATATTCTTCACACTTGGGGCATCTGAGTGAGAGCCAGAATTGGGCGTTCTCTGTACTTCCCCTATATCCATTCTATCAGTTTGAAACAATGTAATTTTGTCATCATTTTTCTAGAGTGCTACTTTAATCATTTTAACTAACGCAGCACTTGAAGTATTTATGAGATACAGTGTGATATTTCAATAGAAATGGCTACTTTCAATAAAATGCCTTCTTGATCCAGTGTCTATTTTTGGTCTCTATCATCTATGTCCCTTTCAGCAGGTTCTTAAAAATGCTGGGATCTCATGGGTTGTCTGTCATGCCTCCCATCTGACCCAACTGGCCCCTCCCCTACTTTAGGATGCTTTCCCTCACCCATGCTAGCTTCTTGTGCTTCTCCAAGAGATTTCCAATCTCTTCTGAGGACAGCATGGCTAGTCACAGACACTTCTCACAGAGGAGCCAGCCAAAAGGCCAGATCAAGTAAGGGCCACTGATCACTGAGGGGCCTATTCCTCATATCTCTTCTGGTTCTTAGCTCTTTTGCTGCCATTGATAGCCTGAACCCTGCACTTCCTGGGCTGTGTTCTTCCTGCAATGAAAAGGTTCGGTGGGTGGGGTGGGGGGAGTCCTAGGATCTGAGGGACCAGCAGGTTTCATGGGATCAAGTTACAATCTGAGAAGTATGTGCCTGACATTGTGAGCATGTATAGGGAAAGGAGAGGTCCCTGGTGGGCACCAGAAACAGATGGCAAGTCTCTACCACGTAACTGATGGCCTAGCCAGCCTCCTAGTCCCGAGAACAAGCCTGGACACAGAGATGCAATGTTGTGTTCTGTGGGTCACAAGTACTGTCACCTCTCTCATTATGCAGCTTTAATGGTTGTCTTTTAAGCTGTTGAGTTCTGAACTGCTAAGCTTGAATGATTCTGTGGCATTTTTGTTAGAACACGCATCCTGGATGTATGTAAAGCCCATGTCTTCCTAAGCCTTGGGCTTGCTCTGAAATCAACCGTGGCCACTTCTCATGATTGCTGACCAGTTTCTCCTCCCTGCTACCCCATCTTCACCCCAATTAATCTTCTCTGGGATGCCCTCACAGCCCTCTCTCCCAGACTTAGTCCCAGTGCCAAGCCCTATACTTTATTTGGCCCACATTCCCATCAGTTTCTATCTTCCCAGTGAGTCTTCTGAGCTGTTTCCAGAATTCAGCTGTCATATTCAGCAGGGTGGTAACCTCAGAACGGAATAGCAAACCTGCACCACAGAGCAGAGCTGCCATTGTGGTCTGTAACTCCCATATGGTTAATTAAATCTCATGCTTTGTGATGCAGAAAGCTTTCTCCCATGCTTGGGGCTCCTGGTCTGTCTGCAGCCAGCCAGCTGCTGGCTCTGGGGCTGTGGGAGGTTTAGCCTTCAGAGATACCCATGCCGAGGGGGAAAATTCTATCCCATAAGGGTCAGGGAAGTCGAGTCCATGCTGTCCATATCATGTGATTCTGTCTGCTCTTTCCCTCCAAGGAGTAAGGGAATCAGTGGTGTGTATGTGGGGGGCGGGGGAGTACGAGCAAGCATGCCTGAGTTCAGAACATTTGGGAATGGTTCTCAAGGCCAGCAGCTGGCCTAGTATTCCTTCTGGGAAAGATCACAGTCTCTTTTCTTTCATAGGTATATGGAGTCTCTGGGTGAGAAGAGCCCCAAGCAGATTTCATGAGTTAAGGCTGTCTACACAGCAGACCGTACATTTACAACCCACATAAGTTTCCAAATGGGGTTTTTGTAGGTCGTCATTTAAAAAAACAAAACAAAAAAAAAAAAAAACACTTGTGTTTGCAAAGTCAACATTGAAAATATGCCACACATTTTATTACCTTATTTAGGCTTTTGCTCATTTTCAGATGAATCTGGAGCCTCATGAAATGAAGCAAAGCCTGTGTTATCCTCTGGGAAGCTCAGAAACATGTATATGCATACAAATACCCATTCATTCATATACACAAACATACACATTCTGACACACACACACATATACACTCACGAGAGGGGAGGGGAGAGAGGGAGGGAGATGTTTAACTTCGGAGAGTTTTTATTTTCCCATCAAAAACAAAATGATGGGAGAGTCCAGTCCCTCTTCCAGCTTCATTTATTTGGAGACTCCTAAGAAAGTGGCTTTTGAAAATTCCTGTCTGATTCAGAACTGAAAACCACTTTCTTTTACTTTCTCCATTTATTTATTTATTTATTTATTTATTTATTTGTTTGTTTGTTTGTTTGTTTGTTTGTTTGTTTACTATTAAGGGTGGGAACATCCAAATGGCCTTCAGGCAGATCTTCTGAAGTTCAAAAGAAAGCATTAAATCAGATGTCTTGAGGTCTGTGCTACTCAGAACCTGGAAACCTCAGCACAACTCCACCACTCTTCTATTGCCAAAGCCAGCTCTCCAGGAGGAGTGGGTGATGGCCAGAAGAATGAGCCTGGGCTAGGAACCCTTGACCGGCTCTGAGCATGGGGCCAAGGCAACACACAAAGGACTAACCGAGTCCCTGAGAGGAGCGTGGTGTCTCATTGTCTCCCAGAACCCATCTCTTTCTTTTTGTCCTGGTCTGTGTCTCTATGCCACTCTTAGCACAGCGGCCAGGTGCATCCCAGACCTTGGTGCAGCTGTGTGACTGCTGTGACCTGAGAGCAGAAGGCATTTCAAATTCTGCTCTCCTCTCTGCTCTTAGTTCCTCTTTCAGCCTTCAGGTGAGGTCACAGGGAACTTTGTTCAAGCTTGAGAATGAAGGTATAATGTAGTCCCAGGAGGGCTGTGGCGGTGAGGTCACTGACCAGTATCTGATTGTCCGGACTATGGGGAACAGCGATTCTACCCCAGTGAAACATCTGCTCACTTATACTGGGTGAGAAGGAAATAAGCTTCCCAAATAGAGCTCCCAGACTTTCTTCATGAGCACACCTCGCCTTTGTAACATTTTAAAAGGTTTTTGCTTACCTGTCTTGTTTGTGTCCTTTGGGACTGGCCTGTGGATGTTGAGCCATGAAAAACAAGCAAAACCAAGTTGTTCTCAAAGTTTTGAGAGTGTTACTTTCTTTTATTTCTTTGGCTCAAAGCACATACGAGCTGTATATTTTAAAAATCTGACTCAGGCTGACTTTGTATGGCATGCATTCATTTAAATCATTGCAAGCTATCTTCTTCTCTGGCCTCAAATCGATTCTGTATTCTCTATTTCCTGTTAAGCTTTCTTTTTCTTTTTCTTTTTTTTGAGTTTCAAAAGAGCTTTAGATGCCACAAACTGGAGCCAAGCACTAATGAGGGTCCATTTGACTCCCCCTTTCTCTGTTTCTTAGCCAGCTTTTCATGCTTGCTAACTAAAGAACTAAAGCTGATGTGGTGTTTTTCTCTAATAACTGGTTCATATTCCTTAAATTCCTTTCTTGGCTCATCAAAGTGAACTGCAGCTGCTGGACAGCTCATAAATGCCTTTTATTTTATTCAGCCTTTATGTGCACTATTTATCCAAAATCAGTTTCTATTTTAATTGAGCCTGTTGCCTGTTTGCCTCTTCCAAATTAGAAACTATTTTGGTTCCTTATTTAAGTATTAGGTACTACAGAATATTCTGGAATCCATATCACGTTCCCACGTTTCTCCAAAGGGCTCAGTGGTATCCAGAGATGATGGCATGGTTCTCAACCTTGTGGAGAAATTGTATATGAGCAAATAATGAAGGAGTTTCATTTTAACCCACAAAACCTCACCTCCCTCGGTCTACTTTGTAGTAAAAAATTTCTGGCCTAGACTAGCCCCAAAGTTCCAAAGGAACACAAAGAAGCTCATATTCATTTTATGCTCATTGACCTAAGGCTCAGACATATTGCTAGCTAGCTCTTTCATCTTAACTCAATCTAGTTCCATTAATCTGTTTAGGCACGTGGCTTGGTATCTTTTCTCAGAGCAGCATTTCAACTTCTTTCCTCTGCTTCTGCTGGCATCTCATCCATATCTCTGGCATCTCACTGGAATCTTTCTGGCATCTCTGCTCTGCTCTCCTTGTTCCAAGAGTTTTCTTAGTCTGATAGACCCGCCCACACTTCCGGTCTGCCTTCAGCTAATCAGCATTTTTATTAAACCAGTAGGTGGGACAATTATTTACAACGTAACAGAACACAGTCCTATTACACTACTTGGCAAGTTAAACATGGTCCAAGTGAACACAACTATCCCATGGTGGAAAGTTTGTCAAAATGCATCCATTTTGCCTAATGAGTTCCCCAAACCAACACTCAGCAACAGACCTTCCATGAGATGTGGTCCACATACGTATTTCCAGTCACCCCTTACATCAACTAGTATGGTGGGGACATTTTTGGAATATCAATCTTCTCTTCTAAAATATCTAAACATTTTATCTGCATACAAAAAACTTAGTCTCATTGTTTTTGAAGGCTTGCTTCTATGAAAGAGGCCATCAGGGTAGACTTTGGGCTATTTCTTCCAGACCTTTCCCAGAGACTTATTTCTGTTCTTGGGCCAGAAGTTCTACAAAATGGTAGCCCTCAACTCCACACACCAGGAGAGTGGATGTATTTTTTGTTCAAACCACTTCCCTTTGCTACTGTAACTCAAGGCCAGGGAAGATCTGTGGGCTTGTTTTGTAATTCCTTCAGGTCTTAGGCTGTGTGTAGAGGTTTCAGCTTCTGGCCCTTTCTGTTGTCCTAACCAGGAGCCTTAGGGATGCTCTCCTCCAGCCTCTGCATCTCACCACATTTCCTCTCTTAGCTTCACCTTCCTGTCTCTACCTTCCATGGCATCCAACATGAGTCCTCATCTTCTGCAGCTTGGTACCAAGAGCCACTTGCCCAGGCTACACATATACTTGAGGAACAGTACTCCTAGTTGGCCTAAGATCTCCTGACTTATGTTTTGCCCTGAGGACTCCTGTGTTTTACAACCTTTCTTGCTATACTGTGATCTGATTATTCCCTACTTTACTAGATTATTCTTCATTCTATTCATATTTTCAGTCATGTCTGGGAAGAGAGAGACTGGAATATCCTATCTCCCACCAAAACCTGGGGCTGCTATCTCAGATACTACTCTATGGATACCATATCAGGTATGTGAGTCTCTTACCTGTCCAACCTTCTCAACATATTTTTCCATGACCTGCACCCACTGCTCATAGCAGAAGCTAAGATCGCTGCCTCTTTGAGGAGCAGATTTCTTGTTTGCTTTTTTTCACATATTGCTTACGTTAGATGCTATTATTTTGTGTTATCACAGAGAACATAAATGTGTGGTGTGGTTGTGCTTTATCAGGCACCTTGCCATTTTCAGGTTCAGGTATGTTTGAGTAGTGTTCTAGGTTTGCACCCTTCCAGTGCGGCCCTAATTGGCCAGCTCTTAGCACCAGGGATGAGGCCCCACGGTAACTTCAGGAATGATTCTTGCTATTCACTGCACCCCCATTTATTATAAAACCTAAAGACAAGGTACAAATGATAACAACAAAGCTTTTCCTTTTTGGGAACAATTTCCCTGGGTATCCCACAACAAAACTACTTCTACAGCAAGCTGAAAGGGACTGAAACTGTTCTTCCTCTATGTTTTCACTTCCAGCAGCACAGACATTTCCTCCTACTTACAATTTTACAGTTTCACTCTCTTCAGATCTATAGAACCACAAACCAAAACTATTCAATTGGAATTTCCAGAAATAACTTTTAAGTTTTAAATTGTGTGCCACTCCGATTCTGTGGTAAAATCTCAGGGCATCCCACTAGGTCTGTAAACCTCCTCTTTGTGTTGTGAGTGAATCTGCACTTTATACGTTGCCCTCCCATTAGCAACTTGCTCAAAGTCATCTTGATTATCCCATGGATTGTTGTGATATCACAGTATGTGCTCAAGAAAACTATATTTTACTTAAAAATGGACCCAAAGAATAAGAGTAGTTATGCTGACAATTTCTGTTAATGAAAAGGTAAGAGTATCATAAAATATGAGATAGAGTAACAGAACCCATTTGTCAACTCTTATTATGGTATATAAGAATGGCAAAACTCATTCATGTAACTTTTATTATGGTATAATTTTACAACTTTTCTATTTTATTATTGATTGTTAAACAGTTTCTATGCCAAATTATTAAGTAAGATTTACTATACACATATGTATAAATACAATCTATCTATTATATATATATATACATATGTGTGTGTGTGTGTGTGTGTGTGTGTGTGTGTGTGTGTGTATGGTTTGACACTATCTGCAGTCTCAAGCACCTGTTGGCAGGGTGATGATAAAAGTGGCTGCTGTACTTGCCTGCTTATTGAGAGTACCCTCTAATTACATTTTCTTAACCCAGAAATTTATCTCCAGGGCCACAAAGAGAAAAGGAAAGCTGAGGTCATTGTCAAGGGATCAGTACTCCCATAAGAAGTTAGAGAGAGCCCTGAAGATTCCATTAGCAAGGAGGTAGGTGCTGTGGCCACAACTTACCTGATTCGGTGTCTGACTCTTTGTCTTTGTCTGCTAGCAGAGGGATTAAGTCAGGAATGCCAGTGTACCTGGTGATTGCTGCTTCTTACAGTTCAGCTTTTTCTCTCAAGGCATCAGCTCTGCAATTGATAAAAGTCACTGGAACATTTGAGAATGAGCAGTTAGTTGTCAATGAGTAGCACAAGATGAGTGGATACAGAGAACAACCAGGAAGATTGGAGGGCAGAATTGACATGCAGTGAACAGTGGTGACCTAGAATACTATGTAGACTATTTACTCCATGGTCTGGAAGGCCTCATCCTATTTTTCAGTTGGGAAGTGTAATGGCTATTCTTGGTTGTCTAGTAGAATATATTGGAAAGAAACTACAATCCAGAAATAGAAAATCTCACGCCTGAGAGAGATTTTCTGCTTGGTTTGAAATGAGTAAATCCACTTCTAGTCTGGGCTTCTAAAGTAGGACGACATATACCTTGGATCTGGATCCTGAGGCAGGAATGTGCAGGCCTTTCCTCCACATCTTGAGAAGGGAAGACACACCTTTAATGTGAGCCACACCTCCTGCCGGAAGTCCATATAGGGACACTGAGGAAGGAAGCTTTGCTCTCTGCCTGCTGGCCCTTGCCTTGTACATCCACTCTTCCCTGAAGTTGAAGCCTACCTCTTTGGGACACCAGCACATACAGAAGACCAGCTAAGATGGTGGAAAGTCATTCCAATAATACACACACATACACACACACACACACACACACACACACACACACACACACACACACACACACACATTTTGTATGTTTTGTGACTCTAGAGAACCCTAACTAATAAAAGCAATCTTAATGTTTCGGAAAATTTCAAAGCCAAGACTAAGCTTTCCCAGTCTCCACAAACCAGTTGAGAATGAGTTGGAAACATGATGTTCTTTCAGCCTCTACTACCCCATAATTATAAGCTTATTATAAAAAACAGGAAAATAATCTTGATACCACATTGCCACTTTATTAAGCCCCTATTTAAGTTTCAACCATTGTCCCAATACAATCCTTGGTAGGAAAATAATGCAGACTGGAGTGTTTGCTTTCTGCTTGGTGTTGCTCTTCTGTTTCCTTCATTTCCCTTGAGGCATGTGACCTTAAAAGATTTGAAGACGGAAGGCTAGTCTCAAGCAGGCAGGCTACTAGAAGGTCTCTTAATTTGGGTTTATCAAATTTAGGTTCAGACTATATATCATTGGTGCTTGTTTTATTCACTCAGATTTCTGCCCCTGAGTAAAACTTCTGAAGAAACAAACACCTGAAGAGAAAGGTTTTTATTTGTGGCACAGTTTTTGATTGTTCAGGTGCCTGTGGAGGAGTATATCATGCAGTGACCATGTGCAAAAGAAAAACCAGTCTAGAGAGAATAAGGAAGGGACATGTCCCATAATCTCTTTCAGCAGCATGCCCTCAGTGATCAAAAGTCTTCATGTACCTAGGCTCCACCTCCCCAAAATTCTAACTCTCCCCAATGTTTACACTCTGAAGGACAAGTCTCTATCATGTATTTTTTCAGGGGGCATCAGACATCCAGGATCCTGGTTACAGCAGTAAGATCCCTTATAGAAACAGCTCCATCCTTCACATCCTCTCATATATGGGTAATTTCTCTATAATCCACAATTCACAGTCAGTAGCTTCATATATTTTAGGACTTTACCCATCACATTAATTGACAATGTTCATCTATCATGTATGTTGTAATAAAGACAGTACCTCTTCACAGAACCCAAGGGAGAGAAGGGTGGGAGAAGGTGCTACAGAGCTTCAACCTTCTGCCTTTGATCTGTCTCAAGGTTAAAGGCTCATTGTGCTCACAGATCATAGCCATCTCAAGGCTGGAGGCTCAGGTGCTCACAGACCATAGCAGTCCCAAGGCTGTAGGCTCACAGTGTCCTCACAGACCATAGTAAGCACTATTCATTTCCCTGGTGACAAGTAATTGAGTTTGTCTGCTTCAAATTTTTCCAGGCCTATTTGTCTTAAGAATGAAAATGGATTTAACACAGAACACATTGTCATTTTGTCAAGATTTTGTTCATTTCTTTACACTGTCATTTATAGAAAAATGTACATGATCACTTGACTTCTTTATAAAAAGAAAGAAATGGTCCTTGATATTAAAATCAAGTGCTCCCCACAGTAGGAGTGGGTAAACATAGCTTTTGGGCTCTGGAAATCAGCAGGAGCCTATACCAAACTTTTGGAAGCCTAACTTCCAAAGAAAACATATCCAACTGACCCAGTGAAAAATGGTCAACCTCAAATGGTAGCCACTCAGGAAGACCAACCATCTAAAGTCTCATGTACTAAGATGCAGTTGGCTTCTCCATCCCAGACATTCAATTAGCAAAGCAGCATTAGAAAATATTTGGTTTGAATCTTGGAAAAGTATACAGCTGTCCAATGTGAAGCCAGATGGCATGGTTGACCCAAATGCCAGAGGGAAAAAAGACACAGGGAATGAATCTTCATTGGGACTGAACCCAAAATCTCTCCTGTTACTAGCACTGTACTGATGGAAGACATACTTCTTGGATTACTTCAGAAAATAGAGGAAAGAAGTTATATCCAACTACCACACCCAAAGTGCTGTATTGTGAACACAACTCTTGAAGGTCTGCTGTGGCATCAGAATGCTGAATTCTGGCTTTACTGGTGCCTGGCAACAGGAAGGATGCAGCAATCATTAATGAGAAAATGTATTGGCACATACCTTCAGTGTCAGAGACTTAATGACAGGGTAGTATCCGGGTAAGGGAAATGGTTCTTTTCACACTGACTAGGACCTTTATACTGCTGTTGGTGGGTCCAAACAGCATTCTCAGTTACTGCTCAGAATGTGCCGCTCACTTTGCTTGTTGCTGAGGAACAGGAATAATCAAAAAGTCCTCTTCACTGAAGTAACACAGATGTGCAAGGTGCCAAACTGGAGGCAGATGGCAAGAACAAAGATTGAAGAACTGCTGGGAGAGACAATATCAGCCTCTAGAATCATTCTTGAAAAGGAAGTATCAAGCTGTTTGTTGTTGGCCCTGACCGTGTCCATCTCTCATGAGAGAGGTACTCAAGTCTCCATGTTCATTCTATAAACCCTGTCCCTTCTGCCAGGGCCAGTGCAGCAAGAGTATTCACCTGACCCAAAGGATCATTCAATATTCTTCTTGATCAAATAAAAAGCAATTAGCTCACATAGAAGTTTGAGGCTCCCCTTGCTCAGGCCCCACAGATGCCCACTCTGCTCCCTAAATGGGGCTTTATAAATGTTCCTATACTCCACAAGGCACCCTAAGGCAATGCCCACAAATATTCCCAGCTGTTTAAGATTGTACAGAGTTAAACTCTGCTGCTTAAAGCAAAAAAAACAAAAAAACAAAAAAAAAAAACCTGAACCTTAACTAAGTTCTAGGAGACTCATGACTGGAGTTTGCTCATCTCTGTCCCCAGGACAGCGACTCCACTGCTCTCTGTGCCTGATATTTTACTGCCTAGAGTTACTGCCATCCTTACTTCCATAAACAAATGCAAACTGCTGCTGTTGGGTTAAAGCCATCAGTCTTTTCCAAGAAACAGGAACAGAGGAAGATGGAGCCTGGTGTGGGAGAATCCTTGTCATTCCGTTACCACGTCCCTGGCAGCAGCTGGGAAAGATACACATGAAGTTGCTCACCACATGTCATAGATGCAGCTGTGGTCCCGGTTTCCTGTAAAGAAAAGAAAATGTTGCGCATACTCCATAAGGCACTTGAAAACATTTCCCTTCTGCTGTGGGCTGTACCTGTGGACGGAGGTGACAACATAAACACAGGAAGTGTTATGAGAAAAGCTGAGAAGGTGAAGAGGGGTGAGGAGGGATGCTATGGTGGGGGCGCTGTTCCAGGATGGTGAGGTTCTAGTTATCAAGATCCCACGGACTCTGGAAATAGCCCGGAGTGGCTTTCCAGCAACACGAGCCAAGGATGACCCTTGGAGCCTGAGCCCAAACTGCCCCATTCCTGAGAGCCATGTTTGTGTGTCCTAGGTTTCTGGGGCCAGAGACCTGGGCTTGTGAAAGCATGGGACTAACCAGGTAGCCACCATGCCAGGCCTGGTGTCCCTCCTGAGCTATGCATTCTTCTTCTTACTGACATTTATGTAGCTCATTCCCTGAGCATCTCTTGGAATTCTCACCAATACTTTGAACTCCCTTCTTCCCTAAGACGTGGAAATAAGACCCCTCTTTGGTACTTAAGGGCTGCTAGTGGCTGTGTCTGGGACGTGCTGCAATGTAGATAACTGCAATTCATCTACCAGGTAATTTCACCCACTGAATGGATGTCAGTGACTTGTATTGCTATGGTGGCCACTCCAGCATCGCCTCTGAAATTTGGAGCACCCTCCACAGCAAGACCACTCTTCTCTGGTGTGGCTCCCACTTCCTGATAGCTTACATTAGTCCCAGCATACCTTGCAAGATAGCCAGAGCTTCCAAGACAGAGCTGGGATAGGACTTGGGAATTTCAGACCTGGGATAAAGTGTCAAGTCTGCATCCATCTGTCACAAGCTCATGGCATTAGCTGGAGGAAAAAAATCTCCAAGTCTAGACCAAAGCCTTTCTTTCCTAGTCTTGCTTTTGAATGGTTTCAGTGTCCAGTCCAGTGCAGGTACATTGCACAGGTGTGGTGCCACTCTCCAAGATGAGCCTACTGAGAGATGGTACTGATCATCGGCATTGTAACAACACTTGCCCTGCAACAGCTAGAACATGTCACCTTTCTTTTCATACTCCTAGCTCTGAGGTCTGCCTTTTCACTGTTGCATTTGAGATGGGTTTTGCTAGATTCAGCTCTGGGCTGCTTGTTGGGTTGGGATCTAGTCTGTTTGGGACCCATTCTGAGGGTGACTTTCTCATGAGGTGACACAGGCTAAGCTAATCTTCGCAGACATGTTTGAAGCCTCCGCTTCTGTCCTTCTGTCCTACAGCAAATTGAGACAAGTGTTCATGAGGCAAGGAGAGAGAGACACTACCCAACCCTTGTAGTATTTGCTGCAGAATACTGTAAAGTCAGGAACAGCAGTCTGACCCACCCAGACATGCACTGTTCATACTTAGCAGAGGAGGGTGAACTGTAAGGCCATTCCTGAGGGCCAGTGGCTATTTCATGCTGTGCTAAAAGCAAAGTCTGATATGAGACTAGTCAAGGCTATGCCAGTTGTTACACAGTGACCTCCTCATCTGCAGCATTTAAAGGAAGTGCACTTTGCCATTCTGAAGGACACACACAGAGAAAAGTGGGGGTTGCAGCTAAAGCATGATTTTAAATGCCAACAGGGAAAGCTTGCATTAACTCTTAGTCATTTAATTTTAAGAAAAAGCAATACATAACATTTTCTTTCCATTTGGAAGATACTTCCAGCTCTATCTACAGAAGGGAGGTAACTCATGAAGCCCAACTCAAGGTAGAGAAGACAGGAATGTAGCATTGTCTGGCCAGGCCACTATTTTTCAAGCACATCGGTATTTTAGTTTGCTCTAAGGTCTCCTGAAAGTAATGGCAGACTTTTTTTTTTCTTATTTTGCTATCTAATTGACCTCCAGCAAAGAGAAAAAGCATCTAATACGACAAAGTTGCTTGGACAGAGTAAGTCCAAGGTCATCCAGAGGTAAATGTGACCTTGGAAGGAAATTTTTGTTGATCTTTTATCTGATTTGTTGATCCACTGGAAATAGTGATGAATAATTAGAAAATCTTTAAAAGGCAAAGACTACTCATCTTGGAGCTTTGGTGTTGCTAGGATACTTGCTCAGCAACAACAACCATATGTTATAGGAGGCCCCACCTCCCAAAGGTTCCACATTAACAACAAACAGTACCACCATCTGGAGATCGAGTTTTCTCACATATACCCCTCTGAGTGACATTTCACATTCAAACTGTAACAAGAATGTTGCAACCACTGGAGGCCAGAGAAGCTAACCTGCAGGCACCTCTGCACAGTGAAAAGGGCTTCCAGCCTACATCTTCATATAAAGGTGAACCTCACAAGTAAAATGAGGACCGTTGTCTAGTACCCCATTATCAAACTTGTGCTTCCAAAATCTAGAACCATGTATGTGGCAGTCTGAACAAAACCACGGCAAGATGTGTCCATCCTACACTTTGTCATCTTACATGACAAGTCTCTGCGATTCTCACTAAGGATTCGAGATTCAGAATGACCCTGGTTGTTTATGTAAGTCCCAAATGCAATCACATGTATCCTTAGAAAGGCACGAGATTTGACACATAGAGAGTAGGCCATGTGACCAGGTAGGCATAATTTAGAGTAATAAGGCCATACCCAGTACAGGTTGTCAGTCACAGGAGTTGAAAGGCTCCAAGAATAGGTTCCTTCCTCTAGAGCTCTCAGAAGAATTCAGCTTTTCTAGCACCTCACCTGTTGACCAATGAAACCAACTTGAATTTCTAGTACCCAAGAGTTTGAAAGGATAACTTTTCACTCTGTTTAGGCTATACAATCCAGGACCACTTATTTGCTAATCCTAAGGCAGTGATACCTCTGTGATATCCAGGCTCCAATAGCCTTCGACTCACCAAACATTTACCAGGACTCAGAATGTTCTAAGGTCCAGAAACTATTGAAATTCAGTTGTTATCCATCTCCCCTCTGAAAGGTGAGGAGAGCTGGGAAGAAACAAAGCACATGGGGCTCTGGTGCAGACAGGCACAGACAGGCTGGGGACAGGCGGGGTCACTATTACAGCCACTACTGCAGCAAAAGAGACACACCACTGGGTTTTCATCAGAAGGTGAGTGTGAACTCTCTTCTTGCTGCTTCGTAGCTATGTAACTGGAGGAAACATTTACTTACACCAAGATACACACACATACTTCATCTATAAAGTAAACATGGTGATGCCTGTCTTCAGGCATTTTAAGATCATTGAAAAAAAAAAAGTAAGCCTATATTGGCACTGGTCATGGGAGAGATTTAGCAAACATCTTGATTTCAAGTCTACCCTAATGTCATGTATTTCAGACTTCTTGATATGCGGCTGGAAAGTTCAAGGTAACTTTTGCACACACTAGTGCTACTGAGCTGGAAAACTCACTGGCCATGTTTTGTTTTGTTTTGTTTTTTTTCAACTTCTGTGGATCCAGAGTTACTTTTCATGTTTTTCTTAGCATGGAAGAAAGATAGGCTTTTAATGGATGCTCTCTGTTACTCTCTTAGAGCATGCCCTCTGAGCTCTGACATCAAGCCAAACCCTCCCCTGGGCTCTAATGTCAGACCCCTTTGAAGCAAGGTTCCTCCTACGTGCTTCTCACTCTCTCTCCCTTTGTCCTTTCCTGGGAGCTCTCATTTTTCTCTCCTTCCTCTCTTCTTCCCCTCTCTTTCTCTTTCTTTATTCTTCTCTGCTATTATAATCGTAACCTCTCTGTTAATCATAACCACATTTATCTGACAATAAAGTATTTTCTACATAGAATAACTATTAAAACCTCCTGCTATCCACCGCTGCCTTCTTCCACATGCATCCATAGAAACCTGCCGCCAGATAACCAGTATATGCAAACCATGCCAAAATATACACAACATCCTAACACTCTCCAACACCCAACACAAAGCCACTAGGCTAATTCCAAAGTCCAGGCAGATGAAGGCAAAGAGATGACTGAAATTTGAGGTCAGGCTGAAAGTTCAGAGGGCCCCATGCAATGTCACTTGGTGTTGGCATCTAGTCTTCGTCTTCCAAGGCTGAGACTGATATCCACAGAGCATATTCCTACAGATAGAGGCAAATCCATCTCATTATCACATTTTCTATCTGAAGTGGCTGTGCAGATGGACTGTGGAAACCCATGCTGTCAGAACATGAGAGGGAAGACAGGAAGGTTCCCACAGGGGTTGACAGTGATTGGCAGCAGCAGAGAAAAGAGAAAGGCTTTCTGTAAATGATGGAAAGTCAGTCACCTTTCCCTCAAAATGTCTTTAGATCCTAGGTCGTGGAGTGTCTTGCAACAGATGAAATAAACCTTTCCCACCAATAAATTGCAGTGTGTTCTTATGTCCAACTTCTGCTGTTTAAAAGTCCTTCTGCTCCTGCTCACATGCACAAAGCATTCTGAAGCTAATAAGATATCTGACATATAGCAGATGACTCCTACCTCAGTGCTCATGTGGCATCTATACAGGGCCCTAAAGGCTTCAGAAGATATTCTGTGTGAGAAGACTGGAGTCATTATAAAATGACATCACTCCATGGTAAGGCTGGTGCTTATATGATCTTCAAACCCAAGATCAGTATCAGTCATAATTTATAGACTCAAATTGAGCTCTAGTACTAAGAGGGAATGCCATGGCTTCTCTGGTCTTGGCAGTAGCATCTAGAGCCATGCATAAAAGTCATTCATTGAAAAACCTAGGGTCAAATCTGAATCTAAAAGTCTAGTTCTCAGGACATCCTCTGAGTCTAGTCAGGCCTAGAGGATAGACAGAGGAAGAATGTTGATGAGCAGAACCACAAGCACATGTGGGATTATTTTTGTAGTTTTGACGTCCAGATGTTCATTGTGCAAACTGTGCTAAATACAAAAGCCCTGATGACGAGTCATCTTGCATCAGGTCAGGCAATCTTCATACTTTCCACTCCACTCTGTCACATGGCTATGGCAGGCATAATCAATCAATTGAAGCAATCTTTCCCAGTCACAACTTCAAATCTTAACAAATTCCCAGTGGTTGTGGCCTGGGGAACTATCCATGGTGCTGCCCTAGCCCCTGACCTCAGAGTTTTCCTCTTAGACTGGCAGAGTTTCCAGGCTATAGCAGCTCATGCATCAGACTCTGAATTTATGATCTTTTCTGTGATGTCTGAAAAGTCTTGCCTTCTCTTGACTCATTCTTTGTTTGGGCTACGGGATCCCTCTTAGCCCATTTTGAAGCGGTTCATGAAGTCTTTCTTAAGAATTCTTTATCTGGGGGTGCTGGAGAGACGGCAGGGCAGTTAAGAACATGGCTTACAGAAGAGTGGGTTCAATTTCTAGCACCCATATGGCAGCTAACATGTGTCTATAACTGTTTCAGGGAATACAGCATCCTTTTCTGACCTTACGTCCACTGTGCAAGTAATGTGTGATAAGAAGTATCTGGTCCAGCCTTTCCAGCCTAGCCCCGAGGTTTGGACCTGCTCACAACCCCACTGCAACTTAGTCTCAATAATCACACAAAGGCTTATGTTAATTAAAGCTTCCAGATTTTCTTAATGAATCTAGTACAACCCTGGTCTGAAACCCTGACAAACAGGCAATCTCTTTCTTAAACTATTGTAGTATGAAATTTTTTGGTGTTTTTGTTTGTCTGTTTTTTTGGTTCATTCGAAAATGTATTGAGCAGCTAAGGATACAAAGGTATGGTTAGAGATGAGGCACAAATGTAGAAAGCAATCCTTCGCATCACAAGAGTGAAAGAAAATTGCTTTAGGAAAATAGATTGCTTCCAACGTGCAAGAGTGGATGGCCAATCAGGGAAGGGGATTGAGATTAACATAGAAGACTTCAGTCTGGATTGTTGATGGTTCTCAGTGTGGACACATTTGTTTCTCCTCTTCGTCTTTCCCTGTCTTTTGGCTTAATTTACCAGTAATGCCCAGGACTGCCCAATGTGCTTTTTCTATACTTGAATTTTTGCCTTAATGTCTTCTACATAACTGGGTCCTTTGGGTGTTTTAGGAGGCTTTTCCTTTTTTTGAAGGACTCTTGCCTTGACTCTTTGGTCTTGGTGTTGATGGTTTTAAATCTTTTCCATTTTGGTTTGATTTTTGTGGATTTTTGGCTGGAGTCTCTCATGCAGATTTCTTCACTGGAACTTTTTCTTCAGCTTCCTCCTCATCAGAAATCATTATCATCATCTTCATCATCCTGATCATCTTCATAGTCACCCTCATCATCTTTGTCAAGTTTTACTTTAGTCTGTGGGACTTTGTTACAACTTCCAGGAGCAGATCGCTTTCCAGACATACTTAAAAGGTTGACATCCTTCTCATCTTCATCTTCTGACTCTACATCTTCCCCTACAGCTACTAGGTGCTGTCCACTAATGTGCACAGGCCACGAACCACATTTCAACCTCAAGACCACAGGTGGTGTAATTTCAAAACCTCCAAGAGAAACTGTTGGTTGTACAGACATTTTCAAAGTTTGCCAGTGCTACTGTCTTCATAGTTAGTTGCCTCTGCCTCTACGATGTGTGACTCATCTTCTGCTCCTGCCCCTAAACTAACTGTTCTTAGTGATAGCTGGTGCTCATCCTCATCATTATCCACCTTAAAGTGATAATCCTTGTCAGCTTTCAGTTCACAACCGAAAAGGTAGTTCTGAGGCCTAAGAGGGCTCATGTCCATAACCATAGAGTCTTCCATGAGGTGGAGGCACGCACTTGGGTGTGAGAGAAGTCAGATGGAGGAAAATGCCTACTGCTCCTGAGAAGACACATGTAGAATGAATCCCACCTGAAGTTTTTAGTCCAAACCAGCCCCAGGATCTGGACCAACTGTCCCAAATAAACTGCTCACAATATTGTACAGCCTTGCATTCAGCTAAATGCTCATACACATAAAAATAAAATCTAAAAATAAAAGTAAGCAATAGATGTCCCTCACCTGTGATGATCATGGCTTCATCTTCACACTAGAGCAGCATAGGCAGATGTCTACAGCCAGCTGGTACCCACAAGGCAGTTATGGTAGTTTGAATGTAATTGGCCCCTGTTATCTCATAGGGAGTGGCAGTATTAGGAGATGTAGCTTTGTTGGAATGGACATGGCCTTATTGGATGAAGTGTTTCACTGTGGGAGCAGTCTGTGAGGTTTTCTATCCTCAGGATACTGCAGAGTATCTCAGTTGACTTCCTGTTGCTTGCAAGACATAGGACTCTCAGCTACTTCTCCAGCACCATGCCTGCCTGTATGTGGCCATGCTCCCTCTTATGAATATAATAGACTGAACCTCTGAAACTGAAAGCAATCCACATTTTATTTTAATAAAGAAATTAAATATTTTTTTTTATAAATTTGCTGTGGTCATGAGATCTTTCCACAGCAATAAAACCCCTAACTAAGACAGCAGGTTTCTCGGTTACTTACCCAGTAGCACATAGAAGAGCTACATCTGATATCATCTCTGTTCTTAATTATCATGTACTGCCCCACTACCCCATTCTAAAAATGGTTTGGTAAGGTTGTACATAGGTATCTATGTTAGTCTGCTTTGTGTTATTACAGAAAAATATCTCAGTTGTTCAACTTTTAAAGAAGAAAGGTTCTCAGTAGCTAACAGTTTGAGAGATTTGGGTTCACAATCTACTGTCCCTGTTGCTTTGGGGCAGTAGCAAGTTAGCACCTCTCCGCAGGAAATGAGTGGTGAAGAAAACCTGGTACCCATGGTGGCTGAAAAGCAGATAGAAAAAGAGACAAAGATTAGTGTCTCAAAGTCTCCTTCAGGGGCATTTCCCCAATGATCCAAAACTTCCCACAAGGCTCCAAGACTTTAAACTTTCTATAACTTCCCAGCAGCACCAAAACCTTTGCCACATAGGCCTATTGGGAACATTCTAGGTCTAAATTGTAGGAAATTTATCCTAACATCAACTAAGCAATTATTTGGAGATAAGAGCTCTTATTTTCTCCTTATGCTCAATTCACTGTTACAGACAAGCCTGAACAGTTCTTCCATGCTAACCTCTATTTTGCACCACACTGAGCACCATTGATATGAATTGTTCAGCTTAGGCAGGATAACTCTGCTCTTTGGCTTTCTTCAGCTGTCACAGCTTTATGTAGCTTTACTATTCTTCCTGTTTCTGAAATCCTCCTCTCCCCTACCCCACACACTTTCAAGAGATGTTTGTGTTCTATAGAAATTAGAAGCTTTGAAATAATTCTAGATTCAGGCAGAAGTCTAAAATAACTCCTGGTGGGTGACTGTGAAACCTTGCCACCACAGACACAAAGTACACACAGACACAGAGAAAATAAAACTTCTCCTGGGAAGTAATCTTGACAGGAACCCAGTACTAAGTGTCTTTGACTTTAGATGCCATTGTCCTTACCTAGTTCTGAGGAAATAAAACACTAGCACTAAAGTGTGTCTGCACAGCTTGGCTAAGTGACAGTTCCATGAGATTTATATTTCTAAGTTATTTTAAGTTCACTATGAGATTGGGGTGAAGTCAATACTAGAATACTTCCTAGTGCGTGCATTAAACTGAGTTTGATCCATAAATGGTGATAAACAAACAAATAAATGATAGCTATGAAGCAGGGGCAAACCACATGTCCTACGAAGATTGGGAACTACAGAAACAGAAAGAAGGTAAAGGGGAGTCAGATGTTACCCAGATCACATGGGGCAAGCACTGTCTAAACCATGTTAGGAAGACGTAAACACTTTTCTATCATGTAAGGAGGATGAGTGAATACTCCCCAAGTTATGTTAAAGAGAGGCAGACATTTCCCAAGCCACAAAGAATAGAGAAAGTTTTAGGCTGTGTGGGGGAGGATCGCTTACTTCCCAGGTCATATGGGAGAGTAGCAGGCACTGCCTATGTATACAGGAAGCGGAACACACTCTCTGTGCACATAGCAGAAGGGTAGACACTACCCAGGCCGCATGAAAGGGTGGATTAGTAGAGGGAATCTTCTGGCTATGTCTTTGGCTCTCCAGACCTCTCCAGACCACATTATGATGCAAGATGTTGGGAACAATTTGGGGAACTTTGAAATTAAGTGAATTGGCCAAACTGTTGAAAAAGTATCAAATGTAGTGAGTTGTGTTTGGGATAGAACAAGATCTGCTCATAACAATATGAGATCACAGGCCTAAGGCAGCAAGCTAGCTCTATGTAACACCCCTCCATCACATCAGGTTGGGTTCTAGCTATCAGGCCTCCTGGCAGGGCCTCTAGCTTTTGAGTAGCCACATGAAGTTCTACTTTAATAAATCCAACTTGGTGTGGGAACTGCAGAGATAGCTCAGTGGTTAAGAATATTTATTGTTCTTACAGTAGATTTGGGTTCAGTTCCCAGAACTCACATCATTGGCTCATAGCCATTTTTAGTTCCAGTTTCAAGGTAGCAGGCATACACATACATGCAGGCAAACACTCATACACATAGAATAAAAATAATTAAGAAGACCCACTGGGTTCTCTCCTCACAAAATTAAAACTAGGAACCTCAGAGGCAGTCTATGATATTACAGAGGGCAGGCTGTGGGATACCTAAAGCCGACCAACTCCCTGGTGAGAATAATCTCCCCCTGTGGCTCAATGGGCCTCAGAATTTGGTGCTGTTGAACTTCATGGCCCATCTGAATTGTTTTAACCTGAAAACAATTCAAGTTAAATTCCTGAAATCACCAGATCCTGTAAAGATCAACAAGACCCCCCACACACACATGTTGAGGGACGACAACCAGCACGCAGCAGCCATTCTTATCCATTTCAGAGTCTCTACTACTTAAATAGCTGGGTCACGAGAGACAGTCACAAAGGCTTTCTCTGATCTGAGAAATGAGCAGGAGAAATGATGGCATGGGACTGACACGTGGAGGTTGCAGATGCAGGTCTTATATGTTTTTGTCTTTCCATGTAGATCCAGGACGGTGAAAAGCCTGGTGTTATTTCTTGGTTTTCACGGTGTTGATCCAAAGGTAGGTTTTAGCTTAGAGCACTTTGTCAGGTTAGATCTGCTTTCACTGCAAACCCTGCTCTTTGCTGACTGATGTCATCCTTTGACGATTGTCCTTTACTCCATGTATGTTCCAGGAAAGCAGAAGACGCAGAAGACCAGCCTCTAGCAATCTCCTTGAGAGACACACCCCCAGATTGGTTATTTGTGTCCCTTTGATCAGCAGGCTGGACAGAAACAACTTCTTCAAGGAAGGATTTGCTTTGGCTTATGACTTCAGAAAGCTTCAGTCCATCACGGCAGGAAGGAACAACTGAACAGTTCATGGGTGACAGGAGCTTATAGCTGTTCACATCATAGCAGATCAGGAAGTAGAGAACAAGAATATACACAGAGACAATATATGCCCAAGAGCCACCATCAACTCCATGTCCCACTTCCTCATGCTAAGACCTATCTCCTAAAGCTTTCACAACCTCTCAAAATATTGCCACCTGCTTGGATGCAAACATTTACCACTTAAACCGAGTGGGCAAGTTTCACATTCAATGCTAACCTCTCATGAGGCCCCACCTCTGAAAAGCTCCACTACCTCCCAATAGTGCCCGCAGCAACCATAGTAAAATCACAACTGATTCCCATCATTTTGGCTTGTGAATTACTGGGTTGTAATGTTATTTCATTCATAATCCTGAACTTTAGGTCACTTCTAAGCAACTTATGAATAAGACCCCAAGTTTTTATTTAGCTCGCTTGACTTGAAGGAAGTTTTAGGTTAGCTGATTTCCAGAGTTCCGAAACCTGGGTGCTATGGTAGCCCCTCTTCTTTCCTTTCTCTCTGGGAGCCTATTTCTTGTCATCACTGCTCTCCTGACCTTCTTTCCCTGTGTCTGCCTTTCCTTATTCTTCTTTTCTTTTCTCGTCCTTTCTTCTCTTCCCTTCTTCCTATGTCTAGCTGCATGGAATGATATTGGCCCAGTTTGTGACCACACCCACAGGGCTTGATCATTGGATGACTTCTTAAAGTAGACATATCTTTGTATTAGTGGGTCTTGTTGAGGATCCTACAGTGCTGGACCCAAATCTGTCCCTTTTATCTCATAGTTGGCACCCATCCTAGCCACTGTCCTTTCTTCTGGCCTCTGATGTCCCAGCTGAATTGCTTACTTACTCTTGCATTGTCTGTCATTCCATTTTCCTCACAGGCATTGCCATGATTTCCTTGAGTACCTTCCTTTCTCGGGCAGAAACAAGGCTGACCATACCCACTAGAATAAACCCAAATATCATTCTTTATTTACAACCCTACCTTCTTTTCACTCACACTTGAATAAACCCAGGACAAATCTTCTTTATCAATAGGAAATCTGCTGAGCCCTGTGAGGATGCCAGGACACACCAATAAAAAAAAAAAGAACAAAATTTTTAAAAAACAGTTAAGGAAATTCAAAACCTGCCTCAGTGTCAGAGCCTGTAGGCAGGAGACGGTAGATGATGAGAATACAAAAGATGCCTTTCTAAAGAGAGAAAAGAATTTTAGAACATGTCCATGAAACAGCACAGGTGAAATTGTCACTGACTAAAATTGTCTTTGTGGGAATGAATAGGAAAGGGCTAAGAAAAGAATCTTTAGCAGGCAGGCAGGATTTTTTTTTTTAAGAATCTTAATTATGAGTCATAGTCAATGCTCCGTGTGTGGAAGTGTCCCTAAGTGCCTCTCCTTTGCAAACGCAGTTATTTTGAGCATCTCTCCCACCCTTGAAAATCAGTGACAAGTGCTGCAGGCTTCAAAGCCTGGGTCCATTCTGAGAATCATGGATTTATCGTGTCGACTGTGTGGAAAGCTCCAGACTCGGGGTTTGGGCACTGCTCTGAAGATCTTGTTTTCCCAGAAACAGATATCAGATAGGCCAGAAAGTGAACCGACTGACCTGTGAATTCCAGCTAACACGACAGGAATTAGTATCATTGTTTCGGAGGGATTTTTCTACAAGTGTGGGAGAATTGGAGAACTTCAGGCACTTGTTACATACACAGTGTTGTTCACTGGGGAGGACAGGTTAGCGGAGGATGGGCTTTCAGAGACCACAGCTGAGAGCCATTAACTACACAAAGGAGAGCTGACCATAAAATTGTTGGCTACTCTGATGGCTCTGCAACGCTTCCAAAGCTGACTAAGGCAGCTGCATGTGAAAGGTATCCTGTGCTCTCAGGCTCCAGTCACCCAAATGAGATTGAATTTCCTATGTAGAATATGGACTCCTTGACCCCAACAGACACCAGAGGAGCAATGATTAGGACCAGTTACTACTCAGCTCTGTGACTTGACACCAATTCTTACTTCATTAGACTTTCCTTGAGGGTCAACTGTATATTCCCTACACATGGGGAAACATAGAGTATAAAGAAAATAAACTTTTTAAAATGGAATATAAAGGAGTGTGAAAGCAGCTGGCAACAAAACATGCAAAGAATAAAGTCAAAAGTGTGATGGAAGTGAGCACATTTTTGGGATTTGGATTCTCTAGTAGCATATGCAAAGAGAAAAGGAGTAAGGATGAATAGCATCCCTGGCACACATTGGTAGCTTAACAATCCCACTGCAGACCAGCCTTCTCTCTCCTAGATCATCTGCACACTGACCCAGGTGGGTCAGTAGGTAGGCTAGGTTAAATGGGGCTTAGAATGAGCACTATTCCCTAAGCCAATGCTTTAATTCCTAGCAAATTCACATGATAGGCTTGAATCTGCTGGGTTCTGCACCCTTTCAATCAGCGTTGGTGTCATAACTTAGAAATATGTGCCCATGAGTTTCTATAAGTAAATAGTTCTAAGAGGCCATGAAGATACCAAGATTGGAGGATGCTCAAGTTCTTTGTGTAAAATGGTTGCATTTGTACATAATACCACACATATCATCTCAAATACTTTTAATCTCAAGATTCCTTATGATACTGAATACAAATATTGTGTAAATACTAATCCTACCTCATTGTTTAAGGAACAGTAAGAAGGTAATGTATACATTTTTAACACAGACATAACCATCATAAACAAAACTACCTTTCTCCTTGCAGCCAACTGTACGTATGAATCTCAATCTTTAAGAAACAGAGGACTATGCGATGTTACCACCACAGAACTTTTGTTAAGTTCATAGAATACTTGGGGGTCTACCACATGATACTATCATCTAAGTGTAAATAAAATACACAACCTGTGCACCCTCAGGAAACATAAATGTGTGTGCACTCAAGACACAGTAGATTCAGTTTTATAGTGAAAATAGGTGGTCTAAGATTGGGTCCCACCAAAAGCCAACAGTGACTCAAGTATTTAGGAATAAGCACTTTGTTTGAATGGTCCAATGAAACATATTAGAGAAGAAGAAAATGTGTCAGGAAGGACAACTGGGTGTGCATCACAGGGTGTAAAGGAAGTCATCACCAAGCATCACAGGCAGAAGAGAAGAGAATTACAATAATAAAGAAATATCCTCTCTTTGTCTCAATTCCTCCATAAGCTAGAGCACCATTTAAAATCGTGATATCCATATGTAGAAAAAAACAAATGTATAAAATTACCTAGGAACCACGGAACATAAGTTAGGTGAATGAGTGTGCTGGCCACATCAATGGTAGGATGCAGTGAGAGCAATTTTTGGTGAACCTGAGACAGTGCACCGTCAATGCTGCAGTCTTAGGACCTACCATATCAGCTCTTGACTGTGTTTAAATACATTTTTGTGATTGTACATGCTCAAAGCAATCATTGCTATAATAGGCTCCTATGAAGAGCAATTCTTTTTTATTGTACTTTCTTGTCAGGGAAGAAAACACATTTTTCATATAAACACTTGGCAAGCAACCTGACATACTTTCTGTAAGCCTCTGATATATACTTCATGTTTTCAACAACTCTACATCCTTTTTCTCTAGTTTCATAGCCATAAACTGCCTTTGTGCCTGTTGGCATCTTAGCGATTTGACACAGAGACAGAGATGCCCATGGAGGAATGAGTGATTCAGCACTTGGACAGGGACAATCCAGGCTGGAACCTAATGGAATCTGCCAATTCTAGAGTCCAGGCAATAACTTATCCCAAAACTCTTGGTTTTTCCCAATACTAATGAGTATAAAATCTTCATGTCGACCCAGGATTATTTTAAAAATTCAATAAATAAAGCACTCAGTTTGAGCACTAGAACATAATACAGGCCTAATAATTATTTTTATTCTTCTCTCAAATATTATATCCCAACTGTAGTTTTCTCTTGTCCTCTCCTCCCACTCCCTCCCTTCCCAACTCCCTTCTACCCCAAATTCACTCCCCCTCAGTTTCCTTAAGGAAAGTGTAAGCTTCACAGGGATATCAACCAAGCATTGCATATGGTAAGACGTGATACATCCCCCTCATATTAAGACTCTTGCACAATCACAGCAGAGGACCTAAGTCAGACCAATACAAGATCCCTGATGATTGGTTCAGTCCCTGTGAGCCCCTATGAGTCCTAGTTAGTTGATTCTGTAGACCATTTTCTTGTGTATCCTTGACCCATCTCGCTCCTAAAATCCTTCCACCACCACCCCCTCTTCCACAGGATTCCTTGAAATCTACCTGGTATGTTTGGTTCTATACCAAGTTTCTGGGCTACCAGAGTCTGGTTCTTAGCCCTCCATGGCCTGCCTCTCATGGAATGGGTCTCAAGGTGAACTAGTCATTGGTTGGCAACTCCCACAAGTTCTGCACCAACTTAACCCCAGCATATCTCGCAAGCAGGACAGATTGTAGGTTGAAAGTTTTGTGGGCTCATTGGTGTTCCAATTCCTCTACTGGAAGCCTTCCCTGGTTATAGAAGATGACTAGGAGTTTTCTAAAAGATTACTAGTTTTCAGTAAGGTTACCCTTGTAAATTTCTGCTAATTTTTATTGCTCTATGTTTCTACCTCTCCCCCCAAAATGCCTCCAAATTTCAATGATCTCTCTTGATACTCTCTCTCTCAATTCCTCCTTCTTATCCCCCCCTGTGCTCATCCAGTCAGCTCATGAAATCCATTCTATTTCCCCTTCCTAGGGAGACCCATGCATCCTCCCTTGAGAAGGGCTCTATAAATCTGAGTGATATTCTCATGTATACTTGAGGATTTTAACATTGGAAATACCCCTTCATTCCATTTGGTTATGGTTAATCTTAGTGTTTTAATTTAAAGACAATGAAAAGAACCATGGAAAACAAGTCTAAGGTGATGATAGAGGAAAAAAAAAGTATACACCCAAAATAGTGAGAAAGCAACAGATAAAGCTTGGGTGGACTTTTCACAAACAAATGCAGATGTTAGCAGCTACTGCAATGCTGTCCTATAGCACTTTGAACCACAAACCAGCAGCTGCTAGAAACAAAAATTTATAATTATTTTCTGGCTTTCATGGTTCCACAAGTATGGTCAGCATGTTAACTGGGTGGGAAAAGTCCTATAGAGTTAATTGTGCAGAGAAAGATTCTGTGGCAGTGAAATAAACTGTGAACAAAGGCCAGCACTACTCACTCTTTATGGGGAGCAATGTGAGGCATCCTGATTATCATCTATGTCAGGACCCTGGCAAGACTGAGCCTAGAAAAGCTGGCTGGACATCAGCACACCTGATAATGGTTTTCTACCCAAGGCTTTTGCCCAGTCTCCTTTTCCCCAGAGATAATCCTGGGACTGGTACCAATTCTAACCCTGAAAAGCACAACCCCAAACATTATAACCCCTAAATGTTGAAATTCTGAAAGAGAAAAATCCTCAAAGCTTAAAGTTGCTAAAAAATATAATCTCAAAAGTCTAAAATTTGGTCAGCAAAGTGGCTCAGGGCAGAGGTGTTAGAATCAAAGCTGGCCAACCAGATCTTACGGTGGAAGAAGATACTGACCAAAATCTGTCCTCTGATCTCCATATAGACACAATAGGAATGTGTACTTATTGAAGCATGGGTGTGCATATGCACATGAAAAACATGACTGAAATAAAAATTCAATCTAAAAGCCTTGTCATCTATATCATAAAGGTTGAAATCCTAAAAACTCATTTCTATGAGAAAAAAAATAGAGAAGGGAGTATAAAAAAGGTAGAAAGCCAAAGGCTTGGGAGAGGATTATCCAGGTGAAAATGAGTCACTGGCCTGCCTTGGCAATCCTTCCAAGGATGAATTTCAGGAGCTTCTAATGAATTAAAACCACATTTGCCTGAAGGGGCCCAATAATCCACTGGTTGGTTGGAAAATAGTTATGTGCCTGGTATGATTAGACACTTATACAGCTGTATTACCAGTTCAACCTCTAGTACCATTCCCACTAAATCTGTGGTCTGCATAGAAGAAGATGTGAAAGCACAGAAGCATGGCACAGAAGATAGAACATGCTAGTTAGAAATACTCTTGTCAGTGTACAAGGATGTTGGTTCCTGACATCAGGCTGGATTGTGTGCCTATGGAAAATTCCACTTTGGCTCTCGTGGCCACCTCCTCCCTGAGGACTAACTTTGTGACAGCTAGGGGGATAAACATAATGTTTTTCTGCTCTGCAGTTTTCTTGTTATCACTGCCAACCCCAGGGGCACTAGATATGGGATCTTCCACGACCTTGGGTGTGGGCTGACTAGGAGGAAGTTACTAGGAGAAAGTATTTGAGAGGTATAAACGAGTGTGTTGTTGAATAAAGCTCGGGTCACTCTCTCTTTGTGATCCTGGATGATGGAACCTGACAACTCCTAAGTGCAGATTATTTAACCTCGATGCCCCTCACCTGGACTAGACTCGGAACACTTCAAACCGGATGCGGTAGGTGGAGGTTCCACCGAGATCCAGGGAAGAGGGATGAGCGGATGGGGCTCACTGGTTAAATAAGGACCAGGGGAGTATCTGGGAATACCCAGGGAATAAGCGCCTAAAGATAAAAATAGAAGTATAAGAATAAGAATATAAGAATAGAAATATGGGAAACTCAACCTCGCAAGTTCGGCTGGCTTCCAAACTCCGAGAGTTATTAAGGCAACAGGGACTTTTAATAAAAGCTCGGACCGCACTCGGGTAAGGGAGATTAGTCCATGGTTCTTGACAGGAGGGAGCCTTAACGTTTTTCAATTGAGTACAAGTTAAGGTAGAATTACAAAAGACATTGAGAGATCCAGCTGAAGACGTCAAAAAAAAAAAAAAAAGCCACGGGCCACGTGGCAGACAGATTAATAGAGATTGGTTGATTTAAGATGTAAGACCTAGTTATCAATGTGCCTGAGACATAGGCCAAATAGCACAAAGTTAATGTAAGTGTCTGAGGGTCTGAGCAGTGGGCACCTAAGCAGTCTCAAGCGGCAGGTTTGTGGGTCTCGGACCTCTGGCCGCCCGGGACCGAGAAACCTCTTTGTAACAGATGGCTTCCCAACGTGGGCCGAATAGAAAGTTTAAAAAGGGGTAAAAGGGTTTTGGCAGAGGCTGAGCAAAGGCAGCTTCCAAATTGTATATATAAAACAAGTGTGGCGTCCAGGTCACATTTAAAAATGGCGCCGGCTGACTGGCCGGGAATAGAGACTCGGTCCCTTTAAGAGAACCTAAGCCTCTTTTTAAACTTCTGCAGGGAGATGCTGAGCCCGGATTTTGACTCCTGAGGCCAAGGGGGCCCTTGCTAGGGTGGATCGGGCATTGCAGGGTGTGTCAGTGCACAGTGCAGCGGATGGATTGTGGTCAACCTTTGCAGTTTTTGGTTTTGGCCTCTGGTTTTGCACCTACCGGTGTTTTTTTTTTTTTTTTGGCTGCGGGGTCCCATTTGTTGGGTGCATCTTTCTGCGTCACCTGGGCGCACAGTTATTCTTATCCTGAATTAATAGTTCAATTGTTATGGAAGGGTAGATGCTTGGGGCGGGCTTTATTTGCCAAAGATGCAGATATAATAGTTTTGCCCTATACCCAAGAAATGGTTGCTAATTTGATTCAAAATGATGATTCTTGGTGTTTGTTTTTGTGCACCTTTAAAGGGCAGATAGTTCAAGCTTATCCTAAACATAAAATCATTCAAAGTTTTAAATTATGCCCTTTTATCTTTTCCAAGATAATAAAGGCCCAACCTATAGCTGGGGCACATCTACTTTTCACTGATGGCTCCAAGACTGGGACAGCAGTAGTTGTGGATGGAGATCATATAGAAAGCATAATAGTGCCCCAGGCCTCTGCTCAGTTGATAGAAATTACTGCTATGATACTTGCCTTTCAATTATATCCTGAAGAGCCCCTTAATATTTATACTGATAGTGTGTATGTGGCCAATATTATGCCCCAACTAGAAGTGGCCCCTCATGTGGGAGAATCATCAAAGATTGTTAGCCAATTACAAAGCTTACAGATTTTGATATGGTCCAGAAAGCAATCTGTGTTTGTAGGACATATTAGAGGACACTCTGGCTTGCCTGGACCACTTGCCAAAGGCAATGTGTGAGCAGATGAAGCTACCCGAATAATTTTTGCCTCTCTAGAATATGACCGGGCTCTACAATTACACAAAAAGTTTCATCTCGATGCTCAAACGTTAAGGCATCAGACACAATGCACCAAAACAGAGGCCCTTTCTATAGTTTCCACATGTGCCACTTGTGCTCCCTTTATTCATGTTCCATCCTTTGGAGTAAATCCTAGAGGTCTTAGACCAAATGATATATGGATGTCACTCATGTCGATGGTTTGGGAACCAAACATTTTTTGCACGTGGCTATAGATACTTATTCAAAAATGATCATGGCTACCTTATATTCAGAAGAGAAAACTAGACAAGTAATCGAACATTTGCTAGCTTCTTTTGCTGTTATGGGAGTGCCTAAACAGATTAAAACTGATAATGGTCCAGCATATACTAGCAGACAACTTTCCCAGTTTTGTGAACTCTGGGATCTTAAACACAGTACTGGTATCCCTTATAATCCACAAGGACAAGCTATTGTTGAGAGGACCCACCAGCACATCAAAACTTATTTAAAAAAATTAAAAGAGGGTGACATATACCAAAACTGTCAGGGCCCACAGACCCTTCTTTCTCTTACCTTATTTACTTTAAATTTTTTTGCTGCTAGATTATGAAGGAAATAGTGCCGCCCAGCGACACTATTCTGTCCCCCCCTCCACAGAAGCTATGGTTCGATGGAAGGATTTGTCTTCCGGACAGTAGCAACCGCCAGCACCTGTGTTGGCCAGAGTTAGGGGGGCTGTTTGTGTTTATCCACCAGGTGCCAAGAAGCCAATTTGTATACCTGAGAGGTGTGTGCGTCCTGTTCAACATGAAAGGATTGTGGTTCCTGATGCTGGGGCTCCTGATGGTGACAAGTTAAGAGACACATTGGAGCCTGGTAAAAAATCCTCCAATATTGATGCCAGTAAGTAAAGAAAGCTCTGTGTTTCCTGCTGTTTTTGCCTCCAATTAGACCACTGACACGGCTGCCAATAAGGTGTCCATACAGGACGCCTTTATAAATATGAATGAGAATAGTACCTCTTTTAATTCACATGGCTGCATAGTTTTAGCCAACAGGAGATGTTGTGGAAAATGATAGCTCAGCAAGGTTATAGGAATATGTGGTATCCTATGAATACAGAAATTAAGGAAAATAGCAGCTATACAGGACCACATCCTGCAGGGTTGTGCTAGAAATCTATATATGATACCCAACTGCAGCAAGGATTGTTGTGAGACGCTTGTGTGTGAGGTAGCCCAAGGCGTCTACAAAATGCTAAGCACACAGCCCAGGGAGATTTGTGGCTTGCTGGTCTTCAAGGACCCCCAGATTCTGCCGTGATCTCCTATCATTATAAAATCCTACAATGCATAATCAACCTCAGATGTTAGATGGGGCTTCTTTGTGTGGCCTACATGCCTGCTTAGACTTCCTCCCCTTCGTGATGATTGAGGCAATTGCCTTTTATGGCACTGCTAAATAGAGTGCCAGCACTCATTTTATTTCTTCTACTCCATGCCTCTTGGCCCCTTTCTTTTTGACTTATGGAATGAGACCCAGATTCGGACCCTGGAGGGTGGGAAGGGTCTTTTAAACTGTTCAGCTTTAAATTGCAGCTTAAGCAACTGATTGGAGTAAAGAACATTCCAGTGCCCTGTTGGTACACGTTCCAGCTACAGTGATGATGCCGGTGGTGTTTCGCCAGACCCCAGTGGCAAAAGAGAGACTTTGGAATAACTGCTGCAATTGATACTGCTGTCATGCTTGCTGCCATTGGAGCTATGGCCGCGGGAATTGCATTGAGCCAGACAGCCCGAGCTGCATCTGTGGTGAACCAACTATCAGCCAGGGTGGCGGCTGCCTTTGAAATTCCAGAGACTTTAAATGGACAAATACATTTTGGGATTTTATCCCTCAACCAACAAACTGCCCTGCTACAAGTACAAATTGATGTTTTGCATGTGCAGTAATGGCTATTGTGTGACCTTGGATATTCTGATATTTGTGTTACCTCAAGTAAGATAGAAAATGTTAGTCAGCAATTGCATATGTTAAACCAGTGTCTTCGGGGCCCCTGGAATGCAACCTTTTAAAATTATACCTTGCAGTTAGCATATACCATTACCTTGATTAATAATACCCAAGTAACACCCCTTGAGACTAGTGATTTATAGAATACCCTGGCTAAGGCGGCTGGGTGGATGACTCGATGGTCTGGATCTATTTCCCTTTTAATATTATGCCTTGGAGGGTTGGCATGCTGTTTTTTCATTCTGGTACGCTGCCGTAGGCAGCAATGCCATCATCAGGCAGTAATGAAGCAGGCTTTCCTGTCTTTGCGACCCCCGACTGATGCTCAAATATAGATATCAATGCTAGAAGGATTTTCCCAATGACGGGCAACTTCCCCGCTTGCTACATCTACCTAAGACAGGAGTTGGCACATCCAATGACGGGTTCTGTAGCAGGGGCTAGGAGTCGACCTAAGACAGGGGTTTCCTTCCATTTTTAAAAATAAAAGGGAGTGAGATGTTGGTTCCTGACATCAGGCTGGATTGTGTGCCTATGGAAAATTCCACTTTGGCTCTCGTGGCCCCCTCCTCCCTGAGGACTAACCTTGTGACAGGGGGATAAACATAATGTTTTTCTGCTCTGCAGTTTTCTTGTTATCACTGCCACCCCCCAGGGGCACTAGATATGGGATCTTCCACGACCTTGGGTGTGGGCTGACTAGGAGGAAGTTACGAGGAGAAAGTATTTGAGAGGTATAAAAGAGTGTGTTGAATAAAGCTCGGGTCACTCTCTCTTTGTGATCCTGGATGATGGAACCAGACAACTCCTGAGTGCAGATTATTTAACCTCGACGCCCCTCACCTGGACTAGACTCAGGCCACTTCAAACCGGACGCGGTACAAGGACTCATAGAACAGTGGTAGAAAATGATGTGGGTTAGTATCCTAGGACAAAGGTTCTCAACTTGTGGGTCATGACCCTTTCACAGGGGTCATCTAAGACCATCCTGAATATCAGATATTTACATTATCACTCGTAACATTTGTAAAATTACAGTTATGAAGTTGCAATAAAAATAAGTTTATGGTTGGGGGGGTCATCACAACATGAGGAATGTATTAAGTGTTGAGAGCCACTGCCCTAGGAGAGTGACACTTTAAAAGAAAAAGAACAGCAATTTCTCAAAATGGGAAACTCCAGAGAAGTTAAAAATTGGCCAACTCTTCTGGACAACCTGCACAAAGAAACCCATAGTCCATCCCTGCAACAGGCTTTCTCAAATGTCAGAATTTTTTCAAATTTCAAAAATAATTTCTTTTCTTCTTTTTATTATTTTTTTTCTAAGACATGGTCTCACTACTAGGTTTTGGCTATCCTGAACTCATTATATAGACTAGACTGGCCTTGAACTCACAGAAATCCACCTGCCTCTGCCTCCAAAGTACTGGGACTAAAGATACACATCGTTATGTCTGGCTTTTCTTATTTTAAGTTATTTTCCTACTCTCTGGTTGGAAGTATTTTTGTTTAAAGTTTATTACACTGCAACCTTTTTCTGCTCTGGCTCAGGTCCTGGAGGCCTAACTTGCATGAGGACATTTACAGATCTCAAGTTTATTTTCACTAACTTCACTATGATAATGTTGGCTTTGTAGAGAAGCATCAAATGTGTGTCTACACTTGCTTAAATCCCCTCAGTAAATGAAGAGGTATGCCCTAAGTCCATTTTCATCTATAATGGGAAAATGTTTTCAAAGCTTGATTTGGAGTATGAGAATTGGTGCTATCTTGGAGCTCTTGACCATCTCCTCTATAGGATCTAGGTTGCTCATCACAAGGCTTCATATTTCTACAGTATCCAAACTGGGTACATAACTTATCACAGGGATCTGCACTTGCACATCTCAGCCTCTTACCAATTTCCTCATGGGTAGAAGAGATTGTTTGCTCCTGACTTTCATACCATAGAACTATAAGTACATATGAGTATTTATGCTTGCAAAAATCTGTTTTTAAAACTTGTTACTTGTATCTGTGACATTATATTCTACATAAAGACTTAAGAGAAGGAAGATTTATTTGGCTTATGGCTTGAGAACTATGATTCATCATGGCAAGTGTAGCTTAGTTATTGCATCACACAGAAAGTAGAGGACTTGGGCCAGAAGTGTTGCGGATTATATACCTCAGTGGCCTACATATACCAGCTAGACTCTATTTGCCAAAGGTTTTAAAACGGTGCTACTTTTTGGGGCCCAAGTGACCAGACACATGAGTGTATGTTGAACATTTCAGATCCAATCTCTGACATCATACAACTGTCACTAGAACATATGAGAGTTTATATTTGCAAAGTACATGTATGCTGTTAATGTCTATGCTATCTTATATAGTGGCTTCTGGGAGTATTTGATCATGGTATCTTAAAATGTAAACAAATGAAATTTTTAAAAATCTATAATTTTCACAGAACTATTTTGCACTTTAAACATTTTTATCTTTTAATATTTCAACATTTAAGAAGTTGATATTATATATTATATATATAGAATTATACCCTGTACATATTGAACCACCTTCTAATTAAATGACATGCCCACATCCTCATTACAGAATTGGATTTGTGGGGAATCCCAACAAGGGCAAAAGTAGTTCAGTGAAGAAATAGTTTAGTTCAGTAAAAAAATATTTCTAGAATGAAATGATATGACTTGAAAATAAGATTTTCCTACAAGAATTGTGCACAAGGATGGTGTGGTCCCTGGCTGAAGATGCTATTCAGAGGGTTTCTTAGCTGAAGGAAGTCAATCTGGGAGTGTGTCTATAAGGGCTGTTTCTCCCGCTTCCCTCTCCTTTCTTTGTGTCCTTCCTTCTACTCCTTTATCTCTCCTTATCTGGTGTCCTCAATAATTCTCACTCATGACTGAATATCTCTATCATCTTAAGCCTGCCTGCATTTCTGGCATGCTCCTTGTCTCTCTGTTCTTCTGACATTATTTCTGTCTCTGTCTCCATCTATGTCTCTCCCTCCATCCATCCTTGTCTCTTTCCTACTTCTGCCCATCATGAGGTAAGTATCCTCTGTAATAGGTTCTCACATCCATGATATCCTACCTTAACAGGTTGAAATCCAACAAAGTCAAAAACTATGATCTCAAATCTGAAATCATGAATGAAAAGAAACCAACCTATTGTTTATGAGATACATTTTTGTCACAAAATACAAAAATCTGAATAATACAGATAAAAATTTTTTATTACAAACAGTAATAAGACTTCTCAGGTAAAAATTTACACGAATGGAATTTGTTGAAAGAAAGTGACTGTTTCACATTCATATAATTCATGACTTTAGAATACTAGAATAATCATTTTATGGTGTTGAGTTCAGCTGATTTTGGGATACATACTTACAATTCCATAATTTAAGAGGCAGAGGCAGAAGGGTTAGAGTATGTTTGGGCCTAGCCTTGTGCATGTAGCGAGCTCCAGGCCAGCCATGACTACATAGTCAGACCCTATCTTAGAAATATAACATAAAGTATTGAGCACAAAGTACTGTCACTAGAAGTTTCTATCCTGCAAGCAACCCCCTAATATCCAAAATCTGCTTTCCAAAGTGACTTGGATGCTTAATATTATAATAACTCTGGGCCAGTAGCTCAAGTGTATTACCATCTGGCTCTTACACCTAAATTAACCCATAATTCTTATCTATGTTTAGCCACGTGGTTGGTGCCTTTTCTCAGTAAGACATTCTCATTATTCTTTCCTCTGCATCTGGCTGGTAACCCAGTTTCTTCATTTTCTCTTTTCAGAATTCTTCTACTCTGGTTGCCCAGCTTCCTGTCTGGCTACTGGCCAATCAGCATTTTATTAAACCAAAGTGAGTGACAAATCTCTAAAGTCACAAGAACATTATCCCACAGCAGTAAACATACATAATCCAATAATTTAGGAAACAGAGGCAAAAGAATTATAGCAAGTTTGAGCCTAGCCTGGTCTACATAGAGCCAGCCATGGCTATATAGCCATACCTTGTCTTAGAAATATAAAATAAAATAGTCATTGAGGACTGTATTTGACATTAATTCTTTTACGTTATTTCAATGAAATATAATTTGTCTTCAAAAATGTATGCATTGTACAGTTTGATGAAGTGTGTCAGACACATACTGTCTGCCTGTGAAACACTGTCCCAACAGAGCTCACATTTTCATAACCTTTACAGTCAGTCTTCACCCATCCCCACCCTGGGCAAGCAGAGATTCATTCTCTGTCATTATAGTTTAGTGAATTTTTACCTTAACACATAAATTCAGCCAAAAAGGTAATAGCAGTATTTTGGAAGACACATTGCTCTACCGTGATCTATCCTTTATCAGAATCATTTGTGGTCATCACTTCTGTGAATCGGAAAGAGAAAGGAAAGCCAGTTTCAGAAATTAGGAGTTTTCTCTTGACTCTGCTAAAACAAAATGAAGGATAGAAAGGAAAAGCAAATAAACTATGGGATTGATTTGAAACTTGGAATGACTTCTGCTGTCAAAGTTCCAGAAAAACAAACCTGAGACCATTCAGTAAATTTGAGAAAACACTTTTAGTATAATTTGATCTTTATTCTATTTTTTTTTAGGCTTTTAACAGTCATATTCAATTACAGCCAAATCTTTAGCGCCTATGTGTGTAAGCCCCAGGACACAGGCCTGTGAGGGATTTGCTCAGTTAGCACTTACAGGGTTTTTCTATGTATTGAACAGTGTCCTGCCCCCGTGATGGATAGAAAAGGCCCCTCTTCATAGAAATACATAGTTAAAAAATCAATACACAACAACCAGAGCAAAACCAGTGCTGTCAAAGATTTTAATTAGGAGACATAGTAGGAAGACATCTGGAGAACAGCCCTGAGCAAAGGCTGTCTGTAAGCTGATTCTGAATGGCAGGAGCTAAGTTAGAATATTACCAACTGATGGAAAGACTGAAGTAGAGAGAGAATCATCTATGGAAAGCCTTGGGATCACAACAAGTGATCAAAAATAAAATCCAGAGAAGAAGAGAGTGGTTTGAGAGAGCAAGGTGTGGGGAGGGTGAAGTATTCAGTCTTGGATCCTGTAGGGAACAGGAATTTCAGTGTTCTTGACAATGGGAAGCTGGATTTCAGGTGGGCTTTTCTTTTCAGACATTTGCTCATTAGGTGCCATGAGGTTTATCAGGTCCTTGAGCAGCAAGAAGCCAAATAGTAACAGTGCCTTGGATCTGTGGTTGCAGACTGTCCAGCATCACATACATTTGGAAATTAAGTTAGAAAACTTAGAATTATAGCCATAGTTTCACAGCATATATCTGAGGTCTACAAGAGGTGGGCCAGAGGTACAGGTTCAGAATTTACTAACTTCTAAGTTCTATGAAAGGCAAAGGACTGGAGGGGTCAGCCAGGTCAAACATATAGAAGGAAAGAGAGGGTGGCATTCTACCTTTCCAGGACAAAGAGAAGCCAGCAAAGAACACAGGCAGGGTGGCCAGTGGGCTTGGAGCAAAATTAGTAGACCACCTCATTGCAAAAGCTGAAAAGCGAAAACAATTCCAAAAATATTTATCTGGAAAAGTATATCTCAGGGGAAAGTGTTTGTAGTGACTAGTGACCAGCAGCCACTGTTGGGGGTGGAGGTAGGGAGGCCTCAATCACCTTGGTGTAGCCTACCAGGTTTGGCTGTTTGGCCAGTTAACATTGTGGTACCATCTTATTCAAGAAGGCAATTCCCTGTCTTCTCCACACTGCTCTACTTTATGCTTTGCATTGAGCAAAAATGGCTCTCTTTCAGCATTTGCTTGATTTCTGTCTTTTATCCACCCTCGTATCTCTAAAGAAATGAGGCTTGGCAAACTTTTGGTCAACTTCAGAATTCATAGTGCAGGAGAGGGGCTTAGTTTAAGAAGTCTTGAGTCTCAGCCTGTGTACTTGTTGGGAGAAAATTTCCCGGGTGGGCTAAGGCTCATTCTTGTTATATTGAACATATTTGTTCTTAGGAAATCATCCTCCTAAGCAGCTCAAAAGCAACAAATATAATATGTCCCAGGAGAAAGCCCTTGGAAATAACTATGGTTCAGACATGTGGTATCGTTCTCAACCGCTGGTATTGTGTTCTTCCTACATGTGTGTCTCAATTCCATATAACTTTCCACATTTTCTCAAAACCTACTTGGGCTAAATAGGAAATGCTAGTTATACACAGAGCTGACTTTGTGTACTGCATTCATTGTAAGACGGGCTCCTGACCATCACTAGCTAGGCTGTGAAGTTCACCAGCGAGTTTCCTGTAACAGCAATCTCATTTCTCCATATTTTTTTTATCAACTTTGGAGGAAAAGCACATTTTTAATTGCACAGAATTCACTGCTTGTTTTATGGATTGTCTTTGCCCTTTTACTAGTGACATAGCCATGTGATGTCATTGCAAAGGAATGCTAACTTCCCCCCAAGACACTGATCTTCTCAACCATGCCTGAGCAATTGGAAATAATCTTGTCAATATGATTCAACTACAAAAAATTAACAACACAAACATTCCCAGGGGTGGCCTCTGCCCTTGCCTATGGCTTGGCCTTTAGGGGGAATCTGATAGCTTCTCAGTGCCTGGGAAGTCAGAGACAATTGTGTTACCTTCAGGCCAAGAAAACAAAGAGGCAAACACATTTTCTTTCCAGCCCCTTTGACTTTCCTAAAGGCTCCATTCCCAAAGGGCTGAGTTCGGGTGCCTCTTTCACTTCATTTCTACAACAGATTGCCATGGATGTATAAAAGAGAGAGATGGGTGGCCAGTGGCCAGTCGTCCATCAGCACAGTCGAAAAGATCACAGCCCTGCTTCCTCCACTGAAAATTCTCTGGCCTCTGGTTTTCCTACCTTCAACCACCCCTCCATCTTCCTGGCATGTTTCCTTCCCATCTACACCCTCACTATTAGACTGTTTTCCATTATGCCAGCATTGGTCTGTCTGCTCACACGTCTCTTGGTGCTGTGTGTGGCTTCTCTCCAATACCTTACTGTGTCACCAAGTGGCATGCCAGCTTTGATCATGAGATGTCAGTGGATCATGCTTACCTTCTTAAATTACATATTTACTTTTTCATTTAGATGGATTACATTCCCGGCATGTTGTTGCAAAGCATGTTGGGTTTCCTTGACTTTCTCTTCATTTCTTCTTAAGCCAAAAAACACTGAACGTCCACACAGGCTACTGGTCAACCTAGAATATGCTCTACTATGTAATACTACCCTCCTTGTTTGGCATGGTCTTGTGGTCCCCATCAGAGGTAAAACATAAGACATTTCCTGTGCTGGACAGTTTCATGTCAATGATAAAGCTGGAGTTTTCTGAGGGGAGGGAACTTCAATTAAGAAAATGCCTCCATAAGATCAGGCTGTATTTTTTTTTAATTAGAAATTTATGGGGAAGGACCAAGCTCATTGTGGGTGGTACCATCCTTGGGCTGGTGGTCATGGAGTCTATAAGAAAACAGGCTTTTAAGCAACATCCTCCATGGCCTCTGCATCAGCTCCTGCTTCCAGGTTCATGCCCTGATGTCTTTTGATGATGACTCTTTCTTCCTCAAGTTGCTTTGGTCGTGGTGTTTCATCGCAGCAGTAGAAGCCCTGAATAGGACATTCTTGGTATTTTAGCCCCTACAGTTGTGAGCCAAATAAGCCTCTTTTTTTTGTTATAAAGTGCTTGGTCCTGGAGATTTCATTGTGATGCTATAAATCAGACTAAGGCGGATGTTTGCTTCTAGAAACATGAGGTAGCAAGTAGATATTATGGCCAATGAGGCAAAATGATTCCTTTTCTCACTATGGAGACAGTATCTGTGAGCACATGTACATCCTCTGAAAACTTCCATTACAAAACCCAATGCTTTGGGCTTTAAAACAGCCCCTCTCCCTAGGAATGACCCTCAATATTAAGAGCATAAACTTGGTCGATCTATCTCTAAATCCTAGCGCTCCAGTTCTCTCTAAATCAGCCATTTTTCCCACATCCCTTGTGCCACCAACCCAGATCAAGCAACTATTAACTCTTATTGAATTATGATGACCACATCTTACTTTATTTCTTCCAGTGACTGTACTGTCACTAAAGTCCTGGCTTCTTTCATCTGGCACTGGGTTTCCCAGCTTCTGTCTCTTTTACTTCTCACCCTCTTTATTGAGGTCTCTCAGGCAGGCTCTGGAGGCCACACTGACAAGTTCCTCCTGCTGCAGGCAAATGCCCTGCTCCCTTTTAGCCCAACCCTTTGCACTAAGTGTCCCCTCCTCCAGGTAATCTCCTCGTTTCTTTGAACTTCTACATCCTCAATTCTTTGCTGCTCCTCTCAACCCTTCAGGTCTGGAGTCCACCATCAGCCCTTCTGTTCTAGGATGCCTCTTGATCCTCCATGATGGAGTTGGGCACATTCCCCAGTTTTCATTATTCTCCAAAATAACGCCAACATGACATGTGTCACGACAGTCCTGATGGCATGCTTGACAAAGGTAGAGACCATATTGTGCTCAACATTCCAGCCTCCGGCCCAGTGTATAAACTACAGTAAATATCTGATGAGTCCTAAAGTGGGCTACCTGGTAGGGCAGAAGAGAGCAAATGAGATACGCTCTCAATGAGGGAGGGAAGCTGGAATCAAATGACCCAGTGTCCTATCTGTGCATGGGAAAAATGAGATGGTGTAGGATGAAAGCATTCTGAGAAACTGCAGAATACTGAATAAAATAATATGAGAAGAGGTTCTGAGAAAGGGGTCATGTGGTGGCCTATTGATCCTACACAAACAAGAATATTTAGAGTTGCTTAATATTACTCAGCGAAGCTCTTACATAAGCTGATTGCTATAAATGCCCAGCTTTTCTAGAAATTGATGTCAGCGTGCATTGACATGGGATTGGCTACATTACATTGGAACTAGACTAAAGCCTGGAACAGTCTTAATTTACAATAATGACAAGTTAGGATGGATTCATAAATTTTAACTGCATATTTTCAAAGCAGTGATAAGGTGCCTTGAATATACTGTAACAACCATTAATCCATCAAGATATATGATATATATTCTCACATGTATGTGTTTTACTCTCATATGTCTATATCTATGTTCATATATGTATGTATATGAATAAAAAGACTCCATTTGCAGGGAGAAAGGGGCTGAAAGGGAGGATAATGGGTATAAGACTGGGAATGGAAAAGAAAGTACAGTAAATGTTATGTCTTCTCCCCTACTAGAATCTAGGTGTAACTATATTCACTTATATACAGGCCATGAAAGCAGAGGGAGGTTGAGGGAAGAGAGGGAATCAGCAAGAAGCAGGAGGGGAATAAAATGAATTTACAGGCTAGTCAGCTGCAAGGGAACAGAGTCTACCTGGGAAAGTCTGTGCATGTTACCAAGAGAAAGCCTGGCTTATTTCTCACCACACAGGGAAGGCAGAATACAGTTCTCTGCAGAGACAATGATGAGCCATATGGAACTTCTAATTAGCCACTTTTATAACTCATTCTTATACTATAAACAGATGTTTTGTTGTATTTTAATATTGGGATTAAATCTTACGCATGTTGTACCAACACTATTATTTTCCTATGTTCCGTGAACTATAACTTCAGCCCTTTTTACTTCGCCTGGAGAAAAGGTTTTCCTAAGTTTCCCAGGGTGTTCTTGAATTCACTCTGCACCCTAGAGGGACTTGAGTTTGCAGTTCACTGCCCTCTTCCCACCTGGCAGCTAGTGTCACAGATCCACGCCATGTGGCACAGTTCACACAGTCCTGTTTATAGAAACCATAGACTCACTCTCCTCCACAGTTCTGTGAAGTATTCATCCTGTACCCATTTCAGAGAATACATGTGTTGTTTGAGGTCATGCATCTATGAGCAAAGTCGCAAAGGCCCGTTACATCACAAAATGGTGTCTGACAGGAAAATCTGCTTTCCTTGGAGTTTGTTCAGCGTGGGAGATGATACGTCACTCATCCTCTGGCCTCTAAGGTTTCCATCATTCCCTGCTCCCACCAGAAGCTACACAAATTGTGAACATTTTTATGGGGAAAGTGCTGAGAACTCCCCCCAACAAGAGCACTTTGAAGAGTTTCCAGTTTGTGACTCCCTAGGGGACAGCCACTGACCTCACTCCATTCTAAATTCTCTTCGGGCTCAAAGGTTGGCAGCTTCTCTGATGCGATGCTGATCCTGGAACCCTGAAAATTTCCTCAAGATGATGAGCTAGACTCCATAGCTTCTGAGAGCCCTTCTCCCACGTGAGCACAGAAAGCCTTAAACTCTGCCCTACCTGGGGTCTGCACTTGGCTCCCACAGTAAAAGCAAGTACGTAAATGTACAGGGCATGCATGGTTCTGGGTTCACAGGGGTAATGAGGGACAGTTGATTGAAAGCTTCTTATGAGATACTATGAGGTTTGAGAGCTGAGGGAGAGGAGTCTGATCTCTAAGCCTAACTGGCTCGATAGGGAAATAGACAAATAGAAGGGTCAGTGACTCATTCTAGGTCAGAATCAAGGTCAGATTTCTTTCCAGAAACTCCACTTCCCACTCGGCGCTGCTGACAGGCTCCCACTCAGGCAACATGACCTGCTGAGATTGCCTTTGTCCCTCTTCCAATCACGCTATCTTTGCTTTGGCAGTGTGAGAGTAACATTTGTTATGGCTGCTGGTAAAATGTGTCTATTTTTTTTTCCTCTCTCCTGGACTATTCTCAGCATCCCACAAACCTCCTGTCTCCCTTTCTTCTGTTTGAAGTGATTCCCACCCTAGCATTCTACTCCCCCTCAGGTGCTATCTCATTTCCTCTCTATGCTTAAAAGAAACCCCATTTTTCTCTTGAGCATGCTCTAAGCAGCATTCAAGAGCAAAGCTCAGATGCCTCTGCTGTCTCTGGACTTCTAAACACTGTTTTTTCGAAACTTGAAATAGAACAGCCACTGTGTACACATGATGTCTGTGCTGTGAAGTTCCTTGCTGGGTTCTGTCTCCATTTCTTGACTTTAAGCAGCTTGGGGTGCTGTGATCCACGTTCTCCTCCTTAAACATCTCTGGCACTGGGCTTCCAGTTTCTCAGTATGCTTTGCTCATTTTCCACCTTCCCTCCATGGCTGGGTTCTCCTTTCTGGGACACTAACTTTCCAGACACGGTCTCCTAACCTTGAAAATGGTCTTTGTATCAATAGATCCTGCACTGCTGTCTCCACCTGCTCCTTCCTTGGAACTAAAGTGGACAGGACTATCTACTGTCCAGAATCCTCACTGATACTTGTAGGCACAGGGAGCCTCTTTACTCCTTCATTGCCGATGCCTCTCTCTTCCTCCAGTGCTAACCTTGGCCGTCTCAATGTCATTCCCACACTCCTCTCCCTCTCAACTGATAGCAGAATATGTGAACACTTCCCAACTGAGTCATACTTTGCCACTAGATGGTTGTAGTGGTTTAAAAGAAAATGGCGCCCAAAGGGAATGACACTATTAGGAGGTGTGGCTTTGTTGGAGTGGATGTGTTCCTGTTGGAGGAAGTGTGTCACTGTGAAGGCAGACTTTGAGGTGTCATATACGCTCAAGCCATACCCAGTGAGACAGTTCACTTCCTGTTACCTTTGGATCAAGATGTAAGACTCTCAGCCCCAGCACCATGTCTGCCTGCACACTGCCATTCTCACAGCTGCCATGCTCCTCACCATGGTGATAAGGGACAAAGCTTCTGAAATTATAAACTGTTGCCTCACTTAAATGTCTTCCTTTATAAGAGTTTCTGGGGTGACAATGTCTCTTCACAGTAATAGAAATTCTAGTTAAGTTCAGCCAGACCCTACTGCAGTAATCAGGAAGAACAGATAAGTTCCCTGCTGGCCTGCCTAGTGCTCTAGCCCCAGGTACCAGAAGCACATAGGTTGCCCCTCCCCTACACCAATCAGGTCCCCAGATGCCCAGCACCACCATCACCAGAATCCACCAGAGACACACACCCCTACTGCTGCAATTGGAACAACAGCAATCCAGAAGGACAGATTGAAGGAAGAAGGATCTCTAGACATACAGTATTCAACTGTATGAATCTGAGGAAGAAATGGATAAAAGACAATGTAAGAATACATTCAACAACATAAAGAGTAATACAACCTCCAGAAACTAGAGGTTTTACAACAGCAAGACATGAACATCCCAATGCAGATGAAGCAGGAAAAAAAACCTTAAAATTCATTTTATGAAGTGGATGGGTGTCCTTAAAGAGGTAATGAAAAGTTCTCTTAAGGAAAAGGAAGAGAAGAGAAACAAAAAACTGGAAGAAACATAAATCCCTTAAGGAAAGACCTTAGAGAAAGACAAAAAAAGTGTTGAAGGGAACAGTCCAAGACTTGAAAATTGAAATAGAAACAATACACACACACACACACACACACACACACACACACACACACACACACACACACATGCACGCACGCATGCATGCACGCACATACTCACACACGCACGCACACATACGTTAAAAAGACTGGACAAAAAAGGCCCCTTACCACATAATAATCAAAACATTATACATACAAAATAAAGACAGAATATTAAGAGCAGCAAAGGAAAAGACCTAGTAACATATAAAGGCAGATCTATCAGAATTGCACCTGACTTCTCAGTGGGAACTCTGAAAGCCAGAAGGTCCTGAACAGACATACTGTGATCGCTAAGAGATCAAAGATGCCAGACCAGACTACTATTCCCAGAAAAGTTTTCAATTAGTGTAAATGGAGAAAACAAAATATTCTACTACAAAACCACATTCAAACAATATATATCCACAAATACAGCCCTACAGAAAGTGCTAGGAAAAAACTTCAATCCAAAGAAGTTATCTACACCCATGAAAACACAAGCAATAGGTAACCTCACAACAGTAAACACCAAAGAAGAAAAACACACACACATTACCAACAGCAACAAGACCAAAAATAAAAAAATTAGAATCACTGGTCATTGGTATCTTTTAATAACAGTGGCTTCAATTTCCCTATAAAGAAACAAAGGCTAATAGAATGGAGACAAAAACAAGATCCATCCTGCTGCTGCATACAAGTAACACACCTCAACCTCAAAGACAGACATCACCTCAGAGTAAATGGTTGGAAAAAGATTTCCCAATAAATTGGACCTAAGAAATAAGCTGATGTATTTATTCCAATATCTAACAAAGTAGAGTTCAAACTAAAATTAAGAGATAGAGCACATTTCATATTCATCACAGGAAAAATCGATCTTGATGAAGTCTCAATTCTGAGCACCTATGCCCCAAATACTAGGGAACCTATCTTTGAAAAAAATACTAAAGCTTAAATTACACACCAAATCCTATACACTAGTACTGGGAAACTCCAAAACCGTGCTCTCATCACTAGATAGGTCTGCCAGACAAAAACTTAACTAAGAAGTAAGGAAACTAACAGATATTATGACTCAAATGAATCTAGCAGACATCTATAGAACATTTTATCCAAACCCGATTATACCTTCTTCTCAGCACCTCATGAAACCTTCTTCAAAACTGACCAAGTACTCAGGAACAAAACAAATCTCAACAGATTAAAACAAATGGAGTAACCCCTTTCCGACTTATCTGACCACCATGGCATAAAGTTACAATTCACCAACAACAAAAATTTGTGAAAGCTTACAAACTCATGGCAACTGAACAACTCTCATTTGAATCATCACTGGGTCAAGAAAGAAATAAAGAAATAAGAATTTTCTAAAATGTAATGAAAATAAAGGCACAACACACCCACACTTACAGGACGCATGAAAGCAGTGCTAACAAGCTCATAGCACTAAGTGTCTATATAAAAAAAATTGAAGAAATCTCACTCAAGAGACTTAGCACACTCTAGAACAAATAGAAATAAACTCACACAGGAGGAATGGAAGAAAGGAAACAGTCAAATCGAGAGCTGAAATCAATAAAATAAGAACAAAGAGAACAATACAAAAAAATCAATGAAAACAGAGTTGGTTTTCTGAGAAAATTAATAAGATAGACAAACTTTTATTCAAACAAACCTGATGTGGAATACCTTTCTGAATGTCGTGAATATTATTTGTTAATAAACAAACTGTTTGGACTTCTGACAAGGCATCTCAGAAGTAGGCAGGAAATCTGAGCACAGACAGATAAAAGGGAGGGAGGAAGGAGATGAGATCCAGCCACCCAAGAAGCAAGATGTAAAGAAATAGGTAAGTCACAGGCCACATGGCAAGACAGATTATGTAAGGCTCAAATAAAGATGCAAGAGCTAGCTAGCAATATACCTGAACCATAGGTCAAGCAGCATGTAATTAATATAAGCATCTGAGTCATTGTTGAGGGTCTGAGTAACAGGTCCAGACCATGTGGCTAGTCTGGGCCAAAAACTTCATATTACACTAACCAAAAGGCAGAGAGAGACTATCCAAATTAACAAAATCAGAAATGAGAAGCAGAACTCAACAATAGGCACTGAGAAAATCCAGAGAATCATTAGGTCATACTTTGAAAATTTGTATTCCACAAAATGGAAAATGAGAAAGAAATGGACAATTTTCTGGATAGATACTGCATACTAAAATTAAATCAAGACCAGAATAACAACTTAAATAGATATATAATGCCCCTCCAAGATAGAAGCGGTCATCAATAGTCTTCCCCCCAAAAAATACCAGAACCAGATGGTTTCAGCACAAAATTCTATAGGAATTTCAAAGAAGAGCTAATACCAATACTCCTCAAATTTTTCCACACAATATAAATAGATGAAACTTTGCCAAACTCTTTATATGAGGCTGCAGTTGCCATGGTAACTAAACCACACAAATAAGCAACTAAGAAAGAGAATTACCATCCTCACTTCTGACAGAGGGCTGATCTTCAAAATATATAGAGAACTCAAGAAACTAAACATTTTTTAAAAAACCCAAATAACCCAATTAAAAGCGGGGTACAGATCTGAACAGAAAATTCTCAGCAGAAGAATCACAAATGGCCGAAAGACATTTAAGAAAGTGTTCAATACCCTTAGCTATCAGGGAAATGCAATCAAAATGACTTTAAGATACTATCTTAAGCCTGCCAGAATGGCTAAGATCAAAAACACTAATGACAACCTATGTTGGAGTGAACTGGAGAAAGAGCAACATTTCTCAATGACAGGTGGAAATGTAACTTATACAGCCACTCTGGAAGGCAGTATGATGGTTTCTCAGAAAATTGAAAATCAGACTAACTGAGGACCCAGCAATACCACTCTTGGGCATATACCCAAAAGATGCTCTTCCACAACACAAGGCCACTTGCTCAGCTGTGTTCATATCAGTATTATGAATAATAGCTGGAACCTGGAAACAACTTAGATGCCCCTCAATGGAAGAATGGATAAATAAAATGTGGCACCTTTACACAATAAACTACTATGTGTTGATAAAAAATAATCACATCTTGAAATTTGCAGGCAAATAGGTGGAACTAGAAAAAAAAAATGATCCTGAGTAAGGTAACCTAGAAAGGCAAACACAGTATGTACTCACTCATAAATAGATAGTAAATGCAAAGCCAAGGATGAACAGGTTAGATTCCACAATCCCAGAGAAGCTAGGTAAAAAGGAGAACTCTAAGAGGGATATACATGGATTTCCCCAGGAAGGGGAAATAGTTAATATCTCCTGGTAAGCTTGGAAGGGCGTGTAGAGGGGATAGGATGGGATGGGAATAGGAAGGTTTGAGAAGGTTGAATTGGGGAAAGGACAGAGAGGTGAGCAATGAAAGAGATATCTTGACAGAGGGAGCCATCATGGGTCTAGGGAGAAGCATGGTGCTGGAGAAATCCACAGGAACCCACAAGGACATCCCAACTAAGACTCCTAGCCATGCTGGAGGAGGTGTCTGAATTGGCCTTCCCATCTAGTCAGATTGGTGACTGCCCTAATTGTCATCATAGAACCCACATCCAATGACTGATGGAAGCAGATGCAGACACCCACAGCTGAGCACATGACTGAACCCCTGGAGTTCAGTAGATGAGAATGAGGAGCAAGCAGAGGAGCAGGGGGAAGGGTCGGGAGCACGATGGAAAAACCACAGGGACAGTTGACCCGAGCTAATGGAGCTCCAGACTCTGGACTGACAACTGGAGAGCCTGCCTGGGATCACACTAGGCCCTCTGAATAAGGGGTGACAGTTGCATAGATCAAGCTGTTAGTGGCCTCCCTGCCTATGGGACCAGGAATTATTTTGGTTATATGAATTGGCTTTTTAGAGCCATCTCCCTATAGTTAGATGCCTTGCTCAGCCTTGATATAGGAAGGAAGAGATGGGTTCTGCCTCAATATGGTATGTTAGCTTATGTTGACTACCCAAGGGAGGCCTTGGGGTGGGGTGAGGCTGAGGTGGGGGAAGCAGAAGAACGGGGAGGGAGTAAGAACAGTGAAGGATAAATAAAAGGTTAAGAAACTTCTTAATAAAAAAAAGGGAAAGAAAATAATATGAACAAAGATCAAATGTGACTTCAAAAAAAAAAAAAAAAAAGACAAGCTCCTGGTAGCTCAGGTCAGCTTTCTCTGTGGGTCTTCCCATCATGATCTTGACCCCTTTGCTCATATAATCCCTCTTCCCTCTTTTTGACTGGACTATAAGCTTGAGACCAGGATTTATCCCTAGTACATGAACTGGCTTTTTGGAGCCTATCCCTGTAGAGGGCTACCTTGCTCAGCCTTGGTACAGTTGGGAGGCACTTTGGCCAACTGATGGGCCACACTTCGTTGGCTCCTCATGGGAGGTCTTACTCCTTCTGAGGAGAGAATGGGAGGTGGGAAGGGAGAAGCTGAGTGTGAGGATATGAGGAAGGGGGAACTGTGGTTGGTATGTAAAATGAAAAAATAAACTCTTAAATAAGAAATAAAAAAAAAGATAATTGTCTTCTACCAAATCTTCTGTGGTTTGTGCAAATGGAGTCTCAGCTGGTCCTCCTGGCAAGCCATACCTTGTACACTTGCATTTATATCCACATAGAAGTAAACTGGTTCCTGAGCTCAGCTTTTCTGAGGTTCTATGACTCTTTCCAAGCTGTGCTGCCCCTCTGAGCTCTGCATCCCACTCAGGCACTCTGCTTCAGGGTGCCCATGGTTCCCTGGAAACACCGTGCCCATGCACACTTACCCTTTGTGGAAGGTACCCTTCCCTCAAGATTTTATAGAAATGAAGCTTTCCTTCAACAAATGTCACCTTAGAAAGGCTTCTTCTGCCTGCTTTATTTAGAAAGGTAGCCTCCAAACCCACACTCCACAGCCCCCAAATACTCTACTGTGCTTTTTTAGTTCATAGCCGCCTGACCCCATCTAATTAGACAGGGCATACTCTTATTTCATGCCTTGTTGACTGTGACCCTGATGACCCTGCCTTCAGCTACCATATTAACTCTGTTATGTCAAATCTCTGCTCTAGTCTATGCCATACTCCTGGCACTTGACACACTTGACAGAACACCTGCCTGTGACAGACTGCTTTGGTGCAACAGAGAAGTTGGAAAGAGGACATGATGATTAGCCTCCATGTCTCCATCGGTCTGCCTGTATCCCACTCTCTTGATAATTTACTTACTCTGATTATCCCCTTTCAGAATTTTCCCACACGTGCTCTCCCAGGCATGTCCAGGTTGCAACTCATGGGCCACGTGTAGCCAAATGCAGCTGAGAAAGCCATGAAAACAGCTATGTACAGAATTTAAGTTAAACTTAAATAGAACGTATGATGGGGATCAGCATGGTTTTTTGTGTTTATGTTGGATGATTCTTTAACATCAACCTTGTTGGTGACAACAATGTGTCACAATATCCAAAGGTTTTACACACCTGGAATAAGACAGCAGTATTCCTCATGTATTTTCATCATACATTATAACATATAGCTGTCATGTATCATTTTATGATTGCATGATATTCTACTATTTTGATATATAATAATTCAATTTTGGTTTACTTTGCCATTATAAATAATACAAACCTGTCTCCCACATATCTATATATATGCCCTTAGGAGAAATTTCTCAAAATGGAAATTTCTAGGCCAACAACAGGTAATGTTCAATCATGTTCTGTATTAGGGTGAAAAATGAATTGGAAGATAGATTCACTTCCATGTTCTATTGCTTCCTGGATGTATGATATCATAAGAGTCAATGTAGTGTAGGCTCCTATGTGGAATTTAAAAGGTCAGAGTGGATTCAGTTTTTTTCAGTGTGAGTTAAGACAAGACTATGGACCCATCCACCCAGAAATCATTCCTACATCACAGGTAGAAATGAGAAAGATTTTCTGCTATATTTGTTAGGATGCACAGTCTAAAGGGCAGTCTTGAGCTTTGCCTTGGACTATCAGAAAACGCTGGATGATTTCTTTGCCTCCCAGTGACCCTTGCTTTAAAGGACTAGATTAGAGTCAGCAGCTAAAGAATCAACATTTCCTTCTACCTCTGAGAAGTAACAAGTCTATGGAAATTTCAGTTTCCCAAAGCCTCCTATTGTGCCTCGTATAAAGCTAAGCATACATCAACCTAGCAGTTCTACTAGGCATTTCCCCAAGGAAAAAGAAGGCAAAGAATGTTCCTACTAGCCTTACTGATAATGACCCCAAAGAGCAAGTCCACCAAATCCCTATCAATGGGTGTATTCATGAACTCATATGTAACTACTGAGGTAAATATGCTGATACACGCAGCCAAAGGCCATATGCCTTAATAGGCACACATGCAAATGTGCTGAGTGTCAATCTAGATAACTGATCTCCAAAGAGTAATTATATTTATTTAGAAACACATAGTCTTGTAATGAACAAATGCCTTACAAAACTGAAAGAATATTCGGAGAGGCTGAGGCAAGATGAAGGTTTTAAACCCAAAGCTAGTAAATTTGCATAAGCTATTTTGAAGTAATAATTCACGACCACAAGGTGTAATAACAAAAGATGCCAATCTGAAGCTTAACAGGCAGGTGCTGTGCAGATGTCCCTTCAGAAGAGTTTGCTTGTTTGCTTGATTTTAGGTTTTTGCGTAAGTCTGGGGTTCTGAGAGTCTTTTGTGGTAATTTTCATCATCAGATATCACTGACTGCTAACACATTCTTCCCAGCCCCCTTGTTTTATTTGTTTTTATTTTGTAAGACTTGACAGAAGCAATTTATTTTTGTTCTGACGGCTATCACATGTGTGAATGAAGCCTAGAAACACTCTCATGTATGTGAAGTGAGAGAATTGACAAGCCTGGTCTACTGGTGCCAGAAGTTAGAATGTGCTTACTGTGGGTCAAGGCAGGAAACCTGACTTGGAAAAGACTCAGAGAACTGTCTGGAATGATGTGAACATTCTTCATCTTGTACTAAGTGGTGAATATTCAGAGATGTATCCGCTGACAAAACTCATTGAGTCAAACCCTCATTTTATACATATCTCTGGGCTTCTGTTTTAAGCACTGGGTACTAGTGAAGGCTTGGGAATCATGCTGGGGAATTCAAGGCATACTGACTGAAATTTGAAGCCTACATCCAGGGTTTCTGTTTCACTGAGGCATGGGAGCAGAACTTTGTGGCCAGGAAACGGGAATTTCAGTTTGATGTTCATAAATCTATGCAAGACCCAGGTCTCCCTGTATCTTCTGAGCAAGCTCACCATCATGCTTGGAAATGTCTAGGTGAGAAATAAACACCAACTTGGCCCTAAAGAATAGAACTGGGTCCTTCAGAGTCTCCCATTAAGCTCCTACAAGAAGAAACACCAAGTTCAACCAACCCTAGCATGAATGTTCAGGGCAGCTGCACAGGCTGTGTCCTGGCTTGAAGATGTCCTGAATTTGCCAATAATGCTTTATCTCAATTTTAAAAGAGCTAAGTGCTGGAAACCACAGCCAAGAACAACCCTTTTAGATTAGAGAAACATGTTTTCTGACTGATGGTGTGATGAAAACTTACAGCCTTTGGGGGGAAGTCTGCACAGCTGTGCAATTATCTGGGTAATCCCCCCTTCCTAAGAAAGAGACATGGAGGCCAGAGGTAGAAATGCTAAACAAACAAATACCAATTGGGGTAATTCCAGGAGCATACAAAGTTCACAGTGTGTCTGTGTTCTGCCCTCTGGGAACAGAAGGACCACTTGGCAAAAATTCAGGAGCTGAAAAGCATACTTGTATCACCTATCATCTATTATCTATCATGATCTGCCCACAGGCTATTAGTTTGCAGCTTCTAAATCCACCTCTCCATCTATGGCATGTGGCTTGTGTGTGTTTTGCGTATTTCCCACCTAATTTTACATCTCGTTCACTTGACTATGTGTTTGTGTGCATGTGAGGGGCCAGAGTTGGCAACAGTTATCTTCCTTATTCAGTTTCCACCTTATTTTTGAGACAGTCTCTCTCTGAACTGCTAGGTCATTGATGGACTAGATTGACTGACCAATGAGCTCCAGGAATCCTCGTATCTGTCTCCCTAGCACTAAGATTAGAGGTGAATGCCACCATGCCCAGAGTTTTACATAGGTGCTGAGGATCTGAGCTCAGGTTCTCATATTTACACAGCAAGCATTTTATCAATCATGCCATCTTCCTAGACTGAAGATACACTTAATGCATCTAGTCTACCAGACATCATAGCTTATCCAGCTTGTCTTAAATAGGACAGAACACTGACCTGAACATAAAGCTAGACAGAACCATTAACATAAGTCCTATTTTATAATATATGGAAGATGTAATGCAATTTATTGAATACTTGTATCCAAAACTGTTGTCAATACAGTGTTTTGTAAGTCATCAGACCATTGACCTTCATGCCTCTGTGGCTGTCTCTCACTGCCTGACATCTTAAGGGAAGTGTGGTAGGACTAACTGAGGAGAAGTTTCACTCTCAAAATTCCAAGGACCATGTCTAATCAATGTGTTTTGCGTTTGCGCCATCACAAAAGGACCACCTCAAGTGCTAGTAGAATCAGCCAATCTAGGCAGAGTCTTCATCCACGAAAGCAGAATGTATAAAGGGCTGCCATATAATGGTACTCATTTCAGTTTGCTTCTCTGTCCATTTATCATGGAAACTTCCATGAGAAGATTTTTATTAGAAGCCAAGTGTTCCCCAGTATCACCAAGTACTTTCTCAAGCTACTTATTGTTTCTTTAATTTTTTTATTATTTATTTATTTAAAATAATATTATAATGTAGTTATATTAATAACATATGAGAATATGATAGTAAAGTTTATTTATTGTGTATTGCGATTTTTATTATTTATTTTATTATAGTTGACTTTAATTAATTAATTTCCCAGCCTAATCACAATTCCCCTCCTTCCCCCTTTTCCTCCCAGCCCCTCCCTCTCTCATCTATTCTCTTCCCCAGCATCCATTCATCTCCTTTATTTCAGAAAAGGGCAGGCCTCCCATGTGCATCAGAAACCGTGGCATATCAGGTTGCAGTAAGGCCAGGCATCTCCTCTCCTATTAAGGTTGGATGAGGCAACCCTGTAGCAAAAATGGGTCCCCAAAGCAGGTAAGAGTCAGAGACAGCCCCACTTTGAGTCCCACAAAGAAACCAAACTACTTATATGTGCAGAAGGCCTAGGCCTTTGCAAGCTCTCTGGTTGGCAGTTCAGTCTCTGTGAGCCCCTATGAGCCCAAGTTAGTTGATTCTGTGGTTTTTCTTGTGATGTGCTTGCTCCTCTGGCTCCCATAATCCCCCTGCTCAATCTTCCACTGGATTGTCTAAGGACCACCTAGTATTTGGCTGTGGAAGATTTAATAGTTTGAAATAGAAGGTTCTTTCTTTTTAACTCACTTGGAGTGATAGATCAAGCTGATCATTGATTTAGCAGGGACATATGGGAAAATGGTAGACCAGATTTCCTAATCTCCCTTTTGAAACTTACTGCTATACCTTCGTCAACTTAATAATTAAAATCATTAATGTTATCACATATCACCAACCCCTAAGAAGAAACCTTCTAGAGAACTGCCTTCCCTCCAAAGAAGAGAAGCATACTGAAATGCACCTTTGTGTTCCATCAAAGGAGAGCAGAGGAAAGCAGAAAACTGAACATCCAGACGTATGGATCTTCAACCACTAACAGCTTGTTAACAAAGCAAAATGACAAGGTAATTACAGGATACCATAGTGTTTACAGGAGCAAGACACCGAGGAAATAACACTGCAGATGGGAAAGGAGGTGGAGACTTGTGGAATTGGCATATTCTCAGGTCCTGAGGGGCATACTGCGCTCTGTGCCCACAGACTTACTGAGAGAACACTGTTTCATGGTTTTTTAGTTAATGGAAGGAAAGAAAAAATTTTAAAACTCCAGACTAAGTGCATGTCATACACACAGGGCCAGAAACATGTCTTATATTTGCCACATTCACCTGGTGGCCCACCAAACGATAGGCCACTGAGCAGTCACAAATCAAGTCAGAGATGATCCACCATCTCTCTTGATCAGCAGATTCTCTTAAAGGTAATGTTAACCACAGCTAGATACTCTGGCACTAGAAAATTGGCAAAAATCTCTCTGACAGCTGGATGATTTCATTAGTGTAGGTGTTTTGCCAAGATGTTGCTGAACAAGACTATTAAAAATGAAATGAAGGGTATTCATACAGAACTGGATAGTAGATCAGACTTTCTTTGGACCACCAGCCCCCAAATAATGACATGGAGACTTAGTATTAATTATGAAGGCTTAACCTTTAGCTTAGGTTTGTTCCCAAATAGCTTTTATAACTTAAATTAATCCATTTGTAGTCATCTACATTCTACCACATAGATTGTTACCTATCCTCCATAATGTATGTCTGACTTCCTTAGTGTCTCGCTGGCATCTCCTCCTCACCAGATTCTAACAAGTTCCTGTCTCAGCCCAGAAGTCCCACCTAACCTCTCATGCCCAGCCATTTGGCCTTTTAGTTCTTTATTAAAACAATCACAATAAAAGAGAAGCACGTTTTCACACAGTGTAATCAAATATTCAACAACAAAACTTGAATGCCAGCCAGCATTTGTAAAACTGAAACAGGAAGATTGTAAGTTCCAAGCCAGCCTAGGCTGTGCAGTGAGACACTGTATCAAAATAAATTGTAACATAATAAACACTATTAAATTCAGATGACAAATGACAAACTGAGAAAGTTAATTATGATAATTAGAAATTTTATTTTTAGCTTATAGAAAGTACATAGAAGCTTAAAAACTGTAATCTGTAAAGATAAATGGAGGATCGATATAAGTATTCACAGGAAAAGAAATACAGATGACTTATTAAAATACTGGAAGTGACTTTATCTCTCTCACTCACCCTCAAAGGAATGCAAGCAACTCCCATACTAAAAGCCCATTTAAGAATACTTTAGCAGGAATTTTGCTTAGGAGTGTGTGCAAAATCTAGAGTGGTCTTAATTCCTAATCACCCACATTATCCAAAACTTTATAAAACCCAAAGCAATTTGCTAATTCTGATCTGTCCTCAATTCTGTTCTACATGCCTCCCCCTCACTCTCCTGTGAGAACACTCTCTCTCTCTCTCTCTCTCTCTCTCTCTCTCTCTCTCTCTCTCTCTCTCTCTCTCTCTCTCTCTCTCCTTTCTTTGTGGGAGCAATGTCGCATGTGGCTCACACTAGTGTCAAATTCATTATATAGCCAAGGATAACCTTAAACTTCTGTCCTTACCTCTGTCTACCAAGTGCTAGGATTATGGGCATGTTGTATATGGTGCCTGGGGTTAAACCCAGAACTTCCTGCATGCAGTATAAGCAGCACACTGCCATCTAAGCTGCACCCTGGCCAGACTCTTTTCATTCTGTTTGCTAGAAAGAGCTACAGTTGTGAGAAATTACAACACTTAATACATGTTCAATAAATAATACTGTTCTTGACTATATCATGTTGTAGATTATGTTTTAAATTTCTGTATGTAATTAGTTTGCTCCCCCAAAGAGGCTTTGAGTGGGTTTAATCCTGTGTGTTGTCCTTATTTATTCTAGAATGATGCGTGATTCTCCTGTTTGTGGTGGATTCCATGTTGGTTGTTTCTCAGTACACACCATGACAGATTGAATGAACACAACATTCTATTGTTTTCTCTATTGTGTGGTAAATAGCTTTCTCCAAACTTTACGAACGTGCATGTAGGGGTAACTCAACTAAATGAGGGACTCGGAGGAAGAAAGCAAATAAAACGGAAAGCCACCAACATTGGTCTGAATTGCTAAAAGCTGTGGTTCAGGAACCAGAGGTTGTTCCTTGTAGGTGGGATGACCAGGAGTCAGGATCGCTGGCAGAGGGTAGGTCTTGTTATCCTTTTAACTCTAGGGCTTGGATTCCACTCCCCGCCAGCTTCAGGGTCACAATGGGCCAAGACCTCTAGCCACTCTTGCTTAGAACACAAGTACCTCCAGGTCTTTTTTGTGAGACCAAGCCAAATGGATGCTGTCCTTGGCTTCTCTGGTGTCACACTCTTACTTCTGGGGTCAAAGGATGACTCTCTAAGAAAAAGGGCAGGTGGAATAAAGGTTGGCATTAAAAGCAAGCATTTCTCATGAAATCTCCACGCCCCGTGATTCACCCAAGAATGGCTTGTCTGGCATTCCTGAGCTGCCCCTATGCTGGAACAGGATGGACGTATTCTTGTGAAGTTTCTTATCAGAAGCTTGTGTAATCAGCCATTTCTCTGCACTTGGCAACACACAATCACCCCTTGCCCTTTAGGACTTCCAACTCTCTTACCATTTCCTTTTACTCCCACGGTCTTCACGTCATGGTTTGTGGACACCCACAGGAAACCCACCCGCTCTGCATATGAGTTTCACTTCATCCTGTACAGTCACCCTTCTGGGTTGTGACAGAGGGACAAGGAATCTCAAAAATGTTTGCCAGAGCACGGGATGGGGTTTGGGGTGGGGGCTGAGGGTGGGGGGTTGGGGTGTGGGCACCACCGCCTCCTTTTCCCTTCCTCATTTCCTCTTTTCCTACATTGACACAAATGGCAGTGTAGGACACAGGCCTCCTCACACATTCTCCCAGCAGACACACACAGACAACTGGATGTGGAATGTGTGTCTACTCAGAGATCAGGAGAGGAAGGCTGTCTCTCCTTACTGGATGCAGCTTTCCACTATGACTGACCTGGCTTTTTTTTTACTTTCACATCTCTCTGCTAACTCATAATCTCCCAAGTTAATGTCTATCCTATAGGTTCAGTACTTTCCTGCCTCTGGGAAACCAAGGGGAATTGGCTGCTAGGATCCAGAGTGGTCCTAGGAAGGGAGTATAAGCAAGTTTCCAGAAGCAGAGGCACAATGCGGCAGCCACCACCACCACCACCCTATTTCCAACCTTGGCTTTTGGATCCTTCACATCCAAGAGTCTAGGGCTGGATTTACTGTAGTTCTCTTGCCTTCTATCTGCTTCCAGATAGTTCCGCTCAGAACAATGCAGGTACTCCAACCCAAATTGTTAAAGACTTCTCTATTGGGCTGATCTTAATTGTCCACTCAACACAACCTGGAGTCATCTGAGAAGGGGGTCTTGTTGAAGATTTGTCTAGAATAGGTGGTAGGGTTGTCAAAGTTGAGTTAATTGAGGTGCAAAGACTCACTTGAGTGTGGGTGGCACCATTTCACAGATCAGGCCCTAGAACAAAAGACAAGGACAAAGTGGGCTAAACACTGGCCTCTGTGAATTAATTGTTCTCTGCTCTTAACTGTGGATATAATGTGATCAGTTGCTTCAAGTAGCTGTTGTCAGAATTGAATTCTGTCCTAGTCCCTGAAGCCACACCAGGCAATTAATTAGCCTGGCCCTGTCCTGAATTCTGATGTCAAGCTCCATTTAAGGATTCCTACCTTCGATCTCTCCCTTTGTATCTTTCCTCTCCTCACCCTGCCAGAGGGCATGTTCCTCAACCCCTAGCGCTCTCTCTCTCTCTCTCTCTCTCTCTCTCTCTCTCTCTCTCTCTCTCTCTCTCTCTCTCCCACATATCTTTTTTCTCTCCCTCCCTCCGTCCCCCCCTCCTTCCTCTATCCATAATAATAAAATCTCTCTATGTGGGCCCAGTCTAAGTGTCTCTCATTGCACCACCTTCCACCATGCCCACATGAGGCCTGTAGGTGTTTGTGTAGCTCAGATGGAAAGGGATTCTGGCAGTCAGGAGCCCAGGCATACTGAGCCCTGCAGCTCAAAGGAAAAAGTATTCAGACAGTTGGGAGCCAGTGAACACCACAGGCCACAGTAAGCGTAGGTAGCAGCTTACAGGCCCGCCTCAGGGAAAGGCTTCCCCAGTGTTAACAGCTCTGCTATGGCAGGGGAAGGGCTCCTCAGTGAAGTTGTTACAGTCCTGCTCCAGTTTCCCAGAGTGTAACAACCCCACTCCTTGGCTTCTCCTCCACTGCTCTCTGATCAGTGTGTAACAACTCAGCCCAGGCAGGGAAGGTGCCCTGGGAAGTGAGAGTGTTACAGTTTCGCTCCCTCCGCAGATCTCCATCCAGGATCTGCTGCTGCGCCAGTGAAGGAATATCTTCACCCAAACCTTATTCAAGAGAATAGGAGGGAGGGATCCAGCAGAGTGTGGCTGCCTCAGCCTGGGGTGGGCTAAAACAGCAGAGAAAGGTGCAGGAACAGGCTTATATAGGGCTTCTTGGGGGGCGGAGCTTTCCAGGGAGGAGACTTCCAGGGTGGGGGATTGGTCAGATTTTTTTTTTCCTTTTGACCCTGATTTGGTTTTGGTTTCAGGGCCAAAATGTTTCTTTCACTGGTTCTTTTGGGCTTTGGGGCTCTAATTTCAGGGTCAGGGCCCGTTTCTTTCACTGGCTCTGATTCTAGGGCCAAAGTGTGTTTTCTTTAGTGTGGTTTCTGAGTCCGGGCAGTTTTCTTTTTGGTTCTGGGTTCAGGGATAAAAGATTTCACTGGCTCAGGTCTCAGATCAAAGGTGGGTTTTCTTTCACTAACTCTGGTTTCAGAGATAGGGTGGGTTTCTTTGGCTGGCCACTTTTCCCCACAGGGCTCCCATCCATTTGGCATCCGCTGCCACACAGAATATATGTGTTACCATAGCCTAACATTGGTGCCCAGAACTCAACAGGACTCCTCCTGGCGACTTTTCCAGCTGGCCAGTTCCTTGGACTCCCTGAGAGAACCTTCAACCGGTAAGCTCCCGCCTCAGAGGGTTCCCATTCGCATCCCACCTCCTCTGTAACCTTAATTGAGGTCTTGGTTTTCTTTCAGTTCTTCTAGATCAGACTTCCAGTCCTTTCGGGGGGCCCCTTTCTGCTTCGCTGACAACAGGTATGACAGCTTGGTCATATGTTGGTCCACGCTTTCCCCAGAGGATGCGCTGGGAGATTGAAGTGTTTTGTGTCTCACTTCACCTAGCTGCACTAAGCCCTACCCACACCTGCCCACCCGCTCAGCTGCTGCCAGGACAGACAGCTCTCATGGCAGAGGCTTTGCACTTGCTGCCATCCCTACTAGTTCCCAGGCCTGCCCACCCTCGATGGCACATAAACCCATCCCCCACCACTATACTTGTGGCACCTGGACGACCTGCCCCCCTGCTGGTCTTTAAATTCTAACTTCTGTTCCTAATTTGATTTTGTCTCAGTAGGTGTTCATCCAGCTTGCAGACCCACCAAAGCCGCTTCTGCCACCTGCTCTGGACAGGGAGCTCAGACCATGGCCTAAACTCCTGCCTTTGGACTAGCCTTTCACCTTCTTTAAAGCCCTGTTTATGACGACCAGTTACATCTTGAAGAAGCTATAGAAAACAACACACTGTCCCTTACCCCTGAGGCAAGTTGGAAGGCTACATCAGAAACACCTCCCTGAGCCCAAAGTTGCCGATTAACAAACATACAAGCCTCCCTCTTCTTCCTTCTCTAACTCAACCACTTCAGTAAATCTCTTTTGGTAACAGATTTAATGTTGTGCCTCACTGGGCTGAAACCAGACTCTTAAAAAAATGCTCATACATTCTAACCCAGAGCCACGGCTTGCTATGAAACACCAAAACTTAAATCTGTTCCAGCTGTTTCTCAGATATGTTCAGGTTTCTTCACAGGCCAAATCTTCCTGCCAGACAACAGGACTCTTAGAACACAGCATCCTTCAATCTAATCTGCCACCTGGACAGGTTCCTGAGACCTCACTGCTGGCCCCATCTCTTCAGACTCAAGCAGGCATCCACTCAGCAACTGAAACCTGGTTTTCCAGAATGTCCCAATGAAGGGCATTTCTGCTCTTATGCCTCTTTCATTCAACCCTGCCTTTTCTCTACAATCAGGGCACTTTTCCATTCCATTTGTTCTGGCAATTATCACTCTTTCCATGACTAGTCCCATCTATAGGGTCAAGGTTAATAAATGTTTTTCTCCTAGCAACTTGACTTCTCAGCTCCCCAAGGAGCAGATGCTTGAGGTCTCCAAGATGACACCTAGCAGGATGTCTCTTTACTCAAACCTCCTCCATGATCCAGTTCCCTACTGTGGCCACGATCTGCAGGAAGCAGTCCAAAGAACAGAAAATTCTGCATCCTCATTCCCCTGCGTCAGTAACTCACCTTTTTATAAAATCAAACAGTGAGGGATGTTAGGAATCTGTTTTAGCCCACAGCAATTAGCCTGACCCTGCCCTGAGTTCCGAGGTCAAGATCCATTTAAGAAGGATTCCCACCTTCCACCCCTCCTCTTTATGTCCTTCCTTCTTCCCACCTGCCAGAGGGCATGCCCCTCAACCCCTAACCCCTCCCTCACCCCTCTGACTTCTTTCTTTTTTTCTTCTTTCTTTCTCTCTCTCTCATTTTTCCCTTTATACATCTATCTCTTCTCCCTCTCTCCATAATAATAAGGTCCCAGTCTAAGTGTCTCTCGCCATTCTGCCTTCCACCCTGCCCACATGGGGCATGGGACCCCATTCATTGTCATCTGCTGCCCTCGGGGTATACACTTTATCATAACATAATACCTGTTCTCTTCCTGCAGTGTTAGAATTGTGGCCAAATAAGTGCCACCTCTCTTAAACGGTTTTGTTTCCCTTCAGGGTACTTTACCACAGCAACAGAAAATAAAATAAGATGCTCCTTCACTCCACATCAACCCAACTATCAAGCGCCAAGGTAACACTTTCAACAGGTATCACACATCTGTCCACTGCCTCTCCACATCTGTCCTTCCTGTAGACTCCCTCAGAACAACTGAAGGTCACATATGACTACTGAAACTGCCTTCTTCCTGCCCTCCCACACCTAGCCTCTGATCCACTGGTTCACACATCGCACGGATATTATCTCTTTAAATCAGACCACCACTAAAGTAAGTTCTTACATCTCTTCTCTCCTCAGTGGGAGCCCCAGTCCACAGCAGTCTCCCAATTTCTCTGTAGTCAGGACAAGATATACTAATGGACTCTCGGATACAGTGCTCTCTCTCTCTCTCTCTCTCTCTCTCTCTCTCTCTCTCTCTCTCTGTGTGTGTGTGTGTGTGTGTGTGTGTCCTTATGACTCATCAGCCTGCTGGTCACACAGGAGCTTCGAGCATCCTGATCCACAGTCTCATTTTTCCCTGTCTATGCCTACATATAGTTCAAGTCTCACGTAAATGTTCCATTCCCCAGAGACCTCTCAGATCGTTGCACTTCAGAGAGATTTTTGTGCCTTCACGGTGTGCTTCATGCATTCCCAGGTCAGTTCCTGTACTCTAATATAAGATCCAGCATGTCCTAGTATGCTGTTCTACACATGCACTGTGCACCATGCCTAAAGAAAATAGGTTCAAACCAAAGGCCAGCAGTTTAAGCAATGTATTGCCATTTCTCAGCGAGTGATTCAGACTGCCATGTGTGGTCACACCCATCTTTAACCTCAGTACTTGGAAGACTAATGAAGGAGCCTATTATACCAAAACCCCCAAACCAAACAATAATAATAACAAAAGCTATATAGCCATGCTGGGAAGCAGGCTCATGGAAGGTAATAGTTTGATGGACAAGGCTTCCATCCTGGAGAATTAGAAGAGCCAAGATCCAAATTCCCTGCAGGAGGGAAGTGTGCGTGATCACAGGTGGCAGGGTGGGCTTCAGATTTAGGATTCATCTCCTCATCAAGGGGCTGATTCTGCCTGGAAGTCAGTTCTGGCTTTGAGTGGGAGAGGGGAGTAGGCTGTAACCTGGCAGTGACCCTGATGTGCACAGTAGATGGATTGTACTTTGCCCTGTATAAATATGTTTGGAAGTCATTAAAGCAGGGTGCAGTGTTGACCAAGAGTTTAACAAGAGCCAGGCCCTTCCTTTGCCTTCTGAATAAGGCACCCTCTTTCATGACTAGCCTTTCATTGGTGGGCTCCACTGGGTGGTCCTTACTCTGCTTCCACTCCAGATTCCTGCTTTATCACATTACACTTTACAAAGATTGAGACATGTACCCTTAGGGTACCATTCCCTTCTTGTGAGGTCTCTAAAGTGTGCACTTGGACAGATGAACCATCTTCTCATGACTTCTAGAGAATAAGAGCACATTGTCTCTACCTCCCCTAAGAGCTCATGCCCCGAGTGTGCTCTAAGAGGCTTTGGCAGTGGCTACTGAGACACACTTTAGCTTTGTCTTTTTATCTTCTTAGGCTTTCGTTTTCAGTGAAGCATCAGTTGAAAATTGTCAAGAACTCTGCCTTAGGAGTGAAAGCTTCAAAGTCCAGAAAATATATTTAAGCCTATGCTTACATTCACAAGGCCTTCTGCGTGCTTTCTTAAGAAAAGTCAGCCATTTCTCCTGCATAGACAGCTCAGATGGAACGTGCTGCAAATATACACTGGAGAATGACCATGCTGCCTTTTGTTGTTGTTGCTGCTGCTGCTGCTGTTTTTAAAGACAGAGTCTCACTATGCAGCTTGGGCTTGCATGGAACTCACAGCAGTCCACCTGCCTCTGCTTTTGTAATACTAGGGTTAGAGGTATGTGCCGTCACACCTGACCTGCCTTTCCACCTTTTGAAATACCTTTTCTTAGATATTTATCTCTGAACTTAGAGAGAGGTCCTAGCCTCACAAGACATCAAGAAGAAATAACTTTACTCTCAATTTAGCTTAATTTAAAATTTACTAAGGTGAGATTTTCTATCTTATGCCGGAGAATATAGTGTTACAATAATGTATAGTTTCTACTCCTAATTCTTCTGGCTCCTGGAAGGTCACATGGCATGACCAAAAAAGAAGAGTTATAAAAATGAGCTTGGGAAATTCTGGGCTCTCCGATGTAATATGCATACATATTCATCAGGCTGCTGCTGGCTACTGGCACAATATAGGATAATCTCACCTACAGCATGGCACATCTGCAACATGATACACATCACAACACTTACAGTGTGACACACAATAAGATACTGCCTACAAAGGATACATCTATAGAATGACACACATCATGATATCACCTGAAGCTTATAATGTCATCCTCAGCGTAAAGCCCCCACATTTAACATACTAACAGCATGTGCAGCATGTCATGATCCACAACACCCCCACACACATACACCCCACAGGACGACACCATCTATGACACAGTCTCTTTACAACATAGCACACCTTCACTAAGAGTTTATCATCACTCTAATTGATGCAATGCGCAATGGGCACCTGTGGCGCCCTATTTCTATCACTACAGCAAAAATACCTACAGGTGGATAACTGTGTAATGAGCTCATAGCTCATAAGGTGCAGGGAGATGGCATGGGCATTGGCTTAGTTCTAGTGGGACCTCCGGTGGATGCTATAACAGTGGCATTAGCACATATGAGAGGAAGAGATCATGTCTAAACAAGAACCCAGAAAATAATACAGGACTCAAAATCAATCATATCACAACCCAATCTCATGAGAACTAAGGTAGGATCCCACAAAAATCACTCCTTCTGAGGGCTGTACCACAAAGGACCTGGGGGCTTCTCTAGGCTTTATCTCTTAAAAGTCTAGCATCTCTCAACATCCCCACATCAAAGATCACAACTCTCTCACATGCTTTCAGAGGACAAACCTTATTCAAACAACAACAATGTCCAGCCAAGGACAGATCATTTGAATACTGCATATGCAACTGTCTATCTACAAAGCTGCAGCTGCTTTGTCTTCATGTTTATATGCCCGCAAATGTATATTCTTTCTAGAGTTGTAAAATACATGCCTGAAAGATGCAGCACCCTAGAACTCTTTAGCAGGGTATACCTTATAGGAAAGGCAGATCTCTCAGGGTTCATTCAACTCCTCTCTGGAGCTTGGTGCTTCATTGGTCATGCCTGATCACTTCCTCCTGCATCAACATATATCACACATGCTTTCCTGAGGACTGGCCATTCCCAGAAGTAAGAAGCCTGTGCTGAGACCAGGCATCATTTTTTCATGTGTGCTCCTGATCATTTCATCTATCACCCCCAGTTTAGTGCTGACTGTCTTCTTCTGTCCTTTGGATTCGGTATGAGGCTCTCTGGACACCTGCCTGGCAGTGAGGACCTCTCTTCCTTCAAAGAATTGGGGCTTCGGGGCCTTTGGAATTCAACACTTGAATTCAGGTTTTCCCCCGTGGGCCTGGTTCTTGGAAATTTCACTCTGAATATTTTACCCTTGGCTCATCTGGATTTCCTCCATAACAGATGTGCCAAACATATCTATGCCATAGAGTTACAGTCTTCCCAGCTCTGCCTGCCGCTTTAGTCTGCATACTTCAAGTCATGGAGCAATGTCAAACCTGTAGGACTTGGCTCTGAACTAATGCCAGATAATGTGGTAGATCAGATTGCTGAGCTCAGCACTTTGTAGATGAACACACTCTAGCCTTTTATCTTGTAGCCTAACAATGTCTTGCGATGGTTTTTGTTGATGTCAGTCTTGGCAGTGTGCCTTGCTTGGTGGGTATAACAGGTGCAGATCATGTGCCAATGTAAGTCAGGGCTCTGAGAGGCACAGTGCCTTTGCCACCTATGCCTGAGCTCCTACTGGCTGTTATGACAAGAACCTCATCAAGGAGTCCCTGTCTCTTCAGCCTGGATCCCATAAATAGGGAATATACAGGTCTGAACTCAGTTCCAACCCAGCTAATTCCAGCCTTGATCTAACAAACTTCGAATCTGTGAACATACAAATCAAAGTGTCTGGGTAGAAGCCCCTGAGATTGTGAAGATCTACGTAGAAAAACTGACCACTATGTGAAGCATCCAAATAATGACATGGTAACTTATAGCAACATCTTTTTCAAGGAAGAGGAAGAGCTTAAGCCTGTTTACATGGGACTTTTTAAAAAGTGGAGTGCTTTATATCATCTGAATAGGAAGTGGTAAGGTTTACTTTTCACTTTTTGAAGGGATGTCACTTACTCTGGATGAGTTCAAAGGGGAGGTTCAGCTTCCTTTAGTTGCCTCCCTTGGCTCTCCACCTTCATTCTTTCATATTGCTGGCATGCTGGATTGGGAAATGCCAGAAGGAGTCTGTGGGAGATTGTGTTGTTTCATTGTAAATAATTGTCCCACTCACTGGTTTAATAAAAAGTGCTTATTGGCCAAAGGTAGGCAGGAAGTGTGGGCAGAGCTACCAGACTAAGAGAATTCTGGGAAAAGGAGGAATCAGAGCAGAGCACCAGAGAGAAGCCAGAAGAAGCAGAGGACAACTATGCTGCTCTAAGAAAAGGTATCGAGCCTCATGGCTGAACAGGATGAGTCATGGGTTAGATTAAGGGTACAGAGTTAGCAAGTTATATGCCTGGGCCTTAGGCCAAACAGCCTAAAACTATAGTAAGCCTCTGTGTGTCTCTGAGTGGGTCTGTGGGTCTGCAGGCTAAAACCTTGAGGCTAGGCCCAAAAGTCCTGGCCAGAAACCTCCTACTACAGGAATCTCTCTTCCGTGTGGATTTCGAAAGACATGAACCTCTTTGATTACCAGCAACATATGGGATCTGGTCCACCCTGATCTGGCTCCATACAGAGCTGCATAGATAGATTTTCCATCCATAATTGTGATAAAATATACATCATACATAATTTACAGTCTCAAGCATTTTTAAGTATACAGGTCAGGGCATTAAGTAGGCAGAGGCTGTCGGGTACCCAAACTCCAGAACTCTGCCCATCAGGCCATATTGAAACTTTACCTACCTTAACTCCTCTTTCCCCAGCCCCTAGAAAATATCAACCTGCATTTAGTCTGTGAATTTAGCCACCCCAACTTCCTCATGGATGCAAAAATTAATTGCATTGCCCTTTCATGAGTGTTTTGTTTTGTTTTGTTTTGTTTTGTTTTGTTTTGTTTTGTTTTGTTTTGTTTTTATCAGCTAGGTCCAGGTTCACCATTTTTGTAGCACATGTCAAATTGTCAAATGTAGCGAGGCTGGCAGAGTGCTCATTTGGCTTGCACAGAGCCCTGGGTTTGATCCCAATACAGTATAAACTGGCTGTGGAAGGACTTACCTATAGTCGCAGTGCCTTGGAAGTAAATATAGAGGGCCAGAAAGTCAAGCTTTTCTTGACTACAGAGTGAGTTCAAGGACAACCTGAGATACATAAGAACTTGTCCAAAAAACAAAATTCCAAAATTCCCCCTTCTTTAAAGCTAGAAAATATCCTTTTTCTGGGTACTACATTTTGTTTGCCTGGTCCACCACTGATAACTAAGGTTGTTTCCATCTTTTGGCTATTGTGACTAATACTGCTATAAGTGTGTGTGTGTGTGTGTGTGTGTGTGTGTGTGTGTGTGTGTGTGTGAGTGTGTGTGTGTAACTTTAAAGCTGATAGAGCAAGTAACCATGTAGCTGAAGGACATCTTTACATGACTCTGAGTTTATAAGATGAAAACACAGAGTGACCCTTTCTCTTCCTTTGTCTGTCTATGTAAATAGCCTCTGGTGCCCAAATAAAGCTTTACTTAGATTAAAACCTTTTCTGAAGAACACAGAAGATTAACTTCTGAATCTATCCTCAAAGCCTCCTCTCTTTGCACTTGTGAGACGCTTCTCTCAGTTTTAGGCGATGAGTAAGAAAACCAGATGTTATTATGGACTCTGGTTAAACTTGCCCTTTTATTATTATGCTTAAAAGTTCAGGTTCCTTCACTGAGCAGCAGAAACCATGAGCAGAGTGAAGAATCTCACTGTCAACAGCAAATGCACCCAGACAGAACTCGGCTGGTTTCCCAACACAGTTGATTTTAACTCGAAGCTGGACAGCAGCATAAAAGCTAAATACTGTCACTTATTTGTCCCTCGGCATGCATCAATCCTCCAGACTTAGTCTCTGAATCCAGAATGTGAGCTTCTGCAGCTTATTAAGGGGTGACTTAGGGAACAAAGCAGGATTGTAAACTGGGTTCAGTCCCACCCACCTGTGCTGTGGGATTATACTCTCGTACATTATAGATGTTAATATTTAACCCACTGGTTAAATAAAACGCTGATTGACCAGAAGGCAGACAGAAAGTACGGGAAGGCCTACCAGACTAAGAAAACTCAAAAAAGAGTGTATCATGAATTCTAGTTGTTATTAAATGACTCAGAGCCATATATTGGAGGAAAGCTGGAATATCAGAGAGAGGAAACAGACCACTGTCAAAATTCACCCAGCAAGCTTCTCAAGGTAAAAGCTGCCTTTCAGCTTCCTCAGCCTGGTTCCTCATTGCTTCTACAGAATAATTCTCTGTCTTCCTATGCTTGCCTTACCTTCTTCACCCAGATGTTTCACTTCTGGGTTCAACTCTGCATCATATTCTAGAGCTAAGATTAAAGGTGTATGAGCTACTACTATTTGGTAGTTAGGCCTTGAACCCACAGAAACACAGAAAGATCTCTGTCTTTAGAGTTATGGGATTAAAGGTGTAGGTCACCACTCGTGGTTTTTCCCCATGCTGGGATTAAAGGTGTGAGTTACCACTCTCTGACCCTCCTGGCTTGACTGTGGGTGGATCTGTTCTCTGATATTCCAGACAGATTTTAAATATATATCACCATAGAAGAGGAAGAGCAGAGAGAGATGCCAGCAGATGCAGAGGAAAGAAGGCCAGCATGCTGCTCTGAGAAAAGTCACTTGGCTAATCATGGGTTAGTTTAAGGGTAAGAGCTAGTTAACAATATACCTGAGCCATAGGCCAGTCAGCATGAAATTAATATAAGCTCCTGTGTGTTTCTTTGGGACTTTGGGACTGTAGGTCTGGATCTTAGGGCTAAGCAGGTGCAGGAGGGTATGAATCTTGGGGCTATTCCTAAGACAGAAACTTTATACTACATACCTGTGTGAAAGGCACAGCAATGAGGCATCAGAGCTGTGGCCACCAAAGAGTCCAAAAGATGGGCTGTGCAGGCACCAACTCCCATCTACCTTCTACTAAGGGCTGATTTTTGTCCACAATGATCAAGCACATTCTAACCCAGAGAAGACCCTAAACAGAGACTCTCTCACATGAGCAGAATTGCTATGGTATGTTCAGGGGCAAGTTTTCTGGCACGTGGGAAGAGCTGACCATTTGCGCTAAAGGAACTCTCATCCAATCCTCTGTCTTTCCTCAGTGAAGCCTTTACTATGTATTCCGTGCCGCTTCCTTTAATACATTGATGTGTGTGTGTTTATCTGTGTCTGTTTGCCTGTGCTTATCTGTATACATGTGTGTTCATACCTATGTGTGTATCTGTATATATCTACATTTCCCACCACTTGGTAATTATAAATAGCCCAACACTGTTTTCAGAATGCAGTGACCAACTGGCACCAAGCTGAGCATGCGTGGTGCTCTCCTGAGCAAGGCTGGCAGTTGTTTCCTGAGAGGGGTGAGGCAGCACATGTTTTAGACTATGCAGGCCTTACAAGTCTCTTGTAACCATTCACAGTAAGCAGAAAGCAGCCAGAACAAGGTGCAAACCTATCAGAGAGGTAAGTTTGCCACTTGTGGTCTAGATGGTGAGTCATAAACTCCTCTCTTCTTAATTTCCTTTCATTATAGCCCTTCACAGTCACCCTGAAAAGATGCCAATTCATGATGTGGACACAGCAGCTCCAATACCAAAAGCTCCATCTGGGAGCCTCTGGCATCCTAAGACAAATTCAAGTGTCTGCTTGCTTTACTTGTGGGTTTTATTAAACTGCAGGTGCCTTTAAAATCTTAGAATATTATTTGAGATACAATAAATGTCTCTCTTTAACTCTCCAAATTATCTTTTTTTCTCTTTTTTTCTTGACCTGCGGTATCCCTATTCTTTATCGTAATCTCCTTTCTTTTGTCCACTGTACTCTCCTTTGTACAAATAAAAACAAACCACCCACTGGCTAAAAGGCCTGGGTTGAGTCCCCAAGGCTGTTCATCCTGAGCTACTCATCTGTACTCCCTTCCCAGGTACTTAACCACACAGTCACCTTTTTCTCCTCTCTCCAACACCCCCCCCCCACCTCTCTGCAGAACTGGCAGAGTGCCTGACAACAGTTTCTATCTCGACGCTCTTACCCAGCTCCTGAAGCCTGATTTGTTTTCAAAGTCTGGATTCTTGCACAACTTGAACCCCGAAAGTGAGATTGCTTGCAGGCTGTGCCTGTAAAGAAAGCAGATGCTGGTGCTTTTTGGTAGCAGCTGGAGGGCTGCCTAGGCAGGTTGCATTTCAAGAAATTAATATAAAGCTAGAAATTGCAAGACCTGAGGTACTCACATCTGTTGTTTTCAAAACAAACTCACATGGAGTTATAAATCAGATTTATGCTAAGCAGTCTCTGGGGGACAAGGCATAGCATATTGATGGATTTGCCCCTCTCACCATATACAGAAACTTCATCTTTGAGGTGCTCAGGAAATTGGAAGATTACTTCAGAGGGTACCTTATGGACAATAACAAACTCCTCCAGTCCTGCCCCCAAGGGAGCTAGAATCCAGAAACAAGATGGCTGTTGAAATGAGAATCAGAATTGACAATAACAGCAAAATGTCACCTCCCCACTCATGTCTACACAGCAGTGTTTGCTTCTCTGCCCTCTATTTTCTCTTTCTGACATCCCTGGATCTTCATCTTTCTCCCAGATTCATCTGAGTAGCTCCGAATGCCTCTGCTCTCTGGGCTTCCTGCTGCCCTTACTGGTTCTCTTGGAGATGGGTTCTTCACTTACCAATTCAAAGTTTGCTTCAGGACCCTTGGAAGTTTGCTGGCTACAGTTGGGCTGCTGCACAGATTACTATTATCAGGAGATATTCTTATTCTTCAATCTCTCTGAGCAAAGTGGCCAGATCTATTCACCCTAGATGCCTCATCATCCCCTAACCACCGTGTATCCTACATGTAGCTCATCTGACCCTGGATTCAAAATGACCCAAGAGAGCTTTCTGTACTTTGCTATGTGATAAATTGCTTCTAACCCACCAACCTCAAACAAGTCCTTTATTTTGCCGATAATTTGGGAATTTGGGAGGGAAACAACTGGAAATATTTTACTTAGAATCTCTCAAGAAATTGATATCCAATAACTGCCAAGGTTTTGGCCTTCTAATTTTTCATTGAGCTGGCTATTAAATACTTAACATGTGATACTGGCTCGTCTAGAATGATCTCCAGAGGCAAATCTGTAAAAGATGTCAACCAAGATCCCAAGGCCAAAGCTGCAAAGTGGGCTACCTCACATCACATATGCTTTAAGGGATCAAATTAGCCTGTGAGAGTCAAGGAGCACACGGAACCCCTTCCTTTCTTAACAGAGGGAAATATGTCCAAGATTCATTCATTGTTTAAGCCACTACAAGTCCAGAACCATATTCCAATCCAGTGAGCTACCTGCAGAAGATAGATGAATTGGACCACATCAGGTTTAGTGTGGCTTCTCCTAGAGAACAGAGGGAAGATACCCGGATCCTCACAAAGGCCTGACTTATGGAAATGCAATATACAAGATGGCCTCACAAAGTTATGACCTAAGGGCTTGATTAGCCCACTGTCTGTGTGACCAGATAAAGTGATGTGACTTCTTTGATCTTCCAGTTTAATTTCTTCATCTAAAAACTTTAGGTGAGGCCATTCGTCAGTTGATTGTGGGAACCAAATGGGTTAGAAGTGTATGAAGTAGCGGTTACTACTGACCAATTCATGCAGCATGTTCCTCACTCAATAGATGTTACACTGACTAAGCAAGTTATGTCTCACTGTGTAAGACTACAGGAGAGGCTGTTACATCTGCCAAGAAGATTAATAAGATCTCTGCCTGACCAGACGATCATGCTATACATGCTATAATCTTTGACTTGGGGGGAGGGTAGCCCTCCTGCTCTAGTCTTCCTTCCTTTGCCTTCCCCTTTATCTCTCTCTCTCTCTCTCTCTCTCTCTCTCTCTCTCTCTCTCTCTCTCTCTCTCTCTCTTGATTGTGCTCATGTCAATTTGGGGCTCCCCTCAGGAAGCCATAGGTCACCTCTGCCTCTGTCTTTCCCTGTTGTAGCTACACAAAGCTCCCAGGTATGTGCCAAGAAGGTTCTCTGGTATGGGTAGGCTATGGCCCTATTGAGGTCAAAAGTCAATGTGCTTATACATCAGTGTGGGTTCCCACCATAGAGCGATACCTTTCACAGTGGCTGCCTATGGACACATGAGTATTTCTGGAACCTCTGCATGTAGCCAATCCCCTTGCTTCTTTGGAAGTGCTCTGTATTGCCATTGTGTTAAGAATTATGGCACTGGGTTTACTGTGTCTGCGTCTTAACAACCCAACATAGATTTGCCCAGGACCTATGAAGTATTTGATCACCTCATTGTCTCTACGGTTGGGTTGAAGATTTAGGACTTGACTCACTCTACTTCACCAGAACTTGAAGTTAATCCATAAGCTACACATCTAATTAGCTTGTTCCCACCACACCACTCTACAGCCACATCTTATATCCCCAGAGAGAGCTTCTACTACCACCTCCACTTAAAAAAAAAAAAAAAAAAAAAAAAAAAAAGTAAGCGGCCCATTGCTCAAACAAACCCATGGTGTGCAGATGGCCTGTAGTCAGGCCTGCTCCCTGATTCTATAAAGTCCACCCTCAGGGCTGGTGGCTCAGAGCCCCATGAAAATTGGAGGGAAACTATGTCATCTGTCAGCACACAATAACTGCTTGTGTTGTATCCCTCAGGCATGCAAGATGCATTTTCCTTTTTAAAATGACCTGAAACTTGCATTATGAAGGCACTTCTGCTTTTGTTACTTTGCCGTGTACAGTCTTGAGGGCAGAACATTTGTCAGCAACTGTAATACAGTCTAAATCCTTTCCTCAATTATGTTAAATCCTCAGGATATTAGTCTTTCTTCTTACGTAAAAAACAAACTTCTTAGTTCATCACTATCTGCCCCATTGGAGGGGGCATCGCAGTATTCTCCAAATCACTGGCTTTTTCTAGCACAATCCTCATCTCTGACTAGATAGCAGGAACCTTGAGCGGAGTTTCCTCTTCTCTACACCATGGCCAACCAGACAGTGCATATGTAGGTGGTGACCCACTGAGAGACCCCCTCTTTGGTGCAAAGAGGGGGGCCCTCACTTGGAGCTGGTGAAATGGTTCAGAGGTTAAAAGTAGTTGATACTTTTCCAGAGGACCACAATTTGGTTTCTAACACCATCTAAATAAACAATTACCGGCAATTCCAGATTCAGGGGAGCTGGCACTCTCTTCTGGTGCCTAAGGAAAGCCCAAGGCTGTGTGTGCATCGCTGCTGTTTCAAATGAAGAACATTGAAGCCCCAGGAGGCCAGAAGCCACAGTCAGAGCTGCACCCAGGTCCCACTTAAATCCCAACAGCCAGTTGTAGACATGGTAAAGCAGGCAAAGACAGGGTTCTTTGCAGTGGTTTGTCAAGGTCTCATGGAGGTTTAATTCCCACCAGGAGAGGAGCCCTGAGCATCTCTGTTCAGACTTTCTAATGCGCAAGCTTTAATGCTTCTTTCTTTTTTAAAAATTAAACCATTCCTTTAACAGAGTCTCATGTGGCTCAGGTTGGACAGAAACTCACTATATAGCCAAAGTGACCCTGACCTCCTGACCCTCACGCCTCCATCTTTTGAGTGCTGAAATTACAGATCTACACTAGTGTGTCCATGCTATGCTGGGATCGGTGTCTCACACAGGTTAGTCAAGTACTCTACTAACTGAGCTACATTCCAGCCTGGGTGATGTCTTCAAGGAACCTGGGTACACACAACACTATATGGGAACTCACCAAGAGTCACAGGAGTAGAGGTAGCAGGTACAGCATTGTCTCTCCCGTTGCATCCAAGTAACCAAGGACTCTCTGCACTGGACTCTGTGTTAGGATTAGAGGGGGTGTGGACCTTGTTCTTTCCTTGAACTTCCTAAGGTCTTTGAGAGAGGAGTCAGCAGAAAGTCAGGGTGATATGAATAGATTCAAGATGGTCTGCGGGCTGGTTCAGGGAACCATGACCTTGAGATTGGAGCAATCCTGCTGGACTTAGCTAGCAAGTGAGCCCCAAGGGATGCCTTACTTTGGAACTCTGCTCTGCAGAGCTTTGGTATAACATAGTGTGTGTATGGGGGGGGGGGGATAATAGAACATGACCAGTCAGTCAAAGGGGACTATTTTCCTTATATAATCTCAAGAAACATAGCATTCTTCTCCCTGTTAAGCTATTGTTTGAAAGGCTATCCCAAGCTTTTAGGGACATAAGCAGTTGGATGGGTATCTAAGGAATACTGCAGTTATAAGCTACTTACTATAATGGTTTCACCCCAAAGGCACAGATTGGTATACCAGCCGTATCTTCCTTCCTTGAAACTATTCCCTTGCTTTGGCTGAACTGACTTTCTCCCCGGGTTTACTTCAAATAGCCCTTAAAAATAGCCACAGTTAGACTTGTTGGTCTGGAATTTCCTGGAACCACCCATCACAGGGCACTGGATTCAGGCTGTCTGTCAAGGACTCTTTCTCTGAGCTTCCACCCTCCTCTTTGAGGCCAGCAGGAGTGTTAGGAACCCAGTGTATCCAGAGGTAAACTGGTGATGTCCCTTCCTGACCCTGGGTGGTGAGGAACCAACAGGTCCCTTGAAGCTCTGGCAGTCCAGCTGGGAGTGGCCAGAACTGAGGACTAAGAATGGAGTCGGCACTCAAGGACAGCAGAATTCCATTTGTGGCATTTTTTTTCTTTTTAATACATTTTTAATTAAAATAAAATTACATCCCTTTTCCAGCATGAACTACATAGTATTCTTTCTTTAACCTGTACTTTCTATCTGGGAAAATATGATTCAGACAGTTTCTCCAACTGACACTCTGTCCATAAGATCGCTGGCATCTGGTTAAAGCTCAGAGGTGACTCTTAGCATTTCCCAGGATTAAACTGAAACATGTGATTTCATCTAGGATGAGATAAGAGACTCTATTGGTTAGGCTAAAGGCAGCCCCCCCTTCACCCCTGGAATTCAGTTATGTCTGCCTTTACAAATACAAGCTGTTGAGAAAGCAACAAATTAGAAAAAAAAATCACAGCCAGACAGAAGAAAAATAGTGTTTCCTATCTGAGTGCTGATTCCTTGAGGTGCATGAGATCGATCACACAGGAAGAAATCAGGGGTCAGGTTCCATGACACCGCCACAGAGACTCCTCCCACAGATGATGTAGGGGAGTCAGAGAAGTAGCCAAGAAGCCCATGGGCACTGGTGAACACTGAGAATAGACAAAGATAAAAAAGACCAAACTAGAGATATGCCTGCTTCCAGCATCAGGGATTCTGTCCTGCTTCATGCTGCCCTCTGGACTCACTGTATCACATACCATCAGCTTTGAGATGGCAGACTTCTGAGCGACCCTAAGAAGGCCTCTATCTTCCTATGTCTTCCCTGGCCATGCTGGCCTCTATTACCACCTTACTGGGTGTGCTGCAGAGCTGGACCCCCATCCCTCAGGTGCCTTCAGGCACACATTTCCTGTTGGGAGTTGTTTTATCACATGCAACACAAATTCAGCAATCTTAGCTCTTTGTTGTATATGGAAGGTGAAGGTGGCTATCAGTTGAAGGAGGTCTGGGGTCCCTCTAACTTGTTCTGAAAGCATGGTACCTCTCCTCCCCTCGAGGCATGTGAAGTCTGTCTCTCTCTGACTGTCCCCTTCAGAGTCTCCTGAGTCTCCATTCAATGACCTGCTGTGAGAACAAAGAAAGCAGGGAAGGACTTAGTTCTGGGACACCATGAGGGAGTTCCCAGTGCGTGACTTGACTCCTGCCAACTATGTGAGTTCAGGAACACTATTTGCTGTGGCTAAACCCTGAGCATCACAAAACAGCCATTAGGAGTCTTGATTGAAATAATGAACCCAGTATTGCTTTAAAAAAAAAATGCCAACATACTACGTCAGTGTGAATCTTGTGCATGGTCAAGATTTTATGCTATATTAAAGGAAAATTTGGTTAAAAGCCGTTTCCCCATTCTTCCCAATTTGAAGAGCTAAAACAATTCTGTGTTTTATGAAAATCACCCTGATCTTTCATCCAATCTTTAGTATTTTACTGCTCAGAGTCAATTCACTGAGGGTTTTAACCAGCAGGTCCAGTTGAGGTCAGAAATCAAGAAGTAGAATCTGGCTCCCCTCCAGCCTGGGGTGACAACCACTTCTACATTTGATGTGTTTTGTTTTTTATTTTCTGCTTGTGTATTACAACAGAGTTACATGGTACAGGCATCTGGCTCATGTAAATCTTAAATTTCATTCAGTTCAAATCAAAGAGCAACCAATAAGACCTAGCTAACCAAGAAAACAGTTGTGCCCAGAGGTCTTTGCGGGAGCAAAGACATATGTCCTTCAGCCTAAAGCTAAGTTAGAAAACGACACTAGAGTCACCCCACTGAACCTTCTACATAAGGTGTACTGATTGGCTTGTAGTCAGTAAACTTCACATCCCTTAGCCACGTATGAACTTGGCATCTCTTAGCCATGTGGACAAGACTGTTCTCTGTTCCTCACTTGGCCTTCTCCTGACAGGCACAGAGGCATAGGATGCTGAAGCAGCTAGTGTTCTTCACTGGAACTCCAGGCACAGCTACATCCTGCTAGCTTTGGTGACCTTGGCTGTCCTAGCTCCAGGCTTTATAATCTAAGCTCATAAGCCCTAAGATTTGTCAGTGGGAGGAATTATTATCTTTTCAGGCTTCCTGCCTTGGCACTCCAAGACTGAACTAAATTTGTTTGGTGACTTTGAGAAGACTTGGAAAATGTTCTGCATAATTTCTCAAGCTGAAAATTAGACTACCAGAAGAACATAAAGAACTCAGTCTCTATCAACTCAAAGTTCTTCTCTGCTGGCTAAGTTTTGTAGCAACAGAAGGTGCTATGCAGGCCGCATGGTCTTACCCAATGCTGGAGCCTACATGCTACAATGACTTGCCAAGCAAGTTGTGCCCAATGGTGCAATAGTGGCCTGGCCATTGTGGGGTAGCTACTTTTCAGTTAGACTTGAGGCCTCTCTTCCTTGACCATAAGATTCCCAGGGTTAGTGACCTTCTTTGAGATAATGCCAGGGGCATTTAGAGTACTTGACTGGGGGCTAGCAGAAGCTGAAGGCTCTGTGACATCAGCAAAAGCAGCTGAAACCCGTTAGCATGCAGACCTCTGTTTATCAAAGTCATCTAAGACTCCAGATCTTAGAGCAACTGACCTCAGAGACAGGAGGAATGGCCCTCAAGGCTGCTAGGGTCTGTTTCCCATTACCTATGATATACTTACTGTTTCTCTGTAGTCAGCTATACATATGGTTAGATTCCAAGTCTTTGATGTCTCAGCATTTCCATGCTGTGAACTTCTGTACATGCAATTTCTGCTCTGACACTCATAACTTTCTCTTGCCTCAGCCTGCCTGTGGAGTCCATGGATCACTGGATCAAACAACTGTGAATAAAAATATGTATTAAAAATTTCCCAAAGCAAACAATTTTCATTCTAAATGGGTAGAGTGACATTTGGTGACACCCTGCAGTGATCCCCATTACTTCACAGCTCCTCATTGTGGTAACTGAATGATGTGTCTCCCATAGTCCATTCACTGAAATACTTGCCCATAAATTTGGGTGTGTAATGGTAACCTGAACGTAGTCCCTCACGGGCACAGAAGGAAGACTATATTTCTGCCCCTTCCATAGTAGCCTGGATAGTAGAGCTATGTCTGAGGTTGATGGATGGCGCTCGCTTCTGCTGACCCACAGCCCCTCATGCTTTCCAGAGACACTTCACAGCAGCCTGGTAGCCGACAGCCTGGAGACTTAATTTTTCTGTCAAGGTTTCAGAATTAGTGCCCATATACCTGTGCATACACATATACACATGCACAGATGTGATCACACAAATACATGCATGCACGTACACCACACAGACACACACACACACACACACACACACACACACACACACACACACCGCATACTGGCTCTCTATCCGTGGCTGACAAATATAAAGGACAAGTATCTCAGCTCTCATTCCTTTGGGGAGATCTTCTTTGAAGACGTAATCTACAGGACACCAGGGGTATCACTGAGGAGTGATGAAGACTTGATAGTACCCTTGTCATCTACATGACAACCTGATATTTCCTGTCCCACCTCTGTGTTCAGTTCCTAGGGTTTTCTGGCTTGTTTTCCAGATTTACATCACACCCAAATTCTTGTCTCAGTGTCTACAGCCAGGGGGCACACAGTAAGACAGCCATCCCAATATTTAGCAAAGAAGAACCTCTGCTGCAAAGCTGGAGTCTCCGAGGGTCGGCTCTTCCTCATTGATGGCACCCCATACTGTTATGCTGCCTGGGACCTGAGAGCAGAAACTGCTGCAGGCATGAAGAGGAGATGGGAAACAAGCGGGCAGGGGCGCTACCGAGAGAGTACATCTTAAAAGCCTCCATCCTGTGAGTACATAGCTTCTAACCTTCAGGACATGGTTGGAAACGATGAAATATTCTAAATAGAGAGATGAGACTCACCTTGTATTTCAGAAAGATTCTTTTGTGTTTTGCCTATGTATGACCTGGAAGCTGGGCATCACTCTATATCCTGCTTCTGACAATAGTTCAAGTTGATAATGTCAACAGAAAAATGGAAAGTTAGGATATGTTTATGGAAAGGAGACAAGGGACTTCTGGGATGTTTAGGAATTAGGACAGAAGGTTGCTGGGTCCTGATGGTTGTGAAGAACACAACAAAGACTAAACTCTTTCCCAGGCATGGCTTATACTTGAAGTGCATGCAGTGAGCTCAGTAACTGTGTCTTTAGTTTGGATTCTGCTTGCTTAGAACCCTGGGATCGGCCTCTTACCAGACCTTGTGGGAGCTGCAGCTCTGGAGCAGCAAGAGGAAGTGAGAAGGTGAAGGAGGCAGGAAAAAAAGAAGCAGGAAAGACAAGTAGGAAGAAAGATTCATTTTTGAGTGTGTCCCATCTTATTCTTTCCTTTCGCTGGCCAAGTTCCACCCTGTGAGACATGAGCTTTTGCTCCTATGTATGGGGTCAACTGCTTCTTCCAGGCAGACACTGGAAAGGCAGATGTAGTCTGTGTCCCTGCGCTTTCTTGTATCCAGAGGTTAGAGATGAAGCAGAACTTCAGGGGATCTGAATGGGCTGAACAGGGAAGCCATGATTCTTCCGTGGTAGAGAGTCTGAGACTATTCAATGGCTTTAGGAGATAACACAATGGCAGATGTGGCTAAATAAAGGGCACTCCTATAATCAGGTGGACAGAGCCTGGCAAAGCAGGTAGCTTGTTCTTGAGCCCCCCAAATTCAAGACTCGGAGCCAAGTTTAGAAGTAGGATTATTAGCATTTCAGCAAGGAAAAGGCCCCAGCAGCTTTCACCGTATGGGAAAGGTGCCTTTTTGAATCATCCATATGGGGCAGAGAGGTAAGAGGTGTGGTACATACCGAGCACTGATTGTTGCAGCGTCGAAGCATTCGAACTAAATGAGAACCCAGGATTAGAACCAAGAAAGAGTACTCAGCAAGATGCCACCACCAGAGGAAAGGAAGGGACATAGGGTGGCTGCCCTTGAGTCTGTGGAATGAGAGGGATCATCAAGGGAAAGGTCAAGGAGTCAGCTGAGTGAGGAGATTGGCTCAGGGGCTATCCATGATTGGGGGCACCCATCAGCACACCACCTCCAGAGGACGCTGTGCTTGGGGGCGCACATCAGCACACCACCTCCAGAGGACGCTGTGCTTGGGGGCACACATCAGCACACCGCCTCCAGGGGACGCTGTGCTTGGGGGCACACATCAGCACACCGCCTCCAGAGGACGCTGTGCTTGGGGGCACACATCAGCACACCACCTCCAGAGGACGCTGTGCTTGGGGGCACACATCAGCACACCGCCTCTAGGGGACGCTGTGCTTGGAGACACACATCAGCACACCGCCTCTAGGGGACGCTGTGCTTGGGGGCACACATCAGCACACCACCTTTAGGGGACGCTGTGGTGCATTTGATGAAGGCATTCTGGCAGTCACTAATAAACTGGTACAACTGAAGCTCAAAGCCTTGCTTCCTGCCCTCCCCACCACACTGTCCCTCACCCTTCCCACCAGTTTAATAATGAAGCCAAAAGAGACCTGGAGACAGAAAAATCCCTCAGCCTCGCAGTTAGTTCAGCAGAGAACACAGCTGGGAGCACCAGATTTAGTGTCTGTGATGATGTCGGGATTTTATTTTTAAGCCTTCATTTTTCAGACACGCAACCAAGCAAAACAAAGGAGGGAAAATTCCTGGGCTCCCGGAATAGCCCCATGAAGCACTATCTAAACCCCGCCCCCCCTTTAGTACTTTCTCCATAAACAAGGCCCGTCTGTTTCTGAAACCTGACTTTTATCATCCTCAGAGGTAGTAAAAACATGAGGGCTTGCCAGGGTCCAGAGAAAATGCTTCACCTTTGACACATTGTGCAAGCATTTCTAAAGCGGAGGAAAGGTTTGCCATGGCATCCGGAGTGGAGGAACCTGAAAGAAAAGAAGTGCAATCGCAGAGAAGTTTGGGAGAATGGGGCGTGCTACAAAGGGTGCTCGGGAGACCCAACCCACGTTGCTTAACAGCCCTGGGGTCTGGAGTTTGGGGATTGCGGGTAGTGAAGGTCATAGCTCGATATTATGTCTCTGCTTTTTGTTTGTTTACTTGTTGAGATAACGTCCTACTGTGGAGTCTAGGCTGGCCTTGAACTTATGACCCCCCTGCCTGAGCTCCTGAGGGACTGACTCCATGCCTTCAGCACTCTCAGACTTCAGTGTATCATCTTTGTTTTAATTCTTCCATAATTGTATATGTACATGTAAATATAAAGACGGTATTTTGACTATATTTTCCCACTACCCTTTCTTTCCCACTGAACTGCAATCCCCCTTTGCGTGTGTGTGTGTGTGTGTGTGTGTGTGTGTGTGTGTTAATATATGTGTACATGGGCACTCATGTAGCCACTGTTTAATTAAGGTGGCTTGCATCAGTCAGGATTGTTCACTTAAGCAGGGTAAGTACGTTACTAGTGTCTATATCACTGAGGAATGACTACCCAACCATTAACTGCCCAATAATAGTTCCTCAGAGAGAGGAGTACTTCATGAAACTCCCATCCATTGGGGATTGTTGATTGTTCCTGTCTTTTGTGGGTCTCGTGTAGGTAACAATAACTGCTGAGTTCATGTGTTCAAAAACCATGTTTGGATAAAGAGACACCACTTCACGGCACCCCTTCCCACTCTCCAACCCTTATGTTCCCCCCAAGTTCCCTGAGCCTTACAGAGGACAACATGAATATCTGGCTTACGAGCAGTCAATAATCACTGATTTTCATGACTTTACCAAGTTAACAGTCTCTACACTCACCACTGGCTCCTGATCAAGGCTGAGAGAACCTCTACTCCATGAATGGAAGCATAGTCAAAAGACATCTGGACAGCACATCAGCGTAGTAGACCATCCATGTTAGGTTCTCTCCTGGGGCCCAAGACATCCCCAGTCATGGGCCTTTTGAAACAGCTGTGGACCCTGTGTGCTATTATACTGGCCTATCAGCGTACAATGGTGCCATGGCTGTTACAGGGGTAACTTTGCCCTTTCTGATTAAATGTGAGGCCTGCCCACCTGAGGAGAATTGTGTGTCTTAAATGTGCATCCTGCTGGGAGATTGACGATGGTGCTTCTCTTTCTATCTCAGCTCCTGAGTAGCAAATGGCTGCTTCATACAGGAGAATGACTCTCTTCAGGGAAGAGCTAAACCAATCTTTAAAAGTCTAGTTTGTTGCTTCTTTTATATACCAAGGTTTCAAGTTGATTCAAGCTGTCTGTTCTGGGTTTTGGGGATTCTTAGCGTCTCTAGTGCACTGAAAGACCACTAGGGCTGTTCACAGGAAACCTCTAGAAGCCTCATAGAAGGACATCCTGGAAAAGCAAATGCCTGAGGTTATTACAGCTGTCCATCTCTACTCTTCTCCAGCCCAGCTTCATTAGCTATTTCAGAATTCTAGGATGAGGTAAACAATACCAGGGCAAAAAGAATAAGAGAGCAATGCTTGGGAACACACAGTCCTCAGTAAGGAAAGAGTTACGATCCAGACAAACCCTTTTTAAGACAGGACCTGGCCTCACTTTGTGTAGGCACCAGCAGCCCTACTTGGTGTTATCAGCTAAGATTGGCATGGGAAAACCAGGTAGTGTCTACCACACAGGTAATGCCACCAGCACTCCCTGGATCAAAATGCAGCGGCCCCATCAAATGAGGACATACTGTGGGGTCGACATAAGGCTGAATGAGTCAGATGAATACAACAGAGCTCAATGGTCTTTTATCCAGAAGTTTCTCTGATTTGTATTTTTTTTTATATTGGGAAAAATCCACACACATATGTAATGAGCTATATTGAAGATGGGATTCTTGTCGAAGCATGAAATTCATTTCTGTTTCTAATGCTTTTGTACATATAAACTGAAGGAAGTTTTACAGCTCACATTTAGTACAGTTATATTTAATGGTGCCCTTGACAGATGAAGGTGTGAAAATTTTAAATTGTGACATCATGTCCACGCTCAAAAAGTTTAAAATTTTAAAGTATTTGCAGTTCAGATTTTCAGATGAAGAATGCTCATTCTGTCTGTAAATTTCGGAAAAAGTGAGAACAGAAAATAGTAAAGTTGTGTTTCTATACCTAGACCAAAATCCCCCATGCAATAACTGTGAGGCCTTGTGGCCTTGGGTGGGGTATCTGTATTGTGCACTGTGTATTAGCCGTCTAATTTGAGAGAACACACTGCTCTGAAACTTAGCATAGCAAACCAACAAGCATTTACTATCACACTAAAGTTCTAAGGGCCTGAAAGTTGAGCATAACTTGACTGGTCATGGGCTCAAGGACCCCCGGAGAAATCTAGGAAGGATGCTGGTTAGAGACACTGTCACCTAAAGGACTGATCACCAGCCTCAGGGAATGCTTTTAAAGATGGCTGATTCATACAACTGTCCAGTGGAATATTCATTTGTGGGCTGTGTGGCCTTCTCTAGAGGAATGTCAGACAGTCTTCCAACAAGGCAGCAGGCTTCCCCTCCTGGGAATGATCCAATACAAAGCACAGCTCTGCACTCAAAGAGAATAAGAGTTTATTCTGGAGCCAAATGACAGTAACCATAGCCAGGGAACAGATTTCAGGTTGTCCTTAAATGCTGTGTTCCAGTGTAAAAATGGATTTGTGAAGTTTTTATAGTTACAGGGCAAAATAAAGTCATAAATCAAGGCATTTTCCAAGCACAATGGTGCTAAAAATAGTCCAAGCCAATGTGGCTATAGACCTGTAACATTCCAACTCTCCACAACCACAAAGTTCTAATCAGTCAATGAGCGTTGTGGAATCCTTAGCATAGGTGAAGAATTTCGTCCTTTTTGCATTTTTTTGCTTTCTGGGAACTTTAGTCCCAAGGAGGAACAGAACATAACAGAAAGCATCATCTTTTTCTGACCAAGCTTTGGAAGTGGTACCTCCACATCAGCCTTAATCTGTTTCCAGTCCATCACTCAGTCCAGCCCACCCTCAGGAAACAGGAATCAAGTTAAATTTCTTTAGGGGAATATTAAACATGCTTGGATGTCTCCATCACATCGCACTCCCAAATCCTTTGTCATTTGTGTGGGTTGTTTTGGATTTTAAGATAGTTCATCAGTAAGGATTTTGTCACCTGCAACTGCACAGTCCGTAGGAGATGAGGTGCTTTAAGAATGTTTAAAGTCCCTTCAGGAATTAGTTTCCTCTATATTGTGACAGCTGAATCTTAAGTAAGAAACTTACACAGAAATTTCTGCAAAGATTTCACCATGCTATAATCAAGTCCTACTTTGGGCATAAACACTGAAGCCAAGATATTAAACTTGTTTTTATCTCTATAGTGACATCCTTGTCACTAAGAGTTTTACCCCGTGTCTTATTCAGGGGGTCAGCCCCTGTGCATCCGGACTGGCTATAGAATAGCAGAGACGGACGGGAGATGGTCCAGTTCATAGTGTGCATGCTGTGTGAGCATGAGGACCTGAGTTCAGACCCACAGCATCCATGTAAACATCGAAGCGTAGGGATATGTTACTGCGTCCTCTGCACTGGGTCATTGGAGAGTCCCTGGAGTACACTGGCCAGCCAGGCTAGCCAAATCAGTGAGCTTCAGGGCTAATGATGGACTCTGTCTCCAAAAGTAAAGTGGAGAATGAATGAAGATAGTCAACACCAATACCTGGCTCCCACATGCACAAGCGTCCATGTATACATGCATCTGAACGCACATGAGTACAGAAACACACATACACACACAAGTGAGAATTAATACAGGGGTGATAACATAGTTCTCTAGAGCCAGAAAAACATGCTTACCATCATCTTAGTGAGCAGATTGTACTAGCATTCTACATTGGTTTACATGGCAAGGGAGGCAACCCTCTTCCTTTCCTGCCCCTCACCTCTCCCATGGGAACACCTTCCTCAGCTCTAGGCACCTCCATCCTATTCTAGGACAGTGTCTTCTAGCTCCTGGTCTGGGTCCTACATTGCTCATGACCTTACTGACTGAGAGACCCTTTTTTCTCCTGAGCATCTGCCCCAGGAGGGAGGAATCTCCTCACAGAGCTTTGCCCTTGTCAAAGTCTGGCAGCCACCAGAAAGGAGGGTATTGTGTCCTAGACAATACTTGAATGCACAGAAAAGTACCTTTGAAGAAAGGATCTGAAGGATGCTGGGAGTGATGGGTTTTGTAGAAGAGGGACAAATGAGTTCCACAACCCCACTGATGCAGTTCTAAAGGTACAGAGCATCAGGCGGGGGTGATAAAGCAGTGACTCTGCTACAACCCAACAGGTAATTCTACTGCCTTGTATGCTGGGCTTTCCTGGGCATCCTCCCTCGATGGAGTTGAGGTCAAGGGTCTGGGGAGATACAGAGTGCACCAGAGTGAATCCAGAGGAAATAGAACATATCAAATCCTCCTTTAAAACGACAAGCATTTTCATACTTACACTTCTCTTTGGGTAACTTACATGATATTAATCATACTACATGAACACCGAGATCTAACCATCTAACACAGCTAAGCCATAACAAGGATGTAAAATTTTCATGTAATTCTGGGATAAAAGAGGTGATAGGCTGGAATGTGAACTTTGACAACTGTGTGTTCTTATTGATGTCAGCTCCCATTAGCCTCTGTCTACACTTGATCTACTTAGGTATATCCACACAGAAAGAAAGCCCCAGGGTTCTCTAGCTCCCATTTCTCCTCGGCTCCCACCCAGGAAGAAATTCGCTGAACACTCTTATACTACAGTGTGGATGACCCTTTCCATGTGGGGCTCCTTCTGGCTTTGGAGATGAGGGTAGAGCTGTCATATTAGTGACAGATACACTTAGAAATCAGAGAACCTCAGGGTGACCAGTACATGTTCTTAGCATTTTCTTACTTATTATTGAACTAAAAATAATATATGAAAGTCAAAGTGTGATGCCCCAATGGATATCATCCTTATCATTTCCAATGTCCCTGATGCCTTTGAAGCAGTTGAAGTATGAAAAACATTTGAGAAAATATTTCTTCTTTTAACTCTGCTAGTATCCTGTAAAATAAAATATGTCCAGTAGCTGACCATCATTGCATTTAGCACCAAGCACAGCTATGGAAGAGGGAAAAGCATTAGGAAGTTAATTGAGGAACTGAGGCTGGTTCCAGGTGCCCACAGAAGGTTTCCCATGGTGGTTTTTGAATAGTAACTAAGGATGTAAAAGCTCAGTCTGTTGGCTGCAGTTTTAATGACTGTTCCCCTTCCCAAAAGATCTATGTGATAAAGGTTTGGTCCCCAGACTGTCATGGTGTTAAGAGTTGCTGGAACCTGTGAGGAGGCAAGGCATTGATGTAGAGTATCTTCATCTACTGACCACCTTGTCTTGGAGGGTGGGTTCCTCAATGAACCTGGAATTCACTGGTCTGAAGCCCAGATGCTTTGTGGTGCTATGTTTTGCTGCCCCAAATAGTCCCAGAGCAACAGGCCATCTGACCTAGTGCTGAGACCTCCTGTGAGCCAAAATAAACCTTTTTTTCCTTCAAGCTGATTATCTTAGGAATTTGTCACAGTTACAGAAAGCTGACTACTACACCAGTCCTGTCAGGACTTTATGACTGGCAAGAATTCAGGCTAATATTTGGCACCTGTGAAACGTGAGCAGGCCTTCCAGAATTCCTGTTCTATAGACACTTTCAGAAAAGTTTTATTTGTGCCCTGTGAAGTTCAATGCAACATGCAGATTAAGTATGCCATGGCATCTGGCCAAGGAACACATTCCTGCTTTAGAGGAGAAGCCAACAGTAAACCCTGTTTATCACACTTGTGTGTCTGTCTAGGATTGAAAATGCCTTTCTGGGAAGAAAGGGGTGGGGGACTGTCAAGGAGAAGCTCCTGGGGTGCAGAGCAGACTGCCAAGTTCCATGCTGAGAAGCCCTCTCTAATGTCTGAGGACTTTGAGCACCTATCTCTTTAGACTGCTTATTCATGGTCTTCATTTTTAAACCACTGAAATCCGTTCCAGAAGAAAACAGAAACTGACAATCTGTCAATGTATCCAGTTACCTATCTTTAAAAAAAAAAAAAAAAAAAAAAAAAAAGGCAATGCTATCCTTAAACATCTAGTATTTCCCTCTCTGAATCTACAGGCTAAGGTGAGAGGGTGGCTCAAGGCTTGGTCTCCTACTCTGAGTACCAAGAGCCATGCACCCCCTTATTACCATAACTTAGGGCCTCAGTGAAGCCAGGTCTTCCTCATTTTTCCAGAGCATGCTACAGGAAATGAGTCATGGAAAATCATCTCATGTCACCATAGAAGATGCAAGCACCCTCTTCGAGCATCTTCAAACAAAAGATGTAAGAGCTTTCTCTGAGGACCAGGTCTGTGCGGGTGATAATGTAGATAAATAAACATTTCCTACTAAAAATGCAAACTGACTATATTCTGCCTCTCCAAGTTCAATTAAGTTCTGAGGAGAAAAAAATTCATACCTGGACAGAGCAGAAGTGGTCACAGAGTAAGACTGCTTCCATCCCATTGAGAGTGGTTCAGGGAAGGAGATTTTTCTACAAGAACTGAAGCTGGACAAGACATAGGAAACAGAGGCTTGTTGGTCATATATGCAGAGAGCAGAGAGGCAAGTTGTTTAATGAACCAGTGCCTTTGTCTTCAGATGTGGCAAACTTTGCCCCAAATGCTACAGTTGATTTTGTGCAGATTTGGATCTAACTGATTCAGACTTTCACATTTGCACAACTGGAGGCCTCTCTAGGGACTGCCTAGGTAGTAAAATTGTGCAGCTATGACCCCGATGAGCCTATAGACACCTTTGTCCCTGATTCACAATATCTCCAACTGTTTCAAGAGTTCAGAAATCTGTGCAAGCTTGCATTTGGCTCATCTAGGAAGAGCCTCTGTTTCTCAGGGGTGGTGTCCAGGTAAGCCAGGAAGGTTAAGAACATTTGCTGGGGAGAAGGGGCATTTGTATGAATGACCCATCTCTTGTCTCACTATGGAGATTTTCTGCATTCACCTCAGAGATCCAAATAAAATCAGATCTCCAAAATTCTTTTCCAGTAGGAGACATAAGCAATGTCTACTTCTCCTCCTAAGGTTCCAGTGACACCCAAGGCATGATTCAGCCCCAAATTCTCTTCAGAGAACAAATGAATTTGTTAGGCTTCATTACAGAACACAAGTGAGACAGATTATTTATAGGGGTAGGGGTGCTTCTCCCCCATCACAGGTCACACCTGAAAATCTTTTACCAATCAGAAATAAGGGCTTCCCTTTAGAAGCATAGATGAAGCCCCATTTAGTCTCCCATCACCCACACTGGCAACCCACCTATCTACTCTTGCCCCTCCCTTAGGCCATAGGCAATTAAGACAAAGTTTCACACAACAGGTGGTAAGGAGTGGCTGGATAGTCAGGTGAGAATCTGGGTCTCTGCCCACCACTCCATGAATAGGAGCAAACAAGCCCAGCCTGTACAAGTGGCAGTGAGCACAGCCAAACTTTCCAAGATGGCAGTTGCTTGGCTTTTAAGACAGTCACAACAGTGGCCCACAGTGGTGGCTTTAGAAGGAGATTCTCTCCTCACTACATTTCCTGACTCCCATCCTGTATAAACTGCACATGCCCCATGAGCTTTGGCGGAGCACCCTAATCTAAGACACTTAGTTAATGCAACAGCATCTTCTACTTGATGGTGCCCAGTGAGAACAGCACCTGTCTCCAAGATATGGATTGGTGATTTCTGCAAGTGATTTGTTTGTATCAGTGATTGGGGGTGAGGAACGCCAAATGCCTCTCAAAGCGTGAACAAGATGGTCTGTATCAGGAAGCAGTCACTTCTGGTCTGTCAACTTTAACATGTCCACCTAGGCACTTTCTTGGATAAGAAAGGTGTAGCTGTTTTTAATCCAACAACTTAAATCAGACTCACAAGGGAAAGCAGAGTGTCTGTTACAGACTTTAGGAAATGTCGAGATTTATGAATGGAAAGAAGACATTTACTCTCAGAACACAAACAAGAGTTTCTTTTTTTTTTAGGAAAAGCACATGTGGAAACTTGAATAAGAAAGGCCCCCCATAGGCACACGCACACACACACACACACACACACACACACACACACACACACACACACACACATAGTGATATATTGTATATTTAATAAAATTTTCTGGAATATCACAGGACAGAATCACCCACAGCCAAGCCTTGAAGGCCAGGGAGTGAGTGGTGACCCACACCTTTGATTCCATCACTTGGGAGGCAGAGATTCTGGATCTTTGTGTGTTCAAGACCTAACAGCCAGACAGTGGTAGCTCACACTTTTAATCTTTACTCTACCAGAGTTGAACTAGGAAGAAAAATAGCTGATGGGGAAAGAACTGTTAAGGCAGGAAAAGGCAGAAATTCAGTCATTGTGTCTGACCAACCAGATAGGCTGAGGACCTGTGAAGACAGGACATATTCTGTCCAGCCTGAGAAGTTGACTGGGTGAGAATTGGCTCTGATATTCCAGCTTTCACCCAGGTTTTTATTATAATACTAAAAAAGAATTAGTACAATACTCACTCACACACACACACACACACACACACACACACACACACACACACATGCTTAGGATTAGGAGGTGTGACCTTGTTGGTGGTTGTGTGTCACTGTCACTGGGGGGTAAGCTCTAAGGTTTCAAAAGCCCATACCAGGCCCAGTCTTTCTCTTTTTAATGTCTAAGGACCAAGATGCAAAGCTCCCAAGTCCTGCTCCAGTGTCACACATGCCATCATGAAGATAATGGACTAAGCCTCAGAAAATGTAAGTAAGCTCCCAATTTAACACTTTTCTTTCTGAGAGTTGCCTTGGTGATGGTGCCTCTTCACAGCAACCGAACAATGACTAATAGTGCATACTGTGTGGGACTATGCTCTTGTACACTGTAAATATTTGTCATTTGTATTGGTTTAATAAAATACTGACTAATCAGTAGAAGAATAAAGTACAAGCAGGACAACCAGATTAGGAGAATTCTGGGAAGAGAAAAGGCAGAGCAGGCAGGGGACACCAGCCAGACACAGAGGAAGCAAGATGAGAATGTTACAATAAGAAAAGGTACCAAAGCCACATGGCTAAACATAGATAAAAACAATGGACTAACTTAAACCATAAGAGTTATCAAATAATAAGCCTGTACCACAGGCCAAACAGCTTGTAATTAATATTAAGCTTCTGAGTTAATTATTTTACAAGTGACTATGTGACTGTGGTGGAGAAGATTTGTCTGGACTGCAGAGCTAGGCAGGACCAAGAAACTTCTAATTATAAAGCTGCATTTTTCTGAGCTTTGTGATAATATCCATAAAGCTTCCATTTAAAAATAAAAGACTCAAGCACAGGGGTAAACCAATATATAACAACCTCTACCATGTATGTTTGTGTGTGTGCTCATGCATGCGTACATATACATGTAAGATATCAATAAACTTTAATATACTTCTATTTGATGGTAAACTATTAAGATTCAATGTATATAGATTTTTAAATCAAGTTCAAATACTTTTCAAAAATAAATAAATGATATATATTTGAATATATGGATGAATGAATTAATACACACATGGGTAGAAATTATACAATAAAAAATTACATACATTTTCCAGTATATGCATAGTTTTCATTACTCCTTTATTTATAAAAATGTCATAATAAAACCTATTATTTCATATGTTAACATATAAACTTAATCCAAAATGTATGCAATCCTTCTTTTCCTTGCAGACAGTAAATCACCAAAAATATGCACTTAAACACTTTAAGAAAGAAATGTTCATCATCCTTAGCTATCAGAGAAACCCAAATCAAAATGAATTTGTGATTTCATCTTACACTTGTCAGAATGGCTAAGATCAAAAACACAAATCATAATTTATGCTGGAGAGGATGTAGAGTAAGGGGAACACTCCTTCACTGATGGTGAGGAATGCAAACTTGTACAGCCACGTTGGAAATCAATGGGGATGTTCCACAGGAAACTATCTATCACAAGACCCAGCTGTACCACTCTTGAGCATATATCCTAAGGATGCTCAATAATACCACAAGGACACTTGCTCAGCTATTTTCATAGCAGCTTTGTTTATAATAGCCAGAACCTGGAAACAACATAAATGCCCCTCAACCAAAGAAGGAGTAAAGAAAATGTGTTGTATTTACACAATGAAATATAGTCAGATGTTAAAAACAATAATGTCAGGAAATGTAAAGGCAAGTAGATAAAACTAGAAAAAAAATATCCTGAGGAAAAAAGATCCAAAAAGACAAACATGATTTGTATTCACTCATTAATAGATATTAACTGTAAAGTAAAGGATAATCCCACTATAATACACAGACCCAAAAGGCTATATAAAAGAGATAACCCGATGGGGGGGGGGTGCATGTATTTCCCTGGTAAGGGAAAATAGAGATCTCCTGGTTGAACTGGGGGTGAGTGGGCAGGGGAACTTGAGGGGTGGGTTGGGAAGTGGGTGGAGGGGAAGAGTGCTGAGATTGACCACTTGAAAGGGGTAGAAGCCTGATGCAAGAGAAACTCCCAGGAGTCTACAAAGATGACCACAGCTAAGATATTTGGCAGCGGTGGACACATATCCTGAATTGGCCATCCCTTGTGACTGGATTGGTGACTACTCCAGTTATCATCAGAGAGCTTTCATCCAGTAACTGATGAAGGCAGATTCAGAGACCTATGGTCCAGCCATTGGGGCTGAGCTATGGGAGTCCTGCTGAGGAGAGGGAGGAGGGATTGTAGGAGCCAGGAGGATAAGAGATACAATGGCAGCAGGGGCTGTCCCTGGTACTTTGGCTGGCTCTTGGGAACATATTCCTTACGCTAGATTGTTACAATATGAAATAAGTTTGTTACAAACTGAAAATAAGCCAACCCCTGTTGTCCTCCCAATCAGGAAAAAAAAAATATGCCTTGCCAAATCTTTTCTATGTAGTCACCTACACCCACACACTCACCTGTGCCTTTGCCTTTGCTTGTGTCTATATGTGAAAATTAAGTTTTCAACCAGTGTATACAGCACTAAATTAAACAGCTTTACAAAAAGTTGACTATGGTTTCAGTGTTTGCTGAATCTCAAACTCGTGTTGAACTTCAGTTACCTTTGTGTGAGTACTAAGGGGTGAGACCATCAAGAGGTGACTCAGACATCGAAGCTATGCCCCCACGAGAGTAGAATTGATGTGATCATTGCCTGTGCCTTCTGCTATGGGAAGATGAGGCAGCTGTCACTCCAGAAGACAAGGCAATCGAGGCTACATTACAGAGTCAGAACTGGTATATCTGCTGGCACCTTGATCGTGGGTTCTCAGTCACCAAACTGTTGGATGACAAATTTCCATTTATGAATAATCCATGCTGTAGAACTCTGTGTACCACAAATGATTGATGCATTTGGAATGCATGCACACACACACTCACACTCACATATGTACACACCCTCCTGAAGAGAGTACAATGCATATCTCAACATCTTTCTCAGCCACAGTATTTAAATACTCTTCCCACCGTTTAAGCCCTTTTTGGTAGAATGTGATGTGCCTGGCCTATGGTCAATTCAAGAGGTCTCTTGCATAACACCCAATATGTCTTATTTTTCACTAACATTGTATGGTGTACATACTGAGCACTCCAATCCTATGATGTCCTGCTGGGTGGCAGCCCCCTCACAAGATGATCCTGCATTCATACATCTGAGCACTGCTACTAGACCATGAGAGTATCCCATAAGGATTTGTAGGAAAATAAGGAGCAGCTAAGTGAATGATAATTAAAGTAATTCATGCAGGGCAAAATGTTCTGAACATAGCTTCTTTACATACTCCTTTGAGTAAAAAATATATATATATAAGGCAGAATGAAGTCTGTAAATACAGCTCAAAGAACATTAAAAAAAAAAAATACCCAGCTCAGTAGGCAAAGAGGATGGCTTAGTGAATTGTGTGGCTGGCTATTGCTAAATTCTACTTCCCAAAAGTTCAAGTGTCTCATGAACTTTACTCATAATTGCTTAGCCTCTGTCTTTGTCAGCATGAAGCTCAAAGCATTCAGTGCTTTCAACAGGCCAGCATCTCACTCCAGACATCCCTGGGCAAACTTTGCCTTGAGAGATGAACAGGGTCACATCTACATCTTACAAATCTCCTTCACTGGGCCAGGCATGTTTACCTGTGCTGCTGAAATTCCTCTTGCAGCTCTCTGATCTAAGGTCCAGCACACTCATTCTCACTTCTTCCTATGAATATGAAGACTATGGACTCTTTACTGGCTCTTTTGACTCTGTCATTTTATGTCTTAAACACTGCCTCATTCCTTAACCCACATCTCTGCTCTTCCCAAGTGTGAGATGGGGCAGGTGGAGAAGGGAAAAGGATCCTTTAGTCTTTAAAGCTAAACATCCTGCAACCCTGCTCTGATGAAGGCACATTCAGCCAGTTCCACATGAGGATCAGAGTAGGCCAAATTGAATCTTGCACTGCCCTTAAAGGCAGTAGCCATGATGACATGGTAGCTCGGGACTGTCCCCTTCAGAAGCTTTTCAGGCTACTCCTTTAGCTGTTCCTCCCCCATCATCCCTGGGAGTGGAAAACTTCCCTAATTATGAGTGTCTTTTCCTTCCTCTTGGGACACTCCACTTTTCCTTCAGGAAAGGCAAGTCTCCTCAGGCAGGATGCTCCCCACCCTGCAGGGCAAGGCCTGGAGAAGCCTCAACAGTGCTGACAGATTCAGACTCACTGGATTACTACAGTGCATGGGGATGGGCCTCATCAGACAGGCAGTATAACAGAGTCACAGAAACACCATTCTCAGTTTGTACAGTGAAAGGCCATATCAGAGACTCATGGAGAGTTCCCGAAGCCTTTAAAACCCACCAGATAAAATAGGGTTCCTTTGCATCCTACCTTGGGTGAGCCCTCCTGTGCTATGAAGAGCAATCACTCTAATCACAATTCCACATATTCTAGCTTTCACTTTTTTCAATGACCTCCATGGAGTTCCACTATTACAGAAGCCTTCCAATAATCATAATGTTTCAATTCTTCCTTCTAAGCCACTAAATCTTTTTACCTTTGTTAATACTGGGCATGTAACCCTGAGTCTACTGCTAAACTGTATGCCCACACACTCTGTGATTGCTATTTTTATTAAATGTTTTCCTCATCTTGTTCCCAGGAGTTAGAGTTCTTCTAGAGAGCCCCAATGCTTGATCCCACCTTTTCCAAATTCGGGGATGGGGTGGGGGAGGGTTGCTTTGCTTGCATCTGCCTTATGTTTAATTTCTGTTCTTTTTTCATTCTTCAGCTGGTACTAGCTAGTGCATCTGGTTCTCATTAAACAGTATGTTCTCCGCATAGTGAATTAGTAAGGAAAAAAAACAGCTATACACATAAAAAACACTTAAGCAGACAGCCCAACTTAATAAATGGATAAGTAATAAAAATGGAAAAGTTAAACTGAACGGATATTTTATAAAAATAAATGTAGCCAATAAAAATATGAAGAAGAAAAAAGAAGTCCCCATCACTGGATGAGAATCAGGACTACAACCAGAAAGTGTCAGTGGAAACAAACTCTGGTACAGTTTGTGGGGAAAAAAAAATGTCCTTTCAAAAGAGAAAGGTGGAGAGAGGTGTGAGCAGAGAGGGAAGAGCTGGCTGCAGGACAATCTGCTTAAGTGAGAAGTGCCTAAGAGTGAGTCAGCCACTGGACTGTGACTAAGCCTGCTGTAACTAGCAGCATGCTGGCACCCTGGTAACCGAGACTGCACTCAGGAAATGCAGCATCAAGCAGGGACACCTTAGCAGTCTGTGTTCTCCCAGGCAAGTGGCTTCAAGGTTGGGTGGGGGTAGATTTTGAGAACATGATTGACCTGTTAGGAATAGTTAGCATTTGCTCAAGTTCATACAGATCGCAGTGGGGGCTCGGGCAACAAGAAACCAACCTTCTCTGGTGAGGTAGCTCAGCAATCAAGAGTGCATACTATTCTTGCAAAGAATCTGAGTTCTGTTCCCAGCATTCACATGACTCCCAGCTACCTGTAACCAACTCCAGGGGCTCTGATGTCCTCTTCTAGATTCCAAGGTTACACTCAGGTGTACACACACACACACACACACACACACACACACACACACACACACACACACACACACTACACATGTGCATAAATTTTTAAGCAAGATCAATAAATCTTATTTTAAAATAGATTAATGTTCAAAGTAGTTATTTTAAAAAGAAAGCATATACAAGTTGAATATTTCTTATCTGAAATAACCAGGGTGTTATGGATTTTGTGATGTTCAGCTACTGGAATATTCACACATTCATACACCCCTAGGAATGGGGTTGAAGTAAAAACAGAACTCACATGTTTCCTATGTACCTGTCCACACAACTTGAAGGCAGTATCATGCCATTTTCACACAATATGTTTTACAATATTTCACTCAACATTTATACAATTTTTGTGCATGAAACAAAGTTCTGTAGCGTGGACTTTCCCTAGCAGTGGTGTCACATTGGTCCTCAGAGATACTTGAATTCTTCAGCTCCACCAGTGCTCAAAATGTATGAGGGTCTGGAGTAACTGGAACACACACACTTTAGAAAACTGTGTGAGGTGTTTCAAAAGGCTAGAGTGTCAAGACTGTCCAGTTATTTCAGAGAAGAGGGTTTATGTTCAAAACACAAGAACAAAGATGACCAATAGCAGAACTTCCAGTAACACCCCAAACAAAAGCAATCTATATCATCTGAATAGCATAAGGAAGTTCAGACTTCACCAATAGAATACTAAGAATAAAATAGAAACCACAATAGCACAAATGAGTGTCACAGACAAAAAACACACACCTAAAAACACTTGACAAACCCCATGGAACAGATACAAATGCCTGCTAAAGGCACCCCAGCTGTGGCAGGGGCAGGATAACTGGGAGAGTAGCAGGGACCAGAAATGTCCCTGGATGACAACATCTAACACATTTAACACATTGTTCATTAGCACAATCAAACTCTGAACACTGTGTAGATGGCAACTTTTTCTTTGGAATGAAGGGAGACCAAGATTTGCCCAGTAAGTACAATACACAATTCTTTTTTAAAAAATATTTTTCAAAGGTATTTGTAAATCAAGAGGACACTCACTGGATATGATATAAGGTGATTGATACATTGCCACAAGCTCCATACAGAAATGCATGCTTCTCTTCTTACCTATCACAATGCAGGCTGGAAGACATAATATATTATGTTATTTGAGGTTTGCTTCAAAGTTACACTGATAGTCTGGGAGATACCGAGGACACAAGTGAATCTATACCAGTACAGCCACATGAGAACACATTTTTACTTTTGTCCTAAGTTTTCCGTAATAGATGATTTTTTTCTTTATTCCTGCCATCTACTATAATGAAAACCATACATGAGCACAGCATTGAGGAAATAATGTCAAGAAAAATGTCTCTACGCATTGAGTTCAGATTACCCCTTCTACCTAACTCCCCTGCAAGGATTTTATTAATGAAACTTAGATTTTGCAAAAGTCATAAGGGCAAAACAAGACTTGGATATAGTTCTATTTTAAAACAATACTGGACTGTGCTTCATCTTATGAGGCGTGCAGCAACTCGAGTGTATGAAACAATGCCAGGGTATCCCACCCCTGTCCTTCCTCCTCCTGGTCCATGGGACCATCCCAAGGGGCCAGGAGAGAATAGACTGACACCCCTTCCCTGAAGGAAGACAGTTGCTAGCCCAGCACATCCCTGAGCTGGCTGGAAGCTTCTCTGGGGCTTCAACGGGAGCTGCAACTAAGGAAGTTTTTCCTCCTGCCAACGCCCTGGAAATGTTATGGATGGACCTTAGCTCATCTCAGCCTCCACCCAGGAATCCCTTGGTCTTGAAAAGAGGTCCAAGGACGCGATTAGCTCTCTTGCCCTGTCTCTGTGAATACCTCTGCAGATGGGACCTTTGCACTATTTAAATTCCAGATGGAAATGTTTGTTAGCGTGAACCCTGCAGATCCGAGGCTCTGGGGCAGCAATAAACATAGACCTATGTTTATAGGTCTCTGTGCCGTGATGTTTGGAAACAACAGCATTAAGGCTCCCTGAGTATGTTAACACATACAGAACTTTGAGCAGAGTCAACTAAAGTGAAATATAGCAAGTACATAATAAGTTTACTTCTGAACATCTGTTCACACATAGCAGTTTGTGGGGAGCATCACCAAAACCCATCACAATGCCTTTGAATCCTCCTGGGAAAATGCTGTCCAGAGAGTGCCCTTAAAGCAATGTTTTGGAGTAGTATACATAGAGGTTCAACAGTTCTGTCAGCCCTTGAGGTCCCATTTAGAACCTCCTTTGTGGAATGTGCACCCATGAGATAGAGTGGCTAAGGAACCTGAAGGGAAAAAAATAGAACAAAAAAAAACAACAACAACAAAAAAAAAAACAGACCTTGGTGAATGTTCAAGGTCAGATTTTGCTTTGAGGCAGGATCTCACATAGCCCAAGTTGACTTGAATTCATTGTATATCTAAGAAGAATCTTTTAATTCCTGGTCAACTGGCATGCTAGCATTACAGGTGTGCATCTCATGCCTGGTTTCATGTGGTGCTGGGGAATCTAATCCAGGGCTTCATGCATTCTAGGAAAACATTCCATTAGCAGAGCAACATTCTCAGCACACACACAGACAGAGAGAGAGAGAAAGAGAGAGAGAAGTTTAACATGTTCTTGATGGGTGGGAAATCTGACCTCTGGTATCTTTCAGCACTGTCTACCTCTGTGAAGATGTTTTACTTAAGGAAAGACCAAGCACCCACATTTAAAATGCAAACCAACTATTATTGAAAGCCAGCAAGTCAAATCTAGACCAAGAAACAAGACTTGGTGGGCTAGCTTCTGTAGCCATACTGCTAACCTGGGGATCTGAAATTCTTGGAGAACCATACTAAGCAACTCTTACCTTTGGCTCTTTTGGACTCAGGGCCCCCTAAAACTTGAATGTTCCTCCCCACTAGCCCTTTTGAACATCTGTTAACAGTCTACACTGCAATGATGCCCAGGCCCACTGCATATTACAGTGACCTTGTCACACTGTCACAACTGCTGATTCCACAGACTGAGTGCCCTGTCTGGTTCTAGCTAAGGGAAGGGCCTTTTTGGATCCTTTCCAGTGAAAGTCGGTATTTTTTCTGCCCTTAAAAGGTTCCTGATTGCCCTTAAATTTTTATTATATATATATATATAATATATAATATATATATAGACTTATCTCATTTTATTTTAAAGTTTTATTTTAATTCTTGACATTCTTGGTATTTTCCTGTGCTGTTTAACACATATTCTCATACACCAAGCTGTAGTATGCACAGTAATAAAATATATTTTTAATTAACAACTAATAACACTTGACAACATGTGACAAATAGGAGGTAGAAATCAGCACAACTCCATGTTTCAGGAGTAACTATGGCTTGCTTGGAGAGAATAGAGACAGTACATCTCTTTCCTGCCTGGACTCTTCAATTCTGCATCCCTTCCTTTCCTACTTAAGAGGAATGTACACTCTATATATAGTTTAACTCTCCTGAAGTTCCTGTGGATTTAACATACAGCTATAGAACACAAGCTGGCAGTTCCTCAGCAGACTGGGAAGTCATCCTTTAACAATACATTCCCAGGAAATATCCCAGGGCTGGCTGCGGAAGGGTGTGTAGACAGTGCTATTTTGCACTCAAGTTCTGCATCCACCCAGTTTCTGAGTCACTAAGTGTGCCCCTTATCAGCCCCTGCCTCTGACCTCGCCTGCTCTCTCCCAGCCTCATGTGAGCTGACCTCACCCAGTCCTGCTGATTCCCTATCTGCTGACCAAACCACATTTCAGAAGAGAAAAATAAAATGACAAAAATAGTCTGGGTTAAAAGTGAATTTAAGGGATGTAGTATAACGTCATAACAGCTCAAGAAAAGGGAAAGAACCCTGATCCTGATTTCAGCAGTGAAAGAAGGCAGATGGAACAGACTAGAAGGAGAGAAATGGTACAGAGCCTTCCAACAGTGGAGCAGTTGTTGGAGAAGAGCATAATCAGCTCTGTGCCAACAAACTTCACCACCTAGATTATGTGGTTAAATGCCTTAAACACGTATAACCTAAGAAATGCTTAAGAGGGGAAAAATGACTTGGAATAGGAATCATACCAGGCAAGGTTACAGAGCTTAGCAAGAAAGCAAAAAGCTTCCAGGTAAACTATAAGGAAAGTAAAGAGTCATCCTAGGTAGAAAATCATTAGCTCATGTCTCAAAACTGCATTTATTATAGCTGCCTGGATTGGTACAAGGGATATCATATACTGTGCTGAATACTTTGTTTGGAGAAGGAATGCCTTGGATTCCACCAAGCTAAGGAATGCTGCATCTGCTCTTCATGCCTTTTAACAAAATTAAAAATGGCTTTGAAGAGTGGAGTCAGCAGGAAAGACAAATATGGACTTAGGAAGTCAGGAGCCCATATAAATACTGACTGGAGGGAATGAACAGTGGTACTACACTGAATCCTGTGACGTACTGAGTGGTTTTATGACTTCCACCTCTGTAGTAGGACATTCCCATAGGGCCAAGGAAATTAGCTCAAACCAATTGTGGAGGCATGCACATAATGTACTTCTTTATGAGCCAGCCTGGAGTCGGCCTGAGGGCCTAGCAACAAGCACTGTCCAATGTTCCTGATTGCTAGCAACTGCCTAGAGTTATTGAACATTGGGAATCTGCCTAGCAACAGATGCTGTCAGATCTCCTGATCATGCACAGGTGATTAGGGACAATCATGCAATATCACCAGATTCTGATACAGCCTCAGTTCTGAGAGGAGGTTATACATTGTTGAACAAATGAGTTAGTCCTTTGCTTTTCAAATGACTCTCAGGGCCTGTGTTGTTGACTCCACACCTTCTCACCCCCTCCCCCAAGGGAAAGGTTAGGACCCAGCAACACACCTCAGACTAAAGAATGGGGAAATGTGTAGAAAGCATTTCCTACTGTCTTTCATAGAGACTTGTGCTCTCCGCTGGTTGACTTCATCCCTCACCACATTTCCACAAGTCCTACACCAAACATGGAGTCTTGCGGTCAGAGATATAAAGAACATCACTTATGAACTGTGTGATCACACAGTACCTTGTTTAACCACTAAGCCTATGTATTTTCCTTCCAATGAATCTATCCCACTGATCCAAATTGACTTCTTCATCCTCAGCATGAAACTTGGTGCATTAATCCCCGAGTATTTGTTCAAGTCCCAGCACAGTCTTGGCATCTAATGCACAGTCCTAAACATTCCTCTCATTCTCACAGCAAACCCACTAAACACACATCTACAGAGAAGATTGATCTCCAACCAGTGACTAATCCCAGTTCAAAGAAGGACTGAGTACAAGTTGCCAAAGATGTGATCCTTCATTCTATCCCATAGTAGTAGCAAGAGAGAGCAGTAACCTGCATGTGCAGAAATCTTTGACACAGGGTCATATCAACAGCCAGGCTGTCTCCCTGGGGTTCCTGCAGTGGCTTTGTGGATGGCCTTTTGCAGTGGTGAGCTGTGACTCCTAGAATCGCTTATTTCTCCAACCTTTGGGGGTAATGCTTTTCCCTGTAGTCTTGCTTCCTTGATGGATTATTGAAGAGTTTTTTAGTTTAATCTGTGCCTCTCTCTCCTGACCCCAGCCACCTAGTGCTAGAGTTCAAAATTGGGGCTCTGTGCAATCTGGACAAGCACTCTTCTCCTGAGTGACACCCCCAACCAGTTTGTTCAGCCTTTTACTTTATAGGATGGAGTGACAAATACCAAACTGTACTAGAAACATTACAAGAGGCACAGCCCAGAAGGCTGACCTGAAAACTGCAGCTGCTTTGTCTGGCCACTCTCTTCTAGCTACAAAGAAAGGGACACAGTGGAGACACACAAGTCAAGTCTACTGCCAGGAGTACAGACTCACTTAAAGCCCGATATCCCAGAATGTTTCCTGTAACCGTGGTTCATCTTGATTGTAAACTTGACTGGATAAAAGTCACCTAGGAGACAAAACTCTGTATCTATAAAGTTCTTTCTGGGGGAATTAGCTAAGAAAGAAAACATGCCTTGAATGTGTGCTGCTTCATCCCATGGGCTTGGATCCTAGACTAGATAAAAGTGGAAAGGGAAGCTAGCTGAGCATTGGTGGTTCTCTCTCTCTCTCTCTCTCTCTCTCTCTCTCTCTCTCTCTCTCTCTCTCTCTCTCTCTCTCCCTCTCTCTCTCTCCTCTCTCTCTCCTTCCTTATTGCACACAACATGACTGGTCAGGCCACTCCATGCTCCTGTCATATGCTTCCCCCACCATGATATGCTGCCTTCCTCAAACCTCTGGGACCAGATAGTAAATCCTTCCTCCTTCAATTTCTTTATGTCAGAAATGTAGTCACAACGACAAGCAAAGTTACTAATACAATGATATAGGTTAGAAGCTATAATCCATAGAATAAGGAAAAGAGAGAAAAGGTTTTTCTTAATAGAACAAGTAAAACTTTGGCTTTCTTACTTTTGTTTCTTATTGCACAGTTTTCAATGACTGGCTTATGTATCTGTAAAATGCATAGCAGAGATGACACAGGAAGAAATTGGGAATCACTGATTAGTTGGCATTGCTGGTGAAGCACTGTAGTCTGATTTGAAAATGAGTCAGGTGTGATTATATATTGTAAACCTAGGACCACCCCTAGAAGAAATAGGCTTGGCATACTAAGGTCAGAGATAAATAGAATCACACACAGTATCATTTAAAGCCACAGATGTTGTTGAACAAAAATGAAGCAAGCATGGTAGATAATACTTAAAGCATGCAATAAAATTATTTCCATTGTCAAAAGAGAGAAAATTAGACTTCACGCTCCTCTAAAGGCAGAGGGAAATACAGAATGACTTCCACTTACATTTCTAGAAGACCAACAGTCCTACAAGACTCTCAGACCCTCTTTAAGAACCAGGATTTGTGGCACATGCCTTCAATCCCAGCATTCAGGAGGCTGAAGCAGGAAGGTAATGGGGTTGAGACTAACCTAGACTTTATGGGAAGACCACCAGAAATAATGTTTCAAAAGCAACTATCATAAGAACCAAGCCTGCCAAGTGGAATCCTTGCCCTTGGAGGTTCATATCCAGAAAACAAGATAGCACTTGTGTTCTGGATCTTTGGTTCAGAGTTGGTTGAACTCTGGAGATGAAAGGTCAGAAGTCTGATTCTTGATCCAGCTGTGTGGAAGTCTTCCTCCACATCACAGCACAACTTTAGTTAATAGGATATTCTGTCTCCCCAGCCTTTCCAGATGAGATCATTCTTCTTCCCCTTGCTAACAGCAAATCTTAGGTAGTCTAAATACATAAGTTCAAAAAAATCACAAAATATTCATCAGGAATCCAAGACTTAGTAAATATATGCAAGAAACTCTTTTTAAACATATGATGAGGTATAAAGAATAAGAGCAAATATATAGAGAAAGATAGGCTATGCTAATGTCATGCTAAGTCCAGAGCAAGGAAAACTATCAGGAATTCAAAGGTCATTACATGATGATAACTGAGTCGGTCTTCAATAAGCATGTATCAAATCAAAGAACATTCAAATTATATGGGGCAAAACTGATAGCCCTGCAGTGGTAAGCGACCTAGTCCATTTTAATAGTTGGAGACTTCAATGTACCTCCATCAGAAATGTGCAAAACCAGCATGCAGAACCTCAATAAGATAAAATTGAACTCAAAAGTACAACCAATCAATTGGACATAATTGAAATCTGAAGGCTACACTTGAACACACATTCTTCTCTAGATGACATTGAAATTGCACTGAAGGACACTCTATTCCAAGCAATAATGTAGTACAATAATTTCTCTCAACCTATTGTGGAGTAAGTAGAAATCAGTAAGTGAAAGTTGCTGGGAAAGTCATCCTGATAGAGATTTTAAAGCACATGTTTCAAAAGTCCTATTGCTCTTAAGGGAGGAAAGTTAGTAAAATAGAGCTAAGTAAAGGTAGATGGGAAATACTGAAGGCAGAGCTATTCAAATATAGTGGGAGTGAAAGATTAGGAGATAAGCGGTCAGGGTGTAGCTTGTGGGAGATTGTGTTGTTTCATTGTAGATAATTGCCCCACCCACTGGTTTAATAAAAAGTGCTGATTGGCCAAAGGCAGGCAGGAAGTATGGGCGGGGCTACCAGACTAAGAAAAACCCTGAGAACAGGAAGCACAGAGCAGAACGCCAGAAAGAAGCCAGAAGAAGCAGAGGACAACCATGCTGCTCTAAAGAAAGGTACCAAGCCGCATGGCTGAACAGGAAGAATCATGGATTAGATGAAGGGTACAGAGTTAGCAAGTTATATGCCTGGGCCTTAGGTCGATCAGCCTAAAACTATTGTAAACATCTGTGTGTCTCTTCATGTCTGCGGGTCTGCGGGTCTAAACCTTGAGGTTAAGCCTGAAAGTCAGGGCCAGAAACCTCCTACTACAATGGCTTAATAAAAATGAAGAGTATATGGGAAAGTTTCATAATAAATACAATCTTGAAAGTCAAATTTTTAAAAATACAATTAGAGGATCTAGTAGAACACAGGGAAAATAACAGAACATGGGGCTAATACTCAAGGTAAAGGTTTCAGTTGTGTGGTGGCTAATCTTGGTTGTCAACGTGGCACACCTAGGAAAGATGAACATCAACTAACGAATTGCCTTCATCAGTTTGTCCAATGGGCATGTCTGTCTCATTTTTTTTTATTTTGATTGCTAATCGATGAAGAGTCTATTTATTTGGGCAGTGCTGTTCTTGGGCATGTGTATAAGTTGTATAAGAATATTTTCTGAATATGAGCGTGGGAGAACAAGCCAGTGAATAGTGTTCCTCTGTGGTCTCTGCTTCAAGATCCTGCTTTGAGCTTCTACCTTGGCTCCCCTCAATGGCAAACTATAATTTGTAATATGAAATAAATCCTTTCTTCTTGAAGATAGCTTTGGTCCATGTTTTAACACATGAGAATTGGGGATGGGACAGAGTGAAATGGAGAGTATTCCACTCTGATAGAGAGGAAGTCTTGGTACTATTACAATGTCATTTTCTACCAGATTTAATCCACAGACTCAGTGCAACACCAATCAAAATCTCAGAAATACTTTTGTAGGAATTTCCAAATTAAAAAGTACATAACAAAGGCAAAATACCTAGAATAATAAGCTTAATACTGAGAGAATGATCAAAGATAGACTTACCCAGCTTTGAGACTACAAAGCCACAGTAATTCAGCCTATGCCTAGCAGAGCACCCAGAGATAAACACACACAAAACAATGATCTTCTCCACAGGAATAATGATAATAAAAAAAGATACAGTGGAGCACAGAGAGTCTGTCCTTCAAATGGTGCTGGGGCAGTCAAATATCCTGACTGGGGTTGGGGGAAAAAGAAAATGAATCTAACTAAGCACAGCCTTAGATTCAGCACAAGAAATTAACTAAAAATACATAATAGAAATATAGTAGATAAAGTTTAAAATTTTTATAAAAGAGATGAAACAACCTAGGTGAAGATAGATATTATTATTGATCGTTCACATATAACATAAAAGACATGACCCATGAAATAAAATTATTAATTTTTAATATAGCTAAATTTTATTAAAATGAGAAAATGTTGCTCTGCAAAGATACTATCTGAAAATAAGGCAAATCACAGACTAACAGAAAAATATTTTCAGAATTTATATTGTAGAAAGGACTACTCTGTAATGTGAATAAAATACAAATTTAAACTCAGATCTATACTGCACCCTTCCCCACAGGCTTTGGGCTGCATCTCATGGAGTGAACTTTAAATCCAATTTTAAAAAATGGTTGGCTACTTCTATGACATTTGTACCACTGTTGCACTGGAATATCTTACAGGCAGGTAGATCTCTGTTGTAGGCCACAGAGCTTGAATTAAAGATTGCTTTTCTTGTCCAGTAGCATGTAAAGTACCTTCTGCACCATGGATGACAGTCAATAGGGATGAAACTTCTAGTCAAGCATCCACTCAATTTCTCCATGCAACAAGACCTTACCATCAGGTTTTCGAGAGTAATGAATAGCCTTGGCAATAGCCTATGATGTTTGAGAAGGGAATCTATTGGACTCCCTTGCCCAAAGAATCACCAAGATGTAACCTATTCCTGGCACTGGAGGTTTTACTTGATAACACAAGATGCCCAAATGGGGCATTGTCTCATCCATTATATGTTGACTTCACTTAAATTCCTTTTGTATATGTATACATTTCAGGTCACTTCTACAGTAGTAGGTTTTCATACAGATGTTCAAAAGACCGTTAATGTTACTTGCCCTGTGCCAAGGCCTCTCTTTTACATCCCTCCCCCCATTTATTTTTCCTGTTCTGGTTTCTCCTTTATCTCTTTTTAGCACTGTACTTTATTTCTTCATCCTTGGGAAATCTGCCCTGTGGTCCCTGACTAGCTACCTAACCTCTAAGGTTGTTAAGATTGAAACACATATTAAAGCTGAGTGGCTGACACCACGTATGAGAAAGGACATGCAGTATTTGTCTTTTGCAATCTGTGTTACCTCAACTCAGGATAATTCTTCTCTAGTTCCAACTGCTTTCCTGAAAATTTCATAATTCATTTTTCTTAACAGCTGACTTATACTCCATTGTATAAGTCATTTTCATTATCCTTTCATAAGTTGGTGGCCATCTAGGCTGCTTCCAATTTCTGTCTAATATGAATAGAGCAGTAATAAACATGATTAAGCACATGTCTCTGTAGTAAGATATTTAGTCTTTTGGGTATGTGCCCAGAAGTAGTATAGGTAGGTCGTGGGGTAGGTCTATTGCCAGCTTCCTAAGAATTGCCGTAGTGGGTACCAGTTTGCACTCCCACCAGCAGCGAATAAGTGTTTCCCTTTCCCCACATCTTTATCAGTATGTAGTGTCATTCTGACTGGGGTAAGATGAAATCTCAAAGAAGTTTTAATTTTCATTTTCCTGAAGGGTAAGGATTTGAGTATTTGTATGTTTCTCGGCCATTTGTGTTTTATTTTTGAGAATACGTTGTTTACTCTTATACCTCATTTCTAATCAGGTTATTCGCTTTCTTGATTTTCAAAGTTCTCAGTTCTTTATGTATTCTAGATACTAACTCTCTTTCAGATGTATAATTGGTAAAGGTACTTTTCTATCATGTATGCTGTTATTTTGCTCAAATGATGGTGCCTTTGCTATACAGAAGCTTTTCAGCTTCGTGAGCTCCCATCCATTAACTGTTGTGTTTAGTGTCTATGCTATCAGTTTCCTGTTCAAAAAGTCCTTCCCTGTTGCCAATGAGTTCAATACTCTATTTTATATTTTATCAGATTTCTGGTATCTGGTCAAATATTGAAATTTTTGATCCATTTTGGTCCATAGCTGAGTTTTATGCAAAATGATATATATAAATTTCCTTTCACTCTCCTGCATGCAGCCATCCAATCTGACTGCATCATCGGCTAAAGATGCTATCTTTTCTCTAATGTGAATTTTGGACTTCTTTGTCAACAATCAGGTATCCATAGATGTGTAGAATTATGTCTGGATGTTCATATCTGTTTTAATGCCAACACCATACAGTTTTTGCATTACTGTATTTCTGCAATACATCTTGAAATGTAGGATGGTGATACCTCGAGCAGTTATTTTATTATTATGGGTTGTTTTAGTTATCCTGAGTATTTTATGTTTCCATACAAGTTGAATTTTTTAATTTCTGGAATTTTAATTTGGATTGTGTTGAATCTGTAGATTTCTTTTGCTATCTACATTTTGTTTACCATATAAGTCAGTAATAACATTTCCTTAATAGATGCTTGGTGAGTTGAAAGTTTTGTGTACACTGGAACCAGTTCTCCTAATTGGCTTTCTGTTCCTGTGAAAAAATACTGACCAAATCCAACTTGGGGAAATGAAAAGGTTTATTTGGGTTACAGGTTACAAATGATCGTTGAGAGAAGCTAAGACAGGAACTCAAGACAATAATCCGGAAGCAGAAACTGAAAAGGGACCATGAAGTAAAACTGTCTTGTTCCTCATGGCTCGCTCTTCCTGATTTCTTATACAACCCAGAAATTAACTTGATTTATTACACCTGCCAAGTGGTGCCACCCCTCATCCACAGTGAGCTAATCCCTCCTTCCCACAGCAATCGTTTATCAATAAGGTTCCCCCACAGACATGCCCTAGGTCAATCTGATGAAAGCAATTCTTCAGTTGAGGTTTCCTCTTCCTAGATGATTCTAGTGTGTGTAAAGTTAACAACACTAGCCAACATACTTGTACATGAACATTCGTAAAAACTTAAAATTTCTAATTGCCAGAACTGAAAATAATATGTCCATCATTGGGTGAGTGGATTAAAAAATGAGTGGATTAAAAAAATTAAAAAATGGCATATCCAAATAATGAAATAATATTTGCTGATAAATGTGAATGGTAAAGTGGGGATCAGTGTCAGATGTGTATCAGTCATCAAGTAATACCAAATGCTACACCAAACAAGCCAGTTTCAGAGGCCATCACAAGTTCAATTAAGCACCTTCCTAAAAGATGCTTTATAGTCACAACTTTTGGTTTCCTTGTTTGGAAACAGCATCTCTGCAGATATCACTAAGTTAAGATACTGCCACCTGGCATTCAGGGTAGCCCTGATTCATAATTGGTAATATTTGAACAGATTCTCAGGCAGGGAAGAATATCCCATGATAACAGAGAGACTGAGAGACCGTATCTATAAGCCATGTGATCCTGAACCCACCAGGCATGAGGAAGATGCAGGAATGGTTTTTCCTGAGACTCATCACAGACACAAACAGTCTAAAAACTAAGAGTAAAACATTTTGGTTGGTTTTAAGACCCCCAAAATTATGGCATTAATCATATTTCCCTTGAGAAATTGTCATGGAGACTAGGAAGGTTCCTACTTATTGAATGACTCAGAGTCAGTGGAGTGACTGGGATGGAGGCAAAATGGTTGTGCTTTGCAGTCATTTAGAAATCTGTATCCCTTCCACCTGGTCCCACCACCTTCCTCTTGGAATCTCCCCAAGTCTCATTGGTAGTGAACTGGACAGAGAGGGCAGAGCATGTGCAGGGCTTAAGGGACATTGACATCAGGCTACATCATTGGCTCCCAGAGACAGCTGCGTACCACCACCCAAGCCATAAGGGAGGTGATGTCAATCTCTGTGCACCTAGAAGTAAAAATGCAGAGCATGGGCTGGAAACATTATATTTTGCTATCACTGTCTTGATACTCAAAAAGTAGGTTTGAGACTGAAAGAAATAAGGCCTTGAAAAGTTCCAGAAGCTTCCTGGTCTGCTGTTCCATGGTGGGAGGAGGAAATGACCTCCATCATTTGTCCCAGAAATAGGTCAGAAAAATTTAAGATCCGTCAGAGCAGAGTGAGGGGTCAATCCCCAGCCTTGTGCCCTCAATAGGCTCTATTTCCTCTCTGAGCTTTGAACACACTCAGCCTCTAACTCAGCCCCATTCCCTTCTAGATAAAATGGTCAGAAGTCTGGTGAGAGTTTTCTGGTGGTACTGTTTGCTGTGCTCTCTAGTGTTCTTCGTGATATGGTCTTGTAGAACTGCCATGCTCTGCTATGGTTCACTGAGAGTGTTTGATGGGGCTTCCTGGGGAAAAAGGCTAGGGCTCCTGTGAGCCCTTTGGGAACTGGACTTAGCAACAATGGCTCACTATGGCCCCAACTGTGAGCAGGAGAAAATGGGCAAACAGGGTCCCATCACATAGGGAACACAGAGAGGAGCCAGGAGGACTCACAATTAACATGAGGCCACTTGGCTCAGGCAGCCCCACCCTCCTCCCTCCCGCTTCTCTTTCATTCTAACAAGCTTTTAATAAGTATTGCTGAGTGGTGTTACTAAACTAGCCACCAGTGCCAGAATCTCACACTCCACGTCATAGGGTTTCACAGGCTGCCTCTCCAAGAGAGAACGGAAAGAAGGAAAGTAGGGAAGGAGGGAGGGAAGGAGGGAAGAGGGGGGGGGAGATGGAGAGGGAGAGAGAGAGAGAGCAAACAAGCATGCAGAGGTCTCCTGCCCAACCTCTACAGTCCAAGTTTCTCTTACTCTCATTCCTCAGTTCACACAGAGCATATAGACAGCATCCACGTACACACATGGTCAAACACACATGTTTACTCATATACAGCAAGCACAAATCACTAATGTATCATGGTTCTGTGCTGTGAGAAGTTGTATGTTCCCACTGCCTAGTGAACAGAACAGAGACAGAAGCAGAGCTTGCCTCCCGACAGCTTCTTCCTGTATCTGGGTCTAGCACTTTGGAGTTCAGCCTTCACCACAGAGCAAAGTAGTTCAATTCCTTCAGCCCCTGAGCCCCCAGAATCAAATCTGTTTAAGAGTGCACTGCTCAGATCAGTGTTTAAGTTTGGAAGATCTGCTAATTCCATCTGACAAGAAGAGAATAGATTGAGCCCCTAACAAGTAAGACAAAAAGAATGGTAATGAGTAGAATATGTGAACAGACTGCATGACAACAGTTTTAAGACTATCACTCATGTCTCCAGTCAGTTACCTATACCAGTACAGATGCCAAAATGGCTGTGGCTAGTTCACTTAGTGGGACTTTTTCATACAGGCCAGGTACCAGATCAGCTGGTATATGATACTGTGAACTTGTTCCAGGAATTTTGTGCCGAAGTTGTATTTAGCCTCATGTGGCTATGTGTGTGCAAAGGTTGCAATGAGTACTGGGGTGGACAGACCAGGTGAGAACTCTGGATACATAGATCTCACCCATGAAGCATAGAGCAGGAACATTTAACAGTCTATCTGCATTAAGTCAAGAAGGAGGAAGATGCTGATGTGTATCCTAGACCTGCATGTTTCTCGCAACCATCACAGACAGTCTGAGCAGAGAGGCTGACTGCTGTACTGATCCAAAGAAACCACAGGGGTAATCACATAAGAGTATCTTAGTGGCATGACCCTGTCTCAGAGTGTTGCCCCACAGAGATTGCTCCCTTCTCTGTGGTCCAAAGGATAAAGATAAGGTGCATTATTAATAACTCACCACTTTTTTGAGAAGATGAGTATAAATTGTAACCATTGTAATAAGAAGCAAATATTCAAGATGTTTTGTTTAAAGAAAGTACATACTGTCTTCACTGGTCTTAGCTCAACCAATGATGCTTTGTAATGATAATTTTTCTTCTATCTTCTTTATTATTTTTATTATTTTATTTCCTATATAGTAACATGCAATTTATGTTATATAATTACAATCATGTAATTATCATCTGATTATGTCTGCCATTCCTTTGTGCTGTAAATACTAAAACCCTTTCTTTTAGCTCTTCTGAAATAGTAAGTTATGCATCCCCTTTGCTATAGAATACTATATCTTCTAGCTAACTGATTTGTACATTCAATCACTCAGTTTACTTACCCCTAACTTCCAAGCCTCTGATAACCATTAGTCCACTCGACTTCTCTGGAATCAGGTTATTTAGATGACATAAATCAATGAGAGTATGAGGTGTTCATCTTTCTCTGTTCAGTTTACTTCACTTAATAAACGCTCTCTGCCTCTTTCATGACACGTCAATGAAAATAGGCTTACCATTGGAAACAGTCAGGGCAATACTCTCAGAACCGCAACTAGCCATCTCACCCAATGAAAGGCTGTAGTCGAGAAGATGATCTAAGGCTGGAGAGATGACTCAGCAATTAAAAGCACTGACTGATCTTCCAGAGGACTCCAGTTCAATTCCCGGCACCCATGTGGCAGCCCACAACCTCCTGTAACTCCAAGATCTGACACCCTCACACAGACATACAGACAAAACACCAATGCACATAACAATAAATTCATCTTAAACAGATGACAAAAGGTTAAAAAATGCCTGCAAAGATGTGGTGCCAAGGAGCTTCCACGCACTGTTGGTGGAAATGCAGATTGAAACAACTGTTTTTATGAAATGGCACAGGCTTCAATGTCATTGAAAAGTCCTTTTTTCCATATTCTGGTGTTTTTAATCTAGGTCAAACCAGATTAAAATGAACAACTAGACATCCCTGTAAAAGTAAAGAAAGGCCAAATGTTCAGACAAACCAACTGGTGTCAAATGAAATCTGTTAACAGATATGCTGAATTTTTGCAGGTGCTGCAACTGTTCTGTGTGCTTGATTATCTTAGGGAACAAAACGAGGGATGGACCATGCTGCACTTACATCCTACTCTAGGAACAAGCCATCATCCTAACACTGAGGGGTCCCGGCAGAGAGAAGATGGAGCTGGAGAAAGAGGGCATGGCAGAGGCCTCCCTGCGAAGATGGGCCATAGCTTGAGGGAAGTGCATAAGCAAGTGGCTTGTGGAATAAGAGTGTACAAGCCTGGAATCGCAGAGGCTTCTGCAGCAGAAAGTGAATAGAAGGGAGAGTCCCGGCTGCTGGTGTCAAGGGTAGGACTCAGATCAGAGGGGCGAGCAGGGACTTTTCTTCATTCAGAAGTAAATAGAAGCTGCAGAGACTGTGAGCATGGGCCTGACACCATGTGATTTTAATTTCTAAAGACATCACTACTCTGGTGTCCTGTTGCTAATAGGTTATAGACAGAGAGGTATTAAAGCCTGGAAAACCATTCAGTGATGATGTTTAGAGATGGGTGGTAGCAGAAAAGATGATGAAAACTGGTTCTTCCCTTGGCATCTTGTGAAGACAACCAGTCTGGTCCAGGTAGAGTGGGGGTGACATACAAGAGGACTTGCCGAGGCCTGAGCTGTCAGAGTGATGCATTTTCATTAGCCAGCCTGGAAAAGGTGGCTAGGTTCAGTCTTGAAAACAAGAGTTCTTCATTAGCCACGACCTTGAGACTTCCTTAGACGTCCTAGTAAAATTGTTTTCAAGGCTCTCATGAAAGACTGGGAGAGGAGGTTGGGCTAAAATATATAAACACTGGGATCAGTCAGGCCTGGGGCTCATGCCTATAATCCCAGCACTTGGGAGAGTGAAAAGGAGAATTGATACCAGTTCAAGAGCAGCCTGGGCTACAGAGTGGGAGCTTGTCTCCAAAACAAAAAAATAACAGCGGCAACGAAAGCGTGGGGGTCTCAGAATATTGACATTATCTTAAACCATGAAAGAAAATTGGACCATTTCTTAATGAGAGAGAAGACCAAGGGACCGAGTCTGAGGTATTCCACCTTTCAAGGTTGTCAGCCAGCACATGTGACTGGGGAAGAAAGCCAAAAACCAGAAACAAGGAAGTAGTTAGCAAGTCAAATGCTGCCGCTGAGTCAGAGAGGGGGAAGCTGGGAACTGAGGCACAAAGATGCACAGCAGCTTTGATAGGAGCAGGTTCGGGTGGGAGTCAGCAGTTAGATCCTGGCTAAAGTGGGGTGAAGAGGAACGGGAAGGCATTCTGCAATGGCCCTAGTGAGGTTTGTGGTTTATAGCTAGGGAGCAGACAGACAGAGCAGTGGTTGAGGGGAGGAATTTGGAGAGTTATAATAAACAATGATAGCAAACTTGTTGTGGGGGATAGGAATGAGTCCCTGGAAGGCGAGCACTCACCGGGACAAGAGAGAGGAAAGACAGTGCGGGATAAAATAGGCAAGAAAACAGGGTGTGTGAAAAGGTACCGGATGACCCACTACGAACCTGGTCGTTTATACTTTCCCATTGAAGTTGGAAGCTAGGAGAGAGAATGAAAAGCAGGTTGAGGAGAGAAGGTATGACATGACCATGTAAGAAAATGTAAGAAGAGAACATGGATCCAACGATGAGATTGCCAGGCATCACGATGGGCCCGAGGGATGCCTGATCAGGAAGTCACAGCCAGACCTGTTCCCTTGTGCTACTCTGACATCTTGACCAGCTTCACAGAGACCAGTAAGGAGTCAGAAGAGAGCTGGAGTTAACCATCCAGCTGAGAGAGTAAGGTGCCACCTACAGTAATTAGCCATGAGATTTGAGCTGGGCTAGGAGAGTAAGGAGGGAATAAAGTTGAGATATCTGCCCCAGCTGACATGGACAGAGACCACATAGATAGGACCCCCCCCCCCTTCCTGAAGCAACTAAGAGTCCCACCTCTCCATGTGCACCTTTCTCCCTTCGTCTCTCTGTCATACATATACATATATACATATATCGAGCAAGGGTGTTTAGGAATCAATAAATAGTTCCAGAGAGCTGAGAAATCAGTTAAACCCTTGACTACAGCACAGGAAGATCTTACACAGGAGATGCTGTCTCCTATGTGCAGAAGATACTGAAAATTGGGTGAAGCAGCCCAGAGTGTTTAGGAAGGTCCCAGAGACAGCTCTGGGCTCCTAGGAGTCCTGTAGGTCTCCAGCAAAGCAGACTCTAAGTAAGAACTAACTGTCTGCACTCTGGTTTGAAGGTCTTTACAAAAGCTTGTGTTAAAATTGAATTCTCACCCCTACTGAGAGGTGTTAAGAGATGGGCCAGAGGGACCTTCTGGAAGAGACTATTTTAACCCATTCCTGGGTAGATAATCAAATGAGTGATTTTGCTAACAAAATAATCTCCTGTTCCTCCATGTGGTGACCTGAACAAGCTTGTGTCCCTTGTGTCCCATCAGCTGGAAGGTCCTCATATGCTGATCTTGGGCCTCCAGAGCTGTCCCCTAAATAAACTCCTGTTTTTTTAGAAATACCTAGCCTATGATACACAGTTGTAAAAATGAAGAGTAAACTAAGATTATACCCCAGGTTGAGGAGTAACCATCAGGAAGAAGAGGGAAGACCAACCTACCTTGTGGGACAGAAGAGTCCCACTGGCCATCCCTCACACACATCAGGCATCAGCAGCGAGCTCAGAGAGCATTGATTGACGCAACAGGAGAGAAAATGAACAGTTCTAGCCTCTCCTAGCAAAGCTTTAATAGATGATACTCAGTGCTGTCATGAAAACAGAGTAAAGGAGAGGTTATGGGGACCTAAGAGTGGAGCAGAGGAGGCAGAGAGGGAACAGTGAAGTTAGAAGGTTCAACAGTGACCCTTAAGGAACCAGAGTCTCACAGTCCCTGCTGTGGCACTGGAAAACTGTGGCACCAAGAGCTAAGGGACCATGTCAGAAACTAAAACCAGCAAAGTTTGCTCACAGCGGCACTTTCTCTCCCAAGCACTTTCCTGTTCTCTGTCCTTTCTTTTCCTGTTGTCGGTCCCATCACAGCACTTGGCTCAACTACAGGGGATTTTAAAGAGAGTCTGACTAAAGACATCCAGCCACTGAGCCTCTCAGCGAGGGGACCCAGGACTTTTGCTTGGAGGATCCAGAGTCTAGGGATCTGGAGGAGTCACCGGTTGACAGTTTTCTATTTCCTCCAAACAAGTAGCTACATAAAACCCCCCAAAGCACTTCTCACTGGCACCAGGACAACAGGTAAGGATGCCTACCATAGTAACCCCCTCTGGACTCCACTCACTGGCCATCTGGATAGAAAATGAGAACACCAACCAGTTCTCTCTCCCTTAGTCCTGCCCTGACCCTCCCAATGTCCCCAGGGAAAAGCAGTTCACTGCAGATTCTCCATCAAGTCTGAGCTGAGGCTCTCTAGCACATTAACAAGTGGTCTTGTAAGAAGAATGAGGCCCTGGCAACAGAACTGGCCTGGGTGGGCTCTGGCTGGTTTGGCGTAGGAACTTCCAAACAGTGTCTTCTGCTGCCCTCTGCTGCTAATTCTATTTCTTTGCACTTCGCTCAACAGGAATTAGAGCACCATGCTCTCATCTTCCTTAAGGCATTTCTGACAATGCCCTAACCAACAAAGCTTTACACTGGGGAAATATCAATTATATTTCCCTGTAACCAGATCTCCCCCTGTTATTTCTGGAAGGATCTGTAGCAACAACTTTGGTGGAGTTCTAGGAACGCTGACCACATGCTTTGATCTGCAGCAGGTACAGATCAAAGTTGTGTGTGCGCATGCCCCTGAGCAGGAGCATGTGAGCACCAATGTGCACTTGGCTCTTCCAAGAGCTCTAGCTCTTCGTACAGTCACAGCCCTGGTCATCTGAACATTAATAAGAGATGGGTGTTTCTGGTCTTATATGACGTCAGAGTCACACCCCCCCACACACATCCCCAGGCTTGCGTAAGTTCTTACCTAAGTGAATTCCCTGGCTCCATTATCCTGAGCTATCAAATGGCTCCCACAGACATTGCTTGTGCCTGGATTTACAGGACAGGACAGAAACTGCCAAAGGCTTGGCTGCCTGGACTAAACACCAACACTCTACCTTTTCATAGAGGCATAGACTGGGTCTCTATGGGACACCTGTCACTGTGGAAGAGGTCAAGACAGCATTCAAACTGGCACAGATGCCAGCTCCTGAGCACTTAACGTCCATTCTTTCCAGCTCTACAGTGCTTTCATATGATGGGAACACAGCTCTCAGACACTATGGAGATAACTTACTTTAATCACTGTCCTAAACATTGAAGGATCCTTCCATCCACAGCACCTGGTAGAGACAGTCTGAGGACTATGTGTCTCCTTGCCCTTGTCTCTTCTGTTCTAGATTTTCAATGCAATTAGTCCTTATATAATTTGATGAGCACTCCCCCTCTGGTAGAGTGCTGGACCACTTTATAGTATGTAGAGCGAAGGTGTAAGAGGGAGAAACAGTGCCATTGATGTGACTTGGGTGTTGAACTCTGAAGCCTCCAATGCTGAGAGCAAAGATCATGAAATAAATGGTGTTTCCCTGGCACAGAGACAGTATTAATTAGATCTAGTTTTTGCCAGCTAAGTGCTGAATGGGTCCCTGGTAATTAAAAGAGACAATCAGCTTTTCAAAGGGCACCCATGCCATGCAAACGTAAGGGGATTATACTTGCTGTTCTTAGTATGACATTTTAAGCTGTTAGGGGGTGAGGTATGCTGGTTCTTTAATATTTTAGTAGAGGCAATATCAGCCTATTGGCTACCCACTCTTGGAAGGGATGAAGGGACCCAGAACTGTCACCAAGATCTCTCAAGCTTTGATAGTGCACAGAACAGGGAGACCATCTGTCCATCAGTTCTGTTGTTCAGGAAGATATATATATATATATATATATATATATATATATATATATATATATATATATACATATATATATGTATATATATGTGTGTGTGTATGTATGTATATATATGTATGTATGTATGTATATATATATGTCTCTCAGTTGTTTTTGTTTTTGCTTAAATCATTCCGACTGTCACTAAATCCATATGATTTTATTTTTAATCTCCACCCTCCATCAGTGTTTGCAAAGCATATGTGCTCAGCATTTGCTGTTATCTCCAGAATCACTCCACAGCTTCCCCCCCAAACAGTGTTCCTCAGCCTCTCTTTTATAGCCAGGCAGTCCTTTCTTGAATTGATTGCATTGGAAGACTGACTCAAGGCCCTGTAAGGTTTCCCCATCTTACAATGGCTTCACCTGCTCATGGCAGAGATATGAGATGTTAACTCACCTATCAGCTGGTCCAAGTTTATAAAGTTATTGGTTTGTACTAAGTTTCTTCAGCTGGGATACATAGCATGGGCTAGTCCCTTGACTAGACCTTAGCAGATACAACATGTGACTGTGGTGTAAATTTGTTGATACTAAAAACTTTGTCTTTAATAACTTAGTACTATTTAAATATGTTTCCTCTTCTATTTCTAATGTGTTTGATGTTGGGTAATTTATAAAAACAAAAATATATTTCTCAGCAGTCAGGGGGCTGGAAAGACCAAGACCAAGGCTTCAATGTCAGGTGTCTGATGTCTACCCTCTGAGGCGGATCAGGGAGGGACAGCATCTCCTTGCAGGCATAGAAACTAAAAGATAAGAGAACCTAATGCTGTGAGGAGCCTCCTAATACCACCTGTGAGGGAGTGGTCTTTGTAGCCTGATCCCCTCCAAAGAGCCCTATCTCTTGCCAGCATCCCATGGGCATCAACGAAGTATTGGAGAGGAGACATTCACAGCATCACAGATGCTCAGAAGCCAGAACCACCTGGACCATCTCAGCACCCTGATTCACACTGTCCCTCAGAATGACAGTACGTTTGATAGATTTGCTCGAATATTCTCTGCTTTGAGATTCGGGTCTGCTTACCATTTTTTGAGCTAAGTAAATATTAGGGAGAAATTGTGACCCTCAAAAAATATGTTGACCAGAGATGGCTAGGTAAGGAGAATGAGACAAGTTCATGAGCACATGTGCATGCTACACATGCTTGCATGAACACATGTACACACACACACACACACACACACACACACACACACACACACACACACACTGGATTATTTCTTACACTGAAGTTTGCCTTATCATAAAAAAGGATAAAATTATGTCATTTGTGAAAAAATGAATGGAACTAGAGACCATCATATTAATGAGATAGGACAGATTCATAAAAACAAGTACCACTTGCTTCATCCATATATACACATAAACATTTAACATGAAAGAAGAAGCAGGGGCATGTGGGAAGAGACTGTTGGCTAGAGGAGCGGAACAGGAGAGGGGAATGGGGAAGAATGTAGTCAAGATACACAATATTTTTAATGAAAATGTTAAACAACTACGTAATAATGTTTAAAGTTACACTGCCATATTGATAGAGCAGTGCCTGACCTGCACAGCTGGCCACTCCCTTCTCGGGTTTGTATCATCTCATCAGTAACATGGGCAAGGTCCTGTCCTCTTATTTCTCTGGGCGGAATTAGAAACTGCAAGAAGTTGTATTACTAGGAACTGCTGTGTGAGAAGTTCTGTCCTGCTGAGTCATATAAGGAGATTCTCACTACATGAGGTAAGGAAAGCGATGTCAGTAGGCAGAAAAACAGAGACCCATCCTTCCTGTATGAGGATCCAAGTTCAAGGAAAACTTCATCCATCCCCTACTCCTAAACCTGCAGGAGACATTGCGTTGCAATGAGGTTTCTTGGTACCGGGAGGCCAGAGGTCCAGACCCACAGACCTGCAGCCCCAGACCCCTTAGCCGCCCACAGCTGATCAGGCCCCCAAAATGACTCAGACACTTATATTAACTTCATGCTGTTAGGCCTATGGCTCAGGCACATTGCTAGCTAGATATTTCATCTTAATGCAACCCATTTTCACTAATCTGTCTGCCACGTGACTCGTGACTCACCTGTGATCCTTACATGCTTCTTCTTGGGCGGCTGGCTCCGTCTGTTTGACTCCGCCCTGCTTCTCCTACCTATGCTGTGATTTCCCCTCCTCCTACTTTTTCTATGGTGCCTGTCATGGGTCAAAAAAGCTCCTTTATTTAAAGATTGATATTCACAGCATACAGAAAGACATTCCCAAATCAACATTGCCTTTGGATAAGTTCTGAGAAGTCATTGCCAGAGTGAGAAGTCCACCTAAAGGTGTCCAAGCAGATGGTCTGTGGCAGTCTTACTGGGTCCTAGCTCTTACAAGTGATGCAGGACAGCCAGATTCCTTCAAAAGATGGTGATGTAAAAATGCTTCCCAGCAGATAACCGTCAGTCTTAGAGACTCCATCATGAAATCTGCAGCACCTGGCAAGAGGCAGCATAAAGGTTATGGAAGCAGAGCCCTGCAGAAATAGTGGGTTCCAGAGGATAGTGATGCTACATAGGACCTAGGTGCCCTGGTGGGGAGGTGTCTTCTGAAAAAACGTAGGTGCATAGAGAACAAAATTGCACCTAGTGGTGTAAGCTAAGAGCTGGTGAGAGAGTGTGATCGATGTTAGCGGGACTCTATGTCTAGCTTACTGTGTGGAACTACATGTAGAGAGTGGGACATCGCAGCAACTCACAGGAGGCTCATGGACTTGGAAAATTGGGACTTAGAAAAGTCTTATAGCATTTTATTTTGTCGTTCTCTGCAGAACATATTCCCAGAAGCAAAGAGATGAAAGGAATCAGTTAGTCCCAGAGCAGTCACAAACAGGACTGAAGAGCCTGGGAAGGGGAAGAAATGGATCACTGATCCATCCTGCCAGCAAGCTCTCAAGATAGGTCACAGCTGGGCACCGCTAGAGTAGATTCAACAGGAAGTGAGGCAGCTGGACTACTTTGTTTTATATGCAGCAAAGGGTTAATCGAGTCCTAAGAAAGATCTTGTCATTGGCCAGCTCAAGGGAGGTTGCCTCTCAGTCCTTGGAATGTCCCAGGTGATAGGACTCTGTTTCCCTGGGCCTTTCAGTCACACTAGACAGCCTGTACTAACAGTGTTCTTGATGATTGAGGTCCTTGGCATCAGTTTGATCTCAGAAGGTGCTGGAGACTGCTGATCCAGGTGAGCAGTTAGTCATGTCCGTGGTTAGTGAAGCTTCATGAGTGTAGCTTACATCAACAGTGGGACCAGGCTTTGCCAGTAGAAAGCCATGTGTGTGGTTGGGGGAGCAGGAGTGCCACACCTGGATTCTTTGGGCCTGTCCCCAATGCTTGTCTTCTGCTAGCTTTAATCTGTATCCTGCCCCTGCAGCAACATGGAAGAGTTTCTGATTGTCTGAATCTTGTGAGTCCTGAGGAGTCATGGTCTTGTTCATTGGCTAAGGGCTGTCCCAACTCTTTACATAAGCAGAACAATCAAAGCTCCAGGACAGATACCCTGAGGGACATAGACACTGGCTGTTAGGAACACATTGAGGCCTAGAATGGCAGGCACAGAAGTAGTACAGTATCCAGGGATGCACCCAACACTGATAAAACTGAAGGTCTACATGGGTTCCCAATGGAACGCCCCATGCCCTCCATCAACAAACAAGAATGATCACATTGGCAAAATAATACTGAGATCATCTGTCACTGTGACTAACAGTCATCATATGATTCTAAGCAAACCTCCTGAAGTAGCCAGTGCAGAAAAGGACGGCCCATCCATTTCTATGAGATGATTTTGAAGTAGCGTCCCCACACTCCAGGGAGCTGAATCCTGTGGAGGGCTGTTGGCCGTGGCATCTACAGGTCTGAACCAACTCTGACCCCACAGCTCCAGTCTGGAGCCTGAGCCTCTGCATTCTTTAAAAAAAAAAAATTAATTAATTAATTCATTTTACATACCAATCACAGATTCTCCTCCCATCCATCCTTCCACTCTACCCCCATGCCAATTCCCCATCCTTCTAGCCCCTCCTCAAAAAGGGTAAGGCCTCATATGGGGAGTCAGCAAAGTCCGGTACATTCAGTTGAGGAAGAACCCATGAGCCTCCTCACTGTAACTGGCTCCTGAATAATGCACTGTTGGGCCAACACAGCTGGGATATCATTCCTGAACAGGCCCACTCCTTCCCAGGCTCTGAATGAGAGGGAGGGAGACAGTGTGTCATTTACTATGTCCTGAGTTCTTCCAGTACATGTCTACCGATGGGAGCCCGGAATCTTCCAGTACATATCTACCGATGGGAGCCCGGAATCTTCCAGTACATATCTACCAATGGGAGCCCGGAATCTTCCAGTACATGTCTACCAATGGGAGCCCGGAATCTTCCAGTACATGTCTACCGATGGGAGCCCGGAATCTTCCAGTACATGTCTACCGATGGGAGCCCGGAATCTTCCAGTACATGTCTACCAATGGGAGCCCGGAATCTTCCAGTACATGTCTACCGATGGGAGCCCGGAATCTTCCAGTACATGTCTACCGATGGGAGCCCGGAATCTTCCAGTACATGTCTACCGATGGGAGCCCGGAATCTTCCAGTACATGTCTACCGATGGGAGCCCGGAATCTTCCAGTACATGTCTACCGATGGGAGCCCGGAATCTTCCAGTACATATCTACCAATGGGAGCCCGGAATCTTCCAGTACATATCTACCGATGGGAGCCCGGAATCTTCCAGTACATATCTACCGATGGGAGCCCAGAATCTTCCAGTACATGTCTACCGATGGGAGCCCGGAATCTTCCAGTACATATCTACCGATGGGAGCCCGGAATCTTCCAGTACATATCTACCAATGGGAGCCCAGAAGCAAAGATTTCTGGAGAGGTGTCACCAGGAAGTACAGTATGAGACTATGGAGGGAAGGTGTGGGATGGGATTGGAGAGATGGCTCACTGGTTAAAAACACTAACTGCTCTTCCAGACAACGTGGGTTCAATTCCCAACACCCACAGGGCAGCTAACAACTGCCTGTAACTTCAAGATCTGACAGCCTCACAGAGGCACGCAAGCAGGCAAAACACCAATTCACATAAAATAAGTAAATTCTTTTTTTTAAGGTTAAGGTCTTAGAGAAAATGATGTCACAGATAAAGTGATGGTCTAGAGGAAACCCGGTACTAGGAGGCCAGGAAATGTCACCCTCCATTTAATGCAGACCCTGAGCTAGTTTAGGAAAATGAATGTCCTGAGTTATGTACTCTAAGGTCCTTTCTAGTTCACATAGGTGAAGCTACAACACTTCACAGGCATGCCTCTTTGCCCCACACTTAGTCCCCAAAGTCCTAAAGAAATCCATCATTCTGAAAACCCCTTTTACGTTGTCCTTGTCAGAAGTTCAAACTGTTTCAAAACCATCCTGTTTGCTCATTTATTCAATACATTTTACCCAGTGCCCATAATATGCCAATATAGGTATTCTGAATATGGAGACTGTATTCTAGTAGGAAGGACAGATGATAAATTTCACACAGGTAAATAAGACCGTTACAGGAGCTGAAGAAAAGACTTAGTCCAGAGAGAGTTTGGCATGTAAGCATGAGGACCTGAGTTTGGATCCTCGGAATCCACACAAAAACTAGACACAGTAATGCAAGCATGTAGTCTAGTGATGGTGTGGTGGAGTTAGAGTTTTCTGAAGAGCTAAATCAATGCACTCTGGGTCCATGAGATACTGTCTCAAAAAAAGAAGGCAGAAAGGGATGGAAGAAAACATCCAATATTAACCTCTAACCTCCATGCATACACATCTGCACTTACACGTACATATGCACATACATAGGTACACATGCCACATGTATACATATGAAATAAAATGATTAAAGACTTAAAACAAATATAAATATAATGTGAATGTGCTACAGAGTCCAATAACTTGCTGTGAGGGTTGACGAGTGAATTTCTTTTGATAAAATTATCAGCCAAAGCTTTAGAGGACATACCCTCTAATTTGCCATTTTGTGTTACCATAGATGGGATTTTAGGAGTGAGAGAGTGTGGCAGTAGAGAGTTGAGGGAAAGCGTTTAGCATTGGGAGGGGGGATAAAGGAGCAAACGGGAAGACATTACAATGATGAGTAGATCTGAGGACATAAAGGACACCAAGAAGGATGTCTGGCATCCCAGTGAGAGGAAGGAGATTGGGAATGCATTTGGAGGGGTAGACAAGACCCCAAAGAAGATTAAACCATGCTTGAGATTCTAAACAGAGACAACTGAAGACAAGACCTTTGTAACGCAGGTGAAAGGGAAGCTGAGGAGCAAAACTAGAAAAAATAATAACATGGAAGCCCACATCCTCTCTAGGCTTGTGTGAGGATGGGGTTCATGAGAGCCTGAGGTCTCTGTCTGGGACCATCCACGCACAATGAAGACAGAAATAGGGACCATCTTATGCAGGAGTCCACAAATACCAGGGTGTGGCACACAGGCAAATCAGGAAGAAAGGACAAACACCTTGGCCTTCTCATCCATCTGTCTGTCTCCCAGCAACTCCTCCGATAGGCTGAACCTGCCAGATTAGCAAAGGAGCCTGAGAAAGGCAGTCGTACGCCCTGCAGCATACAGCCTTTGATCTGTCACTCAGACATCAGCCTGCTCTACTTCATACTTAATTAGCTCCTAGCACAATGGCCAGATTATATGCGCAGTGCATGCTTATTGAAGTGACTCCGTGAAATGAAAAATCTCTGACCAAATGGTGGGGGAGATTGCAAGCACTCTGAGGCCAGGGAGAGGGGAGGGACGTGAGATCAAAATTATATGAGGGTCCAGCGAGATGTCTCAGCTCCTGTTGTCAAGGCTAATGATGTGAGTTTGATACCTGAGGCCCACATGAAAATAAATAAAATCATACCCCCCCAAGTTGTCCTTCGACCTTCACCAACATGTGAAGAAGGAATAATAAATGTAATTATTAAATAGTATATTAAGGAAACTGTTTTTATGTGGGATGTCTTTTTGTACCAAAAACCTCATTTTACACTATTTGGCAGAGACAAACATTAAAATAGCCATCAAAACCACTTGCATAACAGATACAGAATGTACAGAAAAAAATCTACACTATAAAAATTACCTATAAAGGTCCTAATCTGCTGGGCACAGAAGACACTGAGCTTCTGAGTTTTTTCACAACCCTGCCCCAGTTCCTGTATTAGCAGAGCTTACCAAACTGTCTGCTTCTATCACTATTAACATGTCCCTCCAAAGTTCCCTGTTACAATAACCAAGACATCCCAGCTATCTACCTCTAACACCTCACTTGAAATCAGGCCAGTGTTTCACCTGGCCTTGCCTTCCCAGTTCTACCTAGCATGTCACCCATGCACTGGTGTCACTAAAGACTGAGCAGCATCCTGTGGGAGATTAGGTTGTTCCATTGTAAATAATTGTCCCACCCACTGGTTTAATAAAAGTGCTGATTGGCCAAACGCAGACAGGAAGTGTGGGCGGGTCTACCAGACTAGAAAACCTCTGAGAACAGGAAGAACAGAGCAGGAGGCCAGAGAGAAGCCAGAAGAAACAGAGGACAACTATGCTGCTCTGAGAAAAGGTACCGAGCCGCATGGATAAGAGTCATGGGTTAGATTAAGGGTAAATAGCAAGCAAGTTATATGCCTGGGCCTTAGGCCAATCAGCCTAAAACTATTGTAAACATCTGTGTGTCTCTGCGGGTCTGTGGGTCTGTCGGCCTAAACCTGGAGGCAAGGCCCGAAAGTCCAGGTCAGAAATCTCTTACGACAGCATCCCCTTGTATTCTTTCCAGCTCCTCGTACACAGATATGTTCACAACAACTCATGTGGCTGAGAGTGGGGAGAAGGTCTCATTTCAGGCTCTTTTTGGAATCCAGCTCAGATGTCAGAACCGGTGTACCACTGTCACATAGCACACAAGAAGTCCTCGTGGAAGAAGACCAAGATCTGAAGCTGGCTGTCACAGGAAGCTTGGAATCCTCAGAACTAAGTGCTCTGAACCCTCCTCCTCCCCACTTCCGTCTTCCTGGTTGCTCCTAAGACAGCTTCATTTCTCTATTGTGGTATCCTTTGTGATTTCAAATGTTTAATTCATTGCTCTGGAATTTGATGTAGCAATTTTCTTTGGGGGGAATCTACTGACAAGTTTGAAAGTGTCCAACATTGACCATTGGCTACAGACCACACAAAATAGTATTGTCTATAATAGGCTGAGACTCCTTCTGGGCTGGGCTAGCCTCATGCCATGTGGACACCTCAATTGAGCCAGCTCATTCTATGTTCTAGAGCTTCAGTGGAATGAGGCAACCTGTTCATTTCCAAAGACCAGAGCAGGAGAGTGCAAGTTTAACAGCATGGCCAGGTGTCATCTGCAGTTCCAGCATGTGAGCAGTTGAGGCAGGAGGCTCAAGATTCCTGAGGTCAGCATGGGACGGGCGTATATAGTAAGATTGTCTCAGAAACAGAAATGGATGTTTACAGACAAGAGAAACATTATCTCCAGGTACACAGATCTGTCAGTGCCCAAACCCAGGGTAATGGAGTTAGAAGTGTGCCCCACTACTACGTCTTTGTGCAACTCACTCAGCATAACCCTGTGACCTTTACCACCAGCATCCCAAACGTCAGCTCCTGTCTCTCCCCTGCCTTTTGCTCCCACATTTCTGCCTTTCTTACCTTCTCCCTTACACAGACTCTTTGCAAATAGAGCGTTTGTCTTCTCATTTTTGTCTAATGTCTGTCTGTGGAAGAGAAAGCCAAGCCATGAAGTGGAGGTGCGCAAGCGCCCTGAGGAAGGGAGGGCTGGGCAGGGTTTGGAGGAAAAACATCCCCTGAAAGAATGAACAGTATGGGAAGATAATTCTTCAGAAGAAATGGTGTGTGCAAGGACTCTGTGTCCAGCCTCATGGCCTTAAGACCTCCTACAGAGCACCCCACAGGCAGGCAGAGCAGGCCTCTTCATGTTGAGAGGTTATTATGTGATTCCCACATGGGAGTATAGTTTGAACCCTCCTATTGGGAATAGTACTCAGATTCTTCACAATGGAAATATAATATTGGGTTTCTCACACTGGAGTAATATGTGTGATCTACCCATTGGGGCTCTATTTAGGTCCCTAAACTAGAGTACTCTTTGGGTCCCCTGTGCTGGAGATAGCTATTTGGATTCCTGCCAGAGTTACATAAGAAAACAGGTCACTCTCATTGTAGATGGACCTGAACTGTGGAAGATGCTTAGCTGTATGCCTTGTTTCCACCTACAAGATTCCAGTAATATCTTCTGTCCTAAAACCCCCAAATGTTCCAAACATTGTTGAATGTAACCGAGCATTTCTTGCTGAGAAGAAATTTGGTTGCTGACATGTTCTGCCTCCTTTGTAATTCCATGTTCATTGCCACGTTGGCTCCAGGATGTATGTATGCCCTGTCTGCCTGTTGGTAGGCCTAAGGACATGGCCTCCAGAGAAACTGGAATGTGACAAGAATTTTCAGATACCTTGCGGTGGAACTTCTCATATTTGTTCACTAGATGGCGCCAGTGCAATGCTGGACCCAGTAGAAGGTGCAGGGGTGAGGGGCTGTAATTTTCTAGGTGAGCTCTGGGCCATTGACTGTCCTTGGACAAGAACCCTGTGTTTCTCTCAGGTAAATCCAAGGGAGAAGCTGTACAGAGTGAGCCACCCTACCCAGGTTTGAATTTCAACAATTTCTCTCTCTCCTCTTTTAAAACTGTGAGCAAATGCCACACTTCCAACAGAGGAAAGGCAAGCACACTGTGGTCCCTTGACAAGCCTGAGCAGCCTTCAGGGCCACTAGCATCCTACACTCACCATGGCAGGCAAGTGTGAGGCCATGGACCTCACCTTTCTCTTCTGATGGGTACAGCCATGATATCTCTGAAGTCCTCTACTGAAAGATCCTTGTATGCCAAACACTAAGATATCAAAGTCCTGCTCAAATACTTTAAACTTTGTTCATTATTTCGCCCTTCTAAAAGTCCAGTGTAATTCACATTTGCCCCTACCCTCATCCAACACTGAGGTCAGCAGCAAAGGAACCCTAGTTTGCCCATCTGCATCTTTAGCCTTTATAGCACCACATGATAAACTCTTTAGAGTATGATTCTTTTGTTGTTCTTATCGATTTTGCAAAAAATGGGCTATAAAGTTTAGAATTATTTACCTGAGTGAACTCAATGAGCTTTGACAGTTTGCAACCCAGAGTCAAGGAGGGCTGGAAAACCTTTCACGCCGGCACAATCTGCTGCCCCTCCCGATTTCTCTATGAGAGGGACAATTTTCCTATTGTTTTTGGAATTCAAAGGTCAGTAAACGTTCTGTGAAGGGCTAGAAAGTAAAGCTTTGTGGCAAGTCCCTAATTCTCTCACTGCAGCACAAAAACAGCCCTGGATAAAATGAGAATAAGTGGCTTTATTCTTTATTTTTAAATGGGCCATACACAGAATGTGACACAAAGGAAATATTTTACAACCACTGAGTAAATGCAACCTCTTCAAAAATGAAACGTTTCCACTTCGATTTTTATGGAAGTGGTGAGAGCACATCCCTCGACCCACTAAACGTAGACCTTGGCCCCAGTGTGTGGCCTCAAGTAAATAACACTTTTTTTTTCTTTAATAATAACATGATTGACATAGGATAAGTCAGAATTAGCAGGAGTCTGATAACTTAGTGAGACAAGGTGAAGCCAGGGGACCATCATTAGCTTTTCACCTCAGATCCATCCTGGAGAGACAGCAGGTGACCCACATGAGGATCACCATGTCTGCTCAGTTTTTGAAGGGAACAGAGTGAAAGAACCAACATCTTCTCACGTTTCTTTCCATCATCCTGCTGCAGCTGCCCACTGGGTGCTTATCCGATGCTCAGAGATTGATGGTGACCAGGGATCAAGCTTGATGCTGCACTTTCGCCACTAGGGGGAAGCATTTCTAAGACACACGAAACTAATATCAGGACCCAGCAGTGGAGGCCAGTGGTGGTGTAAGAACTGTTACCCCACAGCTCAGGTCCTAGACATTTTAGCAATACAAGTGCTCCTTAATTTGCAATAGAGTTTTATCCTAAACCCATTCTAAGGAAGAAAATGTTGAATCAAAAATGCATTTAATTCACATGCCCACTGATATAATCTCTCAACTTCAGAACTCTACAAAAGTGGTATATAATATAGAAAGCCGTACTTCAAATTCTTAGTTGGGCTCCTACCCCAACTAGGTTGTCTAATACACCACTGTCTCTGACATCCCGCAGAGTCGGGGAACCTCTATTCATCCTGACCAGGACAATAGCTAGTACACAACAGTATACATTTGGCAAGAAAAAAATGTTTCAGTGGATGGGATTTATAATACATCTTACATTTTCCGTACTTTCATTTTATGATGGGTTTAAGACCCTGTTGGTTCTAACCTACCCAGCATCCCAGCTTATTCTGACTTGAACACACCTTGAATCCCCCACCAGTCCCCAGTTGGGCAACATCCTCTAACATACATAATAAATTATTAAATGTCTAATGTAAGTTCTTAGACACTGTGTTGAAAGTAGAGCACATCCACCACGAATGGACAGCTGATGTACTTTATAGTGTCTACCAAGTGTATGTCACTGTCCCACTGGAGAGCTGTATATCAAATCACAGTAAGGGACTATCTGTATATACCGTTTAATAGCTGTAAAATCCCAGAAATAACCAATTATTTCCACTTTTAGGTAGCTAGTAAAAAGACTTGTTACAAGTACAACTTTAAGACCAATCGATTCAAATTAACCAACATTCACACACAGTGATAGATGGAGTTGACAGGAGCCCCTGTGCTGAGAACGTAGACAAGAGAAAAATGCCTACGGTAACTTTCTCATTCCCTTTGCTGTTGAGGATGCCAAGCTAGCTTTAACTACATCCTCATTGCTATTTCCAATAATTTCTCTTTAATAAGGAATTATTTTGTCTACTTGTCTATAACTTTGGTGGATAAAACAATTCTAATGGTGCTTCATGAAAGAACATGATACCATGATACTCAAAGAAGATACATTCCTTTATGTTACCTGTATTATTATTTAGAATCTATTGCAAATTGGTACATATAAAGAAAGCCCCCAGGATACTGTTGGAACAATCCTGGGACTATCACCTCTCTTGCATTTGATGCTCTGACCTGATCAGTTGTCACTACTTCTATGAAGCGTTTTCCACATCCTGGCCAGTATCCACACATGGTGAAGAAGATGCAAGGGACTCACAGTGACATTATTGTGGACAGTGCTGTTCTGTGCTTCGTAGTAGGATAAAGAACATGGGAGATTGTGAGATTCTCACTTAATTATGAGAATGTTCACCCTCAAAAAACAGCAAACTATAATTTGTCCCATAAGCATTGAGGAAGGTGGCTTTTCTATTTAACTGTCTTTCTTAATTAAATGATAACATGTTTTCGAAACACGTCTATGTTGCCTCTTTTTTTAAAAGTGCTACTTTGCTCTCTTAGAATAACAAGTTATTATTCTGACATTCTACCAGCCATGATGCATAATAAAGATTCTTTATTATCTTATGGATAACAGGACTGCATCCATGATATTTTGGGGTAGAGATCATTACAGAGTGATGAAAGTTGTCTCATTAGCAATTCTGTGACCTCACCTGGTTTTTGTGTGGCATGGCAAAAACATCTATCTCTATTATGATTTCAAGATTGCATCACTATTAACTATAAATTTCTTCCTCTCATCTAATCAGAATTATATCCTTTGACATCTTACCACCAACACCCCAGGCCCTGGTAACCAGCATTCTATTCCCCGATTCTGTGAAGTCTACTCTTCCAGATTCTACAACAAAGACATTGGCATTCTGTGCCAGACTCCTCTTAGTGAGCTAACCAACTCAGGTTGAACCACAGGGTCATAAAAGATAGATTTTTACTCTAATTACCTTTATTTCATTTATTTTGGGCAACAAGCATATATTACAGTGTACCTGTGGCGGTCAGGAGACAATTTTCAGGAGTTGGTTCTTTAATTCCACCATGTGGGCCCAGGAATTAAACTTGGGCCATCAAGCTTGGTAGTGGGTGTACTTACCCACTGGGTTATGGGCCTAGCTTTCACCCTTCTGTAGATGCGTAAGATTCCATATGTATATGTATGTGTATGACATTTTCTTTATCCATTCATTCTTTGGTAGGCACTTGAAGTTCTTCTCATACTTTGGCCATGATAAATAGTGCTACCCTAAGCATGGGACTCTGCAGTTGTCCCTTCTTCTAGAAACATACCCAGTAGGGGCTGCTGTGTCCATTAATGTCTTTCCTAAATATGATCTCACAATCTCCACAGAGAAAATAGTTTACCTGAAAAAAAAAAATAGCTCCTTGGCTTTGCCAAGTTATGTGGAAGGGAAGTCATATTTAATATGTAGAAATAAAAGTCATCCAGAATAAATAAAATAAGTCATCCAGAAAGCATTTTTTCCCAAATTTTTCTGTGTCTATGACCGTGTATTTGTCATTAGTATCCTGGAAGCAAGCAATTCTTCATTCAATACCATATGGTAATCGTATGTCACCTGTCCAAAATTAGTCACCTAGTGACAAAGGTAGGTATGATGGTGACTGAAGACAATACTAAGCAATCATCTTTGGATATGGGACAGATAGACAGTCTCCATGGGAGATACTTGTTGAAACCACATTATAAATGCAAAGTCAAAGGAGACATTTCTTATTCAGCAAACACAGCATGGCAGTAGGCTGGGAAGGAATGGGGCTGGCAGGCACATCATCCCCAGTGAGGGGCTGAGGTCCCCATGCAGTGGCCTCTTCCATGGCCATGCTCTTGGCACCACATTCAGAGAGCAGTTGAGTAAAGTTGCTGGCCTGGCTTGGCTTTCTCATTTTCGACATTAGTGATTCAGCATCTGCTGGAGCTTTGGTGAGAAATGGTGACAAGGCCATTGAGTCAACTTAGAAAAAAGTTGCAGCTGCCTCACAGCTTCCCTGCAGTATGGACCTCTGCATAGGTCAAAGGTCCATTATGGAAGATGGCCATACGCAGATCTGAATGTGAGGGAGAAAATAACCCTGTGGGGAAGGAATTAAAAGAATGTCATCCTTGTTTGCCCTGGCTCATTTTTTTTAATACATCAGTCACCTTGACATTTCTAAAAGAATTTCTTTAAGAGCTTAAGTTTTAAAAGTATGCAGCTTGTCCAAATAAAACATGAGGTCACCAGGTGGCCTGCTGAATTTCGACTGGACCATTCCTCTGCCAAGGGTGTGACTTAGATCCAACTTAACCAGAGTCCATAGCGCTCTTCCTTGTGAGAAAATATTGTTTGCTAGGCCAGGAGAACCACCCTTGACTAATTGGTGCTCTGGTGATTGCTTGGTGACCTTAGATAAGACCTTTGTACTTAGCAACCGCAGGCTTCTTTAACACCAAGACAATGAAAAGAGGTAACATACTCCACTCTCAAAAAAAAAAGGTCCTCATTTGATAGCAAGCCTCAGATGGGAAAGCAATTGATCCCTTCTGGACTCTCAGGCTGTGCTTGTGTATAGAGTTCAGCGTAATACATATTTGCCTGTTGTGGAATCCTGTCCTCCTAAACTCTGTCAACAATGGAGCTGGTGAGGCGACTCAGTGGTTAAGAACTTTGGCTGCTCTTCCAGAGGTCCCGAGTTCAACACCCAGCAACCACATGGGGGCTCACAAGCATCTATAATGTCATTTGATGCGGTCTTCTAGCATGGAGATGATCATGCAGATAGAGTATACATATGACAAGTAAACCTTTTTGAAAAATAATAAAAGTAAAATTTTAAAAAAAAACAACAACGATGGACCTGGGCATGTCTTCAGTGATAGAGAGCGCCTAATACAGGAAACTGGGTTCAGTCCCAATCAATGAATTGATCTATCGATCAATGATAGAGCACACTGCTACTTCAAATGAAGATGATTATCTACAGTATCACTTACTCCAGAGCTACAGTCTATTTACAGTGAGACTTGAGAGATGGGATTTTCACATCACTTAGACTTTGGAATGAAACTTCAAGCTTCAAATCCTGAGCTTATAATTCACAAAGCCAATGTTGGCTGTCATCTGGACCTATATGACTTCAGGGAGTCCAGGAGAGCTATTAGGACTCTGCCTTCCTCTTTCCCAGTCCTATAAAGCAGGGATTCCTTTCCTTCAGGGAAGCATGGAGGTTTCTGCACAGTGTGGTTACCACAGTCCTGGATGACAAGAGCATATAAGTAGTTTTTGGACAGTCTCTGGCTTGTAACAGATTGCAGTATGTGCCCTCTATACTCCTCCTCCTAAGTCCTCACTCCTACCAAATGCCGGTGATGTTTATGATTTTTTGTTGTTTGTTGCTTCTATGCTTGGGCTTGAACTTGTAACTAGGTTTGAGCCTTTGTCTGAACTCATAGGTGGCAAGGGTAATTTTCCACTGTGTGGCCAGGATTCCAGAATTCCTGCTTCTTTCCTCTTCTTCATTCATTCTCCTGCCAGTAACCAGAGAAGAGACACCACTGGCCCAGAATGATTCATGAGGAGACAAAGCACACATATCCACCGCAGATGTGCACTGAGAAGCAAAACTCAAGACAGCTCAGTGAAGCCCTGGCTAACTCCACTATGTTCTGGAGAGCCAGTAAGCACATAAGCACTCATAATTGGGGGCTAAGTCATGTCCTTGAGATTGGGATGTTTTGTTACACAGCAATAGTGAAATGATACACTTGTAAATTTTGAGAGTAAATGATATTAAATAAACATAAATGGTGAGCTAGTGGGCAGGGATCCCTGTGTGTGTGTGTGTGTGTGTGTGTGTGTGTGTGTGTGTGTGTGTGTGTGTGTGTGTGTGTGAAACAAAACTGTCAGTGAATGAGAAAACCACAAAGGGCTTTTTTGATGGTAGTGTCAATAATCAAAGCTCTGTCCATTTTTACCACTGAAGGCCATTGGCATGTTCAGTCATGGATTCAAGGAGAGGACAGGCAGTTTTCACATAAGCCACACAGAGGGACAGGTGGGATACCTGGCATGCTGCTTCCCACCCTTGGTCACACACCCCTCTGACACAAATTGTCCTGGTGGTCAGCCTCCTTTTTCCTGATAATCTTTCCTTCAGACTGTGATGTTTTTAGAGGTGAACTCACTGTTCTGAGCCCCATCTATACCCCAGATTGTACTCCACATAAACACTATGGAGCCACTGCATAAATAATACGTGTTATGCTCCCATGAGTCTAGTGGCATCACTGGCTTCAGAGGAGCTGCTCTGAAACCTCAGAAATGACTTTGAAAGAGAAACTCAAGGAGATGTAGGATGAGCAAGAGAAAGGCAGAAGCATGTTGATATTGGTGGGCAAATCTTAACAGTGTCTATTTCATTCAGACTTCTCTTGGGTTGACCCCTCTGTGGCCATTCTTTCAGTAAAGATAAGACCAAGCATTTTATTGAATAAGTGTGGAACTCAGAAGCCAGGTAGGGTCCAAGGAAGCCTGAGACTTAGCAGATCAGCACTGTGTGGGCAGCATCAGTTCTTATAAGCCAGTTCTTCTTTAGAAACTGGATAGGATGGGAGTCAAGACACTGGAGCTGAGGCCATTAGCACATCACTGTTCTGGCTATGAAGACCTACCAAGCCAGCTGGATGCTGGAGGGGAGGGATCATCACAACAGTGTGCCTCAGCTTCTTCATCCCAAGACAAGAATAGGAGTGGGCTTTCTGTAATCACGGTGTGTGTGTGTGTGTGTGTGTGTGTGTGTGTGTGTGTGTGTGTGTGTGTGTGTGTGCGTGTGTGTGTGTGTGTGTGTGTTGCCAGTTTTATGGAGTTGTTCTGATAAAGTATCACATGACTCAGAGCAATGGAAATGTGCCAGTTTATAAATCCTTCCTTTAAGTTGCCATTTTTTCAGGTACTTGGTCTCAGCAAAGAGAAAATACAATTGTCTTAGCCCATTTCCGGTTGCTGTAACAAAATACCTAAGGCTGGGTAACGTAGAGAAAAAGAGATTTTCTTACCTCATAGCTGTCTAGGTAGAGAAGTTCAAGAATGGTAGGGACCATGTGCTGTGTTACAACATAGTAGAAACACTGAGAAAGAGGAATGAGTGAAGAGTGTGGAGGGATTGCCTTGCCATAAGCTGTGCTTTAGCCTACTTCTCAGAGTGCCCAACACTCTGCAGTGGGCATCAGCTGAGCACGCACTAAGTCAGGGCAAGCCATATGTGAACAACTGAGGTGGGTGTGGCTTGCTCATTCTCTTGCCTAGCAAATTCTTTTCTGATTATAACTTAAATCTTACTTTGACAAGAACTATTAATACATCCAGCCTCCTCAGAATGCAATTTTTCTTCTCTGAGTCTCCTAAGTGTCCTATCCAGGACATCTGACTATCTCAGGGTTTTCTCAGAGGAATTAAATAGAAGCCTAGTATAGTGTGAGGCTTCTGGCCCAGACTCAAGGTTTAGGCCCACAGACCCACAGACCCACAGAGACACACAGATGCTTACAATAGTTTTAGGCTGATCAGCCTAAGGCCAGACATATAACTTGCTAACTCTTTACCCTTAATCTAACCCATGACTCTTATCCTGTTCAGACAAGTGGCTCAGTACCTTTTCTCAGAGCAGCATGGTTGTCCTCTGTTTCTTCTGGCTTCTCTCTGGCATTCTGCTGCATTCTGCATGTTTCTAGAGTCTTCTTAGTGTGGTAGCCCCACCCACACTTCCTGTCTGCCTTTGTCCAATCAGTGCTTTTTATTAAACTCATAGGCGGGGACAATTATTTACAATGGAACAACTTAATCCCCCTACAGCCTAGGTCTTCAGATCCATCTCAGTGCCAAAGATGCTATATAATATGATGAGTTACTTAAATAATGGCATAGTATAGAAAGGGGAGTGCCTCTTCATAAAGATAATAATGTAGTTATGTAGGAATGTCTTCTGGGATGCTGTCAAAAGCTTGGAAGGCATTGGTACACTGATAGATGGCCTCAAGATTAAATATGTCACAACATTCCAAGAAGTCCTTAGCTATATGTGTCAGCCACTCAGATCACATTAGTAAATCAGAATCACCTCTGTGTGGGAGAGTATGTTGTTCTATTGTAAATAATTGTCCACCCACTGGTTTAATAAAATGCGCTGATTGGCCAAAGGCAGGCAGGAAGTGTGGGCAGGGCTACCAGACTAGGAGAACTCTGGGAACTGGAAGAACAGAGCAGCCAGAGAGAAGCCAGAAGAAGCAGAGGACAACTATACTGCTCTGAGAAAAGGTACTGAGCCGCATGGCTGAACAGGATAAGAGTCATGGGTTAGATTAAGGGTAAAAAGTTATTAAGTTATATGCCAGGGCCTTAGGCCGATCAGCCTCAAATTAATGAAAGCATCTGTATGTCTCTGTGGGTCTGTGGGTCTGCGGGCCTAAACCTTGAGGCAAGGCCCAAAATTCCGGGCCAGAAAACTCTTACTACACCTCTGATCTCTGAGAACTGTTCTAAAAAGTCCATAAATGTAAAATACTAAATCATTTTCCACCTGAAGGACTCTCGGGTCTTCCATGGGCTTTTCACCTTGGAGTCTGTGAACACATTGAAGCATATGTAGTGGGGCCTGGGAAATGCTCCTGGGCCTTGCATTTCTTTGGGGGGAACACAGAGGATACAGTGTCTCATGTCCCACACTCCAAGAACCTCTCTCACTACTCACTACTTGGATCAGAGAGGGGAGTAATTACAAAACCTTCTTTAAACACTCATTAACATCAAATGGTGTATGCCTGCTGGTGGTATTACAAGCCTTTAATCCCAACACTCAGGAGGCAGAGGCAGATGGATCTCTGTGAGTCCGAGGCCAGCCTGATTTACAAAGAGAGTTCCAGGACAACCAGAGCTGTCTGTTACACAGGGAGAAACCCTTTCTCAAGAAGCATCCACCTCCCCTGCAAAAAGTAAATAAATAAAATTAAATAATTTTTTTTTAAAAAGGAGAGGTAAAGACTTCAGGTGGATTGTGGACTAGATATGCTGCTCTTTATTCTTGGGCACATATCGAATGCCTTTTACCCCGAGTTCTCTGAGGACTGTCTTCCCATCTTTCTGCTCCACCCCTCTGGTGCCATGACCCCTGCTTCTACCAGCAGGGTACTGATGCTACCTTCCCTAAGCCATTGCTATTGCTCCAGCCTATCTCTGCATGCTGCCACCCTGACACCACTCAGGCCCCTTTTTGCCTTCCTCCATGTCTGCAGCAGATCAAGAACCCTCTAGAGAATTTGTAATCCTGGCCCTGTCATCCTTCCAAGCCTCGAGTTCACTTCTATCAAAGCTTGACCTTCTTTCCATCAGCAAGTTGAGACTATGGGCTACCTCCAGTTGGGACTGAAAATGAGCAACTGTGGCACTGAGGGGATTTGAAAAGTATTTATGCTTTGAGGTTTGGCCTCTTCTGCTGCCAGTGAGATGAAGTCTGTCTTCTGAAGGATGAGGCACATGTGCCATTGTCCAGATGACAACAAATTAGCTTCCATCTGTGGTAGCCATCTGAGATTAACTCAGCTGTAGCTGAGGCAATCTGGCCCAGTAGAGCTACCCAGAGACTTTCACAAACTGGTCATACTTTAAACCTCCATATTTGGTTTGGTTTCTTAGACTTGACTGACTACTTGGAAGGTTCCAGTGGGGTGGATGACCGGTATCCCTGAGCCCAGAGTTCGCTGCCATGCTCTGCAGCTCCTTTAGGGTGCAGCATCCTGCCTTACCCAGAGAGGATTAAGCACTGATTGGCAGTCTTGCCTGATGTTTCCACTGAGTTCAGGGGTCAGTTAGTGACTTAATTCCTCCAGAGGCAAGTCTAGACCCCCAAGAGAACTGGAACTGGAGCTCAGTGTTGAAAACATGGCTGCTGCACCAAAGCCTCCTGGAGAAAGAGCCATCATGTAAGATTCTTTGAATCCACCACCACCAGGACTGATGGAGGCTGCTTTGTTCCAACTGCAGAGGGCCAGGGCCCTAATAGACTGAAACCTTGACTCGGAGCCTGTTGAGAAGTGAGGTTGAAAGAAATGAAAGCATCCCAGTGCAAATGAATAGAGCTAGGGATGACTCAAAGTAGAGTGGGGATGCTGTCAAAATGGGGGAGGGACCTTTAGCAAACATGAGGAAGTTAAGACTGTACAACCCTGTAAGGTGCTAGGAAAGTAGTCATATGCCACTCCAACATCGTCAGGCACCATCCAATAGAAGCCAGGTAAGATTCGGGTCTTCTTGAACATTCTGAATAAAAGTGTCTATGAAGAAAAAATAAAGTTTCTCTAATGATTGTATACTCATTAGGTACCAGCTACTGTGACAACGGTACACACAGAAGTTAGTGGTTTCCTTCTGAAGTCCAGAACAAACCCTGATGACAGCAGACAGGGTGCATTGTTCTCTCTCGCTCAGCCCTGCCACCCTCAACACTTTATATCTGTTCAACCTACCATAAAGAGAAAGTAAAGGCTGTGTGGGAAGTTTTAGGAACAAGAGCAGCCCATATCTCATTGGTGGAAATAAATTGCATGATTTAACTGCTGTGAGATATAGACAGTTTCTCACAGATTACCATGGACAAATGAGTCCCCCGTTGTGATGGTATCCTATGACAGAAATTACCAAATTCAGTTTGGGAGATTGAGTGGCACTCTGCCTGTGAGGAGATTTGGTAGAAATAGCCTCCTTGAGTCAAAACTAGCCTGGACATTCCTCAGCTGTGCGACACTAAACTGGACATTTTTCACCCAACACCACAGAGAATTGGTTTTTAATATGCCACTGCAAGATCCACACTAAGAATACATGGCCACCAAAGATAAAGGACTCATTGTGGTCTCAGTGGAAGCATATATTCAAACTGACCAGATCTGGGGCATTCACTGGAAGGTGTGTGGACAATGGTGTCCTGTGCCACACTTACTTGTAAGTTCACCCATCTTAATAGACTATAAGAATATGAACAGTCGATGGTTATAGCATTATGCTAGTGAGCAAAACCGATGTGTGAAGAAGTCAGATTCCTTTGAGCTCCCATTGTCAGAGAACTCTGAAGAGAAAAGGTAAGATAAAACGTTTGCAAAGACTAAATCTATTGTGGATGCATCCAGTGGACATAGGATTCCAGAAACATTGGTGTCGATGGAGAGCTCACAGTGGCAGGATTTATGTGGGAATTACTCAAATGTGAAGAACTTACTATGTGCAATTCTGAGTTACAGAGAACCAGCAGTGCCCTACACCTTGCCTGGTCCTTTTCCCACACAGCACCCGAGTGTGTGCTCTATGGAAAGAAGACAGGCTAGGAGGCTATAAGGCTAGGTCTAGCTAAGCAGGCATCACCAACAGGGAACACAGCTTTATCTGGGCTTAGATAGTAGGAAACCACAGCAGGTTGTTTGGGATTCTGCGTGAAGGGATTGTAGGAGAGGTGTTGGTTCATTCTGAGTTTAGGAAATATGGCACAGTATCTCAACTCCAGCACTTAAGGAAGTGACAAACAGGGTCTTGAACCTTGGAATGAACATTTCACTGCTGGGATGCCTTCACAAAAAGACTTAGACAACCCACGGAACACCACTCAAGCCTGTCACCTCTAATACAAGAAGGGATTCCCTAATAAAGTTCAGGCAAGTTCATACAAGCCTTTCCTTCTGGCAAGGGCAGGTCCAGGTGTTCTGAAAGTCCCCAGCCTGATCATCTGGAAGGAAATCCACATGTTAGTGGTGAGGGGAACGTGGGAGCTTGATGCTTCCTGCTGTGGAATCCACATCCTGTTGCCAGTCTCTCCCCCTCAGATGTGTTTGCCCACCTGAGCTGTCCAGGCCTCAAGTTTTCAGTTAGGCCTGAGAAGCTGTGGGCAGCTGCACTCAAGCTGAGGCCAGGAAGCTCCTCACCACCCCTGGGAACTTTGCATCACAAGAAAAGCTTTATTTCCCCAACTGGGGAGACCCTGTTTGTCATGAGTCCTAAACTGAAAACCAGTTTGGACTACACACCAAGGAAACTCTCAAAGGACAGAAAGCACTTCCCACCAAGCCTGAGAACTTGAGTCTGATCTCTATAATCCACAGTGTAGGAGAAAACTGTTTCCTGACCTCCTCCACATGCACAACATGATACTCATGCATACACACAAAATAAATAAAAAACAAGGAAGGTGAATAAATGTAAGGCTCGTCAGTGGCTTACTTGCCTAATATGTCTAAGATTCTAGGTTCAATTCTCCCTAGTACTGGGAGTGCGGGGGGGGTCAAGAAATACCAAACAATACCAGTCACGCACACAGCATACAAACAGGGCTCAACCCTACCCTGATCAGAGGTTACAGGTACAGTGGGTTTGACTTTTCAATTTAGAAATGGTTAATGGAAAGAGGCTGGGCACTCCCCTGGATTACTAAATGGGCAGTGAAAAGCACCAAAAGTGTCTAGCTCTATTTTATGCACTAAAATATGAAAGTGACTGAAGTCATACACAATGTGGACTGCTGAGTATAGTCAACGAGGAGCTTCATGCAGAATGCCATTTAGCAGTGAAGAGAGTAGACAGGTATAGGTTGCCCCACGGTCTAAATCTGAAGCTTTGTTCCTTTTTGGAGATAACATGCTCTGGCCTGCCCTTGACCTGACTGATCTGAGGTCTGGGGTCCCAAACATTGCTCTAGAAGGCATTAAGGAGTTGCCATGTGCAAGCCCATCCTGCTTATAATCTGCAGTCAAGATGTGTAAATATCGTATCAGGATACTCTCTTCTCAGTCCGCATCTGTACTAGCTTGCAGGGACCACACTGGTTTCTTCCTTCCACACTAGCACACAGACACCAAAAACTCAATAAGCATGGTCTAAATAAAGAAACTAGTGTCATCCTTTTATTGAGAGTTGAATTTCAGTTTCCACACTAGTAGGACAGAGTAACTCAGCACACTTTGAGCACCCTTTCACTGACCTTGTGCTTAGAGCTGCTTCTGAGTGGACAGTTAGGCTCACCCCCCAAGTCTAGCTTGCTGAAGCTCTACCTGATGGTCCTTGGGCATACCAAATTGTTTGTCTCTTGTTCCCAGAAGAAGTGTCAGGCCTAGCAGGCTTGACCCACTCATGCGGTATTCAGGCCAGACACTGGACACCGGTTCGTTGAACATAGTATGTACCATTCTCTTAGTGTTAGGCCACTACAGTGCCTGTCAGAGGCTATTCTTGGGATTATGATGGACATCTTTTAGAGTGCTGTCAGTGCCAGGATCATGACTTTGATGGACCCGATGCCCAGCTGAAGAATCCCGGTGCATGATTCTGTCTAGCTCCAATGATGTTTTATGCTGGGCGATTTCAGCTCTAGAAAATTATAAATAATTTTGCCAGCTGTTTTTTCTAGAAAGTTTTGTTTTAATAGAATAAAATCTTTTCTCTAGTAACATCGGAAAACTTTGACAATAGTAGGTATTAAGAAGCACCTATATTTGGTTATTCTGAGATGTTGACATGGAAGAACAAGCAGGTGTCTACTGAGGCCACTGGGGCATCTAAAGAAGCTAACTGTAAAAGCCAGTGGTAAGAGCTGCAAAGGAGGCTGAGTATGGAACGGTAACCCACTCCCCAGTTTCCACAGCCCCTCACTAGTGAGGTCCTGGATCTCTCCAAACACATTCCATTAATGAGAAGTGGGGACCAGCAGGCTTCTGCCCAGGCTCCTTGTTTTCTGTCACAGGGGAACACATTTGGCAGTGGACCACTAAAATTCACCTCTAAATTCTCAGACTGCAATGTGGGGAGTCAGGAAGATCTTTTCAAGACCCAGATTATGTTACCTTTTAGGGTCATAGTTGTGGAGGAGGGCAGAGGAAGTGTTCAAAGAGAGAAAGGTTTGTGTGGCCACGCCTTAAATACAAATAGAAGTCTGAAAGATAGGCATATTCATCTTCAGCATCATTGAGCCAGCCCTGCCAAGAGTTCTATAAGAGTTCCAGCACAATCCTGGATGCTCACATATTCATGCCCCTCAAATCTACTGTGAGTTTTGAGATTTCGTGGATATTTCAGTCTTTGAGGTTCAGTCATTCAGATAAAAAATAATAAGGTATAAGCAAATGCACACACGGCCGTTAAGAATTACTGATGGCTTTTTAGGGCTACTGTGTAATTCTGGAAACTCTTGGAAGGCTTTCCTTCCACGCTGTCTTTGCAAAGCATTTCTTAGTCTTCTCCATTCACAGGAATAGTTGCCGAAATCTATTAAATGGGGCTCTAGCCAGGCTTTAGAGATTAAAATGTGATAATGGATGTGAGAACATTCTCTGAAGAGAGAGGATGGGGCAACATGCTTCAGGAATCGCTCTGACACCTGGCCACAAGTCACATGACCTTTGCTACCACACGTTCCCCAGTGCTCTGCTGTACACTGACTTCTCCTTCTTTCTTCTTCTTTCTTGAAAAGTCTTTCATTTCAAAGAATAATAAGATTAGCACTAGCCTGGCCACACTTCCTAATAGAGCCAATCACTTGTTGATTGTCTGTAATTAGCAGCTGCTCCAGGATGCCTTGAGGGCCTGCTTTGCCCCCTAAGAGGCTAGGGGCTTCACAGGAAGCAGGCAGCAGGCAGCAAGCAGAGAAACCCACACTAAGAGTTTCAAAGCAATTGATTAGAAAGCCTCTTTCAGGACAAAACATTTGAGATTTGACATTTTAGCAGCCATTTCATAACAGGAAAATTGGCATGAATTCTGTAGCATTTTGAAATACATTCAAATTTTGCAAGTCTGCTTCGCCAGAATGCATGCATGTGAAATGAGCAGAACAAATTTTTATCAGTTCTAAGACCTGCACGTTTATTTTTGTAATTTTTTATTTTGTTTATTATATTGGAGGTGTACATGATGCATGTGTGTAACATGCACATGCGTATTTCCATGAATCCCTCTGGAGATCAGTGAATAACTTCTACAGTTGATTCTGGCTTTTTACCCTCTGTGGGTTCAAATCAGGTTGTCTGGCTTCCACAAAGTCAAGCCTTGCTTGTTTCATACTCAGGATATTAATGTCCTGTTGGCAACCTTATCCATTGGCTCCTTATCCATTGTATGTACGGTTTCATGTCAATTTTTGTTTCTTAAGGTACCTGAATAATGCTGGCATCCTAAATTCGGTGAGATACATCCCAGATGGGGCAGAGCACTCAAACCACTGGTCATCATGAATTTGATTTTGAGGGCTTCTGAGTCTTAGTCTACTTCTCTCCAAGAAGTTCTGTGACTACAAACGGGGAAATCACTGCTTTGATACATACTGTTCTTTACCAAAATGTTCTTGGATACAAAACATAGTCAGGTCAAGAGGCCTGCAACCAGAGATAAACAGCAAAACATGGGTTCTAGTCTCACTTCATGAAAGTCCACCATGGCTTCTCAAATCCCTGCAGGGCCAAGTTACTGTTTGGAGGAAGCAACAGATGGTGTGCATTTCAGAAGCTATCCACTGTGTCTTTCTCAAAGCATAAACTAGAGTCACACCAGTAAGAAATTGTATTCAGGAACGTAGAGTTCATCTGATGCCAACTTGAAGCATCTAGAGACTGGGAAGCCGCACGAGATCCCAGCTAAAGGCACCAGGAGTTTCAGAAGAAGACGTACTAGGGAAAAGGCAGCAAAAAGATATCAAAAAAAAAAAAAAAAAAACTCATTAAAAAATTTTTAAACCTCATATTGTTGTGACCTCCTAGCCATCAACTATTTTATTGCTACTTCAAAACTGAAATTTTCTATTTTTATAAATCATACTGTAAATATCCAACATGCCAGGTATTTGATATGTGACCCCTGTGAAATGGTTGTTCGGTCTCCAAATGGGTCACAATCCATAGGTTCAGAACCACTTTTCTAAGGGGCCTTCGAAGAATAACAGAGCCCAGTAAGTGACAGGTAAGAAGGCATTTCACATGCGGGGGGGGGGGGGGGGGGAGATGTTAAGCCTAAGCATCAGCAATGGGTGCCCAGATGAGTCAATTTCTACAGCATTACCTCTAGTAATGGAGTCAGTCTCTCTCACCTGTGAATGAGCTAGCTTCCTGATCTATAATGTGGAGACTGCACTACTTGCTTTGCTGTATTCATCCAAATAATATATTAGACGATGAGAATTAAGTAAGGGTATGTGTCACCAGAACATGACCATCTATTATGTCATTACTTCACATGGTCAGTCCTTCGGTAACTGTCTAGAACAGCCAGCTAGAAACACTAGAAGATACAGCCTAATTCTTTCTATCGGCACATCTCTTAGCCCCAAATATCTTCTAGCCCTTGCTTCCATTCCCAGACATTGTTCTAAGACAATAATGTCTAGGAATTGTCTAGCTTCCCTCAGCCCTGTCCTAAGTGGCTAGGAAACATTACTTTATAGTTGGAGATTCTGGTCTTCATACCTGCATCCCAGTATATGGTATACATTCAGTGTTGACCCCAGCTGGGTCTGCCTATGCATGCCTATGGCAGGGATTGAAAGGGGGTGTATCAGTCAGGAGGAACAGTGTGAGCTGGACCTGGCAAGGTATGAACCACTGGAAAATCCCACTTCCCACTCTACTAAGACCAGAAGCCCTCTGAATGCTTTAAATAAGGCTGTAGGGCATTGAGGAGGAGGTGATGGGCTCCTCTGGGAGTTGGATGGTGCATTCCTGCTAGGCAGCAGTTTCATGATCTGTTCTACAACTTTCTTAGAAAACAAAGATGCGGAGATCACTTGTTGGCCACCAGCCTAGAGTTTCCCATCTGTGAAAAATGGTTTCGATGTCTTTCAATGTTTTTAATAGGAACCAAAATGCTAGTTCCTCTCTGTGCTTAAAGGAGGGCTGAGCTTCTGACTATGGAAAGGTGGGGAACCCTACCCTATAAGAAGTCTAGATAAGCCTACCTCCCCTGCCAAGCCGATTCCAGTGAGTGCTAAAAGAGAGGGGAGAAACGTGTGTCTGTTCATGTAAGGGCACCCATGTGTGAGGAGTTGAGAGGACAATCTTGAGCTTCAAATTTCACATTCAACATTATTTAAGCCTCAGTTTTTCAATGCAGAAACTTCTAGAGGTAAATCGGGATGTTAGGTGCCCAACAGTGTGGATGTAACTAATGTTCCTGACTATGCACTCCAAAATAGTCATCAATAATCTTCACACTCTGCATTGCCCCCCCTGTGCAGCTTGTGTGGCCCAGACAGTATCAGTATTCAGAGAGAAGGGCTTGACAAGCTAGGAAGATGGTGATTAGTGCTAGGCAGTACAAAGAACTTCAATGCAGATCATTTAAAGACTTGACAGCCTCCATATATGCAACTAAGAATATCTGAAAGGAACCATGATGATATCAAATGCATTTGACTGGGCTGTGTAGATGGATCCTTAGAGAGAACTTGCCATGCAAGCTCTAGGAATCGAGTTTGGCTGCCCATTATCCATATAAAGCTAGATGTGGCAGTTGCAATATGTAATCCCAGTTTGACGAGAGGCAAAGAAGGGAGACATTTTTGACCCATTATTTTAGCATATACAGTGGCCATCTCAAAACAGATGTTAGGCTAGGAGAACCAACACCCAGGTTTGTCCACTGACCTTCACATGCATACACGCGCACACACACACACACACACACACACACAGAGAGAGAGAGAGAGAGAGAGAGAGAGAGAGAGAGAGAGAGAGAGAGAGAGAGAGAGAGACTTTAAAAAATACTGATGGACTGAGCATGGTTGTACTTGCTTTAAATCCCAGCACTTGGGAGGCAGAGGCAGGTGGATCTCTGTGAGTTTGAGATCTGCTTGGTTGACATAGTAAGTTCCAGGGCAGCCAGGGATGCATAGAGGGATTCTGATTCTAAAAAGGACCTCAGGTGAGCCACAGCCAGCTCAAATCACACTGGTTCTATAGGTACTACCTTCAAGCCAGCTGCGGCTGGAGGGGAACACATGACCAGTTCAGAACATTATTTCCCCAGCACTGCATCCTAGAAGGACACCTGGAAAGGTAGGGCAGACAGAAAAGCCACTTTGCATAAGATGAAGTGCTAATAAACACAGGTAATCAAACAGGAAGAGGCAAATGGCATGGTCTCTTCCGAGAATCCACACACTTGTCATGAAGAGTCAACAGACCATGGAGAACCTACCCACAGCCCCCACATTAGTCTTAGAACCACCCGGAAGCCTTGGTCCCCATTCTGAGAGCATGGGTGGGGACAGAGCAAATATCTCTCCACCCAAACTCTTTAAGGTCAGCATCAGTAGGCACAGGAAGTTGTCCTCACAACTAGAGGGGACAATGTTTCAAAGAACCAGAGATACAACATTCAGATGTTAGTATCAGTGACTATGTGTGTGAAATGGGTGACCTGGAGTGTATCTTGTGACATGCATGGGAGAGAGATGAAGATTGAGTATGTGAGAATGTGTGCACACTTGACAGTTAATGTGAGTTACTGTCAATCTGTGAGGCAAAAGTGTGTGTGTGTGTGATAATGCTGGTAAATATATTGTGTGTCTGTGGATGCAAGGGTGGAAGTATTTATACTTAGTGGATATCTGCATATATGAGCATGTGTTTATATTTGTCCATTGTTCAGACTTTTGTATAATACATAAAGGTATGCGTATACACATGTGTGTGTGCTTGTATGTGAGTATGTATACTGTATTTGAACGCATGCAGGTGTTTGTGTGAATATGTGTGTGGTTATATAGAGTTGTACGGTGAATGTGTGTGAATACATGAAATATGCGTTTATGAAATTTTGCATGCCTATATAGGTGTGTGAATCTGTGTATCTCTCTCTGTGTGAGTATGCATGAATGCATGTATCATATCCTATTTGTGTGCCTGTGAGTCTGCGTACATGGAGGTAGATGTATCTGTGTGTCAATGTGATTTACGTATCTCTGTGTAAGCATCTCTGTGTGCACTTTGCACATCTGTGTCCACACCAAGTCATCCTCCTTGGCAGTGAGGAAAGCATGCAGGCTGTTGCCACTGCCTCAGGAACTGTGTACGCAGTCCATCACGGGCCATGTGAGATGCTTTTGTACCCTTTCTTTCTATCAGAAAGCGACTCCTGGAGTGTAGCTGCATCTGTTTGGAGATGGTCCCACTCCTTAGGTGGACCCTGTTTGTCCTTGTGACCTGTGGGCCATGGACAAGATGTCCAGCCCTAGGGCTTAAAATAGCTGGGCACTTTTTCCTCTGCCCACAAGACAATTCTAGCCCTGTGGCCTCTCACATTCATTCTCAGGTAAACATGCTGTGACAGGCTTTTATGGGAGACCAACCCGAGTGGTCACAGCTGTGCCACATCTCTGTGCACCCCAACACCAAGCAGAAAAGGAATGTTTGCTGTCACCTCAGGCTGCGGGTAGCAAATACCTTCCAGCTTCACCAAGGAGCCATGCTAAGTAGAGGGCCCCAGCCATGCTTGCCTGCTGTAGCCACCTTGTTCCAGTGTTTATGAGCCACATGTGCTGAATCTCTTAGAACACTCGATTGGATTCTGAGTCCTGGATCTTTACAAATCAGGAACCACAAATTCTTCATTGTGCATAAAACTTTAGTCCTTAAATTAAAAATGTACTAACTCATTGGAGGACAAACTGAGACCCCTATTGGCAGTGTGAGTGGCACACGAGTATAACCTTATACAGGCATGACCATACAGGAATGTGGTGGCCATTTTTAAGAACTCCTGCAGTGAAGTCCTGGCCTGCAGGCTACTTCACAAGACGGTAGAGATATTAAGGAGAAAGCTTCTCAGGGAGGAGGTCGGGGCCAGGGGTTGTGTTATGTATTCTTCTTTTCATGTGAGTTCAAGGAAGAACTTGTCAGAAAACATTGGTGAAATAAAATTGACTCTAATTTCCACTTCCTGAGAATTTGAAATCAGTGTCTCTCCTGGGCCTTGACACAAGGAATATCCCATACTAAGCCCCAGCCCTTCACCCCTACCCCAGCCAGTGCAGAGTAGTTTAGCTCCAGGAAAACAGATTTTCAGTTTGAGCAAAACACATTAAAATGAAGTAAGTTCTTCAATGTTGACTTGAAACACTGAGACTCCCCAACATGAGGCATTTGGAGAAAGAAAAAGAGATAGTTTTTCTGGGCAGCAGGCTCAAGTTTTCCCCACGCTTGTGCCATTCATTGAAAGAGATCAGAGGTGGGAACTTGAAATCCAGCTTCATGGGGCTCTACTCCTCCCTCTCAGAAGTTAGGTCTGCAATAAGCATCATGTTCCTGGGAACTTTGGGGATTGCACTGTCCAGAGATTGCTGAATTCTTTTCCCTCTTGTTATATGTGCTCTTCTTCCAGGGTGTGGCTGGTACTTCATCATGACAGCTGGGGTCTCTGTGTCTTCCCTTTACCCCTGTGCCTGCCTGAGTAATGATCTCGATGGGTTAAATGTGTCAGAGGTGATGTTGCCTATCTGATCCCTGAAGCTCAGTCCTAAGAGATGCCCTGTTTGCTCTTGACTCAATCTCTTAAGATACAGACCTGGGGGGTCTGTAACCCCCTGAAAGGAGACCTACCTACTACAAGGCCATCCTGGTGGCCATATGGAGACAGACCTGTACAGTCCACTGTTTCAGCTTCTAGATATGCTCCAGATATTAAGTGAGGTACCTCCAGAGTACTCCAGCCTTTTCTTCATCTAAGACCTAAGCTCACAGAGTAGGACCACCTCCTCTAGCTGGCTCACAACACCAAGGGGTTCTGGGACTTTAAAATATGTCACTGTTTTAAGTATGAGTTTAAGCATGGTTTCTCATACAACCATGGTAACTAGAGCATACTGGCATCTGATAAACTCCAAGGTATGCATTTCTACCTGATGAATGTAAGGTATTTAGAAGTTTATGTCTTTGAATCAGAAACATAATGTACAGAGTCCTTATTGCTGGTTATATATAGAGATATGAAGTATAAAGCGGGGGTGGTATAATAGTTTATAACCGTAAATGTCTCCTGAAAAGCACATGTGGGGATAGGAAGATGGATAAGTACTTAAGAGTGTTCACTGTTCTATTAGAACAGATCTCATCACCCACATTAGGTGGCTCACAAATGTTTCTGTAACATCAAAGACTCAGACAATCTCTCTTTTGACCTCTGAGAGCATGTGTGTGTGTGTGTGTGTGTGTGTGTGTGTGTGTGTGTGTGTGTGTGTGTGTGTATGTGTGTGTGGCTTGATCTTCAGTACAGTACTGTTTAGAAGTGGGGTCCTTGGGAAGTGACTGGACCATTAAACCACTGATGGATTCACAGCAAAGATGGAGAGGTGGCTGGGATAAGTGGGTTACTGAGTATGACCTGTAAGGTTATATTATTTTGTTCTTTATGTTTTCTCTTACTCTTCAACTACCAGGAAGTCAGCAGCTTGGCTTCACCACACACTCATCACCATGGTGTACTGACTCACTAAAGATCCAAAGTGCCCAAAGCAATTGGATCCTGTGACCATGGGCTGAAGCCTCGGAAACCATGATCCAAACTAAACCTTTATTCCTTGAGGTTTTCAGGTATTTGGTCACAGAAGTGAAAAGCTGACTGACATCAGCATTGTAACATTAAACTATAGTTTAGTTTATAGTCAGATGCCAAGTGCATGCCACCAAACAGTGTTTGAGCAGATTATGAACAATCAATCAAAAATGGAGAGGAAAAAAGGAATCATCATTCAGTCAAACACAAAACATTGTGAATGTGGATGTGTTGACGGTACCTGCTTACATCCCAGAGCAGGCAATGTCTTTGGCAATCAAAACTGCTTTTCCTTTTCAGGTCCTCCTGACACCACATCATCCTGTCTCCCTTCCACCTGTCTCTGGTCCACTTTACTGAGTTCTGTGCTGGTCCTTGAACATGAAACAGATGCTTACCTGAGGACCTTTGCATATTCTCTTCCCCCTATATAGACTCCATCCTGCCCAGATGTTCACTCCATCTGGTCCCTGTTTATATGTCACCAACTCAGAGACATCTTTCCTCATTTTTTTCTCCACCCCTTTAGTGAGCTTAATTCTTTGTCCTAGATGTCACCAAGACCCCCCTTTTCTGAGCTTTTTCTTCTCCAGTGGCTTTGCTGATCAGGACTTTTCTTTTCCTAAGAGTTCCCTCAATAAGTCTCAAGTGTCTGAAACTCTGTCTTTGCCTTAGCCCCTACCTCTGGGAACCAGCTTTACACTTAAGGAGAGAGATGTACATCTGTGGATGTAGTCTCATTGTCCAGACCAAACCTTTGTAAAATAGCCAGTGAAACTGTTAAGAAACAATTGAGGAAACACTTAAAAATAATCAGAGCTTAGAATGCTCACTTTAATTACATGATCTTTGTTTTTTAATGCCAAATGTCTGATTCCGGAGATGCGTTCAGGCCTCTCAGAATCATGTTTACCTAACTAAATGTGGGAGGCAGTGGTATGGAGCCCAAGGAGATCACGTGAACTACAGCAAACAGTCAACAGATGCATGCTATTTATTTTGTTTTTTAGTCTTGTTTTCATAAGCCACACAGTCATTTTGTTTATAGCTTACCCCAAAGCGAGCTTCACAGAGGCATGACTCCTATGATAATGACTGTGGCATCTGCAAGGCATGCTTTGGAGGCAAGCGTCTACACCATGAGAACCTCTGACAACAACGTAGAGCATCTACACTACCAAAACATGATCGCAAGCTCCTCCATCTCTCTAGAGATGTACCTGTTCCTTTAAAAGTCACACACAGCCAGCCTCGTGACAAATGCCTATAATCCCAACCATCAGAGAGTTCAAAGTAGAAGAACGATAAGTTCAAGACCAACCTGGGCTACATAACAAGACCCAGTCTCAAACAAACAGAGAAATAGAAAGATAGACAGATAAGCAAGCAAAAGGCTCACATAACTGTGATTAAAACAGCCTGATGCATATAGAGAGAAGGCCCAATGGTTAAGAGTGCTTAAGGCTCTTCAGAGGACTTAAGTTCCAGGTTCTCTGCACCCAGATCAGGTGGCTCAAAGCCACATGAACACCAACTTCTGGGATCTGATGCCCCCTTCTGGACTCCAGGGGCACCCACCAACATGTGTGCAATTATACACAGAGAGAAATGGGCACGATAAAAATAAAATAAGATTGACTCTGTGTTCTTTTTGTGTGTTCAAAAGCTTAAGCATAGCTATAAAAATTAATCAGCATATTCAAACATTCAGATTTTGAGATGAGTGCTCTAATGTAAACATGCAGAGGGAATCTTCGTTACTGAAAGAGCTGACTTCCAATTCAGCATGTGTCTTCAGAGTTTCAGATCCGGGTCATCAGGCAAGAATCTAACATCTGAAACTCTACAGACCGGCCCATCAAAAAGGTTCTGAACACAACTCAGACCCCATAGACCTAAGGCAACTGTTATGGTATGCCAGTCCTTCCAGGAAACTTCAGCTCTAAATGTGGCAATGAATGTGGTGAACTGAAAACATGAAAGGATAGAAGTAATATGGAAATTTGGTTCTTGGAGATAGTTTTGCCTAGCGGTTGTAAAATACGTGTAAATATCTTTTCCTCAAAGCGTGTTTTCTTAAATGTGATTTACCAGCACCATCACCACCACCTCCCTTCCTTTCCAGGGTAGCCTGGGATCCTCAAATGATTGGGGAATTCTGTTCCCATGAGCCCCTTCAAGTACATTAGGTCAGTCCTACTTCTGGGCAGGAACAACATCAGGTTCCCCAAGATTCTGCCAAGGATGTTGGAGGTAAGTACAGGGCTAGAACCCAGGATCCCCCATATGCTAGGCAAATGTCCTACCAACCTGTAACCCTTGGTCTATGGACTCCTGGAAGTAACAGACATTTAATTTCTCTGGAACATGAGTTCTGAATTACATGTTGCAACTCATGATCATGGTGTTTTAGGATGACCATGGTGTTTTAGGATGATCATGGTGTTTTAATTATTCCCTATCATTGGATGGATGTTAGGCATGTGTTCCATCAGTGAGCATGTGTTGCTATTTCTGTTTCTAAAGATGGGTACTTTTCTACTTTCTAGGAGTAAATAATAATGTTACCTTACAAATAGATGCTTAAAAACAATTACTTGACCAAACTGATAATTTTGAAACAAAATCCAAACGGGTCTCTATCAAAGCTAGAAGGAGTCAATGTATTTGAAAGCATGTGGTGTCAATTTTTTATTTGAATCTAACTCTGCTGACACAGGTCTGTAATGACAATACTGGCTTGATGGGAGGCAGAGGCAGGAGGATTGTCTCAAGTTCAGGCCCAACCTGGGCTCTATAACAAACTCTAATACTATATACACTGTATTTTGAAAACATAAAATAGAAATTAAAGCAAATAAAGTGGTCATCATTTGCCCTTACCACAAATGAGACGTTTAGGGAGAGTAAAGCATTCTTCCAGAATTGCCACGAAATTCGATAAAGAAGAAAAAAATTCATAATAAATTTATGAAATGCTTAATGTAGGTGCCAAGAATATTTTTTTCTGCCTGATGTTTATCTAAAAATGCTGAACCAGGCAAGATGGATGTCATGCCAGTAATTCCATTACCCAGGAAGCAGAGGCAGAGGAGGCTACATAGTGAGACCCTGTTATGTAAGAGACAGAGAGACACACAGATACCTAGAGAAAAAGCATAGCCACACTACACTGATTGAAACGCATTTTTAAAAATTGCCTTGCTATATGGTATATAGACCTCGAGAAGAGGATCCCATGTACCTGCCTTAACCAAATGAAAGATGTGTCAGTGGAGACAGGAGCCTCCCAAATGCTCCCTAGGGCTTGGCTGAAGCTCCCTGTGGCTGCCCCGTGCTTGAGTTGAGCAAGCCTCCCTGCATCCGTATCAAAGCCTCATTTCTCTGCCTTTAGTTTGATTTTCCTCTGACAAGGCTCCTCTGAGACAAAGGAAAGGCAACAAAGGCCAACAATGTGGATGAAAAGTAAGAATCACTAAAAAGAGCAATATAAAGGGTCAGACCGTCCTTTCCCTCCTTTCCCCTTGCCCATCTGGTTAATGGCTGGTCCGCGCTATTTGGCAAGGCCTTTTAGTGCTAGACTGTTGAATGGTTTATAGTAAGATGAAGCATGCAGAGATGGGGGAGAAAACTCAGCTTTTAAGAGCTCAGAGGACCCAAGTTAAATCCCCAATACCCACATATGGCAGTTCACAACTGTCGGTAACTCCAGTTCTCGTGAGATCTGAAGTCTTCTGTGGGCCTGCAAGGGAGCCAGTCCCACGAGTAGTACACAGACATACATGCAAGCAAAACACCTAGATATTAAACAAACAAATAAATAAATTTTAAAAATCACAGAGCTTATGATGGTCTGAGAATCAAATAGTCAAGGAAAGGGAAATAGCCAAAGTAAATCCACATGGAATAACTTATCAGGTGAATTACCAGGTCCCTCGAAAGGTCAAAGTGCTTCACCAAGCCTGCATTTTCTTTCCAACAACATCTGGATACTCACCAAAGTTGAGGGTGGCCCAAGCAAACAACATTACTAGGAGTGGCAGGTGGCAGAGCCCAGCTGTTCTTTCTGCAGCAGCATGTGTGCCCACACCCCAGCCCCTGCCAAATGCATCTACACTGTGTTTGTTCATGGCATGCCAACATCGATTCCAGCATGCAGAGCTGCAGGGCAACAAATAATGACGATGAGAATTTGTGAGGGAATATAACAGAGTCATGACACTGTCTTTTCCCGGATGTAGTCCTAAAACGATAACCTGGATTTGCATGTGAAGCCCAACTCTAAACATAGACATCAGCTCATTTTTTCTTTAGCACGTTTGCACACACACAGAGATACACACACACAAGGGAAGGGGCATAAATGCACAACATACACAAAAAAGTCCCAAAACAGGTTGCCTGCCTTGTGGCCTCAGCATCTTAATGACAACCGTGGAAACGGCTGATGAGATCATCAAACGATGCTGCTTACCTATTTTTCTCTCTGACAAGTGGCTGTCTTATTATGTAAGTCAGCTAAATAGTAAATTTTACTGTAAAGTTTAGTCAAATTGACTCTGAGATCACTGTCTGTTAGTTAGCAGGTCATCAGACATAGGACTCAAAAGCTATGTGTTGCACACGCATAATAAACATAACTCTGTGTGAGTATTTACCTTGGGAAGAACATTCCAAATCACCTGTGAAGACAAAGGAAGTGTTTCCAGTCTGGCACCATTAACAACTGCATTAGCATAGAAATCTCTTGAGTGACACATTTTATAAATGCTAAGAGGTGGGAGACTAGTGATGTGGAGGGGGGTCAAGAGAGAGCAAAATCTGTCTTTTCTGGCAAGAAATCAATGATGAGCAGAAGCCTTACCCAGCCCATATAATGATACGCTCTAGAATGATAGGGAAAACACAGCATGCAGTTTCCCTACCCCATGCAGGCCAAACCACAGGGCTTCTAGGATGCACAGGTCCTTCCTAAGGGCTTCTAGATGGATGGAGAGAGAGCCTCTATCTCTCTAACCATGATCTTGGTTCTGTCATTTATCCATCTCACTCCTCTGCCTCCAAATGAACGCAGCATTATTCTGGAAATTTTTTAGATTTGATGAATGGCTATGTCTTAGACTTGTCTCTGGTGGTATCCAAACAGAAAAATGTCTCCTCCACAAAGAGTGTGCTGCCCTGCACTGTTCTTAGAGCCTCTGTGGCACTGAGATCTACCTACAAAAGGACAGCATAGCTGTCACAAAGGACATCTATGGGAAGGCAGAGATGTTTGCTCTTGTCAGACGTCCTGCATTTCTTATTAATCTTTCTAAGAACGCAGACATAGTTTTCCAACACGGCTCTGTTGGAGAAACGTCCCTAATAAAACAAAGCCGTTAGACTGATAAAACCATCTTTTTTCTAATCTTTCTCTCCTCTCGGCCCCAGCAAATCTAAGCAGAGGAGATTTACAAAGTAATACCATAAAGTTAAAAATTAGCCCAACTTTAGTTTGTGTTTCAAAATAGTTTTATCAAGGGCATTCCCTGTCTGTCAGTCAGGTAGAAATGCAGCCTTGAGAGAATGACTGGAAGTCTAAGTGAGGTTGGGGTGATAAAAGCTTCTAGGTCATTCTCCTCCGTCTTTTGAGGGATCGTTTACATATGTGAACGACTCCAGCTACTTCAGTTTTATCCCGATCATTAAGTCTTCTGAAAATGTTCATAATGAATTAAGAATAGTCACCGGGTAGTGAATCTAATCAGCAGAGATCCAGCAATGATAGAGCCGAGCAAATATTATCTTATGCAACTGTCTTAATTTGGTATTATACCCTATACTTTGTTAGTGCCCCCAGAACTGTCACATGTTAGAGAAAATTCTACCAAAAATGAAATATCATGTCTTTAAATATCACTTCCTGGTGCTGAATCATAAGGAGGGGTGAATGCATCTCCCATCATGAATCTCCATGAAACTGCTGACTTCAGGAATGTATAGCCTGTCAAAATCTAAGGTTAGATTACATGCTTTGTTGAAGATGAAGCCTAGGATCTCCAGCATGCTAGGCAAATACTATAACACACCCTCAGTCTCCCAAACTTTTTTTTTTTACATTGTTAAAGACTGAATTCAGGGCCTTGTAGGTACTAGGTAAAGGCTCTATAACTGAGCTGTACCCTTGGATTATTTGTTTGAAGGTTTGTCTCCTTTCAACATGGCAGTGATGGCACACAACTTTAATCTCAGCGCTTAGGAGACAGAGGCAGATGGATCTCTGCAGCCTGATATACAGGGTGAGTTCCAGGACAGCCAGAGCTACTCAGAGAAGCCTTTCTTGAAAAAACCAAAAAGAAAAAGAAAGAGGGGGAGGGAGGGAGGAAAAAAGAGAAGAAAGAAGGAAAAAAGGAAGAAAGGAAAAAGAAGAAACAGAAGAGAGATCATCTGTCTCCTTCCAAAATCGAGTTAATGCCCTTAATTAATTGCTTTGCTAGCTTTTTTATCTAAACCATTGAGAAGAGACTTAGCCTGGCTTGAGGACTCGCTATGAACCTCATAGACACATAGTAACTAAATTCACTTCTCAAGGTGAAAAAAGGAAACATTTGGATCCCCCTTTGATGCTGGCCTTTAATCCTAGTTGGAGGCAGAAGCAGGTGGATCTCTGTGAGTTCCAGTACAGCCACGGATACATAGTGACATGCTGTATCAAAAGAAAATGAACAAAAGAGAAAACCTGTTCCTAGGTTTTACATTTTCAGTGGGACCTAAAACAATTCCAGATTGGAACTTCAAATTCATTGAAATTTTACAGTTCTTTCAAGTTCCCTGACACAGGTGACCTAACACTTCCCAGGAGTCCTTGGGAAGTAGAACAAGAAGCATCAGAACAGACTGACTACCTCTGGTTAGCCCCATCCCCAGGTGCCTGCCTATACAGTCTCTTGCTTTTCAAGGAAACGAGAATGAGCTGCCTGTACTCTGAACCACTGTGCCTCCGCCCCGTGGTCTTTTAGGACACAGAGCTAGGAGGAAGACTCCATTCTTATACTTCTTCATCTGCAGAGCCACCACTGCATGATGCAAAGCCATCCCCGACTTCCTCACATCCTCACTGCATTCTTTACCTCCTAAGGCAAAACCATGTGGCTGCAACTGTGCTTTAGCCTGTAGATGGAGGATTAAGTGGCCAGAATTATCCAAGAACCCCTAGAAAGGGGCAGCCTGGAGGCTCTGCTTTATAGCTAAGGAGACTTATACATACAAGCCCATTAAAAATCTTAGTGTTGGCAAAGGTGCCAGAACCAGGAGCTAACCTATACAAAGACAGGAGAAGACAGGTGTCCAGCCCAAGTTGATGCCGGCAGCACATCCTTGAATTACTTTTTCGTTCTCTTCGGGCTCTTCAGACCGGGTGATCTTGACTCGGGCAATCTCTCCCAGAAACACCTTCACAGTCATACACAGAAAGGTGTTCAGTCCTTCTGATCCTGTTTAGTGGACACATGATGTTAGCTGTGACACACAGGACAACAAACCCATCTCACAGACCCTAAGATGTACTTTTATTCCTGTATGAGGGGCTGACATGTGAGCAGGGATGGGACAGATGGCGCTCTAGAGCAGCATCAAACAGCACACTGTTGTGCTCACAAACGTCTAAACCCACCTAAGTGCTTTCCAATCAACAACACACAAGTCTTCACAAAAAGCCCATGAACTGTTTGGAAGGAGACCTTTAAGAAACTCCCTTTGGGTCCCTGCTCTCTCCTCCTGTAGTCTCTGCATCTTAAATGGGGGTTATACTGAGTAAGAGAATTGGAGCTCAGTATAAAAATCAGTATGAAAGTTCCTCAGAAATCTAAAAGTAAAACTACCATGTGATCCAGCTGCATCGCTCCAGGATCTATACCCAAAGGAATTCAAGTCACACCATGTTTAATACTGGCCCATTTGCTATAACCTAGAACGAAGAAATTTAGTTTTCCATCAGTGGATGAATAAAGAAAATAAGGGACGGTGGGCAATTGTGGCCTATACCTTTAATCCGCAAACTTGAGAGGCAGAGGCAGGAAGGTCTCTGTGAGTTCAAGGCTGGCCTGGTCTACAGAGTGAGTCCCAGGACAGCCAGAGTGACACAGAGAAGCCTTGTCTTAAATAAATAAATTTTGAAAAGTCATAATGAAGTCCATTGTTTTTGTCTATAAGTAAAAATAGTGACAACAAAATGAAGATTCTTTTCTGACTTAGAAAAATATTCACACAGGTTATTTAACTGATAAACAGAAAGCATCCTTAAAATATTAATAAGACAAGGAATAACTTTACGGAAAGAGTCAAGGATATAATCGGACTCCCCCCCCCCCAAGAAAAAGGTGATATTCGTGTGAAGGGGAAAAAGCCTAAAATAAGTAACAATAAGAAAGGCATCATTAAAATCTCATTAAAGACTTAAACCAACAGATTAGGAAACTGTGAAGGCCTGAGACGTCTTAGGGAGAAGCAGACATAGCTCCCAGTCTCCGTGGATGGAGGTAGTCATGGGCTTTGATAGAATACTATGGATGTCGGCTTTATTCATTTTTAAAAATTTCCATTCCAGCAAATCCTCGTCTAGTTTAAGATCATGGACAAACACATGACAATGTTTGCTGTAGCGGTCATTATGACAAAAAAAAAAAAATGGAGCCCAAATGTCCATGGGATAAAGAAATGGAGAAAAAAAAGGCTTAAATTCACGCAATCTAATGTTGGACAACTGTGATAAGAAGACTCAGAAACATTAGCTCAGGTGAGATTGACAACCGTCATCTTGGGTGAAAAGAGTTGCTTGGGAGAATATATACAGCACGAGTACATTTAGATAAAGTAAAAAATAATACAAAATTAACTGATATGAGAATGGCATTTTCCAAGATACTGTGGTTACAGCAGACAGTAAAGAGAGTTTGGTCTCTAAAGCATGATGATCTGGCCCTGATCTAATCTAGGTGGTGGATGGGCCACAGCAAGTGTATGGAGTTCAGAGGGCATCTCCGAGGTCTCAGGTTTGGTCTGCACCTTATTTAGTCAGGATCTCTTGCGTGACTGCTGCACCTGTGCTGTGTCTATCATACTGACTTATCTGTGAGTTCTGTGTGGTTCCCCAATTGGGATTACAGATGTGCCTCCCCTACAGGCAGGCATCCCACTTTTTATGTGGGTTCAGGGAGTGAAACAGCATTTCAGGCTTCCTTATCTATTGCTTTCACCTGTTTTGAGCACTTCCCTGGTCAAATTCTCTCATTCCATGCTGGAAGTTCAGTCTGTAGCCTTCCACTTTCTTTGTATCTGCGAAGACTCATGAGCCTTCCTCTCCTGTAGAGCTTAGAGCTTAAATACCACCATCTTCATCACTGTGCAGGAGAGAACAGGAAAAAAAAAACAGCAAATTAAATTTAAATCTCAGAAATTTCAATCAAGAAAAAGTTGTGCATCAGACTTTTTAACAAGAACCAATGTTAAGATACACTCCAAAGTAAAACCCTGATGCCATTTTCTTGACACCTTAAAAAGAGGCTTGTCTTGCTAAAGATATTTTTCTTACTGACAACTGCTAGACACTTTCCCAATAAACACAAGTGTCTGCTCCCCAGAGTGCAAGGTGTGCACGCACGTGTGCACACACACACACACACACACACACACACACATGCACAGGCACACACACACTGGCACACGAACACACAAAGAGAAAGAGAGAGAGAGAAAGAGAGAGAGAGAGCATGGTATTGTAGGGGGATTGTGTTGTTTCATTGTAAGTAATTATCCCCACCTGTGAGTTTAATAAAAAGCGCTGATTGGCCAAAGGCAGACAGGAAGTGTGGGCAGAGCTACCAGATTAGGAAAACTCTAGGAACAGGAAGAACAGAGCAGAATGCCAGAGACAAGCCAGATGAAACAGAAGACAACTGTGCTGCTCTGAGAAAAGGTACCGCATGGCTGAACAGGATAAGAGTCATGGGTTAGTTTAAGGGTAAAGAGTTAGCAAGTTACATGCCTGGGCCTTAGACCAATCAGCACTTTTTATTAAACTCATAGGTGGGGACAATTATTTACAATGGAAAAACATAATCCCCCTACATGGTATTACAATTATAGTCCTAGGTATGGCTCCCCATGTAGCTAGAGCCTGTGTCCCCCACAACAAAAAATAATTATCTATTCCTACACTTCTGGGGCATTCAATACTAGGGGAATCTGTGCATGTTCTCATTGAATTAAAAGCCACATGACAATTTAGTGACTGTGTGACTCAGTCTACAATAAACAAGTAAGAAGAAAATGCAGTGAGTAAGCCCTACACCCCTCTTCTTGTTTCCTAGAAGCATTAGGAGATACCATCTTGGGTCATGGAACCCGTGCTATTCACTTAAAGATAATCAAGGAAAGAGATAGAAAAATATCTAGCTCCCCTTACTGGCCTTGGCCTGTTTGACTATTTTTTTTTATATGAAAAACTGAAAATTTTGGTAGTTAGGCCATTTTTTTGGTTTCTGTTAGCATTTATAGCAAGTATTAATCTATGAACCTCAAAACACAAAAATATCTATAAAACAATGAATATAAGTGTACTTTTAAAGTAACACAAAAATCCACAATTTTTCTCTCTTTTTAAAATGAAAGCAATTCACATTTTAGCATCATGTAGGTTGTTGTGATATTGGGTTCCCACTTCTCCACGGCACACCACACCCCCAGCCATGGTGCAGGATGAGCCCAGGGTCTTGCACTGTGAGGGCTAGGCAGGCATAACCATTAGGCCCTGGCTGCTGATCTTTTACTTTTAAACGTGGTGCTTGACAAGTGCCTAAGGAACATGGGTGTTGCTGGGAGAGTGCTATTAAAATCTAATAGAATTGCTATCCATGGTGTGTGAGAGGAAATGCAGATGGTAAAAGGCACTCTGTCACATGACAATCCACTTCATGTTCTGACACTGAATAAAAAGTCACCGTGTTTGGAACAACACGGTGTCGGTTACAAACTCAGAGGAGACCTGGAAAGTATGAAGGCTGTGTACAAGGAAAAGGGATGTTATCTCCAGAAGTGAATGGGAAAAGTAATCTTTAAGTGGTTCCTTCTGCCTTGCTCACTTTTTAAATTTTTGCACAACTGCCTTATGTTTCCTGCACCATTCCAAAATTCCACACCACGGAAATTCCTTTCCTTTATTGTGTATGAACTAAGGGTGTACTCTGGCCACTGTCCAGGGGACTTTCCCAACAGGCAGGGCAGTGGGTTCAGGTAAGCATCTCATTAGCTCTTAGGAAGTCAACTCTTTCTTTCTTGAGAGAAAAAGTTAAGTTACTTGTCCAGGACAACTTTGTGCCTCCTGCTTTTTACTGCATGAGCAGCTTGTGACACAGACTCGTGGGCAGGACACTGGCTTGTCAGAACAGACAGAATCTGCAGGGGTCAAATCTTTGGGACCGTGTGCAACATCAGGTTTGCTGAAACCCAAGTCAATATAGGTAAATAGAAGCTGCTGGCTGGAAATCAGACAGGCGGGCACAGCACTAAAGGGGTGAGTCCTGGTCTCCTGACAGTGACCACAGTGGTGTGTGGAGAAGACTGGCTGGTGGGGCTGACAGTGATTTAATACACATCTCTACACACTAAAAGACCTCAATAAATGTTGTTGACTGACTGTCCAACTGGCTTTGACCTCCCCTGAAAAGAGGGTGGGGGTCACTAAATAAACTTAAGGTATTATCATAATAATACCTGTTGGCTAAGAATGTCCTCAAGATGAATGAGTGCCTTTTAAAGGCCAAATGGATTTTTCAGCAGAATGACACTAGGCGAATACCAACTTCAACAACATCTGAATGGGACCTTATATTGCTTCAACTCTGCCCTTTGCTGTATGGCTACCAGCCTCCTGGAAAGGCAAACACTCTCCTCAGACAGCTGAGCCAAAAGCTGACCTATCTTGACATTCATGATTTGCTCTGCCGTGATTGACTTGGAGCCCTTGTCATCTACCCAAGGATGAGACTATCCTAAGCATGTCTAGAGGTGGGTCCTGACTTCCCTATCCCCTTCCCCTAAGACAGCCCCAGAAAGGGAAATTCCTTACAGCCTCCCATCATTCTCAGGAAACCATGGCACTCAGATTCCTTTGTGCTTGACCCTAGTCTTCTAAGAAATGATTCGTCAATTCCTTATGGTTCAGTCTTCTGGGAGAATGAAAACCAATACTCCAATACTCCATGCTAGTATTGAAACTCAGACACACATTAATTTTCCAACTTGGGGCTTTACAATTTGATTGTTGTAATGAATTCCAGATAAACTCTAGCTCTTCATAAATATTTATCTTTTCCTAATCTCTTCTTTGCTGCTTCCACCTTCAGCCCATTTTCAATTCAAACCACAAATTCACAGTTATTAAAGAGAAGAGAGAAAAAGAGAGACATATAAAAATTACATAACACACCCAAATAATGGCTTTGACCCTGCACTGGGGTTTCCTTTATCTTTTTTGTAGGAAGGTGGGGTGTATCTGTCAAGATTAAGGACCTGAAATGGCAGCCACATGCCCAGTGATTAATAATGCCAAATCTTAAATTTACCTTTAGTGAGAAGCCTGGAAAACAGTTGAAAAGCAAATTTGTTAAACATTAATTATATTACTGAGAAACTCATATTTTTCACTGAATGAATATTTGCTTTGTATTAGATCATTTAAAGAGATGTGGACAACACAGACTTTGCTGCCTTCATACTTAGATTTTGTAGGGGTTTTTGGTTTGGGGTTTTCATAGAGAGCTGTATCTTCTAGAAGGAGCTTGAAGTATTTGAGCATGATCACTTGATTAGAGCCAGCTAATTTCTTTTGTACGGTGAATATACCTCAGATGAAGCTAAGAAAAAGCAGTTTCCCACACACAGCTTTGAAACTCCCAAATGCTGGTGTTTTCCCGGCTCAATCTGCCAAGAGCCAGGGTCCCCAGGAGGTTTTAATGACGAGGGAGGGCACAGGAGTAAAAGGAAAAGCAGGAACAGCTCAATGGTCTCCCTCACCTGCGAGAGACGTGCACAGAAGTCAATGGGGTCATTCATGTGCAGTTTTGCTAAGCGGTTCTGCTAAGCCTTTCTGGAACTTTTCTGTTAGTACCCCCCACTTTCTCTGCTCTTAATAGACTTCAGAGGAAAGCTCAGAGAAGGTCTTCCATGGCCCCTGAAGCAGTCTGGCTCAGAGACTCGGGCTCCTTACTGGCATGTATCTTCTCAAACGTGCCAGCTTTGGGGGTCAGCTTTTCTCAAATGTTTCTTCTGCTGTCTTATGTGATCTGAGTGAGCTGCCAATCTCAGTTCCTATAGCAGTTCCATGACGACCAGGAATTCAGGTCATTTGTGTTTCCCCCTCAAATACACTCTGAACTAAGGAAGAAGGGAAAAACAAAAAAGGAGACATAAAAACTTCACAGACCACAATGAAAATGTGAATTATTTCCATGGAGCCATAAAACATGGGTGTTTAGGAGATGGCATAGTTATGCCTGCCTTAGTAGGTCTGACTTCAGTCTCTGAGAACAGGCTGCCTGGATTCATATCCTCTACACCTAGCCAAATATTGTGTTGTATGGGTGAGTTCTTCACCTTCCTCGCCTATATCTGTCAACTGGATGAAATACCAGAAAAACAGACAAAAAATTTAAGAGTACAAAACCCATATAAGAATGCCTGAGGCTAGGAGGGAGCAGAGTTGGGTGAATATAAACTTGAAGGGTGACAGTGACGACTTGGGACACATCCTGCTAGTCTAGCACTTAAGTTAGGGAGGTCCCTCAGCCCCAAAGAAATAAAAGGAGCTAGGAAGCACTCTCCAATCACAGTGTTTGTCTTGCATCTGGGGGGCCCTGGATTCAATCCCCAGCATCACCACAAAAATAAATGCACAAATGTACCCTTGAGGACAAAGGGTTTTGGTGGCAGGGTGGTAGGGTGCTTTCCTAGAATGTGCAAAACCTGAGTACAAAGATCAAAAATGCAAAAACAAAATCCAGTTACAAGACCCAAAGTTTACCGTCTCCGCACACTGGCAGTTGTATACATTTCCTAGAATAGTCCTCCCTAGGACTATAAACCGCTCATCTAAAAAAGGTTCTGAAAAAATCGCTATGGTTATTTTATGGTTATTTATATACATCATGTACATCAGGCATATGTGTGTGTGGTGTGTGTGTGGTGTGTGTGTGTGTGTATGCTTCAAATTAGCACTGCCTATCCTTTAGTAAACATTTGATTTACATGCAAATTATGAAACCAGCCAATTAAATCTTTGGCTCAAGACATAACAGACGGTTCTCACTTCTGTAGTGCTGCTGCGGTTCTAGATATTTCAGCTTGCCTTGGAGTCACATGAGTCCCCAACCCTGTGTACAAAACAGGTACATAGGGAACTGCACATGCAGCCCATTGGTAGCAGCTCACATGTGTCTCTGACTGTATCTTGAGCATAGAAAAAAAGGGAAACGTATCAATAACTGTGGGCAAGGAGTAGAGGAGTAACAGCACGCCGCCTGCAAAGATGAAAGAGCTGAACTTGAACTGTTTCTTCTCTGTCACTGCAGAAAATTCATTCTCTGAATTACGTATCACCCAAAGAAAACCCACAATAATGAAATATAGAAATAATAACCCATTTTTGTTACCTTTAGACATCACCACAGGATTATACCAACATATGCAAGGTTTAATAAAAAGTGTTCTGCATCTAAATTTTATCTAATATGCGGTGTCAGACAATTGTTGCATTATACAGCAGGCCATTAACAAGCAGCCCGCTGCTCGTTTCTGGCAGGTCAGCTGTTGCACTTCTTGGAACCAAGCAAGCACTCAGCCAGTGCTAGCTAAAATTTAACTTTTCTGGAGCTTCATGTAAATCTATTTTTGATATTTATCTCTCTCCTCTTCTGTCTTCCATGAAGTGAATACAACACACAAGATAGTTGATAGGAGTAAGTGCCACAGATATTCAAAAGACAGAGGAAGATCCTTGCATAAACCAAATCTTCATGTCTTCCAAGAGAGACAAAGCAGAGACTAGAGTGAAACAGGATGAAATCAGAAGCAATGAAAGAGACTCCAGGAAGGAATGTATGAAAATAAACACTACAATGAAATCTTGTGTTTTGATTCATGTTGAAACATGAGAAGCACAACAGTACCGTTTATCTCACATCAGATCTGTGCACTATTTTGGCTTTTGAAACGTTTGTTCTTTTAAATTAAAAGAAAATAAAAATTGCTGAATTTTAAAATTCAGAGCAACCTTTAAAAAGCAAGAGAGGATCTGAAGAGATGGCTCAGCAATTACAAGCGTGTACTGCTCTTCCAGAAGACCCAGGTGCAGTTCCCAGCACCCAAGTCAGGTGACTCACAGCCTCCTGTCACTCCAGTTCCATGGATCTGACACCTGCAGCCTCTGAGGCATCACACCCACCTATGCAAACACATGATTGAAAATAAACTTTGAAGAGGAGAACAAAAAAGTCTTCCAAGAGTCTGTAAACCAAGACAGCCAGTGTTAGATGGGCAAGGCGTCCCTCTCCGTGTCTATATAGAAAGAAAACTGGTAGGCAGTCAGACATCTAGAAAAAGCAAACCAGAAAGATCCCATCATATTGTTCATATCCTTTTTTGGGGGCTTATTCAAGTAATTTCTTAAATTGAAACAGATAAAATTATTAAGGGATAAATTCAGATATTTTCCCATTGCAGAAAGGGAATATAAACCCTCCAGGTGATTACAACAGTCATTTCTATAACTACATTTCAGCTTTGGATGATATCTAGTACTGGCTGCAAAAGATGCAGAAATTAGCAGACAACTGTTTTAAATATAAAGTTTTTGGTTCCACAAGTTACCTGCCTGTGGCTACATGTGTTCATTTCAACCTTCTGTATCATCTCATGCCTTAATCCCTTATCACTGAATCCATCCCCACTCCTGTCCTGAGGGTAACTCCACCATAAGATTAGTTTATCCATTTTTAGTATGTTAGTTTTTTTTTAAAAAAATCTTTTTTTATTTCTCAGTTTTAAGTATTCTTTTCACTTTCTTAACTCTGAGAAATTATTTTTTTAATTTTTCTTTGGAGATAACTTCAGATTTACTAGTAAACGCTGACGTAGCACAAAGCACTTTCATATACTCTATGCTCAGCTTCCTCAACTGGTAAAGCCACAGACATTTATTAAAGTCTCCTTTCTTTTCTTTTTGAGAACTTTTTTTATTACTGTTAAGAAAGCACAGTTCCATCTCACCAGTTTTCTCTCGAAATGTCCACAATCCAGAGACTAATGTAGGATCACGTATTGTATGGAGTTAATGAACATTTCTTTCCTTTTTCCTTAATTCATGCTCTCAGTAAGTATGAAGGCCTCAGTTATGGGAATTTTCTTCTGATCTTTGGTTTATTATCTCTTCTAACTTGACTTCTCCCATTTTTAGATGATCAATTTTAAAAGGAAGTGGCTGCACATATATTTTGGCAAAACCCTTGTTTCTTGCTTCTGGAAATTTACCTCATTCAGGACTTCCTGTTCCTAGTGCTGGGCAAAGACCTGGAGGCTTTGTCTGCACTGGGCAAGCACATTCCTATCCTCACTCTGGCATCCACTTTTTAACAGAGCTGTTTGGTACCTGCAAAATGTACCAGGTCAAAGGGCTGAAATGTTTTTCTGGCACAACTGTACCAAAAATACTTAAATTCTGAACCCTTGTGGAAAGAAACAGGGAAGGGGTGATTGATATTGGAATGTATGCTGTGAATAAAGGACTGTTTTGGCCTATGGCAAGCACCATAAAAGTAGGGAGAAACAGGAACATAGGTAAAGGAAGGAGAGCAGAGTCAAGAGAGATGTGATCCAGCTGCCCAGGAAGAAACATGTAACGAAATAGGTGAGCCACAGGCCATGTGGCAGGACAGATTAATGGAAATGGGTTGAATTATGAGGGAAGAGCAATATGCCTGAGCCATAGGCCAAACAACATGTAGTTAATCTAAGTATCTGTGTATTTCTGTGGGAAGACTGCAGATCAGCAGGTCTGGGCCACAGGGCCAGGCTGGAAAGTCTGGGCCAGAAACCTCTTGTTTACAGGCATTCTAGACCATGAAGGTTGAGAGGAAGGAAGCAGCCTTATGCTGTCTCTTAACCCCTGCCACTGACTACTTCTTGGTAGTTATATAATAGAAGTCCACGACAATGGCTGGTGTGACCCAGAGTACTGGTGTCAGTGAGCTTAAACCAAGGCAAGTAACTAGCTCCCTCTAGTCTCCATAAACAAGGAAGGGAAATCCCCCTTGTGGAAGACACCAGCCAAACACTTTGATGGTCTCAGCTGGATACATCCTAATGGACAGGGATGGCTCCCTCTAATTTTTTCTCTTTTTTTGCCCAAGTTCATTTGCATAGTTGCTTAGCTACTTTTCATCTTACTTATGCGTGAGTGGTTCTGTTCAGACTGCTGCTTCCTCTGACCTAATGGAACTAAATTGTCCTTGACGACTTTCCCACTTCCATTTGAAGATAGTGTGTTCTTGTCTATGAGGTAACATGTGAGGGCTGAAACTGCCTTCAAATTACATCCTGCAGAGATTTAAATTCTAAGGATGGAAATGATATGAACAAGTTCACATCTTTAAAGAATTTTCCTGTTTGCTGCTGGTTGTGGACAAGCACAGAAAGACTGGGCCCATTTCATAGCTACTGAAATAGTCCTGAGAAACAAATGACAATTCAGACCATCGCAGCCTCAGAGGAGCTTATGGCAGGTGTCTGGGTGTAGGGTCAACTGGTTTTACTTGTGAACAGTACAGAACATAGAGAAGAGGAAAGTAGGCATGATATGTCTTGGTTTAAGGAAAGACAGGATTGACATGAGTGGATATACCATTTTATCAAAATGAACACTGAGAAAAAATAAGGCAGGATATAAAGCACATGCAACAAGACAGCAGAAGTTGGGACTGGAGAGATGGCTCCATGGTTAAGAGTACTGGATGCTCTTCCAGAGGACCCACGTTCAATTTCCAGCACCCATACGGCAGCTCACAACTGTCTGTAACTCCGGTTCTGGAGGATTTGACACCTTCACACCAATGCACATAAAATAAAATTAAATAAATTTAAAAGAAAACAGAAGTTCCTCCAGAGAATAAATAAGAAATAAGCATGGAGCAGAAGACTTAACACAGGCAATTTTCTTCCGTTGCTTGCATTGCACACTTTCAACTATGGATTCCTCATCTCTTTGTATCTGTGTATCACAGCACACATACCAAGCTGTCTATATATTAGATAAATTCTCTGCTCTTCTTTTTTGCTAACATATTTCCAACTTTGTTCAAACCAGAGGAAGAGAGACCAGTTAATCTTAGAAATGATGGAGAGTAGCCGAAAGGAACCTGCTGCCAAGTCTGATGACCCAGGTTCAATCCCAGGATCCCACATGGTAGAAGGAGAGAACTGACAGCCAGTAGTCTTCCTCTGACTTCCACACATACACCATGGCATATGCTTATACACACACACATGTACACACACAGTCGTACCTACACACACACACACATACACACAGATGTACCTACACACACACACACACACACACACACACACACACACACAATACATTATTAAAATATTTAAGTATCAGAGGTTGAGACAAACCATCACTGCCATCTCAGTTTGTGATAAAGGATGTTACTTATTAATTTGCTTATGAGCTAGGCAATCTCTGAAGACTTTGTAAGGTTACAACTCAAGTTTTTACAAGTACATTTGGAGATCAAAGATGAAAATCCCAGGGTCAGAACAACATAGAACGAGGTAATCCCATCTCATAGGCAGATGCAGTCATGCAAAGCTCATGGAAAAGTTTCATTTCCCCTAGCAAAGGTCTAATTACCCCCTTCACATAACTGTCTGGGACATCTCAGGCCAGCAGCAAAAATATGACTAGTGTGGATGGACTTCTTGTTCCTCTCTCCCAGGACTTAGTGACAAAACCAAGAACACATAGTGTTGGGCAAGGATGTCCTTCCCTTCATCAGAAGCTTTTCTAGTGAATTGCTAACTTATCACTCCCCCCTCAGGCCCAATGCACAGATGTCAAGAAAAGATGTAGAGACACCTACAGTGTTAAAGATGGCTTCTACTTATAACCACAGAGAAGACCCCAATGAAAAAATGTAACTTCTAAGGACTTAAATTTTAATGTAAGTGGGGGGGTGGTGAGGTGAGGGTGAGTGGGAGAAGAGGAGGGAGGGGAACTTTGGTTGGTAAGTAAAACAAAAAAAAAGTAAAATGTCAAAAATAACCATAAAGTTCAAAACTTAATGTAAGATATCTGTTCTCACCAGTATGAGAGAGGACCCCACCAAAGAACTAACCACCACTGGCCAGCTCAAGGGAAGTCTACAAGGAGCTTTTAGAGTGTTCTCAGCTCGGGAAAGGGCCTTTACTTGAACGTGTCTTCTTGCTATAGTAATAAGAACGATATTGCCTTAATGACTAATACAATGTGAATTTAGTGATACAATTAAATTTTACATAAATATTATGAAAAATCAAATATTAGAAAATCATTTCTCAAAGTCCTACAGCAGTGACTTGTCAAAATTCTGGGGAAGCTTAAGTAAGATCATTTCAGATTATGTATACACCACTGAACTAGTTCGATGAAATTTCCCTAAAATTGTATTTTTCATTAAAGCTCCTCCCTAAGACAAGGATGCATTATAATTATGCTCAAAGGTATTCTTTGAATAAACAGATTTGAAGCTGCAGTGATACTTGCCCAGGAAGTTATTTTTTAAATGTGTGGTATCCTCGCACGAATAAATTTCACCGACCATGGACAATGGGATGCTGAGCAAATTCAGAAACACTATGAAGGTAAAGCAAGCAGCTAATACCCTATCCGCAGCAGACACTTTGAAACATACTGTACTATTACTGCTATTAACAATATCTTTAATTGCGACAGCAAATACATATGTGAACAGAAGCAACTGCCCCAAATCTGTAGCTCTTTCTACAAACTCATTTGTAAGTTGTTGGCAGTGTAGAGTAGAGACATAGGAACTCCCTGCTAGTGGCTAACTCTTACAGAGCAGTGAAGAAGACAGAAGCTGGTAGACTCAAGGCAAAGGTCAGCATGGCCAGGCTAACAAGGCTGAGTGCACTGCTGTGCAGCACCCAAGAACTACTGTGTGAGCTGATGATCAGGACCTGAGCCGCGATAGTTAGTTCTTCCTCCATTGCACACTGATTGCACATTGATCGTCCACTGTCTAACCCAGTGTTTATCTCACAAGTGCTTCTTAAGTCTTTAGCTTGTGTCTGGTGCCCTGGAAGGTCCTGGAGCTGCTACTGTGAATGGGGATAAGTGGATCCCACACTTCTGCATCTTACGCTAGGAAGAGAAGCAGAGTAACAAATAAAAACACAAATGAGCAAATCCGAGAGTTTCAAATGATGGCTGCATAAATGAGGAAATCTGAAGCTAGTGAAAAAATAGTGAAGCAGGGTGCAGAGGGCCAGCCGTGACACAGTGGAAGGAAGGGGGCCCTTGAACGGGGAAGGAACTGACACACTCTTAAATTGCTATAAAGCTCAACCTCTTTGCTCTAAGGTCACTTTGTTCTATTCTCAGAACTAGACTAGATGTATTTTTCAATACAGGTGACTTCATCATATAAAAGTGAGGCACAGAGACAAACTTGAGATGAATGAACAACAGTGAGTGTTGAGGAAAGATCTAGGGAAGATGTTCATAAGGAGACAGAAGAGGGGAAATTGAGGAAAAATCGTGTATGATTATGAGACTTTCCCCCATGGAGTTGTGTCCAAGTATTTAAATGTCAATCATGCAAACTCAAAACTGTGGCAAAGTCTCCGGTGACATCTAATCATTCTTACTTCCTAAAGTTCAAACATTTGCATAGTTCCTACTACTTGAGTGTGGGTAAGACTTGTGACTTGCTTCTAACCAGTGGACAGGTACGAGCTGTAACTACCATGGTAGCATTGTATTGCTCATGAGTTTACACCCTCTTTCTGGCGGCTGAGTAGGCCCATATAACTAGGAGCCAAGATGGTCTCCAGCCAACAGCCAGCTAGAAACCGAGAGACTCTCAAACAGGAGACAAGAAACCAGATTTGGTCACCAACCCAGGGGGCTGAATAAAGATTCCTTTGAAATCTGTCCCAGGTATCTTGAATTAGCCCTATGGTAGAATCTGTAGTTGGGCACCAGAAAAGCTGGACCTCAGAAGTGAGAAGTAACACATGCATATAGTAAGTCACGAAGTTTGCCATGACTTTTTATGAACAAATTGATATAAATAAAATAGCATTGACGAAGGACTCAGGTCGTAGGAAAAGGAGCAGGTGAACATCCCCCAGGCATGAAGATGTGATGGTGGGAAAATTATTATGGAGAAAAATGTTTCAGTCCTTGTGGGCTTCTAGGGAAAATATGTAACTAGTGATCATAATGTGAATTTTTATGTAGAGATTTTAATTTTTTTGAAAGATATGTAACTTGTGGTTGTGAGTTAATCTTATCTTGCATAAAACTATTTGTATTATGAGGCATAAAAGGGGTGAAAGGGGAAAAGAAACAGAAGGAAAGATGTAAAAGGACGTAGATCAGGGTCAAGAAACAAAGGGGAAGCATCAGGGGAATAGAGGAAGGAGAACAGGAAATAAAAATTATAAAAAATACAACAGGGAGGGGACAGAGTAGGAAGACCAACCAGCAGAGACAAAACTAAAATGAAGAATTAGGCTTTGGCCTTCAAAAAAAATCCCCCAGGAATGGTCATGACATTAGGTCACAAGGAAGAATCTGCACAGTGTTACTTCACACCTTTTCTGTGGGGGAAGGATCTGATGAGGAAGCTGATAGTTAAAACTTGCTCCATGCTCAAGAGAAACTGAGATGATAACCGGGATGCCAGGTGACAAAAAAAATAATCAATTCAAGAAATGCACAGTTGTGATCCTAGATAAACATTTTGCTCACAAAAGAAAAAGAAAGGCATGGGAGCTGGAGAGGACCCAGGTGCTCTTCCCAGCACCCACATGGCAGTTCCCAAATGTCTGACTCCAAGATCTGACACCCTCACACAGATATGCATGCAGACAAAAATCAGACACACATAAAATGAAAAATACATTTTAAAAGGCATGACCATAATAAAATTATGCATATGTGTGATATTTTTCAAAACCCAAAGTGATAAGAGCATATAAAACAGTAAGTTAATTCCCCCTCACCTCCCTGCAGACACTCACTTCCACTCCTGAAAGATTATAGGTCATAGGCCTACAAAATGGTTCAGTGGCTAAAAAGTGTTGTCACCAAGCCCAACAACTTGGTACCATCCTTGGGTCCCATATAATGGTAAGAGTGAACTGACCACCACAAATTATTCATGCACACACACACACACACACACACACACACACACACACACACACACACACACAAATAAATAAATGTAATAAAAAATGTCTAAAGATTGTTAGCCATTACAATTTTAATGTATTTTTCAGAAATTTTCTACTTGCGTACATGTGTACTTTTAGTACGTTAGCTTAGCTTTGAGCTATAGTTCTGTTTGGTGCTGGTTTTCTTCACACCAAGTTTTGGAGATAACGTCCAATCCTAATATTTCAATCAACCTGTCCTTGCATACCACTGTACTCTATGCATCTGTATAACACAGTCAGCAGCATCAGCTCCCCATGGATTAGCACAGATCCGATGCTATTTCAATGTTTTCACACTGACAATACGTGCAATAGGTGACTCTGCTCAGTTCTCTACACTAGGATATCTGCAACTATAGCTTGAATTTTGGGATCAAAGAGGATGCTCCAAACAGCACTGTGCACATTCTATTCCGTGCATAATCTACAAGGTAACAACCTCTAGCCTCACTTTGGACAGCATCACTTACTGTCAAATATTAATCAGTAACTAACAATAAAAACAATAGCTAGTCCTGGTTTTGTTTTGTATCCCTGAATTTATACAACCTTCAAGGATCTGGGATTCAAGGTACCATGTAGACATACTCGAGAGGTAGAGGCAGGAAGATCAGGAATTTAAAGTCATTCTCAGCTATGTATGGAGACTATCCCGAACTAGGTAAGGTCTTACAGTCATCTCAACATCGTTTAAAAGCTTCCTTTTACTCTCAAGAGTCTCTTATTGGCTGGAATAAGATTAGGATTTGTAAGAGCAGCAACACCCCAGATACAGTAGAACCATAACCTAGTGTGTGGTCCATATTAGGAAGACTGCAGCCTGAAGGTCCTTTTATAGATGTCCACAGAAAGAACTTGCATGTCTTAGGCAACTGTCATCTGAGAATGATCATACTTGAGGACTAAAAAGAATAACCCTTTCCAGGTGTGAGAGCTGTTCCCATTACTCATTTGTCATGTGGTAGCATAGTGGGGAAGAGATTTCGCCCCACCCCACCCCCACCCCCACCTCCACCCCACCTCATATGGGATAGCTGGCCCTGAGGTCATAAGAGCTGCCCCTCATCAGCTGCAGCACTTGGGAGATTGGCCCCTGGATCTACTGGGCACACCTCAAGTGGGCAACACAGTAGATCTAGCCTGAAGGTGTAGGGGTGGGAGAACCAATCCTGAGGATTTGAAGCGGGGATAACTGTCCACACCCCCATGCTCATCACTACAAGGGTTCAACTAGCCTTCAATGGGTAGTGCAAGACGGGAGGTGAAGACGGGAGAGCTGGTGGGCCGACCAACTCTGTAACAACCCAGGCCTAGAACCAGGGTTTAAGTGTTGGACCACCAAACATCCTCCCCATCTGTGATCTGCTGGAGCACTGATGGAGGTGGCTTGGTCCTGCTGACCCAGGGCTGTAGGATCTCCATGATACAGGACAGTAACAAGATGTCCAGGAAGAGTCCCAGTGAGGGCCCAGTGTAGCAGACACTAGGGGCCTTAAACCAAACCAGTGATTCTTTGCAGTGAGCCTCTGGTATAGATAAAGGAGTTTGCTACATGACTCACTGTGTCACACTGCAGCTTCCATGATGAAATTTTCTCTTTCTATTATTCTTTTTTATCTTAAATTACATTTGGGAGGGAGGATGCAGATGCAGAGGACATATGCAAGGGGGCAGGAGATGGGTGGGATGCATGATATGAAAGACACAAAGAATAAATACAAAGCAAAGTTAAAAAGTAAAGTAGAAACAAATTACAAAATTTTAATAATAATAGCTTTTTTTCTCCCGCTTTCTAGTAGAGGCTCCCCCCCAGTAAGAACAATTCAAGTTCTTTCATATAAACTAAGTGATTAAAGAAAACAAATGAACAAGCTCACAGATTTATAGAAAGGGGGAGGAAATGTTTAATTAACATGTATTAATTTTCTGTTCCGACCATGTGCTGTAGCTTTGAAGTAGCCTGTGAACTCGCAAAACTGTTGACTCATGGTAAGAAAAATATACAGGGACAGCAAAGGAGCTACTGAGGTCTCTCCCGCTGGGGCAAGGCTTTGCCAAAGACTGGATTATTTTTTAAATCTATTTTTGCAGTGAAAGGAAGCCACAGGCATCTGAATCCTGGCTTCCCAGCCCAACACCTCCTTTCTGCCAGGAGAGCACCTTCTGAAAGGCTCTTCTGGACAGTCGGTGGGTATGAAGCGAGATGGGAGTGTTGGGTGGCTTTTGTTTTTGTTCCCTGGCTCTCCATCTTCTGCGTATTTCTCTTCTCCAAAGGACACTCTGTCCCCACCAGAGCCATTCCTGATCATCCCCAAACACAAATCCAGACTCATTTTGTAAGGATTCATGAGTGAAGGCTTGTCCTGTATTTTTGTTTTCACCAGCTATAGTCTTCCTGTGCCAACATAAATGAGTGTATTCGGGTTTTATTTTTAAAAAACCTTTTTACAAATCTTCAGTGGCTCTTTGAGTATAAAATATTCATACCTTGACTGCAAATTATGGTTGGGAACATAACCACTCAACGAGTACTTTTAGGTCAGATTCATTTCAGATTCATACAAGCCGGGGAGGAAAACTTTGGAAACACAAAGTGTCCTTTAAAGGTGAGAAAACCTGAATGAAGAAATGGGAGGAGGGGTGGCCATTCCCAACCCAGTTGAACGCCTTTGCCACAGAGTCAAAGTCATTTAGGGTGGTGGAGCAGGCTTTGGCAAGCAGCAATGGAGGCAGCAGGACAGGACACCCAAATTGAGGATCTTCAGCCATGAGCCCTTGTGGAGAGTCAAGGTAAGCCAGTTAATTCCCACTGTCTCTGCTACATCTTTTCCCTTTCAGTCCCTGCAGAGACTCTTCTTAGCATCTCCTGTAGACAGCTAGAAAGCTGATTTCACTATAGATTTGGATGCTGGGAGGAAATGATCCAGATATTCAAAACCCACTTCTTAGTTTCCGTGAAATGATACCTGTCAGGTCTGGTTGCAAATCATTTTGCAAATGCAAATTCAATCCTCCAAAGCTTTAGGACCTTTCCATCCCAGGCATCCTCTTAACTTCTGTCAGATATTTTTAGAATAAAAATGTTACTTGGGTTTAAGCCTTGAGTCTTCTAGAATGGAAGTGGTTTTCTAACAGGATGTTTCATTAGACACAATTGGAGGAAAATGTGCCACTATTTCTGAACCCTGCTTGACAGTGAGGACTTTGAAAGGCACAGATGTTGTGAGGGGGCATCTCCCGGGCCTTGATGTTACAATTGCTAAGATTTTAGCTAACCTGATTCATCCTCTCTTGGAAAGGCCACACTTGTCTAAGCTTCAGACACAAAGAAGCCTTTAAAGTGGGTTGATCTAGAAGTGTCAAGGTCTTGGTCCTCTTTTACCCATCTTCCTCCTGTGAAGTTGGTCTCATTCAGGGTGACAAATGGGACCTAACTACTATTGCAAATCCCACCCATCACCTTCATGCAGGGAGAACAGAAGCACTTTTCAAAAGAGTGAAACAGAATTCTCCCCAGGTACCTGCAGGCCATGTTGGGGTAAAAACTTACTTCTGAACTCTCACTGTGGTCAGAGGCTGACTTCGCACTTAAGAGTTCAAGCCTGAGCCCCAAGACACCTGTCAGAGCTAGAAGCCCTGGGCAAAGCCTTCTTCTGAATGGGCACCAGGGACAAGAATGTGATGGCCAAGACACTCCTGAGAAAAGGCAACCCAAGTGGGGATTAAGAAATAAGTAAGGATTGTTCTTTCTGACATTGGGTTTTTCTCACAGTGCTTCCGCAAATGCCCAACATGTGTCAATACCCAATTTGGTCTTAAGCCCCTAACCTCCAATGTGACTCTGTTTGGACAGAAGACTTTTAGGAGGTAAACAAGGCTGAATGAGGCCCTAAGGGTCTGATCCTCATCTGACAGGCTTAGCAGCCTGATATAAAGAGAAAGTATACGCTCCAAAGAAAGATCATGTGAGAATGGGAAGGAAGAGGACTCCTTCATGCCCAGAGACAGCTCTTGCAAAAGCCTTACCATGTTGCACCCTGATTCTAGAATGTTAATTTACAGCCCCAGCATCAATGAGAAGATATGTTTGTATGTTTCTCTCTCTCTCTCTCTCTCTCTCTCTCTCTCTCTCTCTCTCTCTCTCTCTCTCTCTCTGTGTGTGTGTGTGTGTGTGTGTGTGTGTGTGTGTGTGCAGGTATGTGTGTTTGGCAATACTAGCATTCATACTAAGAGTCCTACACATGCTAGACAGAACTATAATTTTGTTACATCTCAAGGTCCAGGCTTGGTTTCTTGGAACAGAGTCTTGCTATGAAGCTCAAATTAGCCTTGAACTTGAACTTGCTATGTAACTCAGACTAGTCCCAAACTCACAATCCTTCTTTCTTCTCCCAAGCTCCATATTACAGGAGTCTGCCAGACATTCATTCATTTCTGTTTCTTTAAGCGTAAAGGGGAAAGGGAAGGGGAAGGAGGGAAGGAAGAAGGAAAAGCAGGAAGGAAATGGTAAAAAACAGAAAGCTTATGACAGCAGAAGCAGAGTGATTGCAGACATGTATGAATGGGCCAGCTGAAGCTGGCATGGGTCTATCTCAAGGGATTAGAATGTGACAGACACCATATCGAAGGCCCTGCCCCAACCAGCCCAAGACAATTTAGCTCTTCTTCCTCATCCAGGGTATTCAGCATTCAAGAGCCTTAAGATCTGATGATGTTCAGTCTCTCCACCCTAGAACTTTAGCCAGTGAGAAGATAAAATGTTTTCCTACCAGTTTTGTTAGCGCATCACTGCACCCTGCGGAGCCAATGCTGATAGTAGCCTGTAGGTTCATTGTCACTCATTATTATTGTCTCCTCCATGGACCCTGCTCATTTCCTACCCCTGATAGCACTTTTTGTCTTGATTCTAAGTGTTGCTGATGGTTCCCTTTGAGCCAGCCATAGTGAGACCAAAGACCTTCAGCTCTTCACTCTTCCAAACTCTGCAAGTAGTACCTCAAGGATGGGTGTCAGACTAAAGGTAGATACCTGCTTCCTATTTCTACAGATAGGATGGAAGAAAAGGAAATGTGAGTTATAGATTCCAAGCCCCTCCTCAGGCCCCTGGGTCCCTTCCTCTGGTCTTTCTAACTCAACTGGAGTGTCCCATTGCCCTCTTTCTCTTTGTTTCTAGTACACTCTTGTTCCATGGATTCTAGATGTTTCTGGTGTGTTGATCAACTACTTAATAATTAACGTGGTTTCTTCACTTTAAAATTAAAAAGAACTTAATTTCTTATCCTTTTGTCATTGAATAAAATCTGGACCAGCACCTCCTGATGGGCACGGTGGCACTGAGGCTTGCCATGTCTTTACATTCTGCCTATGTGAAAGCCCTCCTAGTCACTACTTCCAAACCCTAGCAAGCTTGTGGCTCCGAACTGTGTAGTTCATGGGTGCTCATCATTTCTCCTATCAAAATCTCTCCTTAGTGACACTTTCTCACTAATCCACTCTCAGATCCAATCCACCAATTTAAAAACTTTGTGTTGTTATTTTTGAGAGAGGGTTGGTTTCATGCACCCCAGGCTGAGCCCAAATTCAGCACACTGCAGCTTCTGTCCTTGACCTCCTGGGCCTCCTGCTTCCACTCTGAAATACTGGTATTACAGGTGTGCATTCCCATGCTCCAGCACTGTTGGAGTTTCTGACCTGGCAACCCAAACTGTCGTGTACTAAGTGAATTAATATGTGTCCATAGCCATTAAGGGATCTGGTCGCATTCCATGCTTTCAAAGAGCTTTCTTACATAAGGAATTCTCAATAAGTGCTTGCCAAATGGATAAGAGAGCAGCTAAATCTTAGGTTATTTATTAGATTACTCTCTGTGCCCCTGTTCACTTTGTCAACTTGACACAGTATAGAGTCATCTGAGAAGTTGACCTAAAATGACAATTGCCTAAGTTAGATTAGCCTCAGGGCGTGACTGTGGGGAACTGTCTTGATTATTTGGTGCCAGAAGGCTCTGCCTACTGTGGAAACCACAATCCCTACCTCCTGAGCTAAAAGATATCTAAGCTTAAGCCTATGTATGAGGGACCCAGGGAGCCTGCCTCCGGGTGCCTGCTTTGAGTTTTTGGCTCCACTTTCCTTAATGTTGGATTGTGTCAGGAAGTGGAGATTAAACCATGTTTTATTGCTTCTTTCTTTCTTTCTTTCTTTCTTTCTTTCTTTCTTTCTTTCTTTCTTTCTTCCTTTCTTTCTTTCTTTCTTTTCTTTTCTATTTTTATTTTTGTTGGTTATCACAGCAACAGAACAAAACAGGGACATCCCCCAGTCCAGAAATGTATTTTCTTACCATTCTTGAGACTACAAGTGTAAGATGAATGCATTGGCAGGGATGGTTCCTTTTGAGGTTTCTCTTGGTCTTGATAACTATCTTCTGTCAGCGTCTTCACACAGTTCTCCCTGTGAGTATACCTAACATTACCACCTCTAGCAGAGACAACAGTCGCACAAGTTAGGACCTATTCTAATTACTTTGTGTAACTTAATTACCTTTTCAGAGATCTTGCCTCAAAATTCATTCTCTTATTCTCTTTATCTATTTAAATATCTAAATATCTATCTATCTCTGACAGATGGGTTAGGACTTCAGTATACTAGTTTTAAAGACACACAACTCAACTGATAACTGTACATAATTATCACTCTAGAAACTCACACATATCCCCTCATTATGTACACACACACACACACACACACACACACACACACACACACACACACACACACATCTGGTACCTTTCTAAGTAGTAACAAGCTGATAAAATGAAAGTAAAGATTTGGAAGTCTAAACAAATGTGTAACTATGTATTCTACAATGCTACCATTTAAAAGACAATGTGTGGTTTGCTGTTGCTGTCTGAGGTACAATGTATAGTGAAAGGTACATAAGCTAATGCTGTTGTGTAGTGACAGTGAGACCTAGTTTTATATAAGTTAATTGATGCTTTTTATGCATTAGCGTTTCATATGCCTAGAAATAAAGTGATGCCATCATTCCCTATAACTGTACTCAGTTTGTCACCCCTTGACCTCCTGGCCCTGCTCATGGCTGGGATGGGAAGATATAGTATGAGGATTCTGTTCCGAACTTTCAGGCCTAGACTCAAGGTTTAGGCCTGCTGACCCACAGACCCGCAGAGACACACAGATGCTTACAGTAGTTTCAGGCTGACTGGCCTAAGGCCCAGGCATATAACTTGTTAACTCTTTACCCTTAATTTAACCCATGGCTCTGATCCTGTTCAGCCATGTGGCTCGGTACCTTTTCTTAGAGCAGCACAGTTGTCCTCTGCTTCTTCCGACTTCTCTCTGTCGTTCTACTCTGTTCTTTCTGTTCCTAGAGTTTTCCTAGTCTGGTAGCCCTGCCTACACTTCTTGTCTGCCTTTGGTCAATCAGCGCTTTTTATTAAACTCATATTTACAATGGAACAACTCATTCTGCCTCTTGGAGGCTTTCAGCCTTGAGAAAGTGGTAACCGAAAGAAAAATGATAGGCCTTGTCCACTTGCTGGTACTCCAGAGCTCCTGCTAAATCCAGATAAGGGGCCTCTTTCTCTCAGTCTGCACTGACACCATCTCCCACTGCTCTATACTGGCCTTGCCAGGCTCTTGGGGCCACTGTGTGTGTTCTGTTCCTGAGTACCTGTAGACCATGGATCTGGATCGGGACTCAGCATGTGCACACACTTGGTTAGCCTTCACCATTAGGCTCAGCCACACCTACCTTTGGCCTCCAACACGAGGTTACATCAGATCCCTTCATCCCTAACCATGGAAACCCACAGAAGGCAGAGGTGGGAGGAAAGGAAGAAAATACAAAACGAAACAGAGGTCAAGACCCTATCAGAAGCCAAATTTGTGCTTTGTTTTGTGGTCCATTGAACTATCTTCTCACACTCAAGAGGCTGAGGTAGGAAGACTCAAAATTCAAAGCCAGCCTGGACTACACAGGTGAAACTTTGCTTCACAAAACCTAAATTTAAAAAAAAAATCAATAGATAAACCCATTCTCTCTTACTGTTTTTAAGCTGCCAGGCTTTGTTGGGTATTTGAGGTAAAGCAAAAAGCTTTCACCCAGATGTCTTCTGATTCTAAGAAAACACCTAGATGGTTCCACACACACAGCCCAGCTGGGATTTTGTCCTATGAGAGAAAAGACAGAGCCTCACCTGTTACTTTCCCCTTTTCCCTCTGACTCTTTTTAAGAATCAACATTCTTGTCAGGCAATACTAACACACTTTAATCTCAGTTCTTAGGGAGCAGAGGTAGGTGGATCTTTGTGAATTCCAAGCCAGCCTGGTCTAAATATCGAGTTCTAAGACAGACAGGTCAGGTCTACACAGTAAAATAATAATAATAATTGAGGAACCTCCCCCACTTACTCCTTGCTTATTGGTCAATGATTTTAGGCCATATCCTATGACACTTTTGCCATAGCTTATGAGGTCTGAGTCTGTCCATCTTTATTTTTTGGCATATAAAAGAAGACCTAGAATGTAACATTTCTGTTTATCTTTCTCTAAAACTTGGATTTCAAAATTATTTTCTTACTATGAACTCAATAAAGAAATATTTAAAAGGCTAGAGATAGAGCTCAGTGGCAGAATGATTACCCATCGTGCACCAGGACTTGAGTTTAATTCCCAGCACCATATAAAATAAAGATTGATGTACTCCCAATCTTTGAAGGAGGAGGCAAGACAATTAAAAGTTCAGGGTCATCCTCCACTCCATAAAAAGTTTGAGTCTAGTCTGGTCTACATAGACCCCATCTAAAGAAAAAAAACGATTTAAATCTTTTAAAGAGATAGTGTCTATTTTGTTAATTTTGTTGTCTAAAGGGTAGCCCATTGACTAACAGACCTGTATCTCTGAGAATATGACCATACATGTCAACCATCACCATTCTAAGATGTAATGTTTTAGGAATTTTGTGAATATTAAATAATTGATCTGGGGCAATGCCTAATCTTTCCTTCATGGGTTAATACTCGTAGTAGAAAAGGAGATAATTTATGTATGTCAAAGAAGGCACTGGTCTAATATCTTCAATAGTAAGCATTTGTTCCTAGTAAAGGAGTATCTCTTTAAACACCAAACCCCAGAGGAGATCCAAACCCTCTCAATGCCTTAAAATAGGTTTGCTGGTTTGTGGGATAAGTTTTCCAGCTTCTAACTTATACCTACCTATGTACGTGAGCACCTGCTTGTCAGTAGCCGCGCTTGGTCAAAGCTGATACCCTCCCCTCACCTCATCGCCTTTGGGCCCTCATCAGGTCTTTGTCTTGTTTTAAAGGTAGGATCTCAAGCTCAGTGTCAAAGGGTTGTCTAACCTCCAAGAACTGGAACATACCTGGATTGTTCAAATCTGTTTTCAGTGATTTTTTTTCAAGCTCTTGGGGACAATAGCTATTCAAAGTTGTTTTTCTTTCTTTCTTTTAAATTTAACAGGTTTTTAAAATTAATTCTTTGGGAATTTTACATCATGTGCCTTAATTCTGCTCACCTCCCAGTCGTCCCCCCCTCCCCTGTACTCTCTCCTCACCACTGCAGTGCCTCTCCAAGAAAATATTTAGAAAATTATATTAAAACAAAAGAAGAAAACAAACAGGCAAACAAACTAACTGAAAGCTCTCCTCACCTCTCCAACGTCTGTTCATTTGCCTTGGTGGCATTGGGAGCCATGGTATAACACACAGTGTGCCTGTTTGTCCCGTCAGCTTTACTTGCAAATGTTTGCTGCAGTGAGTCATTGGTCTGGTTCAAGGCCTGTGGTTTCTGATACACTGTCATCAATGGATCTTCACAGAAACTCCTCTGAGGTATCCCACAGCCTCCCTAAGTCATCAAAATCCTGCAAGTATCATTCCACAGGACCAGTCTCTTCACAAGTTCCAGCAGGTCCAAGATGGGGTAGATGTTAGTGTGGGCTCATTCAAGGCCCAGCGGTGGGCCCGGGGTGATAGTGGTCAGGCCTGACCACTGGGGCCAATTAGAAATGATTGCCTTAAGCCAGACAATTGGTCTTTTGTGTAATGTGAACATTGCATTCACTGTGGGAGAACATGATTGTTCTTCAAGACATTGACTGGAAATGATAGAGGTTCCCCAAGTGATGGTGTTGATGATGATATTTGCATAGAAAAGAGTCAGGGGCTGGGAAGATGACTCAGTTTGTAAAGTGCTTTCCTTGCAAGCACAAAGTCCTGAGTTCAATCTCTAAAACCCACACAATAAAATGCTAGACATGATGGCACGTGACTGTAATACCATTGCTGGAGAAATGTGATGTGAAAATGTCTTTCTGTATGCTGTGAAACAGAGGAACTGTTTTGGCCTATGTCGGGCACCATAGGTGGGGAAATTGGAGCATAGGTAGGAGAAGGAGGACAGAGTCAGGCAGAGACATGATCAAACCGCCCAAAGAAGCAACATGTAAGGAAACACACATGAGCCACGGGCCATGTGGCCGGACAGATTAATGAGCTGAATTAAGATGAAAGAACTAGCTAGTAATATGCCTGAGCCATAGGCCAAACATCAGGAAATTAATATAAGCATCTGTGTGTTTCTTTGGGACTTTGGGATTGCTAGTCCAGATAAATGGTGGCAGGCTGATCCGCACTGTGGAGCTAGTTTGAGCCAGAAACCTCCCCTTATAAAAGTGGAGACAAGCAGCTCCCTGGGGCTTGCTGGCCAGAAAACCTGGCCTACTTGATGAGTTCTAGTCCAGGAAGAGAGTCTGTCTCAAAAAGAAAAGAGGTGGCACCTGACAAATGACATCTGGGACTGTCCTCATGCCTTTACATACAGGTGCATTCACACACATACAAATACATGTTGTACAAACACACACCATTAAAATTAAAAACAAAAGCAAGTAATGTGGACATCTAGTTTCACTGCAGGAATTATTAATTATCCATGACATAAATCTATCGCTGGCTATTTTCCTATTTCTGGAGATTGCAAGACCTACAGTCTCCCTGGATGGCATCTTTTCCCAATTCCTCCCCCAAAAAGCTTCTTGGGCACCACAAAGCTTGTGGTGTGCATAAGAATTCTTCTAAACCCTATGAAGAAACATTCAGTATAGCTCAGCAGGCAAAGCATTTGTCACACAAACCTGATGGTCTCAGTTAACCTCCAAACCTATAAAAAGATGAAAGGACACAGTTGAGTTCCACAAATGGGCTGTGGCATGCACACATCCACACATCCTACAGGCACACAAAAACAATACAAAATGTAAAATAAATACATTGTGTAAAAACCCATCATGTCATAGCCAGCTTAAGGAGATGCATTTCTTATGTAGTGACTAATAATGCTGCTGATTCCCTGTGAGTCCTCAGCATAAGCCTGGCTGGCATGATCTCCTGCTGCTCATAGGAAGAAAATCCCATTCTACTCATTGAGAAATAAGGAAACTGAGGTCTGAAGAGGTTAGGAATCTGCCCAATATTACTGAGTTCAGAGAGACAAGCAAGTTGTTAACGCTAAAGCCCATACTACTGAGATTCATCAATTTCAAAAGTATTACATTTTCTTTATTTTTGAGAATTTCATACATTTACAATGAAATATGATTACACCCACACCCACTCCTGTTCCTTTCCTACAATTCCCAAATATATCTCCCAATATGCCCCCACTCCAAACTACAGGTCCTTTAAAAAAATGTGTGTGTGTGTGTGTGTATTTGTGTGTATGTGTGTGCTGTATGTGTATCTGTGCACCTCCTGTATGCCTGGTGCTTGAGGAGGCAAGAAAGGGGTGTTGGATCCCTTGGAACTGAGCTTATAGACTATTGTTTGAGATCATGTGGGTGCTAGGAACTGAACCTCGTTCTCTGGAAGAGTAGCCAGCGCTTGTAACTACTGAGCCACCTCTCTAGTTCCCAACTCCCTCATCCCTTTTAAAAATAACACACTAAGTCCAACTAGTGTTGCATATATATTCAAGACTATCCACTGGAGCATGGGTAATCAGTGTCTACATGTCCAAAGGAGGAAAATAAAACAGAAGAGACGAGGTATATAGTAGCACATACCTTTAATCCTAGCACTTGTTAGGAAGAAGTTCCTGAACGTCTATGAGTTTGAGGCCAGCCTGATCTACATAGTGAGATCTAGAACAGCCAAAGCTACATAGTGAGACCTTGTCTGGAAGAAACAAAACAAACAGCCAAGAATAATTTTCCTTTCCCCAGAAGCTAGCAATTGCCAATAGCTCCCCATTAACAGGAGGGCCTGGAGAGGAAGGACCTCCCACGTCTGTGCTAGAATTGTGGCAGCATTATCATGTGTAGACCATCAGTGGATAACTGCACAAGACCTTATATAATCAGCCATTCATCAGTTTTTATCTTCATCTGTGAACCTGCAGTTTAAACTACCTGTTAGGCTATATGATAAGGCTCAGGGAGGGGCATTTACTGACAGAGCCCTAAAGGAAGGAATGTCTGACAAGGGACTGATGAAGGACCCTTGGGGACAGAGAGGCAAAGCTCTCCAGACATCAAAGGTATTTCCTAGCAGAGAGGGTGCAGCCCACCATATTGACACAGTTGCAGAGGAGGTGGTGCAGATGAGAAAGAGTAAGGTAAAGAAAATCTGAACTTCCCCAGCCAAGTTCTGCTCACAGAACCATTCGACAGTGATTTCAACATTAACTACTTTTCTAACATTGCCTTTTCTTATAAAATTTTACCTTTTTCTTATAAGATTTTAAATAAACTCAACAATAACAGCTCTCCTGGGTGCAATCAAGGATGCGCTGGTCAGTGCAACACTGATCACAGAATGTTTTATGGTAAATCCTGTACGATTCTGGAAGTGAGAGGCTCCAGTCCGATCAGTTTTCCAACAGTTTTCTCTTGGGAACTAACATGCAATTGACCTGTGCAATAAATGGTCTATGGAAAATTTTAAGATCTTGTCTTCACCCTTAGAAATAGAGGCGACTCCTGACCAACTGTTTAAGATGCCAGCCTCATCATACATCTCAACATCTGCACACATCCACATATCCAGTTGTTAGGATAATCTTCAAGCCCTCCATTCCTTCCCAAGTCCAGCTAAGATGGAAAGCTTGCTCTAACACCTTTTGATTGGCTGTTGTTGGGAGCTGGTGTCCAGTCGGTGCTCTTGGAGAACACAGCCCCTACGCAGAGCTCAGCCATAAGAAAAAAAATATGGATTTCCCTGTATAGGACCCGGAGAATTTATTATGTAGATTGTTCTCTACATGGCTTTAAACATGCATAACCTTTCGATGCAGTTGTCCTTGGAATGGAATAGACTAGAAATCAAAGGCTCAGTCCTTTTTTTTATGCTCTGATCACAAAGTCTAAAATAGTGCGAAATACTGTGTGTGTGGTGTGTGTGTGTGTGTGTGTGTGTGTGTGTGTGTGTGTGTGTGTGTGTGCATGTGTGTGTATTTCACCTAAAGGACAAAGATAAGGCTTTACTTACCCAACACAGAGTTCCTTGATGAACTTAGAGAAGCAGTCCTTTTAATGTCACCGAGATTTTAAAAGTTAAAGTGATTCTGTCTAAGCCATAAACTCTCTTATTGGAAAAGCTGATGGGAGAGAGAGAGAAAGAGAGAGAGAACAAAGATCTTCTGGCAGACTCAAGGTCTCATTAGCCTCTCCGAGATCCAATCAAAGGCTTAGGGGAAAAAGTAAATCTGTCCCTGGGAAGTGAGAGTTTTTGCAAGAAAGGGAGAAATTCCATCCGAGCTTTGTGGAAATGGCCCTGGAAATGGGGTGACCCTTTTCACACGCTGTGAGAATTGGAGTCCTGCTTGATACTTTGCACAAAAGTGCATGTTGTAGAAAATTGGAACTGTTTTCCTCTGCACCCTCAGGCCTTTCTGGCTTTAGTATTTGGGGAGAAAATTCAGGATTTCTATGGGGAGTTTTTTTTTTTTATTATTTCTCATTCACATCAAATAAGTCACCTTGCCAGAAAATTAGAAGAGAGCCAAAATGATTTACCTCCTTGGTAGGAGCAAAGTCTATCATGATTCTGTCCCCAGCCTTTTTTCTCATCACTGAACATTGGAAATGCATGGAGTTTTCAAAGGCTTCTGCTTCAGGCAGGCTTTTCTGCCTACAGTCAATGAAGGAATTCAGTTCTCAGGAGCATCTCTGTGAGACAAGTGAGACTCTATTCTGCTTCCTGTTGCTGACATTCCAGGTGGCATTGGCCTCATCACCCACACTGCTAACATTTGAGGAAGATTATTTCTGGATTACAAAGCTTTAGTATACCTGGAGGCAGTTGGAAGAATGTAACTTTTGGTATCTGCATGTGATTCATAGCCCATCAATTTAAAACTTCCAGTGTAGATGGCTGCTTCCATCTGAAGGAGTTGGAGCGGATTGACAGTCTCCACAAACTAAAAGAAAACAATCCGGAGACCCAGTGCCCATGGTGATATTATTATCATTGTATACCTTCTTGACTCTCTCCAGCACATTAGCCATTTTGAAGATATTATTCAAGAACCAAAGCAAAGACATATTTAAACCTTACAACAACTCAAAGAGATCTATATTATCTTTGCCATATGATTGAGGAACCCAGGCTTGGAAGCAGGTGTTTCTAAGTCCTTGCCATCAGAAAATGGAGACTATGGTTCTTATCCTACTCAGACGCACTAGAAAGATCTAGAAGCTAAATCCCTCAGCAGCAGCTGTCAATAACCATACGAACCTTTTATTCCTCCTCATGGTGCTTTCCCCTTTAGTAGGGACGACTCAGGAGCCTACTGTCCTCTGTCCCCAAGAGGCCCTAACATAATTTAGCTTTATGGCACAATGATCTCTATCTTGGTGCTAGACCTGCTTGTCAATACCTACCCTTCCTACTTCATCCCTTACTTTCCTTGTAGACTTTTCTGGTCCAAATACCCTGTGTCTTAGTTAGGTTTTATTGTGGTGAAATACACAATGACAATGGCAACTCATAAAGAAAATATTTATTGGGGGTGACCCGCTTACAGTTTCAGAGGTTCAGTCCACTCTCACCATCATGGGGAGCATGACGGCATGCAGGCAGATGTGGAGCTGAGAGCTGAGACTGCCACATTTTGCAGGCAACAGGAAGTCTACTGTGACGCTGGGTGGTATTCTGAACATAGGAAACCTCAAAGCCCACCCCCACAGTGACACTCTTTGCCCAACAAAGCCACACCCCTAATAGTGCCACTCCCTTGGGCTTATGAGGGTCAATTGTATTCAAACTATCACATCCCACTTACATTTTTATAACATTTTATGTTTCTTGCCTCTGCTGGTTTGAAATATTTTTCAAGAGACAGTTGGAAGCCTAATCTACCACAGAGGTCAACTTCATCTAGAAACAGAATGTCTCCCTTTGTACTTAGTTGAAGCCCCAGACAGTGTTCCTTCCAGGAGCTCATCCTCTCTACTTGAATTAGTGATGTTCTACATAGCAATCTCTAAGTTAGGTAAAGTGTATTTATGTAGTTGTCTAAGCTGGGCTGAAGTGGTCAAGCCTCTGTATAAGCTTGCATTCAGAATTGGCTGTGGGTCACCCAGGATGAGGCAGGTCCTTGCATTTGGAGCTGGGATGGTCCCTGAGAGGTTGGCAGCTGAGGGTAGCTTGTGGCCTGCATTACTCATAGAGGGACAGCTGGTACAGTAGCTCGTCTGTGTCCACCCGGGTAATGACTCACCTTCTGCGGAACCCAGGGTTCAACTTCCCTTCCCAACACCCTGTAGGAAGAGCCTTTCCAAATCTGTCCTGACTTATTTCCTGGCCTGGTAATCTCAGCACTCAAGAAGGGGGACCAAATCCTTTAGCCTCTGGTGGCTCCTTAGTCTCCTACCAGCTGGCCAGCTTTCCCAGAAAGCTCTTCCCCCAGCACCTGCAGCTCCAGTTGCATTTTCTTCCACAAGATGAGCCCTTAGTTCTCCATTTTCAGTCTAGCAGATGCTTCTCCTTCCTTTAGAGACTTGTTTTCTTAACACATGTGGGAGGTACCTAACCTTCTCAGCCCAGGACCAGTAATAATTGCCGCTATCTGAGGAACACATGACCTTGAAGCTGTGACTTGGCATTATGTGATGGCTATCTTCCTTTCCTGCCCACTTCAGCTCAGTGACCTCTTGGAATACATTCATGGCACCCGTGAATCTTGACTCTGTTAAGTAGATGGATCTTTCACAAGTCATGTGTGTGGCCTGGGTCACTACAGGAACACGGTCATATATGCCTTCAAATGAACGCCAAGGTTACAGTGAAAATTTGGGCTATTGTTGAAAAGGATAAGGGTCATTCAGTGTAGACCTATTGTGTGCTATTGGGCTAATGCTTGCTGTTATTCTTCATTAGAGCTTGCACTTGTTATATTTACCTAGGCAGTTACAAGTGTATAGCATAGGCAATGCCTTTGGCCCCACAAGGGCCTTCAGCTGAAGGTGAGTACAGGACTGAGCCTTATCTACTATCCAGAAGCCACTTTGGGATAAGTCTGAGCTCCTCTGTGAGAATTTACTCCTTCTATCTTCACCAGAGCCAGTGACTTCTGCCATTATCTGCATTATGAATGAGAACTCTGAAGCTTCTTCGCAAGAACTAATGCACTCTTACATTAGTATGGAATTTCTTAGGTTTTAGACATCACATCCACAGTGATTCCAAATCCTAATGCAAATATACATCTATGACAGAAACAGATTTTTCAAGACTCCATATCTTTAACACGCAAGATGAATGGGGAACTTCTATTCCATTCTTCTTTCATTTACGACTATTAAGTTTAGTGAAGTAATTTGCTATCACAACACAAGAATGGGTCATCAATAGAAATTTCATCAATAGAAGTTTGAAAAGGATGGGGCTAGAACTTGTTGTAAGCTGATTCTATCCAATCCAAACTAGTGCATACAAGTTAAGTATGTGTTTGTATGTCATAGCTATGTGCGTCTGTCCTGTATTCTACCCATCACTTACTAGCACAGAGAACCAACTTTACACCTGCATTTCTTGTCTCGGGAAAGCATCTTATCTCACCAACTCTCTGTTCCAAAGAATCAGTGTACGTAGACGTCTGTTGTAGGAACACCCGACAGAACCATACAGATGTCTCTGGAGCTAATACCATGGGCATCATCCCCTTGCTCTTTGTGTCTCTTCTTCTTGGGGGCAGTAGCAAAATAATAAAAATTTCCCTCTGGACATTCAATTACCAAACAACAAAACTATTTGTATGCACATACACACACACACACACACACACACACACACACCATCAGTGAGAAGAGTCACTCTCAAATTCAAGCTCTTATTTCTGGTTTCTGGAGGGCTCACCCAGCACACATACAACATGAAACGAGAGGACGAAGAGGCCATACACCCCACACTTCTTGTTCCTGGACGTGTTTGACAGGCCTGCTGTCCATGACCACAGGCTGCTTAAAATCACACTATTTTCCATATTTAATTTTATTCTGAAGTCATAAATATTAATTAAGTGAAACCACATAGAGCCTACATTTTAATCATGTTCCTTCCTGAGGACCATAAACAATTAGAACCAAGGCGATGACAGGTTCGCCGCCTCTTTAAGCTGCTTTCTCTTCTCCTTTCTAAAACTGAGTCCTATTTATTAAGACCTGTTCATGTTTTTCCTACGTAACTTCTCCCAGCCTGTGTGTTTCTGTCCCTATTTCTCTTCCAAAAAATAAAAACTTTCTCCAGAGAGGGAATTGCTCATTTTCTCTGAAGCAAAACACTACAGGGTAGGTTTTAACTAATGAAGGCCAGAAATACTTGTACACAGCAGAATAGCTCTCCAAAGGCATAGGTCACATCTCTCTGGTTTACAAAAACAAAAGATGCAAGCAGAAAAAACTAGGCAGACAAAATAAATAGTGGGAACCTCTCCCAATCCTCCCAATTCAGCCTTTGGGCCTGTCAGTGTTGACAGTTGGGCGTGCAAACTTCAGAAGTTTCCTGTGTAGTGAGTGATAGGTTTGTTATTCTTAAAATCAAATCAATCATATTCTGTGACTGTTTAATCCTTCATTATAACATGGTTATGAGGGCAGAGCTCAGAAGCACAGTGATTGTATGGTATTCACAAGCTTAACAGTTCCATCCAATGAATTAAATATAAAATAAATAATGAATAAATAATATAATATATTGTGTATATATTATAACAATATAGTATATTCTAATTTTATATTTTATAATAACAGATTATATTCATATTATTATGCAATATAATTACATCTTCAAAACTGTTATATTATACGCATACTACACGTTTTATACAAAATTATGCATATATGCACATAATATAGTATGTAATATATAGTACAATGAAAAATAAATTATATATAATGACGATCTGTCTATGATTTTATAGACATTTATATCATTTGGGAAGAGGAATACAGGAATGAAAATGATTTTTTAAAATGTCATGTTTTCAAATTTAACATGCCAAAGGGGGGGGGGGGAAGGAAACAGAGACTTAGCTATAGAGTCACGTTGGTCTCTGAGGTCTGAGGAATGGATGTCCAATCTGAGACTCCCACCACACAAGTTCAGCATTCTTAACAATGAGCATCTACTTAGTACCTTGTTTGCAGATTTGGAAGAATGAATGCATATTTCCCATTTAAAAAGTGTAGCTGAACCTCAGAGGTCTTGAAAGTATAGACCTATTCATAACCTTCTCTGATAAACATGACCCAGTACTTACATCACACCTTTCATTAATACCAGAGTGGTCAGTCAGCTGTCTAATAAATTACTAAATCCCTTGGGTGATTTAGTAATTGGACATGAAAAAGATAGGTAATAAAGATTGCCTTTCCTGTCCAGTTCCACCTAAATACCTGTAAAGTACATTAATGCAATGTATTTCCTGGCTTTATTAACCCCCAGTGCACCAACACTCTTAAGTCCTCAGTGACTTGCATTAGATCTACTTGTGCTTATAAAAGTAATGTATAAATAAGAATTTGCCCACAGTTTTGCTTTCCTTGTGGAGGTCTCGCCACTAACAGGAAAAGCATATTGTAGCTGGAATAAGAATTAGTAACAGCCTTTCTTTTTTTTCTCACCTCTGAGACTTCAGCTTCAGCTCCTAAACTTCTTGCTATGTTAGAAGATATTTGGATGGCATGCCGAGGTTAACAAAATTCACTGTGATGCCTACACATTCAGTTGAAGTAACTCTTGGCCCTTTTCTCACACAATGACAAGCAGTGTGGGTTCAATATTGTGCCACGTTTCAGGGAAGAGATCCTTAGTCCCGGTGGCCTTCAAAAGAGGCCTGGGATTCTTTCAGGATGAAGAGGCAAAGTTCATTGGAAACTGAATAAACAGGCTTGTTCCTGTAACTTTCTCATCCTTTTGATCCTTGCCTCTTTTTCTTTTCTTTCTTAAATGTATATTAGGATAAGGATGAGGATTAGGGCCCCTGGTCTTGCTCAGGATTGGACCACCACTCAGCCCCCACCTGGATTCCCTGAGCCTCTTCCTTACACAACAACGGTAAAGGGGTCTCTTTCTCTGTGGCTCCTGGCTGATGTGATAGCAGAAGAGCCTTTGCTTCGGCTGTTTCTCCATACTTGGAAAATATCGAGCAGTGTTGCAAACTGGTAAGTCCCATAGACCTCCTTGTCCTCTTCAGTCGACATGGGAGGTCCTGGCCTCCAGAAAACATACCCAGGTGGTAGGGGGGTGTGGGTGAGCTAACAATGCACCATGGGGGATCTCTGCTTTGAAACACTTGCTGCAGGGGCCCAGCTGCCTGGGGGTCATTTCTACCATTTGTGGACAAATGATACCCTGCAGAACCTAACCAGGACAGTGAAGGGAGACGCATAGGAGGGCAAGTAACAGATACTAGAGAAGTGGTGGAAACTAAAGAGGGGCCTCCAAGTCTCCTCTTACCACGTGACATCCCACCACCTGCTCAGTACTGACTTCAGGAACAGTGAAAGAAATGGTCCCACAGAACTGGGACCACCTGTGGTCAGTAGAGTGGCAGCTCTGCCCATCTGCAGTGAATGCTAAATCTACCTGCTGAAGCAGAATCTGCATTTTAACAAGATCCCTGGAGGGATTCCTATGCACATAAAAGGTTAAGGATATGTGTGTGTGTGTGTGTGTGTGTGTGTGTGTGTGTGTGTGTGTGTGTGTGTGTGTGTCCTAACCCTGGTAATTAGCCCAGAGTTAGTGGGCCCTGTAGCTCTAATTTAGTAGCTCCCTTAAAAGATGCATTGGGAAAGCTGGTCTACAATCCATTCGTTGAGATTACTTTGACAAGTCCACCTGGAACAGTTAATACAGCCATAAGTATCACAAACACTTAAGATCAGCATTTATTAGACCTGACAAGTTGACAAGTTGCTCAAGCCAGTACCATCCCCAGAGCAGTAGCACAACCTTCCTAAAGCCAGAATTCAAAGCTAGGAATTCATATACTCAGTGGTAGAGTACTTGTCCAGTGTGACTCTGAGTACAGTCCACAGCATCACCACCTCAACAACCATAACCAACCAAACAAACAACAACAAAGAAAACCTAAATGAACAAGCAAAACACACACCCTAATACACACCAGTAGGTAGCAGTAGGCAGCATTGTAGCATCCATTATGTGGGAAAGTGATGGCATATAGGATAAGGGGACAGAGGCGGAGATAAGAATGTTCTCTGTGCAGCCACTCTGTGTCAGATCTGATCTGCTATTGTGTTGTCTACTGAGTCCTTGGTTTTTTAGCTTGCTGGGCCTGCTGATTTTGTTCAAAGCAGGACTCACCATCTTGGAATTTAGTCTATTTTTTGTCAACTGAAAGACTAGTTTTGAATGAGAGAATGCAGATTTTCCCACTGGAAAGTTCCTGAATCATCGTTGGAAAGAATTCTGAAAATAGTAAGAGGCTACAAGATTTTGTCTGGTTGGTTGGTGTTCAGTTTTTGTTTGTTTGTGCTAGCTCTGTAGACCAGGCTGTCTTTGAACTCAGAGATCCACCTGTCTCTGCCTCCTGAGTGCTGGGATGAAAGGTGTGCACCACCACCTCCCGGCTGAGGTCGAGACTTTTGAAAGAAAAAAATAAGAAAGGAGTCAGAACTGGTCTCTATAAACAGGTGGCGTTCCCTTTGTGTGCACCACCTGGAATAGAGTAAGAGCTAGGTAGATATTTCCCAGTGGGTAAGAATATATAATTTCCCCCTCCATTGTCACTGTTAATATTGAAATAAGTCATGCGCAGCTATTCTGCATTTATAACAAGCCCCCATTTGGAAACAAAGATGATACTAACACTTCTTAAGTCTGAAACTTGAACTCCAGGCCTTGCTGCCCTTTGCCAGGTCTCCACACCGCTCAGTACCTCACTGCTTACTGGGAGGGCATTTGCTTGTCCAATAAGTCATCAATGGTTCCATAGATCTAATGGAACCTTTTTTTCAAATTAGCTACCCAAGTAACACGGTTGGGGGGTAGGGGGAACCCAGCCAGAGTCTGTGAATTACTTCTCAGGACTGCTGTCCTTCATGAGGTTAACTGTGATGGCGGGAATATCTGACATTGATCCCAAGACCATCATGCAAATGAGTGAAAAGCTCCCAGGGCCACAGATGCAGGTGTGTCTACTTTAAACACCCCTCATCAGAGACCTTTATCTCACATTGCTCTGTTATTGTTGCTACCAGACGTTGTCAACTTTTATTTTCATCTTTTTCAATTATTTTAATTACCTGCCATAAGAGCTGCACCTACCAGAAACATGCGAAACGTGCAAGAATAGTGGGCCAGATGGCCAACGTATCCCAGAAATACTCCTAAATTCTTGACCCAAATAGACAGAACACTTGCTTTCTGTACTGACCAAAACAGATGTGAGTTTAGTCTGTAACTGCTCTACTCAGCCGCCAAGACAGTCTATAAATGACAAACATTCACAACTAAAGCACAGCCTCCAAATAAGCTCTACATACATTTAAAAGGCAGAGAGAGAAGTCTGTGTGACAAATGAATTCAGCTGAACCTTAACCCAAATCACCCTTAGACTTCGGTCCCCTGCTCTGCAGCGAGACCATGCTGGGAATGCCCCCTGTGGTTGACATCAATAGCTCTTCAGTTCCTCTCTCTGAAGAGCAGGATCCATCTACTGATACTAGGAAGGGGAAAATCAAAACAAAACAAAATTAAAAAACAAAACAAAAAACCAGGATCAGTAGAATGATGGCCTTTTCTCATTGTTTGAGGATGAGAAATTAGTGAGTATACAAATTTATTTCTCCAAAATTTACTTAACATGAGAATTAGTAACCTTATTGTGTATTTCCCTATAATATGATAAAAGAGGATGCAACTGTAAAATGATACATAAAATAGTGTCACTACTCTATAGAGAGATGAACACCAAAGACACCTTTCTATCACCCAAACCCAATACAGCTTTGTATTTTTTTTTTTTTTTTTTATTTTATGTGCATTGGTGTTTTGCCATGAGTGTTGGGTCTCAGCCTGGAAATGGAGTTACAGACTGTTGTGGGCTGCCACGGTACTGGGTACTGGGAACAGAACCTAGGTCCTCTGGAAGAGCAGTCAATGTCCTTAACCACTGAACCATCTCTCCAGACCCCCCCCCCCTTTTAATGCTAAAGAACGAACCCAAAGCCATCCTCACACAAAGCACAATTTCCCACCCGTTATCACCAGCCCCATGAGGGATACTACTATCATATTTGTCTTCTAATTATTTTATCCCTGGTTTTTCTTTCCTGTAGATCTCACCACAAGGAACGACACCGCATATTAAACTTAAAATCTTGTATTTGTCCCCATCTCACTTTTGTAGACATTTTTTTCTGCGTTTTTAATAGGTTTCACTCTTCTGTAAATAGGTTAATACTCTTTTCTTCATTTGCACATATAAGTATTTTTTGGTGATGTGTTCATGGCTAAGCGACTTTTAGTACTCCCCATAAACAGTGTTTCAAAAATAAATAAATAAATAAATAAATAAATAAATAAATAAATAAATAAATAAATAAATAATAAAAACCTGAAAAATTACAAAAGAGGATTTCAGGGTTCACAAGTGCTGTATACATAAACTAACGTTGGCGAGCTGATTTTTAAAATAAACTTCAGAAAGAACAATACATCCACAAAAAGTGAAATGTTACGTATAACCTTTAATCAACTGTTTAGACTTTCTGCGTTGAGATTTGGGGTTCACCCGGAGAATTCTACCCTGTTACATAGGGGGAGTTGAGTTTTGATTAATGATATCCTAGCTAGTTTCCTTGACAGAAAACACTGGGGAGCAATTTTGCTAATAGACAATGGATCTCAGTCTCTTCCCAAGGACAGCAATGATAGCCAAGATTTGAGGCTCAAATCAGAACGGAGGCCCCTTGCCGCCAGCGCGACGTCCAGAATAAAAACAAACCTAGGAGCAGTGGCCGTTTGTAAGGAAGCTTTACCCAGCACTGTGCAGGACCTGAGAAAGGGCGAAAGGGGAGGGCGCAGGCAAAGGAACTCTTTGTGTGGCTCAGCCCCAGGTGAGGTTTAAACTGTCGGGGATCAGAGCAGACATCTGTGTGTAGTGGGAGCTCCAGAGAACTTTTTCCTGGAGAGAGGCACCTGGGGCAGTTTACAGCATTCCAGCCTGGAACTCTGGTGCCAAGGCTCTGAATAAACCTTTAGAAATAGCAGGCGCTCCGGGGAGAAGCAGCGTATGCGCCACCACGAGCAGGCGTAGGCAAAGTCCGCGGTGCAGGGAGGGACAGCAGGCTGCCAGAACGTTCCCCTTCGCTCCGCAGCTCGCCCGCGCCGGGCTCCCTGGCTGCCTACTGAAAGCCAGCGGCGGGCGGTGCTTGGAGGGTCGCAAACCAACTGCTCAAATGTTCCAGGTGGCGTCATACCCAGACCGACCCTTAGTCGGAGTTAGGAGACAAGAAGCGGGTCTGGCTGTGAGCCCAACTTCAGGGACCCAGGAGATACTCTGGGCTGAAGATGGGGGGTCGGACCAGAAGAGAGCGAGCAGGGGCAGGGATTGTGCGTTTAGGATCCCAAGGATAACTCAGGACTGAGGTTGACCCCGGGAGCCTGGCTGCCGACAGGGGGCGCCCTGTCACTGTGGAAGTTGGAGCTTTGCGCTCCCGATTCAGAACACGCAAGACGCTTCAGGTGAGGGTGGGAACACGCAGGTCTGTCCTACAGAGAAAGGGAAGCTTGCTTTGCTCCGCGGACCCAATCTCCCAGGACTTGATAGCTAATTTTACACGTGGAATAATTTCAAGGACCACATTTCAACTAGGAGCACAAAGAATAATACAGCCCACAGGGTTTTATAATTACCCTGGCATTCAACAGAGAGGAATGGAAGATCCAGGCAGACAGTGTGTGTGAGTGTGTTTGTATGTGTGTGTGTACGTGTGTGTGTGTGTGTGTGTGTGTGTGTGTGAGAGAGAGAGAGAGAGAGAGAGAGAGAGAGAGAGAGAGAGAGAGAGAGAGAGAGAGAGAGAGAGAGAGAGAATATGAGAATATTAGTGTACCTGTACTGTAGAGGCAGAGGTAGGCAGAATTCCGTGACTAAGCGAGTTCCAGGACAGCCAGGGCTGTTATGTCGAGAAGACCTGTCTCAAAGAAAGACAGGGCGAAGAGGAGAGGAGGAGGAAGAGGAAGAGAAGAAAAAATATTGGTATCTTGAGTTTCAATTCCTAAGGGGGAAAAACTGTCTTGGGGGGGTTCCTATGCTTCAGCATTTAAGATCTCTGTGAACAGAAAGGAGGTGCTGAATGTGTTAAGGATCTCTGTCTGTCTGTCTGTCTGTCTGTCTCTCTCTCTCTGTGTGTGTTGCTTTGATTTTGAAAACAGCTTCTTTTATAAACATGTGTACCCCTCTTTTCTTGTGGACAGTAGTCCACCATCCTTGTGGGCCCTGGGGGGGAGATGCTGGTGATTCCTGTGCTCACTGGGTGAGCATGAACATTCACGATTCGGGGGGGGGGAGGGGAGCAGCTCTGGCCTTTAGGGGATCTTGGCCTGCCCTCCTTCAGAGAATTTACTTGTTCTGTAAACTTTCCAAAGCACATGGTGATACTGCATCTTTAGTAAAAAAGAGACCCAAGAGACCTCCTTATCAACACCCTCTCGGTTCACCCCGATCCTTATTTAGGCTTCCATGTTCAAAGCTTACCCCAGTGCCCGCCATCTCTGTGTATCCTCTGCTGCCACCACTCCCAACTTTGGACATTTGGATTTGAGCCAGGGGCCAACTGTTTTCTATTTTCTTCATTTCTGAGGTAGAAGAGTTCAGGACCTGTATCCTTACATTTTAGTCACATTTTCAGAACCAAGAAAGAGTGTCCACATATAAAGGTTCGCCTGCAAGACCCTCTGCCCCAAAATTTCATGTTCTGTTATTTGGAGTTGAATTTGTTTTACAAGACAGGGTTTCTCTGTGTAGCCCTGGCTGTCCTGGAACTCAATTTCTATGTAGACTAGGCCTGTCTACAATTTGGAGATCTTCCTGCCTCTGCCTCCCAAGTGCTGGGATCAAAAGTATAAACCACCACATTTAAATGACTTTTTTTTTAGCACCCAGAAGAAACTGAAATAAAATTTAAAAAATAAAAGAAACTGAAAATTTTATATTTTATAAAACAGTCCCTGCCTCGGTCGGCAGAGAGAACACGGATCCACCTGAAGCCATCCTGTAAGGCTCATTATTGATTGCTTTTCCTCTCTCCCCTCCTGCCCTACCCCCACCACTGCCCTGTTTGTTTTAGTTACGAAATGCTGTGGGCACCTTGGATTTAACTGAAAAATAACCTTGAAACACCGAGGTTGGTATGTCAGAGGCAAATCGCAGCAGGCATTGGGCTGCTACTAAGCGGGGCTCTCCAGGCCTCCTAGGGTGGGTAACCAGGAAAAAGCCCGAGGTAGCTGGACAACCAAGGCGACCTGACCATGCATGTCCTGCGCGCCTCCTGAGGCCGCTCCAGGACTTAACTGTAGCGGGGAGGGGCCTCCGGAGCAGCGGCCCGCGAGTTAAAGGTGTGTACACAGTTTTTCTAAATAGGACAGCGCTTAGCAAATTGGCTGTCACCTGCTTGTTGTTTTGACAGGGAATGTGCGCCAGGAGGAAAGGAAGCCGGGATAAATAAATCTGGCTAGCCACAGCTCTGCGGGGCACCGAGACCTTATGGCAGCCGTGGATTGATGCACTGGGTGCTCAGAGAGAAGAGGAGGGGTGGGGCAGGAGCAGGAGTCCAGAGCTTCTCCAAGGGTAGCTTGTTCTCAGGTCCCTGGGTCCACGGAAGACTCCCCGTGGACGGAAAGAAGGGGACTCCACCTGGGAGCCCTCGCGCCTGCTTGCAGGTTCGGGACTTGGGGATGTAGGGGACAGCAGGGGCTGAGCTGGCTCCGGGCGCCGAGCTGCAGGTGCGGAGAGCGGGCCCTAGCTTCCTCTCACCTAAGTGTGAGCTGATTATTCAAATGGGCTGCCCGGGGTCTAGGGATTGGAGGCCTGCGCCAGCGAGCCGCGCTATATCACCAGCCGCCCACGTCACTGCGGCACTTGTCCGCTGCGCGGTCCACACCTCCTCCTCCTCCCCCTCCTCTAGCTCTCCCCCCGCCCGCCCCCGGGCCGCTAGCTTCCCGCCGCCTCCGGGCAGCTCGACACTGCCAGCCTCAGCCTGAACCCGCAGCCGGAGAGCGCTGCGACGGAGGGCACGCCCGACGGCGGGGTTCGTGTTCCGGCCTCCTAGGTTCTTTGGCCCCCCTCCTCCGCCTGCTACCTTCCCGCCCACTCCCAGCTACCTCCCGCGCCAGGCCGCGGGAGAGAGAGGAAGTGGAACCAAGAGAGAGAGAGAGGGAGCGCGAGAGAGGGCGGGAGGGAGGGGACGGTGCCTTCGCTGACTTTTTTTTTAAGAGGGTGGGGGTGGGGGCTGATTGCTGGTCGTTTGTTGTGGCTGTTAAATTTTAAACCGCCATGCACTCGGCTTCCAGTATGCTGGGAGCCGTGAAGATGGAAGGGCACGAGCCATCGGACTGGAGCAGCTACTACGCAGAGCCCGAGGTAAGCGCTTGCCTTCGCCAGGGGAAAGTGGGGTGGTAGCTATCTCCGCGTCCCCAGCCTCCGCACGCTCCCTTCACAGGCACCGGTCCCCCCCCCCCACCTCTAGCCTTCCTGGACAGCCGCCTTTTCCGCCCTCCTTCGACTCAAATGGGTCTCTTTTTTATACGACACACTGTTAGCCTTGAGATAATATTAACTTTGTGATCAAATATTGACTTGCGGCGCCTCCAAATCCTCTTCGTGGCCGAGCCACGCACTATCCTAACAGAGTTATGTTTGGCAGCGCGCGGCTGGGGAGGGGTGGGAGGTCGGCTGGCGAGGGGGTGGGGAGCTGGAGAAGAGAAGGTGGGTAGGAGTTGGGGACTGAGGTGCAGGCAGAGTCAAAGACAAGTGGCCAAAGAGAAAGAAAGTTTGTGGTGACAAAGGCAGGACACTAACAGTTACTGGCCTGGTTGGCGGATCCCTTCCCTATTCCTCCACGCAATGCTTCCAAGTGTCCGCGGATTCTGCGCAGGCACTGCGCTTCACTCCCCTGTGCCTCAAGAGTGGGGTCCCGGTATGAAGGTCCAGATGGGGACACCGAGACTTTTTCCACTGAGACTGCCCCAGTGACGTTCCAAAGGTGGCTTTTGGCGACTAGGGATAGCAACGGAGATTTCCAGCCTTGGTGTTGTCTCAGTATGTTAGCCAGAGAGTTCAGGGAGTCACCGAGGAGAGTAAAAATACATTTGGGGTGCCTGAGTTGGTGGTAGTACAGAGTACCAATGTTCTAGAATCTGAGCGAGAAGCGAGCTGCGAGCCTAGAACTGCAGCCCACTGGCCACCTCTCCTAGGGCGATCACCGTCCTGCTCGCTTGGAGGCAGAGAGGACTTGGTGTTGATGGACTCAACCCCAGGGAAAGAAAGAGATCCCCAAGAGGCCTCCATGAAGGCGGAGGGCTGGGTCCTACTGGTGGGTGGGAGGGTCCGGCACGCTCAGCCTTGGTTCTAACCTGTCTCCTCCCCGGGCTGTGTCCGCAGGGCTACTCTTCAGTGAGCAACATGAACGCCGGCCTGGGGATGAATGGCATGAATACTTACATGAACATGTCCGCGGCCGCTTTGGGCAGCGGTTCTGGCAACATGAGTGCGGGATCCATGAACATGTCATCGTACGTGGGCGCTGGAATGAGCCCATCGCTAGCTGGCATGTCTCCGGGCGCGGGCGCCATGGCGGGCATGAGCGGCTCAGCTGGGGCGGCTGGCGTGGCGGGCATGGGACCGCACCTGAGTCCGAGTCTGAGCCCACTCGGGGGACAGGCGGCCGGGGCCATGGGTGGTCTTGCTCCCTACGCCAACATGAACTCGATGAGCCCCATGTACGGGCAGGCGGGCCTGAGCCGCGCTCGGGACCCCAAGACGTACCGGCGCAGCTACACACACGCCAAGCCTCCCTACTCGTACATCTCACTCATCACCATGGCCATCCAGCAGAGCCCCAACAAGATGCTGACATTGAGCGAGATCTACCAGTGGATCATGGACCTCTTCCCTTTCTACCGACAGAACCAGCAGCGCTGGCAGAACTCCATCCGTCACTCGCTCTCCTTCAACGACTGCTTTCTCAAGGTGCCCCGCTCGCCAGACAAGCCTGGCAAGGGCTCCTTCTGGACCCTGCACCCCGACTCGGGCAACATGTTCGAGAACGGTTGCTACTTGCGCCGCCAGAAGCGCTTCAAGTGTGAGAAGCAGCTGGCACTGAAGGAAGCCGCGGGTGCCAGCGGTGGTGGAGGCAAGAAGACAGCTGCTGGTACCCAAGCCTCTCAGGCCCAACTCGGGGAGGCCGCGGGCTCGGCTTCCGAGACTCCGGGGGGCACAGAGTCTCCCCATTCGAGCTCTTCCCCGTGTCAGGAGCACAAGCGAGGCGGCCTGGGCGAGCTGAAGGGACCACCGACCTCCGCGTTGAGTCCCCCGGAGCCAGCCACCTCGCCTGGGCAACAGCAGCAACAGCAGCAGGCTGCAGCCCATCTGCTGGGTCCATCTCACCACCCGGTCCTACCACCCGAGGCCCACCTGAAGCCGGAGCACCACTACGCCTTCAACCACCCCTTCTCTATCAACAACCTTATGTCCTCCGAGCAGCAACACCACCACAACCACCACCACCATCAGCCCCACAAAATGGACCTCAAGGCCTATGAACAAGTCATGCACTACCCTGGGGGCTATGGTTCCCCCATGCCGGGCAGCTTGGCCATGGGCCCAGTCACGAACAAAACGGGCCTGGATGCCTCGCCCCTCGCTGCAGACACCTCCTACTACCAGGGAGTGTACTCCCGGCCTATCATGAACTCCTCCTAAGAAGATGGCTTTCAGGCCCTACTAGCTCTGGCCACAAGGAGAAGGACCAGAGAGAAGAGAGGATGCCTGGAGACTTGGGGAGAGCTTTGAGGGAAAAGTAGCCACCACACTTCAGGCCCCAAGAGAGCAGTCTCACCCAACTGTCTGTGCCCCTAAATAGATGGGCCACAGTGATCTGTTGTTCTAAATAGGGAAGGGAATGGAAATATATAAATATATCTAAACATTTTTTTTAAAGGACATTTGGTTCCCATCCTGTAGACTCCTTCTTCTGAGGCACCTGCAGATTCTGATTTTTGTTGTTCGTTATTGTTAATGCTGCAGGGAGGTCTGACTTCAAAAACAAACAAACAAAAACTTTTGTGAGTGACTTGGTGTAAAACCATGTAGTTTTAACAGAGAACCAGAGGGTTGTGCTGATGTTTAAAAAGAGAAAAACAATAATGTAAGAGTCTGGTGTAAACGACCAGGAGAAAGAAAAAAAAAATGCATCCCATTCTGGACATGGTGAAATCCAGGTCTCGGGTCTGATTTAATTTATGGTTTCTGCGTGCTTTATTTATGGCTTATAAATGTGTGTTCTGGCTAGAACGTCCAGAGTTCCACAAATCTATATTAAAGTGTTATTGCCAATTTTACCCCTTGGGTTCTTTTCTTCTGATATCTTTCTCTCCCTCTCTCCCTCCCTCCCTCCCTCCCTCATTCCCTCCCTCTCCATCTCTTTCTCTTTTCTCTCTCTTGCTCTGCCCTTAAAAATCAAACATATTTACAATTATTGCAAGGGAATTGGGGGGGGAGGTGGAAATTTGTTGCAACGTGTTTGTGGGAGACTGGGTGTTGCTGTTTACCCAACACTTTATTTAAGTATCAAAGTTGAAGGAAATTTTCTGTAAGCACCACTGCTGAGTTCCAATAAGACCTCCTACTCCCCAGGTGTGCCCACCTACTCAGTCATATGCCCATCTTGCCTCCCTAAATGCATTTTCAGAGTGAATGGGAGACAAACCCTAAAGCAACTACATCAGTAAACAAATCAAAATTATTCATGGTAATTTTTAAAATTTTGGGGTTAAGATTACTAAACATGACAGAACATGTAAGTCCCTGATGGATCATCCTAGTGTCCTTTTCATATCAATATTTTTTATTAAGATGCAGAGATTGTAGACAAACTCTCCAAAGTACTCTGACTGGCCTCAAACTCACTATGAAGAGCAGATTTTGGCCATCCTCCTGCTTCTGCCTCCCCAGTATGAGGATTACAGTCCTGTGCTACTGAGCCTAGCTAAACTCCAGTAGTGTTCTTTGTAAAGCCAGAAGCAAAAACTCTTTGAGTCTACCTATCTTAAGTTTCCACCTTAGTTACTGGAAGGTATGCTGATGTTGTGGCCCCTTGAGCATAGTCAGCTATGCTAGAAGAAAGGCAGATGCTTACATGTGTTAGGTAAATTGTTATTATTATTATCATTATCATCATCATCATTTTAGACCTCTTTACTAGTCAGTGTGCTTAGATTGGATTTACAAATTCTTGGTGAAGCATTTTGGCTCTTCACAACCACTTCTGCCAAATAACCCCCTTGACCTTCCTGTGGAATTGAGACTATCAGCTCCAGTCGGTGACAACTCCACCCCACCCCACCCTCTCCTCTCACAGGTATTAATACTGCTGTTGGAAAATCTGGCTAGCCAAGAGGTGACACCACCTAATCTGGGAAACATTTTAAATATTGCTCTGGAATTCTTTTTAGTTGCATAGCTTAAGGTAACCTTCAAATCTCCTTTATAAAGCTATATTAGAGGATGGGGAGGCAGTGAAGGGAGCCCTTAGCAGTTTACCAAAGGACTCCAAAAGCAGTGAGATCCCAGTATCTCAAGATTGCTGTCCCCCTTCTACCAGCTAATCCTTGTGACCCTGACAAAGCTTTCTTTTAGCTCAGAAGCTCAGATAGATAAGCCATGATTGTGTCCCAAAGGCTGAATGGATATTTTGTGAACATCCAGGGAAATACAAAGACCTCCAAATAAAATTTTACCAGTTGTTCGTTCCCCCTCTCTCCCGATACTCCAAAATGACAGGTAACTAACACTGGTGGAATTGGGCTTTGCAAAGGGAAACCCCCTCTCATTGGCTTTCATATCCTGCCCTGCTGGGTAGGAAGCAGCACCCCCCCAACACACACACACACACACACACACACACACACACACACACACACACACACACACACACACACACCAGTTTGACTTTGGGACCATTCTCTCCACGGGAAGAAAAAAAAGTTTCATTGTTTAAAGACCAGGCAAACATCAGAGGTGTTTCTAATCTTAGGGTGCTGCTAAGAGCTGATATTTTGCTATTCCTATCTCTTCCAACCTGGACGTCAGCCCAAGACACCACCTCTCTGAAAGCTTTCTGACACCTTGCTCACCCATCTCTTTTCTCCCCAGGCCTGGCCTTCCCTTGCACTTGTGATGTGATGTGATGTGGTGTGTGTGTGTGTGTGTGTGTGTGTGTGTGTGTGTGTGTGTGTGTGTGTGTGTGTTATCTGCTTTACCCTCCCCCTCCCAAAATCCCCTTTTAACAAGCCACATTGTTCCGAAGAACACAGGGAAGAGAAATTGAAGGAGGGGGCACCCGAAGGCCGCGGCCAGCAATCAGGCCTTCTCTTTGCCTGGCCAGGACACACACGTCGCGAGCCAGGCCTGAAATGTGTTTCATTATCACATAAAAGGCTCCCGTGGAGAAGGAGCGGAGAGGCAGTGCCGGGGGCTGAGTGGGGGACAATAGAGGCTGAAAGCGCTGCCCTAACCTGCTATGTTTCTTATCGCACGCCCATTGTTCGAGGGTCGTTTTAAACTACTTAGCGCGCCCCCCTCCACTGATCCCTACAGATAAGATATAGTTCTGGTCGAATACATAAAAAGGATGTCGGGGAGATGCGCCCTCCGAGGCTTTTCTGCCCTTCTGGTGTCTTCCCCCCTCCCCACATAAGTCCCCTCCCTTCGTTTCCAAGTTTAGGAGCTCAGGGATTCCTTTTTCCCTCAACTCAAGGCATTGCAGGGTGCAGCAGCTCTCCCCCCACCTCTTTTTCTTCCTGTTGCTGGTCGCCTTCTTTGCACGGGGTTTAAGCAACCGTGATCTGTGAATAAACAAAGTCAGTAAACAACCGAAAAAAACATTCTAGATCCGAATTCCAGGAGGGTAAACTTTCCATGCCACGTCACACTTCAGCAAATTTGCACAGATATTATATTGCCTCCCCCTCCTTTATTATTCTTTTTTTTTTTCCAGGATCCCATTGTACTTAACTGAATTTTATAACGCTGATCGATATCTTGGTAAAATATTCATTTTTAAACTAGCGGGCAGTGAAATCTTTGCTTTGTGTGCTAAAGTCAACAGTCGCTCGGTTTGAGCTCAAATAAATGCAGGGATGCCGCGGCTGGGAGCAGTCTGCCGCCTCCCTCCCAGCGCAGGACGCTCCGACGCCCGCCTGCCCGCAGGCCACCGCAGGTAGGGAGCGCGCCCACTCGGGAGCCACACCCGGGCTCCCCGCACAGAGACCGCCCCCACTCGGGTCCGCACGCCTCCCCTCCCCCAGTCAGTCGCGAGCTCGTGAGCCCCTAGGAGAACTGGGAGGTGCACCCTGCGACGAAGACCCAGGGGGTTGGGAAGAAGTGTTTTTTGCCGGGGAGTGGGAGTTTCGAGACCACTCCACGGCTTAGTAGAACGAGAAGTCTAAGAGTTTAAAACTCTCATCAGTTTCGTAATCTGGGTGGGTTCCTGAGGCGAGGAGGAGCCGGGACTGGGCCCCTGCAGCCGTTTTGGCTGGATAGTCGAACAGAGAGCGGGTAATGATGGGGAGACATGAGCGCGCGCGCCCTTAGTCTCAGAATCTAGAGCCGGGGTACCACCGGTGTGTGCGTGAAGCTGGGGGATCGTGAGAGGCAGAGGCGCGTGTATCTCGGAGTTCTGTCTTCTGCTACTTCTCGGGACCCGGCAGACCAGAGCAACTGTAAACGGGTGCAGGGAGGGGGACAACGCCTTTCCTGGAAACAAATCACATTAGTTCTCGCCCGCAAGAAGTGGCGCTGGCCTTTTACGCTGCTGAAAGCCACCTGGGTGGCTGGGCCCAGCAAAGAAAGTCGAAGTACGCGGCGGGGTCCTCTATCATTCCAGTCTACAACCCAGCCGCGCTGCCCTGAGGCAGGAGCTTGCTCAGTGAGTTGCATTTGAGCACGTAAGGGTCTGAGAAGGGGGCTTTGGAAGACAAATTAGACTCCCCCGTTTCTTTCGGCTTCCTCGGGAAGTGTCGATCTTGCCTTACTAGTTCCAACGGTAGCCTGTTGAAAATACAGTATTGTTAGACTTTTGAGGGCTGGATCCAGAAAAGATCTCTTCGAAGGGGTGGCTCAGCAATAGACGACTGTCTTGCATGTAAAGCTCGGGGTTCTATGCCCACCAGAGGGAGGTGACGTGACGGGTGGGAGAAAAAAAAAGAGAAAAAAAACAAAAGTTTTAGGTGGTCTACCGTTCTCTCTATTCTAAAACAAACAAACAAACAAACAAAAAACGGCGTCCAGCCAGTGTCTTTGCCTTAAAGGCCTGGGTGCCTGGCATTGGAAGAAATCCATTTCCAGTTGGGTTTTTCTGGGACTTTCGACAACGGGTGAGAGACGCTAGATGAACAGCCTAGGACATTACTTGTCAGCCTAACTGGAAATCTAGTCCAGGCTTCACTACCAACTGCAGATAGTGAACTCAGCGGGTAGGGTTCATGCTATGGGAGCACCTTATAAGTGCGGAAATCTAGGCACACCCTCGGTCCTGCCCTTGCATCTCAGGCTGCGGGCCCACGTTACCGGCAGTGGAGGCCAAGTGGGACGCCCCTGCAGCGCTCCCAACTGGGACTCCTCGTGGTGTGGTTAGATGTCTTCCACAGAACGAGATGGAAAGCCTGCAGGACACAGGCTAATCGTTTTTAAATAATTAATGCCTCCCCATTCCGCTGGTAATGCAGGGCTTCGAATCCGTCAATTACTTGTCATTAGACGAGTGTCGCCCCACGGCCTTCCCTCGAGCCTTTGGTGGCGCCGGGTCACCTAGCCCTGCCCACTCCACGGTGGAATTAAAAGGTAGCCGGCCTTTGAGAACTGGTGCGGAGTAGCCACGGCCCTCAATTCAGTGAGAGTTTAGAAAGAAAGACCCTCGGTGAAGAGATGTAATCTTTCAAATGGCCAATTTAAACGCCTGATCTTTATCGCCCTCCTCCTCCCGGCTTTATACAGAGAAGGCAGTTCGTAGCGCTTTGGGGGCTTTTAATGTGGAAGTGGGGCATGGTGGGGGGAGGATAAGGTTTAATAAGGCCTAGGGTCTAGGGCCTTAAAAGGTGTTTGCCAGAGGACGTACCTAGAGGTGCCTTGAAGCTACTGTGGGTTTTGGTTGTTATCGCCCCCCTACAACTCCCAACTCCAGCTCCCCCCCCCCAGTCCCAGCATGAAAGCTTGAGATGCTCCCTCTCCGGAGAATCAGGGGTCCCTAAGCAAGCCTTCTGATCCTGAAGGGCAGTGATCCCGACTGATTCTGTTCTCCATAGGCTAAAGATACCCTTGTGACAAAGAGAACACTAAAAATGGTCCCCATTCTTTCAGCTACTGTGGACCCAGAGGTGCCCTGCAGAGAGACTGGCTAAGATCCACACATGGACCTCAAGTCCTGCCTCAAAAGACAGACACCCCCCAAACAAAAACAAACAAACAAACAAACAAACAAACAAACTCCCAGTAGCCTCAGGCCCAGTAGGAATTCTCTGCGGCAAAAGAACAAGGGTTCAGACTTGGGGTGTCTCTGTTGGGTCAAGGCAGTGGTGACAAGGTCCTGCACCATAGCAACCAAGGCCAGCCAAGAGTGCTCAAGTGAAATGAAAAATTTAAAATCTAAAACAAGGTAAAGGCCACCAAAAGTTTTCAATTCGATGTAATTACTCTTCTGGCCAATTCCTTGTTCTAGAAGATTTTTGTTATTTTGTTTCTGACAGTAAGTAAAGATGGCGAAGTCTCAGGACCTTATCTATCCACCCTCTAGAGCAAAAACTATGAGCTGTGTTTCTATGCTTCCTCGACTAAGAAGACATCTATCCCTCACAGTGGCCTTAGACTAGACTCCAGATAAAGTATTTGCAACACTGTTTCATCCCAGGAGAAGTTTTTCTTGGGGGGGGGGGGAGGGTGGGAGGTGGAGAAAACGATCAGATGTGCAAAGAGAAAGGTGGCAAGTCCTTTGTGTCTGGCCCACCTGGGAGTTCTGCTTGCTTTTTAGGACTTTGTCTCCACTTGCTATGCCTTTCCAAGCAGAAATACCAGATTAGAATTTAAAAAATAAAATCAACGACAAGTGTGGTATATGGACAGGCGCCTCCATATCAGAGCAGAGAAAAATAATAAGGAATTGATGTGTCCCTGATAGAGCTCAGTAGGGCTCCAGCTCTTAGTGGGCCTGAGCTTTTTTTTTTTTTTTTTTTGACAAAACTCCCATACTCTCTGTCTCCCCAGGGGTTGCCTGGAAGCCTAAATCCTGGGGCATCTTCCCCATTCTGCTCACAGCCTTCCTGCCCACTCTCTTATTCCTTTTCTTTTCTTCTTTAAAACAATAATGTGTGTCTCCCTCACTCCCTCCTCCCATTGTATTTGTTGATGACCTAACACGCTCACACCAAAAGCCACACACAGAAAACCAACAACGTGGGATGGGAGGAAAGACCAATTATGACTGAAGCTAACAAGCAGGGAACACCCAAGTAGAAGCTGCCTGTCTCCTGGGAGACTGATGGAGGCTTATTTTACAAGCTGTAATTCCGTCCTGGTCCCTATCTCCAGACTGGAAGTGATGCCTCCTCTCCCCTCCCCCTCAGCCGCACGCTCTTGGAGCCCATTCCAGAGCTTCAGCAAATTCTTTGGGAGACTCTCTCTGAACAGGTGAAGGGAGCAGAGGTGTTTTTCAAGTTTGTCTTTAGAGAGTCATGCCTAAGTTTAAGTCAGTGTCAGTTACTCTCTATACTAAGACATCCTTATCCACATGAACACCACCTAGATTCACATTTTTTAAAAAGTGTGTGTGTGTGTGTGTGTGTGTGTGTGTGTGTGTGTGTGTGTGTGTGTGTGATTTCACTGTTAGATGACCACTAGATAGCTGGGAGTTCTGAGAGAAACAATCCAAAATAAGTTGCATTCATGCCCGGGATTTAACTCCATTTTGCTAATTAGCAAACGCCCCAGCAATGACAAGTGAGGAAGTCCCACAACACTGTATCCTTGATTTAAACATTTTTAACCTATAAAGGAAATGTCAGCATCAAAAGCATGTGTAAAAGAGGAGTCCAGGTGTACTCCACGCACCTTTAGCCTAGAAGAGCAATGTCAGCATCACAAACATGTAAGGAAGCCAGTGCTTACTTCCTGTACCAGGCCTTTACTGCCTACAATTGGAAGTTTGGAATGTGCCATGCATGTGTTGCTTTTTAGTTCAGATTGCTTTTGTGATTCTGCTCACATATTCTTAAATGTTTCAGAACCAAATTATTTTCCCCATATATAAAGTAGTTTTCCCATAGTTTCAAGTTTCAAGAATACACAGAAATATTTAGGGACTGTGTTCTAAGCTATATAGACCAAAATAGAATTACCTATGTGTCTGTGAACTTGCTAGCTCCTTAAAATTTTGATCAACATATATAAAGCAGATATACCTGTATAATCAGTTCGTGTGGCTGTTGCTTGCTTAATGTGAAGCATCAAATTCTGTATTTAAAACCATGAATGTTAAATTGCAATACATAAAAATATGGAATGTTATCTTGGAATGTTTGGAGGGTAAGAGTTGGAAGGAGCAAAGGTGTAAGACTGGTGGGTGGAGAAATGGAACAGAGGAATAGGTGGCATTTTCTGTGAAGGAATTGGGATGAGGTATCAGCCAGAACAGGACCTGGACCATAGAAGGCTCTGCATTGAGGTCAGAAGCATCTTTAACAAAGAAATCAAGATGTTGGATTGGTTTGGTGGGATAGCCTAGTGATGAGTGCATGCCTAGTATGAGGTTCTGGGTTCCAGGTCTGGCATGTGGGAAAGAAATATAGTAGAGTGTTTACGTTATATAAAAATACAGTTCTGCTCAAGTTGTTTACCTTACCTTTTAAAGCTTGTTCTGAAGTGAAAAAAAAAAAAAAACTGACTTCAAGTGCTCTGTTTCTCCTGCAGTTTCAACCCTACTAAAAGAAGTCATAGTTTCCCATCCATGCTGTTGGGAAACTTTACCTTTTTCCCAGAGCCCACTTTGTGGCAGTCATTCCCCTTTGCCCTGCCACCATAGGCCCCTGCCCAACACAAGACACCCCATCTTGCTTCTTTATCACAGCTCTATTTAGTCTCACCACTACTGAATGGAGCTTTCCAGTCTCCACACACCCAGTAATGTGTTGTCATCCCCCTGGTGGAAATCAGAATTTATGAGTAATGCTCCTGAGGCTTAGAGCTTGGGAACTTCCTCAGCATTGGCCTGTCAGCTTTCCAACTGAGGCAGGTGATTTATATTTCACCTCAGTAATCCTTCAAATTCCCAAAGCTTCAGACTATTACCACTTAGACATCCCCAGTTCCAATGCAGTAGGAAGCTCATCTTTCCAGAATACTGGAGTCGCCAAGGAAAGGGGGTTGTCTGAAGTATTAGGGAAAGATTGGAAAGGAACAAGGGAGAATAAATCTTGGGTACAGTGCAGCAGGAGAAGAAGGCTGCCACTCCTTATCTCTGTAGAAATTAGAGTGGGAATGTTCCAGGTTAAGCTGATTTGTATTTTTAAAAAAAATAGAGCTGTCAATGGGAATGTGGTCCTTCCAAGCCAACCAGATCTGGGCTACTTTTTCTTCGCACCTAACTCTGGGACAGCTGGCTAAGGCAGGAAAAGAGGTAATGGCAAGAGAATCTGAAGCTAGATAGATGATGGATGGTTCTTGAATTGTGGTTAGAAAGACAAAATGCCAGAGAAAATGGAAAATGTCAAGGACAGAGACCACCAGCAGATGTGAGGGTTTAGAACAAAACATACTAGCAAGTTATTCCAGAACTTCAGAGCCCCAGCCGACCTTATTCCTTGGCAGGAGATCTTGACAGCAAGGTCTAGGAATGTTCAAAGGCACTCTAGCTTCTGACCTGCACCTGGTAGCATGATGACACAGATGACAACAGAGACATACTGCATGGACTTCCCACATCAGGTATCCAATATATTCTCACTCAACTGACAGAGAAGCAAGGCCCCTGCTCCCACAGTACTTCTCTCCCTCTGGACTTACATACAGATGCAGATCTAGCTAACACCTGCTTCCCAGCTCAAGCCCCTGGTGGGATTCTGGCCTGGCATCATTGCCTAAGGATCTTGCATGAAGGGAACAAGTGACCCTATAGCATGGGGAGGGGGAGGGAACTATTGTCAGCAAGGAACCAGCAGGTAGCACTGGGGCTTCATGTGGGTATGCCTTCTGGTGAAGATTTAGAACCCCCATAGCACAGGCCCTGAGGACACAAGCTGGAACTGGGCAGTGACCTTCTTCTTCCTCCAAACATTACACAGCCTTAGCACCAAAGTGCCCTTATTTTTAAGGCCACGTTGCTGGCCATGTCTGGGATTTTCTGCAGTCTTTGTCTTTTCCACTGTGGCATTACAGGAGATTGTTAGGTTACTGGATCAAAAGCCGGCTCCATGGACAGTGACAGTCAGCTTTTGGAGATAAACAGAGTTCTAGAATCAACTACATTTACTTCTCACTCTAATGGGCTAGCTAAGGTCTAAGATTAAGGCAAGAGCATGAGATCCATATAAATAGAACCTTCTGAAGAGATGAAAACAGAAAATGCCATTTGGGAACTGATCATGGGATGGGCAAGTTTGGAATGGTCCCAATCTATACTTTGTCCCTTTAGGTGTTAATTAACACCCCTCTCTCACTATCAGAGTTTGCCAATTAAAGACCAATCTTTCTTGAGTCCTTTGCTTTAAAAGGACATTTCCAGTCACCCAAGCAGACAATTAATCCCCTCAAACCTCTCCCTTTCCAAAGCTTGAACAAGCTGTGTTCTATCTATTCCTAGCATCCAACATAGATCCCTGGTTGGGACCTGAACTCAGGTACTCACCTGCAGTTATCAGAATGGCAGCTTCATCTAGTGAAATCGACCTTGAACTCCAAGCCAATCCAGTCAGTGATAGTGGAAAACATTGCTGGATGTACAGTAACTGCAGAGTTTCTCCTTCTTACTCTCCCCCTCTCTTTCCCCTCCCTTTCTCTCTTATTCTCCCTCTCACACCCCTTTAAGGGGCAACTAGATTATATCACCTTCTCTTTAAACCATTTTTAGTTAACCCCCTCCTTCTGGTAGCCTGGTATCTGAGGAGCACTAGGCTTTCATCTTATGACACACATCACTTCTAAAGGGCAAACCATCCCAAGCTTCTCAGTCTGCAAGGAAAGTGACCCTTTGAACCTTTTGTTCTGCAAACTCTACTCCCAACCTGGCTAAAGTACTCACTGGGACTCTCTAAGTGATGTGCCCATTACTCCTCATCCCCTTCCCCCATAACACGCCCAATAGAGTTCAGAGTTAGTCTTTGATAACCTTGTTGCAGAACAAAGTTGAGGGTGTGTGGCACAGTCTCTACTGTACCCATACAAGGGAACCTTGGGTTCTCCAATCAGGTATGTGGGGAGTGGGGAAGGTGAAATAAATGGTAAAGTCGCTCTCTGAGCCTTGCATTTTAATGACCGTAACAGGATCCCCATTTACTCCTTAGTTGGAATGGAAAAGGTAAAAATGTCTGATGCTCAAAATTGCCAGACACCAGCGAGTCTCTGAATAGACACTTTGTTATTTGTGGCCTTCCCTTCCTGTTCTACCTTAGGCTTGCCAGAAGGGATTGTGCTGGTAAGGCACACACATTGCCATCTGTTTTGTGCAAAGCAGATGTAATTGCCAGCCAGCCAAAGCAATATAAATATTTAGTACATACCCTAAAGGATTATAACTTTAAATTCAAGAATTATGCTTCAGAAAGCTAAATGTGTGAGTTTTCCCCCACTTTTGGACAGTTAACCTGGAGTGATCGGTGGGGTTTCTGTTGTTGTTGTTATTGTTAAATTCAGAAGCTTTCTCTTTCAAGCTGCTATGATAAAAATGAAACTTTTGTCATCTTTGTCTAGCTTCCTTCCATGGAATAAAAGAGTTTTCAAATTAGATCGCCTCAGCTTAATTCATGAATTGTTATTATTAGCTCACCACAAGCAAAAGCATCTTCAAGTCTCATTAGTTTTAAATCACCTCTTCCCAAATCCTAGTGCTTTTAAATCTAAAAACACACTCATTTTGCCTATGAAATAACTAATTAAAAATAAAAAACAAAACATTTTTCAAGTTACAGATTTTTAAAATTTAAACCGGAAGTAGCTTGACAATCTGGTGTGTTCCACAGCAGTAGATAGCAAGCATGTACATATATTATATATTTAAATGAATGATGAGGTTAGAGGTGTTAATTTAGCTGATAGAGTGCTTGACTATCACCGGCAAGGCCTTGAGTTCAATCCCCAGGGCTGGAATAAGATAAAAGCAACATATTATGTTGAGAAAAATAGAGAATTGGCTCCTGATATTATCTTTAGCATAGTTGGAGAAACCAAAACATCGAATTTCTTTGTCCTTTTTATTTTAAAGCGTGGTTTGCAAAGAGGTTACAAAATTTCATTTGGAATTTTAACATCTTGTTCCCATCTGCCTCTGTTCGCTGGTTCTCAACTATTTTTCCACGGTGTCTGGAGCGCCGCATATCCTCAGGAATACAGAAAAGAAAGGCTTGGCTGCCTTCACACTAGGGTTTGGTATCACTGTTCACAGCAGGCTGTCGCATTCTGTTCTCATTGTCATCAGCAGCACTCCGCACTTTATATGAATAAGACTAATTACCTAGTTTGACTTTATAAACCTTTCTCTTAATTGTGTGTTTGACCAAAAAGGTCAGCGACGGGAACTAAACCATTCTTGCGAAGTTGCTTAGAAATATTTCTTAATACTTTTCTTTCTAGAGGAAAAAAAAAAAATTAACAACTACATTAAGACGTTGCTGGAGGAAACACATTTATTTGTCATTTTTAGATTGTTTAGAAAAGTTCGATACAACATTGAAAATATTTCTCGACAAAACCACAAGCGTTATCTCGGGAGGGGGCTTCATTTATTTTTCCACCTTCACACTGGAAGCGCCAGGCAGCCTTCCCCGAACGTCTCCTGGGCTGATGCACTGGACCTACTTTTAACTAGCTTACCACCTCCGAGGTCCAGGCAAGGGCACGCCCAACTTTGAAAAATAATTTAGGGGAAACTTGTTGATATTTTTAGGACCCACACAGTAAACTCCCATGACACTGAGACAGACATTCTGTTTGGTGAAAGCGGCAAAAAAAAACACAACCTATCAGTGTTTACATGTGTATTCAGCCATGAAATTGAATATTATCAGAGTTGAAAAATGCAAATCAAATTAAAAGCAGAGAAAATTGCCTTTGGAATTATAGTACCCAGGAGCTCCAGAGTGTTTGCTTAAACCGAAACATTTTTGAAAAATAACGGATAGTATCTAAATTGTTTTCTCACCTCCATAGACTCATTCTTAATTATACCAGGAAATTATGTCCACGCCGAGGTACAAACCGCCCACTATAACAAATCACACGTTATTTTTCCAAAGCATCACTTTAAAAAAAAAAAAAAACCACATCAAATTGTCCCGGTTTAGCGGTGTCCATAAAGTCAGGCCAAGCCTCAGCATCCCAGATTCACATCCGGAGCTGAGCAGCGGTTGCTGTCCTCCACCGGCGCTCTCAGGGTGCGAGGCGGGTGCAGGGGCCCCCCGGACCTTATAAGCGCAATTTGCGCTGGCCAAAACTCCGAATCGGCTTGGCCAGCGGGGCCGCCAGTGAGGCCCAGGTTGTTTCCTCCTCGCCCACCACTGGCTGCAGAGATGCACCAAATGCCTGAGAGCAAGCGTGCCCAGGTAGAATGCTTCTCCTCTCTGCTCTCACAGCCCACTGGAACGCCGCAGGGCCAAAAAAAAGGGGGGGGGGGAATGCTCGCCCAGGGTCGGGGAGAAGGAGTAAATAAAAGAGCTAGAGGAGCAGGATCGCAGCAGGTGAAAGGGGGGTAACCTTTGGCCCTGTGATCCAAGTTCTAGAATATGGGGAGCCCACCGTTGTTCGCCCTGGTAGTCAGCTGGGCGGGACAGAACCCCCTCCGCTGCCGACAGTGGATATAACACATTACTTCTCTTCCACGCCTCCCCCACTTCCTTGGGAAAATCAGACTTGGGTCTCTGCTTCAGGTGCCAAGGTCAGCAGCTTTCAGAGAGCCTTGGGCCAAGCGTCAGCCAGACCAAGGCAGCTTTGTCCACCATGGTACTAAGTGAGGGGTGCTGGGGACTCCCGCAGTGGCCAGACTGTTTTAACGAAGGGCAGGGGAAAACTTCGATGTTATTTCGTGACCTCTGGGGATTTTCGTTTCGCCCTTCCCACACTTGTCCACCCGCCTCCGGGCCCAAGCAACCTTGGCTCTAGCCCATGGTCGCAAAGGGCCCTCTGACTTCTTCTTTGGGGAGGAAGATAGTTGATGGCCTGTGCGTCGGCATTCCTTCCTCCCTCCTGCCTACCCCAGTCCTGGGGGTCGGAGGGGCAGCCCCAGTTACAGAACGATAACTCCTCTCCTGCCGTGGGCAGCAGTTAGAAGCCGGTTTTTTTATTTGAAACCTGCCGGTCTATTTCTTTTTCAGGAACACCACCGGTACAGAACAGTACCACTGGGCCAAGAAGACAAGCCTGAGGTTCCTGAGCAGACCCCGTAAGTTCCACTTGGGGAGATTCCGAACCTTTTTCCAAAGAGAGTTGCGTTGATTGCGCGTGTTGTTTTCAAAGCATAAGCGAAGGAAACAGCAGCCAATTAAAATGAAATATTTTGAGTTCCCTCCTATGTTGTCAGTGATTTGCCCCGGGGATCCACAATTTTCCCAAGCCTGTTAACCGGTGACAATGAATGAGTGTCTCCTGTAATTTAATTTTCCTGTCACACTAAATAGAGCTACATTGTAAACCTCAGATCTACTCTTGCTGATAGCATAGCCTTGTTTTGTCATTTGCACCATAAAGACCCCCAAAAGGGACACTGTATTGTGACCTCCACTCTTGAATTATTCAAGAACTTAATGACATTTTCCATTTTAAAAAGGGAACTAATTGCCATTGATGCGAAGCATGTGACCTTCTCGGGGTGCCCAGTATGAGAATGTTACCATCTGTACACCCACACGGAGCCACAGAACAACAGAAATGGGGGAAATGAAAACAAGATGGACTCCAAATGGACACTGAGATCACCTATATTATTTAATCCCAACCAAGCCAAAACATATAGCTCTAAAACTCTCTTTACTTGACCTAAAGTCTATGTCAAATGTGTGTATCAATCATGTCCACTTTGGGAGACCTTGGCGACTTTTTAGTTAGGATAGGCGCAGTTGCTATTCTGAAATCAAATATTCCTTCTTATGTGTGAAATTACATTGTGTGATGTCAAGCATAATATCTAGTGGTCTGCCCTCACCCTCGCTGGCTTTCCTTGATTTTATCATTTATGTATTGGAAAGGAAAAACAAAACAAAACAAAAAAAAAAACACCTTAAATTTCAAAGGCAGTTCACCTCAGGATTGGCGGTTTGAGTCTGCTTGAGTCCTCTGCAAAGCCAGGGTTGCAATTCTTCATTTGTATAGCTTTGTTCTTAAATTATGGAAATGGGTATTTATTTCTTTTTCAGAGCAGAGAAGACAGCTAGTATGACTCCTATAGTGTTTTTATCTTTTCCCAGTTCCCAGGAAAGCAGAAAGCACACATGGGCTTCCCCCAACATCCTGTGACTTCATAAATACACACACCATCCACAGAGGTCCTTGTGTTCCTGAGATGATCTACAGCCCCTAAGAGCCATTTGAAAGGTGTGAAGGAGTCTTAATATGTTCAGGAGTTAAACACTTCCTCGTTCTGGGCTCCAGATAATTCTTCTAATTTTTAAGTGAGATGAGGCATGGAGATTTCTGTAGAGAATCGGGGTTCCATTCAAACAACCCCTCCCCTCTCTTTCAGAATTTCTGGAAAGAGGAATGGGATATAAGTAGTTTTTCACAGGTATCAGTGTAGCCGTGTATTTGGCACACAGCTGCAGCTAGGGCAGCATAGAGTAAAAGTCAGCTGTGAAACAGCTGGCTAGTCAGCTGGAGAAGTATGTTAAATGCTTTAAAAAGAGGATTGCTGTAAAGTTGTCACTACCTGAGCTACATAATGGAGCAATTGTTTTCATTTTCCTTAAAAGAAATATTCTCTCGTTGGTGTCATAGGCTCTTATATTCAGTAATATGACAGAAGAAATGCATTAAGGATATGTAGGTTCTCGGTATTTGTTTATTTGCTTTGAAGTGCTGAGGCTAGAAACCTGGCCTCCTTATATCTAAGCATACTCTACTACTCAGCCACACTCCCAGCCCAGAATACATAGTTGTTACTTATTAAATAATAAAGACATTTTCAGAATGGAATATAATGTGATGAAAACAACTCTTTATGAATCACATGTTAAAATCATTTGGGATTTTTTTTTTCTCACGTATTTCTATGCTTTCTCCCTTTCTTGAACAGCCTGTAGTTTGTAAAACTAGATTCAATTATCAAGCTTCTCATGTCTGAGCTCTATTGTATTCTAGAGTGGTGTTACCCAGAAATTTGGTATGCTATCAAAATAAAAATTCATTTACCTTACAATTCTTTGGATGCAGGGCCACTGGAAAGGCATTTAAGTATTGTGGAAAGTTCTAGGCATCTTCTGGATACAGGGTTTCTCTCTTCTGGCTCCATTTCTAGAACTCATCCTGTTCTGAATGAGTATTGGCACTGGCATTTCCAAGAGCTAGGTGTGGGGATATCATTTGTATTTAGTGGATGGTTCTAAAGCGGTGTGTAAGAACTTCTGACAGAGGATCATGTTTAACTCATCATCTTATCTCCAAATTGTCTTCCACTAAAAACCATCTTTGGAAAGCATTCCCATCTGACTTCTATAAAAAAAGCACACTAGATGCTTTTGCCTCAGGACAGGCAGAAGCATCCAGTTCTGCATCTGTGAAATGGACTTCTTATTTCTCTATCTAGCTCATTGTGAAAGTATTTCTCTGAGGCTTTGCTATTGAGGGAGCCACATTTCAACACTTTTGCTTGCGTTTGAAATAGCTGTGAAGTTTTGTGAGCATTTTCTGTGTTTTGGTTATTTTTTTTAACACTATGCACACATGGAAAGGGTGAATAAGGCAATATTTTGTAAAAACTAGTTTCATTTAAACCTAAGCAGAAGCACCATCAGCCCATTTTCCAGGTTCTAAAAGAGGTCCAAGAATCACACCATGCAAACAGCTGGCTGTCTTGTCTCTGTGCATTGCTTTAGTTGCAGTGAAGAGTTATGTACATGCTTTCATCCTGGCTACTTGGGTTCTACCTTCTGTAGTTAGTCCCATAAGTATCAGAACTACTAATACACAGTTTTTAAAATGCCAGAGTCAACAACAACATTTTTCTCTGTCCTATTTAATTGAATGTCTGCCTTTAGCCATATTTACTGGACTTCTGAGTATCTGTGCTTCCTCCCCTGGGAAATGGCATCAAGATAGCTAAGCTGGGACATGGTTACCAACAATACCTTTCAAGGAAACACAATTCTTCCTGTTTTGCAATTACTTGTTTCATAAGCATGGACTGTGTCGCAACTCTGGATCAGGATTCCCATTAGGTAGGGAGCACTGTTTTAGGGAAAAATAGTTATTATTATAGTCCTTAGCAGTGGCAGCATCCAGCTTGAGCAAATTGCATTGTGGAAATGAGAATACTTTGTTCATTCTAGTGTACATATTTTTCTTCATGGAAATCAGGAGGTTAAGAAACCCCTGCATGAATTACTATATACCAGATGAAGCTTATCTGTATTTTTTTTTTTTTGCTTGTTCTCTTTGGTGACATTTTAAATTGCTAATTAAAGCACTGATAAACATTTATCTGGATGCATTAAGATAGCAGGGACATGTCTACAGTGTGAATATAGGAACCCTAAGACGTCATCAGGAGGAATCTTCTCTTTTTTCATTTTTATATGATTCGAACAGGAACAGGGTCACTTGTCTTTCTTTTCTGTTGTTTGTTTGTTTGTTTCTAGACAGAGTTGCTCTGTGTAGCCCTGGCTGCCCTGGACCTCATTCTGTTCATAGTAGACAAGGCTGGCCTTGAACTCAGACAACCCTCTGCCTCTGCCTCCCAAGTGCTGGGATCAAAAGTCACCTTTCTTAGCCTTTTTTGGGGGGAGGGGGAATCTCACTCTGTAGCCTGATCTAGCCTTTAATTTAAGATCCTCCTTTCTCGGCTTCTGAAGTGCTGGAGTTACAGATGTATGCTCTCACATCAGGCCTCGATTAGCTGAATTCTTGCATTATTGTTTATTTTTTTAATTTTATTTTTTTAGATTTGCGTATTCACAGCTACTGGAACAAAAAGATGAGCCAGAGGAAAGACACTAGCAGGTCTGTTTGCCTAAGAGCACCATGTGACTTAGGAAACAGAGAAACTTCTCCCCAAGCTGAACTTTGACCCTCACAAGAATGTCCCCAAAAGGCCATCAGGATACTATATTCAGATAGCCCTGCATACTCTGCTCAGTGTTTACTGCTTCTAAATGGAGGAATGAGACAAAACAAAGCTGGCTAATATAGTGAAGTGGTGGGGGTCTTGTCCCAGGTGGGTGATATGCAATATGCAAATGTAGACAACTGGAGTGTTAGACACAAGGGAGTATTCGCCTGAGAATTGACAATGGAAAGATCTTAAAAACTGCTGATTTGACCTCCCAGAAGAACTAAAGTCATTGAAGTTATCTAATATTCCCCCAAATACACCAAATCTTATGAGGAATAAGCAATGAGGAGGTGTGTGTGTGTGTGTGTGTGTGTGTGTGTGTGTGTGTGTATGATTCATTGTTGGAAATCTTTATTATAAGACTAACTCAAGGTCTGACCTGAGATGGAAGTTCTCTTCGTCGGCCAGGAAGAGTATCTATCTACCAACTCAAGAGCAATTTTGTGGTGAAAGGTGTTTGGTTACCCATACCTTGGGGACCCTTCTTTGTTGACCTGGACAATGTTGGGAGTTAATCCATACTCCTCAGAAAGGTGAATAGGGACAAGAATAGAAAAGGCCCCTGGAGGAATATCTTAGAAGGGCAGGGCAGGCTGACCAAAAAGCTCCTGAACCAGCAGATTTTATCAAAAACCAGGCCACACACAACATCAGGGAACAAAGATACCACACCTAGAGTGATGTTTTTCTACACTGCAAATGTGGAGAGACTTTCCCTGTTCCTTACTCCAGGGTGAAGAGGGGCGTATGGAACCCAGCCTGCTTAAAGTAAGGCACACCAACCCCAGCATGTGGCCCACCACCTCCCCTTCCCCTAGGAAGACCTTTTTGAATTGAGGCTTATATGTGTAAATTTTCAGGGTGCTTTGTTTCTGTGGAGAGGATTCCAGAGACCCTTGAAGCCCTCAGCCTTAAATCCAGGTTAATAGGGGAAGTCTTCTCCCCCCCACCACCACACGGCCTTGGGGAGGTTTGGTTGGAAGAAAACTGACCCTGGGTGCACTCAGGCAAACTAGTGCAAAAGAGGTGGTACGGTCTGCGGGGTACTTATTAACTACCTTTCATTTGCAGGATCGATACTTCTGGCAAAGGAGTCAACATGGAAGATATACCACGTTGTCCAGCTCTTTCCTTGACACAACAATTTATTTAATAAATGCATCTCCTGCAGAAGAAGGCACCAGGCACTGTGTCTTTTATCTCTAGGATATGCAAAGCGCATTTATTCAGCTTTTATCTCTGGAATTGTATGCTGATCCCATACATATAGATTGATTTTGTTCAGGTAGATAATGAAAAGTCAAGTGGAAAATTACACAATGGCACTCACGATCCAGGTCTTATATCGGTATATAAATTGGTTTATTATTTCATTCTATTAAAGGGGCTCCCCCCACCCCTCAGGAAAACTTGAAAACGCACTGTATTGTCTGCCTGTCTGGATTTTCTTGGGAGAAGGAGGTTGGAAGGAGAGGGAGGAAAAGATCATTTCCATTTTTTCCATTCTTTTGGTTAATTGTACCAGATAAGTAAGCAGCATCCAAGGGTGTCCTGGGGACTGTCTGCTTTCCACAGCCCACTTCAGAGTCAAGTCTGGGCTTCTGTGATTTAAACCATTATGGATGAAAATAAGTCTGCCCTTCACAAGCATCCTGTTACAGAGGGGTGTATTTTTACCAAAGCCAATTTATAATTTTGTCCTGGTGACTGAAAGAGGCAACTCCCTCTGGAGTGTGGGGTGGCCAGGGGTGAGAGGGTGGCAGCAGGGAGAGGCCACCATCCAGGGACAGCTCTGAGCTGGAATCCTGGAGGAAACATTATTAATAAACATCTTCTGGACATTTGGCAGCCCGTGGAGCTTGCTCCAGCTTAAAGCAATTAATTCAGGACACCGACATCAACTCTCCAGGTCTTTGACAGCTTGGAGCCGAAATAAAAATGCTAGTTCTCCGGGGAAGAGGGGAGGGGGGGCCCCGCTCTTTGCTGGACTGTTTGCTTATGGGCCCAGCGAGCAACCTTCCCTGCAGAATGAAATGCAAGGTCGCACACAACGAACCGACAGAGAATAGAAGATGGGAACGAACAGTTTGAACTATTTGCTCAGCAGAAGGGCACCACAATGCTGGGGTAGTGGCTTTCCCATGCATCCACTGTCCCTTCTTTGGACTCTTTTGTTGTCCTTGTCTCCTTTGGCTAGATAAGAACACAGCTGCAGCCTTGCAGCTAAGTAAGGCTTCCCTTATCCCCTTAAATCTCGGGGTGTCTTTACTGTACCAGGCATAGATCAGCTCTTTCTTTTTTGACCAGGGGACTGGGAGGGAGGGAACGAAGAATTGAGGGGGAGGGGACAGAGAGAGGACTCTCACATTGCTGACGTCTGCTTCATGCCTTTCTTTCTCTCCTTTTTAAATCCAAGCTGGGATAAGATGTGATCTTTGTGGGCCAGTTTTATTGAAGGGTCAGTGTTTTGTGCCAAAATGCTGCCTTCTTGGGGCAAGTTGTTTGTGTATGCTGTGTAGGGAAGACTAAATCTGAAGCTCCTTTAAACCATTTTCAGATTCCTTCAGCAGCTAAAATAAAGGGAACAGAATTTGGAGGAGTTGATTTTTGAAATTGTTCAATTACAATTCAGTTTCTGAAAATCATTTTGGGCTTCTCTTCCTACAGTTCATTTGTTCCAAATTGTACAATGATAGCTTTATCATATTAAGAAGAGGATAACCTGGAGATGGGGTGTAAATATACTTTTGTATTTGCTATAAATTTCACTTATAATCAGAGTAAATTCTATCAAAAGCATCAGAACAATATTCTCCCACATTCATCCTTTAAAAATTAGAGCTTGTGGGGCAAGAGAGATGGTTCAGTGGTCAAAAGCACTAGCTGTTTTTTCCAGAGGACTTGGGTCCAATCCCCAGCACCCACATGGCAGTTCACAGCTGTCTGTAACTCCAGTTCCAGGGGATCTGGTGCCCTCATACAGACAGATACACATACAAGCAAAACACCAATGCACATAAATTAAAAATAAATAAGTCATTGTAAGCAATTAAAAAAAAATCAGAGCTCCTCTTAGCCACCACAAAAGAAAACGGACATATGCCTTAAGCTTTAGTTCATATCTAAGTCGATTTTTCTTAAGTTAATTCAAAGTCAAAATCTGAGCTTTTGCACAGCTGCATGGTGTATTCTGACCATGGGCTTTTCCCCTAGTTGGCTTATTAAGTGAGGCTCTTCCGATGATGCTTATTTCTATTATAATAAGGTTGCTTTAGCATGAATGGTTTTATAAGATGAAAAGGCAAAGATGTTTAACACCAAAGAAAACGGTTTACTAGGACTGCATTGAACATCCAGCACTAAGGCCACCTGAAGTAAGTTTTGGTGCTTTGGAGGCATGAATGTCTGTGTCTGTTTTTCCCACTGCCAAAACTGGTGGGGAAAAACCTCTTCCATATATTTTTCCTGCTGGGTGGTCAGAGGGAAAGGCCAGAAAGCTAAAGGCCTCCCATTGAGATGCTCCTCTGTAAGAGGCGACCTCACATGGTGCTTCAGAGGCACCTGTTCTTCTCTACTCACTGTGGATGGGAGCTGTGAGCAGCAGCCAGAGGCTGAGTGTCTACTCCCTTTCCTGCTGGAGTGCTCTCCCACAGGGAAAATCCACCTACATGTTCACCTCACAGGGCTTCTAAAAGGTCCACAGGCTGTTATTCTGAATAGCTGGGAAGTGACTTTGATGCCAGAGGGGTGTGTGTGTGTGTGTGTGTGTGTGTGTGTGTGTGTGTGTGTGTGTGTGTGTGTGTTAGGGAGAAAGGGATGCCTAGATATTTGCAAATGCTTGATTGTTTGATGATGCAATGAAAGACAAAAAAAAAGGACCCTATCAAATGTGTCACCCTTTGCTATGATTTTTTTATACACATATAAGAATGGATAGTCTTAAAAAATAAGGACTGACACATTTAAGTTCTGTTTTAATTTTTCTGCTTTTCTCTTGTAAGTAGACATTTAAAATTTTTGTTTTCAGTGCCCACTTCCATTATATCCCATAAGAAAGGTACATGGTTTGTTTTTTCTCAATTATGTACCTTGATTATATGTGTGCTATCACTCCACAAACTGTGGCTATAGCTGTAAGTATTACCAGGCCAGATATTTATTTTTTCCCCTCTAACTCTGGCCCAGAGACTCAGTGTGACATCTTAAGATATATCTAAAAATCATGCCAAATCATGGTGGATAATTCGTAGAACAGGAAGCGATCCTCTTTCTCCAAAAAGATTCTCTTTCTTCTGAGCCCATCGCTTTGCACAGAGGGATACCGGATTTTGATTTCTCATTTCTGGATGGGTACAAAGTTCCACGTGTTAGGAGGCCTCTGAGGGAGGAGCATCGTCGCCAAGGGCGAGGGCAAAGTCACAAATAATGAGCAGAGTTTAAAGACTGTGGTCAAATGCAAGGAACAAGTGATTCTGATGGTATATGGAAGGGGCCTGGACATCACACCAGCTGCCATGGGGTTTGATTAATGAGGCATTAAGGAGATCGAGGGACACTTACAGCTAGTTACTTATGGTGCTAATTTCAAAACACTTTGTGACAGACAAAGAGACTCTGCTCATAATGCAAAGTAATTTGTGGTGTGTTCCTGGCAAATGCATTTAGTGAAGCAAATATAGTTATGCAGAATTTAAATTAAGGTTGACACTAATGTAAACAGAGCCCAAGAACCACTGTCCAATAATTTGACGAGGACACAGGTTTTAATCAAGCCTCTTCCACTAAAATAGCAATTTAAATCCCCTTCGTTTAAACTGGATAAAATGCTTAAGCTGGGAAAGCTGGGGACCAGGATGGGGAGGGCAATAAAATTTACTGGGAAAAATTTTTAAACAGAAACACAATATCTCTTGGGGAAAGTGTGACTTTCTACACTGACCCAGCAGAAAAAGATGCATGTAATTTTAAATTACACTTTGATTTCAGGGCTGGAATGTGTGTGTTTGATTACATTTCAAAAAGCCCACAGTGTTTCCTCTGTTGTGAAGTTAGGTTTTGAATATATTCTAGTAGAATTGAACTCTGAACAAAAATGCTCCTGAAATCAAGATGAGAAAGTTGAGACTCAGAGTTTCCAAAGCATTTGCTTATTTATTAGGAGGAGAAAGTATCTTCCCACCCCATTCCTATTTGAGCTGAAAAATTCACTGTTGACTGGGAGAATGGGGGAGGTGCAGCAGGCTTACCCAGCCCAGGCAGCCTTCCTGAGAGGTTGGCTTTTCTGGGGTACCCTCACTCACACATGGCTTTGTCTATAGTTGCCAATTTATCTTAGAGTCACTGGGGGAGGGTGGGGGTCATCCGACATTAACATTAATTAAAATGCCAGCAGCCTGGGGTCAGGGCCCTGGAGGGGAAACAAAACTAAACAAAATAACAATTTGTTCTATCACAGGTCTTGCAAGGAAAAGCAAGTAACAGTTTGGCAACACTTTCTAAGGCCTCTGGACCTGAGAGTGGGAGGTAGTGTCCTCAATTCTCCATACCACATTCATAATGTGTCTTTCTGGGAAAAGAATTTCTGCGTTGAAGTGTGTTTCTATGCTTGGAAGGAAAGGCCAGAAATTATTTGGAGGGAACAAGTGCTTCCAATGTAAAGTATTCTGAAAAGGCTTTTAGCATTTCAGTTCATGATCACCCACCTTCAAGTCAGCCTGGGATAGTTGGGGGCGATGGGGAGACTGAGTATTTAGGTGAACCAGGTGGAATAGAACCCAGGAAGATGCAGCCATATTCATGGGGCCATACAGCTAGGAGTGACAGGTAGCTCCAACGCCCGATTTATGTATGTATGTGTGTATGTATGTATGTATGTATGTATGTATGTATGTATGTATGTATTCTTTCATTCATTTATTTACATTAATGTTCTGCCTATAGTTAAGGTTTTCTGAGTGTCTGATCTTGGAGTTGTCACATTAGTTCTAGGATTTGATCCTGGGTCCTCTGGAAGAGCAGTCGGTGCCTTTAACCACTGAGAGAGACATCTCTCCAGCCCATGGGCTGTGGGCTCTTTAATTTAATCCCACAGAGGATGTCAAAATATGATCCTTTGGAGTCAGGAGCTATAGTGGGCCATCCCAAACTCCCTTCTATAAACATGTAAAAGACAAAAAGAGTTCTTTGGTGATGTCTCTATGACAACATTAAGAGAAAATGTACTGAACTCAGTCTGTGTTCATCACAGCTTTGTGGAGAACAGTTCTGACTAGGGTGGGTCGGCATGGTGCTTTCTGATGCTAGAAAACTCTTCGACCTTGTAACACTGAACTTTAGTCAGATGAAAGAGGGGATCACAAATTTGGGAAACAGTCTAGACGTGTCTAAGAAGACAGAACTCTGAGAACTGGCAACCTTCAACTCTGATCTAGGCCAAGAGCATAGGGGTAGAGGAGTCATAAGAGGCTACATTTAGGATAACAGAGTGTCTTCCAGAAGGATAGGTACATGCAGTTATAGAAATCTCTTAGGTGATGATTCAGGAGGTCTCTTATGTAGAAATTTGCATATCTCCCTTCTACAGGAGGTTGAGAACAACCTCCCCCCTGCCCTCTCACTGTGAGAATAGTCTTCTCAGGTGAAGAGGACTTGGCATTGGCACACAATGTTGATTCTTGCCCTGGGAAGAGGCTGTTTACATGTCCTGTATGTCCATGCATATCTGGAGTGCAGTGAAGTCCCTGCTCACAGCAGGTTCCAGCTGTAAGAAATAGATTCACGTCACCCTTTTACCCAGGTTCCCACACTTAGCTCAATTGGAGGTCCTGGTAGACTGGAGACCAGCTGATGACAAGCTAGTAATATTTCCTGATTCATTTTTGCCCCTCCCCCGCCTTATCATCCCCAGAGTCCACACATATTCACCCTGTTTCTAGATGGAAGGGCTGTCTTTATGGATCTCCACAGAGTCACCGTACTGACAACTCCAGCCATACTGTAGGAGCTGCATAGCAGAGACATGGGCTTGTTCCCTTGTGCTTGTTTAAGCCATGGATCTGGAAATTAGTCCTGAGACTGGTACCTACTCTGGAAAGCATCTCTCTTTCTTAAGCTGATGCACGGACACCAAACCAACTTGAGCCTATGAGCTTGTCATTCTTCCTGCCCCTAATGTCCCTGAGAAACTTGGAAGTTTCAATTCCCCTCCTTGGCCTGCCCATTCCCTCTCCCCTCAAGGATAAAATAAAGCAATGCTTCCAGACTATGGAAACCACAGCATGATTCCCAGTTCTGGAATGTTCTGGAAATGACCGATCCTGCAGTGCAGACTTACATTTTGTTAAAGAAACCAAGATAGATTCTTAGAGCTTATTTGGAAGTTCCAGCAGAGGAGTGCAGCTCCTCAAACACTCTTGACTGAAAGAACAGTTCTCCTCCATTTGGGGAAGGGGGGGTCTCCCCAACACAGGGCAACAACAGGATATCCAGAAGTTGTTCTAGTGAGAATCCAGTATTGATAGTGTAGCAGAAGCCAGAGGCCTCAAACAAGACTAATAACCCACTGCAATGAACATTTGCACGTAAAGATGTGCTGACTAAAGGATGGATAGACCTTTTGACTTGCCGTGGCACACTACAGCTTTTAAGATGAGACTTTCTGTTGTCTTTGTCTTTTTTAGTTTTTTTTTTTTTGGGGGGGGGGTGTTGCAATGGCAGATGGTACTTATGAAGGGATAGGGTAAAGAGTGAGAATGGGGTGCGTGATGTGAAATCCAGAGTCCCTCTCCGTGGACAATGGGCATGTCCGCACTCCCAGAGCACTAATAGAACAATTCTTTTTGCAGAGATGGATTCATCTGGTTATGATTCTGATGACTCTTATTCTGATGAATACGATACTAGTCTGTCCTTCACAAATGTTGGTCCTTTTCCCTATTCTTTAGGGCTTCTCCAGGCCACAGTGATTATAAATTGGTGGGTGTTTATAAGACATCTTCCAAGAAGGGCATAGAGGTGCAGGCACAAATTATGATGGTTTCAGGACATTTCTGGAGGTTTCTGATCACAATGAACAGGTGTAAAGTCAATACAATCCCAGGTGGCTATCCACTGGCCTAAGTCAAAAGGGCAAGGAACCTCCAGTCCACACTTTCAGGTTACATTAAAGCCTGTGGGTCCAATCAATGTATTGGTTATATCTCAATTCTGCCTTTTTCTTAATTATTTACCAAGTGCTTTTATTTTTTTCTGTGGCAGCCTTCATGTTTATTGCCACTTTCTCATTCTGTCTGCCAGCAGCACTGAAGTGCAGATTTTTTATAACAAGGAAATGACCACCGCCACTGTCAGGAGCACCCAGCATCACCCTCGGACACCACCTGTGCTGCTTACAGATTCTTGCCAATGTCCCCAGGAGGAATGGCTTCTAAAGTTGCTTTTTCTTTTCAGATATCACTTAATGCCTATTTTTTTAAAAAAGAAATATATAGCATCTCATAACTATCATTTCAATTTCAGTAATGAACATACTGTGAACCTTGTTGGCATTTTATAAAAAAAATCAATTATCATGTGTCATGGAAAAAACCATAGGATTTTTGTAGTAAAGAAACATTGGTGGGGCTGGAGAGATGGCTAGGTTTTAAGAGTGTCTAATTGTCTTGCAGAGGACCTGGGTTTGAATCCCAGCACCCCCATCAGGCAACTCAAAACTGCCTGTCACTTCTGTTTCATGGAATCCAATTCCCTCTGGTCTTCCCAGGCACCTGCATGTATGTGGTACACATAAACTTATGCACACACACACACACACACACACACACACACACACACACACACAAAATAAATACATCTCAAAAGAGATATTGGTGCTTGCTATGTTTTAATATGCTGTATGTTGAATCTTCTATTTTTCATTATAAAATGTATAAAATTAATCTTGTATTTTATTATAAAAATAGATAAATTTTATTTAAAAATGTAGTCAGTTGGTAGAGTATTTGTCTAACATGTCTGAAGCCTTGGTTTTGCTCCCCAGCCACATAGACAAGGTCAGATAAAAATGTTTGTAATCCTAGTACTCAGAAGGTAGAGTCTGGAAGATGAGAAATTCAAGGAAATCTTCAGGTACACAGTAATTTCAAAGCCAGCTAAGTCTACCTGGGACTTTGTCTAAACCAATAAAAGAAAATAAAACCACAAACAATAAAATAAAGAACAACTTGTGTGTTCCGGCCCACACCATGGCAGATACTGAGCATTTGAAATGGATAGGTTAGGTCGATGGTCATTAATCACATATCAGTGTGAACATTAGAAAAAAACGTGCATAATTAATATCATGCATTCACAAACAATGTTTTCCAATAAGATCAACTGAGAATTGTAGCAGCCTTAGTGTCTGACTCTCAGATGACTAAAAGTCCAGAGGACAGAGAAATACATTAGTTGGTACTACACAGACACTACCAGCAAAATTCAGATTGTGGGAATATTGGGGCACATAGACTCTTTAGCAAATCACAGTGAAAAAGAGAGAGAATGTACATGTGAAGAAGACTGACATACATTGGGGGTTGGCCGAGTCTTTTCTGTTTTATTATCCTTTGTTTTGTTTGTGTTTTTCTGATTTCTGAGACAGGGTCTGACTATGTAGCCCAGGCTGGACTAGAACTTGGGATTCTGCCCTCTCCTTGAACAGCTATTCTGTACTGATTCTGCTTCTGTCTTGTCCCACACTACTCAAATGACTCTCCTGACTTCCTCTGGTTTCTATCCCGAGTTATATTGGCAGTGTGTTGTGTGACCATGGCAACTGTGGACACCAACAGACTGTCCTTGAAACGCCTCTTCAAGCTCCTCGAGTGCCCCTGAGGAGGTAACTTCAATTTTCTTCTGATCTTGGATCCCATTTTTAATCAGTTGCTCAACCTGTTTCCACCTATCAGGAAGCTTCCCCATGGGCCCGGTGTAGCTCTGCTCCTCTGGTGACTTCTCTGTCTGAGGGCTCTCTCCACTCTGGGTATGCCCTTGACGGTGTTCCTGCCTCCCTCCCTCTTAGCTTTTCGTTTCACCTCTTCAACTTCTTGCCAGAGTTTGAGTCGGAATTTCTGCCTCAAGCCTGATGTCTAACACATGAATGACATCCTTTACTCCGCCTCTCGTGTTTCTGGAGAAGTCAAAATGTCTGCAGCTTTTAGTCTCCTTTACTGACCACCAACTTTTCTGCTCAAGCTCTGGTTCACCATTTGCTGAGTTTCTTGGTGGCTTTCTCCCTATCGACTGGTCATGAGGTATATTTCAGAACCTCTCTGTGCTTCTGTTCTTAGGCTTGTGAAGTGTTAGAGTTTCTGTGTCTTCAGGGATGAACTTATAAGCCGATTTCTTCACCCTAAGAGAAACTATGTTTGGATGCTTAAACCACTCATAAGGAGTTGTGGAGTGGATCAGTGGAAGAGTTCTTGACTAGCCTTTGGGAGGGGGCCTTACGTTCTGTCCTAAACACTGCAAACAAAACACAACAACAAAATTCATACGTGTACATTAAATATTTTAATCAATATATAGTTAATTAATTTTCAGACCAGGCTTGAAATATGCTAGGAAGTGGGGAGTGAGGCTTGGAAAGATTTCAACTTGGTTGTTCTCTGTAATGAGCCCACTGACTCCCAACTCAAAACTGACTTTAGACTTAAATTCACATCCAAACTCTGCCTACCTACCTTGTAAACAACATTTCCCCTGAGGTTTATAATCTCCCTATTCTCCATCCATGACAACAGAATTTTTCTAAGATTTAAGGGCTCCAAGTCATCAGCTTCCTCAGCCTGAGTTTAACTCCCAGTGGAGAGATAACTCACCTAGTCATTTAAGGCAGGTGGCCCAAAGCCAACATCCAGCTTTGTTGTCCACTTTAAAATGGAAATAAACCTAAATTCAATGTCCACACTTGTGGCTAAAGCCAGGCCTTATGGCTGCTGTTGGATCCAACATTGACAGACTTAATCTCATCTACAAGTCTTTTTCCATGGAGAATACGAACATTTTAGAATAGAGTCTTCCTCAAGTACCCCATATTTCTCAGGTCTTGGTGCAGTATGATGTAATGTGTTCAGTAGATATTGCTGAGAGTTATGGTTTCAAACAAAGTGTCTCCAAGAAGGCTTATACATTGGTGGATTGGTTCCCAGACCGTGGCACTATTTTGGTAGGTTATGGAGACATTGGGGCCTAGATGAAGAAATTGGGTCACTGTATGGGTTGTCTTTGGGAATTATATTGATCTTGGTTCTCCTCCCCACCCCCTTCTGGTTTGTGGCTACCACACAAGTCAAACTCTCCACTCTGCAGACATGCTCTCTTCATCCCCATAGACTAAAATCTCTAGAACTGTGAGGCCAAGTAGATTCTTTCTTCCCCTCAAGCTGGCTCTTAGATATCAGGCAAACAGGAATATAAAACCCTGACACCGTGAGCAAATGTATCTTCTGTCACCTTCTTCCCTGCATGAAGTTGAAAGCCACTCCTCTCTTCCTAGTCATAGACATGAAGGTGTATGCATTACCATAATTTCCTTGGGACATGCTCAATTTTGAATGCTCTGTCACATTCCTGCAGTAAGGCCACTCACAGACACTACTATCCTTGCAACTTTATTTAAAATCATCCCTAGCTGTGGTCCTCTTTCAATTTGTCTTGGTTAGAACTTTTCTGTATGGACTCCTTCTTGCAGTAAGATAAATAGAGAGAGTCTGAGAGTCCCAAGGAGGACCGAGTGGTAGGTACTAGCTATGTGGCTCATCATAGAAAACTATTCCATCCAAACCCCTCCATCCCTGACTCCCCACTTCCACAGCATATTTCAAATCTGCTATAAGATTTATTTCCTAAACTTACTTTTTACATGTTGTATACAAGAATATTAAAAGAAAGCAATTGGGCTGCACTAACATTTATTTTTTTAATTTTTCAAATGTGTTTGACATTTGTGTCAGCAACTATGACGTAAACTGAGTTGGGGTACAAGGCTGAAATAGGATCCCCCTCCCCAAATGTTCTTGATTCAGTGGAGAGATAGGCAAATTCCAGAAAGAGAATTCACAGTGTGTTATACCATGAGTAGATAAGAATGGCATCTTTGGGAACAAGTTCTGCTGGCTTTTTTGGGAATGCTGTAATAAAGGACTTGCCTTGAACTCTTGCAGCTACTGGTGGTCTCTCACTTATCTTTGACTTGTAGACACCTCATTTCTGTCCATCACTTCCTGTGAGTTTTTCCTTGTATTTCTCCAGAGCATGCTCTCTCTATACATACTTTTCCAAATATCCCCTTTTCATAAAAACTCCAGCCATACTAGATTACAGCCTATTCTTTATGGCTTTATTATGCTTAGTTATATTAATAGAGACAATCCTTCCATATGTTGTCACATTATAAGGCACTCTTTGGATTTTGAAATAACTTTTTGACAAGGACACAATGTAACTCCTAATGCAGAGGAAGAAGGAAAAAAGAACTAATTTTGCTAATTTTGAACACTGTAGCATGTCATGTGGTATCCAGAATGTTCTTAACATCTATTGACCTACAGAATAAGCCATAAAATCCAGAATTGAATCATATCTTTTATGAAGGTTGTTATGATGAATGATTGAGTTAAAAAGATGCCATTAATGTCTGTTCTGGCACACAGTAGGTACTCAGTATTAACTACTATTGTTATATAGGCTGTGTTTACATATTTGTGCATATATATTAACTGAAAGCTCTATTTAAACTTAATTTTATTTTTATTAGCTGCTATGCTGAGAAAATTTTGAACAAAACAAGATGGAAATGAACATATTTTATTTTTTCTATTTGTGTATTTGTGTGTGGATATATAATGTATATATTAATATGTATTATAAGACATGAGGGTACAAACAGGGAATGGGTTGGAAACTTCACTATTCTCTCCTCCCAACAATTGCAAATATGTGTTCCACTTTTTTCCTCTCCCTCTCCATTACTTAGAACAACTCAATGTGTTCTGTAATGATAATAGTATGTATTATATCAAGATGAATGAGAACTATCTCTTCCCCTGGGGTTGCCAGGAGATCATTAGATAGATATACATATAGTCCCTATCATCACATGCAATGTATTGAGACACAAAAGTAAGCAAAGCAAAGGGAGGCATTTATACCGAAGCAGAAGCTTGCTTTGGGGTTGTAAAGATGAAGATCCAGCCAGATGGGTGGTGTGTGAGATAGAAGATACGTGAACTGCGCCATCAAGGCAGTCCAGAGCACTTGTTGAAACTGCAAGAACTAAGTAGAATTCCATCTGTGTTAGATTTGCATTTACACCTTACAGACAATTCCAAAGGACAATTTCCGTCTTGCAGAAGAGGCAGCCAGGGTACAGATGTCTGTGAGGCAGCTTCAGATGATGTGTCCCAGCCAGATTCTAGATGCCTTGTGTAGGTTGTCAGGCTGAGGGAAGACCCAGTGAGATACACTGGAGCTGCTCATGACTTGGACATCAGGGTGGCTAAGGGGTTAAGGTGAACTGGTCTGAACTGAGCTTCAAATGTTCTTTGGATGTTTCTGATGGAGCATGAATAATGGAGCCAGCTTGAAGCAGGGGGCTCCTTATGCCTTGGCTGGTCAGTGCTCCTTACTTTTGAATCTTTTCTCAGAGAGTCTGAAGGAAGATATTTGGGATGTCTTCATTGACTAACATAAGATCAAGAATTGTAGACCCTGAGGCGATGGTAAAAGACTCCTTTAATCCTAGCTCTTGGGAGGCAGAGGCAGGTGGATCTCTGTAAGTTTCAGGCCAGCCTGGTCTCCAAAGTGAGTTCCCAGATACCCAGGATTGTTATGATACCTTTCCTGTAACGGAGCCACAAATTCTCCTTCCTTCTTTACCTCATTCAGAACATTCTATCTCCCGACATCTCTTTTTAGAAGCACATGATGGAGTCCTCTGCTCTTGCCTGGGGGTGCCTGCCCATAAGCTTTCCCGAGTGATCACCCTGTCTGAGGATCAATACTGTCAAGACTGAGACGTAACTTGCCCTTGGCTCACAGGGAGACTAGCCAGCACAGCTGTCTTCATCAGCACGTTTGCTTTCTGGGGTTTCTCTTGTGTTCGGTCCGCTCTGGTCTGAAGCAATGTCATAGAAAGTTTGAAGTTAAGTGATCAGTAGGTCAGTTAAGACTTATTACCGCATCCTGTGATTGTCCTACTTCATTTTTTTTGCCCTCCATTACACCTGTCTCAGACTTTTAGCTTTATCAGAGCTATGTATGTGTTAGAGAAGTGTAGTAGTGAGGTTTTTGGTCTTGGGCAGCCAGAGGTCTAGACTTATAGATTTGCAGTTTTAGACTCTTTAGCCGTTTGTCATTGATTAGGCCTTTAAAAAATGATTTAGATGTTTATATTAATTTTATGTTGTTTGGTCTGTGGCTTAGGCATATTGTTAGTTAGTTTTTATATTTTAATTTAATTTATTTTTATTAATCTGTCATGTGGCCTGTGGCTTACTTGTGTATTTTATATGTTTTTTTCTTAGGGCAGCTGGCTCGGTCTGATGGTTAAGATTCGGCGCTCTCCTGGGTTCAATTCCCAGTCAAAAAACAAACAAACAAACAAACAAACAAAAACCAAACGGGACCTTATGAATGGGGTTGGCCACTCCCACTTCAGGAGCCCGGGACCTTGGATAGGCGTCTTTGGACCTTATCAGCTGACACCTGAATCCCACCACAAAGAAGACTCAACCTACGGAGGGGGCAGAAGGATGTGAAGTCTCAGGGAGCCACTGGAAGTCTCAGAGTGTGTCCTGTGGGTAAGGAGGGCCACTGCACCTCATCACTAGTCCTGAGTTCCTTCTCATTCATGACTAATCATTTCTTACTGAGATTGTCACAGTGAAGGAGTTAACTGAAGTGTTTATCCACAGATTCCCAAGGCGAGTCCCAAGTTTACAGAGAAGCAGGAGGGACATATGGGGTCTTTGCAAAGGTGGCCTTCATGAGAGTGTTCTTCAGGTACAGGAGTCATGTAAGCATGCTGTGTCTGTGGCCTAAAGCCTGCACATACTCCAAGATAGCTATAAACATAGCTCATTACAAACTGTGAACTTACATGAGGCATTGTGTGGTTCTTGAGTGTGAACTTTATTTTGTGCAGATCTTGGGCAAGAGCCACCTGTTGCTGTGTGCGCTTGATGGCAGCAGGCATGTTATGCCCCAAAGTTGGCATATTTCAATAGTCTTCTCTATCCTGTGACTCTATTTTTCTTCCCTGTTTTGTGATGTTTCCTCAGCCCTGAAGGAAGTGGTAGAGATGTCCTGCATAGGGCTGAGTGCTCAACTGTCACCTACTCTTGGTACTTAGACTACTTGTGAATCTCAGTATTTACTATTGTCTACTACAAATAGGACCTTCTCTGACCCGGCCAAGAATAGCACTGGTATCTATGGAAGTGAACACATAACTACCCATCCATTTGCAAAGCATCAGTAGTAGATTCCTGCCTAGCGTCTTTGACCTTGTCCCCCCCCCCAACCCCCAGCCACAGGATTTTGACCATGTGTACAGTACCAGGCATATATTCCCTCCTGAGGAAAAGGCTTTCAATCCAAGTTTTAAAAGTGGCTTTTGCTAGGTGGTAGTGTAGATGCGTGCCTTTAATTCTATAACTTGGGAGACAGAGGCAGCAGATCTCCGAGTTTGAGGCCATCCTGGTTTACAGAGTGAATTCCAGAACAGCTAGGACTGCTATTTGAGAGAGACTTTGTTTGAAAAACAGAAACAATAAGAACCCCCAACTAAACAAACAAACAAACATTACCCTCTATCCAAGATGTGTGCTCAGAGATAGAGTCTTTCTATTTAGTTCCAGTAGGCAAGCAGTGAGACCCTTTTAGTGTATCTTCTGTAGCTTTTCAGTTTTCAATACTCTCACTAAGTTTATTTGAATCCAACAGAAGGACATTAACAATCCAACGCTGACCAAGGTGCCAGGGGTTTTATATTGCTGATCCCACAGCCCTCCCAGGCAGCCATTGCTGTGCCTTCCAAACAGGTGAGAAATGGAGGCTTTGTGGGGCTTTGAAAGCTTCAGTGTCACCTTGTTAGTTTGATCCTAAAGGCCATGCTGACCTTTCACACCTTGGCACCCCCACATCTGCTGCCTTAGTCTAGTGAGACATAAACATGTTGACATAGACTTAGGTTGCCCAGAGAGCCTAGATACCTACTGAACAGCATGTCCCTCCTCTGGAGTCAAATAGAATGAAGATGAGAAGAGAAGTTGTGGAAAGTTCTCTATTTCACACTGTCATGGGGGAATAGTGTGTTTTAACAAAGATAAGTTCTTTCATTGCATTCATTTTTAACTTAACCAATAGAAGTTTGAAAGATTTGTTCACCCTCTTGAAATTCCAGTTGTTTCAGAGGAAAGGTCAGAAGACCCAATGCCAAGTATTTAAGTTGCTGGAGAGACAGCGGTGATTTTTGAAGTGTGAGTAAGCATTGTCTAGATAAAGGAGAGGAGAGAGAGAACATTCCAGGCAAGGAAAGCAGTGTGTCAGCTCCTAGTTCTGAATCTGAGCTCGAGCTGATCACTTTTCTCTCTGGCTTTTTCTGTCATGCTTTCTGACCTAGGCATATAGTGAAAAAGTATTGTGTTGTGGACAGAACTCACTGCAGAAATATCTCTGATTAATGAGCAGTGTACAAGCACTATGGCTGTGGGAAAAACATATGTCACCGTCTTGGGTTTCAAACTATTAGCCAGTTACCACACCACTTCTTTACCCACTCCTACCCCATACTTTGATTACCTCATGTAGCCTACCCAATGATGTCACCTTAACATCCCTGAAAAGCAGTTAGAATACTTTCTTCTTATACTCAAGAAGCATCAGTGACTTCCCTGTACCTCTTTTTTTTTTTTTTTCAAGGCAAGGTTTCTAAGGGTAATAGCTCTGGCTGTCCTGGAATTTGCTTCCCAGACCAGGCTGTCCTCGAACTCATAAAGATCTGCCTGTCTCTGCCTTCCCAGTGGTGGGATTAAGGTGTGCACCACTAACGGCAGGCTTAAATGACTCCTCCTAACTGTTAAGACTTATCTCAATATGAGGACTCAATTTCTTCAGCTTCATGACTCTTTCCTTATCCTTCTACAGTCTGCAGACCAGTACGACTAAAACATCCCCTGCCGTCAGGACATACTAGTTTATTTTCACATCTTTTCTTCACGTGGCTCCCTTGTTACAGAAGAGGTATGTCTCCCACATGTACCTGCTTGGACGTTCCATCACCCAAGGCCAATACTGGTACCACAACTTTAAGTAGTCATCTCTGCTCTTACCCAAGGCTAGCCCAATACACTATATCCTCCACTATATACTCCAAGAGTCTTCTCTGGTCATACCTGCCTATCATTTTGTTTCTTGTTTATGGTACTTGATCAAGTCATCTTCTAATTGATGCTCTATGTTTATGCTTCTATAGTGCAGCCTTGGGTAGAATATTACCCAAGTATTATAAAACAGTTTTGAAATTCCAAGAATTAGCTATGTGCCAAGACTTGGTTTGGTGCAGGAGATATTGTAAAGTAATAGAAAGATGTAGAATATTTTTTTTTTTTGTAAATTTAAAGGAGCATGGACATTTGGGTTAATATAAAATCATTATGCTGCTGATGGTGACTGATGATGATAATGATTGTGATAATGGTAATGATGATGGTGATGGTGATGATGATAATGTCCAGAGGTAATGATGATAATGAAAATGGTGATGGTCATGAATGTGCAAGGTGTTTATATTTCCATTTCTGAGTCTCATTTCCTCCTTCATCATCTTGTCTGCCCTCTATCATGTTGATCCTAATGGCTTTACTAGCCAAGCTCCTCTACCTTTTTTTCCGTTAGATTAAGCCTATCAGAATACGAGGTGGGAAAGGGGGGTTTGGGTATTATTATAATTTGGATATGAAATAAATGCAAGATCCTAGCTCCTAGCTGGCAATTCAAGTGAGAATTGATCATATCACATGACTTCTAATTTTATAAATGAATTATTTCCTTGGTGAAGTCACAGCTGAATGGGGTATTAAGAGTTGAGACCTGGTTAGAATAAGTAGATGCCTGGAGATGTGCCCCCCAAGGTGGTTTTGTTTGTTTGCTTGCTTTTTGCTCTAGCCCCCTGTCTCCTCCCATTTCCCATCACATGCTCCTACCTTGGTGTTCCTCCTCAGCATGTACAGGCCCGTCGTCAACAGAGCCCAAGGGACCATGATGGAAACATCGAAGATCATGAACAAATATAAAACTTTTCCCCCTTCAGCTGTTTATTTGCCTTGTCTCAGCAATGGCAAGCTGATATAGGCATGCATTCTCCCGGCTTCTGTTTGTTCTTACAAGATCACACCTCCTTTAGATGCTTGTCCTGTGTTTCCCCTCTCCCCAATAATTGGAGATCCTATCAAATAGATTAATGCTTTCCTACCTTGCCCAACTGGCTTAAGATGGCAGTATTTCCCTGTTCTTGCCAGTCTTGGGGTGTGTCATTAATAAATTACACAAATTTTGTTTTAGACACACACACATACACACACAAACCAAAACCAACTCCCCAAACAAAACTACACAATTTCTCCTTATCAGCATATCATTTGTGTTTCTTGATTAGACCTTGACATGTACAATGACAGACACAGACGACAAAAGCGGTGAAGATAATGATGGTGATAAAGTCTCCTCAGCTGGGAGTCTGAGAGTTTCATTAAGCAGCTCATGGAGAAAGGCTACAAGATCACAACAGACACTGGCAAGGAGTCTAGTGTATCACTTAGCTATTTGTGTGTGACAAATGATTCGAAATTCTATGCCTTAAGCAGTAATGAATTCCTATTTCTTTTCTTTCGCAGGTCAGGAATCACACAGCAAGATGGCTCTCCCTCCTCCATCCTGGCTAGGGCCTCCTCTGCAAGGGTTGAGGTCCGCTTGATCTTGACTGTTGGTGATATTCCAAGGGCAAACACTGACGGATTCAGAGAATGATCCAGGCTGAAGCTATACAGTCCCAGCCTTCAAAGTCATGTGGGCCCCCCCACCTCATTGTTGATCCTTTGTTTCAGGAGGAGAGGGTGTAGGCCCTACCTTTTCTTTATGTGGGGCTGGAGTTGGAACACAGAGCTCTGACTTCACGCATAACACACATTCTACCCCTGAGCTACATCTCCGACGCTCTTGATGCTGGGCTGTTGGTGTCTCATTATGTGATGTGGACTTTAGTCACTGTGGACTCTATGCATGCATCTTCAATTATAGCTTCTTTCTTGCTCAGCAGTATTCACTATGTCCAGCACACAACGAAAATGATAATGACCCAAACACCAAGTGAACTGAGTCTCTGAGTCACCACTTGGAGGAAACCACCCGATCTTTACTGACCTCCATGATGTGCTAATTAAAGGTTTTGTGTGTTGGTCTTTGATAGTTCACGACTGCTGTGGCAACTTATCTGTAGCTTTAAACCTTAAGCCACTTGATCTCTCTTCCTGTTTAAACAGTGCATCTACAATGATGGTCAGTAGCATGGGTTTCATTTTTTTCCTCCTTCAAAACTATGCACTAGCTCCTAATATTAGTGGGCAGTGAGATGAGTGTAAGAGAAGGAAATCAGCAGGCATCGGAGTCACCAGCTGACAGGATCCTGATGTATACATAAAGAACTTGTCCAGCCCAATGGTGGCAAAGTGTTTGTTAACACGAAGGTAGGCCATCAATGTTTAGCTCTGGCGTGGAGAGTCTTAGGGTGGTGGAGATTGGTATGCTGGAAATGATTGGCAGGTCTGTGCCTTCTGGGGCCTTGTTCTACCATGAAGTTGGTTTCCTGTCTGTCCCAATATAAGGCCTGGGAAAAACATCTGTCAAGTGGTATTTACAACTGACATTTTCAGAAGGATCCAGTCTATAGAGAATTTTCACAGGGCTTGGAAAACCACATTTTTCTTCTGCATATTCTGTAATTAAACATGGTTTTTAGTGTGAAAGAGTTGCCCTATGGTTTGCCTATAGGACTCACTGCATTGAAAAAAGGTTTTAGTTCGGAATCATCTTAACACAATCACAATTTCCATAACAGTAATTTAGTCAAATGGTTTTGATAAATAACATTTCTTTCTGGAGGCAGTTGAATATAAGCTGTGTGCATCTGGCTCCTAAAAATAGTTCAGTGTTTTGTTGTTTGTTTGTCTTTGTTTGGAATGGAACAATTTCTACCTACGACACTGTTCTCAGTTGCAATCAATTCACTTCTAACAAGATGCTGTTCTAACATGATATCAGCACTCTACTATAGAACTAGGTTGACTCTGATGGACTGGTGTCCTGCCTCTGCGTCTTCCTTTAGTCTGGAATCTTTACACTTCACACCCCGTTACAGATAGCTTTGAAAGGTAAAGTCATTTATTCTTTTAATTTTTCAATTGTTTTTGTTTGTTTCTTGAGATCAGATCCAAGTCTTCATGCGTGCTAGACAAGCACACTACCCCTGAGCCATGTCTTCAGTACAAGAGAATCAGTTTAAACACAGAATGTTCCTTATGTTCATGCCTGTTATCATTTTACTAATGCCATATAAACAAATGTTTACAAAAGAGATTAGACAGATAGCTCAGTCATTAGGAGCACTTGTTGTTCATGTAGAGGATCTGGGTTCAATTCCCAGCACCCACATGGCTCACAAGTGTCGGCAACTCAATTCTAAATAATGCACATGAAAGAAAAAGTAAATACATCTTAAAAAATGATAAAAAATCCTTATAGACAGCAGCTATATTATTAGAAGTTGTAGATTACTATTCACTGCTTTGTCTTCTGTTTCTCTTCTCCTTGCTGGAGGTTGTGCCATCTAGGAATCTACTCCTAACTGATAGCTACACCTGCTGACAGCTGTGAATCTACTCCTCACTGATGTCTATGTCTGCTGAAGTCTGTTAATTTTCTCTTACAGCTTTATGACCCTAGCAATGCACACCTCATCTAACCAGCACCACCATCCAAGCTCAGAAGCCTTTGACCCCTAAGAAAATTACTTGTTCCTTTTTGGTAGGCAAGTGCCTCCCCATCAAGTGTCTTGCAGTCACCAGGTTATTTTTTATCCTTATAGTCTTACCTTTTCTAAAATATCATGTAAATGATATCATATTAAAGTAGCCAATGTGCTTGGCTCTTTTGCTCAGTCAATATATTTGAAGGTACTTCATAACAGCCAGTTCCTTTACATTGCTGTGTAGTATCCAGTGCAGGAATGTACTGTGACCTGTTCATGCCTTTATCACTTCAAGGACAGTTGTGTTGCCTTCATGTTTGGGTTTTCATGAACACTGCCAACATAGACATACAGGTTCGTGTTTTTGTGAAAGTCAGTCTTTTATTTTCCCTAAGCAAATAGGGGTCCCATGTATGTGTCTAACCTTAGCTGTAGGAGATGGCTAAATGATTTCTGAAGTCCCTCTGTTCTCCCTAGCAAATGGTTCTCTGTAGTGACAAATGGTGTTGAACATTTCTCTGCTGATGTATGCAGGTATATTTTGTAAGTAACATATATGTTTCCAGATCCTTATTGAGTTATTTTCTTATTATGGAATTTATGATTCTTTTTTGACAGTATCTACTCATGTAGGCTATGCTGTTTTTGAACTCATAATCCTGCTGCTTTGTCCTCTTAAGAGCCAGGATTGTAAGCATATATCACCACAGTTAGGGAGAGTTTAATATTTTTATTTTTATTTTTTTTAAACACAGCTTGGGTAAATTCTCTATTGGTATGTCTTACAAATTTCTTACCCTTACCAACAGTATATCTTTGTATTGTCCTAACAGAGTTTTCCTAAAACAAAAGTGTTTGATTTTTAATCCAACTTTTTAATGTTTTCTTTTATGTGCTGGGTTTTTGATGCCCTGTTAAGGAACACATGGCCGATGAGTGTGGTGGCATATGCCTAGAATCCCCAGGAGGCCACGGCAGGAATATAATAGCCCTCAACCTTAGCCTGGGCAACTCTGTCTCAAAAGTGAACAATGACCCCCAAAGATGGAGCTATTTTTCTAATATGATGTCATAATTTTTTTCCCTGTGTTTTTTTTTTGAGAACTATTTTTTTCATTTTATATGTCTGCCCATATAGACACTGAGTTTATTTTTGGTATGAAGTAAAGATCTAGTTTATGTGCAATTATATGTGTTGGCTTTCCAGTAATATAATATTACCATAATTTATAGCATAATTTTACCAATGAGTATTCGTCTGAAAAGAGCACATGAAATAAAAGATTGGTAAGTTCTACTTCGCTTTTTGTTTGCTTTTGCAAACTTGAGTAACCCATGGCTTGATGCACGCTATGCAGATGTGTTCCACTGAGTCATGCTCCCAGCCCCCAGCTCAGGTTATTTTTGTTGCTGTTGTTTTGGGGGGGGGGGTTGTTCATTTGTTTTTGTTAAGTACAAGTTTCCTTTATGTAGCTCAGGCTGGCCAGGAGCTTACTCTGTAGCCCAGGCTACTCAGTTTTGGATCACAGATGAGAGCTAACACTCCCAAGCCTGTTTCAGCCGTCATTAGAACGGCACTGGAGTTAAGGTGGGATTCATGCTTGCTCAGAACTAACGATGGAGTCTAAGCTGTTAAAAAGATCTAACTGTGAGGGGTTCAGATCCAAGGAGGCACTGACCCTGCTGCTTACTGTACCCTTCAGGCCAATTTTCATGTGGTTTTAAAAGATGCTGATGGATAAAATGTAGAACTAGAACAATCTTGCTGGGTTTGGCCTGGTTGTGTAGGGCAAGGAGGTAGGGAGGTGAAGACTTGACTAGTAATTTTTAGGGTTTTGTTGTTGCTAGGTTTTGCTTGTTTTGTTGTTTGTAAGTTTTTTTCCTTGTTTTTTTTTTTTTTTTGGTTTTTATTTGCTTATTTATTTGTGAGAGAAGAGGCTGCTGTCACAGAAGCTGGTTTTGAACTCACAACTACCCTTCTCCTCCAGTTTTCTTAGTGCTGGGGTACAGTGCCACACTTCACTACTGGCTGTCACTTTTGAAGATTAATAAAGACTCAGCATGCTGGAATGATAGCTTGGGATTGAAAACTCTGGTTCTTACATGAGCTTGCTAGTTTAAAATTCTGATCTTCAGTCACTCGAGCTGTGGAATGAATGAATTTTTTAAATTCTGATTTTTCTTTTTCTTTTTTGTCTTAAAAGGGTAGATTTAAAAGAACCTCCCTGTCTCCTGAGGCTGTATTGTGAAGGATGAATAAGGCAACCCAGGCTGTGTGCAGTGGTACATGCCTATACTCCTACAATCTGGAGGCAGGGTTTCTCTTTGGAAAGGGGCTCTGCCTGAGGATGCCAGGTGACAGCAGGTTGGGAGGCAGACATTGTATTAGAATGGAGACCAATCAGAGACATCAAGACAAAGCAGCAGGTTTATACCCCTTCTACAAGTGACTGACCTCAGATCTCAGGCTGACTGTTTGAACTCAGGAGTGAAGACTAGCCAGAAAAACCCAATTGTCTCTTAAACAAAAACACCAGAAGATCAATGTCATATGCTTAGCTGAAGCTGGTATTGTGAAGGCACTCCCAAATTGCTGGCTATCTTTCCTGTGACCTATCATGACTCACTCAGGTTTTATTCACCTTCCACTATGTATCAGCCAATGGAAGCACTGGAGCAGTAGACCATTCCACCATGACACTTCTTCTAGGAGAGCTGGAGCTTAGATCAATTTAGACAGGTGAATACAGACTGAACACAGGGTTTAGTTGTTTGCATAGGAGTTTTCTTATGTATGTGTGCATGTGGTGTATATAAAATGAGATATGGACTGAATGGTGCCTCCATGTATTCTGTTGAACTTTTTATTTTAAGGTAAAGAAAAGATTATGTTCATATATATCATTGCCAGCCATAGTGATGCATGCTTATAATACCAGCACTTAGGGACTGAAGCAGGAGGATTGCTATAAATTCAAGGCCAAATTGGGATACAGAGAAATTCCATGCTAGTCTGGACTACAGTATGAAACACTGTCTTAAAAATTTGAAACAAAAATTAAATGATATTAAGATAAAACTGGTACAGCCTGTAAGTAATGATCCTTTTATCTGAAAAAAAAAGAAAAAAATGGGCCAGCACCAGGATCAGAGTTCAAGTACTTATAGCTTTCTAGAGGGCTGACTCTTGAAATAAAACCTGAAGGAATGAGCCAGCCAATCCAGAGTCTGGTGAAGACTGGAAGGTGGGTCACACTGGGCTTTGTGTCTTTTCTCTAGAGTTTGGTAATGAAGAGCCAAGGTTCTAGAGCCAACAGAATGCTTTGAACCTGGCTTTTAAGCTCAGTGAACCCGCATTGCCTCCCTGCGACCTTTACTGATTTACTGGCCACAGGCAGCTGTACCAATGAAGAGACAGTCACATAGCACCAAAGGGTACAGTGCCGGTTGGCTTTTTAGTTATGCAAAGAACTCAGGCAATCCAGTTAGTCTGGAGCAGAGGGTAAAACAGGGAGGTGGCTTGTGAGACTTCAGAGGGACCCATGACAAATAGGCTGGGATTAGAAGAAGGAATGTGAGGTTATCTCCAAGGTAACCATTAACCAACAAGGGTCCTCAGCCAGGAGCTTAAGGTTTGAGAAGCAGCACCTGGGCGCAAAACAGGCCAATAAATTGCAGGAAGTCCAACCGGAGGCAGGCAGAGCAGTTAAGAAATGTGCAAGAATCAGGCAAGAAATAAAGCCAGGGGTGAAGGTGGGGGTGGAGGTGGGGTGGGGGAGGGGGAGGAGGACAAAGACATTGAGATGGGTGAGGAGAAGAGGGAAGGAGTGAGGGACCTTCAGAAGCTGTCAGAAATCAGTTAGCTATGAGAGGCGCCGTGAGTGGAGGAGTGATCTATGTGCAGACTTGGTAAAGGAATGGAAGCCAGGGTGAAAGGGATTTCCAGGGGAAGAGAAGAGAGTGAGCATGTACTCATCTGAAGGAAGCTGGAGGCCTTCCAAGTTAGGAGGCTGTAAAGCTGTTAACAGGTAGGGATGGAGCCCAGAGGAAAGGGTTCAGCCTGAAATGCTAGCATGGTGGATGTCAACAGGTTGGGAGGCAGTAGTTGAGCTGAGATGGAGGTCATCCACAGAAAATAGTGACAGTAGCTGGGTGTATATCCTTTTCTAATAGACTTTCTTGATGCAACACACACACACACACACACACTCATCTATTCATACACTCATACACATGCATTCATACACAAACACATACACACACACTTACACAGACACATTATATGTGTATACAATGTTCTCCTACGCACACAGCATGCCTGATGCAGTGAAAAGAGCCTTTACCATCCCCATTTTTATCAGAACAAAAGCAAAGAGCTGAAGGAGGGGCTCAGAAGTAAACACATGTGGAAGAAGAAGGATAAAGAAGGAGCCACGAAGTATACAAAGAGTGTTCCAGAAAGTGGGGGAGAGAATGCTCAGAACAGGGTGTAGGGATCAAGAGAAGAGACCCTCTGAGGAGATAAGAGGGGCTAATGGTCTGTAAGGTACAGCAGCAACAGCACCACCTTACCAAGGGCCCACAGTGGACCTGACAGTGCAGGGGCCCCTGGTGTCTCTGCTGAGGCAGGAGGTGAGGATAAGAGAGAATACATGTTTGACTTAGAAAAGAAACAAGAAAAATACCTGACTGGAGAATAAAGTCCCTGTGTAGAGGAAACGATGTCTTATCAGACATGGCACCTAGTGTTACCTCATTTTACTGCAGAGCAGATCCAGACCCAGGGAGGTTGGAAGAACGTTTCACACCCTGAAGCAGATAGGAAGGCAAGCTGATACTGGATTGACTTGGGCTTAAACTCCAAATCCAGTAAGTGGAGGAAGAAGGAAGCCGATGAGGCCTTACATTGAGCAATCACAGATGCCTGCTAGTGGACTGGACCATAACCTTGCAAGGAGCTTCTCTCCCGGAAGTGCTGGACTGCAACCTGTGTGAACTCAGTTGCTATAAGGGGCTCCATAACTGTGTTGGGATGATGTCTGTGTGTAGCTGTGTTTGTATCACAAGCAGAGTAGGAGTTTCTTGACTCTTCTTATTTTTAATCCTTTTGGTTTCAAGGCATGTCTAGGAGATATCAGGTGTGAGTGGGGATTCTCCTACCAAAGGAGACCAGCCAGCTGTTGCTCTAATATTTTTTGCTATCTAAGCCTCCAGGAGTTTTAATTTGAGGAAATAGCTATAAACCTAATGAAAATCGGCTCTAAACCCTGAAAGCGGGAGAGGGGAGCTAAGTAAGCAGCCAAACCCAGACTACTTTAAACCAAGGCCAAGCATCTAGCTCAGGAGTGAAGGAACCAAAAACTGGACCCAGTGCATAAAGGGTCTACAAGAAGCTTCTGTATTTTAAACCAAGTCCCCATACAGAACAGAGCCAGACTGCAGTAGGGCTGATGCTGAGCCAGTGGGTGGTGGTGGTGGGGAGTGTTGCTTTGTGAGTGAAGCTGGCCAGTAGCCCCAACTTCCAGAGTCTAGACCATGTTAGCAATTATACCCCATGATCTCAAATGAGTCCAAGTGTCGGTAGCCTTGGGAAACCGGGAAATAAGTGAAAAGAAACTTTTTAAGAAGCCTGATCCCTTATTTAAGGACTGGATGAAGCAAGACTAAAGTGCCTTTAAGAATCATGGCAGAGGCTTTGGAAAGAAGAATCATGAACAAAGCATGAGGTGTACTTTCTAGAACTCTTTGCCCCAAACTCTTAACTAGTATTATGATGCTGGCTTTGCAAAGAATGAAACAGAAGCACAGAGGGACTGACCTTCTAGCCGTCTACCCTAGGGCCCCAGACCTGGGGATCAGGAGTTTGGAATTCTGTTTTGACTTCCCAGGAATTTCTGAGATCACACCACTTCTTCAAATGGTCCTCAGATCATTGAAGACAGCAGCAACATGAGGGCTCGGAAATCCAGGAGAAACAAGAAATCGAGTGTGGGATGATGTCTTTTTGATTGGAGATACAAACTAGGTAACCCTGTGGTTCCTCTGGGAATGACCAGGATCACTCCACCAGGCACAGGAATGCTCACAAAGTGTGTGTCATTGATGATGGAGGATTCCAGTCTCATCACGGTGTGGGAATCTGCCATCTGAAACACTGTGTGGTGGTTGTGTTATTTTTTTTGTAAGAGGACCACAGAGAACTACTGAGGCAGGTGTGGGACACACTTGCAGCAGGCTTTGGCACAGGGGCAGGATTCCAAGTCCTCAGATGGCAGGTGCCCCTCTGCTTGCATTTTTGAGCGTGCAGTCACATTTAGAGAATCACCTCTGCTTACAGTTCTTTCTGCCACCCCCACCTCCACCTTTGTTCTTGGTAGAGCTAATTAGGCTCAGTGGTTAATTAGTAAGACCTAAAGCTCAAGAGAACAATGGCTGGGGCTTCCTCTTCTCAGCTCCTCCCCTTCCAGGGTTCAAACAACCAGGTAAGGGGTTTCAGCTTTCTCAGGCTTTCTTTTCATCTCTTTTGGCATATCAGGCAGGATTCTGTCTCGTACTAAACTGTCTTGTTGTCCGAGGCCAACATCTTTTTCCAGAATTGGACCCTATAGTATGATGACGTCCTTAGCAAGTCCATAGGTCATCCCTGAAACCCTCCATTTGTAAGAAAGCTTGGACTGGTTTGCTTCTGGTTAACCACTTTGTGTAAGAAAAGCCAGTTGTTCAGGGGGCCTGTCTATGCCCTGTCCTGTAGTAGTGTCTCATAAGCTTTTAGTGTGGAGCCCAGCACACACACACACACACACACACACACACACATACACACACACACACACACAGAGAGAGAGAGAGAGAGAGAGAGAGAGAGAGAGAGAGAGAGAGAGAGAGAGAGTAGCCTCTGGGTTTTGCACTGAACTAAAACTCTGTGAAAAGGCCCACTGTGATCTCTGCAGATGGACGTATAGCCTAGCCTCAGGTAGTCACCTGATTTGCTTATTGGTGGAATCTTGATCACCTTAGATCTTTTGTAATTTATGCAATTCTATCTATCTATCTATCTATCTATCTATCTATCTATCTATCTATCTATTTATTACCATCATCATCACAGCATTTACTTTGAGATGCAGAGAGACCAAAACATTTATAGGTGCTCCAGGGGACAATGGGACTTTCTTTTCTAGAATTTTGAGTAAGCCTAACTTATCCTCAGCAAAATCACAGCTACAGACATACAGGATGGCTGCATGGAACTGTAGGCAAAACCACAGAGGAGCAATTCCCCTAACTCCCGGCTGCTTCCTATTCTGCACTGCACTGCATTCTGTCCTCATCTCCTCCAATTTGGAGTGTCTTCCTTACCTTACATGGTGTAGCCAATCACAATGCACTTTCAGCTTTAAAGAGCGATGGATCCATAATACCACACTCACTAGGTTGAAGGATCATTCACTACCTACAGCACAGAAAATTCTCTGTGCCTCCATTTCCTTATCTGTAAGTAGGGATCGTAACAATCCCATACTATTAATCCCGAGTGCAGTCCTCTCCTTCCCGATCCCTTGGCTTTCTCCTTTAGAACACCCTTTAGCCCAGCTCACTTTGCTTGTAGGAGCTCTGCCTGTTCACACTCACCCACTCAGCCCATCCATGAAGATCTGACCCCATCAGCTTTTTAGAGAAGGCTTCTATGATCTCCAGGATCCAGACCATGTTCTTCAACAATGAGAACAAATCCTTTTCTGGTATCGTCTTCATTTCTTCCAGTTTTGCTTTCCAGACCCTAATTCTTCCTCCCAGGGTTCCATGACTTTACACTCTGCCTAAAATCTCCCTTCCTCATCATGGACACACATGTATATGTGTATGTATATGTATATGTGTGTATGTATATATATATGTGTATATATACTCATATGTATATATGCATTATAGACATAGATGCATATATATATTCATGCACATATATAATACAATATAAATTAATCACAGTGCACATTCTAAGCAAACACTACTACCAAGCTATACCCCCAGTTCTTTCTTATATTCTTATCTACCTGTATCTACCTATATATTTAATTTATTTCTCCAAGTTCTGTTTGACACAGTATCAAATGGTCATAAAGTATCCTTGTAATGAATACAATTTTGGAGAAAATTTGCATTATATGACAAAAATATTTATAATTCCCTTACCTTTTTTTGTCTCTTTAAATCTATCTCTGAGACTTTAGATTTTTTTAAATAATCAAGTAGCTGAAACCCATTTTCAAATTACGTGTTTGTCATATCACAGTGATGGCTATTACAGCTGATGTAGAAACTTCGTTATTTGCTGGAAGTTTAGGCGATGCAAACACAAGAGAAGAAAAATATTGTGCTTTATTTATTCCTGCTAAATCAATGTTCAAAAGAAGATAAAGCATCTGTATACTTGCTTTGAAGGCTGATTGTTAAGTGGGATGGCCAGGTGTCTCAGTGGATAATATGCTTGCTTCCAAGCCTGACAACTCGAGTTCCATCCCTGGGAGAGAACCAGCTCCCACATGTTCTTCTCTGACCCCCACATGTGTGCAGTGGCATCTACAAGTACCCTTCAGCAAATATATAAATAAACTAATAAATATTATTAGGCTATACCTGGTGTCACATCCATGTAATACTAGAACTTATGAGTCCAAGTCAAAAGAATGGAGTTCGAGGCCAGCCTAGGCTACACAGAGGGACTCTCTTTCAATAGCAAAACAGAACAAAGAAAAGCAAACAAACAAAAAATAAACTTTGTGTACTTTTTCAAAATTTATATTGATACTGAAAAGAGTGCTTTTATTTAATGTCACTGTAAGTTTTGAAACAATTTAAGTGAAGATTTATCCCATAAATCTTTAATCTGGTAGTACTGGAAAGTCTGGACCAGAGCGTCAGGCTCTTCCATGGGCTTGCAGACCCCATGGGAGTCTCCCGCTTGCTGTTCCTCCTAGGTTTCATGGAAGCACATGAAGGGGCCTGTGGCCAGGGCTGGGTAAAATTATGGGGGCATAGTTAAGTGATTTTTTTCCCCAGGCCCACATTTACTTATATCTGTATGTGATAAGCTTGCCTGGGATGCCCAGGGCCTTGGGTTCTAACCTTGTACTGAATAGAGAAGGGAGAGGGCAGGGTGAAGAAGAAGGATAGGAATGGCAGGAAAATAGCTATATATATATGAATATATGTCACATGTATATATGAATATCTGTGATTAGATGAGATAACTTATGGCAGCACGTGGTGAATTCCTAACCATTATTGAATGTTACGGTTGCATATGCACATGGTTTGTATCTCTGAGAATTCCTTGAGAAGTACAAGCTTTCTTACCACATTTACCATCCTACTCTGTACCATGCATAAAATCTAAACAAACAAACAAAAAAACAAAACAGAAAAAACCCCCAACAACTACCGCTGAACCTTCTTTGGAAGGACAGATTTTCCAAAATTCAAAGACAAGCCTAGGACTTGTCCTCCAATGAATGTTCCTGGGTTACCAGGAACAAGTAGCGGCTGAATCTTGTCTGAACCTTGGCAATCCGGAGCACAGCAGCCTGCTGCCTTCGGCTAGAACTTCAAAGTTGAAACCAGGCTCTGCTGGGACAACAGGAACTTTGGCTGTGATCATCTGAGAGGTGACCCTGACTCTCCCACCTTGAGAACAAAGGGCAGTTATAGCTCTTTTGTAAAAACTTAAGTGGAAGGGAAGGGCTGATTCATCAAAGGCTGGGGAACTTATTGGCTCAGTTTCTCCCATAGATGCCCTGCCTGTGCTCAGTTTTCTTGCCTGTAATGTGGCAGCTTTCAACTGGTGCTCTCCAGTTCTTTTCTGAAGCATTTATGGTAGATCGTTTGATTCAGATAAAATTTTGGACTATTTTATCCTTTCCTCTCAACCTGCATCCATAGTCTCCAGCCCAGATTTCACGCTCTGTGACCCCCAGCTTCAAAGCCAGGTGATGTTAGCTCCAGAGGCAACAATGGAGCTGGGGCTGGGCCTGGGGCTGTGTGTGGGCTGTCCAGCTGGTGCTCCTTAACCTAACTACTGCATTCAAAGCTAATGCCAAGTCCACAGTGGAACAATGGGTTTGGCAGTTCTTGCCAGCAGACCCTGGGCATACAAGCCTGTAAGATCACTCAAAAATATCATAAAAATCTTTAAGAAAATTCTTGCTTTAAAATAAAGCAATTAATGTAGTTCAACGATATGAAAAGAAAGACTTACACAAGAGGAAGTAAAGCTTCTCCTGTAACCCTAGCCCCCAGACCAGGGAATTAGTTTCTTGGATAGCCAAAGTCCCTCCTTTCTGCTTTTCTCTGTACTTAGAACCAGCAAAGCCAAATCTGTGCCTCAGTTGCTTTGCTTGAGCCAGTGGGCTCTGGTGACTCCTCTCCTGTATTTTAATGAGTGCCAACTATCTCTACAATGTCAGGTGCCATAAGGAATTGAACCAGTTTTCTGGAGAATAATATGTTGTTTAAAAAAAAAATGCTAGAATGAATATCCTTGGGGAGGGGGATCAAATTTTACTGCATCAGAATTTTTGACTTTTTTTTCTTTTACTTTTTGAGGCAGGGTCTCATATATGTCAAGCTAGCTTCAGACTCACTCACTATGTAGCTAAGGATGTCCATGGATTTCCAATCTCTGGCCTCCACCTTTCGAGTGTTAACAGGTGTTAGCTGATGTGCCTGGCATATGTGGTCCTGGGCATCCTATCCAGAGCTTCACGCTTGTTAAACAAACCTATCAACTGAGCCACATTCCCAGTCTTTGATTTTTTTTTTTTGTTATTGTTTTGCATTTGGATAATTATACACCTATTTACTTTCCCAAATAAAGACTAAATTCTCTGTTTCTAGATAATGGTGAGACTTCAGGGCTCATGTAGAATGACATTTTCTCCTACAACATTTTGTTACAATGATCATTCTAATGTAAAGCACAGTTGGAAAGAATATGTCAGCATGTAAGGTGACATTGGTGCATTAACTCATGTCTCTGACATGCTAGTAGACATTAACTCATGGAGAAATATTTGTCAGATTTCAACTGGGACTCCACCACATAATAATCATGGCACTTCATGTTGTATAGTAATAATGATTATATTTTATGTAATTTAGTATTTTAAAAAAATTTTCATTTCTGTTTTCTTGCTCAGTTATTATCCTCAAGATATAGGCAACTCAGATAGTACTTGTGTACTTGTAGATGATGAAGCACATGATCAGGGTTTTATGGTCCTTCCTGTTCCTGATTGTATCTATGATCCTGTACTTTTTCAGACTGTGAGAACAGGAGTATGTACAGGATAACTGGGAAACCATGCCTAATGATGGAGGACTCAGAACCAGTTGCAGCCTTGGGGGAATCTCTGAGGCATAATATATGCTCAGCATGTGCAAGGCCCAGCATTTGATCTGTAGCAGACACACACACGCACACACACACACACACCAAGCTACAAAAGGGAGATTAACAGTCTCAGCCAATTCCAAACACCTTTCTAAAGAAGCAAGCGATCTGAATTTGAGCAGTGGTTCAAAGGTGAGCTATGACTGCACCTCAGAATGTCAGCACATGCTCTGTGCTTTCCTGGAGAGAAGCAAGGCAAATCTGAAGGTTCTAGACGGTTAGGTCTCACCCTGGAAAGGAATTCCAACACAGCTAATGATGGACCCTGAATGCCTCCCAAAGGCTTAGATGTTGAAGGCTCGGTCCCAGACATTATTGAGAGGTGGTGAGGCCTTAAGAGGTGGGAGCTAATGAAAAGAATTCAGGTCCCTTAGGTCATACTCGTGAAGAGACATCCAGAGTCTGCCTCTTTTAGTTTCTCCTCTGCTTCCTGTCCATCTTAAAGTGAACGGGCTATCTCCAACTCTGCCATGAGGGGCTGTGCTACCAGAAGGCAGAAGCAGCAGGGCCAAATGACCATGGATTGATACCTCTAAATCCCACCGGTCAATATAAAGCTTTCCTTCTTTAATTTGAATTATGTCAGGCATTTTGTCACAGAAGCAGAAAGTAGACTCACACAACTACCCTATTATCTCATACCAGATCCTGGCAAAGGCACAGGACTTTGTTCAGGCTCTATGTAAGCTTTCACGTTTAACAAGGTGTTTCTCTCATGTAAGCTTCAGGGTGACGGAGCGAATGAAGCAGAGGTGGGACTGGGGCTTTGAAACCGGGGCATCTTTAGGGATTCTCACAGGTTGCATCTCCCGGCTTTAGTAGTCTTTTCTAGTTTGTCCCATAAGTAGGGGAACGAACTGCCTCTGCTTGGTAAACTGCCTCCATCCTTGCGCTGACAGGGACTGAGAATTTGCAGAAAGAAGAAGCCTTCTTATTTCCTACTATAGAGGAATAAACAAAGCCTCAGCACCGTCAAACAGGGCTAAGTGTGGTAGCACTTCTAATTCTAGCACTTGGCAGGTAGAGTTCCAAGTCAGCCTGAAACACACAAGACCCAGTCTCAAAAACAGCTTCTTCCCCCAAAACATCTACAAATATGGGGAACTAGTCTCCAGAGAGATCATCTATGCAGGAACTGGTTTTCTATGTTTCTTCATGCGCGCGCTCTCTCTCTCTCTGTATGTATTACTTATATCTATCTATCTATCTATCTATCTGTCTGTCTGTCTGTCTGTCTGTCTGTCTGTCTACCTATCTAGACAAGTTTTACTATTTAGCACAGGCTGGCCCTCAACTCACAATGTGGTTTAAACTAACCATGAACTCTTGACCTCTCCATCTTCCTGCCCCTTCCTTCTATATGCTGTGATTGTGTGTGCATGTATGTGTGTGTGTGTGTGTGTGTGTGTGTGTGTGTGTGTGTGTGTGCCATACATAGTACTTGGCTAGGAAACTGTAGTCCTTGACCATGAGTCCTTTTACTCGGCTACTCCTGGCCATGATTCCCACCTTGCACACACAAGGAAGGGCTTTCCTTACGTTGTCTGGCATCCTCCAGCCTAATTTTGCTTAATTATCTGAGGCTATTTGCATTTTGACATGGCAGAAATGTCTTGGTTGTAGAAATCCCACAGATATCACGTTCTCATGATCATAGTCGCAGGGTCCCCAAAGCATGGGGACTCAAAGCTGAGCTCAAGGGCATAAGGCTCCAGAGATAGTATTTGCAGCAACATAGCTATTCTTGCAGAGAAACACTTCTGCTTTCTGCACACATACAGGAAGCAATCTCAGTGTGTTTGGTTTCTGTCTACCTCTGTCTCTCTGTCTCTCTCTCCTGTCTCCAAAAGAGCAGCTGTTGGATGTATAACTTAAAGAGTAAGAGCTGGAAAAGCCATTTGAGGTATTTTGAACAGGGCCATCTGCTTGTACTTGCCCTTTGGAAAAATCAATGAATTTGATTTTTGGACAGTCGGCTCCTTGAGCTTAAAAATATTCATTGGAACACCACAGGCTAACAATGTCCACCCTTCCGGCCCTCATTGATTTTTTTGAAGCTGGCCAATACGAGGTCTAACTTCTCAAAGCAGGCCTGAGGAAGTTTCTGAGTTAAGAGCCCTGTGAGCTTGTGTGAGCTAGGTGACCATGGCTGAAGGGGCTTCAAACAGGGTCTCTTTAATGTTCTTCTTCCTTAGTGCTGGGGATGGAACTGAAGGCCTGGCACATGCTAAGCATGTTCTCTACCACAGGACCACATCCCCCTCACCATTGTCTTTAAAGATGTGTCTCCTCTCAGAAACAAAAATCTTCCCATAAACACCATCAGGCTAGACACTGCTAGAATTTTTAACTGTACTTAAAGAGAATAATAGAACATTCCATGTTTTATATTGGTTATAAAATGCCTTGCTAGGCTGACTTCCTTCTCTGGCTGGTAGGCTACACGTCTCTTATGGATTCCATGTGGGAACAAACCTAGCAGGATAGAGACTCAGGAAGAATATGACAGAAGCACATTTCCAGGTCTATAAAAGTCTAGTACCTGCTGGAGAGTTGGGTGAGATTGCTGTCTTTTCTTTCCCTCCCTCCCTTCTTCCTTTCTTTCCTACCTCCCTCCCTCACATCTTTCCTTCCTTCCTCCCTCTCTCACATCCTTCCTCCCATCCTTCCTCCCTTCTTTCTTTCCTTCCTTCCTTCTTCCCCCTTCATTCCTTTCTTCCTTCCTTCCTTTTCTCTCTCTCTCTCCCCCCTCCTCTTTCTGTTTTTGGATCAAAGTCTTTCTGATCACCTATTCTGGCTTTGATTTCTTATGTTCTTATGCTTTAGCTTCTACTGTGCTGGAATTAGAGGTGCACACTTGCTTGCTCTCTGCTCCTTCCAAATTCAGTCTTTCATAAAGAACTGGGTCCCTCCAAGAGTTTATCTAGCCCCTTTTCTGTAGTCACTGGCTAAGGCTGTTCATCTAGGAGTGAGATTGGGGTCTTATCTTCACTACACCATTATTCTTGTGGCTCAGACATGGTCCAATATCAGCAGAGCCATCACACAGGATCTGGCTATGAAACCCAGGCTGGTTTCAAACTCACATTCTGGTAATTCTTCTGCCACAGCCTCCTGAGTGCTGGGATTACAGACATTTAAAAGTCATCTTGATCAAAACTTTACTTGGTCATAGAGGATTCTAGCTAGTTACACACCAGGTTTCCTTTCCCCAAGGAATTTCCAGCCAAGGAGAGTCAAATCATGTACCCAAGCAAGTGGGAGGGAACTCACTTTTATTGTCCCTCCAACCCTATCCAGGTGCTTTGCATAGATTTTCTCAGACAGTTAATCCTAGGCAACAACACTATGAGTATTGCCAGTTAGTAGGCAAAGACAGGAGGATGAAAGAGAGGTTGAAATAACTTTCTGGACACCCAAAGAGCAGAGCCACAAAGAAGGCAGATGGGGACCAAAGTCTAGTCTTTGAACTTAGCACTGCTGTAAAGGGCAGAATTCCAATAACTCAGACTGATGGAGGCCTGCAGATGTCCAGGGTAAGGTACAGCTGGAGAGTTAATACCTGGGGGGGAGGAGTCCATAAGGTTTACATGGGAAACCTCCAAAACCCAACTGTAGACTCAGATCTTAGGAATCATCATGAAGAATTTTATTCCTGCCTTACTCCTGTTGGTGAGTACAAGGGTTGCTTGCCTTGACCCAGGGCTGAAGCATGAAGTAGGAGACTCCACGGTGGATAAGAGCTCTCCCTACCTATTAAGGTATAGAGGATGACTTTTCACTTATACCCTGCATTGGGAAATAGCCAGATGGCATCTGGGCTGATGCTGTGTCTCAAGGTGACTAATCTCTCTAGGTACAAGAGCAAACACACAGTCCAGGACACCATATGTTCCTGACTCACAGCCACCACCGTTCACAACTGCAACCATCCCATCTGACATATGCTCTCCTGGGGCAAGGTGGAGGGCAGGCCAATGGAATGGAGGAAATGTCTTAAAATGGAAGACAGAGTGACTTAAAACACAAAAAGAGAGATGTATCCAGTAGTTAGATCCTGAATGACATTTATTTAAACATTTTTATTTTGTCATACTGGGCATTGGACCCAGGACAAATTAGACAAGTGTCATATTACTGAAGTAATGCCCAACACTAAATAATTTATTATTATTGCATTATAATTATTATTACTTTGTGTTTCTGTTTTGGTTTTTATTGATACAGCATCTCCTCTGTAGGCAGCTGTCTGGAACTCACTGAATGGTTTAGGTTTATCTCAAATGTGTGGTCTTCCTCCCTCTACTTTCCAACTTCTGGGATTATAGGAGTAGGGCACTATGGCTAAGTGATGATATTTATTTTGAAATACACTATATTTTTTACTGCAGACAGTGATCAACGTCTTCAGACCTCTGAGTGTTCAGCCCCAGCATGGCCATTGCAGGCCACAGGTGGAGAATTCGAAGGAACACTTTGTTCATCCACTCCCTTTGTTTGGTGGTTTGGAATTTCACTCTACATTGAAAGTTAAACAAATTAGGAAATGACATCCCACCAGGGTGCCCATTCCTCTGTTCTTTGCAGGGACACCAGCAGAAGAACTTAAAAGTGTCATCAGGAAGGTAGATTAGGTCCTCAGGGGCTGAGGGCACTGCAGTATTTCTGAGAGGAAGGTTGGTACTGCTAGGAAAATAATGACTCATGACGCTTCTAGCACCTTTGACCTTTAGTCAACCAAAATAATGGGAGTGACATTTAGCCAGTTTCAGTGCAGGATCATAGATGCTCTGAGCTGGAAAAGTCAACCTGCCAATCATTCTTCTCCCAGGCACAATGACTGAAGCCCAGAGGTGAAGCCACTTACTACAGTGCACTGGGAAGAGGGCCGAGCAGGACTAGAACTCAGAGCCTCTTAAGAGTCCAGGAGCACAAAATACAGGGGGCCTCCAGAATTTCCGCATCACTGTGAGCCACATGATGTGGGGACTGAGAGTGCCATGTCTTCTCCCATTACTGTGAGTCATCTATACTTGGCAGTCAGTGCTGTGAGGAAGTTAGAAATGCTCTCAAGTTCTGAACGCAAAAAGCATTCTAGAGGAATCTCCATGAGGTCACAAGCTGAATGTGGTGGTTTCCCATTCCCCAACCCCACTGCCAACTGGGAGGTGGATCTTATCACCTGCATTGATAAAGAAGTTGAGAGCTCCAGAGGCCGAAGGATCCACCCAAGGCTACACTGTTAACGCCCAAGGTGGAACTTAAGCCTAGCCCACAGTGGTGTTTGCAAGACTCTCTTCAGAGGTTTCAGAAGACAGTGCTTAGAGCTGTCAGATATCGGAGGCAGAATATAGTGTTTGCTGAAAGTGGTTTGAAAGCTTCCTGATCTAGGTCAGCAAGCAGCTGACAGGTGGGACTGGACAGAGGTGGCCCAAAGGGAAGTATGGGAGTGTTCACCTGTCCATAAGAGTGCATTTCAGAACTCCCTTTTCTCACAAGTCCTGCTTTAAGAGATAGGGTTTTCTGTCTTTTCTTTATCTCCCATTTTCTCTCTAGGGTTTTGTCTAAATAAAAAACCAACTCAGTTTCAAGAATGCCCCAAACAGGGACACAAGACAGACCTTTGTTTCCCCTGAACAAAACTGGACCTAATTATGGAGACTCACTGTTTAATAGAATAGAGTTGCATTTAAAAAAAAAAATAAAATTTTAGCCCATCAGTGATGGTGCACATGTTTAATCCCAGCACTTAGTAGGCAAAAACAGGCATATTTCTCTGTGGTGGAGGCCAGCGTGGTCTACAAAATGAGTTTCAGGACAGCCAGGACTGTTATACAGAGAAAGCCTGCCTCTATAGGAATAAAATTTTCATTTATCTATTAATGTATCTTTATTTAGACAGGATATTATAATATAGCCCTGGCTAGTATGAAATTTCTTGTGTAGATAGGATGAGCCTTGGACTCAGAGGTTTAAGTGCTGAGATTAAAGACAAGTGGCACCAAGACTGGTCTTTTAGGGGTGGGGAGTTTGTACATCAGAACAGAATTTTATGGAAGAGGAACGGTTGACCCACAAACTCAGTCCATTTTCATTCAGTTGCCGTTTCCAGGGAGAGGCAGATCCATGCACTATTTACTATACCTGGAAGTATCATTCCTGTTCAGGTGAAAAACACCGGATGTGAGCTAAAATCGTAACGTCCTCATGATTCTCACTACCTCTCAAGTGATGCGTCTTCCCAAGCAGATCTAGATGGGCCCATAGGGGACCTCTGGAAACTGCCTTTCCATTCCAAATGCACAGTATGCTAGCTTTCTCCTGGCAGCTTTTGCAGGCTTCTGCAGCAAAAAACCATCAGATATGAATTCCTCCTAGGGGCTCAGTACAACTAAGCCCCAGAGGGCATAGCAACACCTCTTGTGCATACCAGAGCACCATGCCTTTCCTCTCCCTTCCTGCTTCACCTTGGTTCATGATGTACTCTTCCAGGAAAGCTGCTCACATGTGAACCCTCTGTTCTGTGTTGCTGTAACAGAACACCTGAAGCTGGGGAATTAAAATAAACATTCACTTCTCACACTGTTGGAGCTTGGGAGGTGTAAGATCAAGGTGCTGGCATCTGTTGACCCCCTTTTTGCTGTGTCCTCACACAATGGAAGGGCAAACAATGGGTGTGAGGGAGCCAAACTCATTCTTCTTATGGAAATGGAGCTCACTTCTGCAAAAAGAGCATTGATCCTTTGCTGAGAGCTCTGCCTTCAGGGCTCATATTCCCTTCATCAAACTCCACTTCCCGATGTCACTAAACTGGTGGTTGAGTTTCCAAAAATGTACACGCTTTGAGGGACACACTGAGATCACAGCATGCTCATCCTAGCATCCCCAAATGAGCTTCTGGGGGAAGGAATCCAAGCTAAGATTTTCCTCAACCCAATGTGTTTAAAGCAGGGTTTCCCTTTCCCTGCCTCCTCCTCGGTTAGTGACAACGCTGCCCACAGCTCCCAAGGCAGAAACCACAAATCATTTTCAATTCCCCTTTCTCCGTATTGTTAAGTCTACCTTTCAGTTAGTTACTAACTTCTATGAAGATAAAAACAAACAAAAGAACATCCCAAACTGAAAACTATTCCATTAACCCTCTCCTTACTTTCACTCTCTCAAGTTAAAACTTTCAACAGCTCTCAGGTGACTTTTTATAGCTTCCCAAGGCTGCTTTCCCCTTTCTAAGCAATTCTTCACTACTTTCCCCTTCCTAATCCGTTCTTCATCTAACCACGTGACTTAATCTTCAAAGATACCGTCTTGATCTCATCCTTCTTTTTCCTGCCCCAAACCTCAGAACGCATGACTGCCAGGCAAGGAAGAGCTTATACATCCCATATCCTTGTGCTGTCTTCCCTAGACAGCCTTGCTACCCACTTCCTGTCTTTAAAGAGCCTGCCATTTTTCTGAATTCTAGGTTTGGCTATTTCTTGGCTTTGGATTGAGTTTCCAACCCCATTTCGTGAGACTGAGATAACAGCCTTTCCACTGAGAATATTCTTACCTGTTACTTGCAGGTATTTATCCAGATGGCTCATCACCCACCCAGGATAAGAACTCCATCATTCCCATCCACTCCAGTGCCTCTTTGTTAATGAAACACTAAATCTACAATGCTAGCCTACCACCTACCCCTCTGCCTGTTTGGTTCTTTTTCACAGCCCTCACTGGTATTGAGAATGTTCTGAAATTCACTCATTAGCTATTATTAGCTATTGATTGTCTCTCTTTGTGAGGAGATGAGTTACAGATTTCCTAAGAACTGGTAAATGTCTTCAACAGCCTCTGGTACCCAATGTTCTCAGTCATTTTACACAGGTAATAAATGAATGAACAGGTACAAATCTCTTGACCTAGATGACAATTAGGTGTTTACAAATTGCTCCCAAAAGACATCTTCAAAAAATGTGGGTATTTGTTAAAATCATAGTTTAAAATCTCTCTCTCACTAGCCTGATAATATATGGCAACAGTAGTTTTTCTCATTGGAACATAACATTTGTATGTACTTCTGGGATGCAATACAATTTAAATCAGTCTACTCTGACATTTAATCTCTTCGAATATTTATTATTATTTAATAATAATAATGTTCAGAATCTTCTTTTTTCTTTTAGGGAGCAGGCTCTCATTCTATAGCACATGTTGACCTAGAGTTCATTATATAGGTCAGGCTATCCTTGAACTTGTGAAAATCTTCCTGCCTCAACCTCCCAAATGCTGAGATTATGGATGTGAGCCACCATACTTGGCTTGTGAGAGATCTTGAACTTAAAAAAAAAAAGTCAGCAGTTAAAAAATATAGGTCACTGGGGCCTAGAGCCACTCTACAGTGTCACTGAGCATTGGAAAGAATCCTTCGTGTCTAATTGTGCTGTGATGCTCATGGCCAAAGCTCCTGTTATTGCATTTACTCCTTTTCTTAGATTCTAAGAAACAACAGTGAATCATGGGGAACACGGCTGGCCTCTTCTATGACAATGACAGTTTTGCTTTCAGGAATGAGTCAACATATCTAATAAGAAAGGTGATTTACATCTCTAGCCTTGAAGAATATAGTTAATTCCAAAACTTATAGCAATAGGTAATCAATATAAAAACATTCAAGAGCTATTGCATTCTGCTTTTTGCATTACATCCTTAAAACACAACGTGTATTTCTCACTTAGGCACATCTCAGAGTGGACAGGAGGACAGTGAAGTTTAAGAGACAATTATCAAATTAGGGGAAAGTCCTTGCTTTTTAAAAATTGAAAAGTATACATTTATTTTTATGTGTATGCATGTTTTGTCTGCATGTATGCCTGTGCACTGTGTGCCTTTGGTGGCCAGAAGAGGGCATAGGATACCTGGGTCTGAAATTACAGTTGTGAGTGGCCATGTGGGTGCCGGAATACAAACCTGGGTCTTCTGGAAAATCACTCAGTGTTCTTAATCTTTGAGCTGCCTCTCTCTCCAAATTCTCCTTTTTTTCTTTTCTTTCTTTGCTTCTTTTTTAAAATATAAAGAATAAACAAATTTCTGGAGCTATAGCCTGAGTTCTAGTACTTTAAATAATTTACTTTTAAAATCAGCAATAGATATCCTAGAAGTGACTCATGAATCTGCTAGCTCTCAGTCACGTGTAACCATGACTGTAAGTATTGCCTAATGGGTAGATCCTCAGAGTCGCATTTATTGTAGGTCTAAGTTCCTGGAGACAGGGCTCCTTATTCTGTTTGCATGAGAGGTCATCCATCTGGATGAGCTGCCCCGTTTCTCTCATGAGGACCTTCCTGTTCTCCACTCCTCCAAAGGTTTATAGGTATGCATAGTTGTTGTTTACGGTAGAGCACCCCCGTATATCAAGCACTTGGGAAATGGAGTTTGAGGTCAGCCTGGGCTACATAGCAAAACCTCTTATCAATAAACCAAAGTCTAGGTTGTAGCTTCATGGTAGAGGATTTACTTTTCACCCTGAGAGTTGCAAGCAAACATACAAAAGTCTCACAGGAACTTGGAGAGAACATCCTGACTGTCTTAAGTTAAAGTGAATGTATATATATTCAATTGTGAGCAACACGGTTGAACTGTGGAAGGCTACACATTGCCAGAAGATTAAGAAGTCAATAAATTCATGGCTTATACTTGGTAGTGTTGGTGGCTGTAGAGGCTTTGTTTTCTAGGAAAACAGTTACTGTATCAGGTGTGGAGCTTGCTGCCATGACCCAGTGGCCCAAGGTGTCAGTGTGGTAAAGGAAATTGAGGTGATACAGTTACTACGCCCCATTTTAAATGAAGCTTTGTATGTGCTTCATAATATTGACTACCCCAATCTTAGAGGATGTGATACCTTCATTTTCTTCGTTTCATTGAATAAGTTTGGGAAAGTTGAAGTATTTAATAAGATCTCTTTGATTCTTGCTTAGTTTCTAGAATTTGTTGAATATCACCATTGAATCAAATAACACCAAATTATACAGTAGTAGTTTGGACCTTTGGTCAACTTAAAAAAAACAGTAAAAATTTAAAGCCTTTAATTTTTAAGGGACTGCTTTCCTTTTGTGTGTCCCTTAGGTTGGTCTCATACTCTTGAGCTGAAGCCATCATTCTTCAGTTTTCTTATTATATGGAAAAACCAGACTAGGATCAAAAGCAGAAACTTCAAGTAAACTCTTTATTTTCCCTATAACCCAAAGTGAGTCAGGAGGCGGTAGGATTAAAATTGTTCCCAAAGACATCTTTATTAATAAATACATAGAGGTGAAAAATGGCTGAGGACACTACTTGTTTCCATTGTCTAGATAAAAATACATTTAAGCATAATATTGCGTACATCAAAGATGCATTGATAAAGAATAACTGCTTCCCTTTCCACTGATGTTATTTTGGAAGAACTGGAAAGTTGAATTATAAACTGAGGGCATATTTTAGCATAAGTAGCTTACAGTTTAGCATAGAGATTCTAAAAGGGGCTGAGTTCTATTCAAACACTGAGTTTTCTGTTGTCTTGTTTTTTTTTTTTTTTTTTTTTTTTTTTTTTTTTTTTTTTTTAGTGAATCAATAGTGTATGTGAAAATAGATATGTTCAAATTTCACAGAACAATCGTGCAACACTAGGTTTATATATCTAATACTCAATTATATTTTAAAACATTTTTTTTTTCTGAGATGAGTCTATCCTGGCAAGATGAAGAATGAAGAAAATGGAAAAAGTAGGATGTCTCTGAATTGCCTACTGGGTAGATGCCCAGGTCCCGTCTGTAGTAGGTCTAAGTTCCTGGAGATGGACACACTCCAAAATGGAAACTGTACATGTGAGATGATAGTTAATTGACTCTTTAACATGAATCCAGGAAAGAGAGTTGAAAAAAAAAGAGATCCAGGCAGCATAGGAGTGGTTGGGTCTAGCAGTTTGATGGTATTTTTCTCCCTTCTCATCTAGGTTAAGAGTTTTCCAGACATCTTGGGAGGAACCCGTCTTCCAAGTGTGCAGATCATGTGTTCCCAAGCCCCTGAAACAGCTAACACAAGGGAGTTCACAATTTTTACTTAACTTCAGTTTAAATTAAAAATTAACACTTGGGGCTAGAGAGATGGCTCAGCATTAAGGAGCACCGGATGCTCTTCCAGAGGACCCACATTGAGCTTCCAGCACTTACGTGGTGGCTCACAACTATGTGGAACTCGAATTCTGGAGGATCAGACAGACTCTTCTGGACCCTGTGGGCACCAGCTCAGAACTAGTACACCTACGTGCATGCAGACAAAGTACCCAGACACACACACAAATAATTAAAAGTTTAACACCTCATTTGGGTATTGGAGAAATGTACATTGAATCTACTGACAGGCCCACTGAATTTGAAACACGTCAATTTATACTGATATACTCAGAATATGTTTAGTACTTAAAAAAAAGAAGATGAAATGTCCATTGATTTTTTTTTTCTACAAGGCCTTACTACATAGCCATGACTGACCAGGAACTCACTATGTAGACCAGGTTGTCTCTGTCTCCCAAGTGCTGGGATTAAAGGCATGCTTTACTTTAGACATACTCTGTTAAATTAAATATGTTACTAAAATTAGTTTATTTCATCTGTATCTTTATATATTTTAAGGTTAGCTGATATAGAAACTGATATGTTGCTAGTAACATTTCTTTGGGCAGCACCGATCTAACAGCTCAGCCCAGTGCTTGTGTCCATTGACTAGATTTTTCTTTTTAAATTCCTACAGATCAAAGAGCTTTAGAGGTGTCAATGGATCAATGTACATAAATATACACAATGAAACCAAATAGAAAACCATTTCAAAAAATGATGGACAGTGCCAGAGGAAGATATCTGAGATTATCCTCCGACCTACACCACACACACACACACACACACACACACACACACACACACACACACAAAATAGTACAATGATTTAAAAGATTCACCTATCTCTTGGACCCAAAGACACCATAATATGCTATATATACTATATAATCACTTGAATAAGGAGGAAAATTTAATAGTATTGCAAAACACTTAGAACGGAACAAGAAGGATACTGTCAATGTTTGAACTTCTTGATCTATTGCTAAAGTATCCCTTAAAGTTCAAGTGATTTTGAATATATTAATGGTAACTAAGATACAATAAAAAGCAAAGTCTTAAAAACAAACTAAACATATTATGAAAAAAAAAAAAAAAAGGGAATGAAGTCAAACACAGCAGGACACTTGGAAAGCAAAGGCAGGCAGATCTCTGTGACATTAAGGCCAGCCTGATCTACACAGCAAATTCCAGCACAGTGAGCTACATAGTAAGAAACTGTCTCAAAATTTAAATTAACTTTAAATTAAAAAGAGACAAAGGCAAGCTAAAATTCCATATATCGATATGTATTTTTAAAATCGATTCTTCAGTCAAACCCAAGACCCCAGGCATGGTTTGCAAGCTATCTTCCTCAGGCTGCATCCTATGTCTTGGTGTTTTAAGTAATCATGCTATAATCCAGGCTGATTTTAAACTGGTGATCTACTCTCCTCTGTCTTCTGGGGCTCTGTTGACTCATATTTGCCACTACACCAACTTTATCAATAAATTTTAAAAATGAGTTGTGTGACCTGACAAATTTAAACCAAAGTGGGTGGAGAGATCCAAAGAAGAGAAGTTGATAGGATATACAGGAATCGTCCTACCCCAGCAAAGCATCCTAAGATCTACCCCAATCCAAGCTGAGTAGAAAGTGCATCTGAATCTGGGAGTTTCCTGTTTTAGTTTCTGAGCCAGAGCACATTCAGAGAGTTGAGAGCATGGAGGGTGTGGTGGCCTTCCTGCAGTGGTGTATACAATGTTGGGGTGTACTTCTCAGTCCCTGCTTCATCTATGCCAGAAATAGTGTTACACAGTTTAGTGTTTCATCCACCTATGGGTTTTCTGTTTGTCAACTCAACAAAAATGTCTTTAAAAAAGAAAAGGCCTTGATTTCTTGGGAAACATGCTCAGAGATTGGCTGCCTGGGAAGGATTACTAGGTTGACTCTATGTGACAAATACTCAGCTCAGTGCCAAACAGAGATAAGTAGAGCAAGGCTGGGTCCTGCAAGATGAGTCATCTTTCTAGTTCTAAAATGTGTGTGTGTGTGTGTGTGTGTGTGTGTGTGTGTGTGTGTGTGTGTGTGTACATACACGTAAATGATCTTGCTAAGGCAGAGGAGGATGTCTCATGTAAATACAGTAAGATGGGTTGCTAGCTGGGTATCACCTATAAAAGTTGACACAAACACCTGTCTTGTCTAAACTGTCTAAACTGACTAAAAGTCATCCATGCTCTTTCCTAACACAGAGCACTGCTGAACCTCCCAGTTTGCTTTGGGTTTGCAGTCACAGCTCAGGGGACACTGCATTCCCTATCTATCTCTCTTGTCTGCAAGCATTAGAGAGGAGCAGGCTGGAGCCCTAGGTGGTAGGGACTGGGCCTCAGCAGCTGACTGGCTAGGTAAGTACCATTGGCTGTGGGGAGGCTGAGATCTATTTTCTTCTGTACATAAAGATAAGAAGCTGAGGGCCCCTTCCGAAAGCAAACACCTTTAATTTGAGCTACTGCCTCCCCATGATTCACCGGATGGAATTTACGACGGGGCTTTACCCCTTCCTGCAAGAGCAGCAAATGAATCAATCCTAATAGGAAATATCAATCCATGCTAGATGGATTTTGAAGACCACAGGCCAAGGTTCCCTAAGAAGGCCACTGCCCTTTAATAGTGTTTTGCTTGTATGAGTGGATGAGGACCAGGTTTGATGGGTGCAAAAGTCACTTCAGCTGGGAGCAAAACAAGTCTGTGCATGTGCTAATATCCACACTGCCCCTCTTAGCATCAAGAATCCAGACAAGACTTCACGAATGCTTTGCTGGGCAGCTGGGGCCACATTCAAAGCTGAGAAACTACCCTAATCTTTGAAAAACCAACAAAGATAAGCAACAGCTTTAGCCAGCTGAACTGAGCTGACGCTCTGCTGCACAATGCCCTTGTGACCATTATTCCAGCTCCGACCGCCGCATGGCACTGCTCGAGCATGCTGGCAATATTTAACAAGCCATCTGTCTGTACCTGTTCCTGCTGCAGAAGAGCCTTTGTCTGAACACTGGCCCCTTCCATCATGCCTGCTATCCACTCAACAGCAAGTGAAATCCTCGGACCATTGTACCAGTTTTGTAACTGCCCTGAGTGTGATGTGTCCTATGGTGTAGCTTCAGTCCCAGGACATCTTTTAAATGGGGTCATCAGGACTGGTGTCTACCTCTCTGTCCTCACTGTTAGCACAGGTCAAAGCCAAGGTCTTGCTTACCTTTGGCAGAAATTCTGTGCAAACCTTGTAACTACTGTTATTTTTGCTCTATAAGAATATTAATATTAAATTGGCATTTGCTCTGTTTTTCAGATTTATAAAACAGTTCCAGCCAAAATCCCTAACCCACACATTGCAAGGAGTTTATATATTAGGTTAAATAAGCATTTGGAAGAATTACTTGAATGTAATTCTTGTAAATTCTTGTAAAATTGTATAGATCTAAAACACTGAATACTGGCATTTCCATGCTTACTCATATATGACCTCATGAACTTGTCCACTGCTAGAATTTTGAAAAGATAACTAACAGTTAAAAAGTGGTTTAAAATTGTATTTGTAAGAACCTGGGGCTGAAGAGAAGGCTTAGTGGCCAACAACCTTTATTTTTCTTACAGAAGACTCAGGTACTGTCCTCCGCATCCAGTCCTGGTGGCTTATAACTCCCTGGAACTCCAGCTCCAGGCATCCAACTCCTTCTGGCTTCCACAGGTACCTGGGCTCACATGCCCAATCTCACACAGAAATGTGCATGTATCCATAACCACAGAAAATTAATCTTCAAGCAATAAAACAACATTCTCATTAGCCCATTTCCCCTTCCATCCCGTTGGTCTCCCGGCTTCGCTGACTCCCCTTGCACAGCCCATCTTCTATTTTGAGAATGACACTGGGGCTTTCTCAGACACTGTTATCTGCAGGAATCAGCTCAAGCATCAGAGCCATCTGTGAAATCCAGACCTTCAATCCCTGCCCTCAGACAGCAAACAGGGACAACATAGTTGCTGCCTGCTGTGCCTCCTTGGGCCTGACTCTCAGGACAAGACTTTATCTATCAAGGAAACTAGGTTTGACCAAAGACAAACACCACATAGACTCAGTGACGTGGGAGCAGTTGAAAACATTTCACTCAGGGTTTACAGGTCATCCCAAGGAATGTATCTACTGTCGTTCCCTCAGCCATTGGCTAACACGTGACTTACACCACGGTCATGTTTTAAACACGGTTCTGCTTAAGAGTAGACAGAATGAATAGAAATGATGTATTAATAAGTACACAGGTTTCTTTCTAGATATTTGAAAACTAATCACCTTATAGAAAAAAGGCAGCTTGACAGGCTTAATTCAAATTGTGTATGAAGGAAAGAATTTAAAGAAGCAAGAGATGGAGGAAACCTACATTCAGAGTCTCTAGGCGAAAGGAAATCACGATGGAAATATATTAGCAGACCGACAGTTACTATTGGGAATGCCAGGAAAGTGAGATCCCTCCATGTTTTCCTACCATTCTTTAATGCTAATTTTAATATGAAACACATGTTGTTTTTTTTTTTCAAGGTAACGGACTGTTCAATGCACACTGTGTTTATTTTCTCTTTCTCTCCCAAAGTGTATGTGTGTGTGTGTGTGTGTGTGTGTGTGTGTGTGTGTGTGTGTGTGTGTGTGTGTGTGTGTGTGTGTGTGTGTGTATACCTGTGCTTTTCATGATTACATCCATCTATTGGTGCTTGGGTCACATTTGACTACAGTGAACAGTGCCCAGCAGCGGAGACAATGACCATTCTTGTTTACAAACTTGGAAGACTCTCCTAGCTGCTCTCTCCATAGCTGTGGTACTACCATTTGCTTTCTGTCTGGCAGGGATCACACATTCTAATTTCTCTATATTCTTGCTAACACCTTACTGTGAAAACCACTCAAGGCCACCATGGTGGAAGTAAAGTGGCACCAGGCTGTGGTTTTGATTTGTACTTTCTGGAGTCATCATTGTCTGCATAAAACCTTTGCAGGGAACTTGGCTCACAAGAATGCCTTGTGGCCTCTGGGATTGTCAGGAATGGCCTGTCAGTTCTCAGGCATGCTCTCTCATGGCATCTCTTTAAAACCCCCATAAGGCTGAGCGTGCCGGAGCCTTTACAGCCATTGCTGTAACCAGTCTCCTCTGCTTCCTTTTTTTCTTCTTCCGTTTCCTTCCCCTTTCCTTTTCTTTCTGAGACAGATCATCACTGTATGCAGCCTAGACTGGCCTCAAGCTCACCAAGCTCCTGACTCAGCTTCTCAAATGCCCGTGCCACTACACCTGAGTTCATGCCAGTTTAGATAGGACTATAAATTTTAACACAGCCTTCAGAATTAACACTAAAACCATTTATGGTCTATGAGTGAATGAAAATTCTAGCATAATATAATAGCGCCGCTGATAGCACAGATTTTAAAATAATGGGGTATCACCAGGCCTGGCTTGAAATTATTTCTTAAGGGCCTTACTGCCATTGGTGAGGATGGGCTACAGTGGACTGAAGAGCATCCTACGCTCAAGGAACCAGGTTGAAGAATGAGCTCCAGGCAGAGACTGAGGAACTGGATCCCTAACAATATGGATAGCTGGGCTGTCACAGGGAAGAATGCACTTCAAGGTAGAAGGCTTCTATGGTGGCTAGAGTTTTGAAGCCTAAAAAGGACCAGAACATCCAAGAGTGTTCTGAGATCAGCAGCAAATAGTAAATGTGAGGCCCAATATCAATATTTTGATGCTGCCTGAATAATTCAAATGGGCAGTGAATGATGGGGAAAAGGGGAATCTAATGTGGAAAATAATAGACTCAGGAAGAAAAACTTATTAGCACATTGTTTAAAGGGGAAACCTGGGTGTAAATAATAATTTGGAGGACATGAAGGTGGTGATGGAAGAAGAGACCACTTGTTGCCTTGTAGCCTTCTGGCAGCTACAGATGCTGCAGCCTGTGCCTTGTGTGTGGATCCATTGCCTAGGAAGGATGATGGCTGACCGCCAGGCTGGGTCATGCTGCCAAGGACAGGGAGGCGATATGTCTTGTGTCTTCTGCACTGTGGCAGACCCAGCAAAGGCTGCACTCAATAAATGTTTGTAGGGTGAGTGAATGGAAGCAGGAAGGCATGAATTCATGAAAAGCAGCCCACGACACGGTCCCTGCCCTCTAGGAACGTACAAAGGGGCAGCTGAATAGACATTATAATGACAATAATCAGATGGCAGTAATAGTTCCCGCATGGGTGGGTCTGTATGTCTATACATGTAGCCCTGCAGCCCAGGAAACCAAAGGAGGGCTTTTGAAAACTCTGTTTGGTAGCCATGGCCTCTCTTATCTTTATTAATGTCCTGCAAAGCACTGTCACCCTGCCCTTTTCTTGATAGCGCAGGTAAACAGGAACATTGAAAAAGCCACCAGTTGCCAGAGATACCTAAGCTCACCTGGTGATCACAGAGAGGCGAGCAGAGCTGGACTTGGCCTCTTGTACGGGAGTCAGTCTTTTGACTTTGCTTGGCTGACAAACTTCCTCAAGATCTCTAGCCTCCAGATGGATGAAATTGATAGAGTTCATTGTCAATCAACACTTACTGTTAATAAAAGTATAAGAGGGGACAGGACACCCACAGGCCATGGGGGAATTGGAAATTCCTTCTTAGGTCATCAATCATCTATCTAGCCTGACCATCAGTAACCCATGTAACTTTGCTGGGTTACAAAAGCAAGCAGCAGGCTGCCTTCTGTTTTCTTGGCCTAATGGTTATCCACACTCAGCAAAAATGCCATTATTGACTTAAAAACATCCCAGGCTGAAAGACACTCAGTCATCCTGACTTCAGGCAGACCAGCAAGGAAGACTTAAGGCTTGGCTAAGAGATCCTGTCTCATTTAACCTCCATTGTGCTTTTAGTGGACAGTGGGTATGTTCTACAAGAGAAATAAAAGGCCACAGGAGATTTGCTCATTTTACCAATGAGATTTTACTCCTGAGGCTCTTTCACAGTTTTTCAGTTTGTTTTCTTTTTATTCTTAACTAAATGGCTTTTTAAAAAATGAATTATTATGCGAAGACATCCATATTTAAACATAAGGAGATATCTGATAAGCTTGGTGATGAGCTAGCATCCTTAGCTTAAAATTATAACCTGACTTATCCTAAAGTCAAAGAGAGCAAAACAATGATTTTAAGGTTCATAGCTAAGCTCAGCTTATAAAAGAAGCAAACTCAGTGTTCATATTATGAGAAAATCAAATTGCATCAATTTCAGAACTCAGTTCAAGAGAATCTACAGATGCATAATCTAGGTGACAATGTGATTCATATGAGGTCTGGTGAGATGGCTCAGCAGTTAAAAGTGCATAATATTCTTTCAGAGGACTCAAGTTTAATTCCCCAAACTGACATTGAATGGTTTGAAACTACTTGTAAAGTCAGTTCCACAGGGTTTAATGCCTCAGGCCTCTGAGGGCACCTACTTGCATGGCAAAAACTTATATAGACACATACCCATCATAACTTAAACAATTTTTAAAACTTCAGTCACAGAAGTGAACATCTGTCAAGAACCCTGGGCTAAGAAATTCTGCCTGCAACCTTGGTGTCCTTTATTGATGTCAGAAAAGGACAGTGAAGCTGTGTTCTGAGCTTGGCACCCAAACGTTACCCTGGTAGAGTCCCCTAGAAAGTCCCAATGCAAAAGGGTAGGTAATTTGCAATTACAGTCTCAAAATCATTCTAGAATAAATAAAATTATGGATTTACCCTTCTCTTGCAAAGCCCAAAGGGTTATATAGTTCACTGTGTACCACAATGGTAGGACACATATATGAGGTCCTAACATATATGAGGTTGCTTAACATCTATGAGCTCTCCTACCATATCTGAGATCTTAGCTTTTATCTTTGCCACCTCCCAAAACTAAACAAATGTCTTATATCCCTTAAAACACATATTTAAATGAAAAATCTTCTGAAAGTTATTAAACTCTTTAGTTGTCTTAGACAAAAAAGCATCCAGATGAAATAGAAAATCATTTTATTTAAAAATAGCAGTCTATCCTCACATTAAATTTAAAGTATGAAGAAGCCAATGCTGCCTTTTTAAATTTTAACTTAAAAAATTAAACAAAATTATGATTATGTGTGTGTCAGAGCGTGTGGGTTTACCTACATGAGTGCAGTAATCATGAAGGACAGAAAAGGGCATTGGATCCCTTCAGCTGGAGCTAAAGGTACTTGTAAGCCACCTCATGAGGTTCAGGGGATCAAACTCAGGTCTGCTGGAAGAACACCTTTAGAACTTCTTTCTTCGGGATCACATAATACTATGTAGGTAGGTGAGCCCATTTCTGATGAGATCCTTAGACAAACAAGTCAGCGAAGAACCAGCTCCACCATCTATCTCTTGCTCAACACTCTGGCTTCTTTGGAGTTGCCAAAAAAGGGAGACTTCCTTCCTTCTTCCCTTCTTTTCTTCCTTCCCTTTTGCCTCCCCTTCCGTCTTTTTTCTTTCTTCCTCTTTCTTTCTTCTTTTTCTTTTAAATGAATAATCATTTGCTTCACGAAGCGTATCTGAGAATGTTATAAGAAAAGAACTCCAAATTACACACTCTCCCTCTTGTGTATAAACCACATAAACAATTGAAAATGGAGATATATATTATGAGACTTTTACAGAAAAAGATTTTTCATACAGTGTATTTTGATTATAGTTTCCACTGTTCCGCCTCCGTGTTCTCCCCACCTCCTCTCCCAGCCGGAGCTACACACTTTAAAAAATTTATGTCATTATTCCTGGTCTGTTTCTAGTGGGAGACAGAAAGGAGATTTTTCAGTCAGAGATGTCCCGAAGGGTGTGCCTAGCCCTGAGACAATTGTCTCAGCAGTCTGCATGCTTGCTAGGGTGAGTAACACTTTTATTTCAGTTCTTTCTAATAAAGTACACCCTTGAGGGGAATGGAGAGAGACAGGTAGTTGGGAAGATCGATACTATTCTCCATTTGAGAGGACTAAACCCTGTGTGCTGAGGACAGGGACCATGTATGAGCTCAACTGCTGGTATAACTTCAGCCATCTGGTCCTCTGAGCTTTGCAGGGGATGGGAGCAAGGGATACCTAAGATCCAGCCATTTTCTTCACATTGGAGGTGGAATGGGAGAACTCTGGCTCTCCAAGCTGTGACACAGACATATCATCCCTCTAGGACTTTTGGGTGGAGTTTTCGGGTTTTCACCTTCAGGCATGGTTTCTGTGGCATTCACCAATAGTAGTAGTTCTACTGGATCAGAAAGATAATTACTGGAGAGACCCTAGGAAAAGTCACGAGCACGCTCCCCATCAAATGTCACCTCATCAGGTGGACTGAATTCCCTCAGGAGTGGAGGTCAGAAGGTTTCTCTGCCTTGGTTTCTCTTGAGTGGGGAAGAGGATTCTCACTCGCCCCTCCCCCATCCACAGCAAAGGAAAAGAATGACTTCTTTGTTCTGGGGCAAACTTAAAAAAAAAAAAAATCCTTGTCACTCTGCCTGCCCCTATAAAAACTTATCTTCACCTCCACTGTTGGTAGGAGACATTTTATTTCCTTCCTGTTTGCTAACCCTTGCTCCTCAAGGCCCCTCAGCCAAGGCCCTTTCCATTGTACCAGGTGATATCACCATCATCAGGAGAGTGGGAGCCCATCTGTCACCTGACGCGCTGTCTTTATAGCCCCGACAGGTTGTCATGCTGGCTACCAGACCTGGGTATGGCTACTACAAAGTAGCTAAACCCACCTCTTGGCACCTCAACCTGCTTCCTCACATCCCAGGGAAGGAGTCTGAATGACTAGGTTTTGTGACCCCTCTGTCTTGCTCCTTCCTTTGATGACTTCTGAAGCCCAGATCATTTCAAGTAGACTTATGGTTACCATGGATGGTACTATCTCTGGACACATGTGGGAACCCCAGTGGATGTCAATCTTTGGTACTGCAGCCTTGAGTTCCACTTTATCAGTTTCAGAAAATAACACTTTCTCTGCTGACCTCTTGAAAGAAATCCTGCATAACAACAGAAACAACAGAAACTTGGATGACAACCCAAAGTGTATTTTCTTTTATGTGAATATACAGAAGTATAACATCTTTCTTTGGGCCGTGGTATCCCTGATGCATTTCACTTCTCCATTTCTACTCCTGGGAAACCTAAGGCTGTCTTTAGGCTGTCATCCTGCAGGCCTCACATGGTGAGGGGGATAGAGTGGACCTGTTTGCCTGAATGGAGTGCTGGGAAATGAAGGCAGGAGCAAAGGGGACAACCTCAGACTTGTTTCTTGCTGCTCAGTCTGAAACAGAATAGATGGAGGACGTGGAGGTGTTTGGAAAATGTATATAGGAAGCTACTATCATTTGGTCTCCAGAGCTACATGTTTGGTGTCTGGCAGAAACTCGAGAATGAACTGGTCATAGAGTAGAAGGACAGGTGAGTCCCATTATGCACCTCTGTACCTGTCCCTCCTTGTGGCCACTCAACAGCATTCAGAGAGCACTGATTTCCACTTTGCTACTGTAATTCAAACTTCTGCCAGCTCCCCTTCTTGCCAGTTGGAACTCAGAGTCACCCAGGGAACATGTTTTGGAATCATTTTATTTCAGAACATGTTCTGGAATCATTTTATTTCAGATACATCATGATGACAAGGTACAAACCAATAAGAAGTGTTCAGTTTCCAGTGTGAGGAACAAAGATGGAGACAGGACCATAAGGAGAGTGCAGAGAAATACACGCAGGACATGTGATCCCTGTAGGTGTGGCACCTATAAACAAGGCCAGAATCAGGTATGGCACACATGACCCCTGTTGTACCTCAACTTTACTCACGTCACCCATGTCTTCAAGGAAGGAAATGCATCTGTCTACATAAGAGCTGAGGTGCACCTCAGACAACCCAAACACAGCCATGCCCCAGGAATGGCAGTTCAGGGATGGAGAAAAAGGCTTTGTGGTACAGAAGGGATACAGTGGCTCAGTTGTCAAGGATACGTTTTCTTTCCAGCATCGTGAAACTTGACAGCCTCCTGAGTTCCTCCTTCTGGAACATTCCCTGATTGGGTATCAAGTACCCTCTGACTCTCCTAACTCTTTTGTTCTCTAAGCAAACACTTTTAAATGAAGCCTTTGAGCTCCCAGGGCTGTAAGAAAGCTAGGACAAAAATATGAAATGGATGTCACCTAGGCCTGGGGGGATGGCTTCAGTGTCTAAGAACTACTCTTTCTCCTTTGGTGTGAGCATGACCTCTAGGGTGCCAGAATTTCTGTGTGGAGGGAAAAAATCAGAGATTCCCTGGAGGAATTGCCAGAGCTTTCTGGATTATTGTGGTATAAGGAAAGCACCTTCAACTCTACTTTTGTGGTATCATCCTGAGGAAGGAGTCAGGGCCAGAGAAATAGAGTTGGGCATCAGGTTTGTGGTCAGTTGCAGATGTAAACTGCTCTTTAAGGGAAGTGTGTTTCTTGGAAGCCTGGCAGAGAGCTGTTTGGGCATTCTTGAAGGACATATTTAAAAAGGCGTGGTGGAGGAGGTGGGCTTTATCTACAGAAATAGCACTACAGAACATCTGCTGGGCACCCAGAGGACTCCTAGTCCCTGGCAAAGGAGATGTGTAAACAAGGTTCAAGCAGGTGTGACTGAGTGGCCACTGCTGAGAAAGCCTGGTCCCTACTCACACTAGCCCATAAGGAAAAATGACAAAGAAGTCATATGGGGAAGACAATTTCTGCCACCAACTCAATGAGTGCCTTTCCAATCACCCATGCATAGAACAGTGCCTACTCTCTAGAAGGGGACAGGGATGTGGATGCATTTGCAACTTCCTGCAGCTGAAAGAACAGAGTGGCAAGGAGAACTGCAGCTGGGGGTGGGGTGGGGCTCTTCTGGCAGGCAGGTGTCTCTTGGAGATCCACTTAGTAATTCATTACCGAGCTCCATCTGCTTGGAGAACCAATATTCATGCCTGTGAGTCTGAGGCTGTAGTGCCACTCCATCTGGGGAAATCTCTGCTGAGAGGCGCTTCCTCTGGGCCACGCTGGGCACAATGTCACCCAGGGAAAGGATGCCCTGTCTTCTGTAGAGTACAGGACTGCTACAGCACAAGTATTTGTTTCCAAATCATGGTCTCTTTGGTGTCTTCATTTTGCTGAATCCTCACAGCACTCCTATGCACAGGTCAGCACCATTTTGAATGACACTGGTAGATTTATAGGGTGCTAACATGAGAAGAAGTGGAGAGTGCTCACCTGAGCTCTTAGACTGCCATGCAATTTGTGTGGTGGCAGGAATCATCTATGAGCCTCAGTTTTCTTGGGTGATGACCAAGTTTTTGAGCACCAAGAACTGAATGAGCTGGAGAGATGGCACAGGTGATAAAATGCTTGTTTTGAAAGTATGCTGTGGGGATTCAATAAAAGTTTCAGAAGTTTTGGAGATATCAGAGGGAATCTATCCACAGTCTATATGGGGGGTTAGCAAAAGCTCCAGAAGTCCCAGAGCTCTAACCACAGTCAGTCTAGGAAAATCAGAGAATGGTGATTCAAACCTTTAATCCCAGAACAGGGAGTATCCTGGGAGTGGTGACCTACACCCTTAATCCCAGCTGAGTTGAGGTCACTTCAGATTATAGAAGGAATTCCAGGCTCCCAAGCAGGTATGGTGGGGCCACGCCTTAATTACCAAAAGAGTACTTAAGACAGGATAGAAACACAGAGGGAGCCATTCCAAGGGAAGCGAGGCTGAGGAAGCTGGAAGACAGCTGGGTAAGATCTGACTGTGGTGTTTATTCTCTCTAGTATCTCCAACTTCTTTAGAGATCTATCCCCGAGTCTCATTCATTTGTGCAACAGTATACAAATCTGAGTTTGATTCCACAGAACCCACAAAAAAAGGTGTGGTAGTGTACAATTGTAATACCAGTGTTAGAGAGGCAGAGACAGGCAGATTCCTAGGGCCCACTGCTCAGCATAGAGTAATCAGTCAGTTACAGGTTAAATGAGAGACCCTGTCTCAAAAAGAAAGATAGAATGTAACTAAGGAAGAAGCTGTTGCTGGCTCTTGGTTTCCTTAGCATAGACACCAGCCCATGCAACGTAAACACATGCACACACACAATTGAGTGCCAGAGCTCCATCAATAGTATGCTTGCCTAGCATGTAGGAGCCCTTAAGTCCCAATAGCAGAACTATATAAAACAGGCATGTGGCTCACACCAGTCTTCCTAAGCAGTGAGGAGGTGGAAGCAGGAGGATCTGGAGCTCAAAGTCATCCTCAGCTACAAAGTTAATTTGAAGCTATGAGGGCAACGTGAAGAGGAAATAATTAGATACAGTGTCTAGAGAGGCACCTGGCACTGATAAGGTATCAAAAGACACAACTAAGTGCATGCTTTACCCATCCTGTAGTCTTCCCCATTGAGCCTTCCAAAGACATCAAGGGCATCATTTCCCTTCCTGGACCTCTCTCCTCATAAAATCCAAGTTTGATGTCTTCCTTTGAAATTGTCTTACTCTTCAGTAGCTGCAATGGGCCACTGCCATCAGAAGACTCCTGCAGTATCTTTGATAAACAATCCTCTGGAACCACTTCCATGGTGCATCAGGACACATCCCTCTGCTCTCACATTAAGGCCATTTAAGGAGGTCAGCCTTCAGAATAGGCTGTTTCATTGATTGATCATTTGAAACAAAGAAGCTGTTCTATCTCTTGTCCAGAAACACAGTGTGTGCCCATGCCCCCTGAAGCCTTGTCATCCAGTAGAGGAGAGAGGTGAGGGCTCTGGAGGTCTAGAGGCTATGGTTCCTGTGGACTTTAGTAAGAACAAAGGGGAAGGAACAACTTATCCTACCTGAAACAGACACAAAGCTTGATTCTGGTCCAAACCCAACAGCCTATTTTGTGAAATCTATAGATGTTGTCTCTTTGCAGATTTGAAAGTCCTCCAAGTGTTCAGGTCAGTAGGGAAGTCCTCAGACCAGGTGGCTCAGAGCTGTGAGCTTCAAGGGGGAGGGTTGTTTGCATCAGGAGAAGGGTAAATTTATTTTTAATGCCCCCCCCCCAGCTTTATATCATGAGAAACTTTGAACACTAAGGAAAGTTGGATAAAGTGCTGGAGAGAAACAACTCAGTGGTTAAGAGAACTTGTTGCTCCTACAGAGAAGATCTTGGCTTGATTTCCAGAAACTGCCTGGCAGCTCATAACTGTCTAGAACTCCATTTCCAGGAGAACTTGGCATCCTCCTGTAGTTCTGTGGTGTGGAATGGTGTTTCAAACTCCTCCTAAGGGCCCTAGATGGTTGAAACATCCCTCAAGAAATGGAAATATTGTAAGAGCCAGAGAGAATGTATGATTCCAAGAAACAGTGTTTACCAAACCCAACGGGTCTGATGGCCATATGAACTCAGAGACCCATACAGGTTTAAGCCAGATGGGATGCAAGCATGAGGATGCCAGGCACAGGTGGATGCAGGCTCCTACTTCTTACTAAGAAGATCTCTGTAATTGATGCCCATTTGCAAAGGAAAACTTAGCTTTCTCTAGTCTAGTCTCACTGGGTATAGTAGCCATATGTTGAGGTAGGCTCTACGCCCAGGTTCAGTTGGCTAATAAATTCAATAATTTTTTTTTATAGTTTGTGTATTTTGTATATTTTGGTTTTCATATTTGTGTTTTTGTGGGGATTATTTCATGTGTTTTTCTTTTCTTTTTGAAAGAAAGAATGTGGAGTTGGGTGGAGAGGATTTTGTGAGGAGCGGAGGGGGGGGGATTATGATCAGAATCATAGTATGGAAAAATTTTATTTCAATTAAAAAAAAAACTCCCCTCAAACTTATGGCATGCAATCAAAGTGTGCAAAGAAACTATCTACAATGTGGCATTTATTTGAAACATCACAGAAAGAGAGAGAAAGAAATACCAGGAGATAAAATTAATGTCCCACAGAAAATAAATAAATCACTTAAAAAAAAATAATCCTACAATCCTTTTGCCGTACAAAAGGCCTAAGGGCTTATTGCTTTGTGCAAAAACCAAACCAAACCAAACAACAACAATGTAAACAAGAAAAGTGAAAGCCTACTTTTCAGATATTTTTCCCAAGTAAGTATATAAAATGCAAAGAATTTTTGATAGAGTTGTGCAAAATCTTAAGTGAAAATCAGAAGCTACAAGACCTCCTTCTGTTTTGGCCTGTGCTGAAGTTGACAGACAAGCAAGTCTATTATGTTGAACACTGGGTACAACCTAAGCATTTATTTATCTGCTGAAGAAGAATATCTGGGCCAAGGCATGTGACTTTCCAGGTCTGTCTCCAGTGCCTGAGTAACACTGAAGTAGGTAAGCATGGGAGCCTGCCTAGCCTGAGCATTCCCACTGGGTCAGCTTAGGCTTTGGGGTAGAATGCAGTTCATTCTTTCCTTTTTAGCATGCATAGCTTCCATCACGGTGCCAGCTGGTTCTTTGTACTGTCAGCTCTTCCCCTAAAAATTCCCTGGGAAGCATCACCCCGGAGAAGAGCACCTGCTTCCAGTCTGTCTTTGAACCAGTGTTACTTACCTGTCCAGAAAGATAATTACAGCTCATTGGAACTTAAGAAGCAAGAGGAGCCAACATGTATGGCACTGTGCAGATGGACAGACATGTGCCTGGTGCTCAGAAGTGGTATATGTGTGTCTGGAAAGGCCTGAACAGGGGGGCAGAGGTCACGTCTTTCCCTATAGTGACTTGGGTCCCACTTGGAGGCACAATGGTCGGTTAGACTCAGGGCCTCCATCCCATTGTGCTGTACATTATGCTGCTCCACTGTGGTAGTTTTCTCCTTTGCACTTTTTAATATAACACTTTTATGAATTATTTGAGAATTTATTACAACGTACTGTGGCCATTCCCCTGTTCCCCTCCCCCACATCCCAGCCTCTTCACCTAAGTCTTCGCCAAGTCCACCCTTCACTTACATTTCCTACATCTTTCCCTGAACCTTTCAAATTTTTTTTTTTTTTTTTTTTTTTTTTTTTTTTTTTTTTTTTTTTTTTAATAATCCTCTAAGTCCAGTCTGTGGTACCCATCTACTCATGGGTATGATGAGTGTGAACCCATTCGTTGGAGTGTGATTGACTTACTAAGGGTGAAATAACATCTCATGATCAAACCCAGGTTGACCTTGAACCCACATACTGATCAGGAGAGCCTCAACTTCGAATCCTTCTGTCTCAACCTCTCAGGTACTGTAATTATAGGCTTTTAGGCTTCTCTTTGCTTTGGACTTCTAAGTGTTTATCTTGAGTTCACAAAGGGCTCAGTGCTGTCAGAGTTGGAGACTGGGAAGAGTGTCCATGCCAAAAACCTCAGGGTTGTTAGAGTTTGGTGCCCAACACCTGTATTTCTATTTCCAAGATGAATGCATTTGATATTCTCATGATTTATGAAAAATAGTTAAGGTGTGTGCCATACAAATCAAATTAATCAGAATTTCCACTCTGGGAAGCTCTTTCCTTGATAAGGTCTCTTAATAAGAACACTGATTCAAATAAGAACATGAGAGATATGGTAAGATGATCTAGAAGGTTGTGAACTGGGATGGGGAGGACTATGATGCTATCCAGCTGGTCATTCCCAGCATCTTACAGAGTTTATTGGGGAGCTTTCTGTTAAAGAGAAAAACGAGTAGATAGAACAGATATAGGTAAATTATAATATCTACCTGTAAACAATTAGCCAAATATAAGCCATAGACAATTTACACTAATACAGATGCTTACATATTGGTACAAATGTAAAATTATTTCATATGTCTGCTTGAGATAATTTGTATATTAATACAAATTCAAATCTAAAATTATTTTATATGTCTAAAGTAATTTACATATTAATGCAAAATTAAATCTATAATTGCCATATTTTACACGTGCTTCACCTCTGTTTAAAATATTTTGCACATTAATGCATATTAAGGATATTGTTGTCATTTCCATTATACATTTTCTACCTCTGTTTAATTATACTAGTCATAATATATATATATATATATATTCTATTTCTGTTTAAGATGTTTTATATACCTCTGTTTAGATATTTTATATAATGGTACATATTTAAGATACTTTTGTCATTTTGCACTATACTTTTATCTTTGTTTAATGTTCATAGGATTGTCATATTTAAAGTCACTATTCAAAAACTATACACCCATTTAAAAATTGCCTAGTTTTACAATATAAACTTTAGTCTTCAAGATGATAAAAATTATAGATTACAGTTACTTAAGTTTGCCATGTAATAGTCATATTGTTTACAATTCTCAAATATATAATAAAATGTCAGATAGACAAGAGTCTTCAACCACTTCATAGACCTAAAAATATGACATTTGATGTTTTGTTATTCACAATTTGGCCATAAGAGATACCAAAAATTACAAAAAAAAGACTAATATACTACTCTGAAAGAAGATGCTGAGCAGTTGGCTAATCATAGGTTAGTTTAAGGGTTAAGAGTTAGCTAGTTATATGCCTGAGCTATAGGCCAATCAACATAAAATTCATATAAACTTCTATGTGTTTATTTTTGAGAATTTTGGACTGCTGGTCCAGATTTTGAAACTACTCCAGGCCAAAAACTTGATATGATAGTTTGCTTCTTAGCTGAGTTCCCAGTTGATGAGGATATTCATCCAGGACAACACTTTGAGAAACACTAATCAAAGGCATGGATTTATGAAAGGTATATGGTCAGTTGAATAAAATAACTAAAAGTGACCTCAGGCAGGTCAGACATGGTGGTGCACTCCTTTAATCCCAGTATTTGGGAGGCAGAGGCAGTCAGATCTCTGTGAATTTGAGGTCAGCCTGGTCTATATAGTAAGTTCAAGAACATCCAAGGCTACATAATGAGACTGTCTAAAAAAAAAAAAAAAGTGACTTTGGGCAAATGGTCCTTAAGGATGAGGACTTTATGCATGTTGAATGAACTTACTCCATTGCTTAGTTCCCTGGACCGTAAGCATCACCATTGCCAAGCTCCTGGGCTACTGCAGAGTATAGAATGTCAGAGGAAATGTGTGGCTCCCAGGTGGTATACACAAATATTTTGCAGTGGAACTTTCTGAATTTGGTGCTTTAAGGTGAATCCATGGAACACCTGAAGCCTCTGAGTGCCTGTCATTCTATGCTAGAGAACGCTTGTATTGTGACGAGAACACGCCAGAGGGCCTGGGAAGATGGCTTAGTCAACAAACTTCTTGCTATATAAGCAATAACTATCCAGTTTGATCCTCAGCCCTCATGTAAAAAGCTGGGCATGATGGTACAGTGGAGCGGATCACACAGGAGACTCCCTGCTGCTCACTGGCCAGCCAACCTAGCCTGATTGGCAAGTCCTGGGTCAAAGTAAAAGACCTTGTCTTAAAAAAACAGCCGGTAGCTGTAACAACACTGAGATTGACTTCTGATTTTATACACATATGTACATAAATATACACAGATACATACACATATACATATATGCACACTATACATACATGCACACATACACATATATACATACATACACACACACATATACTCACATACACACACACACACACACACACACACACACACACACACACACACATCAGGGAGACATGGTGGAGGCCTGCACCATTTTCCCCCTCCGGGTTGAGTTTTCATGTCTAGGGCTCAGCTTATAAGACGTGTTCATTGGCTGAAGGTATCTCTTAGGCTGCTTTGTTCCCCAGCACACTGACCACTTCACCTGAGGAAAATATGACCTCTCTGTCTAGAAATGCTTCCAGACAGAGAAAATGACTCGGCCATTATCAGGTCCCTTGGTGTTGTTCTAATACCCATGTCACTTCCTTTCCGCTGACATGCTGTCTTGGCTCATTTTACGTATAAATAATGGGCCTTTTTAAGGCATGGTAATACGTGTGTCTTCAATCCTAGCAGAGCAGAGGCAGGTGGATCTCTGTGAGTTTGAGGCTCAGCATGGTCTAGATACTGAGTTCCAGGATATCTAAGATGATTTAAGAGAAGTTGTCTCACCTCATCTTCCTCCCAGAAAAGAATGGGGTATTAATTCAGGGACTAGGTTTGGGCTATCTTTGAACTAAGACATTTGCTTTCCTCAAAGCAAATAAAATGATGCCTGTTACATATCCATCTTTGCCTCTACTTTATAGATTATAGATAGGATCCTGTACTTTGTACGTTATCATCAAATTACTGAGCCAAATGCACTGTATGACCTATACAGCTATCATGAAACTGACACCAGGCTCCAAGACACAGGAAGTGATACCCAGTGGCAACCAGTAAGGCTGTTTTGAAACACGGTCCACATGGTCCAATCCTCTTAGGGTCCTCCCCATCAATCTGTTGCTTCAGTTCCTAGATGTTGGGACAAATCAGTCAGTCAACTTTCACTTCCTCATCTGTTTTTAAAAGGGAGGCAATAAAATCTGACTTCATGTCAAATGCCCTTGACACCATCAAGATTGACTGGAAAAACTCTTTAATGTTTTCGATTCAGACCAAAGGGAGATGGATGAACCCAATGGAACAGCAACAGCCTGTGAGTGTGATGTCTGTCTGACAAGGTCTTTGATCATTGCCTACAGCTGCCCATGACACCCTGTGCTCGTGGTTCTCAAAAGGAAATTCGCACTTAATAGCTCTAAGCTTTCTAAATTCCTATATCCTGGTAAGCTCAGCTTGAATAAATGATATCCTCTGCTTGCTGTTAGCTGCTCCTAAAGGCTATGGGTCATCAGTGGTCCCTGTGTTAATAGTCGAGATGCCTCCCCCCCCCCCCCCCCAGAAGCAGACAGTAAGAAGGTAGTGGGTTTTGTTTTTGTTATTTGTTTTTTCTGCTTATAGGGGTCAAAACATCTTGTTGGTGGGTTCAGTTACCCAAGAAGAAAACTTCAGAAAAGGACCTGTGAGCCAAAGGCTGACTCTAGCTGCAGTCACGTGACACAGGGGCTAAGGTGGTGGTGGGTGTTCTTCATGTAGAAACTACTGTCATTAGCCCCTACAGTGTAGACACCGAGATAGAAGTGTTAGAATCTATTCAGGGATGACTCTAAAAGCAAGAGTTCTTTTTTTTTTTTTTTTTTGGGGGGGGTGGGGTGGCGCACTTAGTGGCTTTTACATGATACATGCCTGATTTCCATTCAAGCAAACAAGCAAGCAAGCAAGCCAACAAACAAGAACTATGCTCTGGGAAGCTCTTTTGCTTTCTTTCTTATAAAGGGTAGCTGTGATCTAGGGAAGGGAAGACTGTGGGCAGAAACTTCAGCTTTGCCCAGCTGGGTTTAGCTGCATACTATGCACCAGGGTTCCAGACAGTGAGTGTTGAACCTGATTGAGGTGTGTGATCCTTATAGACAGAGGGTACTGGCCTGGGTAGGCAGGATTGGGTGGAAGGGTGACTGGTAGGTCTTTCAGGGCTCAGCCACTGGGCAGGGTTCTTGGAGCCAATGGGCCCCTTAGTACCTGGCTCTGCCTGCAGCGGGGCCCATGGCAAATACAGGCTATCAAAGCCGTCAGCACTCCTGAATGGGACAAAGAAAAGGCGCATTAATGATTAACTCTGCTAAAAGCTCCGGCTTTTGTATTCCCATGGTGCCTGGCCTATCTGCCTGCCATGTGACCGGCTCTGGCCATTTTCTCGCAGATTGGGGAAAGCTAGTGAGCAAACACAGGTGGTTCGGAGTCGCCTGGCTGTCAGGGACAACCGCGGGCAGCACCAGCTATGCCTGGCGAAATTAGCTGCTCTGTTTGCCTCCAATTTTGCTTCCTGGTGCTGTTACTTTCTAAGTCGAATGTCATTTTGCTCTTATTTTCCACTATTCACAGAAGCTGCAGAAAAAGGCGGCAAAGCCCCCGTCCCACAAAAAGGGAAAGGGAGACACACAGCCTCGTGTTCTTTGAACTCTGCAATAACGTTTGGTGATCAAATGCAAAGGCCGGGTAAACTAATTAAAACCCCTCAGGTCTTTAACTCCCTGCAAGAGCAAACTGATTCTTCTCAAAGGGAATTATTTTAGTCATCCTGACCAAATACGCAAGCCACAGCAGTGACGTCATAAGTCTACTAGAATGGACCCCAGCTGAGCGCCTGTGTTGCAGAAGCCAAGGCAAGAACCCACTGGTGAAATCTCAAAATAGGACAGGGTGCCCTTTGGATTCTCACCTTGCTGGTTTTTGGTTAGGCGTCAAAATCCCTCTGGTGGCTTTTTTTTTCTTTAGACGCATTTTTTTCCTCTTGTCCTACATTAGACTCTCTTGTCCTTGTTCAAATATTTATATGTGTGTCGTGTTGCATGCTGCCTCTATTGCTTACAATCGCAGCCATAAAGCATAGATTATCAGCTCAACATGATAAAGGCCCTTTAAGTCAACATCAGAAATGAGCAGAAAATGAAATAAAGTTATAAAAAGGAGAAGCATCAGTGTCTACAATGGGTGTGTCAGTCTGCAGAGACTCAAGCCATTAGCTACAAGAAGAAAGGCATCATGAACAAACCAGCAGTACCATTGAAACGGTCATCAGCCTTTCATATTTAAATACAGCCCCGGGGCCCATTCCCATTTAAAGCAGAGAAAAAACAGCCACAAAAGCAGAAACCAGTGAGGTTTTTCCAGAGGAAGGCCCTCAGAGCAGAGGCGTCAGTTCAAGCGCTGCACAGCCATGCTTCTGTGGTGCCTCCTTCGTCCACAGCTGCTCACCTCTAGAAAAAACCCTTGCAGCCTCAAACCCAAAGGCCATGAGGAGTTCATGGCAGGAGTGCTGTTTTCATGGGGGCCTGTGGAGTTGTTGATCAACAGTCTTCCATAGTTCTTAGATTTCTGATTTTTGTGAGATGAAGATTGTATGGCCAGAGTTCTCCGTTGCAGGGGAGACTTGGTTAACTCCATGTAAACGACAAACCCAGTGTGTCATTAGCAACCTCTATAATACTCTGTGTGTGTGTGTGTTTATACTGAAAGACAATTCATTTTTACTTGTAGGTGCTTACAAGCTCCTGGTAGAGCTACAGAATATGTAGGAACCATGGTTACACAAAATTCTTACATTTATTTAGCAGGTATAGGGAGCCTGACTGTGAATCTGGCAAATAAGCACAATCTTAAGATGTTGGACTATTATTATTATTGTAGTTCCAGACTATCCCCTTTACCTTCTGTTTTTTCTTTAAGAAAACCAAAACTTGGTTCCAAATAAAGACCAATGTATAGATGAATATTTAGCTAGACTTGGTAGGTAGGTAGATAGACTGAATAAACACTGCTACTGAACAACAGGATCTCATTAACATTCTTAAAATCGAATGAAGGATAGCCAACATTCTTTTTAGAAAGTGTTTATGAAGAATGTATTAATTTTGAACTATATCTTAGACTGTGTCTCCCTTGCCTTCAAGACTTAAAAGTAAGGTATTCAGTTCAGTGGTAGTTTGCTCAAGACCTTGGATTGGTCCCCCTGCCTCCATCACAAAGGAAAATACATTGAGATAATAAAAAGCATTTATTTATTACAATAGAAGAAAATAAATTAACAATGGAAAGCTAGCATGGAAGTCCTCAGACACCTACAAGCAAAACCATGTCCTAAATAATAGATTCCTTGAGTTAAGAAACAAAAATTCAAGCTAATAAAAGTGAACTTAAAAAAATTATATCAACATTTAACACGCACAGCTAACACATTTTGAAGTTGGAGATTATAATCTTAAATGTATAAATTAAGACAAATTAAAACTATAAGTCAGTACTATAAGCTCTTACTTCCCAAGCCTAGAAAAGTAATAAGAGGCTAATGTGTACAAGAAAAAAGTCAGTGAAGGATAAAACAGAAGGGAAGAGGGTTTTGTTAGTTTTTATTGGAAAAACTAATAACTGTTTCTTGGAAAAGATCAGTAAAACTGACAGACTGAGCAACACAGAGAAATAAAAAGGAGCCCTCAAACTGCTTATATCATGAATAATATAGGAGACATTACTATAGAGACTATGCAGACCATGAAGATAAACAGGAAATAATCAACATACAAACTGGGCAACTTCAATGAAATAAACAACTTTCTGGGGCAGCACACATGACAATAATTTATCCAGCATAAAACATAGTTTTACAGCCTCACAATGATGAAGAACATGGAGACTTTTACTAACTCCTCCATCCCAAAGAAGTCTCCACACTGGACGCTTTCACATGGGATCAGTTATTTAGAGAAGAAATGCCATAGTTTCTAGAAGTCTCTTCTAGAATATACAGAAGAGGAGTACATGCCAGTTTCCTATATGAAATTAGTATTATCCTGACACCAAACCAGACAAAGACAATATAAAAAGAAATTGAAGACTAATATCTCTACTAAATTCAGTAATATATAAAAACCTATACCATGGCCAAATGGGACTTGTTTCTTAGCTGCAAGGCTGGTTCAATATTGAAAATCATTTAATGTAATTCACCTTTTTAAATGATTGAAGGAGAAAACCCACATGATCGTATTGACCTACAGAGTAAAAGTACATTCAACATCAATCACAGACTAAAAACTCTCAGAAAGAGGTCTGGAAAGATGGCTGAGTGGATAAGAGTATTTGCTGTTCTTGCGAAGGATCAAAGTTACACTACAGAATCCACACTAGGTGATTCACAAATTCACAAATGTATCTCCAGCTCTGGGGGGATCCAATGCCCTCTCCTGGCCTCTATAGGCACCTGTTTAAACAGACCACCCTCATAAACATGCTGCCCCCTCCCCCAGCCACACTAAACACAAACCTGTAAACAAACAAACAAACCCTCTGAAGAGTAAGGAGAGTGGAAGCCGACTCTGCTTGGTAAATTCCATTTGCAGAGCACACACCTGACCCTGGGTTTTCTGGTGAAAGGCTGAGCATCTGCCCTGTGGTATTTGTCATCGTTCATACCGGCACTGGAACTTCTTGCCAGCTTAATAAAATAAATAAATAAAGAAAGAAAGAATAAAGTAAATAAAAAGCATATCAACCAGAAAGAAGGAACCAAAATTTCTCTCTCGCATGACAAGTTAATCAAGGCAGGGCACAAAAAACAAAACAAAAAAACCCCCAAAAAACGTAGAACAAAATAGTTGTGTTCCTCTGTTCTAGCCATAGACACATGGGTACCAAAATTAGAACATAGTAACAGTTATCATTGCAAAAGAGAGAGAGAGAGAGAGAGAGAGAGAGAGAGAGAGAGAGAGAGAGAGAGAGAGAGAGAGAGAGAAAGAGAGAGAGAGAGAGAGAGAGAGAGAGAGAGAGAAGGAAAGAAAGATTTAGGTATACCAGATAGAGTGATACATGCATGTAATTCTAGTGCTTGGAAGATAGATGTAAGAAGTTGATTTATTTGAGGCTAGCCTGGGCAACATAATGAGTTCTTGCTTTAAAAAAGGAAGGAAAAAAAGAGAAGAAGGAAAGAAGTGAAGAATTTAATTAAACAGATACAGGGTGTCTATGCTACTAAACCCATAATGCCTGAGAAGGAACCTATGAGGACTTAAATAAACAGAGAACACATAATATGTTCATGGATTGGAATATTAAGCACTATAAAGATATCAATTTTCTCCAAGTGTACACACAAGAGCAATGTAGTCCTTATCAAAATTCCAGCAAGATTTTAACTGAAGTAGTATTTCTCTAAAATTGACAAAGAAAAGCAAAGGAGCTAAAATAGTTTAAATAATTTAAATTTTCTTTTGGAAAAAATAGAGAGGAATACGGTTTTTTATGTTTCAATAGCTTACTACGTAACCACGATAATTAAGATTCCTTAAAACTATCAAAAAGATCCATAACATGGCAGTAGAAATTCTAAAAATGGACCCACAAAAATGTGCCCCCTGGAGTTTTGACATAGTTGCAAAGGTTATCAGTAGAGGAAGACAGTGCTAAATCACTGGACATCCTGAGGCAAGCTGTACTGTGACCTAAGTTTTAAGACTTAGACAAAAATTAACTTGACGTGGATTATGGACTTAAATGTAAAATTACAACACTTTTTGAAGAAGGTGTAGATAGGCTTTCAAAGATTCAGGATGAGGCAAATGTTTCTTAGCTTTGATGCCCCAAGTATGATCTGTAAAAAGAAAAACATCATTAGACATCGTAAAGATTAAAACTTATGCTTGGTGAGAGATTGCTAGAGAGTGAAATATAAGCCACTTATCAAATGAAGGCTAAGGACAAAGAATAGATAAATTCTCCAGTTCATTCTCTCCGGAGTAGCAGCAATTCTGCCCAAACAATTCTGCCAAAAATGGATACGAAGGGGCATTGCCTGGAAGAGGTCATGCATATTAAAAATAAGCACATGCAAAGATAATCAGGATGGTAGGCAAACATCAGGCACTGAAGATGTTAATTATAAACAGTATGAGAAATGGTAACAATATCTAATGTTAGCACAAAAGGAAAGAAGCTGAATTTGAGATTGCTGGTAAGACGATCAAGTGGTACAGCCAATCTGGAAAATAGCTGGACAGCTTTGTTTTTAACTAAACATGGAGATGAAAAGATGGTTCAGTGTTTAAGATCATCTGTTGTTCTTGCAGAGGACATGAGCTGGCAATCATCTGTAACTCTACTTCCAGAGCACCCAATGACCTCTTTCTGACTTTCATAGGCACTAGGCATGTGCAAGGTACACTCATATACATGCAAGAAAAATAATTATACACATAAAATAAAATTTAAAAATCGAAAATAATAAAAATGTAAAGTGTGGGGATATTTTTCGTAAAGCTGGAAAGAGATTAAATAGGGTTCTAGAGCACAGAATCAGAGCCCCAAACAGCTTCCGAGTTATGTCTCTCAAGTGAGCCTTGGTTGAGGGATGCCCTGGAGTGGCGTGTAAGTTTGAATTTAAAATGGCTAGATTTTGGAAGGCATTTTAAGCTCCAAAATGACTGGTTCCTGAAGTCTTACAGGAGCCTAGATGTAAGCAAAAAGTTGTAAATGATGTATTTAAACTTTTTGTTAATAAGGACAAAAAGGGAACAGAGTCAAAGATGGCTTCTTAGTGGCAGTGTTTTCTTGGATCAGCTCTGTTTGCTGGAGGCAAGCAGAGGCTTGGCTTTTTTAAGAGAGCTTTCCTGATTCAGTCATAGAGGCAAAACACTTGTGAGTCTTTAAAGAGGCCCTGCTGCCAAATACTTAAATGGAGTTAATGAGCAGCAGATAGCAGTGCTTTACTTGGTGATTATATGGACCCTAAAATTTCCCAGAGTGGTAATTGTGGGTTCTACTAGTACCTAGGCAAAAAAGAAAAAAAAAAAAAAAAGATAAATCCTATGAAGCTAGACTAGGATCTGGATGGAGCCAGTCAGCCACCCTAGTGAAACCTTTAATCCTTAGCTACACCTTGACAGATTAAAGGTGTGGACAAAACCAGAAAGAAATAGAGGAAGCTCTGTGGAGTCAGTCACTGTAGCCAAGCAAAGGTGTGGTCAGAAACAGAAAAAGGTAAGAGATATACAGTAAAGACAGATTTACCAAAAAAAAAAAAAAAAAAAAAAAAAAAAAAAAAAAAAAAAAAAAAAAAAAAAAAAAAAAAAAAAGAAAGAAAGAAAGAAAAGAAAAGAAAAAAAAGAAAACAAAACAGAAACCAACAACAAAAACCCAACTCTAAATGGCTTAGAGTGCGCTGAAAAAAATATACATTTGCTTGAGAGAGAAAAGAAGAAAGAAAAACGGTAGAGAAAGTCCTTAAAAAAGAAATAGAGTAAAAAAATATAAGCCATGTAAAGATGGAGATTCCAAAGAGTGTAAACATGTCACCACCAACAATCAACAGTTGAGTTCTTGGACATTTCTGTCTAGAGGGATGAAGACTTAAGTATTCCCACAAACATCTTTGTGTAAATGACGGTTTCATTCATAACAGCCCAAAGCTGATGCAACTTACATATGTTTTGAAAAATGAATTATTAGATACAGTGTGATAAATCATATCATAGGATACTATGTGGCAATAGAAAGGGAAACCATTGATGTATGCAGTATCCTAAACGAATTCCAAAGAACTATACCTAAGCAAAATTTTTTAATCTTTAAAAAATCCAATAATGTGTGATTCTATATATGTAACACTCTTCAAATGTAAATTAAAAGAAATGGAGAACTAAAAACCTGCCTGTGGTTAAGAAGAGAGCAGAATGGGATAGAAAACTGGCTCTGACAATTTGTAGTGTCCCTTGCTTCCTAGTATGTCTTCATGCTTCACTCAGGTTGTGTGCATTTTGTTACTGAATAGGCTACTCAAGAATGAACACCCCTTAAGAGTCAAAGCAACTTGTGATGATGGCTGGTCTTTACTCAAGGCACAGGGGGCCCACACCTTCATAGCCAACATAACAGTGGGGCTCTTGTGTTCCCAAAGGGAGCCTGCTTCCTTTGTGAAAGTGTGGGGAGGGAAGCGATATGGTGTTAATCAATACGCCCAGTGATAAATGTTTATCTTGAGCAGAAAGCAAATAAAGGCGGGTTAGCGAGACCTTTATTGCCTGCTGTGGAGTCACATCCACCTACAGCAGCTGCAGTCTTTTCTAGGTCACACAGCAGAAAAGTTGAACAACCGTTTAAAAAAATGTTTTTGCTGGGGTGCTAGGACATAGAAGAAAAACTTTGCCAACATCAGTATTTAATATTTATGTACTCTAAAAGTCTCATAAATGGCATGTGCTTCTCAAAAGCATAAGATCAAAACTGGAAAACTGTAAGATAAACCCCAGCTTAGTCACAAGCATAGACTGAAAGCATGTGGAGCCATTGTATAGGGTTAGGAGTTAAGATTAGCCTGAGAGTCTTAGAGAGTGTTCATTCTCCTGTTTATACTTTTTTGGGGGGGGGGGGGCGGAGGGGAGGTTCAACTTTCTGGAGCTCCTCTGGAGGACAAGTTGAAACATGATTTGTTAGGTCCTGCTTTTAAAGATTCTTGGGTCAAGAGCCAAGAACTTGAAGCATTTATGACAAGTTGCTAGCTGCCACTGTTCCTGGTCAAAAGACCCTTCTGTGAGGATCCATTTTGGAAGGTACAGTGTCTGGTTCCAGGATACCCAGTTAGATGACCTTATACCAGAAATGGCATGGTTGTTCCCGAAAAGTACACTTGCTGTTTCATGTATTTTTCTGAGCTGAGCAGAATTTCCAGATCTGTGGGAGTGCAATTTGGTATTTGACAGCAATTGGAGCAGTTCTGAAAGGTCAGAGATCAAAGATGCAACAGCAGACAGTTGCCATGAGCTAGGTAACAGCCTGGTCAGCACGGAAGACTAAGGTCATGACTAGCAAGGCTATTTGAAATCTTCCTTTTGAGGATCTTTTCAAGTTTACAAAATTTATCAAGAAAGCTAAAGTCATTTTCTTGACCATTAGACAAGTATATTCTACTTAAAGATCATATTTATGTATTTATTTAGGTGTGTATGTTTATAGGTGCATACACTTGCATGGGCAGAGCCAACCCCCATGAGACCACAGGGATCAGACTCAGGCAGGTGCACAAGACTCTTTGAAAACTTTTTTACACAGGGAAACATCTTCTGGCCCTCTACATTAGCCTCAAACACACATGAAATGGGAAGGAAGGAAATACAAAAAAAGGGGGCAGATTCCAAGGACTCAGTTAACATGGGGAGTGGAGATGGATCCCAGGAGCATTCGTTACTCCTCACACAATAGCACCTCCTACCTAAAATATTATCACTATCCCCTGTTACCACATAGAAGGGTCCTGTTGTAATGAGGACCCTTCATGAGAGAGGAGATAGTTGAGCAGAGCTAGCCTTCCTTAGCTAGTGGAGTCCTAGATGAGATGGGACTGTCTTTAGAGGTGGGATTCATCAATAGGAACTTCAGTGCATTGGTGGCAAGCAGCTTTTGGGGTGGAAGTCAGGGGTAGATTGGTTGGAAAGTATTGTTGAGATGAACAGCTGTGGAGGATGGGGAGGTATAGGAAGCCAAGCTTGACAGAGGATACACTGAGCTATGTTGCAGCTCATACACGGCAATAATAATGGTCTCTGAGGTTGCATCCTACCTGGGGGAGGGGTGTGAGAGCATTGTTCTTGTGTGTTGAGCACAATTTGAGCACAAGAACGTATTATTTACTTCCTGATGTGAGGAAAGGTCTGACAGAATGAGCTAAGAAGAGGGATGTGTTCCTTTAGCTTCTGCTTTTAGGGAAAGACATAGGCGTGTGGCTTGGTACTGTAGTGGGAGTGTGGCAAAAGCAACATGGCACATGGCAATGGACCATGAAGCTGTTAGATTCTCCAGAGCCCAGATAGGAGTAACCTAGACACTCTTCTGCTAACAAGGCCCCATCTTCTAAAGATGCCACAGCCTTCAAATTAGCACCAGCAGACAGGGAATAAATACTCAACATGTGAACCTGTAAAAGACATTTTAGATTTAAACCTCAGCACAGGTCTGTAGGAGGAGAAGGCATGGCCTTTGTGATGTTGTCTCTGTTTCCAAGGCACATAAAAGGACCCCTTACAGAATTCCATCATGATGAAGGGATCCAGAACACTCTGATTTCTTATGGCTCAAAAGCCTTTATTCCAAATTACAAATGTCTTTCCATTTAATGCCTGTCCTAGAATAAGCAAGTCAAAAGCAGAAGGAAATTCCTTTCAACTTAGGGAAGAAATGCCAAAATCCTTACCAAAATTAAAAAAGATAAGGATATCCACAGTAATTACCATAGATTCTTAAGCATAGGCTGTTTTCATTTCTAGAAATCCATTTGCTTTTATCGACTGTTGCAATGCATTCTTGGATGTTAGTGGGTTCTTGGTTATTGTTATAAATCTACATTTCCCAGTTTCCTTTGGGATAGCCATGTACCTGGGGTCTGGCCAATAAAATCTAAGTAGTAGAGTTTGGTGATGCTTGTAAATCCTTCTTTGAAAGACCAATGATCTGAGCTGGGCACTGTGGCTTCTGCTAATAATCTCAGTGTTTGAGAAGTAGAGGTAGGAGGCACAGAGAGTCAAGGCCAGCTTGTGATACATGGTGACAGTTGGTCTCAAACAAGCAAACAAATAAATAAATGCCACAGATTAGCATCCTGCTTGGCTGATGCCATCTTGGATTATAAAGAAAGAACTAGTTGATGAGTTAGTGATCTGAAAGGGACTGCAAATAATATGTGGAGCAGAGCCTGGAGGCACATGAGAGAATGATAAACTGCTTTCTTGCTTAAATTACAAGATTTATATCTTTAGTATATACAGGTAAACCCCATCCTAAATAACAGAAATGCATGATATTTGACCATTGGTTTTGTGTGTGTGTGTGTGTGTGTGTGTGTGTGTGTGTGTGTGTGTGTGTGTGTGTCTATTTTGGGGGCAGGAGAATGCCTTGCTTATCACACACAGAAGACAGGTGATTCTTATTCCCTACTTGAGCGATCGATCCATTTTCCCACCAGACTTTTTGTAGCAACATTAAATATCTACTTAAAAAAAGACGCCCTGCATAGTGTGGAATTCAGAAGCAGCAAAGTATCATTTAGATGTTAATTCATTTAGATCAATGGCACTATGAGCAAAGCACATGTCAGGAGTATGTGTAAAACATGTGGGCATTCTTGTCTACAAGGGGTTATTAATTTTACACTTTCCATCTGGAACTCATAAAGGAGTCATTCTCTGAGATACTAAAGATCCAAGGTCACCCCCAAAACATCACATTTGCAGTGAAGATCAAGGTCTATTTGGAATTAGGAGTTACCAGGCTTTAGCAATTCTGAAAAGACAATATTACATCTCCTTTTTTTCATTTGCACAAAAGTATTGTCATGGTTAAAGCTATGTGCGGCTAGAAATTCAGAACACCATTATGATGTCTTAAAGCCATTTTGAAAATGACTGGTTTCAGAAAGTGGTATTTAATCTGCATATTTTTGTCAGAACCTGCTAATTGACTTTCCATCATTAGCAAACCAAGTGTCAGAAGACAAGTGTGAATTAGCTGGGGAGGGTCATGCTGAGAGGCTATGGTGACACTGAGGGACCAAATACTTTGTGATGTAATATTGGTGTCACATGCACCTGGTAGACAAGACATACTCATGTAAAAGAAAGACTAAGAGAATAAAAATGAAAATCTTGAGAGTTCAGACAGTTTCTAAACCTGACAGGACAAACAGAATATGTTACCTTAGCTTGCATCGCATCAGAGGAGTTTCCACATACAGGTCACCTTTTCCAGTGCTGTCTTCTCTTCCCTGGATGCAGAATGCAACAGCCCATACTTTGGACTCTTTTCCTACAAAGCAGAAAGATCCAGAATATATGGGAGTTATGCATACCCTAAGAGGGCCCTGTAGCCTGTCACTTAAGGGTTTCAGAAGAGGCACAAATTCTACATCATAGTGGAAGAAACTGGGTACCTTACCACCTAGCTCTGCCTGCTCAGCATGAAGTCATCTTCTTACTCCTTTTCCTGAAATATCCGTATTCCAATCACCTCTTCTTTCTCTTCTGGTTGCTTATGGCTCATGGCTTGCTCAGGATCCTTCCTGCATCAGGGTCTGTCTGGGACAACTAGGGCACATTCGGTTTGTAATTTTTAGACAAGTGATTTCTCTCCTTTCATGTCCTTGTTTGAAAACTACAGGTAATCACCGCCCTCCATTCCTGGGGTTGTTCTGAGATTTAGACAAGGCAAATAATATAGCATACAGACAATGTCTGAGATGCATGTGAGGTACAATCAGAGTTATTCAAAGGGTGCTGGTGAGGTTGGTGTCGGGCTGGGAGGCTCTTGTTTTCTGTTTATCTTTTTTATTTATAGTTGCATCTAGAACAAGCTGCAGTTGATCGAAAGTCTGCTTGTGGTTTTGTTAAGTTTGCTTCTTTTGTTTCTCAGTATGTTGAAGCCCACGGCCTTACAAATGCTAGGCATGCACTCTACCCTGGGCTACCCCTACTGCCCCCTAGCTGTGTTTCATTGGTACTTCTTTCTGGATTGTGAAGTCGTGGGTCATAGAGACTGTACACAATGCGCCCCAGAGTTCCCTACATACTTTACTTTTAACTATGAAAACTTGAATTCAGGGAAACGCCTGAGGCCCAGGGAAAATAAGATGCTTGTCACACTAAACAATTTTTCCTTATAATTACTTCTTATTGTCTAAGCACAACAGTGTCAAAACAGATGCTCACAACATGATATGTGTGACTTTTGGTTGTTGTTTTACTTTGGGAAAGTATTTGCAGACCTGAAGATCAGTAAAACATGACCCTCCACACCCTAAAACATGGCTGTGCTATGTGGCATGCCCAAGGGTCACAGTGTGAATGGAAATAAGGCTGCTAGGAACCTCACTCTTTTTTACAATTTTTAATCTATCTACTTCTTTTACACCCCAGCTGCAGTCCCCCCATTATCCCTTCCCAGGCCCTCTCCCCAGTTAGTTCCTATCACCTCTTCTTCTTCCATCTCCATCCATGAAAGGGCAGGTCTCCTATGAGTACCAATCAAACATGCATATCAAGTTGCAGCAAGGCTAAGCACCTTCCCATTTTTTAAGGTTGGGCAATTGACCCAGTATGAGGAGTAGCATCCCCAAAGCCAATAAAAGATTTGGAGACAGCCCTTGTTCCCACTGTTACTAGTCCCAGAAGAGGACCACGCTACACAACTGTAACATATATGCAGCATGTCTAGGTCAGTCTCATGCAGGATCCCTGGTTGTTGGTTCAGTCTCCAGAGATGTGAGCTTTCTGGGGGTGTCTTTGACACTTCTAACTCTTATACTCCTTTTTTTCTCCTCCTCCACAGGATTTCTGAACTTCACATAATGTATGGCTAGGAGTCTCTGTGTCTGTCTCCATCCATTGCTGAATGATGCCTTTCGGATGACAATTGGGCCAGGCACCAATCTGGTCACAGAAGATGGCCAGTTCAGGCCACTTATCCTCTATTGCTAGGAGTCTAAGCTGGATTCTCTCCATAGACTCCTGGGAAATTCCCCTGCACCAGGCCCCCACTCAACTTAAAATGCCTCCCAGCAGTACTCCTGCTCCCCTGCATCATTCCAACCTGATTGCTCAAATTTTCATTCCCACATGCCCTAAGTCCACTCACAAAATCTCTTCTATTTTCCCTTCCCAGGGAGATCTGGGTGTCCCACCATGAATTCTCCTTGTTATCTAGTCTCTCTGGATCTGCGGATTGTACCATAGTCATCCTTTATTTTACAGCTAATATCCACTTATGAGTCAGTACATAGCATGTTTGTCTTTATGGGACTGGGTTACCTTATTTAGCATGATTTTTTTTCTAGTTCCCTTCATTGGCCTTCACCATCAATAGGATAAAATGGCAGCCAAATAACGGGAAAATATACAGGTTGTTAGGTCAGTATCATCCGGAATTCAACCTGACATCCAACAGAGGGCTGATTTCCAAAATATATAAAGAACTTAAGAAACTAGGTATCAACAAACTAAATAATCCAATTAAAACATGGGATACAGATCTAAACAGAAGAATTCTCTTCAAATGGTCAAGAAATATTTAAGAAGATGGTCAATATTCTTAGCCACCAGAGAGATGCAAATCAAAACGACCCTGAGATTGCATCTTACATCTGTCAAAATGGCTAAGATCAAAAACACAGGTGATAGCCCATACTGGAGGGGATGTGGAACAAGGGGAACACTCCTCCATTGCTGCTTGGAGTACAAACTTGGACAGCTGCTTTGGAAGTCAGTGTGGCAGTTCCTCAGAAAACTGGGAATAAACCTACCATGAGACTCAGATATATTGCTCTCAGGTATATACCCAAAGGATGCTCAGTCATACCACAAGGACACTTCTCAACTATGTTCATAGTAGCTTTATTTGTTATAGCCAGAACCTGGAAACAACTTAGATGCTCATTTACCAAGGAATGAATAAAGAAAATCTAGTAATTTACACAATGGAGTATTACTGACTGTTTAACACAATGACACCAAGGAACTCTTACATACGGAAGTGGTCTTAAAGGCATTCTAGATTGTCCCCTTCTGACCACAAGGCCCTTTAGAGGAGAGGCACTTCAGAGGTGATATGACTATAGAGAACAGAGGGGAGGAGGGGCGAAATGTTCATCACTCCTCTTTGGCTTTGAATATGAAGGAAGGGTGACAGTCAATCACTATAGGTACTTTATAGAAACTTCGGAAAGGAACAGAAATAAGTGTTCCATTGGCGTCTCAACATTCTACTGAGACAAACAGTGGGTCACAGAAACAAGGAAAGAAATATGTGAGTTAGACCACTGTGCTAGCCTGTTACTGCAGCAAGAGAAGGCTTACCGACCAACTCAGAATCTGCTGTAAGTTTCATCAACTTTCTTAGACATTCCTGCCCTTTCCACAGCAGTCTATTCAGGAAGATTCTTGACCTTGTCCTGCAGATGAATGACTGTAGCTCTGACACTGAACCATCTTCTGACAGAAAGAGAAGATGGGGCTTCCAGAAGATCATGTTTAAAGTACAGTTACTCAGAATTGCTGGCTACTAAACATTCTTCACGGCTTTATAGAGTAAGATTTTGGGTGGATGCCGTGTGTCACCCAAGTTTATGAGGGCCAGTTTCTAGTATGAGAGACCATGGGACTGGAAAGATAGAAAAGGTACCAATCACTTACTTTTAAAATAAATTCTTTTTCTGTTAGTATATTAAACAATGGGTTTTGCGATGTTTTCATACACATATTATATTGATGCAATTATATTTTGCTCATATTTTCTTCTCTTTACTCCTTTCCTGGCCCTTTCCCTGCCTCCCACTGGTATCTTACCTCTTCCAAGAAGTTCCACTTCTGTTTTTATGCCACAGTAGTTCCCACAGAATCTGTGCCAGTTCCCAATTCTACCACCAGTGCACAAGGCTTCCTTTGCCCCACAGCCTCCCTACTACTCGCTGCTCATTCCCTTGACGGTACTCATTCTGATTAGGGTGAGAAGTTATGATGTACTTTCAAGTTGCATTTCCACGATGGATAGAATACTGAATTCTTTTTCAAATATTGATTAGTCATTTTTATTTCTTCCTTTGATGACTATCTTTTCAATTCAGCTGCTCAATTATTGATTGGGTAATTTATGTTATTAACTTTTTAAATTCTTTATGTTATACTACTTGCTAATCTCTATCATACGTATTCTCCAGTTCTATTTACTCTTTCTTTAGTTTGCTATGATTTTTGTTGGTGGTGGTGATAGCAGAGTATTTTTAGTTTTACATTATCCTATGGGTCAATTCTTGCAATTATTACCTGAGCTATTTTAAAGAGGTCCCTGTATGTCTGTTTCTTGAAGTGTTTTCTCCAAGCAGTTCCAGACTTTTGGGCCTTACATTGAGGCATTTGGTTCATTCTAATTGCATTTTATGGAGTGTGAATCTCATTTTCTTATTTTCCAGGACCATTTGTGGAATATATGTTTTTGTCACCTTTGTTGAAATCAAGTGACTGTAGTTGCATGGATTCATTTCTGGGTATTCTATTCTATTCTGTTCTATTCTATCCTACCCTACCCTACCCTACCCTACCCTACCCTACCCTACCCTACCCTACCCTACCCTACTCTACTCTATTCTGCTTCATTCATCACACACCTGTTTCTCTGCTGGTTTCATGCTAGGTGCCTTTTGCTTTATTTTAACTATGGCTCTGGAGTATAAATTTGAAACCAGGTATTGTGGTATCTCCAGAGCTGACTTTTGCTTAGAATTGCTTTGGCTGTTCAATGTCCTTTATCATTCCCTCTAAATTTTAGGATAAATTTTTATATTTCTGTGGAGAATGCTACTGGAAATGTATTAAAGATTAGGTTGAATTACTGGATCCATTTTGGTAATGTAGCTATATTGATGATTTTTATGATATTAATTTTGCCAGTCCGTGAGCATGTGATCTTCTTTCTCTTCTAGTTCCCTCTTCAGGTGTTTTCTTCAGTGTCCTAGGGTTTTCACTGTAGAGGTCATGCTCTCTTGACTTAGGGCTGCTCCTGGATATTTTATTATTGAGGATAATTTTTTTTAAAAGTATCAGTTTCTTTTATTGATTTCTTTCTTAATAAGTTCATTATTGAAATCTGGAAAAGTAATTTATCTTTTATATATTGATTTTCTGTTCTGCTACTTTGCTGAAAGTGTTTATTGGACCTAAGGGTTTTCCTGGTCTTTAGGATATTTTAAGTAAGGATTATAGCATCTGAGATAGGGATACTTGCACTTCTTGATTTCTTATTCATGTCCCTTTCGTTTGTTCATTCATTCATTCATTCATTCATTCATTCATTCATTCATTCATTCACTATTCATTTATTTTCATTTACTATTTTAAGTTGGGCCTGGGATGATGGCTCAGTGGCTAAGAGCATTAGCTGCTCTTCAAAGGAACCAGGTTTGATTCCCAGCATCCAAATGGTGTCTCACAAGCATCTGTAACTCCAGTTTCAGGGAATCCAATGCCTTTTTTCTGAGCTCCACAAACACCTGGCATACATGTGGCACACAGGCATACATGCAGGCAAGACACACACATAATGTAAAAACTAAAAAATAATAAAAAAAAAAGAAACACTGAATTGAACAAGAGTAGAGAAGAGTAGACAGCCTTGTCTCATTGCTAATTTTAGAGAAGATATTTCTGAGTTTTCCTTACTTAGCATAATGTTGGCTGTAAATTTGTCATATACAACCTTTATTATGCTTAGATTTTTTTATACAGTTCTGTTTTCTTCAGAGATTTTATCTTGAAAGGTTGTTGAATTTTGTCAAAAGAGTCTTTGGCACTATTAAGATGAAAGTGTGATTTCTGTTCCCGAGTTTCTGTACTGTACTGTCTTTATTGGTTTGTATATATTCCACCATCCTTGTATTTCTGGCAAAAAATGCAAGTTGAACATGTATTATCTTTGAAATATATTGCCAAATTCTATTTTCTGGTATTCTATTGAGAATTTTTAAAGATATGTTCATCAGGGAACTTGACCTAACAAATATGTGTGTGTGTGTAATGTTTATCATATATGATTATATAATATAATATAATAATGTTATAATATGTAATGTTATTTACTATATATATTATATATTTATGTATTATGTATAAATATATGGTTTTTTTTCCATTAAGTCCTTGTATGGCTTAGGTTTGGAGTAACTGGCCTTAGAAGATGAGTTTGGAAGAATTCACTTTCTGTTTTACAGAATAGTTTGAGATGCTCTAGTGTTCACTCATCTTTAAGCACTCCATAGGATTTCCCAGTGAATCTTTCTGGTTCTGTGGTTTTCTCGGTGCATACACACACAGTGCTTTGAATATAGATCAAAGAAGATCCCATTTTCCATTTTTTAAATCAGTTTCCCATGTTTTTATCTTATTGACTGAACTTTGGGAGCTTAAATTGTTTCCAGATGACAACACCAGAGATGTGAAGTCCTTTACAGCTTCTCTTCACAGCTCATCCTGTTAGATTTGGGGTCAGCTTCAATGATCTCACATCAGTTGGCTCGGGGGCATTATTTTGTAAGGTCTCTTGGCTCAAGGCATTCCTGGAACCTCTCTCCCTTAAGAAGGGAGGACATTTATAAATCTCATCAGAGGAGCTCCGAAGTTCCAGTCTCTTGTTCTCCAGGGTACAAGACATGGTCTAGTGTAAAACCTCCGAGGAAAGCAGGCAAGTGGAGTGCAAAGGGCATGTATGCCCACCTAGAGTGTCAAGACATCTTTGCTCTATATAGTCACAGATCTATATGTCAAGAGTCAACATTCACAGACACAAGATATGTTTCCAGAATAATGACAGAGAGGAACAGAACATGGAGAGCAAATGCCCAAAGATGTGTTATTTCACAGTTGTCCAGTGGGTGTTGTCAACCTGGCCCTGTGGATGCTAATAGATATGTCATTTGTCCACCCCAAGACTAGGTGGCATAGCTTTTACATGCTCACGCTGCTGATCACTGACTAACTCCTGATTCAGGGAGTGTGTACCTCCGTTCCTTTTGGTTTCTACACGAAGGGGCAAAGATGACCCCTCCACCAAGCCACAGTGATGTCATTCCTCCCTGGGAGTGAACACACTGATCCTCTTCAATCCATTGTATGTTGTTCACAGGACTGTGAGCCCATGAACTGTCAGACTCTGGGTGGGGAGGTTAAGCTCTGAGGAGCTTATCCTCTTGGCTGGTTGTAACCAACAGTGCAAAGCCAAATAGCAAGTAAGACTGTATTCATCTCATCTTGAATACAATTCTCTTTGTTAGAGAGTACAGTGTCATAGGTTGTAAAAGGAGTACCCCTTCCACACTCATATCATTCTGACACAGAAACATTTGTGCTTTTAATTGCAACATAAAACAGGTGATTTGACTATTTTCTTACCAAGGATTCTGAAGTGAAGTATGAATTCAGAGGAACAGATGAACAATCAATTTATGATGTCTTCCATGTATGAATTCTGGGGGAGAAATGGGTTTAGTGGGTAGGCAATGCCTGCTAGGGGCTATAGAATGAGAAAGTGGACCCAAGTCAGGTAGATTATATTTAGTAATATAATCTGCTTTTCTCTGTGGTCAGAGATTATCTATTCATATTCACCTATGGTTCATACCTTTAGCTCAACTTCTGGTCAAGACAACCTTTCCTTCCCTGCCCCCCCCCCCCAAGAAAACCCTCCTTCTTTCTCCTCTTTCTTTCCTATTTTCTCTTACTTTAGTGCTTATGCTCATAGGTTTTTATTCTATAAACACTCTGTCGTCTTTGTGACATGGACTCATTCAGGACATGTTTACAATACTTAATGACATCTCCCTGAGAAATAATGAGAATGCCTTTAAAGGTTGTCTTCCTCCTGTGCATGCAGCAGAACGGCACGCCAGACCTGTGAAATGAGAGCTGAGGGTCTGGCATGGGGAAAATTGACTTAATTTCTTTTCACCACATGAAATGGAGTGTCTGGGAAAGATGACCTAAATGCAGAGCCTAAAAACCAATTAATTCTGAATTGTGAATTTGTGAGAGCATCAAGCTGTGTGCAGAATTTCCGATGAGGCAGACAACGCATACCTGGCTTGTTTGCAAAATGTGAAGATTTTTCCACCTAAATACACCTAATGGTCTATTAATAATCACAGCTTCAATCCTGTCAGACTCCAGCTTGTAGCCCTGCAGTGATTTCTCATAGGATGGCAATTCAGCCCTCAGCCTGGCTGCTTGATGCCGGGTGGTTCTTTTCTAATCTCCTTAGGGTTGGCTGAACTCTTTCCCAGGGTTGCTTGCTGGCTGCCATCACTGTTATAAAGGTAGGCTGTATGGAGAAACCCACATCTTTAGCATGCAGGGCAGTGCATCCTTGGCATCTTGTGGCCCATGCAAAGGTCCAGTCCACCTTCCCTGAGAAGGTCCTTGGTGCTCAGATGTTGTGCAGACATTCATTCTGATTGCTCTGTCATAATGTCCACCTGATTCTACCACATCCAGGTTAACTCATACAGGGTTCCCTGTATGCAAATGGCACCAATTTGTGCGCACGCGTGTGTGTGTGTGTGTGTGTGTGTGTGTGTGTGTGTGTGTGTGTGTGTACGTGTGCTGGGTGGGAAGATGTGAGACTCTATGTGTGTGAGTTGTCTTTGTTCTAAGTGGCATGTGTGGGACAATCATCGTTGTGTGCTGGTTGTGGGGGATGTGAAGGGTATGTGTGTGATTGCATATGCTAGGTGGTGTATATGGGCTGCATGTGTGTGAATTATATGAGGGCTGGGTGGCATGTATGAAACTGTCATGTGTATATGGTGGGCATGGGGGGTGGAAAGTGTGTGTGTGTGTGTGTTGTATCTGGTGCATGGGGAGATATGAGACTGTGTACATGTGAGCTGGTGTGTGCTGGGTGGGTTATTATGAGTCCCGTGTGTCTGCTGGGTAGCAAGGATGAGTTTACATTGGCGAAGAACAGGTTCCTAATCCAGTATGACCATACACTGGCACAAAGGTGGAGACCTGGTGATATATCTTCCAAGAGTGCCAAGAAGGCCGCAAGCTCTTGGAAACTGTGCTAAGTCACAGTGCCCACAGGAAAGGTCAGTCATTCTGGACCTGATTCTGAGATTTTGATCTCTACAATGGTAAGACATAAATGTATATTGTTTAAGGCCCAGCCATGTCGAACTTTTTGACACTGATAAGCAACTTATCACCCATAAGTTCACACATGGGACTCACACAACCTCGTTATAAAAATAGAACTCATGCACACAGATCTCCCGGTGTTTTAATCAAGTTTACAGTTTTGTGTTGAGCTGCATTCATAACTACCCTTTGCTACATGCAGCCTGTGGCTTCCAGGTTGAATGTACCAGGAGGTGTCCAGCTTGTGGCTCTTTTCTCAGCAGCTCCTATAAACGCTCATAAACGAACGTCTTTTTGACACAATCAGTTTTGGAAAGTTTCTAGAAGAGTGGCGTATTTCAAGAGTCATGGTTTATGTTCTGTCTACTACGAGTTTTGTTTTTAAGAACATAGAGAACCAAGCAAGTGGTCAGGTGACTGGGAGGTGTGACCGTGGGGTTGTGGCCTTGTTTTGTTTGTTGGGCTAAAATTGTTGTAACTGGCTGAATTCACTGAAGTCCTTTTCCCTACCTGACCCAAGGCACACTGAGCTGGGGCCCAGGGCTCAGCTGGACTCTCACCTACAGTGCTGTTTCAGACAAATCCTTTTATTCTCTTATTTTATTTTGCAGTTTGGTCTCCAGTTTTAAACCTCATTGACCCTTCTCTGCCTCCTCCCTCCTTGCTTTCTTTTTGAAGAAAAAAAAAAAAACATTTCAGAGCTTTGCTGAATTTACTCCTAAAGACTCAACCAATAAATTCCTAACTCAAAAGATTAAAGACATTTATGTGCAACATACGAAAAGAAAAAGTCTTGCTTACATCAGAGCCCCTGTGTTTGCATAGCTTAACCAAACAGAGAATAATGTTTGAAAGGACGAAGACTAACACAGACATTTTTTGGCTTTTGAAAACGAGGCTCAATTACTCAAAAATGTTGCCTGCTTTGTTGGCTTTAAATGCTTTTATCTCGTTTTGATTTATGGCTGTCCCTTGCATAGGAGCAGATCTCTGCTTAGCCACCTGGAGGCAGGTGTATCTTTTTTAAGCACGCTCCCCGGAGCAGGGATTCATCCATCACCTGCTCACTTGGAGCCAGAACATCGAGCATCTTTTATCTCTGTGACCCAGTCACTGGGTCTATGTCATTACAAATATTTAATTCTGGGTGACAGTCATGGCCAGAGAAAAGAAAGGGAAGGGGGGGGAAGCCTATGAATTTGGGGCGAATGGAAAGAAACTAACGTTTATTAGGTGTGTTTTTAGGGTCAGAAAGCAGAAGACATACTTTCCAACCTCTTTCCTCCCCTTTAACCCCTTCTCTCCTCTTCTGTTCCCCCCTTTCCCCCCTTCCCCTGCCCTCCCCTCCTCTCTTTTGCCCCTTCCTCTCTTTTCATTTTCTTTTCCCGTTTTTTTTGAAAAAACTAAATGTAATTTTCAACAAGTTGACAAAATTTTAAAAAAGACTTCATCCATAAAGGACTGATCCAGTAAGTCCTAGCTACTGATTATTAAAAGCTAGCTACTGCAAAACACTAGCTCACATGTATCAAGTAATGGTGATTTTTTTTCCCTGATATATTTTCATTATTTACACTTTGAACAAGTTCCTTCAAAGTCTGTGGATTATAAAACACTGAATTTTGTTGGGAAGGTATCTAAATGTATGTCTTAAAAGTCTGGGAAATGAAGTACCAGCGTTGCCATGAGGAAAACTGTTGAATGTGGATCTAGGCTCCTGACTGTTCATGAAGGACATGTTTCTCCCCTTTAGAATCAAGGAATCTTTACCTGTTTGTCTTATAATTTAAAATGCTTTATAAAGACACACAGCAAAAGCATTATCTAAGTAATTACTGAATACCTTCATTGGCAATTAAAATATTATAAGGATACTAAACTCTGATGGGACGGTCTGGGGTACGCCAATGAAGTCCCAGGAGAAGGCTGCTGTCATCTTGACACAATGACTTTAAAGGAAATAATCCAAGGTTCTGAAGATTCACTGCAGTCAGGAAGAGTGCTTAAGATAAGCAGTTTCTTGGCATTACCGAGTCAGAAAACACAACACCCATCTTGGCAGAGCTGAGCAGTTCTGGAGGCTGCCACTCTTGGGTATCACTTGGTATCCTTAGGTTCTGACTATAAACACCCCTGGAACCTTTTAATCTACTCATGACTTATATACATGGCAACTCCCAAGGGCACCTGCTCATTACCCATATCATATATGAGAAACTCAATGTGGGAAGCTTTCTTTTAACACAGAAAACATATGCAACTGGTCTAGCAGATGATAGATGAATTGAACCCTCCAGCCCTTCAGTAATCCATGATCAGTGGAAGTGGGGCTTACACTATACCCTACTCTAGTCCTCAAAGAGGAGCAAACAAACTGGGTAATCCCCTGCAGGGCCTGGCAGTGGGGAAGGGTAATACATCCCACCAGTAGAGTCTAACAGCTCCAACTCCCCCACGTCAGGTAACACAAACAGGTGCAAATCCTGCCATGGGATGCTCTATACTCTGCCCACAGGGCAGGGCTGGATGCTGTTTGATCTGTGCTGTGTTTACCCCCTTTACACAGCTCTCTTCTGCATGCAGGTATTAAAGCCATCGTGTGACAGCTGAGCACAGGTAAAAGATGGCCTTGGGATTCCACATACTTGCCCTTTCCCAATGTGTTCACCCAGTCATAGTGGCCTCTCCCGTACAAAGAGAAGGGGCTGCTTGGCAGATGGCTTACTAACATCTCTTTCTCTCTCTCTCTCTCTCCCTAGGGAGAAGTCTCAGAGTTCAGCTGATAGACTGAATAGAAATGCTTCTAGGACTCCAGACAGGTATTCTAAACTTGATGTGTGGTGCTGCAGGAACAGCTTGGGGATAGAACATTTGCCAATCATTCTCAAGGCCCTGCGTTCCATCAGGACAGAACGAGGACCCCATTCTTAACTGGATGGAAACTTGGATGACTCTGGGTTCAGAACCTCTTTTCACTCTAAAAGGTGAAGACTATGGAGAGCTTGTGTCTACAGAATAACATCTTTTGATACCTGTATTTATGACATATAAAATATTATGTATAATTGATCTCAACAACAATAAATCCACTCAATGTTGACATGAACATTGTACCTTCACATAAATATAATTAAATTTTTTCCCAGAAAAAAAAATTATTACATCAAAAAATTACAGGAATCTTGAATATTTGGCTTAACAAAGATGACTGAATTTTCCTTCCTCTCTCTGTATTCGTCTGTTATATTGTGTTTGGTTCAAATAACTGAAGGGAATCTCTGTGCTCACAGTACAGGAAAAGGTTCTGAAATGATCTTTTTAGATCATTGTGAATATGTATTTCTACCTTCACACACAAGTTGAGTTTCTTAGAGAGCAGCTGCCGTGTGACACACAGAAGACCTGATATTATTTATCCTTATAAAATTTGATCCATGCAAAGAATCAATGTGTATGTTTAGAAATATCACACTAAACCTCATATATAAATATAAAATTAAGCATGCAATGAATATGTATGACTAATGCAAATAGTTTAATTAATTTTTAAAAAATATTTCACTTTATAAAAGCAACAGTAAACCATTATTTTCTGTACTAAAACGGCTGAAATATCCACATGTGGTGGCACATACTTGCAAGGCCAATGTTCAGAAGGTTCAGACAGAAGTACCTGAGTTTGAGATGAGCCTGGGCTGCACAGTAAGTCTGAGGCAAGGACAGACTGCATGGGGAGGCACTGCCTCAAACAGAACAAACATTAAAACAAGCCCAGAGTATCTAAGGGAGCCTCAGTGGACATGGTTCATTCTTTCCTTGTCTCCCACCCCTGATTTCCAGAATTCTTTCAGGGTTATACCTCCCTTATCTACAAATTCACTAAGTGACTTCCGGAGATGGAGGACATTCCATCTGGCTGTATTTAAGACTAAGATCCTCCTCCGGGGTTGATATTTTCTCCCTCTGCTTGAATCAGAGGAAGACCAAGCCACACGAGATTTAACTTCTGCGAAGCCCTCTCCTGATGGAAATGAGATGTGGAGACAGACAGACAGAGCCAGAACTTCATCACTGTATTCCCTGGTCACTGTATTTACGTCAGTCTATATAACATCAGGGGAAGCCTTCAGAATTCAATGTTGAATCAGGCTCTAGTTTGGACAGAATGTCTGGGTGCATAGTAGGGACAGAAAGGACAATGAATTCCTTATGTGAATGAAGTATTCAGCAGGAGTTTGAATGATGCCCAGGAAACATTAAAGGTGAATACAATAGTCTAATAAACACACCCACTTTCATACATGCTTCTCCCCGAGTGAGGCAGCTGTTCTCAGAGCACCTGCTTAGGTCTCTTTTTACAGTAGTCTTCAGCCTCTTCCTGGGTCTGGCTTCACACAATATGGGCTGGACAGGTGATATTTTCATTCTCTTTCTGTCATTTCCCCATCTTCTCGTCATTGAACCATTGTTTCCAACCTGTGTGACTGTGTGTGCATGTGTGTGTCCATCAGGGCTCAGAGCTTAGTTACTTTAGTCCAACCTGCTGAAGGAAGGAAATCCACTAGCCACCAACTTGGTGCACCTCAGAACACCTGTCAAAGAAAACCCAGAGCTGAAGTCTCAGCACAGAGGGCCTACTGGCTTGATGCCACCCATTCAAGAGCGTGGAAAATTAGTTCAGTACAGTCTCTCTTCCCAGAAAGGCTTTGTCAATGGACTTTCTGGGTTTATCAGCCTCACAAACTCAGTTAAGACCTCTCTGCATTGTTTCAGCAGGCCTGAGGCCATTTTTCTTCTAAAGACTAAAATAGATTTCGTGTCAGTTTTCATTGTGAATTTTTTTCTTGTGGTTTGTTTCTAGAAAACTAATCTCTGTTCATATGGTTTCAGTTTCCAGGGACCATGCCTGCAACTGCCTTGAAGAAGAATTGTTGGCCAGGTTTTCAGAAAACAAACAGGGAATCTTGCCATGACTTTACAGCTCATTTCTGTCCCCTAACTATTGCAGCCATGGGAGAGGCACATTCACTTTAAAATGCTATGAACAGGAGTCATTTACTTTGGATTCAGGCCAGAGACTTAATCGGATGTCATTTGTAAGTATAGTAATTTTAAGTTCAGACCCATGAAAATCTTTTCTGGTACTTTTGTCTGAACTAGAGATGTGATTTAATGCTGCTGTGCTTAGGAACATTAATTTAAGGCCACTTTGGAGGGACAAGTCTCTGGGGTAAAGAAATAGCTTTATGTCTTCCTGGACAGGAATCTGTTGAAATAGAAGACTCAACCCTTTCAAGTTTATAGTTCATGTCTTTCGTGCACTTGGGTCCGTATGTCCAAAGTGGCTTGAGAAATGATTTATCAGTAGTTAGCACCCCTTTCCAATCAGCTGTTTCCAGGAAAAAGACTAATATTGAGCAACGAAGGTTGGGCTGTATCTGAAAGGTTGTTTTTGCTGCATGTTTCTGAGAAAAGGCAAATTGTCAACATCACTGTCCCAGAGAGCACTGGGTGATAAGCACTTCACAGAAGGAAGACCTCCATGAGAGGTTAAGCCAGGAGAGCTTCGAGGTGGGCTTAGCTGTATGAAGTCTTTGGGTGAACCATGAGGTTGGGGATGGGCTCTGCATCATTTCTTTATGTGTACTTGTTTTCTGGAGACATTCCGTGTGCTAAGAAACACTGTGGAGAACCTTGTTTGTACAGGGAGTCCATGAGACGTACTGTTGATCCAAACATGGGTGCCAGAGAGGAGAACAAAGGATTCTGGGAAGAGGTAGGTTTCACACTGCGTCCTGAAGAATGTGTTTCAGTCAGAATGTCAAGAAACAAAGATATATGTAGAGCATGGTGGCTCACACCTTTAACCCCATACTCAGATGACAGGAAGAAGGAGGAGGAGAAGGAATAGGAAAGGAAGGAAGGAAAGAAACAAAGGTATAGGGAAACAGATGTATTGGGAAGACTGATTTAGAAAGCACCAGAGAGACCAGGAGCAGTGGAGCAATGGAAGGGGAGAGAGAGGAGAGAAGGGGAGGGAGAGAAAAGGAAGAAAAGTAGGTGGGAGTGGAGGGAAGCAGAGGAAGGGCAAGCCAGCCAATGGAGAGCTTGTCCATCAAGTAACCCCTGTGGATGACTTTATCTCTCTCCTGTTGGGGCCCCACTCCCTGAAGAGAGGGAAGTGTGACACTGTCCAATCCCCATTTCCTTGGATTAGCCACCAATCTACAGTGAACCTAACATTATTTTCTGAAAGCCAGATGCACATGCAGGCCCGTCTCTGAAAAGGAATGTCAAGGAAGGTTTGAGTGTCAAATGGAGAGGTGATACTGTGCCAACTCAAGCCTTACGGGTGCTCTAGCACACACACACACACACACACACACACACACACACACACACACACACACACAGGACTAAACTACTAAATTTGGTTTGTTAAGGCTAGTCTTTTCGAACATGGAGTGTTGGAAATGCATCTTCTCACTTGGTTGCACAAAAAGTTCCAAATGCTTCTGAACTTGCACATTTTACAGTCTTTGGCAGAGAAGAACCAGCTAATTTCCACAGACCTGAGCAAAGTTAGTAGAAGGTATAACAGTTTTTTTTTTTCCTTTTACGTGAGTCACATTACTTTACCAGAAAGCAAAGCCCTTCTTGTCCTCTAGGCATCATCTCAAGATCAGTTAGCGATGCCCAAATTCCTCAGTGGAGGGGACCAACATTTAAACATCACATTGCTGATGTTTAACAACACTATGGTCACTCTCCTGGTCTGGACTGGTCACCTTTGTCCTATTGAACTAGGGACTCTGGATCTGTAAACATCCAGTTTCACAGTTCCAGGGCCAAAGGAGGCCATTGGAAGCTGTGATCACAGAACCCATGTGAGCTGGCTGAAGTGAGGTGAGGCCCAGTGGCTAAGAGGTGAGGCGAGGCCCAGTGGCCGAGAGGTGAGGCGAGGCCCAGTGGCCGAGAGGTGAGGCGAGGCCCAGTGGCTAAGAGGTGAGGTGAGGCCCAGTGGCCGAGAGGTGAGGTGAAGCCCAGTGGCTAAGAGGTGAGGTGAGGCCCAGTGGCCGAGAGGTGAGGTGAGGCCCAGTGGCTGAGAGGTGAGGTGAGGCCCAGTGGCTTATCACTCTTCCCTTTTCCTCTCCTTGACATTGAGACTTTCTTATGTCACTTCCCTTTCCCTAGGAAGCTGGCCGGTCTGATCACACTCTCCTTGACTTGCCCATTCACTTTTGACACAGCCTAGAGCAATTTCTTTGCAGAGTTACTATGCTAACAAGTGTGTGTCCCTGTCATACATTTTCTATAGAAGTCTGAGAAGTCCCAGCAGAGACTGGGCACAGCTTTATTCAAACAGTGTGGAGTCCAACTTCGTAAGCAGATGGTTGTTCCCGTGGATGTGGCAGACCTGTGGGGGGATTTTTAACCTATTTCTTCTTTTCTAGCTGTATTTTCTATATGAAAACCATCTTTCTAGGAGAACATTTGTTTTCTAGATCAAAAGGAAAACTAAGTTGGAAATTATATTTAAAATCTCAGGAGAAATTACCTGTCAGATTTCCAAGGTCAAAGGCCGGGGACCTGCTAGGCTCCTTGTTATCCAGAACAAAAGCTTTTAAAGATTAAATTAGTTAACAGAAAATGAATTTTGTATCTTTGCTCAACATCTAGGGCATCAGCCAACACAGTACACAGTGAAGCCTCTGTACTGTCCCAGGTTGGAGTCTACTTGCTGAGTCCGGGCATGTTCTGGACCCTAGAATATGTCTTTAACTCTCTACTGTGGGGGTTCCCCCGTCCTGTAGACTAGAAATATCTCAATATATTCACTTTATTCTACGTGGCTGTCCAGTACTTCCTTGTTCAGGTGTCCCTGGAGACAGACGTCCTTCTGTCTAGGCGATGTCTGTGAACTTCCCAGTTTGCCCTGTGAGTGGACAAGGAGCAGGAAGGGTGAAGGGAGGGTGAGACTCTCTTCTGGGCAGAAAGGAGGGAGAGGAGAGCCTTGGAGCCTGGGCAGGTCTGAGAACTACTAGGAACTGAGCCCAGTGGGTGGGCTAGCTGCTGTTAAATAAGAATCAGAATCCAGCAACTTTGAGCTTCTGTCACACAAGCCAAGCCTGTAGGCCTTTTTCTGTGGATCTCCAGTCTGTATCTAGGACCTTTCCTCGGGATTAAATGAAACTTAAACCTGCTAAATAAACACAGGCACAAAGAAAATCATTGGGAATCATTCACCTGCTGTCAATCATCACTGCCAGGGTGTTCCTTGTCTTGACAGCTTACTGTAGGGAGGGAGCCCTAGGCTCCCAGGAACAAAGGCACGAGAGAAAGAAAAATAGCAACACAGGAGATTTACCCTACAGGCTCAGGAAGGAAATTAAATGAAGAGAGGCAAGAGGAAGACAGATTCAAAATCAGGCCAGCGGTTGCCATGGTAGACTTCACAATGATTCTGTTTCCTCTATGTACTTCACTAATGATAATAACATTGTCATCATCCTCATTAGTATTTAAAAGCACTGGGAGATGGTTCAGTTGGTAAACTTCCTTTCCAGTAAGCATGAAGACCTGAGTTTGATCCTCAAAGTTCCTGTAAAAGCCATCCTGTAAAAGTATCAACTTATGCCTATGGTCCCAGTGCTGGAAGAAAGATACAGGAGGATCCCTGAATCTCACTGGACAGCCAGTCTAACCAAATTGGTGAATTCCAGGTTCAATGAAAGACCCTGTCTCAAAAAAAACCAAAACCAAAAAAAACCCCCAAAAACCAAAAAAAAAAAACCAACCAAACAAACCAAAAAAACAAAAAACAATGTGGGGAGTGATTTGAGAAGATACTGGATGTATCACACACACACACACACACACACACACACACACACACACACACACACACACACACACACACACACAAACACAGCAGGGTGCGGGGAGAAGAGGGAGGGGGGAGAGAGAGAGTGATTTAATTTACTGAGCCTTCCCTGTGGTAAACATTGTACCTGATACTTCATTTATTTATTTTGTTCATTTGTTCATGAACATCTTTGCTCATTGAGTCCGCATGTATCTCAGGTGCTGGAACACAATGGTAAAGAACGCTGAGCCCTTACCAGATGAAGACAACATATAATTTCAAAAGTAAATACATAATATACTATCAGAGAATATGTGCCACGGAGAAAATTATGCCCAGTAGGTGGATGAGGTTGTGAGTTGGGAGACAGTTTATGGATCAGGAAAGAGGAAGGCAGTGCTCTGTGGGCACTGACTTTTATTCTCAGCTATAGGAAGAGGTGCATTGATTGAGTGGCACTGGTAAGATGTTTCTAAGGAAAATGAAAAGGTCCTGTGGTGACTTGCATGTGGCAGAGCTAAGATCCATCAGGAGGCCAGTGGACTGAGCTGTCATAAATTTTCCCCATGAGAATTAGAAAATAGACGAGCTTAGTGATCAGGAATGCTAAATGCATTCTGGCACCAAAGCCCTATTTTAATTAGGACCAGAATAAAGTACTTTCTAAAGCCAAGAGTCTATTGTCCCTAAAATTTTCATAACTTTTTCACAAATTTGATAGATATATACAACAAAAGTTACAGGTGTTTTGATAGGTAAACAGAAGAAGCATGTGGCCTGACCTTCACCAAGGCTTTACCATGGGCATCTCCTCAGGGCCCTAAACAAACATTCCAGAGGAGTCTCCTGTTCAGAAAGATGATAAAGCTTTGCTGACTAAGTCAAGTGTCACCCAGATTTCAGTGACAATTCTTAACTAGTTTCTGAAGTTCACTGAGTCAACTTTCAGGAAGTTAGAAATTCTTGTCTCCTGACTCCCTCTGTGGGTGTCTTGATCTAGCAAGTGGGCATTCCTGGGGTTGCTTATGTGGTATCTTTTCAGCTCTTAACACTTTTGTTCTGAGACATCTAGTTGACTATGTGGTACTTCTTGTCTATGGCTTTCAAAAAAATGGATGTAGATGTAGGGATGAAATCAGGAAGCAAATAACAATGGAAGACCAAGCCAGGAGAATCTCCCTGGAGGAGGGAGACCCTCATGTATGTACAGAACTTTCAGCAAGAGTTTGAGTGTCCCTGGACTTAGGATAGATGTTTAATGTGACTGAGCCTATTTTTTGACAGCCCTAAAGACAGACCCTGGCATTAGCCTTTGCAAGCTCAGCCTTTTAACTGCCAGGCAGTGGTGACATATGGCTCTTCTTCCAGAATGAGTCACTCAATTAAAAGTAAAATGTGTTCTCTGATATTGAAGCTAATATCCCCAACTCATTCAAACTGGTTTTATTTGTGCAGGCAAACGGCAGTGGAAAGAAACCCAAATGCACACAAAGCCAGGCGAAGGTCAGTTCTGATTATATCACGCTGGCAATTTAACACTAACTCTGCACTTTGCAAAGCATTGGTACTATTTGCCTCTTTCGAAAGTTCATATTTGAGAATAACTGAGTTTGTGCATGAGTGAGATGGAAATTCGTGTCTGGAAGCGGGCTGTGTGGTGCTGTTACCAATGGGTTTGAAGCAAGTAGACCACAGTTTATACGAGGAGTACATGGCTCAAACGTGAATGTATTTACTGTATACATTCACATATATTGTTATCAATAATGAATTTAATTTGATTTTTTATTTTTAAAAGTGTTCATTACACTGCGTGTGTGTGTGTGTGTGTCTGTGGTGTATATGTATGTATGTATGCATGCTTGCGCGTGCATAATCCCATGGCACATGTGTAGCAGTTGGCTCTCTCCTCCCAGTGTTCATTGTCGAATCCTGGGACCAAATTTAGGTCATCAGGCTTGGTGGCAAGCAGCTTTATCCACTAAATCCATCTTACTGGTCTAATTTTATTTTTTATTTTGATCTTTATCATTTATTTATTTTATATGCATTAATGTTTTGCCTGCACTTATGTCTGTGTGAGGGTGTCAGAGCCCCTGGAACTGAAGCCACAGACAGCCTTGAGTTGCTATGTGGGAACTGAACTTGGATCTCCTGGAAGAGAAGTCAATACTCCTAATCTCCTGCCCCCTCCAATTTGATTTTTTTTTAAGTGATGAGAGTACTTATATTTCTTCCTCTTCCCAGTAGGGTCTATCTGTTTTCTTTTTAGGGTGCAAATCAGTTAGATATTCCAAGGAATAACAGAACCTAGAACAGACACCTATGGTTATAGAGAGTAACAGAGAGTACAGTGGCCGTGTCAGGAACATGCAGGGAAGGCGGAGAAGATAAATGAGGTCAGAAATAAAGCCTCTCTTTGGTCTCATGTCAACTTCTTTTTGGTGTCATTGCGGCATGTACACCTCTTTGCATAACACATGGCAGTGCTTCCAATCAAAAGCAGGCTTCCCATTTAGAGCTTCCACAGGAAGCTAGGATAGCCCACCTCCATCTTTCTCTGGGGCTGGGGACCAGTAAGCCAGATAGTAAGTAAGCCACAGTATCTGATGCTGAAGAAAGGCAGGGTCCTTCTTACCCTCCTGCTCCAGAGACCTGTATACCATCTTCAAAGGTCACCTGAAGGCAATGTTAGCCTTTATTGTCCTGTTTTCCAGGCCTGAGTTTTTGCAAAATGGCTTCTGGACACTGCCAGAGCAGGCCAAGGGTCCAAGCCTTGAACACATTCTGCCCAACATGAGATGATTCCCCAAACCCTTTTGTTCTGAGCTCCCCTGAGTGTGTGGAAGTTGCTAGGTCTGTGCTGTGACCACACCCCTCCTTCTGACTTATTCCTCTGTGTTTCCTTTGATGCCACTACTTTCCAATGGACTTCAGGTGCTTAACTTCACATTAGGGGCAGCTTCTCAGGGAATCCAGGGAGAGAAGGACTTAACAGGAACAGTAAAATCCCTTCTATCAAGTAAGAAGAGTGAACAGAAGGGAGCCTTGCCCAGGCTCCTAACTGGTTTTAAAGACTTACCTCTGTCTTTATAAACTGCTTTAAGTACTATGGTTTAGTTTGATCAGAGGGAGCCCCTGTCTGTGTTAGAGACTCCTTAATGAGACTCAATTAAAACTTGGGCCTGGTGGGGGTTGGGAGTGGATGCTTTTCATCTTGTTCTTTCTGCTCACCATTTTCTTCTTTCTTTCCAAGCGGAAGTAGCACATTCCATGGACATCCTCTTCCCTAAATATTCAGTCTTTATGTTTTTACCCCTGTAGGTGGCAATCGATTGTTTGTTTTCCTTCCTGTTAACTGATTGGCAGTTGCTAAAGCTTGATAGAGTAGAAAATCCTCCCCAGTGGGCTTTGAATGGATGAGATTCACAGAATGAGCCACATTCTAGCTCACAGATACTCAACGAGTCCCAAGCCTCCATTTTTCAATACAAAATTCTGAATCCCAGGGTCCTTGACCAGATGGAGATTTACTTGGATCACTATTTTCAACCTGAGTGATGGGTCACATATCTAACCTACCTTCTAAAAGTACGCTATTGCCTAAAGGTAGATAATTTTATTGAGGAAATGACGTCTTGCGTAATGTAGGTTTTCTCTCGCTCCTGCAGACTGTAGTTGGAGTTGTGTTAGCTCTCACATCTCTCCTGTTGCTCACAAGTGCAGCATCAAATGGGTCAGGCAAGACACACATCTCTAAGGAAGAAATAGTCCAGAACTTGTTGCTGAGTGGCTCTGGGGTGGAGTAGGCTGATATATACTTTGATTTTATAAGCTACACAACAAGGAGTGGGAGACACTGAAAAGAGCCCTGGTAAACCCTTGAAAGACAAAAGAAAGCTCCTAGGCTCTCAGACCATGAGGATGTGGTCATAACGTGCCTGTGAAAACAGAGCACAGTTTTCCACCTAAAGAGTGTCAGAGAATCAGAAGGACATGCCCCATGCTCAGCCTTCCCCCACCCTGAAACCCACTAGATTAGAAATATATGCTCAGTTCTTTGCACAGAAATTGGGAGTGAGAATCTGTCATGAAATGATTTTCTCCTCTCCCCCTGAATAAAACCAATCCTCCCTCATAGCTCTTAATAGAGAAAAAGGCAAAAAAGCTTTCAGTTTCTTGCTCATTAAAAAAATTTGCATTCATGAAGGCACAGAGAGGGGCCTGTGTCACCTCAGCTCACACTCCCCTCAGGACATTTTATGGACTAAAAGATGAATGCAAAACTGAATCAGTTATACTCCTAGAAATGGCAATGGGTTTCTCTCTAAGCATCTAAAGCAGCTTTAGCCGTGTTGGACTGTGCTGTGGGAATGCTCTCCCCACTCTCCCCAAAGCTCCAGATATTTATTATCAGGGCAAACTGCGGGCGACAGCATCTGACGCCGTCTTTGGCGGTCTGGTTTCTATTCTTTCTGACAATGGATGTGTGGAGGGGGAAAGTGTTGGACTGTTTACTACTTCAAGACATTTTGAAAGGTAATGATGAATGTACAAACATCGCAGGAAAAAAAGAGCCCTCTGTAAGGTAGTTCAGAGTCAGAGAGAAAATTCAAACAATATTAGCCTCAAAAAGTCAACATCAGACACCCTTCTACTAAGGACCTACAAACAAACAGAGTTACTCTGTGCACACATTAACAACCGCAACGCAAGGCTGCTGGGCTGTTGCCTTCTCGGAGCCACGGGTTCATAACATGAGTTTGCAGAGGACTTAGAAGGTTCCAGAACTCTGGAGGAGCTTTGTCTCCTGAGGGCCTTCAGCATCATAATTTTTATCCTTGATGCCTAAGGCAGAAGAAGACCATGGGAAAAGTGAGGTTTCAGCTTGACTGAGATACATTTGGCGCTAATACCCACCTGTCCTAGTGTGTGGGGACCAGACGGGTCATTTAGTTTTCTAAGTTGTCATAGTCCACAGAGACAAAGTGCCACTGGGCACACACCTCTCTAGCCATATGCCCTGCATATTATAACATTCAAAGGCAGAAGTTACTGTTTGCGAAAGTACAAAGTTCACACTGAAAAAGAATCTACCCTTTTGTCTTTCTGCTTACACAGACACCCAAGATGTCAGTTATTTCCTGTCCCTCCTCTCACTGGATGATGGACAAACACACAAACATAAAACAACAATAAACCCCAAAAAGTTTCTTATTATTTTCAATATTTTTCAAACATTTGCTTCCAGTCTCCTTAAAAATTGCCCTCGGTCTGGTTGACCAAGTTTTTGTGAGTTATAAGCCAAGTGGCTTGTTACTTATGCTTCCTTATACATGAGGTTGCATCAGTTCAGAGGAGACAGTTTTCCAGCCTGGTGTTGGACAGGGCCTTCACACTGCTCTCTCAGGTGGTAACTGGACTTACTGCCTTCTAAACCAAACCTACCTACCGAAAGCTGTCCAGATGGCTAAAAGCTGGCTCCAAGTATTGAACTTTTTTGAAAATGCTGCTTTTCCTGTGGTCTGCACATTTTTGACCAATGAAGTTACTGTTGTCAGAACTTTGTGTGCACGCACTCACACCCACACACACACCCACACCCACACGCACACACACACACACACACAAAGATGAAAGCATAGTATTTTTTAGCATATCTTTTTCACATTAAATTGACAACAGATTTCTTTGCCTATTCTTTTTTATGATGAAATTATGCAAAAAGTTTCATATTGCAATCACTGCAATCATCCTTTTATAATAGCAGGTCTGAACGCTCATTGATTTCTTTTGGCTAGCCGCGCAAACTTAATTACCCACCGAGAAGTTTCAGGTCACAATGAAGAGAAAACGACTTTTCCTTTTTGCACTGAACCGTGAGAACAGTAAGCAGAAAGCTCACTGCTTGGCATTTAGACACCAGGCTCAGAGAACCACATGACTACCTTTAAGAGATTCAAGTGCAGAAGCTGACTTGCAAAACATGGAAGCCTGTCTTGTTTTTGTTAGATCAATAAGGCAGGAACAGAATTGCTGTGAAGGCACAGGATAAACAAACAAACAAACAAAACACCTCAGCCATAATTGTGGTTGGCTTAATGCATCCCCTAAGCCAGTCAATAGCAGATGGCCCTCCCATTGCCCCCCTTCCTGCTGCCTGATAAAGCTAGCCTCTTCCCTGGATCAAGGTATTAAGGTTTCGGTTATTTGTATTGATTTTATGTGCTGCTGGGCATGATGATCTGTGGTTCACAAATTCCTCTTTTAAAATGTCACCACCATTTCATTTTCTCTCCCATCAATATTGTAGTCCAGGGGCTGCTTGTTAACCTCCAGGGCTCTCCAGTCTTGTCAGATGTACTAAGGTGTGCGTGTGGGGGGTGGTTATGGCAGGTTCCCAAAATTTTCACAGGTGTCCTGAAAACGGGTGGCCATGAGATCTTTTTCCAAGAAAAAAAAAGAAAGAGACGGAACATGGGAGGGAAGGGAAACAGACAAAGGGGAGGCTTTCAAATATGCTCCTCTGATACTTGAAACCATGTTTTTCTATTGTCTGTCTACTGGAAACAGACAAGCCCTCTAGTGGTTAAACAGGGAGCATGGACACAATGGGACAGGCATTACATAGCTTTAGATATCACCCTCATTGCATCCACACCCATAGCCAGGTGTGTGTGCAGGAATTTCTATATCTGAACATAGCGCCCACCAGCTGCATCTGCACCCTAAATTCTACTTGAAATAAACCTTAAGGATGTTTTGAATTGACAGGTAATGTTTAGATCAATAAAGATTTTCCCCTGGAAGCACTAGAATCTTCAGTCAAATAGGAAAACTTGGCCATTTAATAGTTTCAAATAGATCCTTTCCCTTTTCAGCCCAGAATAAACTCACCTTCCCTGGGAGCCAGACAGAAACCTACACACAGGCTGTATTTATCAGTCTACGGCGATCCTTTAACAAACATGCAGTGGGTAAAAATAAAACACATGTTTTCCCTTATTTCTCTGTAAGCGCTTACTTAAGGTTTTATTATATTTGGCCATGGGACATTCAGTAAACTTACTGATGATATCAAAGAATGATTTTACAAACAGTAAAAGTTACACTATTGCCACCTCCAAATTCTGCCATATTTACATTGTGTTAGGGGCACACTTGCTCAGGGAGATTAACAAACATTACTAGGAAGGCTGTGGCCAAATCCACCCTGGTTGTTTATAAAACCTTTACAATTCATCAGCTTCCACTAACACACTGGCACTGTTCAATTACCATCAGTTTTAGAGAGCTTTAGCAAAACATCTAGTGCCCATGTAAATAGACAAATCTGAAAACTAGCTGGTCTGTTGGCTTACATACTGTAGGTAATGTTTTCTTTTGCTCAAATTTGTTCTGGAAACTAATCACGCTCTGATAAAGCCATCTGCAAATATGAGAAAGATTGACACCCACATGTCAAAGTTTACACAGCCTGACCAAGTGTACATATAGTACAGATGATGTAAGGCTGTCTCTCTGAGCTTCTCCAGGGCCATGTTGGAATGAAGCTCCCTGGTGGAGCATGGCCATGTGAACGTGATCCTGTCAGTCTCCTTGTCAAGCTAAGGCTGACTGGGTGCTTCCTTTCATCTCCTTCATGGAACTTTCATGCCCCCAGCATTGTCACTCCAGGATCACCTAGTGATTATCACTAAACTAATTTCAAACAATGGCCCTTGCTCTCTCACACACAATAGCAACTTACCGTGCATGACAGAGAGGATAGCATTAACTGTTAGTGACAGAGATGATATGAAATGGCATTTGTGTAGTAACTCACAAGAAAGCAACTTTTTACTGCACAATATTTACTTTGTGGAGAAGACTATACTATGTGTTGACGTGTACACTCATGTCATAGAAACTCTTGAGTCCAAGGGAGATAAAGTAATGAATGGGACTGAACCCAAGGAGGGAGTTGATGGAAATTCATTCACGGATGATTTTGATGACAAGCTTATTTGAAAGATGGAGTGTCCAGGACAAGTTGCTCTGATTTCCCTATTTGGAAATACAGCAGAAAATGAAATCAACGGTTTTAGGAAGAAATCTTTTGTACTGAGATGATCTTGGTTTCCGATACCCTCTCTTTATTCTGAACTCAGAACTAATATATTTAAAATCTTATTCTTGAAGTTTTCTAAGAATCTACCACAAACTTCCTTGCTGACCATTTCTAGAACAAAGCCTGGTAAGTTTGAATATTTAAGAATATTTAATATAAATAAAAAGAATTTGGATTATTTGAAGGATATACTGTTTACTTTCTGTCACATTCAGACACTTGTGATTGCTTCACAGTTTTCCAACAATTTATCTGCTAATTTTTTCAGTTTCCATGATAAAAAATTAAATAAGGTCTTAGCATAGCAACTCATCTGGAATTTTATTTTTAAATTTCCAGTTTCCAGATTTTACTACCACTTTTTTTTTGAGTTTTCTGTGTGTGTGAGTGTGTGTGTACACATGTATGCATTATGTTAATGTATATGTAGAGGCCAGAGATCAATGTTAAAATATTGAGTAGTGTTCCTACTCTCCATTTTTGGGGGAACGGGAAGATTCTCTCCTTGAACCTGGAGCTTATTGATATGGTTATTATGGCTGGCTAGTGAGCCCTGAGGAACTGCCTGTCTTGATCCACTATCACAGACGGGTGGACTAGCAAGTGTGTGCTGTCATATCAGGATTTTAGAAGGGTGCTGGGGGATCTGGAGTCAGATCCTCATGCATGTGCAGCAGGCACTTTAGCCACTGAGCCATCTCGAGCCCCAGGATTCTACTTTGTGATAAACTATTACATTTGTAGTGAGTAACAAATCATTGCTTCCTTGTTATTGATTTAAATATGTCAAAATAAAACCTGAAAGGTAGCTCTGAGATTTTTGTGTTTTAAGAAGATGACAAATATTTATTTCTTGTTGTTTCCTTAAGGCTTTGATGATGAAATAACTATTTGTTCTGTCTAATATTTATGTTCTGAAGACATGAGCACAGCAGGAATCTCAGCCGAGCCACACTCCCTGTTTGCCTTCCTTGATCTTTACAGATCTATGTATTCCAACAATGCAAGGCCGCGTCCCACCCTCAGCAACTCTGGAGTCTTATTTGATTGCCAATTTTTGTGATTGCAGCTTCCACCAATTAGCTGTCCTATAATACCAAGTACTTTCTCTAGTTACCAGAAAATGAATTCAGCACACAGCCATGATCCCAGTGCTCAGGAAGCTGAGGGAGAGGATTTCTATGAGTTTGAGGCTAACCTTGTTTATGCAAGTACCAGGCCAGCCAAGGCTGAATATTTACCCCACCTCCCCTTCCATCTCCCTCTTTCTCTCCTCCTCCTTCTGTGAAGTTTTAAAGACTGTTCTTTCTTTGAGTATTGCTCAATCCTTTGAGTAGTCTTTTATCCTATAATGCTGCTTTTAGTACCTATAACCTCTTTTGTGCCTCCCTACCTATATTGATATGAAATGTGTAACGATTTTTACAATGATCCTTATCAAACAGAAGCCTCTTCTATGCTGGCTCATAAAACTTAATTCCCAATTTCCTCCTCACAAACAATAAATGATCTTTGTCCCCATGGGGGAAATTGGATCATGGTGGTAGGTGATAGCTTCTCGGTTACCAGGTAATTCTGCCACAGAGCTTAGGTTAAGAGCAGGATGGTACCTCTTACTTCTGGGATGGGAGGAGTGTGGGGCAGTGCTTTCATACATTGATGCCTGTGCTGTGCCAGTCCCTGGCTGGTGACTTGAGCTCTTATCTCCTGCATTACCACCTTTTTCCTGACTCCTTATATAGCTGTACCACCCCCTTAATGCCCTTTGATGCTTTTCTCAGATAATAACACAAAGGCAGAACTCACTTGAGGGCTGGTATGATTTGGCTGGTGCCATGCTGACAGCTGACAGCCGAAGCTCTTTTCTCTGTCCCCCTTTTTTTTTTTTTTTTTTTTTTTTTTTTTTTTTTTTTTTTTTAATGCTTTCCTTCCACCTGCCCACAACTGTTCAGTTCACCTGTATATCCCTGAGACCAGGACAGTTCTGGCACACAGCAGATGGTAAATTAACTTTTCAGATATGGAGGACAAACAAATGAATGCATTCCATTCTTTTGACAATACTAAAATAAGGAAATAGAGGATCAAAGGGAGTTAGTCCTATGTCCAAGTTGCAGCTAATAGCAAGCAGAGGTTAATGTCTCAGCAATTCTCGAAGGCCTTGTGTGGGATCCTTCGTAAAGCCCCTAGGCAGATGAAGGAGCTCAAGCTGGCTGATCATGTCCCCCAAATGGAATGCAGAAATGCTCAAGGAATATACCCTATCTCTGCAATTTTCTCTCCCCTTGGTTGTGTTTGCAGCCTATGGTGTGTTCCTAGAGATTTTTATTTGTCTGTGGATTTTCTTTGAAGAAAGGCAGCCGAAGGATGTTTTTTAGAAGCCAAGGTGAGAATTAGTGAGATGCTTTGCCATGGCACCTTTTACAACACTGGAAAACGATCATTAGACTCCCTCTCAAGGATAAAGGATTTGCATCTGGCTTGCGTTGTGCAAACAGGGCTTTTGTTGATTTATCAACAGGACTTCACTTGGGGTTTTGGATTGGATTCCAGAGGTTGGCACCTACACTCTAAAAATCTAAACAGAAGGAGAAAATAAATCACCAACTGGCACTTTAAAGGCAAAGATTTATACCAAACTTAATGAACTTCCTGTCTTACTGAGCGTGAGGAAAATGTCATGTTTACCCCAATGCTCTCTGCTCCTGGCAGCCGATATGCTGGGTTGGAAGGGATGCAGAAGTGGGTCAGACTCACCCAGCTGGAACTCAGGAAACTCATTAGAGTGCCAGCTCTCCACTAGCACTGTGGCCTTCCTGGTCCACCCCTTCTCCCCGGCTGCTTACCTTGCCCAAGGAGAAATGGGCACCAGGTTGCAGTGTGTGGTTCTCTAGCAGTAGACTAGCTATTGGTGATTTTAAGTACAACTTGCCGCTGTACATGGGAGTGCACTGTGGTTCTTGGCAACACTAGGCAGGGCTGAGGAAAGTGGAGTATGGAAGCAGTTAGCAAGGGGCATGTCACCAAAACTACTACTACGGCTTAGCCATTCTGAGACCTGAAGAAACCAGAGTGGAACTATAACAGTGAAGGAACTGGGCTACTCAACCTCCTAACTCCACTGACTGGTCAAGAGCTGCTCCCAAAGGTGGGATTCTGGGAGTCAACAGGTCTCTGGGTGGAGAACATATCACACCACCAAGGAAATCTTCAAAGAAAGGGGTACAAGCATGGACAGCTGGGGTGAGAGCATTCACAGAAGTAGCAAGGGTCTGAGTGGGTGAGTCAGTTCTAAGAAAGAGAAGTCTCCAGAACTTCTCTTTCTACTATTTATGTGATTCATACATGGGGCCTGGGAGGGAGAAACATATTAGCATCCTACCCAGTTGAGAAATTTTTCTTTCTTGGAACATAAAACTTCCTTTGATTATAACGCATGCATAATCAATACTTGTCTGCAAATTATTTGATTTCCATCACTGGCATTATAAGATTTAAAATCCTAATGATTACTCAATCTTCCTTTTCTGGTATCTATATATCAAGTGAGGGACACCCAGATTCAAATCGGTATGAACAATCTTCCCATTGCTAAATTTCAGAGTGAGCAATGGATCTAATTTTAAACAGGGAGTCTTTGCCAGACTCAATATACCCAGTTAGCCCACTTATTTAAAAATGGCTAGTAGATCTGCAAGTATGATTGACACCAAGAAGACTTAGTCACTCCTAAGGATATCACCTCTGGCAGGGCCCCAGTGCATACCTGATTCCCTTAGGTAACCCCACCTTTAATCTGTTAGTGTGGGTCAAATCTTTGGGTCTAAAACTGTTCATTCTTCTTTCTTTGCTCTCAAAAGTCAGGTGATAGTTGTGTTCTGATGCAAGAGGCTTTCTTGGGGAGCAGTGTCAGGGCGGGTGAGTGTTGGGTTTCCAGGTCTCCCATTCCACTGTTACCCAAATTATAGTGTGCTGTAGTTCAGAAAGCCGCTGGGTTTTACTTTGGTATTTCCTTATCTTGGGTCTGAAACGCCCCAAAGTTGAAGAGCAAGTGGTCAATATTTAGACATGTTACGAAATCATGTCAGTTCCTCTTGATTGAGAGTCTCTTTGGATTTGTCAAATCAATAGTTTCTAAAGTCAGAACCCAACATTGTGTAAGCATGGCTTTTTGAAATATCTCTAAGGAGTGCTTAAGTAATAGAGACAAATGGAAGTTCACCTATTTCCTTTATTCCCTTATTAGAGTGGGCTAATTCCCTAGATAGCAATTTCAGATATGGAAAAAAAAAACACATTAGTGTATCATGTATCCAAAAAACTCTTTCGGTCATGGCTAATTGAAATTGATATGAAAACTGGAAACAGATCCTGGAACTGAATACAAATTTATAGTTGATTGATTTGTGGTAGCCGATGCTGTTTGTATGCCTAGAGTATGTTTGTACTGTTCGCATTTTAATGTTACTAAAGAAAAAGAAGGCAGCATTGGTCTCAGGTGACAGAAACTCACCCATGTTTCTTCACAGTACCACTTAGAGTGAGAAGTCTGCCTTTAGTCCAGCATCTTGCCGATCTTGCATTTGTTAACTTACTAATGGTGCTTTGCAAATTGCTCTCTTTACTTTCTAACCTTTTTGTGGTGCTGGGGGTTGAACCCAGGGCCTCATTCATGTTAGGAAAGTGCCCTATTATTTCACTACATGTCCAACCCTGGTCCTTGCTTGTAGAGTCACTGTTTATGAATAAAAAAAAGAAAAGAAAAAGGAAAACCAAGAAATTTACCCCATTTTATTCATTCTTCCACATTTTCCCTCATTCTCCAGAAATTAGATTTCTTTCGCAGTGTTTTTCAAGCATGAATAATATAGGAAGTTAAGAAGTTTGTCACTTGGAGATAACCTCAGTGTTCTTATCATTGAGACCTTGTCATTGTCATCTGTTTCTTTAAAAAGTCTAGTCTGGGATCACACACAGGACCACAGAATGGTCTGGGCCCAGGCCTTGAGGACAGCACAGATTGGTTAAAAGAATGATATTTGTTCTCCCTTAAGCCCCCTTAAACTTTGAATTCTTGAGGTGATGTCTTTTCACACCTTTATCCATGTGTCACCCTGGAAACTTACCAACATCCTGTTCCTACCCATGGTCTGAACAGCCAGCCAAGAGCCTTGTCCGTTCATCTCTGGACACTTTCATCTCTGTTATTCCCTCAACTATGGTTCTTAGCTTTGCTCTTGCCCACGTGGCCAAATGGAAGACCGCCCCCCTCCTTTACCCCTGCACACACACTCATCTCCTAGCTTGCACTAGGCACATTCGTCTCCAACTGTCCCTTAAAACATCTGATTAGACTGTCTTTCCCTGCTCTCTGTGTCTCCAGAGGCCAGCATCAGTGAACAGCTGTGTGTTGTCCGCTTAGCGAGCTCTGTAGCTTCCTCTTCACTCCCTCTGCCTTTTCTTCAGTCAGTGCTGCCACCAGCCATCAAGACTCTCCTCCAAAGCCTAGGCCATCTTGTATTTAGCCTACGCTTAAGCTCCCCAACCCCCTCTCTTGCGGGCAAGACCCTAGGACACTTCCACAACACATCCTGAGCCCATATACTGGTCTGCAATGCCTAATTAGCATTTCTGCTTCCATTGTCACCTACTCAGAATACATTTTTAAAGTGTCTCTCCTTTGTCACAAAGTACTCTGCAATTTTCACAGCTTGTGTCAAATCTAACCTTCTAAAAATGTCTCTTTTCTTTCCTAATCTTTTTCGGAACACCGTATTGTGTAAATTCTGACATGATGCAACATGTCAGTACCTTGTACCACTCATAATGTACTGGGAACACTGGTTGTTCAAAGGAACAATTCTTCTGTCATTTAGCCTCTGGTCACTCTGGAACACTACCTGCTCTACCTCCACCCCAACACTGTTCCTGTCTCCACATACTCAGACACCGCACAGGTCTAGTGTCATAAATATGATGATCACACAAAAGAGGGAAGAGAAGTTGAGGAGACTTCACCATATACTTATAAACAAAAGCCTTTATTCAAATAAATTATCTGATATGGTAAAAAAAACTTGGAAACAGTCTAGATATTAAATAATATAAATATAATATTCTTTAAATTTAAGAAGAGTCATTTACCATTAAAAGTATGTGAAAAAGAATATTCCCTTTTAGAAGTGCACATTTTAAGTGTTTAGAACTTAAAATATCTGGGATTATCTATAAAATAGCATATTTAGTGTTAAATTTCAAGAAAAATATGTCTAGCACTACCTATGAGTCTAAACCTCTAGAACAACCTCATTATTACAAAAGCCCCTAATATATCTTAGCACTATAAAATCTTTCTTCACCTGATTGTTTATGTTATTAAATTTATAAATTTCTTGAGCAACACATTCCCTTGGTGTTTTCATCTGTCCTTTCAGCGGTTTTAGTGGGAATGAAATCTGTTCTCAGCCCTTCCCAAATTCCATTTTGCACCCTTTCTCTACTTATTATCAGTGTCCACTTTCGTTTTGTGCTGTAGTTAGTTGTGGGTCTGAGTTAGGCTGTTATCTTTCCTGCTCTTCTTTTTCCTTTTACTAAACCCAAATCTAAGCACGCATTGATTTTCCTGAATGAATCCCATTCCTTCCTGTTAACTGGGATGACTGGAGTGGGTATGTGCTCATAAAAGCTTTTTCATGCATTCTCTGAATCTTCTTTGTTTTAACTGTTTCTACTGACTCTATGGCAGTCTGATCCTTTCCAGATTTAAGGAATTACCCTTCACTCCGAATCCTTCCAAATTTTACTCAATTGTTCTCCATTTTGGCAGTGACCTGGATCTGGGATATTCCCTGATAGCCATATATTAAGGTTTAATTCGCAGCTTGGTACTATCAGGTGATTGTGAGGTAACTGTGGTTATGCCTTTGAAGGGGTTAGTGCAACATTAACCCATTTTTTCCTGCTTTCCCTCCCCAGTCCTGGGCAATCAGTTTGGCTCTGCATCCCCTCTCCCCCACTCAGGATTGTGCCGCCATGGTACAGGCTCCCAAGCAATAATGACGATGATCAATACATTACTCTCCAATATCCAAGAGCCTAATGAATCCTTCCCTTGTCTCCAAGTTAGTGATGTCAAGTACATGTTACAGCTACTGAAAGCTACATCTTTCTTCCTTATCTTTCACCCTCACAAAACTCTGAAACTATATCTTTTTAGCTGGAAAGAAGTATCTTAAATAATCTTTTTACCTATTTTTGCACCCTCTCCAGTGTCTACTTTTCTATTTTTCTTCTTTAACTTTTAACCTTTTCCTCCATGAATGTGCACCCTTTAGACCTGGCTTCCAGTTCGGTCTTCTTCCAGGCTTCTGTTTCTTCTTCTGTCTCACACTCTCATGCTCAATCCATCTCAGGAATCTGTGAGTCATTGTATCTGTTTTCATCACAGCTTGTTCCTGGATAGTTGTCGCACAAATGAATGAGACTCAGGGATAGATCTCTGAAGAAGTTGGAGATACTAGAGGGAATAAACACCACAGTCAGATCTTACCCAGCTGTCTTCCAGCTTCCTCAGCTTCGCTTCCCTTGGAATGGCTCCCTCTGTGTTTCTATGGACTTAAGTATTCGTTTGGTAATTAAGGTGTGGCCCCACCACACCTGCTAGGGACCTGGAATTCCTTCTATAATCTGAAGTGACCTTGACTCAGTTGGGATTAAGGGTGTAAATCACCACTCCCAGGATACTCCCTGTGCTGGGATTAAAGGCTTGAATCACCATTCTCTGGTTTTCCTAGACTGACTGTGGTTAGAGCTCTGGGACTTCTGGAGCTTTTACTAACCCCTCACATAGACTGTGGGTGGATTCCCTCTGATATCTCCAAAACTTCTGAAACTTTTATTGAGTCCCCACATATCCCCCTTTGTGTCAAATTAAAAAAAAGGTGATAGCTAACATGAGAAAAACAATATACAATAGGTACAATAATCATATATAATATATACAAACAATAAATGAGTAATATCCAGTCCATTAACAATTGATAGTTCCAAGAAAATATTTCATTAATTATCCTATGTTGATGAGTCCAAAGGATTATACCTAATTCATTTTCTTTCTAAATAAAAGCTATTATTTTGATGTCTCTTAAACTTATAAACTTTAACTTCAAAGTTTCTTTTCTAAAGCTGTCATTAGAAAACTGTAACTATAACTATCTCATCTTCAACTACCTCAGAGACCCAAGAAGGAAATAATATTTACCCAAATAACTAGGAAGTGCAAGCAACTTTCAAAAACTAGAAATGACAGAAATGAGACCTATCTGCCTGGACAGTCACCCAAAGTTCCTTTATAAAGTTGGGACATCCATCTTCAGCCTATAGGCCCAGAGTCTCTTTTCATCTCAATGAAGCAGAAAATCTGCTCTGTCCATTTTGGTGTAGTTCAGTCACTTCTCCTTGTGTCCTGAAGATTGAAGTCTCTCTTCAAAGTTCTTTTCAATTTTCTTTTGCAGTACTTGTTGATAATCGGTCTCGTGCCGACATTTAGCCTTAGATGGAGTTTACCAACTGCTTTGGACTGCATTCCCAAGCAACCCAATTCCAGGAAGATCCAGGCCCAGCATACCAGGGGCTGCTACTGGCCTCACACCATCCACGGGCAATTTCTGACAGTTTTCTCTGAAAAACAGGAACCTGAAGGACCATCTCAGCTTGTTCTGTCAAAGTTCAAAGGTCACTTTCCTAGGGAACCTACATGTCCAGTTCAAATAGCACACTGTCAAACAGTCAATACAGGGACAGGTTCTTGTCCAATGACTAACCATTGCCACAAGGAAAGTAGACTCCATATGGAGTTTCTTCAATGCCCTTTTTTCTCTTGAAGTAGATTGGTGCTGCCAGGAGCAGACCTGTCTCACTATCCAGAAAAGTCTTTAAGTTCTAAAAATATTTTAAATGCCGTATTCTATGGATCTCTGAAGTTTTTGAAGAAGACCTGTTTATCTAAAATATATTTGTTTGACCTTGAAAAACATATCTAACATGACTTTGTCTGAATGTAATGTCTAACTACTGACCTGCATTGCTTTATATTCTGATTAATTGGAAATAGAAACTTTCATGGACTAGCAACTTGTATTACAATGTTAGATAAACTGATTAAGTATACTACCTCAAACAAGCATAGAAATATTTGTACAATTACACAATTAATCTCAATATACACAATTTGTATACAGAAAACCAATGCAATGTAAAATATTTAAAGCTAGTAAATTCTTTTAAAAGAAGATTCCATAATCTATCCTTATATCCTATATATCTGTATCCCCCTTTTCTTTCTATTTTTTAAAACACAAATCTTGAATCTAATCATTCTTGTTTAACTTTTTTCTAACCATAACCATGAACAATTTTTAACCAATTAACCTAAACAATGACAATCATCTATGACCCATTGAACAACCAACACCAAACTACCCCACCACTTGGGAATGTGGGCACCATGTTCTTAAGTTTACTTCCTGATGACTGGGGTGATGGCATCTTTTGGGGATCCTGAAAAGAAAAGTTTTGTTAAACGTCAAGTCCTGAAATAAGTAGCTGTGTTATCTGTTGTCCAGTCTCTGCATAACAGGAAAGTGTACAGCTTGTCTCAAGTCCTGACCATAGTAGTCTGTGAAGCTGGTTCACCTCAGTGAGCTCCCTCAAAATTGTCCTGAGCAGTTTGTAGTCTAAATCTGATCTTTGATTGGTGTTTGTCAGCCTAGTGGCTTTGTCAGAGTTCATGTGAAACCATCGTTTTGGGCCCCATCTTCCTTTTGGATATTTCAAGTTCATAATTAGGCCTTGTCCTGGATCACTGCAGAAAACTGATAAGAGACTAAAAACCAACACAATGTACAGGAAATTAAACATATAACAATTTATTGAGCAAAGGATTAGTAACAATAGATAATCCCTTATTTTTTGTTAATTATTCTGTCCCATATCAGGTAGATCTTCTGATATGATACAGAGTTTTTTTTTTTATTTTCCTTTAACAAGTATGCTTGAGTTTAGAGAAGGAGAGAGCCACAATCGAACTCTAAAACCAGCTTTAAATTATAATTAAACTGGGACTTTAACTAATAAAAAATTTTGTAAAGGTTAAGTAATAAGATTTTACCCTATCAAGTATACTGGTACCAGTAGTTACCAGATTCTTTTGTTTGCAAATTTTCCTGGATAGCCTCTTTTTTGCTTTAGATGTCTAGATGTTCAAGGCCTTTTAACTTCTTGAAGATGGGTATTTCAAGTTTCCTGTAAAGACAAAAACAGAAACCTGCCCCGACCCTTTGTTTTTTCTTACAACTGAAAGAATTGTAATATGGGTGGACGAGCTATCAATTCTTAGTTTCATTTAAGTGTCTCTGGTTCAGTTCGAGACTTTATTAATTTTGATGGTATCCATATCTTTTCCTCACCTGTGGAAACAAATGCAAAACCCCTTCCCCAACGTAGCACATACCCTGGCTTCCATTCAGAGGTTAGTACATCTTTGAAGTAAATAGGCTGATTTAGTTCAGCTGTTTTTCCTATGGTCCAATGCCTTTCAGCAGCTGTTGTTCCTTTGTCATTAGCATTGAGAAAATTCAAAGTTAATAAAGCATTATGTAGTCTATCTCTGGGGGTCTTTGTTGTTCCTTTCTGTTTATTTAACATATCCTTTAGAGTTCGATTTGATCTCTCTATGACTGCTTGCCCTGTAGGATTATGTGGTATTCCTGTAATATGCTTTATATTATAATAAGCAAAAAATTGTTTCATTTTAGTAAAGACATATGCTGGAGCATTGTCAGTCTTTATTTTGGCAGGTATTCCCATGATGGCCATAACTTAATGATTACTTAACACATAGCAAATGTGTGATTACAGAATCAGCCTTTTCTGAACTCAAAGCAGTTGCCAATTGAAATCCTGAAAATGTATCTATTGTATGATGAACATATCTTCATTTCCCAAATTCTGTAAAATGAAATACATCCATCTGCCAGATTTCATTTCTATGTATACCTTTAGGATTAGTTCCTGCTGGCAATGGAGTTTGGTTATAGAAAGAACAGGTGGGACACCTTTATACAATTTCTTTGGCTTGTTGCCAAGTGATAGAGAAATCTTTTCTTAATCCTTTGCAGTTAACATGATGCTTTTTATGAAATTCTGAAGCCTCTAGTACATTTCCTATTAATAATTTATCAATTTTATCATTACCTTGCGCTAAAGGACCTGGCAGACCCGTATGGGATCGAATGTGTGTTATATAGAAGGGATGATTTCTAGTCCTGATTATTCCTTGTAACTGAATAAATAATAAAGTTAATTCTGATTCATCACTAATAAAATCAGCTGTTTCAATGTGTAGAACAACTCTTTCTGCATACTGAGAGTCAGTGACTATGTTATGTGGTTCTGTAAAGTCCGTTAACACCACCATGATGGCATATAATTCTGACTTTTGAACAGAATTATAAGGGCTTTGAGTCAATTTACTTATATGTTCTGATTTGTAACCAGCCTTTCCTGATTTGTTTGCATCAGTATAAAATGTAGGAGCTCTAGAAATTGGTTTATCTCATACAATACGAGGGAGAATCCAATTAGTTTTCTTTATAAATTTAATTCTTTTGCTTTTAGGATGTTTGTTGTTAATATCTCCCAAAAAATTACTGCAGGCTCTTTGCCAAGATTCACTTTCTACCTATAATTGGTCAACTTCCTCATTAGTTAAAGGTACAACAATTTCTGCTGGGTCCATTCCTGTCAATTGACGAAGTCTTAATTTTCTTTTAAAAATAGGTTTAGAAATCTTTTCCACATGTGTCTTTAACTTCTTCCTTGGTTTATGTGGAAGAAATATCCATTCCAATATAACATTTTCCCTTTGCATTAAAATTCCTGTAGGAGAATGCTTAGAGGGCAAGATAACTAGAATGCAATTGAGGTTTGGATCCACATGATCCACATGTGCCTCTTGTAATTTTTTTCCACCAAAGCCAGTTCTTCCTCAGCTTTAGGTGATAACTCTCTCGGACTATTTAAGTCCTTGTCACCATTTAACGTTTTTAACAGATTATCTAGTTCGTCATTTTTAATTCCAATAGTCGGTTGTAAGTTGGCAATGTCTCCTAGTAGTTTTTGAAAATCATTAAGTGTCTTTAATCTATCTCTCCTGATCTGTACCTTTTGGGGTCTAATTTTTTGTTGACCTATTTTGTATCCTAAATAATTAATGGAATCCCCTCTTTGTATTTTTTCTGGGGCAATCTGTAATCCCCAAGCAGGCAAAATTCGTTTCACTTCTTCAAAAAGTTTTTCCAACATATCAATATTTGAATCGGCCAACAAGATGTTATCCATGTAATGATAAATTATAGATTGTGGGAATTTCTTGCGTATTTGTTCTATTGGCTTTTGAACAAAATACTGGCACAGAGTAGGACTATTCAGCATTCCTTGAGGGAGGACCCTCCACTGGAATCTCTTTACAGGCTGAGAATTATTATAAGTAGGCACTGTAAAGGCGAATTTTTCTTTGTCTTGTTCTTGTAAAGGTATTGTAAAAAAACAGTCTTTTAAATCAATAACTATAATAGGCCATTCTTTAGGTAACAGAGAAGGCAAAGGAATCCCAGATTGTAGAGAGCCCATTGGCTAGATCACCTTGTTTATTTCCCTTAGGTCTGTTACCATTCTCCACTTTCCAGATTTCTCCTTAATAACAAATACAGGAGAATTCCAAGGGCTGGTTGATTCTTCTATATGCTGAGCATTTAACTGTTCCTGTACCAGCTGTTATAAGGCCTGTAATTTCTCCTTTGTTAGAGGCCATTGACGAACCCATATAGGCTTCTCTGTTAGCCATTTTAGAGGTAGCGCTGTGGTTGTTTTTGAAAGATCAGCAGCTGTTTTGCCTTGTTTCTCTATAACCTGAATGATCTGTGACTGTTTCTCATAATATCATCTGATATTTCTTCTGGAACCATGTGCTAGTTCATGGCTTATTTCTGTATTTGGAGGAATATTAATCTGCGTGTTCCACTGTTGCAGTAAATCTCTTCCTCATAAATTTATAGCAATATCAGCCACATATGGCTTTAATATTCCTCTCTGTCCTTCTGGTCCTATACATTCAAGCCATCTTGAACTCTGTTTTACCTGGGATATTGACCCAATACCGAAAAACTAAACATCTGTTTCCTAAAGGGGCCAACTTGGATGCCATGACTCAGGTGAAATTACGGATACATCCGCGCCTGTGTCCAATAAGCCTTCAATAACAACATAATTTATTTGTACTTTTAATTTTGGCCTTTGCTCATTGATAGAAGTTTTCCAAAATATTTGCTTTATATTTTTTCCTGAATTTTTTTCTTTTTCTGTAAATTTTCTATCATTCCATTTAGTGTGTCTTTTTAAAACAGTTTTTAACCTTTTTAATTGTTCTGGGAAGGTGTTTCCTCCACAATGGCAGGGTAAGACTGGATTGGACTTGATATGGGGGCTTTTGAAACCTTTACAGAGCCTGTCCCCAGGTGTCTGACTTTTCCCCTCTGTCTTACCTACTAATGATTGCATCATCCTGAACAACACATCAGTGGTCAATACATGGACCTTTGGGAGACATTCAAGGTCCAGACTGTAGCAGTGTTATCAATTCTGGTTACATACCCCCCTCCCCAAATTTGAAACTCCCTATTTATTTATTCTCAAGAAGCTTGTCTGTTCTACCTGCTTCCCATCCTATTACTTGGGTATCAAAGGGTGGGTTCATTCTGTCTTTCAAGAATGGGTCTCTGGCTGCCTTCTGGCATCAGCAATGCCCTCTTTTCTATCTTAGCCAGGGCCCTCACTTTCTAGTTCCACCTCACAGTGGCCTGTTCTGTTGCCTGTAGTTAATAGGCAGTGAGGGCAGAGTCCCCTTTTGCCAAGTCTCTCAAGCAAGCCTACTGTCTTTTTCTATCCCTGCTCACAGCCACTTCAGAGCTTTATCCCCCAGCCCTGCCTCCACTCTCCAAAAGAGCCAATGCTGTTTGTTAAATAAACCACTTCTTTTGCTTTGGACAACATCCTACTCTTGTCCATTTGTCTTGAAGAAATGTTGAGTCCACTAATTTTGTGGCTTTTACTCTAACATTATTTTTTTTTTTTGTGGGGAGGGGGAAGAAAGAGGAGGGAAGAGACTTCAAAAACCTACTCTTTCACATTTATATTTGAACCAGTGTTTGGATGCTGAGCCTGTGCATTCTTTCTTTTGATAGCGAACCTACATCATACTAGCCTATTGCACAGATCATACTTGGTATTAATAATGAAAACCTGCATCCAGATATTGGGGTACAGCTAAATGATCAGAGAGGCAGAGGAACGAGCTGTTGCATTAAGTTTCTGGCCCGGACATTCTAGCCTAGCCTTGTGACCCAGACATGCACACCTACAGTCCCATAGTCCCACAGAAACACACAGACACTTGTATTAATTGTACCCTGATTGACCAGTGACCCAGGAATATAACTTGCTAACTCTTTAACCCTTAACCTAACCTATGATTCTTATCCTGTTCAGCCATGTGGCTCGGGACCTTTTCTCAGAGCAGCATAGTTGTCCTCTGCATCTTCTGGCTTCTCTGTGGCATCTCTGTTCTGTTCTTCAGGTTCCCAGAGTTTTCCCAGTCTGGTAGCCACGCCCACACTGCCTGTCTGCCTTTGGTCAGTCAGCATTTTTATTAAACCAGTAGGCAGGACAGTTATTTACAATGTAACAGCATAATCCTGATACAACAGACCACAGCCACTTCTCACGTAACTAAACTCCTCAAGCCCAAAGGGAATGATCCTGTCCCCAGGAATTCTCAGACTAAATGCCTCTGAGTCCTCAGAAGCAAGGGAAGAGGGGCACAGGTTGAAGGGCTGAGCTCCCGCCTTATATTCCTTTCTCTCCCTTGCCATTACCACTCCCTGTTTCAACTTCCCTTGTGCTAGGATTAAAGGTGTGTGCCACCACTCCCTGAGCTCTGGCTAACCTTGCGGCTGTCTGCATCCTCTGATCTTCAGGCAAACTTTATTAGATATGTAATATATCACCACACCAGTCTTTTATGTATGCTGTTCCCTGAGCCGGAAATGGTCTTTTCCCCTTCTTATTAACTCCAAGGCCATCACAGGAGAGATTAACCTAGAATTTTTTTCTAAGTTTTTATAACTGACTTCAACCTCTTGACATTATACTCTTTCATCCATCATGTATAATTACTGTTAATTATTTGTATACATAAGCAATGGTTTTCCTATCACATTTTTGTCTTTTGAGGGAAGAAAGAACACACAATCCTGAAATAGCTGAGGGGATATTCAATAAATTTTTGTTGATCTGAAATCCTGAACTGCCCACCTTTTGGCTTGGGAGAGTAGCAGGCATTCCGAATGGCTCCATTTCAGAGACTGCATGGCATCGTAGAAATGTGACATGGTATTTTTGGTACAGTCCAACCCAGTGTCCTTTGTGTACTATTTCCTCTCATTCTTGCTATTTCAATGACACACACTCTTCTCTCTTCACAGTAGCCAGCTTCTGTCAAAGTGTAAAAGGATTTGTTGAAACCTGAAATCATGTTTTCTTCCATCCTTATCCCTCTTTGTCTCCGCTTCCCTCCCCGTCACGGGAATATTAAGAAACAAGACAGCATCCAAAGACACAGCCTTCTAAGTGCTATCCTGATTTGTCCTTATCGGCAATATATATGCAAGCCAGACTCAGTTGATAAACACAGACAGCCCACCTGACTTCACAAAACAAACAAATAAATATCCAGGCAGATACTGATTTCCCTGTGGAAATTTTACAGGGGAGTTAAGTTATGGAATGTACACAGACCTGCAATTGTTATGCAAAATGGGTTGGCCGGGATTTCAGTGTCTATACGTGGGCTGAGTAAACCAGTTCAAATGAGCAGACCCGTGACTTTGGCTGGATATTTGAAAGAAAGCAACTGGAAAGTTAGAGCCCAGAGGTGTCTTCCTCTTGGTGCATCCTTCTCTTGCCAGTTACCATGGCTGATCATTTTACTTTAAGTGAGCACCCATAGGCCTCCATCATAGTGATTTCCAAGGACGCTTTTATCTAGAGAGGACAATACCAAGCTCACCAAGGCCTTGCTGAGAGACAAGACAAATAGGCCATCAGGAAAGTGTTTCTACAGACATCAATAGGCACATTTAATTTTGGCATTATATCATTAATAATAAGGCTTTATTTTTTTTTGTACCCAAGTCCTGAACCATGATTTTATTACTCACAGAGTTTATCTAAAAGCACATTGTTTTTCCTTAGGTGTTACCAGAGTAACAACATTATTTCCTCTTTATTATAATTCTTTAGGTTAAAAGTAGTTACTTTACTTCCATGTTCAAATAGAAATGTTTTCTAATATATATAATTCACTTATCCCAGAAGTCAGCAGTTAAGAAAAAAGGAAGAACCTGAAATGGAAAGATATGGGTACACGCTACAGTGTCTTTCTTGGGAGGCAGCCTTTGTTTGGGTCAGAGTTTGTACCAGGATTCAGGGCCTGACACAGTACCTCTCAGAATTCCTCAGAGAGTCAGTAGCCACCCCATGGCAGTGTCTTTTTGACATTGTGACCACACCCACATGGCTCCATACAGAGTGAACTTTCCGTAGTAGGTAGGGATCATCAGCTCTTCACCTCTGACTTTTCATGTGGACAGAAGGCCCCCTACTCTCCTCATTTTATAAAACTAAAAAAGTTTAAAAAGAGTCTTACTGGCTGGGGTGATATACAGGAGGCAGAGGCAGGCAAATCTTTGTGTTTAAGCCTGGCCTACATTGTGAGTTTCACACCATTGAAGCATACATAGTCATATCTTGCCTCAAAACTAAACTATAATAAGATAGAGTGTTTCATGCACAAGAAAATACTTGCTCGACATTTGCTAATATAAAGTTTAAAAGTCCAGCCCTTTATAGGTAAAATTGGACTTCATTCACTTTTCACTCTTTTATTGCAAATATCAGCAGCCCAAATGTACATCAAGACATAAATGGACAGATAAGATGATGTACTTCTTGCATGTGAGAGAATATTAATTCATATTAAAAAGAAGCTGTAATAGTGCAAATATAAATTTAGTAGGAGTAACTATACTGATGTGGGAATGCCTTTCTGTATGCTGTGAGTAGCAATCTTTAAATAAAGGAGCTCTTTTGGCCCATGACAGGCACCATAGAAAAAGTAGGAGGAGAAATCAGAGCATAGGTAGGAGAAGCAGGGCGGAGTCAGACAGACTGAGCTGAAGCCCAAAGGAGCAACATGTAAGGAACACAGGTGAGCCACGGGCCACGTGGCAGACAGATTAATAGAAATGGGTTGAGTTAAGACGTAAGAGCAAGCTAGCAATGTGCCTGAGCCATAGGCCAAACAGCATGAACTTAATATAAGCATCTGAGTCATTTCTGGGGCCTGATCAGCTGCGGCTAAGGAGTCTGGGGCTGCAGGTCTGTAGGTCTGGACCTCTGGCCGCCTGGGACCAAGAAACCATATTGTAACACTATACCCTCCACTAATTTCTATGTTTCTATTGGAAGTGATGGAGTACATGGAGAGATTTCCCATCAGGCTGCAGACACTGAAAGACACTCAGTGGCTGTCCTTTACACTCACCTGTAGGGAATCCTGAATTTCAATGTGAACCATAAACAAGTCTCAGAACTCCACTAACTCCAAAGCAGGGGGATGGAGTTAAGGAGAGAGATTTTCAGGGCCACAGTGGATACTGTGGGGTCTAAAGAGGCCTCAGTTCTTCAAGTGGAGAATGTCAAACAAATTAAACCAATCCACTGCCACCTAACTCTCCTGAGTCTGCCAACAAGTGCAATGCGAGATGTGATGAAGGTTAGGCGTAAGCCATTCTGAAAGTGAGACTCAGAGAAAACCATCTAGTGCAGACTCTTATTGCTGTAATAGCAAGTGGCCAAAGGACAGCTCCAGCTGCTCCCCTGTGGGATTGTATTAGTATCCTTGTTCACTGCCTTTTTAGGCGTTTCTACCTTTGGGATACAGGGAAAAACCCTCAAGGTCAGTACAATGTGTCCAAGGAGACTTTGGTTACACCGAGAGGCAAGCCCGGGCTCCAGATATTCTCTTACCAATGACTGGTACCAACTTGACCTGGGCACCACTGTACGCAGCAGGGAAACAGTCTGTGGGGGTCCTGTGTTCTATTCATGGAAGGCAGGGGTCTCTCCATTTCTTCAGGTCTTGAGCGTCATGAGGCTGCATCACCCTCTTCCTTTTAGAGTGCTGTGTTGTGAGCCATTGAGAGCCCCTTTTCTCCTGGAGTTCCAGTAGCTGACCTTCAGCCCTGAGGCATGGGCTCCATGGGGCAAGGTATACTCTGAGATGGTGCTTAACTTCTGTCCTCGTTTTTTTCCTGTTGTTGGGATAGCCATCATGACAAACAGCAACTCAGCAACACAGGAGAGGCTGTAGGTCATAATCTACCACCAAGGGAAGTCAGGGCCGGAACTCAAGCCAGGAACCTGAAGCAGAGTACAAAAGAACACTGCCTACTGATTGGCTCTCTGGCTGAGGTTCAGCAAACTTCCTTATATAGCCGAGGCCTACCTGACCAGAGATGATGGCATTGCCCACAGTGGGCTGAGCTCTGCACATCCATCAATTAGCAATCAATAAAATGGTCCAAAAACATGCCTATAGGACATTCTAATCCCCCAGTTGAAGCTTCCCACAGATAATTCTGGAATGTGTCAAGTCGAGAGCTGGAACTAACTAGGAAAACCTCTGAAACTTTCTGTAGCCATGTTGTCCAGATTGAAACAGTCCCTTGGAAATCCTTAGGGGGGTCAGTTCCAAACCTCCTTCCACAGGAATCCCCAGATTACACAAATTTGTAAATACTAAATTCTCTTGTACAAAGTGGAAGAGTGTTTGTATTTAACCTATGCACAACTCCTTATAATATTTGAATGCTATCTAGATGGCTTGTGACCCCTAATGCAATGGAAAAACAATTATAAATAGTTACTTCTGTCATTTAGAGAAAACCTTCCATACTGCTGTCATCATTTTGACTCAGTGTCTTCCTAGCTTCAGATTAGATGCAACTTTTAAAAATCAATTCTCTTCTTTTTAAGGTTGAATCTGTGGACCATGGTGACTGTGGATATGGAGAGTCAACTATACAAAAATTTTTGTCTTTCACACTAATTATGTCCTGTGTAGTTGTGGCAAACATCGAATTACTATATAGGGAACAAACATAACAATTGCTTTTGTGTGACTATGATGCAAGTACCCAACAACAACAATTTAAAAACAAAAGATTTATTTTGGCTACTGGGTTTAGAGGATATCAGTCTGTTGTAAAGAGAAAGGTATTTCAGGTTTGCTCAGCTCATAGAAATGAGGATGTCACCACTTTCACTGTTTACCTCGCTGCAGACCAGGAAACAGAGGTGAGAATCCACAGCCAGGGACTAGGAAGAACTTTTAGACAAGATTGGATATGTTTAGGATGGTATGACCATACATGTGGGGATAATTTCCAAAGCCCCAACCTCAGTGACCTACTTCTGCAAACTATGACCCATCTCTCAGATGTCCCATAGTTTTCCCAAAATGTTATATGTTGAGGAACAAGTGTTCAAAATGGGGGCTTGTAGAGGACACTTAATATTTAAACCATACCAAGGATCATTGCTTCTTTTAGAAAGACAGGGTTGGCTTCTGCCAGCCTCTAGCTAAAACATTTCATAAGTTAATACACAGTTTGGGATGGGATGTAGCTTAGTGGTAGAGTACTAATACTAAAGCAAATCAAACAAGCATAGCTTGACTTTATGAGTATTTCTGTTTGATTAATTAAGAAGGCACCTAATATTATATATACGTTTAATTTATCTAGAATGAACACATGGCAAATGACACTATAATTCATCATGCTTGGAAGAAGTTAACTTAACATGCCTTGTTTTCTGTAAGGCAAATCCGTGGCTTCTTACACTCTAGGGAACTGAGGCAATTCACACCACATTTGGGGCAACTTGAAACAGTATCACCACCAGCAAAAAGCATAAAACACACAAATCTGACACATGACACTAAGTGGACTGTGAAAAAGATCCTGCTCATAGTGTGTGAGCTAGACAAGAAGGCAGAGCACAGCCTTGCAAAACTTCATTTGCAGACAGTCCCTTGGGCAACTGAAAGTTTCAGAGATATAATGCACGTCTGTAAGTGGCTTTGAGTGTTGACTTGGGTCTGGAAAGAGATTTTAGAGTAGAGGCTAGTTTACAAATACTTATTTGTGGATAACAACAATGAGGTTCATTAGACTAATGACAGATGTCAGAACAAGAGGAAAATGGACTGGAAGATAGGTATGGAAAAGAGGCAGGGACAGGCAGGCAGTCTCAACTTTGACTAATTGCAGAGGACTCTTAAGAACCTAGCTTAGATGACCTCAAGTGAGACTATCTTAAAGTAAGATTGGTAGATAAAATTGGGGGTTGCTGAACTCAGCTCACCTTCAGGAACTTGACCTGACTGGGGAAGTGAGGGAATGAAGAAAAAACAAACAGAAAATCTGGGGTTGGGTGGTCTTGGCTCTCTAATGAGTGAAGCTGCAGTACTCAGGAAGGTTGGTGTGTTTTTTATATAATTTTAACCGGGAAGGCTTTTTGCACACAAATGAATCAAGGAAGTGGGGTTTATGGCATACAGCTGAAGAAGGAGGCAGATTTAGTTATTCTTGGTAGGAGCGTTCTTTGTAGGGAAGCAGTCTTCAGGCCATAAACATTCAGGGATGAGAAAGCTACAGTGGACATTATCTGCACACACTGTTAACATTTGCACTAGGACCAGAGGAAGGCTTTGACATCCCTCTGAGATTCACCAAGGGAAGCATTTTCCCTTCCCTGGGGGCTGAAGCATTCAGATCCTGGACATGGCTATGCCCATGTCAACAATACACATCCACTCAAGATTTCACACAGTTAGGGCTTCCTCTGATCCCCTTAGTTAGTCACTGAGTATTTTCTGAGTAAAGCAATAACTATTTTTCATTGCTAAAAGGCCTTATGCTTGCTGGACAGGTTTGACATGTGCTTTACCACTGAGCTACACCTCCAAGCCAAAACAATAATAACTTTTAAATTTGTTATTTTTCTGTTAAACATACATACCCATTAATAAAGAAATAGTCCAGTTGAATGAGAGGTGCATGCCTGCAATTCTTCTACCCAGCAGGCTGAGGCGGGAGAGGTACAAGTTTAAGACCGGCTTGGACTACATATTGAGAGGCTACATATATATGTATATGCATACACTAGAATATATGTGTATATATGCTTCTTTAAATACATACATATATATATATGCATATGTATATATATATATAAAGAATATCATCTGACATAATATAGAAAGAATTTATCTCCTTTGACTCCATGCACAGACAAAACAGTTTCTGATTAATTAGGGTATTTGTCTTTTCCATGATACCCTGGTATGATTATAGTTTATAAAACAAATGTTTTATGAAAGACAAAATTTCTGTATAGTTTGTTTTTTACTAAAAATATCTTGGGCAGTTTCCCACTTTAGCAAATGCAGATGCATTTTATTGTGTGCAGCATATATCCATAAGCAAACAGTTTATCTCAGCAATTCCCTTTGAGGTATGTATCTGGTGCTTTTACATTGTTCACTTAGATGAAGCCACAGTGATGATTCTTAAACAGATCTTTGCAAACTGTTTTTTTCTGTGAAATGGACATGTGTGTGTGTGCGCACACACACAATTACTAGGTAAGAAAAAAAGATGCACTTGCATATATTTTATAATTAATCTATCAGAAACTTATGTCATTGAATTGTACTTGATGTATTCTGGAAGGCAGTTGCTTAGGAGCCACAGATGTCGGTGCCACTGTGAGGCAAAGAAATGTCTTTGACCTCCTGAATCTTGCCTGTGTTACTAGGGCCCAGAATCTCGGGGAGCAGCAATTTTCCACACAGCTTCACTGTGTGCTATCTGCTGTATTCAGTATAGTCCAAATCTTAGGGAGGCATATTTTTAGAACAACACACACTTGTCCAGGTGTCCATGGCAAGGAAAGAGGAAATCTTTTAGCATTGCAATCAGTGCCCAGAGGACTGATCTCAGTTAATAAAAGGCAGAGAAGGCTGGGGTAGGATGTACTGGGCATGTGTTTGATCCTCCTGAGACTTGGTTACCTCATCCATAATGGGGAAAGGCTGATAGCCGCTGCTAAATTATTGGGAGGAGCGCCATGTTCGTGGATGATTGGAAGTCCCAAGCACTCAGCCTGTGGGAAGTGCCACTTCTTCATAGTCCAAAGGAACTGATGCCATTCGCTTTTAACAGTAGAAGCATTCTGAAGGTAACTTGGTTTTGCCTCCCTGACTACTAAGGGCCAACAGCTTTGTTTTGGCAACTAAGGCAGGCCTCAGTGATAACTGAGCCACAGGAAAAGCTTTTAATTCCTATCTTGCTTCTATTTTGTTACTCTTTGCTCCTTTTAGAGACTTTTGTCTCTGTAATTATCTCTCCCCCAGACCTTGTTCATTTTCTCTTTTAAATTCTCCCTCAAGCATTATTCCCACACATTAAAGAAGGGGCCCATAGACACCATCTAGGCTCGGCACGAGAAGCTAAAATATATGATGGCTCTATCTGAAGGCCTTCCATCAAAAAGCACAACTCACTCCTTGTCCCAGAGGTCACCAGAAGGTAGTGACTATCATGATCTCAGAGCCCAGACAGCATCTTTTCTGAAGTCTTTCTAGAAATTACGTTGGTTTCTGGCTTCTCTTATTAATAAATTTTGTTGCTTCACAGTGACAGGATGAATGCGGATCCTGGGTGAGGGTTTGGAATATTTATGCTCTAAATGGGAACACGAGAGTAAATGCCTTGTCTTGCCGGTCCCTTCCCATTCCTTGTGCAGCCACTAAGCCAGCTCTGTCTCCCTTTGTTTGGTATTCAAAGCACAAGAATAGTGGCCATGAATATCAGTGAAGAAAGAGCGAGGGGATTTTGGGTGGAATATCTTAACCCCAGGAGTGTGGCCCACACCGGGTGGTCAGACTGTTTGTTTAGTGGGATGGGCTTGGGATTGGAAGCCACGGGACAAAAAGGCTCTCACAGTCTTGATGTAAGGGATTGGAAATATTTCACATTTGGCTAGAAGCACCAGGAAATAATTATTTTCCTTGAATATCTTGTCTCTTTGGTCAAGTGGGGTTAGGAAGCAATATATACAGAGCAGAAAGCAATAACTTTTCTGCTTGGCTTAAGAGACCCAAAGTAGCTTGAGACTGTGGTACTGTACCCTACCTCCCGCTGTCACTTGAGAAAGGAGCTGCTTTCTCAGAGCCCACAATCCCCTCACCTAGTGAGACATATGGAAGGTGGGTGGGTGAGTGGATGGTTGGATAGGCAGATTTATAGATGGATAGCTGAACTGTTAGTAGCCAGCTAGACTGATTAATAGATTATAGCCGATCGACAGACAAAACAGAATTGCAAAAAAATAGAAATCATTTGAATATTATTTTATAAAGCTTTGTATGCAAATAGACACCTCAATTACACCTGTAAAGTTGAACTTGAGCACAAACACGTTATTCTTAAATGAGATTTAGCTGCTTAGTATTCACTCAGGTAGTTTCTTACACATAGAGGTGGGCAATACATTTGATCTGAATGTGCACGAAGGAATTTAACTATTTAGGACTTTGGATATCAGGCAACTACCAAGGGCTGTCCTGTACTTCTCCACAGGTTTCAGTAAGAAGGGGTTTTCTGCAGGCTTTCCTCCAGCCAGCGAAGAGCCCAAGCAGTTAGGATGAAAAGGTGCCTACACAGGGCTTGGCCCTACTAAATGAACCTGAGAGGAATGGCGGTGACCCTAACACTGGGGGACTTCCACGACACCAAGCCTCCCTAGAGACAGGGGCGGCAGGTCACTCAGGTCACCTTCATGCTGTGAGAACAAAGTCCGACTGAGCCAGGGTCCCAGCTGCATGTTCGATGTGTAAACACAGAGCAGACAGCAGTGGGCCACGTTAGGGTCTCGGTTCTCCGTTGTTGGGTTATAGATGTGGCTGGAGCCTCGCTTCCAACTGCACACTAGTTTAAGCAGTCTCCCAAATATACTCTTACAAGACACATCTTGGTCTGCCACCCTCCCTATCCGGTCCCCGCAGGCCCGTATTCCTGTCGCTCCCTAGGATGTTAATAGGGTCAGCTGCAGCGGAAACGATCCCATGGTGACCTGCTGGTCTCTGGTAGGATATTTGGCTCTCCATTCCCGAGACTGGAATTCTTCTAAAGTCGGATATGGGTGAGAAGCCAGGCAAGGTTTAGTTAACAGTCTTAGCACTGACTCCCGCCAGCGACTGCTCCCAGAGGCCCTGGTTAATAGAAACTTGGAATGCAGGTTCACACTCCTGCTCTTAGGTGTTCAAGGGTGCTCGTTGGAAGGACCCAGGCCATCAATCACTGTCCCGAGCTACTTGAGAAATGGCGTGATGGACTGGCCAGCAAAGCCCCTCACTGGGCACCATGCTCGCTGCAATTCAATTAGTCATGGTCAGAGGGAGGCATTATTATTCATACATCAGCGATTGTTCCCAAAGTAAACAGAGCCAGGATGAGGTCTCTGATCCTCCCACTGCCTTTAGCCGGACACAAAAGAAAAAAAGTCCGGAGACAGCAGGGAAGGACATTGTTCTGTATTCTGGCCTCTTTTGCAAGCATCTCTCAGATCTTGTGGATTTCTTTCTTTTCTTCTTTTTTCTCCCGTTCGCTCTCTCTTTCTTTTTTTTTCCATAGCCTTACAGATAGTGCTCTGTGTGCACATGCAGACCCAGTAGGATCATTTTATTCCTTTATTGTCATCAATGTTAGATCTTCCCACCCAGGGTAGCACACTCGCTTCCCTTTATGGTGGAATTGCTTCCCAACAACCAGGAAGTAGATGCTTTCAACGGTGTGGACTGTCCTGTCAGACTATAACGGAACCAGTAACTTCCCAATTAGCAATAAATAATCCCCGCAGAAATAAAGGTGACATTTGTATTTTGTAAAGTGCTAACCAAATTAGCCGTGGCCTGGCCAACCCCCATCTGTTTATCAGTTTAGCCCAGTGCTAGTGAACCCAAGATAAATGCCAGTTTTCCCTTAGATAAATTTTACAGCCACGCCGAAACTGCCAAAGCACACAGGAGAAGTCAAAGCAAAGCTGTGTTCTCACTGACAGAAAAGTCAATTCTGAGGCCAGACTTAGGCAAGAGCCTGGAGCTCTCCGTTCCCCCTCCCCCTCCTAACTCCAGTTTTGGATGTTTATAATAGGGCTGTTTTCTCTGGTAGGGGAATGAGCTAATTTAGGGAGCTGAAAGTTCAATTGAACAAGCACTCCTTGAGACAAGGCTGGCTGGAGCCTGTCAGCAAGACCAGACAGAAAACTGGACCCACCTTACAGCTCTGCTTTGCCTTAGTGACACCAGGACCAGACAGTTCATGGTGATCTTGGGTTTTTGGACACCAGGAGCTTGCTGCTACTTTTGCTCTAGGGGACACTTTGAAGGTCACTGAATTCTGAGACTAAGTCCAGGTGAGCTCATCAGTCCCAATGTAATAGCTCGAGCATACATTCCCCCCACCCCACCCTACTCTTCCCAGTTCTCAGGCCCATCTAGCCACTGCAGGGAAACTTAGCTATGCATAAGAATCAGCACACTCCTAGTTTAACCCCAGAAACTGTCTCATATCAATGTCTTGGAGGAAAAGTTGTTATTTTCTGTTGGACAACAGATTATTGTCCTGTGTCACCTAGACCCTCCTTGCAGAGAATAGACTGTAAGAAAGGACTTTCAGTTTCTGAAGGTCTACCTTCACCTGTGGACAAACTTCACTTTCACTTCACCGAAGCTCAGCCCCTTTCCATAGAGCATCCAATATCCAAGAATGTGTGAGTGCCCTACCTATGAGCATGATGTTGCTGCATCCCTTTTCAGAACATGCCATGGAATCCGTGGTAGCTCCCTACTACAGATGCAAAGTCCTAGCAGGAGTGGAGATATTCTAGAGACTATAGTGTCCTTTTTTTTTTTTTTTTTTTTTTTTTTTTTTTTTTTTTTTTTTTTTTTTAGCTATCAGGCTATTGAAATAATGGATCTCATGGACTTGAAATTTCTTCAGGAGTCTATGTGGGGTTGGTGGTGGGTGAAGGTGAAAAAGATTGGAACCAAAGTTCAACCTGGAGTCCGAGGAAGAGATTCCACAGAACTCTGGCAACTTCTCAGGGAAGACATGAGAAACCAGACCAGTGGTGGACCCGACGACATCTGACGAGGACTGCTTGGTTATACACAGCCCTTGCCTTCTATTTAAACATGAACCTCATGTCAGCACCCAGAAGGTAAACTTCAGGGCCACTGACCTTCTTCTCTATTTGCTTCCCTTCCCAATGTGGCTGCATTAAATGAATTTCCTTTCTTTATTTTTTCACTTTAAATGTAATTGGAATGTGGAGGACCAGTGGTCAGTTTGTTAGAGTGCCAGGACCCAGGCTTTGGCCTAAAAGCTCAAGTAATAAATATATGTCTCAAAGCCTCTCCATAATTCATTTCCTACAAATTCAACTCCATAAGAGCTTAGTTCACTTTGTATACCTGAATACCTGAAATTAGCTAATTTATAAAAATATGTATTTCTTAGAGTTCCGAAGGTTAAAATTTCCAAGATCATGCCATATCTAGTGAGGGCCTTCTGCTGCTGTATGACGTAGCATCACACGAGGAGTCAGAGCAAGCATTGCTAACTTGGGTTTCCACCTCTTATAAAGGCACTAATGCCATTATCAGGCCCCACCTTCATGACCTTATCCAATACCAATCATCTTCCATAGGGCTCAACTCCTAAAACCATTATCATATGAATTTGAAGATTAAATTTCTATCATGCAAACTTTCAAGAAATATATTTACATCCTACCCAGAACTTTAATTTCCTTATCCAGATTTAGGAAGTAATGGTCATCGAAACTCCATTCTCTGGACATTCATCCTACCCACAAATTCTTTACAGAATATCAAATGTTGGGCATCTGACACAATAATGTGAAATTAGGGGGTGCCCATTAGCTTTGTCTCAGTCTCATTTAGTTTAGTATCCCCAAACTCTCCCACGTTTCACAGAAAGTTCTAGGGTCTGAGTTTTTGCTTATTCCTTTATACTTTCTTGAAAAAGTTGAATGACTTAAAATTACTGTCTTCAGTTAATTTTCTCTATAAAAATAAAGCATAGGTGGGGAAAGATCTTGAGAGTGTCTAAAAGATCAATGCTCTTCTAGAAACGTTTCCCTCTCCCACTGCCCCACTCTGTTCTGCTGTCTGTGACCTGAAGAAAGAAGATGAAAGCACGAGAAGACTGACATGGGAGGGATGGGACTTGGTCGGAGACCCAGATTTGGAATCATGGCTTCTGTGTTATTAAACCTCTTTCCTCAAGAGATGGGGACACTTTCCCCTCCCCTAGAATAGGACTCACTACACTGACTCCATTCTCATAAATAGGATAGTGTGGTGGTCTGAATGAAAATGTCCCCCATAGGCTCGTAGGAAGTGGTACTATTAGGAGGTGTGGCCTTGTTGGAGGAGGCGTGGCCTTGTTGGAGTAGGTGTGGCCTTGTTGGAGTAGGTGTGGCCTTGTTGGAGGAAGTGCGTCTCTGGGAATGGGCCTCGGAAGTTTCAAATGTTCAAGCCAGGCCCAGTGTCAGCCTCTTCCTGCTACGTGCCCATCCAGATGGAGAACTCTCAACAACCTCTCTGGCACCATGTCTGCCTTCATGCTGTGATTCTTCCCACCATGAGCACAGTGAACTAAACCTCTGAACTGTGATACATTTAGTGTGCTCTCTTAGAACATACACCTCAGAGACCATAGTGAAAGCCACATACAGATGAGGTCTCCTAATGAGCCCAGATGTTTGAGTCTCCCATGAGTTGACTCTATTCACTGTTTGATTGTTTCTACATGAGTGACTCTTATTTCCAAAGTCCCATCGCAATGGGATTTGGAAGTGGGCCACTTAGAGCTAGAAGAGGACACGAGGGAGGGGATTCCAGAGTGGCATCGGTGGCTTTATAAGAAGATGAAGAAGAGCCAGAGCCGGCACGTTTGCTCTCTTCTACCACACAATGCACATCTCTGCTGTGTTTTGAAGCCCTCATGGTCCCAGCACTGTGGGTTCTTGGATGTCTCAGCTCCCAGAACCATTTTTCCTAAGTCAGGCAGCTCCAGCTCCTGGCATTCAGTTACAGCAACAGCAAACAAACTAAGACTAGTTTCCCAAGTGAGAAATGGTCAGCCGAGCCCAGCAAATTTGCAGAATGCAGTACATGATCTATAAAGGTTTCTTCCAAGTCAGGGCTAGCTGTTCTAGCAACAGATGAGTTTGAATGACTCAGTGATACCACTAACCTGACAAATACATATTATTTAGAACATAAAAGTAATTCTAAAACTACTCAGACAAAGGAACTATTGCAGTACCCATGAGATTTCTCTTATATGCTTTACTGGAATGAAGCATCTAAGAAGATGAATTAAGACCTGTGTCCATGCCCACCTCCAATGACTCACCTTTTCATCCTCCTGAAGAAAATGAGGAGGCAATATCTAGAATGTTCCCTGAAGCACAAAGACATGTCTGGTCCACAACTCAACACCTGCATTTTATTGTGAGCATCCCTTGGACCTGTGCTCTCTAACTTATACGCAGTTGACCCACTGTCTGTTTCTTTCAGACTCACTGAAAGTGTTTATTTCCTAATCACTCAGAGGCTGATGTTTCATAAGGCTGGAAACTGTTTACTGACATAGTCGTAGATCAGGTTGTTGTAAGAAAGTACCACAGTTTGACAACTTTCTAACATGCAGGAATCCTTCCCTACAGTTTTGGAAATTGGAAAGTCCAAGATTAAGCTTTCAGGCCAGGGGGGTCCCAGTGAGGGCAGAGTCCTGACTGGGATAGCCAGTTCCTTATGGGGAGAAAAGCTTGAGTCTCCCTCTACTTTTAAGACAAATCATACTACAAGAGGGCATAGTGGTTTCATCCTAAGCACCTTCCCAAAGATCCCATATCCTGCTATTATATCTCAGAGTTAGGATTTCACCACATAGATATGCAGGTCACATAGACACTCATCAATGTATACTACATACTGTGGTATATTACTGTTATAAAAATGATAATAAAATGTAATAAATTATGAAACATTCACACAGATTTGGAATATTATATATATAAAAGCAGAATTGTTATCAAACTTTTAGAATGACTTCTTTTTTTATGGGTCACTAAGGCTTTTATTTTGCAATTAGAACCACTGGGGTGAGGGTGTTGCCTGTGGCCACCCTAGAGCTTACACCGGGCTACAGACAGTAGGTTGGAAGTGAGGTGACAGACCAATAACATGATTACAAAGCTGGGGTCAGATGTGGCTTTGGGGTGTGATATGGGAGGGGCAAGCACTGGACTGATCTTGAGCCACCTTGACCATCAAGGACAGGGTCTAAGCAGTTAGTGGCTTCAGGGACCTCCATTCACTTTTCTTTTGGCCAGGGGGTTCCTGAATAACCTGTCGCCAAGTTTGGCCTTGCTGTCCAGCTCTTCCTCGGCTCTAAGGATCTGATTGTACTTGGCCAGGCACTTGGATTGGCATGGGGTACCAGTCTTGATCTGCCCAGTGCAGAGCCCCATCACCAGGTCTGCAATGAATGAATTCTCAGTATTTACAGAGCAATGGGACACTATGACACCCCAACAATTGGACTGGGCTAGCTCACACGTCTGCAGAGACTCAGTCACAGAGCTGATCTAATTCACCTTGAGCAGAAGACAGTTGCAGAAATTCCCATTCACAGCCTTGACAACCCTCTTAGCGTTGGTCACTGTGAGGTCATCCCCTAACACCTGAGTGCCTGCCCTAGCTGCAAACTTCTGCTAAGTTTCCCAGCCAACCTGGTTGAAGAGGTCCTTGATGGACACCCCTGAATAGTTCCAGATAAAGGACTTATACAGGTCTGCAGCTGGTCATGGGGGAGGTACCTGCTGGAATCATCAGAAGACTTAGGTCCAGGTCATACTTGCCAGGCTTAAAGAACTCGGAGGCAGTGACATGGCCTTCCCAGGTGTGTTCTTCAGCAGCTCCAGAGCTTTTTTGTTCTCCAGGATGTTAGTTGCAAAGCCATCCTCATCACCCACATTGGTGGCATTCTTTCCATAATTCTCCTTGATGACATTCTTCAAGTTGTGATAAACCTCTGCCCCAGTGCTCATGGTTTCCTGGAAACTGGACTCTCCTCAAAGAGATCATGAACCCCTGCATGGCCAGCTCATTGCCAGCATTAGAAGGCCATTGATTTCACTGAAAGCTTGTACTGGAATGATGACTTCAGGACTGGAAGCCAGGTCAGCAGTATGATGGTAAAGGGATGCTCCTATTCTGCAGCACCAGCTTTGCAGACAGCCAGGGGCACTCCCAGGATGGCATTTGCATCAAATTTAGACTTGTTCTCAGTACTGTGCATCCCAGTTGTCAGTTTGTGGATCTTCTCCTGTTCCATGACATTCAGCTTCTTGATAACTGCAGCAGCTGTGGTAGTTTTATTGATGTGTAAAGCAATCTTTGAGACACCCCCCCCCCCCATGTAGCATGTTTTATCATTGTCACAGAGCTCTAGGACCTCATAGATGCCATTGGGCATGGCAGCTCGGAAGAGACCTTTTTAAGTGGTGAGATCAACTTCACCAGTGGGATTTCCATGGAAGTCAAACATCTCTCAGGCATGGATCGTGAGAATAGACATGGTATGTTTCTTGAGATCTGATTGCTGTGCAGGAACTGAACAGATGTTTCTATAGGCACCCTGGAGAGCATTTAGGAGAGATGTGCCTGTGGGACCCTGTTCCTTTGCTGCTCTCCAGAATGACTTCTATATTATATTATTAAAATTTTTGCCATCCATCTTTCACCTCAAAACAAGATACTTGATTTATTTACTTCAGTTTTTTTTTGTTATTGAATTATTCTGGGATAGAGCCCAGGGCCTCACTTATACTAAATAAATATTATGTCACTCATACACATCCTTAGCCCAGGGGGTTACTTGCCAGTTATCTTGAAATTAACTCTATAGGTTGATGTGTTCAGACTACCCATGAATGAGCTAATATATATATGTGTGTATGTATGTATATGTATATATATACATACATACATACATACATATATATATATATATATATATATATATATATATTAACCCCACTGATTCTGGATGCTTTTCTTTTCAGCAATGCTGTTCATGGGCTCAAAAGGCCAAGACATCTCAAAATAAGAAGCCAGAAAACAACTGTTTGGACATTTCTTTTGATGATACAACCAAGGGAGAATTGAGAAGACCAAGAACGAAAGTCTGAAAACAAGAAGGGTGCTGGAAGCATGCACCTATTTGGCTTAGCCATGTTAATGAGGATCACAAACATGCTGGATCACATGACCAGAGCAAACGACAAATGTAGTCCCTACAGAGGAGAACTTGATGCTTATGCTCCTGGCCTCTCATCTAGGGCTCTGTTTTGTGAGTCTTAGGACAGCAGTGACAGGAAAAAAAAATGTTTCTCCTGCATGTTCACAACAAGTTGAGTGAAAACCAGACTTAAATTTTTGCACCTAAGGGAATGTGTGAAGCATTTGGTCCTTTTTAAAACGGTCTGCCTTGCTCTCATTCCCCATTTTCTACTTTTGTGACCAGCGATTCCTGTCCCTGCCTTGTCAACAATGATTGGCCTTAGGAGGTGTCTGGGAAGCTAGGTACCCCCATTCCACAGAGAACTTTGAATACATTGTGAAAATCTAAGGCTCTGTCCATGATTTACGTAGAAAAGGGAGCTTCAGTCAGCTCAGATACTTGCTCTCAGTTCTTCAAACACTGTGATGACCTCCCAAGTTGTAAGTCGACTCTGGCTTTACCTCTAGGGTCCTGGCTCAGGTTTGCTTTCTCTTTGCTTTATGTAGCATTAACTATTTATTTTACAAGTAGAGTAGTGCCTTCTAGAATTCTTCTCTCTCCTCAGGAGAGAAAGGTTTCTGTGCCATTTCTTGAATCCACAGACACATGTGTCACATCAGCAGAATGTGGAATTCTTTGGTGTCACTGAGTTGTTCTAACAATTTAATTGCTTGGTGAGTCTAACCTACCTTAGTTAGAAATAGTCTGAGACTGTCCCAGACTCCATCTGTATTCCCTGGTGAATTGATCAGGTTCTAGCGGATTATTACAAATTCATGGTCACATCGATAGCCCTGGTTCCAGTAGGTGGGCCACAAACAAACTTCAGACAGGAATATGGAAAAGTGATTGTAGGGAAGAAGGAAGGGGAAGAAGGAACTCTGACTAGAGTGTTAGGGAAGTGAGAAAAGGTAGGGGCAGAGTGATCAGAATGCACTGTACACATACTTTTGCAATGAACAAATTTAATACAAGTAATAAAAAGAAAGAAAGAAGGATCTGTGGCCTTTGCTGAAGTAGCTGGTATTGGAGTTGAAGCGGAAGGCTTTCTTAAGTTTGTTGGAACATTAGGCCAGTTTTTGTTTGGGATGAGTCTAGGGATACTGATGAAGAGAATAACCATGTGTGATTGTGTGTATATATGTGCTGTGTGTGGTCCTGTGTTTGCGTGCACACATAGATTTAGATAGTTTTATTTTTTGAAGAAAATGCATACAACTTATAGGTACATATGTATAAGAATTTGTGTGTGTGTGTGTGTGTGTGTGTGTGTGTGTGTGTGAGAGAGAGAGAGAGAGAGAGAGAGAGAGAGAGAGAGAGAGAGAGAGAGAGAGAGAGAGAGAGAGAGACTGACTTTGCAGATAAATCTGGAGGTCAATTGCACAAAGATTTTAAATCTTTAGTGTTTTCTCTCCCTACTCCAGAAGGCAAACCTCACTTAGCAACTCATAGAAACCTAACACCAGCTCATCCTCAACCACAATGTGGTGCAAATCGGAATGTTCCCTTTTGAGTGTCCTTTGACCTCAACTCCCAAGGCTAGAGCCTCTTTGCTTGATGTCATCATTTTTTTTTCTAGTTGCTTCTCACCCAAAAGGAATCCTGTTGTTTATAACAACCCACCTCTCTAGAAGTGAATGTACATAGTGAAGGAGAGTAGAGCTGTGGAAAGGTGGGGCAGAAGTAGGAAGCAGGTCATGGAAGAGCACACGTTAAGGTGAAAAGTCCATCAAGAAGGTCAGCAGCATTCCCTATCCTTCTACAATAGTGTATCTGTGGTTTATATCTGCATTGTAAATGAATCTGTCTCCATCGTACAGTACACGTCAATCATGTGTTAAACAGCTTAGTGCACTGAAAAAAACCCAAATACTGTTTAAGTGTCTCTACAAGGCACCCTCTTAGTCATCCTGACGTTACCATCCCTGGGCATTCACATGTGTTCATATGCCTGGATGCAAAAATGCACATACACAGGAGTGAGTGTGTACTAGTGTGAGTGTGTGTGTATGTATGTATGTGTGTGTGTATGTGTGTGTGTGTGCGTGTGTAGGTTTGTTCACTTTCTACTACTGTAACAAACACCTGAGACAAATCAACTTTCTGGGAAGAAGAATTTATTTGGCATATAGCATTGGGAAGAGATAGTCTCTCTTTTGAACTTGTGATGAGGTGGAAGAGCAAAGAGATTAAAGCTGCTCACTTCATGCCAAGAAGCAAAGAATGAGACTAAAGGAGAGCAGGGTGTCAACATATCCACTAGACCACACCCCAAAGATTCAAAGAACACTCACTAGGTACCACCTCTTAAAGACTCTGCAGCCTCCTAATAGCATTCATGAGGACAAAACCCTTGAGGACATCCCAGATCCAACCCACTGTACCTGTATAGATACAAAGGACCAAGGTGGGGGTTTGGAGCTGACTTGAGCCTGAGTAATTCACAGTCACAACAGAAATTTCATGTCTCCCCAATTAATTCCTGGCTACCCCTGCCATCAGGAGATTTACAACTTAATTCATATAGAGGTTAGAATATGAAAAGTACATACAAGTAGAGTAGTGTTTTCTGGAATTATTATGTGACTAGTTTTTTTTTTTGTTTTTTTGTTTTTTTGTTTTTTTTTTGCTTTAAGGTGTGTGTAAGGGTAATTAGTGAGTTGCATTACTTTTACGACATGTAGAAATACACCATCTGTGGTATCTACCATATGGCAAACAGCAGGAAAGCAGCTGAGCCAGTAGAATTGGTTAAGCATTTGGCCCCATATCAGAGAGCACACCTTTCTGGCAGAAATAGAAGTATAGAGAAATGGCTTCCTGCCCTAGAGTATGTGTTGTTAAAGAAGCAAGACATGAAGCAGTGACAGAAAAACCGTGATGCCTTTGACTTAGAGTTACCACTGGGGGCTTATGAGAATGTGTGTTATTTATTAGGCTGAGACTTTAGAGATGAGTAGGTTTTCCCCTAGCAGGTCAAGACATAGGTGGATGTGCAAGGAGAAGAAGGCTAAAAGTCATGTGGGATTGAGAAACAGCACCGACTTGGTGTCACCGGTGGGCAGAGAGGGTAGAAGTAGGAGGGAGGACGTATAAGGACTCAGGTAGGAGAGTGTCCTTATACCCTGTGGTAGTGAGCTCAGGCACTCTTCCTGGAAGACACAAAGAGCAAGTTGTCTGCTATCTCAAGCAAGAAGAAACAATAAGGTAACACCCAGGTATGCAGAAGGATAATCAGTGGCCTTGGGAGGCTGACAAATGGAGAGAGCGACATGAATGTTTTCCCTGCACACTAGAGACATGGGCAATGACGATAAAGAAAGAACAAGCAGGAGATGCTTAGAAATGGTTAAGATGTGTTAAGAGGAAGAGACATCATCAAAATCACTCTTTGTGATGGTCATTTTTTGCCATCAACTTGCCACAAATTAGAATCACTAGCGTAGGAATCCTCAACCAAACAATTGTCCTGACTGCCTCAATTGATGTGGCAAGTTCCATCCCGAGCCTTTTGGGCAACATCGTGAAGCATCCCAGAATGAAAGGGGGTGTGGTAGGAAACCGATGACCTGTCTTTCTCTCATTCGGTCTTCCGTTATGCAGATGAGTTGACTGACCCTGTTTCTGCTGCTGCTGATTTCTCCAATGCTCTCAGAGTCTTGGTTTCCAGATTCCATTGTTGACTAAGGACCATCAGCTCTCCAATAAACTTCCAGGTTTCCAGTGTCAGACTGGGATGGCCGAGGGAACTTCCAGGTTGTCAGGCTCCACAGTCAGAGACTGCTGTGGGGCTACCCCAGCTGCTGAGACACAAGCCACAAGATGACCCACTACAGGATCCTCAGCCACCTAGGTTTAAAACATTATTATTTTAACATAAACTTAATTAATAATTCTTTAAATATATATGTTCATCCTATAATACCCATTCTTCTAGGAAACCCTGACTTAACTACTTCCTTCCCCAACTCTGGCAGTTTATCAGTGGTGGTACAAAAGCAGAGAAGTAACACAGAGATGGTGGGACCATCAGGCAACAGTGAGGCTCATGGATTTCAACAAAAACATTTGACTTAGAAGCATATGATATATTTTGACATATATTCTGGTGAAAACATTGAAATTTTCATAAATATTTCAAAGACTCAAAATTGGTTGAAAAACAAAGAGCTGAATCTATAATCATAAAGCTTTGCAATAATAACACATTTTGAAATAGAAATTTACTAAAATGACATTTATACCTTTAGATACACAAACATACACACACACACACATACACACACACACGGGGTGAGGAGGGAGGAAAGAGCTGAAAAGCTGCATGTACAGTGTCTATTTTTTCCTATTTATCTTTATTTACAGAGTTGTGTCTATCTGAATGTGTGTTTCACACACATACCTGTGTCCGTGCATCAAGTTGTAGACCACTGAACACAGTCTTCATAGTTACCTTGTTCCATTACAATTCTGTAGATCAGTAGTTTGTGACATGAGGCTCAGGACTATAGGATACATACTTATTCAAAAACTCTTTGAAAATATAGATGTTTTGTGAATATGGCCATATTCAGATTTCGTCTGCAAAGATAGTTCCTAACGTTTTTAACTTATCAAAGGAACTGTGGAAGAACAATTTAAAAACACTATTTAGATTCACATTGCTCAATCCACCTTTTGATTGAGAGAAATTGAAATCCCACTGAATGTGGGGATATTTGTTCAAAAGTAGAAAATAATGACATTAACCAGAGCTCCCCTTTTTAAACCTGGGAGACTTGTGCCTCAAAGATAGCATGATAAAAGAAAATTTTAAGTAGTCCTATGAATTTTGATAAGCTCAAATATGACTCATCATTCCATTTGTTATGCTCTATGTTATCTGTGGTGTCAAATGTTACCAATAATTTTGTAGTGAAGTTCAAATAGGCTTCATTTTAATAGTTAGATCAATACTTCTGTAGAAATGTAATCAGCTTTAAATTGTATGTTTTTCTTCTTCATGTCCAAGTAAGATCTTTAAGTATAACAATTTAGGATTTTCTTTGTTGTTGTTCTAAGTGGATGTGGATGCTTCAAGATTATTAGGCAAGTTCCTGGCAATATGGGAAGTGTCGGAACTCCCAACGATGCTGCAGTACCCAGGCCCAGCCACATGGGGAGCTGTTACATAATTATGCCTGACAGGCGTGGAAGCGACCACACTCAGTGGTAAGAGATGTAGCTTTCAATACCGGACACCAACAGCCCATGGTGACTTAGTGGAAAGAAAGCTAAGAAGAGCACCTCTAAATGTCCCTTCCTATCATTTCCCAGTGTCCTGTTGGTGATTTCTACCGCCATAGTAAAAGAGAAGCAACGAGGGCAGGTAGTTTGTAAACATCTAGTGGGTAGAGGAAGATAGGGTGCATCTGTGAAGACAGAGAATCTAGATAGCACAGATTTGTTTTTCTCCGGATAGTTGACTCTATATACTTACAGAGTTTTCACTTACTCTTATAAATCAGGTTGTCAACTGCCATCATGACCGATGACTGGGAGTAGAGGTGGATGTGTCCCCCGGGAAGTAGATACTAATCTGAAGGCAAGATAACATGAACTGTATTATGGTCAACACCTATAGAAGGCAAAGTGGCGACCTAACAGAAGTAGACAGAACCCATAACCTCAGAACACAGAGGTCTGTAAGCTGAGCTAAGAGAAAGGAAAACTTGAAAAGAAAAATCTCAGATATACCACAGTAAGACACAATGAGATCCATTTGAAGGAGATGCTCTAGACTTTAGGCCACTGTCTTCCTCCATCATTATTCTAGCACCACCCACCAGGCTCAGAAGCAAACACCAGACCAAGTTGGTAGTGGTGTGGTAGTTACTTTTATGTTAACTTGACACAAGCTAGAGTCATCTTTGAAGTGGATACCTAAATTTAGAAAATGTCCCCACTAGATTAGCCTGTGGACATAGCCTGCGGGCAATTTTTTTTTTTTGATTGCTGATTGATGTTGGAGGGATCAGTTAACTGGGGGCAGTGCCACCCTGGGCTGGTGGTCCTGGGTGCTATAAGAAAGCAGGCTGAGCAAGCCAGTAAGCAGCCCTCCTCCATGGTCTCTACATCAGCTCCTGCCTCCAGGTTCTTGCCCTGTTTGAGTTCCTGCTCTGACTTTCTTGCATGGCAGACTATGATGTTGGACTGTAAACTAAAATAACCTCCCTCCTGTCCCAACTTGCCTTGGTCATGGTGTTTTATTACAGCCATAGAAACCCAAACTAAGGCAGGGGGTAGTAAACAGTTAACCGCGGTAGGCACTCTATTGTTTGGATAACCATTCCTCTCTTCAAGTGTATCTGAGAGGCACACCCCTGTGTCAGCCACAGACTTAATTCTACCTCAGAAGAAGGAACTGAGACAGAGAAGAAATCCCAGGGCAGCAAGAGAAGGAAGCATCTTGTGTCTCTGTCAGGAAGGCACTGTAGAGGGAAGAGAGGCAAGGCAAGAGGAAGCCGGTGACTTGATAACTTGATACCCTCTGTTTTGCTGCGGAGTCCTGGGTGGAGTGAGGTGGTAAGCTGAGAAAATCAAAACCTTGAAACTCTGGCTGGAGAGTCCACCCAGGATGGCCCTGACTTGACACAGGCTGGCCACGGCTGAATGGTAATGGTACAATGGCCTGACAAGGCTTTAATAAGGCCTGAGCCTCAGAGTCTGCCTTGGCAGCTCTGTGGAGTAGAAGGTGAGGTGGGTGACTTCACTGCAAACATGGGCAGCAGCTGAAAGCAGATGGCTTGTCAGATGTGTTGTGGGAGGGGAAACTCCCCTCAGCCTAGGTTAGCTCCTTGACTGAAGGCCAAATTTGTTTTTATAGTCCATACTTGGGATTGTGTGGAGAGAGAGAAGAAAGAGAGTGTGGAAGGGAAGGAGAGCCAGAGAGGGAGACAGAGAAGCAGAGACAGACAGAGACACAGAAAGAGGAAATGGAAGGAATGGAAGGAGGGAGAGAGGGAAGGGGAGAGGGAGGGAGGGGGAAGGGGAGAGGGAGGAAGGAAGGGAAGGAGGGAGCAACAGAGACTCAGAGGACTTACCATGAATGTAGACACATGTAGACTTTGCTAGCTGGGATACTCTGCATGTATCAGAGATCAGAAATCCACAGAAATGGAAGTACCTCCCTTTATTACAATATGTACAAACCCCAAATCATCATAGTCATCACCTTGGCAGAAGTGAAGGGTTACTGGCCTCTGCTCTCTTTAACTCAACAGCTGTGATTGCCTGCATGAGACCCACACAAGATTGGGTTCACCACGGAGAAAGGGGAAAAGGGGAAGAGGTCATACAGTCTCACCCCTTTTTGAGCTTATGTAGGCAGTTGACATTACTCAGGAAGACTAATTTCTTTGGTGATTTAGCCATCCGTAAATTGCCCATATTCCTGCAAGTAATCTTAATTAAACTCATTGGTTCACCAACCTGGATTTGAGAGGAAGTTCCTTTGATCTACCACTGGTGCTCTTTCTGGAGTGAATAGATGTTTCCTTGTCTCCCCAGGAAAAGTTCACACAGCAACTTGACACTCCCAGACAGAAATAGGACTGTGGTTCTCCATGTTTACCTGAAATGTGGGGTTGTGGCAGTGGAAGATACTAAGTTATTGTTCAAAAACAAGACTAAGCTTTTTTGCCCAACCTTGACTTACCCTGTCAGCTCCCTAAAGACCTCTTATGAAACCACTCACAAAGCAAATATAGTTTTTTAGTTCTACTGGGGCACGAGAGAGTACCACCTCCATCATCCCAATGGCATGAGCAAATGAGGAGCCAGACTTGGGGATTTGTACGCTTTTTGACTGTGCAGAGTTTATATTTTCCCAGCTTTAAGTTTCTGACCATGCAAGGTGAGACACTTAGAGCAAATCTTGAGTGGTGTAGATGACATCTTGCTGTAGATGATCCAGTATTTTGGAAGCAGCAGGTAAATGACTTTTGCTTGGTCTCAGCCTCTCTGAACACAGAGACAGGAAAGAACAATTGGTCCCAACGGTGCTGTAAGACTTTGAATCAACTGAGATGCCGACAGTCTGGCTGGCAACCAGCCTCCTACTCAGAAGGCAGGGGATTGTAAGAATGAACCGTGTAAGTTAGAAAATAACCTCTAACTTTTTTTTGTCTTGACTAGCACATCTTTGAATATTTCACAAGAGCCTAATTTAAAAAACATTGATAAAACTTTAAAAATTGATTCAGTGTATTAACTACATTTCAAAATTACTATTTGTTAAATATAAACTCAGTCTTAAGATTAATTTTTAATTGTATAATTTTAGTTAGCGTTTAAAGAATGCGTATATACCACATTTGTGGGTACCGTGTATGGCCATCAGAAGACAGCTTTGCAGAGTTAGTTTCTTTGTCCGCCTTTACTCACGTTCTGGAATTGAACTCAGATCACCAGACTTGTCTTTACTCACTGAGAATCTCACAATAGCCATAGTTACATAATTTTAAAATTTATCAGTTTTATTTTGCTAGCACCTGTTAGTTGTATGAAACGATGTTTCCTTAAGATATTTTCATGTATATTAAACATCTTGGTAATATTCATTATTATTACCCTTTTCAGCTTCTTCCCATGCCTGGTGCTCTTCTTCTGAAATACTCCCCCATCTATGTTCATGGTTTCGTCTGTTTGTTTTGAGAAAAAAATAATTGTCTAAGTTACAAGATGAAATATGTAGACACACACTTGCCGTCCAGGCCCACAGAGGAAAGGAGCAGGTGGATTGCCACAAATGTGAGCCCAATGACACAGGAAGATCTAGCAGCCTGGGCAATGCAGGGGGCACCGTGATGCAGACCAAAGCAAAAACTTAGAATCCTGATATTTGTCACACGGTATTTGTCAGTCAGACATTTCCTAGTTTGCTTAGCCTAATGATGTCTGGTTCTATACATTTTCCTGAAAATAACATAATTTCTTTTTTTAATGGCTGAATAATACCCCATTGTTTACATATCACACTCTCATTCTTTTTTCATCTCCTGATGGGCAGCTAGGCTGAATCCATAATCCACAATAAATAACAACATAAATATGTAATATGATATCATGAATAATATCACAATAAACATGGGACCATATCTTTTAACAGAAGCCCTTTTTTCCTTTAGGATAGCTTTAGATTTAGAGAAAACTTTACAAAGGGGCATTGAGAGTCCTCATATACTGCCCTATTGTGTTTCTCCTACCAATAATATCTTATAATATATTTATCCCAATTAACAAACCAATATTAATACATCATTATTCAAACATTCTAATGACATCTTAGTATTCATTTCTTAGTGTTCCCCTGGTGTTTTTTCCTGTCTGAGGATCTCTCCAAAGTCACTTATGGTTAGTGTTCATGGCTCCTTATACCTCTGTTTCTCAGCTTTTTCTCATGTGTGTGTGTTTGTATGTGTCTGTAAGAGGAAATTTAGCATTCTGCTCTCCCACTCTCCACCTTGTTCTCTAGAGATAGGGTCTTTTGCTCAGTTTGGAGCTACACTAGTGGCCAGTCCAGCAATCCTCCTGGCTGTCTTCCTCCTGCTCTGCCCTTTCTGCTGAGGTTACATGGGTACATGGCCACCACTTTTTACTTGACTAGGATCTAAGCTCAGGTCTTCATACTCAGCTTTTACCCATTGTTCTATTTAAAGTCACTATTGCTGTGATGAAACACTGTGACCAGAGCAACTTAGAGGAGAAAGGGGCTATTTGGCTTTGTCACCACTGTTCATCACTGAAGGAAGTCAAGACAGGAACTTAAACAGGTCAAGAGCCTCGAGGCAGGAGCTGATGCAGAGGCAGTGGAGAGGTGCTGCTTACTGGCCTGCTGAGAACCACCATTCCAGGTGTGGTCCCACCTATGGGGCTTCAATAAAATCTTCAGAAGTTTTGGAGATATCAGGGGGAATCTACCCACAGTCTATGTGGGGATTTAATAAAAGCTCCAGAAGTTCCGGGGTTCTAACCACTGTCAGTCTAGGAGAATCAGAGAGTTGTGATTCACACCTTTAACCCCAGCACAGGGAGTATCCTGGGAGTGGTAACCTATGCCCTTAATCCCAACTGAGTTGAGGTCATTTTAGATTATAGAAGGAATTCCAGGCTCCCAAGCAGGCAATGGTGAGTCCATGCCTTAATTTACCAAAAGAGTATTTAAGGTGGGGATAGAAAGACAGAGGAGAGGAAGCCAAGAGAAGCCAGGCTGAGGAAGCTGGAAGACACCTGGGTCAGATCTGACTGTGGTGTTTATTCTCTCTAATATCTCCAACTTTCTCAGAGATCTATTTCTGAGTCTCATTTACTTGTGCTACACCCACCCACAATGCGGGGGGGGGGGCTCTCCCATCGATCACTAGCTAAGATAATGCCCCACAGGCTTGCCTACAGCCCTACTTTTGCAAGGCATTTTCTTAATTGAGACTCCATCAATGACTCTAGCTTGTGTCAATTTAACATAAAACTAGGCAATATACCCACTGAGCCATCTCTCCTGCCTAACCTTTCTTTTACATGACCTTGAGAGTTTTAAGGATGGCCTGCACAGCATTTTGTCTAATGTCCCTTCTTGGCTCTGTGTGACGTTTTGCTTATGTTTACAGTGGAGTTCTAGGCTTTTGAGAAGAAGACTGTCAAAACAAGTGTTTCTCTGTATCATGTCAACAGTAGGCTCTGACATCATGAGTAGCTTCCACCACTCTAAAGCTACTTCTCTCCCTTTCTAGATTGTGTTCTTTGGAAGGAAGTCAATGCATACAGCCTAAGGGAGTTATGTAATGCCTTCTGGAGGGGAACTTCTACATAACCCATGGTATGGATTCTTTCCTTCTGCATGGAATATTAGTCTCTGCTCTATCTATCTATCTATCTATCTATCTATCTATCTATCTATCATCTATCTGTCTATCTGTCTAATCATCCATCAATCCATCCTTCTATCCATCCATCCATCCATCCATCCATCCATCCATCCATCCATCCATCCATCTATCTATCTATCTATCTATCTATCTATCTATCTATCTATCTATCTATCATCTGTCTTCTATGTGTCTATGAATTATCTATCTATTTACATTATCATGATCATCCAGATAGCTATCATTCATCTATTACATATGTATATATCATCACTATTGAGTTCTTCATAATATATCTGAACCCACAGGCATTTAGTTTATGTTCTAACCACTCCAGTTTTGGCTCAAAGGAGCTCTTTCAGTTTGACCCTGAGTCTTGTGAACTTTCTTGCTTCAGGTGCCTTTTCTCCATAGGGTGCTTTCTTGCTTCTTGTACCAAATATTATTACGGACTCATCTTGTTTCCACTTTCAGTCTGAGAACCAGCCATCCTCCCAGGAGCCAAGTTTCCTGTTTTTGAGACTGGTTCTAGGAACCAAGGCTGAGTTCTGCTTGTGCTTACTGTATGTTTTGCTTCTAGTGCAGTAACTCTCAACCTGTGGGTCACGATCTCTTTAGGGGGTCAAACAACCCCTTCTCAGCGCTCACCTGAGACAGTTGGGAACAGAGATACTTGCATTGTAATTCATAACACTAGAAAGATTACAGTTATAAAGTAGCATCAAAAATTTTTATGACTGGGGTCACCACAACATGAGGAACTGTATCAAAGGGTCACAACATCAGGAATATTGAGAACTATCCACTAGTCTAGTGGAATTTCACTTTTACATATAGATACTGAATGTGTCACCATGTCAACCTGTCAAGCTGCTTCTGTCCATCCCATAGGAGTATCATTTGGGCAGTCATAGCAGCTGGTTACAGGAAGATTGATCTGAAACACACAGAATTAATAGTCTACAGGACAAAAGCCGTGTAAACAGGACTGTTCTATGTCATAGTTCTATGTATGCATAATGAAACAGAAATATTTTACTGCTTCTAGGTAAATTCTTGGTTTGGAACAAGGTAAACTAGGAGCTTAGGGGATGAGCACCCATCTTCATGTGACTGATGAGTCCTCTGGGCCATGATGAATGGGCCTCTAAACCAAACATGTCGATACCTGAGGAGCGTGGGAAGGAGAATGCTTGTCACCTTCAACGAGGTTAAATGCTTTTCTCTCAGACTTCATGTGAAAACAGGCTCCCTAGTTACAGTTTGATCCCAAGACAAAGAAATAAAGGTCAGTGATTGAAAGCAATTCTTCACCATCAAATTAAGACGTGACAAATTTGTCTATTCTTCACTGACAATATTTTGCTGTTTTTTTTTTTCCTACAAAACCAAGATTAAAGTAAAAGAGAAAACAAAGGAAAGAAAGACAGCGCTGGTTAAGGTCTCCCATTTCAGGTTCTGTTCGTTTCTATTTGCTGATTTAGACGCCATTCATAAACGGTTTCAGTTTAAAAGAATCGTTCAGTAAAGATTCTTTCCCTTCATCTTTCTCCCCCTCTCCCCTGCTCTCTCCCCCTCCTCCTTTCCCTTTTTAAGAAAGAGTCTTGCTTTATCTCTTAGGTTGACTTCAGTCTTGCCATCCTTTTATTTCTGCCACTCTGGTGCTAGGTATACACTCAATACCTCCATACACAATATAAAAGAATCACTAAAAATCAAAATAATAAGTACTTTTGGTAAAGAGAGCTGAATCTGACTCCAGTGGAGAGTAGATACTATTCTGAAAGAGTAAGGGTTGGGCTGGTGAAAAAGTTCATTGGGTGAAGGTACTCACTGCCAAGCCTGAGGCCTCATGTTCAATACCTAGTTTTCTCCTAGTGAAAGGGGAGAGCAGAGTCCTGAAAGGTTTATTCTAATCCCCACAAGTATGTCATGGTGTTCTTACAAGCAAATGTGTACATGTGCATACATATACCTCCACCCTCACATTAAATAAATATGTATAACATTAAAATAAACCTTATAGGAAATATGGTTCAGTCAGAAATATAAAAATGAATGGTTGTATGTATGTGTGGTCCTTTCATTGTTTACAGCTCAGCTACTCTGCAGAAATTCATCCCAGAGAGTTGACAGGCCTTTGAATGTTTTAGGAGATTAACATGCAAAGACGGTTCAGGAAATTTCTTACAATATGGTCATATGGCCTATCTATGAATTGCATTGACCACAAGAAAGGATACACTGAGGTGGTGTGTAAACCTGAGATAATCTTCATCCTTCATGTTGGATGGTTTCTGTCCAGGATCATTACGACCTGAAGATGAAATATGCCTCACCAGTATACCTGTAGCAGCCATAACTGTGGCTAAAATATCTTTACCTCTCACGAGACCTGGCAGGATAGTTTCATATGGTTTCTACCAAACCCAAGAATGCTTACAATAAAAATGTTCGTCTGAGTTTGACAACTTTTTGACACACGAGACTCTAGCATAATGATGACAAAATTGAAGAACTGGAAGAATGTATCATAGGTTCCTGGCAGAATGTTAGCAAGTAATCTCTGTGCTTCCTGCAGGAGGCAATACTCAGTATAATTTGTAGAAGAATGAATAAAGAATGAATAAATGAATGAATTCATAGGGTGACAAGATCCAAAGAGATTAAATGACTTCTATCAGGTTATAGAGAACAAAGCCAGCATTGTCAAGTAATATTGTTAGACAATGCTGAAGCTGGCCATTGTTTCCTGCCCATGACCTACAGGATATGGAATCCATTAATGCTATTTAGCCATGTATTCAGTAATGCTGGATCCATTCCCAGAAGGCAGCTAAACAAGTCACTTATTAAGGCTCACAGCTTTCTACAAGATAAATTTTAAGGCTCTGCCTTGCCGTACCTACAAATCCAGTCCTATCATATCACATCATATACTCTCTGCAACCTAGATTAGTTCCCTAAGGCAAGAAGCACATTGAAAATCACTCAGCTCAGGTCCTATGGTACTAGGGATCCTATTTTCACCTTTGGACACAGTTAAGAGGTAGCAAGGTGTACACTGTATCTCCATCACTGTCCTGGGCTTTTGTCAACCCTATTTGATAACTCAGTTTCTGAAGTGATCTGCAGTGGAGTCAGTATTCAGTTTAACACAATTTTCAGCTATTTCCTTCTTTTTCAAACTTGACACCACAAACTTGGCATCTCTCTGAAAGTGTAACTATTAACTAAGGACAAGGAAGGTGTGAATGTCATTGCTTCCTTTAAAGAGCATGGAGCGCATATACACTACCACCACCTTTGTTATTTCACTTAAGGAACAAGATAACAATTTGCCTGGAAATAATTTCTAAAAATCTTCTAATTTTAGGATTTAGATTTCAGTAAATTTATAAAAATGCTTAATGGCTTCTATTCTGAATAAAACCATTTGCTCCTACACTAAAAATACAGAAGAAACAGTCTGAACTCTGAAACACCAAGTGGCTTGTGACACACGGCAAATTGTGATAAGCTTCTCTGGCCCATTACATGCCCAGTTTAATTCCTCAAATATACACAGAAATGCACAGTCCTGGGCTTGCAGTAAAGTGTCTGTCTTGAGAGCCATTTAGCCCAAATGACTCTAAAAAATGGCTGTCAGTTCCAGACGTTTCCAACTGGATAGGACAACAGTCACCACATGTCCCACAATACACCCCACACAATGTAAACATACCATTCACGTCCACAACTAAGATATTTATGGCATTTTCCATCGTTGCCATGTCAACTCATGCAGCCACCGGGTCATTAAATCATGCTGTCAGCAACCAAGACGGTAACACAGCAAAAAATTCCAGTTGCTGACATGAAACATTACATTGATCATTTCAAGACTTGTCTTTTTTTCCCAGCTGTCTCTTGCTTTATGCTCTTCATTGCTTTTGACTTGGTCTCTTAGGACACAAGAAGCATACAAATGAACTAGTTAAAATTCAATAGAATCCCAGGCTACTCTTAATTACTTTTGTTTTCACAGAACTTTTTTAGGTGACCGTCTTGAGGTCACATACTAAAAGACGAAGAGATGGATTGTATTATTGATACGAATGATAAGCTTTTATCATTCAAAGTTCAATTCACTGCTCCTCCATGCAATTACTCCCAGCAATTCTGAATTTCACATGAGTTTGTTCTGATATTTTTCCTTACTGGGTTTGGGAGCATCCTGGTAATTTTTTTCCTCCCCAGGGTCATGGAGAAAATCTAGTCAAATGACCAAAAAAAAGTTGTGAAAATAACCAGTAACAGTGATGAAGAGATAATTCTGGATTTAGATGACTGCATTAATTTCATATAAAGTGATTCCTTTGAACATCCAACTAAATATGATTCCATATTGTGCCGCTGCTATACTTTTCACATAAGCCCACAAGTCAGAAAGGTTTTTGGCCATAGTAAGTGCTAAGAATAGTGGAAAGTAAAGAAACCGATGTTTCAACATAAATTCTGATGAATTCTGAGACTAAAGGCTATTGTTCATAAATAAAGCAAGGACGGCATAGAGTTTGCCCTTGTTTACTTTATATGCTCTTTTCTCTAGCATATATTTCCCTCTGTTGTCTCTTCCTAAACTTACTGCTCCATAAATTGGCAGGGAGTAGCTATGGGTAGAAGGGAGTGAGGTAGAGCCTCAGCATATTGCCACTGAGCAAATGCTTCAGCAAAAGGAGGAAGGTGAGAGCAAAAATAAAGATGCTGGTTGCCCTAATGCACAGGCTTCAGTAGGGGATACAGACCCGTCAATAATGGCTGTTGACGCCATCCTGCCTTAGAAACAGAATTGGAAATTGTAAGCTGTGTCTTCAAGGATGGGTTAGCAGCTCCTGGCATTTATAGTACAAATAAAGAATGTTAAGCTAAAGGACACTTGACCAAATGTTCAGGGTGAGGTGGCAGAATCCCCAAAATGAAAATAGAGGTTATATGTCTCAAAGCTGGATAAATAGAATACAAGAAAGGATCATTCATAGGCGGCTATGGATGTGTGGGTGCCGAAAAAACAAGTTACAAGGATCAGACTGGGTGTGATCAAATACATGGTGTTCTGTGATTTTTAAGGTAAATCTTGTTGGAAGGAGAATAAGGTTGTGAAATCGCTGGAAGTTCATTAGGTTAATTAGATTAAGAAGAAAATGGAGGAAGAGAATATTCTCCACTTTGATTTGAAGCCTGAAGGTGCTAGTGTAGGAAACACTCTTCTGCATGCCTTAGAGTGAGTGTGATACATATAGAATGAAGAAATAGAGGTGCCACCCAGGAGACCACACCACAGTGAAAAAGATGGAATTGTTAAGCTCCAAAGAAAATGGGTTAACAGTTGGGATCCATGAGAACCGTGGAGGGTTTCTCACTTCAGGTTAGAATAAGTTCGGGGACTAGGGTCCCAGACAATCAACAGCCACCCAGTCCACACTGAGTCAGTGGTTTTGAGGTGCTTTTGTCTCGGGAATTTGAAGGCAATGAAAAAGTGAGTTCCAAAAAAGGTTTTTGATATCAGCGAGAGCTTAAGGAAAAGGAAGCAAGCAGATCCTGCTGTATAGAAATATCTCCCCAGAAAGGGTTCTCAGAAGAACCCCTGTAACATGATTAGGCATGGGAGATGTGGTGACTAGTTTTGTGTCATCTTGACGCAAGCTGGAGTCATCTGAGAGAAGGTAACCTCAGTTGAGAAAATGCCTCCTTAAGATCAGACTGCAGAAAAGATAATAGGACATTTTCTTAATTAGTGATTCAGGTGGGAGTGCTCTGCCCATAGTGGGTGGTACTATCCCTAGGCTGGTGGTCCTGGATGCCACAAAAAAGTAGACTAGGAAAACTCTGAGGAGCAAGCCAGTAAGCAGCTCTCCTCAATGGCCTTTGCAGCAGGTTCCTGCCCTGATTTCTCTCAGTGATGGATTGTTATTTGGAAATATAAGTGACATAAATCCTTTCTCCCCAAGTTGCTTTTAGTCATGGTGCTTCATCACAGCAAGAGAGGAACTCTAAGACAGGTGTTAACTGATCAGTTCAGTCATCTCACACATGAGGTGTTCATGTGCCTTTCTACCCTGGAGTTTTGAACATATTATCTAGGGCAACGAAGTGTCTGATCACACATAGTTCGCAGGCAGCTGTGCTCATTAAGTTTTTTATGTAAAGGTAGTAGAAAGATAAAGTCAAGAAATGAGAGCACAAACTAGTGCCTCTAGACAGTTTTGGTATTCCTGGTCTCTGGCCAAGGATAGAGTTGCCCAAGTACCAGGGACATTTCTGACTTCTGCCTAAGACAGAACTGGTTGTCAAGGATAAAAAGCACAAATGCTCTTTTTCTCTCTCTATTTCTTTTTCTTTCTGTCTTTCTTTTTTTTTTGAGGTTCCCACCCTAAACTGCCAGTCCAGTTTCCTTCTCTCGTTCCCATCAAAAAATGTATGGTACAGTCTCATAAAGATAAGACTGAGCAAGGGAAGCCAGGCACAAAAGAGTGAATAGGGTTGGTTCCACTTAGAATTCAAAGTTTAATCTCTTTGAAAGGTCGTGGGCAACAGTTGGGGAAGGTGCAGCCTCTGGAAGGAAACAGTCTAGAGTATAGATTCATCTGCTGTGATGTTTCCTTCTTTCTTTCTTTCCTTCTTTCTTTCTTTCTTTCTTTCTTTCTTTCTTTCTTTCTTTCTTTCTTTCTTTCTTTCTCTTTCTTTCTTTCTTTCTTTCTTTCTTTCTTTCTTTCTTTCTTTCTTTCTTCCTTCTCTCTTTCTTCTTTACTTTCTTCCTTTATTCCATTTCCTCCCTTTCCCTCCCGTCACTCCCCTCCCTCCTCTCCCTCTCTTTTCCTTTTTGTGAGACAAGGTCTTGTCTTGTAGTCCAGGCTACTATCAAGCTCTATGGGCAGATTGACTTTGGCTTCAGAATCCTCACCGTCTGCCACCTGGGGACTGGAGTTACAGGAGTGAGTCACTATGGCTGGCCAGAAGTCGGGTTATGAGGAAGGGTCTGGACTCAGACTGTTCCTCCCCCTCCTTTCTCTTTAATTTCTTCTTCTTCTTCTCCCCCCCTTCCTCCTCTCTCCAGTACACCCCCATGCCCCATCCCCTATCTATTCCCCTTACCTGATTTCTAGGACAGGTTGCTGGTTACAGAATGGACCTGGTTTGGCTTATGTAAACTGAACTTCGATCAAAGCTTTCACCTGATGGCAAATCTTGCTTTACCATCCTTGGCTCCAGCAGGGCACTGTCAAAAAAGAGGAGATCTTTTAACGTTCAGCCCTTGGACCAAAATACAAACCGGGTTATCAAAACCTTGTATCCTGGATTTCAAGAAAAGCAAGAAGTGTAGTTCAGCAATTTTAGCCATTGTCTCTCAAAGAATCCCGATCCTTCTCTAGGTTCCCTCACCTATGCCCAGACTTGGTAGGCTAGAGAACACAGAAAGGACACATCATCAAAAGCAAGCCGGAGCCTCATCTTTTTTAGAGAAGCAGAAAAATAAAATGTGATGACTTCAAGGAAAGGCTTCCATCTTAGCAGCTCCCCACAAGCCTCAGTGGCTTGTGTCAAAATCTATCATTCCTGCTCCCTGTCCAGGCCTCAGCCTGCTGAGGGAGTTTCAGGGAAGTCCATAATGATTGACCAGCCTGTAATGATGTGGGAATGACTTTCTGTATGTTGTGAATATCAGTCTTTAAGGAGCTGTTTTGGCCCATGACAGGCACCATAGAAAAAGTAGGAGGAGAAATCACAACATAGGTAGGAGAAGCAGAGCGGAGTCAGACAGACCGAGACAGATGCCAAAAGAAGAAGCATGTAAGGAACACAGGTGAGCCACGGGCCACGTGACAGACAGATTAATAAAAATAAGTTGAGTTAAGATGTAAGAACTAGCTAGCAATGTGCCTGAACCATAGGCCAAACAGCGTACTTAATATAAGCGTCTGAGTCATTTCTGGGGGCCTGATCAGCAGCTGGTGGCTAAGGGGTTTGGGACTGCAGGTATGTGGGTCTAGACCTCTGGCTGCTGGGGACAAAGAAACCTTACTGTAACACTGTACAGCCTGAGGTCTTCCACATATGTGGTTATATATTTTATATTTAAGAAAATCAGCCTTGAATATCAGAGGACAGAGCCATCTCTCCAGACTTTTATGATTTTTGTTTGTTTGTTTGTTTTTGGTTTTTTATTGTTGTTGTTGTTTTCAAGACAGAGTTTTCTGTGTAACAGTCCTGGCTATCCTGGAATGTGCTCTGCAGACCGGGCTGGCTCTAACTCACATAGACTCTCCTGCCTCTGCCTCTCTTGTGCTGAAACTAATGGCATGTGCCATCTCTGGGCACCAAGTGAAACACAAATTCTAGTTGGTATTTAATGAAAACTCAGAGCCAGATATTGAGGAAATACTGGAATATCTGAGAGAGGAAACAGACCACAGTCAATTCTCACCCAGCCAACTTCCCTGTAAAAGCTATCTTCAAGAGTCCTCAGCCTGGCTTGTCGCGTCTACAGAATACCACTCTGTCTGCCTATATCTGCCTTAAACATCTTCTTTACCCAGTTGTTTTACTTCCAAGTTCAACTCTGAATCATATTCTAGAGTTAAGATTAACGGTGTGAGCTA